>JAZKLR010000311.1:0-2400000 GCA_037103525.1 Ganaspis brasiliensis
TATCATTATTTTATTGGTACTAAGTGGAAGCGATTGTTAGAACAGTGCAATTACGTTTATAAAATAACGACCCATTACTCTTTGAAATATTGCGTTCATTAAAATTTATGCTGCACTATTTTAACCCATTTTCGTGCTGTTCAATTCACCGAGAGGCTGTTATGATACGAAATTATATCCGTAAAATGGTGAAAGAGATAAATCGGCGGGAGATGTTGAGGCACGTTACTCCTCATCGAAACCTACTTGACCATGAAGATGATTCTAGGTTCATGGAGAAGGGCCGAGTCCCTTCTGTTGCCCTGGCGATTAACCTCAGACTCTGCTCTTCAGACGAGAATTACCGCACGATCAATAAGAAAAGGTTGTATTCAATTTTCAGCTTTGCCAATTCCCTGACCTTTCTAAAATGTTGCCTGAACTTCCGAATCAAGGGGATTTACGATTTTTGTTAGTATAAAGATTTACGTATTTTGAAATACTGATAACGAAAATTTAATTTTCATGTTGAAAATCTAGAAAAACTGTTAAAAATTGTAGGTTTTTAGCTTCAGTTTAGTAAATAAAGAAAAATTCAAAAAAAGTTTTATATAAAAGTTGTAGACCTCGTCGAGATACTTATTTCGTGTAGTATACATTTTTTCATAAAAATAAATACTTTCCGAGAAAAATGCAAAAAAACGTAAAATTTATGTCAACGCCGCTCGGCAGGAGGCAACATGATGCCTAACGCAGGGCGGCAACAATTTTTCAAAATTTTCTTTTTTCTGGAAAAATGTTCATTTTTATAGAAAAATGTATAGAAGATCAAATTTGTATTTTAACAAGATCTGTATTTTTTATTCCAGGCATTTTTTTAAATCTTGAATTTTTGGCGAGTTAAAAGCAGAAAACATAAATTTTTCTGGTGTTTTACAGTTTTTTTGCATTTAGCTCTAAAATTATTGGTTCTTGTGAAAAAATGTGTAGTACACAAAATACGTATTTTAACAAAATCTACAACTTTTGTCTAACTTATTTTTCGAAATTGTTTTTATTTAGACAGATAAACATGAAAATCTACTGTTTAGACAATTTTTTTTTATTTTCATCATGATAAACAAAGTTACCCCAATTTTCACGACCATATTGGTAATCAGCGTATCAAAATACTTAAATGTACAAACTTAAAAAAACATCCAAAGTTCCCCTTTTTCGAAATTACATCAAAAATATCCCAAGGTTTGTTAACCTTTTAGATCGTAATTTCTCCAAGAAGGTAAACCTTTGATAAAATGTACCCTTGGGTAAAATGAAAATTATTCTGTTTTCCTTATTCTCACAATTAGTCGGCAATAAATCATTTCCCAGATTCATAAATAAGTGCAGCTTTTAAGAATTGTGGATAATTAATCTTTGTTGTTTGGTTAGGGAAAGGCGTGAAAACGATGGAATAGTTACGCTTGGAGTACAAAGAGAATCAGAATGGTAATAAATTAACACGTATAGGTGCTCTTGGCAAGGCGAGACTTGGTCGCAGAACAGTTTTTATTTCCCTCGTTCATTTTCTGCCCTGAGCGAGATACGATCTGGAGCAGCATTCCCCGAACAGTTTTCATTCAGGAGGTAACTGCCGATCTTAATTATATTGGCACGACTTATTTGACCTGACGCTTACGCGGTCCAATTACCCCTGTACTCGGTGTACGGCACAGGACTGACATGATTGGAAACTGTATTCCTCCATTGTAATCCCATTTACGTCGTATTAGTCTCCATGTCACCCTATTGCAAGCAGCCTCCGAAATTAATCTCACACGTTGCTAGACTCGATCGGTGAGATAATTTGTGGCCTCCCATTTCACCCTTTTCGCAATCTCCATTATTCACGGAAAATACTGGATTGTGCCTTTCGAATTTGTGACGTAAAATGTTTATCAGATCTGTATTCGTCTGTCCGTCCGTTTGTCAGTACGTATGATCATCCGTCTGTCCGTACGTCCGTCCTTCTGATCATCCGCCTGTCCGTCCGTCCGCCTGTCCGTCCGTCCGCCTGTCCGTCCGTCCGCCTGTCCGTACGTCCGCCTGTCTGTCCGTCCGTCTGATCATCCGTCTATCTGTCCGTCCATCTGTCCGTCCGTCCGTCAGATCATCCGCCTGTCCGTCCGTACGTCTGATCATCCGTCTGTCCGTCTGGTTGTTCGTCTATCTGTCCGTCCGCCATCTATTTGTTTGACTGTCCATCAGGCTATCCGTTTATATGCCTGTCCATCTGTCTGTCCTTCCGTCTGGCTATTCCGCTGTTCGTCCGCCTGTTTGCCTGTCTGTTCGTCTGTTTGTCCGTACGTCTAATCATCCGTCTGTCCGTCCGGTTGTTCGTCTGTCTGTCCGTCCGCCATCTATTTGTTTGACTGTCCATCAGGCTATCCGTTTATATGCCTGTCCATCTGTCTGTCCTTCCGTCTGTCTATTCCGCTGTTCGTTCGCCTGTTTGCCTGTCTGTTCGTCTGTTTGTCCGTACGTTTAATCATCCGTCTGTCCGTCCGGTTGTTCGTCTGTCTCTCCGCCCGCCATCTATTTGTTTGACTGTCCTTCAGGCTATCCGTTTATATGTCTGTCCATCTGTCTGTCCTTCCGTCTGTCTATTCCGCTGTCCGTCCACCTGTATGTCTGTCTGTTCGTTCATACGTTTGATCATCCGTCTGTCTGTCCGTCGGTCGATCCGTTTATCGGTCTATTCATCTCTCTGTCTGTCCATCTGTCTGTCCATCCGTCTTCCGTACGTCTGTCTGTCTGTCCATCTGTCTGTCCATCCGTCTGTCCGTTACAAGTAGTTTAAAGAAATTATACATTTTTTATTTACAGTTTAAATGATTTTCAAACAATTTTAGTTGCTCTAAATTTTTCTTAACAGTTTCGCACTATTTACAAACAATTTTAAACCAGTTATAAGTTATGAGAAATAATATTAAAATAATAATAATAATAATAATATTCATAATAATTATAAAGGATGATGATTATAAAGTTAGAAATTACATTTATTGATTTAACTTTGCTCCCCTTTTCACGATTAGTTGTTTCTTATTATTTTTTGTTGATACTTTTAAATTATTACCTTTTGGATGTTTGCTGAAAAAAAGGCATTATTAGTATTAAAGACATGTGTGAACATGACGTGAGCTTCGACAATTTTCATTCTACAATTTACTCATTAAAATTAATCTTCCGTATCAAATAGCAAATGGGGGAATTTAAACAGATGTCTGTCTACTACGAAAAATTAATTTACATATTATTTAATGAGTAAATTGTATTGTTTCTTGGATAAAGTTGTTAGCGAATTCTTACGTTAATTATTCTTCCGCACTGTTTGACTTATAAGTATTTCTTGGAGTTATTATAGACACCACGAGCAAAACGTGATATTTACTAGGTTTATAATGATCACATTGTGCAAGGATTTTAATTCAATGAATGTATCAAGATTGAAATCTCTAAATTGCCTTCGAAGAATTGTTGGTTTGTTTTTCTAGCCGGTTTTAAAAGATGATTATTAACCGCTGATTGATTATCTCCAGTATATAACCATGATGTGATTTGTATCACTAATGCATTCGATTCAGGCGAAATTATAAATCGCACTCACCTTTAAAGAGTAGGAAAATTGGTATTTAATATCATATCGTTTTGTGGATCATTTGTGTTATATTATTAGAGAAAATTAGAAATCAACGAGAAATGAGGGGATTGATTATGTAACTTATCTCGGATTCCATATTCCGGATTCGGAATTACAAATTCCTAATTCGGAGTTTCTCATTCTAGATTTGGATTCAATATTCCGGATTTCTTATTCCGGATTCAACATTCAGAATTATACAATCAGAATCCTAAATTCCACATTCCGGATTCGAATTCCATATACCGGATTCCAAATCCCTTGTACCGTTTTCTGGATTCCACTTTCCAAATTTCACGTTTCAGATGTGAAATGTGCAATCCGGAACATTATAATTGGAATTCGGAATCAGGAAACAGGAATGTAGAAATCGAAATCCAAAATGTGCAATTCGGGATCAGTTATATGGAATCCGGAATCTGAAATATGGTGTAACGATTTTCTTATTTCTGAATATTCTTAAAATCGAAACATTAAAAATTAATCATTAAAAGTTTCAAATAATATAAATGAAAAAGACAAAATTTAACGAATATTAATTACAAATACAAGATATCATAAAAATAAAATAAAAGTCGGAAATTAACGTCAAATTAATAAAAATGTATTTAGTCAAAAATTAAAATTCACATAGAATTCAAGTCAAAAAAAAAAAAAAAAATTTAAAATCCCGACACACTCAAACTTTCCACACAACGATTATTTAACGATTCAAATACAAAATAATAAATTGAATATAAACAGTCATGACTTAGAATTGAAGTTGTACATATATATATATATATTTTTTTAATTAAAGAAATGAGGCAAAACAATAAGACATGAAACAAAGACAATTCAATAAATATAAAACTTATCGTTCCCGGTATATTTGAGTTTTATTTGAGGACGGGGTTCTTTTGGTGTTGCGTGGAGACTGCCGAGTAGAACTTCAGAACTCTCTTTTTATTTTCTTTTTGATTGTGGACCACTTTTTATTTTAGTTTTATCCTGGAGAATCTGACCCTTTAATATTCTATTCCATTCCGTCCAGAAATCCACCCCCATCGTTCTCAATTCTTTGAAATTCGTCACATTTATACAAAAATCGCCACTCTTCGTATTGCCGGCGACACATAAAGCCGTGACGATTTCAATTACCGGGAAACGATTATGAGGACGATGGGTGCGGAAGAAATTATATTCTAGTCAAAATTTTCCCCTGCCCTCGTCAGTCCCCACGCCCTTAAGGCATTTTGACGCCCAGGCAATGAAGAGACTCGTCACATTACTCGATATCAAATTAAATTATTTTCGTCGAAATATTGAATCCCTTCAATGGAATCAGGAATTTCAAATCCGAAATAATGAATTCTGATTGTGTACTCCGGGATAAGTTAAATCCTACCATTTTTATTTTTAATTACTCATTATTAAAAGAATTTATCAGGTGCTCCATTCATGGAGATATTCCCTTACCTTTTTTTTTAGTAGCTAAGTAAGCACGAGAACGATTGCGATACACGGAGATAATTTAGAGATAAACTTGTGACAAAAATTTGTTGTTAGCTGCTGTTAGACAAACAGGCGTTCTGTTGCTGAAAGTTCTAGACAACAGTGGTATCTCTGAAACAGGAAATGCTAATTTCTCCTAAGTAGATATAGTCGACCGTTGAAACCTATTAGAGGAAGGAACAACGCTTCTCGACAAGAGGGGAAGCTGGCGAATTAAGGATGCGAACACGAGAAGAAGAATCTCTCGCAAGGGGTTGCTGACACGGATGCGGCTGTTGCCTCTCGTAAAGCCTGATGCGTGCTGACACGCGGGGTACAAGAGGAGAAACATGTCCTTCCCGTTCATCCTTTCCCTTCGTACCCTACGCTTAGCTACTAAACCAACTGTGTTCTCAGTGCACGAATAATTTATTGGACCTTTATCTATTTACGCGACAAAATTCGATGCCAATCTGCAGCTCCGAGTTTAGCGTACATACTACACCATATAATCAATTTGCCCATCGGGAAAATACCGAGGAGAAGACCGTCAACTCTTCAGATAAATCACTCTTGCCAATCTGACCATAAAACTTTCCCCGACTATTATTTTCGTAATGAATTTAACGATACTACATTCAGATTAGGCATTAGTTGGATTCTTTCGTCATGCTTCTATTATTTTCAATTGTTATTGTTATTATTATTATTATTACTATTATTATTATTTTTTCAAATAGCAATGATGAAGAAAAATGATTAAATTATCTGTAAAATCTAGCAGACTAGAAAGTCAAAACAATTTGGCGAAATCAATTTCTCAGCATAACTGTCATCTGCATGCTCGGTTCTGAAAGAAATTTGACAAGCTACAAATTTATTCTCTCGCCTAACAATATACGTACTTCTTCAATCCCAAAGTTGAGAAACAGATACAAATGTTTCTAGACGCTATCCTCTTTGTATTCTTCAGCTTTCACCAGTAGCAGCACATGAATCATGATTGGTGTGATCCAACGCTGAAATATCTCCAAGTTATTTTCATATGTGAAAGCGAGGTAGTAAAACTCAAAAAGACAAGAAAAGAAATCTCTCCGAAGAACAAAGTATCGTAGCTGCGGATTGATTTACTGCCAACTGTGCAGTTTCACTCGGTGGTAGGTGATGGGGTAGAATCGAGAGATCTTGAGGCTGAAAGGTCGTTGTTCTATAGGAATAAATGCCTTGGGGCTAGATCATCAAGAAGAAAGGAAGATGGAATTAGTAAAGGAATAAGGAAAAGTTAGGGAAGAGAATAGGAGAGAAATGAAGAAGAAATTTGAAGAGAGATAGGGAAGAGAATTAGGGAAAAGAATACGTGAAAGATAAGGAAAGGAATTCATTCCCTTACCCTTTTCACTATGAATCCTTTATTTTTTTTCGTACCCCTCTCCTATTACCTTCCTTAACTATCTTCCGTCTTCTTTCAAACATCTATCGTATTCTGTTTTTAATTATTTTCTATATTCCCCTTCTATTCTCTTGAACAACTATCCTAACTTTATTTTTCTCTTTCCCGTTTCTATGTTATTTTCTACCTATCTCGCTATTATTCTTCTTAAGTTTCTTCTCCTTATTCTCTTTTCTCGTTCTCTGCCCTTCTCAAACTATCCTTTTTTCTCACTCACTCTTTTTGCTATCTCTATCCTTATTCCCTTACCAAATTTTTCCCTTTTCCTATCTCTTTTTTGTTCCCCCCTAATTTCTCAATGTTTTCTTTCTTATTGCTGTCCTACCCTCTCTACCCTCATCAACTTTATCCTCTATTCCTTTCCTTACCCTTTTTTATTATCCTCCTTAATTCTCCTCTATTTCCTCTCTAAACTCTTTCCTGTTTTTTCATTTATTCTTTTCCTTAATTCTTCAGCATTCCCTACTTCCATTCTCTTGCTTATTTTACCCCTCTATATTTCTGTTATTCCTTCTTAATTCTTTTCCTTTCTATTTTATGTATTTTTCATATTCTCTTTCCTAAAGGTTGGGAGCATAAAGTGGAAGCATAAGGGAAGGAAATAGTAAACCAATAGAAGAGATTTAGGGTAAAGAATTAATAAGAGAATAGAAGAGATTTTTGGAAAAGAATGAGGAAGATTGAAGGAAGAAAATAGTGTACATTGTCCATATCTCTTTCCTATTCACTCTGGTTTTTCAACTTTTTTTTTCTTACCCACGTCTCATTCTCTTCACTACATTTGACATCTTATTCTTCTTCTATTCTTTTTCTTTACTCTCTTGCATTATTTTTTCTATCTCTTTTCCATTCCTTCTACAATCTCTTTCCTATTTTTTTATTCACTCTTTGTTCCTTTTCTCCTATATGCCATTTGTACACTTTCTTCTGTTCTTCCATTTATTTTTTGTCTATCTCCCTTACTTCTTTAGATAATTAAATTCCTCTCGATATCATATCTCTCCCAAACTCACTATCTTATAGGAAAGAACTATAAAAAGGAAGATAAGGAGAAGGAAATGGTAGAGAAATAGAAGAGATTTAGGGTGAAGAATTAATAAAACAAATAGACAGATTTTAAGAAAAGAATAAGTAAGAGTTAGGGAAGGATGTATTATAGAGTAAAGAAAAGAATTTAGTGAGAAGTGGGAAGGATAAAAGAAAATTGGTAAAGAACAGAATAGAAGATACAGGAAAGAGAAGAAGATATGGATAGGATAAGACAAGAATTCTTCAATTTTCTCACTCATTCTTTTGCCTATCTCTGTTTTATTCCTTTCCTAATTTTTCCTTTTTTCTATTTCCTGTTTTTCTCCCAATCTCTTTTCTATTACTATCCTTAAAACTACATTTCTTCTGTCTTATTTCTCTCCTACTCTCTCATGTAGCTTTCTTCTATTATATTCCATATCTCACTTCGATTCTCTTCCTTTATCCTTTTCCATGATCTTCCCTTCCTCTCCTTCATTCTCTTCACAGACTCTTTTCTATTATCTTATTCATTCCTTTTCCTAATTCTCCCCCTGCACCTTGTTAAACTATTTTCTATTCTTTCAATAGTTCTTTTCTTCATTCTTTTTTAATTCCTTCCTTAATTCTATTCCTTTCTCTTTCATACTTCTGCCAAATTTAAATAAAGAAGAATCATTAGAAAAGGGAATGGTGGTTTAATAGAAGAGTCATAGTGAATAGAATTGATAAGAAAATAAAAGAAATTAAAAGAATTGAATAGAAGAGCGATAGAGAATAGTGTACAGTAAGAGAGGAGTATAGGAAAAAGTTTGAGATTCCTTTCTCTAATTATCCCTCTTTCTCTACCTTTTCACTCTCCTTTTCTCATTCCCAATCCTTTTTTATTCATTCTACTCTAACTCGCTCTTATTTTTTTCACTTCCCTGCTCCCATTGCATTCTCTATTCTCTTCATATCCCTCTTAAACATTCTTTAATCCATTCACTCATTCTTCTCCCAATATTTATCTTATATCTGTTCGTATGTTTCTTCTTTCTCTTACATAACTCTTTTTAATTTTGTTTCTTAAAGTTAGGAGACATAAAGGATACGAATTAGGGAAGGGGAGAAAGAGTTAGGTAAAACTTAACTCTTTCATTTTTACATCCTTAATCCGTTTTATTCTCTCTACTCTAACTTGCTGTTATCTTTGTCCCTTTCCAGCTCTTATTCCCTTCTCTATGTTACTATATTCCTCGTTAACATATTTCTATCTTTTTACTCATTTTTCTCCTATATCTGATAGTATGTTTCTTCTTTCTCTTACATATCTCTTCCTAATTTTCTTTTCTGAAAATAGGAGGTATAAATAAAAAGAATTAGGGAAGGGAGAGGAAGAAAGATAGGTAAAAAGTGATACTTCTCCTTTTCTCATCTCTAATCCTTTTCTATTCCCTCTACTATAACTCTTATTTCTTTCACTTTTCTTGTCCTATTCCCTTTTCAATTCTCCCTATATCCCTCTTAAACATTCTTCTATCCTTTCACTTATTCTTCTCCTAATATTTCTTCTATAACTATTCATATTCTCCTTCTTTCTCTTACATATCTTTTTCTAATTTCTTTCCTGAAGTTAGGAGACATAAAGGAAAAGAATTAAGGAAGGGGGAAGATGAAACATAGGTAAAAAGTGTGTGAGAGAATACAAGAGAAATTGTGAAAGAGCGAGGAGAGTGGTTGAAAAGAGGGTAGAAGGGAACAAGTGAGTGAAAAGTAGAGGGATAATAATAGAATTGATAGAGAAGGGAATAAGACATAGAAAGAGAAAAAAAAGAGTAGAAAAATGGGAAAGTTTAAAAAGGGAATAAGGGTGTGGAAAGGGAAGAAGAATGGGTATAGCAAGGGAATAAGAGAGAGGTTAGTAAGAGAACAAGAAACATATGTGACTTGGACAGTGAAAAGGGGGCTTACGTGTCAAAAAATCGTTTTTCATTTTTTCGCAGATTCTGATAGATTTTTTGACACTCTTTCACGTGGTGTAAACCAAAAAAAAATTTTTTTTTGACACGTAAGCCCCCTTTTCACTGTCCAGGTCACATATAGCATTGAAAAAGGGGTATAATTAGTCAACAGAATGAGGGAGAGATAAGGAAGGGAATATGAAAAAGGTAGAGAAGAGAATACTAGATACAGGAGAGCGAATAAGAAATGCATAGAGGGGTGGGGGAGGGGTTAAAAAAGAACAGGTACGGAGGTAATCCTTCCTTGACAATCTGCTTTATCCAACGATTGACTATCATATTAATTTGAATTGGCCATACCCAGGCCACTATACTAAGAAGAATAATAAGACTATCATATTAATATTAGAGAGAGATAAAGAATAAAGCACAAGAGACAAGGGACAGAATGGAAGATCCTGTAAAGAGAATGTGAGAAAGAATAAAAGAGTACGAGAGAAAAAGAAACCGAGTGAGAGAATAGGAGAGACTTATCTCAATGTCAGGAGTGGTTGGGATAAGATATCCTGGTTAAATCGAAACACATTGGATCTGTAAGTGTGAATTAAGAGGCGAGTTGAGCGCCACTACGACGGCATTCCACGAGGCTGTAGTCCGTTGCATCCAGAGTATTCGTGTTCGTGCACGAGCACGTGCACGCGAGTTCGATGTGAATACAGTACAGCGGCGAAACCATGTCTCGGAACCACCCGTCAGAACCTTATAGTGCCTTATAGTCAATACACGGCCGCAGTAAATAACGCGGAGCCTCTGCCAGCCTCGGACCTTCTACCATCGTCGCGGTTAACATTCATTATATATGGCTCGATAAATCACCAAGAATGGCAAATTTATGTGAAAGTCAAGCCAGTGAAGATTCCTTAATTTTTCACTCGTCCATATTTCAGAACAGGCTCACTTCTCAACTTCCTCGAGCGGTTCGTTTCTGATGTGAAATCATCTCGCTTCTAACTTTGATATGAATCCAATTCATCCAAGAGGCATAGCATGATTTTTAAATCATCGTAATTCTTCTTTGAACAGACTTATCATAGGTACAATATGCTTTTGATGTTGGAGATACTGATTTTACGGATGGGTATTTTACTCACATGGTATGGCAAATCGGTTTGGATGAAACCGAGGGTATGGATAAAATTAAGATATGGGCCATAATGGTTTGTTTTTGCCAAACCGATTTTACGTTAGTAATCTAGAACCAATCAGAACCAATAGCAATCTATGCGAAAATAGACCCAAGCAATAATGCGAGTTACCTATTTCCATCCGACTTTTCGGAAAATACTATTTTCAATCCAAAGAGCCTCAATTAATTAAAAAATCAACGAAAATTGTCTTAGAACATCTTGCAACACGTTCTAGTATATGACAGTCGTAAATTTTGGAAATCTTCCAGTTCTTGTCCTAAAGTGAATTCGAATTTACTTTACGACTTGAGGTTCATTATTATCAGCGTTCTTGGCATACTTAGAGTGCTCTCTGGCATAAGATTTTAAGTCAATTTCTCCATGTTGAGATGCTTAAGAGAATTGTTTCTGTTTGGAGGGCGAAATCAGAATACAAAACACATTTAGTTTGGTGCAGGGAAAAGAAGTGAGTCTACACGAGCAATCTTCTCAACTCGATTACTCGTGGGTGAAGCCTTTTGTGGTGCCAACCGCATTGCAGCTAAGTAAGCGCGCTTTCGTCCGGAAAAGCCGCGCGCGCACATTGAATTAACGGATGGTTGTACTTGCTCGAGCTGGTTTAGAGGCTCTGGTACTTGCGTGATTGCATCGAGCGCTCTTGAAAGCGAGTTGGTCGCAGAGAAACATGATTCACCATGGCGTACCAGATAAGCATACTCTCGTTTGACTGGTTTTACTTTAACCAATCGTACTCTCGATTTCGAGGAGGTCTGAGATACTACTGTTTGCCAACCCATCAAACGGGTTTGCAGTCTCTTGCCGTTTAGCGTTTGCGTGACCTGGATTAGTTCAACTCTGGCTCACAATATCCGATGATGCCCGAACCTCGGCTTGTTTGTCCACGTGTTCAAGAGGCATTTTAATACTTGTTGCCACCTCTAAAAGTCCTCTTTGTATGTTTTCCAACAACACTTGATTTGCTGGTCAGGGGTGAATCCTTCCCATTCTTCATGCTCCCGGTTCTTTGTTGTAGAACTTCCAAGGGAAACTGAATCGCTTTAAACAAATGAGAAAAAAATGTATGTGAAGTTGTCCCCCCACTCCTTTCCCTACAAGGAACTCTAAAGTTTATCAACAACTCTGAATTCTAAAAATATATCGATTTTTGTAACAGTGGGGGGCCACGTAATCATGTTAAATCGATTTTTTTAACTCTTGACCTATTTCTAAAATAGAAGAAACTCTAAAACAATTCGAAAGGAAGAAAGAAAAAAAATCCAATTGGTGATAATGGGGGGTCAACTTCACATACGTGAGAAAAAACAGTTTTAAAAATTGTGTCTTTCTTGCTACTAATTTTTACCAAGACAGATCTTTATTATCTTTATTTATGATGTGTTCCGGAATAATTGAAAACGAACATTTCAATTATACATACTGCTAAGTAAAAATGACTTGTAATTAGTGTCTAGAATGGTCTTTCCTTTATAATTATCCTCTTTGGCAAGGGTCTCTGTTGAGAAATCATGGATTATGGAATACTTGCTAGAAGACTTGTTAGTTTTACGATAATGCAGAAAATCGCTTTCATGACCACGCGAGACTTCCTACGGTGAGAAGAACTTGTTATCATTTCTTGTCCAGGAAGGGAGAACTAACTTCCATACTGTAGACTATAGATCTTTAACTAATCGTTTCAGCTCGCGTGAACAATTCAAATTATGAGCCGAGAGTATTTGCGCGTGGACATGCTAATCCCAGACAGCATACAACTTCGATAACTTGGGTCTTGTGGTTGCAACTTTGAGTAACAATCACGGTATCCAACCCCACGCGATGAATTTTGATATTATCATACAATCTCCGTCAAAATTAGACGTCTAGAGATGAATTTTGATTAAAATTACATGGAGCTAATTGGGTTGGATAATATATCTTGTCAAAACATTGTTTGTTGTTGGGTGTTTGTTTGGGGGGTTAAAATTTTTTTAAATTCTTTTCTTATTATATTTTTGAATATACACCTAAGAAGGGTCTTGTAGAATCCACAAGTCCAATTTGCGGATTACACAAATACGTACAATTGTGTCAGACGCAAGTTGATTTGTGTTTCAAGGGTTGCTTTCACCCCCTAGAAATACAAAATTAATAATATTTCTTAAGTATTTTAAATGAAATTGCGTCTGCCGAAGTTGAAATTTTTTTTATTTTCCTCCGTGCGGACGACTGGAACTTCAGATACCTTGTTATTAAGTAATTATTCTGTTAGCTGTTGGGTGTTCATTATGTTTGTTAACAGGTGTTTATTTTGTTTTTTCTCCTTGTTCCAGTGATTTCAATTGTTTCCATTGATTGCAATTGATTTTTTTAGATTGCTCTTGATTTTAGCTTTTGGATTTCTATTTGTTTGTAGTACATTTTGCCAGTTCAATTGTTTGCACTGTTTATCCTTAGTTATTGACTCCCATAGATACTATTAGTTTCCGCTTTTTATATCGGGTAATAATGATTACAGTTCATAATGCATATTGTTGTGTGTATGTTATTTGTTGTTGGGTGTTCGTTTAATGTTTTTCGGTGTTCATTGTTTGTTATTAGGTGATATGCTAGCTCCTGGGTGTTTATTCTATGACTTTTAACAAATGTTTATTATGATTCTTGTTCATCTTATAATCTTATCAATTGTTTGGACAATTGTAATTGGTTCAATTTCCATTTCTTTCCATTTCTTTCCATAGATTCTATTGTTTTTCATTGATTCTATTGTTATCAATTAATTAAGATTGATAATATGTATTCTGGTTAGATGTTCGTTGTTGGTTATTAGGTATTTATTATGCTTTTTTTTTATCTTACCAGTGGTTTCAATTGTTACCACTGTTTGTCCTTAGTTCTATTTACTATAACATAAGTCCTATTATTTTCCACTTTTCTTGTCGGGTTATAATGATTGCAGCTCATTATACATATTGTTGTGTGTTTGTTATTTGTTGTTGGATATTCGTTATATGTTTTTTGGTGTTCATTGTTTGTTATTAGGTGAAGTGTTAGCTGTTGGGTATTCATTCTACAAATGTTAATTATGGTTCTTGTTCATCTTATAATCTTATCAATTGTTTGGACAATTGTCATTGGTTCAATTTCCATTTATTTCCATAGGTTCTATGGTTTTTCATTGATTCTATTGTGATCAATTAATTAAGATTGATAATATGCATTCTGGTTAGATGTTCCTTGTTGGTTATTAGGTATTTGTTATGCTTGTTTTTCATCTTACTAGTGGTTTCAATTGTTTCCACTGTTTCTCCTCAGTTCTATTGACTAATTTAGGTTCTATTATTTTCAACTTTTTTCGTCAGGTTATAATGATTGCGGTTCATCATGCAGATTATTATGTTTTTATTATTTGTCGTTGGGTGTTCGTTATATATTTTTCGGTGTTCATTGTTATTAGGTGATATGTTAGATGTTGGGTGTTCATTCTACGACTTAACAAACGTTTATTCATTTTATTTTGTTCGTGTTAGAATCGTATCAATTGTTTGGACAATTGTCATTGGTTCAATATCCATTTGTTTCCATAGGTTTTATTGTTTTTCATTAATTCTATTGTGATCAAGTAATTAAAATTGATTATATGTCTATTCTTGTTAGATGTTTGTGGTTGGTTATTGGGTGTTTATTATGCTTGTTTTCATCTTACTATAGTGATTTCAATTGCTTCCCAGGGTTACCCTTATATTTCTGTTAATTGTCCTATTTCCTATTTTCTATTTGTGTCTTATCAGGTTACAAGGTTTGCAATAAATTTTCATATCAGGTATATACTGCTGTTCGGTATTAGCAAATTTTACAGGTTTTTATAGATTCCATTGTTTTCCGTTGATTTTGTCGGGTAAGAAACGTTGCAATTGAAAGAAACCAATTATTATTAACAGATATCCGTTGTTTATTATTGCACTGAGAGAAATAGATGGTAAGAAATTTACTATCTTTGATGGTTGAGAGGTTATGTTACACTCTACCATCAGAGATGCTACACCGTACCATCTAAATGCTACATCGTACCATCCAGATGCTAATCCGTACCATCCAGATGCTATCAGATGCTAATCCGTACCATCCAGATGCTATCCCGTACCATCTAGATTCTTGTCCGTATACTTAAGATCAGATATTGTATCTGGTACCATGTAGATGGTACCCCGTAGCATCTATTTCTCTCAGTGTGGGTGTTGACCATGTTTGTTATTTATTTTTACAGTGGTTTCAATAGTTTTTAATCCATAGGGTCTATTGTTTTCTATTTTTCCTATCGGGTTATCATGTTACCCGGTTGCAATTCATTAAATATATTTCTGTTGAGTGTTCGTTATATGTTATTCGATGTTGGTTGTTTGGTATTAGGTGATCATTAGTTTAGCTGTTGGGTGTTAATTATATTGATTAACAACTTATTACACTTTTTGTTCATGTTTTAGTCGCTTCAGATCTGTCCATTAGTTCTACTTGTTACTAAAGGGTTACTTGTTTCCCATTAATTTGATTGGGTATGCAGCATTTAAAATTGATTACACCTATTCTAGTTAAACGTTCGTTGTGTGTTATTGGATTTTCATTATGTTTGTTGTTCATTTTACCGATGTATCCACATGTTTCTACTAATAGTTGCCTTTAGTTCTACCGACAACAACACATTCTTTTGTTTTTCCATTTGTTCTATAAGGCAACATATTCGAAGCAATTTATCTTGTATATTATTGTTGGAGTTCATTATTCCTTAGGGAATGTTGATTATGTTCTTGATTCCGGTTACGTTGTCTGTAATTTTATTGTGTTTTCAAGTGTTAATATAGCAAGCGATCATTAAATTTTTTGTTCATCATTCCAGTAGTTTCAACTGTTTTCTTAGGTTATCATTTGTTCTACCAACTTCCACTGATTTCTATAGGTAACTTGAACTGTAACTTCCAATTACTTCTATTGGGTTATACAGTGATTGAAATTGATTATGCTCATTGTTAGATGTTTAATTGGATGTTACTTATTAGATGTTCATTATTTTTGCTTTCATTTATCCAGTGCTTTTAATTATTTCTACTGATCGTCCTTAATTGGTTTCATTGGTTTATACCTTATTCTTCAAAACTTATTATTATTTTAAAACTGTTTGGAAGTGACTCAAAAAGGCAAAGAGTAAAATTAAAAAAAAAGTAAAAGAGTAAAAGGTAAAATTATGTAAAACTCTTCATAACAGTGATTGTAATTGATTATGCTCATTGTTGTTAGATGTTCAATTGGATGCTTCTTATTGGATATTCATAATGTTTAAATTCATGTGTCGTTGTTTGTAAAGAGGTGTTTCTAAAGATGTTGGGTTACATTTGTTACAATACATTATGTTTCTTGTTTACTGTTCCAGTAGTTTCAGTAACTTTCCATTGATTTGTATTGGTTCTACAAGTTTCCATTAGGTCTATTATTTCCCACTGATTCCTTTAGATTACAATCGTTCCAATTCATGATGTATATTCTTGTGGGGTACCATTTGTTATTGATTGATCCCTATGTTTGTTATACCAAGTTTTCATTATTAGTTATCAGGTGTTGCTTATGTTTGTCATTATACGTTTTCGTAATTTGTTATCAGGCATTGCTTATGTTTATTTTTGAGTGCTGATTATGTTTCCTCAATATCTTTTATTACCATTGTTTTCAAGACACCCAATTAACTTTCCGGAACAATAATCACATTTTTGTTTTGCCCATTCATTTATAATTTTACGCAACTTGTTATTGTTAAAACAATAACAGTGTTATTTATTCTTAAAACTTGTTATTTAAAACACATATTCTACTATAAAAGATGAGAAATATATGTGATACATAATGTATTATATTGATGCATGTACTGTAACTATATTGATGTAAAAAACGCGACGAGGATGGTACATGATGAACGATGAAAATTGGGTCAAATAACTATTGGTCGTGGCTCGTTAATGCGATAATATCGTGGTCATGTAAATAAGTCGAAGGATGACGAGATAAAAATCCGAACACCCACGTTTTGACGTAGTAACGGGAGCATTTAAGTCAACGCGATTGTTAAGGTTAGCAATCCGAGAGTAGAATAGCTCGCATTTGCCAACCTACATAAAGATGTCTCATTAAACCGCCCTTCTTCTCACTCCGAATTCCCCTCCGTCCGACAACGATCATCTTGTCTCGAGCCAGTGTATATAAGCGGAGATACAGGTTTAGACCCAGCACCAAATAACCATTGGTTTCTTTCCCTCTTTCGTATTTCTTTTGCTGCAAATTATACTAATTGCCGTTGCCTTCTTCACCGCCGACTAACATTTTCGCGTGATTTCGTTTAAATAATTCCACTCTCACACTCAGACTGAGGTCCCTCTTTTTTTTTAAGGACCCTAATCCCAGGAAATAAAAAGCAACCTAATCATCGAAACTCTAGAAATTGTTTCTAAAATCGCAACAATCATTCAATTACAATTACAAACTTGTAATTGTTTTATAAGGTGTAATTGTTATCGGTCTAATTAAAATAATAATGTGCAATTAATTATAATAATAATAATGTAATAAGGGTGTTCTTTTTTTGTTTCAAGAAAAGCCTCCGAATGTTGAGGAAGGCAGAAATCGAAAGTCATGTTCTTCTGTAACGCTAATTAAAGGTTTCTGCGAAATCGTAGCCTCGACGATAGGGAATTATACGATGAGTAGACGCAGTGTGTACGGCACTCACCGGACTGGAAGCAGCATAAACATGCGGATCGTGAAGTCAATTAAAAAGCTTTCAACAACACCTTTTAAAATCACTCCTGAAAGTTGCTCCATCCGGTACTCTAAAAATTTCAATTTCACTTGATGAAACACCATGTTTTTCATTAACAAGTCCAATTTTTTGCATTAGTGTATTTTTTTTCACGCCAGAAATTTTTTTACTAATGAAAAAACTAGGGCTGTAATTGATTTAAATTATGAATTAAGACATTAGTGCATTTGTATTAAAATTATGATTTAAATAAAAAAAATTCTTAGGATGTCTAATCTGCATGTAAAAAATCGCAATCCATTAAAAAAAACACCAGAAATTTGTGAATAGATCTTGAAAATTTCAATTTTCATATTTTATTCTGTATAAAATTTAAAAATTTGTGCTTATAAAAATGATCTAAATACCTACGATCTACAAATAAGCAATAAGATAGCAAAGATAGAAGTAAATTTTTATATCTTTAAGTCATAATTTAAATAAATTATAAACGTCAAATAACTCATATTAAAATTGAGTCAAACTTTTAAATTTCAATTAATTCAAATTTAAATGCATTATAATTAATGCATAATAATTAAATAATAATTACTATTTCCTATATTCACAATATTTTTTTTTTAATTCTTACAATATTTTTAAGAGATATTTTAAATTTATTTTATATTATTTTTATTTGTTTAATTTTTATCCTATAATTTCTTATAAATTTTTTTTGTTTTTTACTTTTGATATATTTTTTTTGTAGTTATATCTTTATTTTATGATTTTCATTAATTTTCTTCTTTTTATACAAATTATTTAATATAATTTTAAACAATTTTGTCATTATAACATTCAATAAACTTTTTTATTTCGCTGATTTTCTTAATTATTTCCACATTTTTAAAAATAAATCCGCTTATTTTTTTGTAAATTTATACTCAATTTGTTTTCACATCTTGTCTATTTTTTGCAAACTTACTTATTCTTTCATAAAATGTTTAGATTTTCTTTATTCTTCTACATTTATTATGTTGGACTTATGTCAAGTGTAATATTACAAAAAGATTTTGGTTTAATTTTTCTAAACTATTTTATTTTTAAAGGATTCTTAAAATTCTTTCGTGGACTTTTTATTTATCTTTATAATATACATTTTTATTTTTCAATTTCATTAATTTTAATTTTTTAGTGAATTCTTTCCATACTTTTTTATTTATGGTACTTTTAACTTTTTTTTACTCTTTGTTAGATTAAAAAAAAATATTTCTCCACTTTTTTCCTTTTTATTTAAATTTTCTTGTTGATTCACAATTTTTTTTGTCCTTCCTTGAATTTTTTGTAATTCTGTAAATTGTGGCATTATTTTGTTAATTCCTTAAAAACCTTTTTCCTACTCTTAATTGTGTAGTTTTTATCTTGTAATTTCGAATTTTTGAAAACAACATTGATTTTCTTTCAATATTTTTTAAAATTTTCCAAAATTTTATTATTATTTTATTATTATCTACTTATTTTTTTTTTTTATTTAAAAAAAATTCTCTTTTTAAATCGACTGTTTTCTTATCTTTTTACATTTTTTTTATAATTTTGTTTCGTTGCTTTTACCTAATTTTGTTTTAATAGAGAAAGTTTTGTGATTGTTAAGGATTCTTAATTTTCTAAAAATAATCTAAATCGTCTCATTTTCTTCTAAAAAGCGTAACTTTTCAAATTTAAAATGCAATTTTAAGCAAATGTCTTTAAGCAAATTCTTAAGCAAATGTGCAGATGTATGTGTGTGTGTGTGTGTGTGTGTGTGTGTGTGTGTGTGTGTGTGTATAGCGTTTTTTGTGTACAAGATATCTCGAGAACGCTTCTACGGATTTCAATAAAATTTGGATAACTTATTAAACTTACAAATATCTAAATTTGGACACAGGGATTTTTGAAAATACTTAATCAAATTTTTTTGAGCACCTTTTTTCATAAATAAAATTCGTTTTATGCCAACATTTTTTCCATGCTAAAAATTTAACTTAATAAATACGAAAATCATATTCTTTATTTCAAAACGAATCGATTGACCTAAATAACGTTTATAATTGATCATAAATTCGAAAAATAATTCATCTTTTCATTTTTTTTACATTAATAATTATTATTTGTTTTTTTTTTAATAATTTCGGTATTAATTGTGACATTTCTTAAAATTTTCTAATTTATTCGACATAATTTGTTTGATTTTAATCAAAAAAAAATTTAATTAAATTAAATTTAATTTAATTTAATTTAATTAAATTTTAATTTAAAAAATAAACTACTTATAGGTAGAGAAAATGACTACTTTCGACACTAATAGGAAAAATGACAACTTCCGTAACTAGGGGAAAAAATTTTATTACTGGCGTGGTAAAAGATGATTACTATCATCAATGGGAAAAATTCCTATTTTCGTCACTAGTGGGAAAATTGACCGTTTCTGTTAGGTGGAAAAAATTGTCTTTTCCACTACAATTGGGGAAAAAATACGAGTATCGTCACCAGTCGATAAAAGAAAAATGTTTCATGCCTGATTTGAAAAAAGACTTTCAACACTACCGGAAAAAATCTGTATTTCCGCTACTTGTGGGTAAAATGACCATTTTTGTTATCAGTGGGAAAAATGACCATTTCTCTAACTAATGCGAAATGTGACCATTTTGTAAACTAGTGGGTTAAATTGCCATTTCCAGCACTAGTGGGGAAAACGATCATTTTTTGTTACCAGGGTAGAAAAAAACGACATTTTGACGCACCTTGACTCCTGGTGGCGCCTAGAGCGATCGCTAATTTTGCTTTACAATAATTTTGAAGTTAACAGTTTGAACGAAATTGGAGTTGCCAAGACCCTTAATCTGGAAATGACTCAAGTTTCTTAAATACAAAATTGCTCAAATTGCAGAATGGTTATTCAGCAGAAAAGAATTAATAATCCTGGCAAAAGCTGAGATACAACGTGTATAAATGAAAAAGCTAATGCGTGAGTTGGTGACCTTGAGTCACGCACAGCAGAGCACCGAGGCTAAAGCAGAAGAAAAAGAGGAGAAAAGAAGAGAATTAACAGGAGTCTGAAGAGAAGGCAGGAAAGGAAACACGACTAACAAATTCTACATACGCAAATGAGTATCCTCTGTTTTGCTCTGTTGCACTACAATGTGAAGTATCCTTCTTTTTTTTGTGTTTCTTTTTTTTTTCAACCGAAATTTATACGTAGACAGTGAGATATAATTTCTGATTCCTTCCTTGAAATTCCCAGCATTGCCTCTCAATTTTGTCCTATTTTCACGAGAAAGAAAGAAACTGAATAAGGATTTACTCTCCAAGGTGCAGTCTAGCTTGAAACGGAATATGGATTATCCCATTTACGTGATTTGATGGCACTAAAATTGCGATTGGTTTACTCAAGCATCTATATACCATTCGGCAATTCTGATGGGAATCTTTTTTTTTTTCTATTTTATTCCTCTGATCCCTATGACCACCAACGCAGAAGAATCCTTTTGATCGCGAAAACAGAAATTCAAAGCTAATGGTCTTTGCCGATACAAAGTGTTCAAAATGCCGCGACGCTTTTCAAGATTATGAGCTTCATTTAGATAAGAGCTTGCACTTAAGGAAGGAACCTCGTATGCACGATCTGATTATCTTGCCGAAGTCTCCAGTGACGATTCTTCTCTAATGTGACTTCTTTTGTTAATCCAAATCGCCGAAATTCTGATAAGGAAGGTTTATCCTTTATAACTTGATGGCACCGGGCTTATCCGATTAAATTTTCCTCCTTCGTGGCGTGCAATTTTTGTCAGTATCGCTTTATAAGATAACAATTTCTTCGAGTTTAATCCAACACAATTTTCATTCAGGAACTTTACTGGCTTTTGTAATTTATTCCAGAACTTTTGTAACGGTAATTAAATACCTATTGTGTTTTATATTGGTCATGCTAAAGCTAAATGTTGGGCATTTTATCAGATACCTTTACTGATAATAATATTGTTAATTGGTTGCTGGTAACTTTTGCAATTTTGTCTATTCGAATTGTGACCCATTTTCTAAAATTTAAATACAAAACATTATAGTGTTTGAAATTGGTTTCAAACTGTTTTATATATTATTCTTTAAAACTCATTATAATTATTTTAAAACAGTTTTGAACTAGTTTACAATAGTTTAGAACAGTTTATAAGTGGTTTAAAATGATTAAAAAATGTTTCTATTATTTAAAACTACTTAAAACTGTTTATATCTTTTTAGAACTGTTTCGAACTTGTTTAAATTGAACAGAACTGTTTCGAAATTGTATTTGACAATAAGAATCAAGTTGTAAATAATTTAGATATACTTAAATTGTTTGAACTAGTGTAAAACTGGTTTAAAACTGTTTAAAACAATTTGGAATTAATTTAAAACAGTTTAGAACAAATTGAAAATGGTTTAGAACGGTTTATAACTGTTTTGACTTGAATTAGAAATGTTTTTAATTATTCTAAACTGCCTAAAACTGTATATATCTTTTTAGAATTGTATAGAACTTGTTTAAACCAAATAAAACTAATTCTAAATTATATTTGCCAATAATAATCAATTTGAAAGTAATTGAATTTAACTTAAACTGTTTATAACTAGAATAAAACTGTTTAAAAGTTTATTAAAACTGTTTAAAACTGTTTCAAACAATTTGGAACAAGATTTAAATGGTTTCTAACTGGTTCGGATTGATTTTGAATTGTTTTTAATTATTTAAAATTACTTAAAACTGTCTGTATCTTTTTAGAACTGTTTAGAACTTGTTTAAACCAAATAGAACTAGTTCGAAATTGTATTTGACAATAAGAATCTAGTTGTAATTAATTAAAATGGATTTTAACCGTTAAGAACTAGTTTAAAACAGTTTAAAACAGTTTAGAACTAGTTTAAAACTGTTAAGAACTTGTTTAAAACAATTTAGAACTAGTTTAAAACTAGTTTAAAATAGTTTAGAACTAGTTTAAAACGGTTTTACACTATTTCAAACAGTTTAGAACGAATTAAAAATGGTTTAGAACAGTTTCTAACTAGTTTAAGTTGATTTTGAACTGTTTTTAATTATTTAAAACTACTTAAAACTGTTTGCATCTTTTTATAACTGTTTTAAATTTATTTAATCCAAATAGAACTAGTTCGAAATTGTATTTGACGATAAAAATCTATTTGTAATTAATTGAAATGGATTTAAACCATTAAGAACTAGTTTAAAACAGTTTGGAACTAGTTCAAAACAGTTTAGAACTAGTTTAAAACAGCTTAGAACTAGTTTAAAACTAGTTTAAAATAGTTAAGAACTAGTTTAAAACAATTTAACACTGTTTCAAACAGTTTAAAATAGGTTTAAAATGCTTTAGAACGGTTTCTAACTGGTTTAAATTGATTCAGAACTGATTAGAACTTGTTTAAACCAAATAGAACTAGTTAACAATTGTGTTTGACAATAAGAATCTATTTGTAATTAATTGAAATGAATTTGAACCGTTGGGAACTAGTTTAAAATAGTTTGAAACAGTTTAGAACTAGTTTAAAATAGTTTAAAACTGTTTTGAACAGTTTATAACAAGTTTAAAATGTTTAAGAACGGTTTCTAACTGATTCTGATTGATTTTGAATTGTTTTTAATTATTTAAAACTACTTAAAACTGTTTGTATCTTTTTAGAACTGTTAACTTGTTTAAACCAAATAGAACTAGTTTGATATTGTATTTGCCAATAAGAATTTATTTGTAATTAACTGAAATGGATTTGAACTATTAAGAACTAGTTTAAAACTATTTTAAACCCTTTTAGAACTTGTTTAAAACAGTTTAGAACTAATTTAAAACAGTTTAAAATGGTTTAGAACTGTTTCTAACTGGTTTAAATTGATTTAGAACTGTTTATAGCTTGTTTAGAACAAACAGAAGTTGTACAAAATTGTTTCTGACCGTAAGAAACTTTTTAAAAATTCTTAGAACTGGTTCAAACTGTTTGAAACAAATTCAAGACAGTTTAAAACTAGTTGAAATCTGTTTAAATGTGTTTTTACTTATTGAAAATTACTTAAAACTGTATATATTGTTTTGGAACTGTTTAAAACTTGTGAAAACAAAAAAAAAATGCGTGCAATTTGTTTTTGACCAAAAACAAAATTTTTTTTAAATTCTTAGAACTGGTTTAAACTGTTTTGAACTAGTTTAAAACAATTTGGAACAGATTCTAAACTGTGGGAGATATTTTAAAATATTTTGTAACTAAACTCGAAAATTTGCTCTAAAACCCGAAAAAGACAAAAAAAGTTTTTTTGTCCGGGACAATATACTAGAGTATTCCTACGTATTTTTCACTGCTGAATCCAACTCTAAAGTCAGAATAACCAGTTTTGCCATACTTTTTCAGATAATCTAAAAAAATTGCTCAAAAACACGAAAAAAAAATTTCTTTTTACCGGAACACTACGCTTATGACTTCATACGTATTTTTCTCCGCTGAATCCGAATCAGAAATCAAAATAACCAAAATGGCTCAAATTTTTTAGATATTCTAAAAGAAGTTGATTTTTCCTATGAAAATATCAATTTTTGCCTGCATGGCCAGGAAAAATGTCATTAATAACTAAATAATTAATAAAACTTGAAGATTTCGTCATACTGATTAACACCTAAAGTTAACATTGCACATTCAAAATGTCGGATTCAATATGGCGGACAAAATGTAACAAGTTTTCAAATTTTCTTGAAACTTGCTATCTAAAGGTTTTTGAGGTCGCTGATTACGAATCTGATGTCAGTT
Organism: Ganaspis brasiliensis; assembly: GCA_037103525.1. Taxonomy (NCBI): domain Eukaryota; kingdom Metazoa; phylum Arthropoda; class Insecta; order Hymenoptera; family Figitidae; genus Ganaspis; species Ganaspis brasiliensis. Next base: position 24,320 of record JAZKLR010000311.1, read on the forward strand.
TTTAAAAATTAAAAATGGCGGATCCAATATGGTGGACGAAATAATAAAATTTTATTCGATTTGCTTGAAACTTTCTATCTAAAGGTTTTTTGGGTCGCCGATTACGAATCTGCCATCAGTTTTCAAAAATTCAAAATGACTGATCCAATATGGCGGACGTAATATTTAAAATTTAATCAGGTTCGCTTAAAACTTGCTATTTAGTAATTTTTTTATCCCTGATTGTGTATCTCACATGAATATTCAAACATTCAAAATGGCTGATCTAATATAGTAGATGTAATATTCCAAATTTTCTCGAATTTGATAGATATTTGAAGTCGAGAAGTTTTTTGTGTTGCCGATTACGAATTTGATCTTAGATTTTAAATATTTTGAACAGCTTATACAATTTACTGATTAATGATGTAAAATGTTTTAAATTTGCACGTAATATTAACTCTAAAAAATTGTATAGTTTCAAACAAATTTTATTGATTTTTAATTTCATTTTCGCTACACTGGATTTGCAGTTTTGAATTTTTGAGAACTGATGTCACATTTCTAGTCGGTGATCATATAAACCTTTAGATAGAAAATTTCAAGCCAATTGAATAAAATTTTAATATTTCGTCCGCCATATTGGATCCGCCATTTTGAATTTTTAAAAACTGACATCAGATTCGTAATCAGCGACCCAAAAAACCTATAGATAGCAAGTTTCAAGAAAATCCGAATAGATTTTTAATATTTCGTCCGCCATATTGGATCCTCCATTTTGAATTTTTAAAAACTGACATCAGATTAGTAATCAGAGACCCAAACAACCTTTAGATAGCAAGTTTCAAGAAAATCCGAATAAAATTTTAATATTTCATCTGCCATATTAGATCCGCCATTTTGAATTTTTAAAAACTGATATCAGATTCGTAATCAGCGACCTCAAAAACCTTTAGATAGCAAGTTTCAAGAAAATCCTAAAACTTGTTACATTCTATCCGCCATATTGAATCCGCCATTTTGAATGTGCAATGTTAATTTCAGGTTTTAATCAGTATGACGAAATCTTAAAGTTTTCTTAATTATTTAGTTATTAATGACATTTTTCTTTTTACTTTTTCCATATTTTTCCTGTATTTTTTAGGAAATAATCTTTTGACTCCCGTTGGATTTATTAAAATTAATCACTTCTATCAAAATTTCTTTGATTTTGACACAAAAAAGAGCATTTTTGACCACTGTGCAGTGCTATGTTATGCAAAAAATCATCATGATTGGTTAATTAGTTTCTTAATGAAGTCAGATAACTTATCTTGCCCCCACCTCCCTCAAATGTCGAATAAATAAAGATGCCATAAAGCGTATTTATTCTGCAGTAGGCCAATCAATTTTGTCGGAGTGGCAGGATTATCAAAGCGATTCAGAGATATATTTCTCGAAAATAGGTTGACATTCATTGGAGTGATCATGTAGCGATATTAAAGGGACGACAGGACAGTGGCAGTGTAGCAGTGAGTGAGCGCGATTCCGGCGAAATGTTTTGGTGTCCTATAAATCCCGCGGGGAACGTGCCGTGTAATAGAATGACGGAATTCACGATAGAATAGAATCGGCTTGTTATTAGCACGTCCACACATAACTCGAATTCAGCCGATGTGTGTGGCCAGTCACAGCGGCCAACGCTCAAGATATTTATGGCGTATGGCGACTCTTCGTGTCCCATCGTGTCCCATAATTTCGCATCTCACAAAGCAAACCAATCGATGAACTTGCCATCCAAAGTCTTTCAAGTTTACCGACTTGTCTCAGTTTTACGGTCACTTACTTATGCTACGACCATTACCGACTGACATGCACGACTTTATATCCACTTCCTAGGAAGAGTTTTCCAGTACCATGGTTACGAGAACTTTTTTTTTTAATACATTGAGCACTTTCAATTGATTCGCGAACAGCATTTGGCTTTATGGTTCATCACTATTTATGGCTCGAGTTTATAACTTGTAAATTAGTCTCTTAAATCCTACGCTTTATTTTATGTTGTTTTGACTCGAGTTATAAAATTTGGTAAATTGTGGTTGTAACTTGATCCTAATGACAGATTGGGTAATTTGGCGCTTAGTTTTCGAGAAGATGGCAAGGAACAGACGTTGCCGGCTAATTGGTCTAATGAAGTGGTATGAATGCAGGTTCCTGATGATGAGATGTTGCCGGGAATAATTCAGATGCTGAAGGGGTTTGCGAATTTCATAGTCGGGTTTAATCTATGTCGCTCTTGATTGATGGGGTCATTAATGTGTCAGCTAAACCAAAGCCTCAGCTTGAAGAGAATGATGACTGAGGGATACAACTCCAGGAGCTCAAGGAGGGCTTTTAGCAATTAGTTAATGATTTATTTGATTTTGTTTCTGCTACACTGGGAAATTGCGCTGGTTCCGTGGTTGTTTTTTTTTTGGTCGTAGTTTCAGGGAGATGAGAATTGGAAAATAAACCTGATGATTTTTTCAGAAAAGATCCATAAATATCCTCAAGTGAGTTGTTGCAACAACTTACTTGAAGTATTTTTTGCTCCTTTTGCCTCTTCTATGTTAGGTGCTTAGAGAGTTCCTCATCCTCGGCGTGTGAACGGGAGTGAAAGATGCCCGAAGCAATTTTCACGTTTGATGTAAGTATTTTATGGTCGATTGAGCGCCACTGGTGCGAATGAACGAGATTCCTGGGTAGAAGGAACGATATGGGGTAGTATGGTATGGTACGGTAGGGTGTATAGTTGCTACGTACATACAACAGAGAGGAGCAACTTTCGAGTTATGCTCCGGTCGTTGCTATAGTCGTGTCAAGGTACACACTCGTGTGCAAACAAACACGTGCACGATACTCGCACCTACAAGGTTGCATACAGGCCAACCTGATCTGCCTCTTTGTCTATAGGCTGGTCGTCTCGCTTTTGTAATAAAACGATTTACGCCTGTGAGATGCAAGGATGCTTCGAACGCCTTTAGCCACCTGGTCGCAGACGATAACTCCATTTTGATGCTAGATTGCTGGATCGTTTTACTAACTTGCTCACAGATTCCTCATCTTGACTGATTTCAATTTAATGTCTCTCAATTGGCATCCATTTAAATAACACGTGTTTATGATGCTGAGATACTAAATACTTCTGTATAGTATGAATGCTGAATTTTTAAGGAATGGAGCGACTCTAAAATTTACGAGAGTTTAACCGTAAAGTTAACAAATTCGGGTGAAAGGGCTTTAAATTGGAATGCCAGTGACAGTCGAAAAGGTCTGGATAAATAATAGAAGACCTAAACTTAGTAAGAAGTGATTTATTATTTGGAATTTGCAACAGATTAGTTGCTTATGAATATCCAATTTTTAAGGAATGGGTGGGATCTGAAGTTTATGAGAATTCTACTTCAAATTTAACAAAATGGTTCGAAAAGGTTACTGACACGAATGCGATTGACAGTAAAGAAGGTCTGGATAAATATTAAAGTAATTAAACTTAGTAAAATGTGATTTATGATTTGAAATACACCAATTTTTGAAGGGTGTAGAATTTTTAAGAATTAAAGCTACTCTTAAATGCACTACAGATCAACTGCAAAATATACAAATTGAGTTGAAGGCTTTAGATCCGAATGCAAGTGACAACAGAGAAAGTCTAATTAAACTTCGTTATAATTTGTTTGCAATACATAAGTATATAAGGATGTTCAATTTTTAAGGAATAACACATGTATCAAGTTCACGAAAATCCAACTACAAAATGAACAACATGGGTTAAAAAACCATCAACCACTAACGGCATTGATCGTAAAATGTGTCTGGATAAATATTTAAGTAATCAAGATTAGTTAATAGTGGTTTTGATATAGTGGATTTGTCATTTGCAGTGGATACGTTTTCTAAGAATGTCATTTTTTTAAAGAATGCAACGACTCTCAAAATCACGAGAGTTGAACTTCAAAATTAACAAATTGGGTTTAAAAGGCTTTAGACCAGAAAGACATTATCAGTCGAAAAGGTCTAGATAAACAACAAACTAATTGAACTTAGTAAGAAGTTATTTATGATTTATTTGCAATAGATAAGTTTCTAAGAATGTCAAACTTTTAAGGAAAGAAACATATATCAGCTTCACGCTAGTCCAACTGCAAAATGAACAAAATGGGTTAAAAAGGCATTAGATACAAAAGCATTTGACCGTAAAAATGGTCTGAATAAATAATAAAGGAATTAAACTTAGTAGAATTTGAATTATTATTTGAAATACCTATCGTTTTAAAGGATGTCGAATTTTTAAAGAATGAAGCGACTTCGAAATTTACTAGATTCTGTCTACAAAATGAACAAATTTGGTTGAAAAGGCTTTAAATCCGAATGCCATTCACGGTCGAAAAGGTCTGGATGAATAATAAACGATTTAAACTTAGTAATAAATAATTTTTGATTGTAAATAGATGAATCCTAAGGATATCGAATTTTTAAGGAAAGAAGGGGCTTTTTAATTCACGAGAGTTAAATTTTAAAATAAAAAAAATAGGTTGAGAAGGCTTCAGATACGAATGCTACTAACAGTCAAAAAGGACTAGATAAACAATAAACTAAAGAATTTTAGTAGGAAGTTGTTTATGATTTCACTGCAAAAACAGGTGTTTTCTTTTAAGAAATTTATGTGGTCAGTTGTAAGACATTTATGTGGTCAATTTTTAAGACAGTTTTGGGTGTCCTAATTGCAACCAAAGAGAGAGCGTCTTACGAAATTATTGAACAATAACTTGAAATAACCGTAAGACGCTTTCTAAATGTCTTTTGTCTTAAAATAAGACACCTGTTTTTACAGTGAAGTTTTTAAGGAATGAAGGCATTCTTAGATTCTCAAGATTTTATCTGTAAAATGAACCAAATGTGTGAAAATGTCTTTAGACCCGAATGTCATTAACAGTCGAAAAGGTCTGGATAAATAATAAACGATTTAAACTTAGTAATAATTAATTTATGATTCGAAAAAGATGAATTTCCTATAAGAGTGTAAAATTTTTAAGGAATGAAGCAATATTCGAATTCACGAGAGTTCAACTTAAAAATGAACAAAATGGTTTGAAAGGGCTTTAGATAAGAGTGCAATTAACAGTTAAAAAAGTCTGGATAAATAATAAACGATTTAAACTTAGTTATTAAGTAGTTTATGATTAGAATTAGATGTTTTTCCTATAAGGATGTCCAATTTTTAAGGAATGAAGTAACTCTCAGTTTTACAAGAATTCAACTTTAAAATGATCAAAATGGATTGAAAAGGCTTCAAATACGAATGCCAAATAGTCAGAAATGTCTGGATAAAACAATAAAGTAGTTAAACTAAAGTGATTTTCTAATTTTTTTGTCTGTCACTACTTAGCTAAAAACACATTTAAAGATATGCCCTTAAACATCTCATTTTACGTGATATTTAATAACCTTCCAACCATTTTAAAATCTTTCTTAGCTCATTCGTTGCAGAGAAATCATTTGTATATACTTCTCTCACTTCTTTTAATACAAACTCACACTATCAAATATCCTTTCGCACTTTCCTCATTCCCAATTACCCCCGGCTCCCCTCCTACTACAATTTCAATCAAAACGGTACAATATATAACTTGGAGAGATTTAAAATACTTAAATTATTTCCTCGTCTAATATCAATTCAACATCATTATTTAGCCACAAAGTCGTTAATTCCGAGGATAGAAAGAAAACAATTCAACATCATTATAAGTCCATTAATCATTTCGAGTGTCAACTGTTGTTTCCCACTGTGGGTCGTGGGACGTCGCAATCAAGCGAATCGTCACGATTTCTTACGGATCTTCTGTGTTGTAAATCACATTAAATCTGCGTACGATATTGTCCGAGTGAACCCGTTACTTATCTATGGAAGTCTCGCTTCAAGAGCGGACAGAAATTGGCAGTCGGGACATGGTGGCTGGTTACAAATTCACATTATGCACACACATGAGGCCCTGAAACGAGACCCAGTCGACAGCCAGCGGAGACGGGGCATTATGCCCCACGCATCGTTAAATTAAATTTATGTCAGCTTTATAGCATCACGTATGTTATGTTTACGTTTATCTTTATTGTTTGGCGTTAGAGGGAACTCGCGTAATAGGGCCGTTAGTCTGAAAATTTACGAGTTTAATTGCAATGAGCGATAAAGACTCGCGGCATTTTGTCCGCGTGCAGGGAATTGATTTGATTTGCTCTAGGCTCATCGCACTTTGCCGTGAAATTGTTTTACATTTAATTTCGTTTGAAACGGAAACGTTCGCCTCGTTCTCGGGGGCTACAAAACGTGTCTTGAATTATTCGCTTTGGATGATTTCACGGACAATGGGATCTATAAGTCAGACTGCCTGGTGCCCGCTTCCTCAGACGTAACTCCTGGTTAACTCCATTCATGCGAAATGTATCATCCAATCTTCCTTCAAGGAAACAGGATTGAATATTAAATTATTTACAATTGCCCTTTTCAAAAATGCATTTGTTTCGAGTTTCATTTGAGCACTCAAACTTTCTCGGATTGATTCAATTAATAAACACCGGTTGCTGCACTGCAAAAGAAAATCTGGTTACATTAACCCCGCAAATGGTTGGTTAAAAGGATTACTACTTTTTTTTTTAGGTTATGTTAACCATGAAAGTAGTTAACTTTGCCATTCCCATGGTTAAATTAACTTTTTTTTCGGGTTTCGTGATTCGGGACCGAAACCTTTACAGTGAGACTTTGAAGTCCATCCGTCCGTCCGTCTGTCCTTTCGTTCATCGTAATCAGACAATAGTTGTCAATTTGCGGTTGTGTGAAAGAGACAGAGATAATCGATTATCGATATATGTGTAGACTGAAGCCGGACACTATCCAACAGACGCGGAAAAACCCGAACGGAACCGGAAACACCCGAATAGGTTCGAAAGTACCATATGAGGAAGAAATATTAGTAAAAATATTATTATTTACCTAATAGTAACCCTTTTTTTTTTAATTCATCGGTAAAAAAATCAGTAATTTAGATTGAGAGAGAAATTGTAGTTTTCATTCAACAACCAACTTGAATCAAAATACCTTTGACTTTAAAAGGAAGAAACGAGTTTGATCAGTAATTAATACAATTTCATTTTCTTTATCTGAGAATCTTGAAGAAGAAAACAATCTTCGTTGAGTAGAACTTTGCTAGGGACGTGACATGTGTCGATTACTCTCGACTGAAGAAGTGGTAACATAAAGTCATTTTATCTTTCTTGTCGAGAGAATCCTCGACTGGATGCTCCACTAACTGCGCGATAATGAGTGGCAAATAAAATATTTGCCCTGTGGGGCTTATTGATCGTCGCGTCGGGAATGTTATAGCCTTTGTCAGCTTTATGGGAAATGCCTCTTATTTGTCGCAAATGGAATTTAACTTCTATCAGTATAATCATTCGCTCTAATTATGACGTTTATTCATTGGCCTTTAATTGTGCCATTTGAACACTTGATTATAGCACTGCTTGATTCATGGAGTTATTCAGCCCGATTAATTGGCAAGTTAAAGCTCACGTTATTGACGACGTGAGCAATTCATTAACAAAATCATCTTAATGAACCAGCAATATTGGTGCCTTCTTATTCAAACAAATAATCATTCATCACAACGAATTAGGTTAAAAATAACTCAGCATTGGAAAACTCTTAGAACTGAATTGGCTTTCGAATATGGCAAAATGAATCCAGACATTTCAATATTTTCCAAGAGTTGGCAAGATTACAGCCATTCCAAGTGATTCCAAGATCTTTCAATAAATTTCAAAAGCTTTTAAGAAAAGCTTGTAAAAGATTACAACTGTTTCACTATGAATTTTTAGAGGTTTTCTTTGAGTGTTTTCAAATGTTGATTGGGTATAAATGATCCTATATAAGAAATCAGCCAGCTATAGGCCTGTTACGCTTTTAGCTGTTCGTCCGTTACGGTATAGAGAGACAAAGATTGTAGGTAGCTGAAGATAGAGAGATAACAAAGATAGGTTTTGGTGAGACTGATCTCGATGATTTCTCCGTCATCGACTTTACTGATGACTCTGCTTGTCTTTCAGAAAGTTGGATAAAGAATATTTTCTATTCTTATGAAGAATCTGGTATCCGTTATATGGAATTCCGGATTTATAAGTCCCGGATATAAAATGCGTGATGTCGAATCCGGAATATATGTTGTTTATAAATTATCCTTTTACTGTCCTGAAAAAATAAGAAAGTTCTGGAAAAGTTTTGGAATTTAAAATAAAGTTTCCAGTAGACACCCCAACAATGCACGTCAGCTAATTTATACAATTAACTGACTCCGGTGTTTATAGTCTGGGAACCTTTCTTACCTGGATCGATGCAAGATTGATTTCGTATGGAATCAAAAGGAATCTGAGGGCTCCTGGTGTCAATGCCGGGAAGGATAAATGGCCTAACGAGACGTGGAATCGTCATCGGTGACATTAAAGTCTGGAACGAGTCTGTAAATGCTGTTCGCGTAACGCGATAATCCTTCGATTCCTCGGTGAGACCAAAGTCGGCGCGCCATAACGAGACTTGCTAAGAACCCCCTTGGCGACACTCGTGAATCACGTGATCGATGCGCAATGACCCTTTGTTAAGTCCCTTGAAGAAGGCCAGTTTGATCCCATAATGGCTGGACTTTCCTGTGTAACGTGTCAGACCTGAAGACGTTTCGCGGCAATTTATGGTTACAAAGTTGTTGCACACTACCTTCGCAATAAGTGAGATAACACCGACGAATAACTTAGCGAAGCCGCTCAAGAGAAACACTCCACTCGAGACATGCAATCGTTGCCTTCACTCAATGCGACAAAACGAAAATAAAAATGTTGAATTCAAATTCAAACAACCTATCAATTTATCAAAGTAAAAAAAAATTTAACTATTTTTCACTCTATGTTTTATAACGAATTAAGGCCAGCTTACTCTGAAAAACATGATTTTTTTCAATGCATTTTATTTATAATACAAAAAATGTTAATAAGTTTTTTTACATATGATAGTACATACATGAAGTTACTTGAATTTTTTTTTTTCAAAATGTCGGTTTTGAAAATGTAGATGGATGACATAATTTCTTGGAAAAGAATTATCTGAAAGCAAAAAACAAAACGGTTTCATGTTCTGTATCGAATTGGCTATGACCTCAAGCAGAATGAAACATTTTCAATGAAAAAAAAACAAAATGTCGGACTTTTGAATTTTTTCAACCTTTTTTTCACTTTTAATTGTTTATAACTTTTTAAATAATAATGAATATTTCTGGTTCTGCTTGAGGCCATAGCCAGACATCTAAAGAGTAAAATGCCGTTTGGTTCATATCGATAAGTGCAATAGTTTTGAAATGAGAGTGTCGTCCATGCGAAAAATCGTGAATTCGTGAAAAATCGTAAAAAAGTAAATTTTACTTACATATCCATTCCAGCTGCATACACAATTAATTCCTCGTCTTCGTAAGCATCATTTTAAAGAATTCTTGCATTTCTTAAAGCAGTTCTGTGATCCTTAGACGCTTCAGTAGCTTCTAGCTCAGCTCGATTAACACGTCTGTTTTTGGCCCTATCAGCAAAGTGCCTTGCTCCCCACTCTTTTATATCTGCTTCTCGGTCTTGCTGACCTTCGGGACTAATTCTATACTATTTCTACGAGTATACAGTAGCAATTTATGAAAAAAAAAAATTTTCGATGTTTTCAAAATTGTTCAGAGTAACCTGGCTTTAAATTATTAAACATATATTAATATGCTTATCAAAACTAAAATATTCATTTATATCATTTAGACAAACAATTGCAAAAAAATAAATTATTGTTACCACAGTCTTTACCTCTAGATAATTTTAACATGATTGTATCGAACCAAATAGAAAATAATACACTCTATAATGCTAACCTTGTGATCAAACACAACCAAAAATTTGTAAAAATAAATTAAGACAACAACTCAACTCTAGATTTAAAAACTTAATGGTTCACAAACTTATCTAATTGTAACATTCCACAAAACATTATTGATGTAGTTTGCTTAGGACCCAAATTCAACTCACAATCCAACCTAAACCATCAATCAATAATTGAATATATTAAATCTATAGAATATTTTTTCTAAAAAATGAAGTAAATCATTATATTGCAAACGATATTAGACACGTATTAATAAATGATGTGGATAGAATAGTAAATAATTGTTTTGAAAAAATGGGTTGCAGAACCAACAAGAAACACTATAAGACGCATTGGTATGTTAGTTTTGCGAATTTTAGGTAGTCCATAGCATTTTGCGATTGTTGTATTTGTTTGTGTAAGATCGTCTTTATGCCATAAAGACAAAATTCACACTTTAAATTTAAACGACTACCTCGGTGAAAGATCAACCCCTTTCTTCGCCTTAGTCATCCTTCCTTCTTATCGGTAATTTGATTAATGATTGTCATCAAATCCTTAAGACGTCCCTGTGCGATTCGGCCAACTTTCTTCGCCGAGAGAGTTTCGTAGACTGGGAATCTTATCCACTTAACGCCCTGTTTGGATATTCGCAACTGGCTCCTTCGAGAGTTGGTTTACACTCTACAGATAACGTGTTAGAAAGATTCTGCCACCTTGTAGTTTGCAGTCTAGTTATAAAAACCCTTATTAGGTAAATTCTCATCAAGAGAAAATGACGATGAAATTAAAAAATGTAAAGTTCAAGTCGCATTACGTAATCAACATTACCATTAATAAATAATTACCATCATTAATTAATAAATGAGCTTATTTTGCGTCGAGTCTTCTGCTCCCTATTCTAAAAAGCTTGTAGGTGCTAAGGGAGTCGTTTACGTAACTAAGAGGTCTTCATTTTGGATGCAACCTTTCGCGAGAGTGCCTTCTAAATTCGCTGGGACCCAGTTCATAAATTATTGTGCTACAGGAGCGTGATGGGAGGAGGTAATCTCCTTTATTCCTGGTCGTTTACCACCGTCGTAAATCACCCTGACGTTTACGTTGATTGAAAAAGTTGTCTATTTGCCAAAAAGAAAAGAGAACAAAGGCCAGTTATTTATTGTGTTCTTTTTTAATTTGGCTGCTTATGTCGTCCTCCTTTATTTGTTCCAAAGGAGTGCCTAACCACAAATGTTTTTTTCCAGGTGGCGACACGACCTTGGAGCCCGAACCAGGGCAAAGTTCGAGAGATGACGAAACTCTGCAACCACAAGAGGAAACTTCTAATGCCCCCGAGTGCAGCCAGTCCTGTTGCATCCACAACTCCTATTGTTTCCTCATCAACGGCACCAGCTGGACCTGTGATTCCCAACGTTCATGCCATTGACGATTCTCCAACTTCTACGGACAAAACGAAATCAGGTAATTATTAATTAGTTTGTTAGTATACGTTTAACTTTCTATTAATGAAAATAAAAATAAAACGACGTTTCGTAAATCAACGGTATCGCCTCTTTACTAATCAAAAGTTCTGTTCGGAGGTAAATGAAACGTAGTCATCAATTAAAAACTTGTCTTAATTGTTTACCCGATAAGTCAAAAAAGATCGTGGCTTTAATTTCACAGTTTTCTCGAATCGCAATTCCCGGAGGAAGACTCAAGTTTTCTCGCCACCTAGGTTAAAGGAAAAGTACGCTGAGAGAGAGTCGAGATAAGAAAAGAGACCAGCGCGACGATGAAACTCTGCTAAAAGTGTTGGGGCTCCTCGTCCACCTCTGTAATAACGTTACGAAGCGATGAAAGTTTAATACTGCTCTCACGGAAATTTAATATCCTTTTGCTCCTCTTATTTTTCTTCGTTACCCCGCAGTTAGAATTATGGATGATGAATAGGTAGTAGTCGGAAAGTGGAGTCAGAAGGGAGAAAAGGAAAGGTGGTTGCTCGAATGAGTTTGAATTGCTCTGTGACTTGAAATGAAACGAGGGAAGCCTCATGCCTGAAAGATGGGACAAGTCAATTAACCAAAATATTAACCTTCCTCAAAAGCCACACTGCAAGCTCGTAAATAGCAGAAAAGTCAAGAAAACATCTTCCTCTCGAGGGTCAAAATATTAGATTAAATCATTTGCTCATTGAGAATGATCTCACTTTCTGGATTCCTTCCTCATCTCGGCAATAATTTCATTTAGAGGACAGAAACACGAACACTGAAAATGAAGTAGAAACTGGAGAACAAACTTAAAAAATTTCTGTCAAGATGTTTGCACTAAACGACATCATCAGACAAAGTTTCGAGAGAACAAAGTTGAAAAATACTGCTTGACGTCTCGGGAAAATTGTCCAACTTGGCAGTACACTCGACAAGGGAAAAATGAACCGAAGAAAAGTTAGAAGTGGACTTTGCAAGATAAGAAAACTGTTGCTCACAACTATTGTCAAAGATCGACAAACATTCGCGTCTCTCAAGTCCTCTTTTCATCGCTCCCAATGAACTTGCAACTGGTTCTAAAACACGCCCGTTAAGAGTTATCGGGGACAACTTTTAGATCGGTCCTGTAGGATGTATTACCAAACTTTTCCTCTGAAATCTGGAGGGGTATAATAGTCCAGACATTTATTCACCATCGGTGGTACGTGAGCCAACTTTTACTGGAGAAAGACCAAATGTTTCACTCGAGAATTTCGAAACGAGGGAAAAAGAGAAAGGGAGGAAGCGTAATCATTAGGAAAAAGTCCCTGGGAAGAAAAACGACGAGATTGCGGTATTAGCAACGGCTCTTGCGGTGGTGGCGTCGCCAACGTCGGCGTCATCCCCTTCCTACCAATCTTCCACCTTCCAACCCTCTTTTTCTTCCTCCTTGGATCCGTTAAACTAGCGATAATAATATATACCCCTGAATCTTTGAACCCTCGCCTCTTCATCTTCCACAATCTACAAAATCCTATAACCTGAATAATCCCACACTTCTCTTAACCAATTGATTTTCTTTCCCTGATCTGGAAGAGTAGTAATTTTTTATCAAATGTCTTTGTGAAGTATCTTCATACATAAAATTTATATTTAACAGTAATTGATAAATTAAACGACTCGTAGATACTCACTGTACTGGAAAAAGTTTAACGCAACAACTGCTCCATAGATGTTGTCCCTTTTTTGGCATAGTTGACGGTGGGGTCGTGTTGGAAATGTAAATTGCTTTTAAAATAAGCCACCATGTATTTTGAATACGTCACATTTGTTCACCTGTTATAATATAGATATTGCATCAAATAACTGTATGTTAATTAAAAATTAAAGGCACTTATTGTCGTTATTATAAGGATTCAAAACTCGCACGAAGTGGACTGTTCAAAAGTCAAAAAGGAACTGCTATGAATGACCACATCAGGGATGAGTCGCATGCTGGTAAAAGAGTATCGAAGAATCGACCAATCAGAGAATGCGTTCAAAAATTGCCATCATCTGATTGGTCATATCTATTCCACCATTTGACTATTCTAATCAAACACTACAAGTTTGGAACGGCATCAGTCCTTATTCCTTCGTCGTTAGGTCAGGCATGTTCAAACATTATAATTTTTAAAAGATTTATAATCGGCAGCTGCAAAACTATTTGTTAATAATTTATTCGTTGAATGAATGGTTTTCGTTCTTATCACTAAATTGAATCTTCAACCCAACTAGGGTAAAACGATTTGTTTTGTGAATTTTGAAAAGTATGCTATAAACAACATCTTGAGTGCATCCCAAGGGTCGAAATCTATTTGCCGATCATTTGCGAATACCGTAATTACCGAACCATCTGGAAATCTAGAAAATATTTACCTAAGTCATCACTACCTACACACACCACCTCAAAATTGTAGTCCTATCCTCAACCTATGACAACACTTTTCTTATTGTAACCAGAATTTTTCGAACTGTTTAAAGGAGAAGATTTTTTTTTAACGCCATAAACATTTCTGTGTTAAACAATATGAAAAAAACTGCAATTATCTTTCGACAAAAACTAATAAATGAAAGAAATTTTTAAATTTTAAGCCTGTGCAGAAAAACAGATTGGCATGAAGCATTGTATTTGCAAGGATTACGTTGTAGAGAGACCATTAGAAGTAGATGCACCACAGTCGTGCGTCGTGACTCTCGCGATCAATCACTTGAGAGTGGAGAAGAGGGGAAAGAGAAACCGTGATAGTGCGCAAGACCGTTTAAGGATACTGGTAGACTGCACTCGCGTCCTCCCTCTGGTACTTCGACAATGTCGTGACTCTCCTGCGTCATCGTCTGAATTTTGATTCACTACCATTTTCCCCTTGGTACTCAAGTCCTTCCAGCAAAGATTCCTGTTGTTATTCCGCTGATGTTTACCCTTCCAAATGCTCTTACAGCCATCTCCGGAGTGATTAAACACCAAACATTTCCAGGAAGAAATGGCCATTACTGTCCCCGTTGCTGGTTATGCCACTTATTTTTCTATTATGCAGATCTGTCCTGGATTCTGCGTTCCTTCTTCCCTTATGAATATTTATGTCGCATTAATCTTCGACTGATGCCGACCCGTCGTCAATGAAAATACATCAGGAGTTGGCTGGATTAATTCCAGAATGCGGGGAATTCGATGCCCGTTTCCGGAAACCCTCACCCGTCAAATCGAGGATAAGAAACTCAATGAGGAAGTTATCCGGACTTTGATTGCTGCCGGAATTCTCGGAAAATAAGTTTTGATTCAAGACCAAGTTTCGGGAATATTGCGTTATCATCAAGCCAATTTGGGATTATTGGTTTAGGCGACCGGAAATCAGAATTGGGGATCAATTCAGCGGCGTCTAATGGTTACGGACATTAACAGAATCTAGAATTATTCGATTTATTAATTGCATATGCACTGAGAAAATTAACCTCTAACCGAGTTGTATAAATAGAGCTGTTGAAAGGAATGTATTTAAAAGTACACAAGATATAGTTAAAACGAAATAATTAGCGAAAGTGGAGATTAAACAACAGTTTAGAAACGTAAGCCTTGAAGTTGGTTGCAATCCCAAAAAAATTTGATCTACTTACAACCAACTTCAAGGCTCAGGGGTTAAACTGCAGTTTAGGAATGTGAGCCTTGAAGTTGTCTTCATAATCTGTGGAGCAGAATGCCAACCTTGTTAAAAGAAAGAGAATAGTTGGCGGTAAATTCAAACTAAATTGAAAATATTGAAATTGTTTCTTAAGTTTATTTTATGTTTGAAAGAAATCCTTGCGTTAGTAAATTTGTGGCCCTGAGAAGGGCCGATTGTAATTTTAAGATGAAATGTAATATATAAGATTTATTGAAAAGAGACTACTAATCATGTGAGGTAGAAAGAGCGCCAGAATAAACTTTTTCAATTATAATAATAATATAAGTTGCACGAAATACAGGGGGATAAAAGAATCAAACTTAACACCCCTGTATTTCGTCCAACTTATATTTTTCAGAAAGTAATACAAAAACATATTTTGAATTTCGCGCGCTTGTTAGGTTGCAATCCTGAAAACAGCTGATCGACTTACAGCCGACTTCAAGGCTTACCTTTCTCAACTGCAGTTTAACCACAGTGGAGAACCAAGCGAGAAAATTTGTAACTTCAAAATTTCATCTGCTATAAAACCAAAGCAAACCAGTTTCAACTTTTTCAAGATTAGAAACAGCAGTGGGGCCCAGTGGCGTAACTAGAAAACTCGGGGCCCCGATGGGAAAAAAATTTTTGGGGCCTCTCGGAATCTAAAGCGATATTGAATACCATAACCTAAAAACTTAACAAATGACAAAATTACAAACAAAAAATAAATTTCTTATTAAGAATGTGGATAAATGAATTTACAATTCGAAGAAAATAATTAAAATTAAAAAAAAAACAGATTTTGTAAAAATAATTGAAAAATGACGAAAGAAATTGAAAATGAATTAATAAATAATTTAACTAATTTGATATTGAAGGAAATAATTAAAACTGAAAAAGTTTTATTGGAAAAAAATAAAGAAAAAAATTAAAACTTGCGGAAATTAAATTTAAAAATTAGGAGGAAAATTGAAAAATAATTAAAATAATTAGAGATTAAAAAAAAAAATTAAAAATGACAAAAATAGTTAAATAGAAAATAATTAAAATCATAAAAGAAAAGAATTTTTAAAAATTGAAGAAATTTTAATTAATTTTAAATTTACTATTCATAGAGATTGAAGAAAAGAACTGAAACTTGGGAAATTGAATTTAAAATTAGAGGAAAAAATGAAAAATAATGAAAATAAAATTGAAGAAAATTTTTGAAAAATGATTAACTGTTGAGAATTGTAGCAAATAATTAAAATCGTAAAAGATAGAATTCTTAAAAAATGAAGAAATTTTTGAATAATTTAAAATTTACTATTCTCAAAGAGTGGATTAATTTAATTTTTATTCAATGAAATTTAAAATTAATTGAAGTTTGAAGAATTATAATATATAATGGAAATTTTAGTCTTGTTTATCTCAAATATATTCTGTAATTCTTAAAATTATTTTTTACAGATTTTTATTATTTTCTTCAATTTACAATTATTTTTATCAATTATTTTATTATTAAATTTAATTATCAATTACTTTTTGTCATTTTCAATTATTTTTTGATTAATTTTCTGATTTTTTTTATTATTTATCTCAAATTTTAGTTATTTCTTCAATTTACAATTATTTTCATAATTCTGCAATTATTTTCTTATATTACAAATACACGTTGGGATTTTTTCAATTCTTTTTCACAAACTTATATTATTTTCTTCAATTTTTTATCATTTTTATTACTTTACAAATTTTTTTTCCAATTATTTATTATTTTCACTATTCTTCCATTAATTTCATTATTAATAAAATTAATAATAAGGGCTTTAATTACAAGCCCGTATACTATTATAAATAAATAAATAAATTTCGTAGATTTTAAAATATTTTTTCCCAAATTTTAATAATTTTTTTCAATTTTAATTTTCTTTTATCTTATTGCAATTATTTACTTATTTTTTTTTAGATATAATAATTATTTTTCAATTAATTTCCTAAATTTTTATTTATTTATTTTTATTCAATTAATTTCCTAAATTTTAAAATATATTTCTCAAATTTTAATAATTTTCTTCAATTTTCAATTATTAATATTATCATTTGCAAATCAATTTCTTCCATTTTTAATTATTATTATTACTTTGCAAATATTGTCTCGAATTTTTTATTATTTTCATTACTCTTTAATTAATTTACAGATTTTTAAACATATTTCTCAAATTTTAATAATTTTTTTTTTAATTTTTAATTAATTTTATTACTCTGCAAATATTGTCTCGAATTTTCATTAGTTTTATTACTCTTAAATTAATTTCCTAGATTCTAAAATATTTTTCTCAAATTTTAATAATTTTCTTCAATTTCCAATTATTTTTGTTAACATTTTGCATTCAATTTCTTCAATTTTTTATTAATCTCACTATTCATTCCTCAATTAAATATCTTAATTTTCAATTATTTATCTTATTTATCAATAATTATTTTTTCAAATTAATTTTCTTTTATCTTCTTCCAATTATTTTCTCCGCTTTTTACCTAGATATATTAATTATTTTTCAATTAATTTCTTAAATTTTTATTTATTACCTCAAAACCAAGTTACTGTATCCACGGTTCAATATTTTAAAAATTCTTCAATTAATTATTTTTCTCATATTTTAAATACTTTCGACAATTTTTGATTATTTTTTTTTTGTTAAATTTCAACGATTTTCACAAATTTGATATTATTTTGAATATTTATTGATTAACTGAAAATTTATAATTATTTTCTCGAATTTCCATTATTTTCTTTAATTTACGATTATTTGTATCATTTTTCTTCAATTTTCAATTATTATTTTTATCATTTTGCAATAAATATTTTTAATTATTCTCACTATTCATTCTTCAATTAAATTCCTAAATTTTCAATTATTTATCTCATTATTGAATTATTTTTTTCAATTTTTATTTTCTTTTATCCTTTTGCAATTATTTTCTCCACATTTTAATTAGATATATTAATTATTTTGCAATTAATTTCCTAAATTTTTATTTATTTTTCTAAAATTTAGATGACTTTCGTCAATTTTTAATTATTTTTTCATTTGCAATGATTTTCACAAATTTTATATTATTTTGAATATTTGTTGATTATTTCCGAAAATTGCAATTATTGCATTTGCAATGATTTTCACAAATTTTATATTATTTTGAATATTTGTTGATTATTTCCGAAAATTGCAATTATTTATCTCAAATTTCCATTATTTTTTTCAATTTTCGATTATTTCTATAATGTTGTAATTATTTTCTTAAATTTAAAATTTTTGAAATCAAAAATGTTCTTCAAGGATTTTCATTATTTTTCAATTGTTCCCTTAAATTTTAAATTTAATTTCCGTAAGTTTCAATTATTTTTTAAATCTTTTCAGATAAAACTTTTTCAGCTTTAATTATTTCCTTCAATATCAAATTAGTTACATTATTTATTGATTACCTTTCAATTTCTCTCGACATTTTTCAATTATTTTAAAAAATAAGATTTTTGCTCTTCAAATTTTCCATGTTTTAATCATTTTTCTCAAATTTCAATTAAGTTGGTCAATTAAAAATTTTTTTTTTTAACTTGCAATGATTTTTACAAACTTTATATTATTTTGATTATTTGGTTATTAATTTCGAAAATGTACACGAAATCAAATTAAATTGTCAACTTTTGCGTTACAATAATTACGCTAATTAAGAAACTTTTTAATTTATTATTATTTAAATGCTGTCTTTGACAGCATAATATACCTTTTGTCTTGGCTGTGAAAAAACATAATAAAATTGTTTGACGAAATACCGGGGGGTGCTGGTGGCACATACAGTGGTTTTTTACCAAAAAGATACCCAGCTAACAATAATTTTCACAAAAAGAAAGATTTTGACAATTTTCTGTACGAATAGCGAGACCACATAGGTTAAACTATTCGTACTTATACTCCAAAAAAAAAAAAAATCCTCTTTATTTGAGCAGAACATTCCCATCACAAAATCCTCTTGAGTTTTTTACTCATAATGATTTTATTATACTACAATCAATAGTATTTTCCTCTGTTTTGAAAAGGAAAATTAAATCTCACGGTTTAATCTTATGTTGAGAGTAATCCACTACTTTCGATAGGAAACATCCGATCAAAAGTAGAGGAATACTCTCCATATCGTATTTGCACATGCGCAATCAGTAACAATTGAATCGCGTCGCATCGTCAGCTTTCACTTACATTTATTTCCACCTTTAGTTTTTTATTGTTGAAGACAATTTACAGTGTGTTTTAAGGGATTTAAGACTGGATGATAATATTTTAGTGTTCTGTGCTCATAATAATATTTTGACTGCATTATTTGTTTGTGTACGAATGTGAGATTAAAGTAAAAGACGAATATAATCTATCAGTGTGACATGCTTATTTTACACGCGTATTTAAGAATCAACACTGTTAAAAATTTTTGTATTGTGCTTCACATACATGTTTATGAAATTCAATTTAACATACAATTATATTAAATTTAATATACATGTACATTAGAATTCATTCAACGTTATGAATTCTCAAATACATGTATAGCAAATTGAATATACATTATATCAAATTTAGGATAATTTATATTAAATTTAATATAATTGTATGTTAAATTGAATTTTATATACATGTATGTGAAGCACAGTACAGAAATTTTTAACAGTGAATATTTATTTATGTGAATCAATGGAGGTATTTAGTGATTTTAACTTTCTTATTAAATGATTCAAAGTAATTTAAGTGTGAAAGTGAAAAAATTTTACCCTATGAGGTGAAAGTCCCTCTCATTTTGATAGAGTATAACATCTTCTCAAAACTAGGGGAATCATTATGATACCATATTGTAGAGGGGAAAAAAGCATCAAAATGAGTGGATTCCGCTCAAATGAAGAAGATATTTTTTTTTCGGTGTATCATCATTTGGAGATTTATCAAAGTATTTCGGAAGATCACAGACCTATTTATCTTCGGGGTGCTTTCTTTTATCGAAGATTGGTTGTAAGAACAAACCTAGGATAATATCTTGGGAAAGGGATTTCCGCACACTCTCGATGATGCTTCATCCCCAGAAAGCTTTGCAGGAGAAGACCAATCGGTCGGCTCGTGTCTTCTTATCGCTCTGACGATCAATAAGTCCCGGGAGGAGGAAAGAATCCAGTCACTATTCGCTACCTCACCGCGAATAGTGAAGGTGGTGGTGGTGGTGGTGATGGTGAAGGCAGCGGGGGCAGATACGTTGATAAGGGTTAATTTCATACGAGGATATGAGCACCGTTGAACCTTATGAAGAAAGGCTGTAAGGAGAAGGAGGTAGAGGGATTTACGTGGTCCTACTGTTGTCTGATTTTGATTCCTGCGCGCGCTTTATGCGGCTGCGCATTGTCTTTCGCCGACTCTCAGTCTACGCACTGACTTCTGAAGGGAACATCTTGAACCGGATGTTTCACGAGATTGGAATTCCACAATTTGCAGAGATACTTTATCTCTCTTTTGTAAACGCTTTACTGAATCCAATCCAATCTTGTCGAATTGGTGGCTTTTCTGATTGAGATCAGAATTTCGTAAAAATTCTGTTCATTAATCTTCTGCCCACTTGACTCGCACCGCAAGCCTCTAATTTCAAAATGATGATTGCATCCTTGATGATGAATGGATTCTGCACGAGGAATGGTTAAATTAAAATGAATGAAGACATTTTAAGCAAAAGAGACGGGTCGTTTATAGAAACTATTACTGCTTAACATTTTATCGCTGCTTGGCAAATCTAAATGGTTATTTTATAAGTGATACTTTAATAGATTTAAAAAAGAAGGAAGCTTTAATAAAAGCAGCGAGTTCATTTAATGTGACTCTCTTAAAAGGCTTTTCACAGAGAAACATCAATAAAGAATCATAGATTGGCTACGTTTCCGTACTTTAATGATCAGTAATGGGTGCAGGAAGAGTCTACAAAGATGACAATTCCCTTAAAAGCCCCGAGTTTATGGCAACAGAAGCCAGGAAAGTAAGGGCTTTTATACGGTACTAACGGAGAGATTCATTAGTGTCTTGAGTTATCTTGTCTCCAGCACTGCCTCGCGTCGGAGAATAATTATCTTCTCCATGCTCACATATAAAAGACCCCTATTAAAACTTCCCTTTGCCGTCCCTTTTTTTTTTACCACGAGGTTATTCTAAAGTCTTTCCAAAGTTTTCCAAATCTTTTTCTAATTTACTCTTCACTCATTTTTTACTACATTATTCACATAGGCTACAGTTTTTAAAGTAAAAATAATTTTCATATGTCGGAACTAAAATATACATATTTTACTTTGAAATTTTTTTAACCCTTTGCGGCATAGTGGTAACCCAGATTACCACCTTATTCATTGCCAATTTTGCTTTATATTTATAACGTTTATATAATTCAAAAATCAGATTCTTGTTCATATGATTTGGTAAATATTCTAGAATGTAAAAAAAGTCAAATATACGTATAACGTAAATTTATAAATTGTTATAAATAAACAATTTTGCAAAATAACGTTTTTTTTTCGAAAAAATTCATTTATGTGTACGGTATTGGAAAGATTGTGACAAAACTTTGTTTACAAGGGTTTTTGGGATCGCTGATTACGAATCCGTGATCAGATTTTAAAAATTCAGAATGGCGGATCCAATATGGCAAACGAAAACTGAAATTTTTTTGGATTTTCATGTCTATTATTTCTAAGGAGTTTTTGGGGTCGCTAATTACGAATCCGTCATCAGATTTTAGAAATTCAAAATGGCGGAAGAAAATTCAAATTTTTTTCGAATTTTCATGACAATTGTTTCTAAGGGGTTTTTAGGGTCGCTGATTACGAATCCGTCATCAGATTTCAGAAATTTAAAATGGCGGATCCAATAAGAGTAAACAATTATAAGAAAAACACAAAAATTACTCATCAGCCATTTTTAATTTCTTTAGTTTTATTACAGATTTGCAATATGTAATCATAAAAACCTTTTAAAAATGATTGTTATGAAAATCTGTAATCATTTTTTATTTTTTCCCGCCATACTGGATCCGACATTTTGAATATCTAAAAGCTGATGATAAATTCGTAATCATCGACCCCAAAAACCCTTTAGAAACAATTGTCATGAAAATCCGAAAAAATGTTCAATTTTCGTACGCCATATTGGATCCGCCATTTCGAATTTTTTAAATTAATATATTTATTCATTGAGAAGGCGACATAACCTCAAACTAGAAAATGATTTCTGACAGACAAAAAAATTTTTTTTTCTTTTTAAAAATTATTAATAATGTAGAAAACACTCCGAACATATTCGTGTTAAGATTTGATAATAAGAACAATATTGTATTTTGTTCAATCTTAAACTAGACGTGGCCAATTATGTATAAAAACTTTTTTTTTGTTGACGAACAAAAAATTAAATTATTCTGTTACTGACAAGTTATATAATTTCTCATGCTTTTATAATTTTAATAATAGTTTTAAAAAATAAAACACTGTTAAAAAAAATGTTTTTGAAATACGCAACAATTAAAGCTGAATACTTATTCAGAACCTAAAATTCTGTTATTTGTACCAATTTTTATGTTGAATTTTGTTATTTGTACCATTTTATAACCTTCTCTTATTTAAATTTAAAATAATGTTGTTGGTTCATAACCTTCAAATGACTTACAAATTTTCTGCGCTATCTCGAAACTTTCGACTATCGATATAAATTTCTCGAGTCTGCGCAGAAAATTCTGTACTTATTTAATTTAATCCGTTATTTAACATAAGATAAAAATAAATGCAGGCTTCACAGATCGTCCCCTATTTTGCGATTAGTCCCTAAAAGTCCCCTATTTAGAAAATATTACTCTAAAATCCCCTATTTTTCACGAAAGTATATTTAAAGTCAAGGTATCTAGAGATTTTCAATCTTCTTTTAATTTCTATTATTTTTTCAATCTTCAATTATTTCTATCATTTTTAAATTATTTTCTCCAATTTTTCATTTATTAAATTATATTTCAATAGATTTCCTGAATTTTCAATCCTTCATCTCCAATTCCAATTCTTTTTTTCAAATTACAATTACGTTTATCATTATTTCTTAATTTTTTCCTACCATTCATACTTAATGTATTTTTATTTGACTAATTTCATAAACTCTCAATTATTTTCATCAGATTTAAACTCTTTTATTCAATTTAAATTCTTTTTTTCTACTTATTAAATATTTTCATTATTTTCCAATTAATTTCCAAAACTTGCAGTTATTTTTTTACATTCTAGTTTTTTTCATTATTTTTTCATTGTGTTTATCAGTTTTCAGTTATTTTATTAAATTTTAATTTTTTCTATAACTTTGACAATATTTTCTTCTAGTTTTTAAAAGTATTTTATTTTTTCATACACTTTCTACATTTTTAATTTATTTATCTCAAATTTCAGTTATTTGTAGATATTATTTTTCAATTATTTACATCCTTTTTAAATTGATTTCTTTAATTTTTCAATTTCTTTCTAGAAATTCTAATTTTTAAAATTATTTTCAAACTGATTTACTAAACCTTTAATTATATATTCCAAATTCCAATTAATTAAAAAAATTGTTAATAAATTTTAGAATTTTTCAATTATTTTTTTCAAATTTACAATTACTTTCGGTGTTTTGTAATTAATTTTCTAAATTTTTAATTAATTATTTTAAATTTCCATTCTTTTAAAAAATTTATCATTATTTTTGCCATTTTTCAATTCTTCTCAATTCTCGATTGTTTTCTTTAATTCTCAAATATTTTCTAAATTTTAAATTATTTCTATAATTTTGCAATTTTTTTCTCCAAATTATAATTTTTAAAATTATTTTTTAACTGATTTACTAAATCTTTAATCATTTAATTTATTTCAAATTTCAATTGATTAAAAACAATTTTAATGAATTATAGAATTTTTTAATTATTTTTTTCAAGTTTACAATTACTTTCGGTATTTTGTAAATAATTTCTTAAATTTTCAATTATTTATTTCAAATTTCAATTATTTTTAAAATTTTATCATTATTTTTGCTATTTTTTAAATTATTCCTTTAATTGATATATATTCTGTAAGTTTTTAAAATTATTCTTCTCAAATGTCGATTTCTTTTTAATTTTCAAATATTTTATTAATATTAAATTACCGTCTTCAATTTTCAATTATTTCTATCATTTTGCAATTTATTTTCTTCAATTTTTAATTTTTAAAATTGTTTTCAGTTTGATTTACTTAGTCTTTATTTAATTATCTTAAATTTCGGGTCCTTGTTTTTAATGTTTAATTTGTTTTATAAACCTTCTTATTGATTTCTTCGATTTAAAATTACCGTAATCATTTTTTAATTAGTTTCTTAAATTTTAATTTTTTTTCTCAATTCTCGATTGTTTTCATCAATTTAAAATGTTTTTTCAATTATTCTCATCATTTTTAAATTAATGTTTTCAATTTTCAATAATTTTCTCAATTTTTAATTATTGTCTTCCATTTTCAGTTGTTTCTATAATTTTGCAATTATAGAATCAATTTTTAATTTTTTAAATTAATTTTAAATTGGTTTATTAAATATTTAATTATTTATCTCAAATTTGAACTCTTTCTTTTAATTTTGATTAGTTTTATAATCTTCTTTAATTTCTTTTTTTTCCTATTTTTAATTATGTTTTTTAATTAATTACCTTAATTTTTAATTTTTTCAATTTATCATCATTCTTATCTTTTTTTAATTATTTTCTCTTAGTTCATATAATATGTAGGGGAGAGTGGCCATCAATGTACCAGTTTTTTCAATGAACCATTTCAATTTTCTCAGAAACAATTAAATAAAAATTCTCCTAATTTTAAATATAAATGAAGTTTGCGTAAACACACTACGTCCATAAATTTGAGACGTGTGGATTTATTCTTTACACAGAAAACTGGAAAAAACTGTTTTTGATGTACTGAAGAAAAAATTTACCTAAAATACGAACACGTTTTCTAATTGAAATAAGGCCATTTAAAAATAAATGTACTTACGATTTATTTTGTTTTGGGCCTTAACTACAATATTCTAATGAGATAAAGATTTTGAAATATTGGATTAAGTTATAAAAAACCATTTTTGTTGCAAATGTCATGTTGATTCAATGTACCGGGGAACAATGAACCACCTGGAATTTCAGTGTATTTTCGATTTCCAGAGTGGTATGCTTGATTATAAAACTAGGCATGCATACAGCATGTTACAGCGATTGTTATCAGTACTTTTCTCAACATAGCAAAACTAAAATGCCATTTTAGCTAGTTAACTTAAATTTGAGGTATATTTATGTTATACATTATCAATTAAAAAGTGTTAAGTAACAATTTTTTATAGTATTTGATAGAAAACAAGTTTTTTTACAAAGTGAAAATTGCAATATTATTATTGTTGAACATTTTTAGTATTTTTATAGAGGTGGTTCATTGTGTACTCAGTTTGTTGAAAATGAAAATAGCTTGTTACTTTAGAAAAATCCTAAATTTCATTATTTAATCAAAATAAATCGTGTAAAATATGTGTGCATTACCTAGATAAGTGTTGTAGTTTTATATTGATGCAAAGAAGTGCTTGAAATTGATGAAATTCAATAAGTACTATGACCTTGTAAAAAACCCGGTACATTGATAGCCACTCTCCCCTACTCTTTAAAATTATTTTTCTTTTTTATTAATTATGTTCTTCAATTGTCAATTATTTTTATTATTTTTTTCAATTTTTAATTATTCTCATCATTTGTATTTCAATTATTATCTTGGATTTTCAATTATTTCTGAAGTTCCGCATTCATTTTCTTTAATTTTGAATTATTATTTATCAGTTTTAAATTACTTTCCACAATTTGTAGTTATTTTTCTTATTAATTATTAATATATAAACCTAGTATATATTAAAAATTCAAATTTTCCCTGAATTATGACGTCAAACATTTTTAAATCGTAAGCAAGTTGTCCACTTGGTTTGTGTGACGAAACCTACTATACCGACTTTTATTTTGACAATTCAAGGAATATTAAATGATCTTTTTAAATCAAGTTGAAATGGTTAAATTATTTAAATTTTGAAATCTGTGAAAAAATATCGGACATTTAGCTCCGCCGGGATTCGAACTCAGGTCTTTCAATTGGCGCTTGACTGCTCCAAACTACTAAGCTACAGAGGTCCATATCAGATATCACTCGGTAATATTTAATTCACAAATGTGGAATTTATCGATTTCTCCGAGTCAAATTCTCAAATGAGGTTAATTAATAAATAAAACACATTTGTTTTGACGTTTCGACCATCAATGCGGCCCTCTTCAGAGAATAAAAATAGTAGACATATGTGTCTTAATTCCAATCAATTTTTTTTGATTCCCCAATTTCGTCATTTTTTTAAAAAATTATAAAAACAAAATATTATTTTTTAAAATAATTTGAAAATTTTTTAATTATATTTTTTTGTTCTACAATTTTGTCCTACCCAAATAAAATTAAGGTTCTACTGTTTATAATTTATTTATCTTTACTTATAAAGTTTGTAAAGTACCCTAAAAGTTCCCTATTTTTGTATATTCAGTCCCCTATTTCCCCTAAAATATTCTTCATTATCACTGTGAAGCCTGTAAATGTGAATAAATTTAAATACAGGTATAATTAACTGATCCGATTAATCAAAAAACTATTTCATCCTGTCGGATGGAATTATCCTGAAAATCTAATACAATAACTATTTCTATTTTGCAGACGGCTTTAGCAAAAAGAAGAAGAGGAAACTGGGAAACATGGGGCAACTTTATCCAGGAACTCCGGTTCGTTTCCGAAGTATGGGACTGGACCAGTCGACTCCGAGTTCAGGTGACGAGTCCGTGGATAAGTCTCAGTCAGGAAATCAAATCGGTTCCACAGTAAACACCAGTGGACCCTCCTTCCTTGAAGACCCGAGTGGTTATCTGGCTCAGCAGACGGCTCTTTTAAACAGCACGATATCGAGGCAGACCGGAGTTAGTAGCTCCCAAGTGACGATATTTAACAACACAAAATTACCGCAGACAACGCCCAGCTCTCACGGCTCAAGCAATGTCTATCTTCCACAACCAAAGCCTTCCTCAATCACTAGTCCGACCAGCTCGAGGTGCTGTGACATGTACGACAACAATTACTCTTCCAGAGTCTACAGCTCGATGAAGAATAACCCAACATCCCCTGTGGTCGTGCACAGCAGTATGACGCCCAATTCAGGCAGCAACACCAGTGATTCCGATTCATCTCAGCGCTGTGTGTCCAGTGGTGACGCCCAATCGTCACAGGACCTCTACAAGTACCAGAACCGCCAGTATATGTTACATTCCGAACAGTCTGAAGATCCCGTGATATCTTCGACCTTCAGCGAGAAGTTTTCCAACCAGCAGCAAGATTCAAGACCGATTCAGGGTGGAACCGTGAGCACGAGTCATGGATCGCCCATCAGCACGAATAGTCCCGAGACGCCGACTTCCTTAACGTCCTGCATTTCACAACCAGCCACTCCACAGAGTCTTATTTCCTCACAACCATCGACACCCCGGAGTTACTCGCAACCTCCCACACCTCACTCGCTATCCACTTCAGGTCACGTTCCTCAATCCTTAACTCCTCAGTTAATAACGCCTCAAGGACAACAGCCATCGCAGTCTTCGATCTGTAGCACCAACGAAAATCGATCAGCCACTCCCAGTCAGATGTCCAACTCCAGCGATATTTCTCCCAATGTCTACCAATCTTCTTCCAATTACCCTCCCGTCTCGGAAGCTCCGAAGAAACAAATTTCTAACACAAGGCAGGTTCTTGAAGGCTATCAGCCTCATCCTCACACTGTGAATTCCGGGGGCAGAATTCCCTTGAGCACCTACAATGCCTCGAGTATTATCACCACCATGGCGAGTGGACACACAGTCAGCAGCAACACCATAACCTCAGTCCTAGCTGGAAGGGCCAACACCGCCACTGTTTCTGTAAACACGCCCTCCGGCATGCCGAATTCGGCGATTCTTTCTAATAAAGGTCAGCAACCTGCGCCTGTCAATGTGCCATCTTCGGCTGCTCTGCATTATCAGAATTCGATTCCGATCGTGCACAGTCAGCCGCCTTCGTTGTCCGTCTCCAAATCGCCTCTAGAGATGGTGCAAAGTGTCGTTAGTAGTATTCAAGTTCCTCAGGCTAGTGGCGCGTCGATACACCAGCAACACCAACAGCACCACCAACAACAACACCATCAACAACAGCACCATCAGCAACAGCACCACCAACAACAGCAACACCAACAGCAGCATCATCAACAGCAGCATCATCAACAGCAGCATCATCCGCAACACCAACACCATCAACCACATCCACATCACCAATCGAATGTCCAAGTCCATAACGTACTAACATCCGGAGGGATTTTGAAACACTCGACAGGTTCGACCCTACCGCCAGGTCACATTTTAGTCTCAAGTGGAGGACAACTCATCATGGCTAGCAATGGCTCCGGAATCGGTGGTGTAATGGCCCCTCCGCCTCCGAAGATAATTTCCAACTCAAGCTCCATGCCTCCTTTGTCGGTGTCGCCAATGGTGACCAATGTCACCGGAGCTGTTAGCCAAGTAATTCCAGCTGTAGGTGTCACACAACAAGTCATCGGTCAACCCACGGTCCTCGTCAACACCACCATTCAAACCCCCGTCCTCATTCAACCCGGTGTCATGACCATGGACGGCATCAATCAAAACGTCCAAATTCCCCATCTGGCAGTCGCCGGGAACGTGCTACAGAACGCCCAATCGATCCTCGACGCGAACCAAGACAGAAACGTCAATCGGCAGAATTCCCTACTTTCCCCGGAGTCGGGAATGAGCAAAAAGAAATCTTACAAGAAACGCAAGAGCAACTCACAAACGGTCGCGTCCATGTTGCACATCGCCTCCTCGCAGCAAAACACCGGCATGCTCATGCAGTCGCAATCGAACTTTGCGCAGCAAAACTTCCAGACTCAGAGTTTAGGCGGACCGATGCTGCAGGCGTTGACTATCGTTCCTGGAAAGGCCGGAGGACCCGCTCAGCTAGTCATGAATGGACAAACGGGAGCCACCTCGCAATTCAACACCCAACAGATTATCACCAATCCTCAACCGGCACAACAAATCAATCTCCTGCAGCCGGTCAATTTACTCAACGGCACCACCGGTATGGTGCAGAACTTCCCTACTATTCAGCAGTTCATAGTCCCAGGTTTGGGCAGTATGGTTATGTCAGCGGATGGGACGGCGACCCTGTTACAGGACACAGGCAACATGGGAATGCAGTTACAGATCCAGAATGTCAACGGGCAGAATGTTTTGACGCCGGTGCAGAGTCACGGGGGAATCTTTAGTCCGAGTCAGAGTATCCTTGCTGCTGGACCAGCGGGAATGGTGATTAGGGCTCCGCAAGCCACGGGCGGGAAAATCATCCAACAGCACAGTCCCGGAGCCCAGTTCCTGTCGCCGAATAGTGGACAGTTTCTCGTCAACGGCACCACGTCTTTTAATAATCAGCTGAGTCCGATTTTGGCGAATGTTAGTCCCAATCAGCAGGTGACCTTCAACACGACCCAGGTTCGTCCTCAGAACATTCCAGGACAGCAGAAATTCATTCAAATGAATGGACAGACGCTGATGGTTCCTTGTGGCACCACGCAAAATATCGCAGTTTCCTCGTCGCCGAATCAGCAGAACACGACTTTTGTGCAGCAGAATACGACCATTGTTCAGCAGCAGACGACCATGGTGTCTAACAATCAAATTCCCAACTTCCAGTCGCCAGCCTCGAATAACGGGACGAATGTGGATCAAACCATGAACCTGGATCACAATCAGTCTTACATTCTGAGCGCTGGCATGATTCAGGGAAAGTCGCCTTCGCCGAAGAGCACGGTCAATTCTCCGTCCTCGGATCAGGGACTTGATCAACAGCAGCAGCAGTTTGTTCTTGCCAGCAGCAGCACCACGGTTTTGGAAAAAACTGGACAACACGGACAACTTTGTCCGCTAATGGCGAGGCACTCGGTGTCAACCCAGACCGCAGGAAATCAGGCGAATGTCGCTCAGTCGGCAATGATGAGACAGGGATCACCTCCGGATACGACGACTCATAGTCCAGGGAACAGCCAGAGGTCGAATAGTCCAGCTGTGGATACAACTACACATGGAGCGGCTTCGCCTGCACCACCAATCAGCACCCGAAATCAATCTTATTCCACGGTAATAATGTCGATTTTTAGAATTAGGATAATGGTCAGTTTGCAGAAAAATTGAGGATTATGCAAAAGTTTCGTAATTTTTACTTATAAGCTGTGTAATTTTAAAATTAAGCAAGTTATTCAATAATAACTACATAACTTTCGAGCAGCCAGTAAAACTTTAATCGTTCAGATAATAAAATGATCTAGACTGTGTTTTCTTGAAGATTTAAAAAGAAAAAAACTACAAAAGACAGAATTTATTAAAATTTCGTATTAAATTCTTTCTTGTCTAGTTTTTTTTCCTTGGAATCTTTAAGGAAATACAGGTAAGATCAATTTATTATTTGAGTTACTAAATTTTAACTGGCTGCTCAAAATTTATTTAACCCTTAACTGCTAGACTGGGTCTGACAGACCCGGTTTTTTAGAGCCTCTTTATTCACTATTTTCAATCTACAGTCCGCTGTAGGAGAGAGCGGAAAAAGTCTACCAGGTCTGTCAGACCCAGTCTAGCAATTGAGGGTTAATTATTATTTAACAACTTCTTTGATTTTGAAATTATAAAAATTGTTCTGAAAGATAATTAGTTCTTATATTCTTCTTAACATTTGTTGAAAAACAGAACTGTCAAAACAGATGATTTTGCTGTTTTAACTGTATTAAAAGTTAAAATTTACTCAAATGTAGCTGTCAATTCATTAAAATATTAAAATTTAATTTGCCTACCTTTTTAATTTAAATTCTAATTCTTATTTTAATTATATAACTGTAATTTTGCAAGCAATATTTAAAAAAATTTCGTTAATCATTCAGGGTGTGTAGCAAATAATCAATTTCAATTTTCCGGAAAATTCCTGTATTTCTCGGATTTAAACAACAATTTTTTCGGATTTGTAATTAATGACAATACTTGTTAAATATTAACTGAAATATTAAGATTACTTTACAAAATAACAACAAAAACAAATCAAAAAAGTTTTAAAGCATCAAAAAAACTATGAAAAAAAAAGAGAAAAAAATCAATAAAAAAATACAGAAATTACAGAAAAAGAAAAGAATGCTGACCAAATAAGAAAAAATTAGTACTTTTAATGAACAATGAAAAAATCAAAACGTTAAAAAAATGCTAAAATAAAAAAGTTAACAGTAGAATACTGTCCTTTGAAATGGGGTACTAAAAATAAAAGAAAATGCAAAATAATAATTGAAAAATTTACAAAAATTAAAAACATTTTTTTAAAAATGAGAAAGTTGAAAAAATTATTAAAAAAATCAGCGAAAAATTTGAAAATATTATAATTAATGTTTTGAAATGTTAGAGGTTTTAAAAACAAATACTGGTATAGGCAAAATTTGTCCGCAACTTTTCTCTTAAAATATTAAATATTTTTTTATGAAACTTGATAGAATTACTTAAAATGTCATTAGGAAAGTCTCTCAGACCCGAGTTTGTTTGAATTTTGTCTTAAAATAGATTTTTAAAAAAGTTTGCAATTTTTCGAAAATTTCCCAAAATTAAGTTTAGGCCAAAATTTACACAAATTCGGGTCTGAGAGACCTTCATAATGACACTTTAAGTAATTCTACCAAGTTTCATGAAAAAATATTCAATATTTGAGGAGAAAAGTTACGGATAAATTTGCCTATACCAGTGACGTCATAATCCATCACATGCCCTTAAATTGCTTTTGTTCCAAATCTAAACAAACCAGAATAATATACGAAAACATAGTAAAATTTTAAAAATAAATAAATTCAAACTAAAAAAGAAACAAAAAAGAAAATTTTGTCAATTTAAAATATTTCCGAAGTTGTTTTTCAAATTAAGAAAATAAATTTAAAAATCTATAAAAATGGTTGAAATTTTAATGAAAAAAGACTTCTAAAAATTTATTTTAAAAATTTAGGAAAAAATCAATAAATAAATTGTTTATGAGAATGAAAAATTAAATAATAATAAATTAAACATTTTTGAGAAAAAGAAAAATATATTTAAGGAATAGAAAAATGATGATATAATGGGAAATTAATAAAAGGATCAAATTTACCTAAAATAGAAAAAAGATAGAAGGGTTTTAAAAAAAATTTTAAAAAAATAAATTAAGAAGAAACACAAAAAATATACATAATAAATATTTCAAAAAAATTGGAAATTATAACATGAACATTAATAAAATTATTAAAAGTTCAAAAAGTGATCAAAAAAATGATGAAAGAACGAATGAGTTGGAGAAAAATTAAATGAATTTAGGACAAAGTCAAAACGTTTTAAGGAATGGGGAAAACTAAGGAAATCAAATAAAAAATAATGATGCAATGGTTTAGAAAGTTGTTAACATCTTTTTAAATAATTTAATAACCTATGAAAAATAACAAAAAATAAAAAACAAGACAAAAATAATTATTATTTTATAAACAATTCTTGTCAGCAAAAACTAACCGAGGATTAATTTTTGCGAAATTCGCCTTTATATTGAATAATAATTAAAAGAAATAATTGAAAAATGACGAGAATAACTGAAAGTTAAAGAAAATATGTGAAAAATGACAAAAATAATTGAATTGAAATTTGAAAACAATTTTTATAAGTGAAAAAAATTATTGAAGAAATCTGGTAATTATTAAATGTTGAGGAATTCATTGAAAATCGATAAAGATAATTGAAAATTAAAAGAAATATTTGAGAATTGAAGAAAATAATAAAAAATTGAGAAAATACATTGGTAATTTAAGAATTAAGTGGAAATTTCAAGAAAATAATTGATAATTGAAAGAAAAATTGCAACATGTCGAAAATAATCAACTATTAAAAATAAATTAACGGTTAAAAAAGGAATTCGAAAAATGGTGAGAATAATCGGCATTCAAACAAGAAAATAATTGATAATTGAGAAAATTCGAGAATTATTGAATATTGAATAAAATAATTGAAATTCGAAGAATACTATTGAAAATTAAAGAAACAAATAGAAGATTATTATAGATTTGTGATATATGAAAAAAATTGATTTTCGATAAAATTTCTCAGAACTTTTAGATCCACGAAGAAATTCCCGGTTGAGTAACAAATTCCACAGTCATTTCCCTGTTTTTCCCGGTCCGAAAAAATTCACTGTCATTTTCCGGTCCAGCGGCCACTCTGAGAACAAACAATTTTTTTTTTAATTTTCGAAAATATATTATTGTTATTGTTGATTAATTAATTATATAAATAATAAAAAGATAGGATTTGTTAAATCATTTATTTACAATAAGAAATTTAATATTCAGGACCGGGGAAAAACCGGGAAATGACAGATTTATGTACTTTTACATAACCTTAAAGTCATGTTTTGTTAGTATTAAAAAACGGGTTTTTTCATTCATACACTTTTAAAAAAACATTATTAGGTTAACTTATCTTATTCTTAAAATCTTATTATAATAAATTGTGACGCGCTCCGAAGAAACGCAGCAAAATAATTATAGGTTATGTTTAAAGATCGTTTTATCTTAATCACGAAGTAGAATAAGGAGTCTTTCAACTGTATTGGCAGTTTTGAATAAAAGTGTCACCTCTTTTCCCGAAATTAAATATGGCGATCCCGGATAAGCAGAACTAGCGATCCTTGCGGGAAAAGTCATAACTATGATCACGTGATGTTCTGATTCTGCGCAGTACATTCTACGCTAGTTCTTCCAATCTGGGATCGCCATATTTAATTTCAAGAAAACAGGTGTCACTGGGTGTCACTTTCACAATACAAATTTAGATACAGTGGTTTTTTTTTTACCAAAAGGTACCTGGCTAACATTAATTTTCACAAAGAGAAATACTTTGACAATTTTCTGTACGAATAGCCAGGCCACATAAACATAACCTTTAAACGTTTTGGTTCTAAGGTACCTTTCTTTGGAACGCGTCAAAATTAGAACTTTTAAAACATTTTTTAGCAAATTCAAATTATCTACTGTTAGCCATAACATCAACTGTAGGGTAGTCTCCTTTTATTTTGAAACGTTTGTAAAGTTGCTTTTTACAATTTAAAAAATACTAAAAGATACTGATATAAAAATGCAATTTTTAGCCGATGGTGCATTGTGTATCGAGCAGCGAGCCAGATTCTGGAGACGGGACGATGATGACTGACGAATGGCGAATTCAGGGCTCGGCAACGAAGGAAATTCGACTGAATCATCCTGTTCATCAAAGAAAGACCTACGTCGAGTCAACAGTGACGACTGGGATCCAGGTTGGTACCCACATAGAACAGGGCACCCATCAACTAACTCTCATAGATATGCACCAGCCAGCTGATACGACACACCCCGAAAACACTTACGTTGACTCACAAGAGCATATGGACACATCATCACCAAATCATTCCACTTATTCAGACACAATGGACCATTCGCATTCACCTCAGGAGGAACAGCTCAATACGAGTAAAGAAATCGGTGATATCTCGTTGGAGATCGGTGATAGTTCGTTGCCACTAGGGCAAAATCATTATCAACCTATCCTTTATAGTAATCACCAGTACGTTCCCGACTTGTACCGACAGCAAACTTTATTGTCAGACCATGAATATTTTAACGGTACGTCGCAAGCGGATAATTTCATCGGTGTCGAGGAATTACCCGCCGAGCAAACTGATCAAATTGAATTTAATTCAGAGGAGAGTGCACCAGAAAATGTGCACAAAGTCATGGAAACTCAGAGTTACGATGCTCCTTATTTTTCGGATCAAGTCAATCAAAAAGTCGTGAGAGTGGAGATAGCCACTCCCGAACTCTATCCACACCTTTATAATTATCGGTCTGACTCTAATGAAATTGCTGTCGTTGATTATCAGCCTGATAATTACAATTCTTATATTTACAACAATATTGCCTATGTCGATCAGCGCGATCAGTACGAAGACAGCGATTCCTCGGGGGAAGAGGAAGAGTAAGCTTCGATCGTTCTCTTCGATTAGGCAACAATTTACCAAAACGTTTGAATATTACTTCAACTTTTGTTCAGATGTGATTTAGTCTCGTGATTAGTCAAATTTCACAGTCTGGTGTGATTTTTAAATATCCGAATTGGCAATTGCTATTGATAAAAATTTGTTTTTGTAATTCCCTCTCGGAACAAGATTCAATTTTAATTCTAATAACGATCAATTCGTTTCAAATTTAACTGATTCATATCAGAATTAATTAATATTACTTTCGGTTCTAATTTCAGTCTGTTCAAAATTCAATTGATGCTAATTTTGATGAATTCAAGTTTGAATTGGTTTAATCTTGATTGCATTAAAAATTAATTCAAATTCAATCGATTCTAATTTCATAATCGGAACAAATTCTAATTGATCCTAATTTCGGTCAATTCAAACTTCAATCGATTTTAATTTCAATTGATTCATATCAGAATTAATTCAAATTACTATCCATTCTAATTTCAATCAGTTCCAAATTCAGTTGATGCTAATTTTGATAAATTCCAGCTTCAATTGATTCTAATCTTAATCCATCGAAATCAAAATTAATTCGAATTCAATTGATTCTAATTTCACAATCGGTACAAGTTTCAATTGATTCTAATTTCGGTGAATTCAAACTTCAATTCATTTTAATTCCAATTGATTCCTATACGAATTATTTCAAATTAATGTCGATTTTAATTCCAATTAGTTCAAAGTTCAATATTGATGCTAATTTTAGTAAATTCAAGCTTCAATTGATTTTAATCTTAATCAACTAAACACAAATTCGAATTCAATCGATTCCAATTTCACAATCAGAACAAGTTTCAATTGACCCTAATTTCGGTCAATTCAAATTTCAATCCATTTTAATTTCAATTGATTCATATAAGAATTAATTCAATTTAATGTCGATTCTACTTTCAATCGGTTCAAAATTTAATTGATGCTAATTTTAATTAATTCAAGTTTGAATTGACTTTAATCTCAATCGATTGCAATAAAAATTAATTCAAATTCAATCGATTCTAATTTCATAATCGGAACAAATTCTAATAGATCCTAATTTCGGTTAATTCAAACTTCAATCGATTTTAGTTTCAATTGATTTATATCAGAATTAATTCAAATTACTATCCATTCTAATTTCAATCAGTTCCAAATTCAGTTGATGCTAATTTTGATAAATTCCAGCTTCAATTGATTCTAATCTTAATCCATCGAAATCAAAATTAATTCGAATTCAATTGATTCTAATTTCACAATCGGTACAAGTTTCAATTGATTCTAATTTCAGTGAATTCAAACTTCAATTCATTTTAATTCCAATTGATTCCTATACGAATTATTTCAAATTAATGTCGATTTTAATTCCAATTGGTTCAAAGTTCAATATTGATGCTAATTTTAGTAAATTCAAGTTTCAATTGATTTTAATCTTAATCGATTGCAATCAAAACTAATTCGAATTCAATCGATTGCAGTCAAAATTAATTCGAATTCAATCGATTGCAATCAAAATTAATTCGAATTCAATCGATTCTAATTTCACAATCGGTACAAGTTCCAATTGATTCTAATTTCGGTCAATTCAAATTTCAATCGATTTTAATTTTAATTGATTCATATTAGAAATAATTCAAATTTCTTTCTATTCTAATTTCAGTCTGTTCAAAATTCAATTGATGCTAATTTCGGTCAATTCAAACTTCAATTGATTTCAATTCCAATTAATTTATTTCCGAATTAATTCAAATTAATGACGATTTTAATTCCAATCAGTTCAAAGTTCAATTGATGCTAATTTTTGTCAATTCAAATTTCAATTGATTTTAATTCCAATTGATTCATATCCAAATTAATTCAAATTACTTTCAATTGTAATTTCAATCGGTTAAAAATTTAATTGATGCTAATTTTCATAAATTTAAGTTTCTATTGTTCTAATTTTAATCGACTGAAATAAAAATTAATTCGAATGCAATCGATTCTAATTTCACAATCGGTACAAGTTCCAATTGATTCTAATTTCGGTCAATTCAAATTTCAATCGATTTTAATTTTAATTGATTCATATTAGAAATAATTCAAATTTCTTTCTATTCTAATTTCAGTCTGTTCAAAATTCAATTGATGCTAATTTCGGTCAATTCAAACTTCAATTGATTTCAATTCCAATTAATTTATTTCCGAATTAATTCAAATTAATGACGATTTTAATTCCAATCAGTTCAAAGTTCAATTGATGCTAATTTTTGTCAATTCAAATTTCAATTGATTTTAATTCCAATTGATTCATATCCAAATTAATTCAAATTACTTTCAATTGTAATTTCAATCGGTTAAAAATGTAATTGATGCTAATTTTCATAAATTTAAGTTTCTATTGTTCTAATTTTAATCGACTGAAATAAAAATTAATTCGAATGCAATCGATTCTAATTTCACAATCGGTACAAGTTTTAATTGATTCTAATTTCGGTGAATTCAAACTTCAATTCATTTTAATTCCAATTGATTCCTATACGAATTATTTCAAATTAATGTCGATTTTAATTCCAATTAGTTCAAAGTTCAATATTGATGCTAATTTTAGTAAATTCAAGCTTCAATTGATTTTAATCTTAATCAACTAAACACAAATTCGAATTCAATCGATTCCAATTTCACAATCAGAACAAGTTTCAATTGACCCTAATTTCGGTCAATTCAAATTTCAATCCATTTTAATTTCAATTGATTCATATAAGAATTAATTCAATTTAATGTCGATTCTACTTTCAATCGGTTCAAAATTTAATTGATGCTAATTTTAATTAATTCAAGTTTGAATTGACTTTAATCTCAATCGATTGCAATAAAAATTAATTCAAATTCAATCGATTCTAATTTCATAATCGGAACAAATTCTAATAGATCCTAATTTCGGTTAATTCAAACTTCAATCGATTTTAGTTTCAATTGATTTATATCAGAATTAATTCAAATTACTATCCATTCTAATTTCAATCAGTTCCAAATTCAGTTGATGCTAATTTTGATAAATTCCAGCTTCAATTGATTCTAATCTTAATCCATCGAAATCAAAATTAATTCGAATTCAATTGATTCTAATTTCACAATCGGTACAAGTTTCAATTGATTCTAATTTCGGTGAATTCAAACTTCAATTCATTTTAATTCCAATTGATTCCTATACGAATTATTTCAAATTAATGTCGATTTTAATTCCAATTGGTTCAAAGTTCAATATTGATGCTAATTTTAGTAAATTCAAGTTTCAATTGATTTTAATCTTAATCCATCGAAATCAAAATTAATTCGAATTCAATCGATTCCAATTTCACAATCGGAACAAGTTTCAATTGACCCTAATTTCGGTCAATTGAAATTTCAACTAATTTTAATTCCAATTGATTCAATTCCGAATTAATTCAAATTAATGTCGATTCTACTTTCAATTGGTTCAAAATTTAATTGATGATAATTTTAATGAATTCAAGTTTGAATTGATTTTAATCTCAATCGATTGCAATCAAAACTAATTCGAATTCAATCGATTGCAATCAAAATTAATTCGAATTCAATCGATTGCAATCAAAATTAATTCGAATTCAATCGATTCTAATTTCACAATCGGTACAAGTTCCAATTGATTCTAATTTCGGTCAATTCAAATTTCAATCGATTTTAATTTTAATTGATTCATATTAGAAATAATTCAAATTTCTTTCTATTCTAATTTCAGTCTGTTCAAAATTCAATTGATGCTAATTTCGGTCAATTCAAACTTCAATTGATTTCAATTCCAATTAATTTATTTCCGAATTAATTCAAATTAATGACGATTTTAATTCCAATCAGTTCAAAGTTCAATTGATGCTAATTTTTGTCAATTCAAATTTCAATTGATTTTAATTCCAATTGATTCATATCCAAATTAATTCAAATTACTTTCAATTGTAATTTCAATCGGTTAAAAATTTAATTGATGCTAATTTTCATAAATTTAAGTTTCTATTGTTCTAATTTTAATCGACTGAAATAAAAATTAATTCGAATGCAATCGATTCTAATTTCACAATCGGTACAAGTTCCAATTGATTCTAATTTCGGTCAATTCAAATTTCAATCGATTTTAATTTTAATTGATTCATATTAGAAATAATTCAAATTTCTTTCTATTCTAATTTCAGTCTGTTCAAAATTCAATTGATGCTAATTTCGGTCAATTCAAACTTCAATTGATTTCAATTCCAATTAATTTATTTCCGAATTAATTCAATATAATGACGATTTTAATTCCAATCAGTTCAAAGTTCAATTGATGCTAATTTTAGTCAATTCAAATTTCAATTGATTTTAATTCCAATTGATTCATATCCAAATTAATTCAAATTACTTTCAATTGTAATTTCAATCGGTTAAAAATTTAATTGATGCTAATTTTCATAAATTTAAGTTTCTATTGTTCTAATCTTAATCGACTGAAATAAAAATTAATTCGAATGCAATCGATTCTAATTTCACAATCGGTACAAGTTTTAATTGATTCTAATTTCGGTGAATTCAAACTTCAATTCATTTTAATTCCAATTTATTCATATCAGAAGTAATTCAAATTAATGTCGATTTTAATTCCAATTGGTTCAAAGTTCAATATTGATGCTAATTTTAGTAAATTCAAGTTTCAATTGATTTTAATCTTAATCCATTGAAATCAAAATTAATTCGAATTGAATCGATTCTAATTTCATAATCGGAACAAGTTCCAATTGATCCTAATTTCAGTCAATTCAAATTTCAACTGATTTTAATTCCAATTTATTCATATCAGAAGTAATTCAAATTAATGTCGATTTTAATTCCAATTGGTTCAAAGTTCAATTGAAGCTAATTTTAGTAAATTTAAGTTTCAATTGATTTTAATCTTAATCCATTGAAATAAAAATTAATTCGAATTAAATCGATTCTAATTTCACAATCGGTACAAGTTTCAATTGACTAATTTTGACCAGTTCAAATCTCAATTGATTTTAATTTTAGTCAATGGAAATTCAAATCTAAATTTCCATCAAATTAGTTTTCTCTGCGATTAATCTAAATTTCGATTTATTCTAAAACCGATTCAAGTTTCAACCAATCTTGATTTAAATTGATTTAAAGTTTAATCGATTCAAATTTTAATTTATTTTAATTCCAATTAATTCAAACTTGAATATATCTAAATTTTACATAATCAAAATTTGTTTGAAATACCGTTTATCTAAGTAGAAATCGACTCAATTTTTAACTGTGATTATTTTAAATCTCTGTCGATTTAAATTTTAATCGATCCTAATTTCAATTCTTTTTAATTTAAATTCACTTTCAATTCAATTTATCTATAAACAGGAACTTTAAACTCGAGCATAAAAGCAAAAATTGTTAAAATATTTTTCAAGGTTTAAATAACCTTAAAAAATGATAGTAAATATTTTTCAATTTTCGAATGTATTAGGAAGCTTAATTTAGGGTTAGAAATACCATTATGCAATCTCTGCATAATTACCGCATAATTTTGACCAGTAATAATGACCAGTGATCAAGTACTTTTATTTTGTTTAAAAAACATATTGTTTTTAAAAAATGTATACATTTTTTTAATATTGTGTATAATAGGTGCATGAATATTCCATAAAAATTTTGATACAGAATTTTCAAAATTCATGAATTCGGATTTTTTAAATTGGGAATTTTCATACCAAAGAATTTTTATTTAATTACATTCTTATTTAACAGAATTTTTGTTAATCTAATTTTTTACACAGTAGATTCTCCAGTGCCTTACATTTTAATTAAATAGAATTCCCATTGATGATAAAATACATGTGACAGAATTTTCATAAATCTTTATTTTTTAATTAATTATTTTTTATTTGAAAGCATCTATTTTTTATCTCATTTATGATTCTTCTGTACCACGGGAATATTTTGAAAAAAATGAATAAGAGAAAATTTCTATTTAACAGAATTTTCAAATATAGTACAATTTCTGTTTCACCGAATTTTATTTATCCGAACTTTAATTGGGACTAGTTGTTATTTAATAGAATTTTTAAATTACCGAATTTTCATTTGTTTTAAAAAATTCGACATTTTTCTATTACTTATAAATTTTTTAACTTTAATCTTATAGTTTTTTATTTTTTTTTAAGTAATATCGTTAAATAGATTCTTCAATAGACTGAAATTTTGTTATTAAAATATTATTTATAACAAGTAATTTTAAAATCGTTCTAAATGATAATTGATAATAGTATAAGTAGAAATTTGTAACAAAATAAGCATAATCAAAAATGAAACAATGTTGATAGCATAATTAAATTATGAATATAATTTTTTTTTTTTTTTTTTTTTTGAGTAAAAATCATATTATAAAAAATTTATAGTTCCTGTTTCTAAAAAAAAGAAGAGTTAAAATTAGAATTCAAAATTGTTTGTTACTAAAGTATTCTTCTTCCGAAATATCGACAAAAATGTAGTATTATTTAACATTTCACGGATATTTAAAAAT
This sequence comes from Ganaspis brasiliensis, assembly GCA_037103525.1. NCBI lineage: Eukaryota > Metazoa > Arthropoda > Insecta > Hymenoptera > Figitidae > Ganaspis > Ganaspis brasiliensis. Next base: position 66,183 of record JAZKLR010000311.1, read on the forward strand.
AATAGAAAAAGCATTTTCAGAATTTTATTTTAAGCAATAATTTGACACAGTCAAATAAATCACACATTGACAAGAATTTGAGAAATATTCATACGTCTTGAACTTTTTACTTAACCAAATAATTAAAGAGTCCAGTGACGCCTGCATTTAATCCCAGTTTAGAGAGAAAAAAAAAACGCTACGAAAAGCCCCATGTTTTTTCACGTGTTAATATTAAGTTTGTAATTAATTTATATTTATAATTATTCGCAATTCACGTTCAAAGCGTGATAAATATTTACTATTATTCGTAATTATTATCATTATTATTATTATTTAAAACGTATACATTGCAATAAATGTAATTCGTGACGACTAGTGTGTTAGACGCTGAATTCGAAATTTAATTATGAAGAAAAAATAAATTCTTTGCTAAAGATTATCCTTCTGATAATAATTTTTGATAATTGAACAAAATCCTTGCAATGAGCATGCGTAATCAGAGTTTGAGAATTGTTAAGTCTTTTGGAATTTCAAGTTGCATGCGATACGTGCTAAATTTAAGTGCCTCGATGAAAGGCACAGAAATTGAAATCAATCTTCTCATTATTTCTGCGTGTTTACTAATGAAAAGAATTTTTACTTTTTCATTTTGTACATTTTTCCACAAGAAATTGTTGTTTTAATAGAATGGTTTGAAACCTGATCTCAATTTATTTATTTAGGGGAGATTAATCTACAGTGGATCACTTTAAGGTTCTTGTTGGAATTAAAGGGATAGTAACTTTAGCGAATCGAATTTTTTTCATTCTCTAAGAATAAATCATAGATTTTCTATACAAATTTGGTCTATATTTATCCACTTTAATCTTTTTTTGTCCATACTGAATCTGAAGAACAACTAATCTTTTTTAAATCCTTGTTTTCATATAAATGAATTATTTTGAATCACACCTGAATCTTCTTTATCCCAAATTTATTTTCTTTTTATCTTTCTTAATCGTTTTTTACTCAATCCAATCCTGAATAACAACCAATCTTTAATTCCCAGTTTTAGTATACGAGTAAGTCATTTTGAATATCAACTAAATTTTTTATCTGACTTTAATAAAAAAAAATCTTTTTCAATTCCTTTTTTTCTCCTTCCCTTTCGTATCCAAATAAATCATTTTGAATCCCACATAAAGCTTTTTTATTCCATTTGAAATTAAGAAATCAATACATTTATTTATATTCCTGATATTTTGCCCAAATTTATCTTCAATATTTTACATTTTAATCTATTTTTAACTCTTCCAAATTTGAAAAACAACCCACTTGCTTTTAATCCTTCCCTATACTAAAATAAATCATTTTGAATCCCACATAATGCTTTTTTATCTTATTTGAAATTACGAATCAGTATATTCATTTATATTTCTGATATTTTACCCAAATTTATCTTTACTTTCTACACTTTAATAGTTTTTTATCTCTTCCAAATTTAAAAAACAACCAATTTTTTTTAATCCTTTCCTATACTGAAATAGATCATTTTGAAACCTATCTAAAGTTTTTTAACCCATTTATAATTACGAATGAGATTATCCATTTATATCCCTGATTTATTACCTAAATTTATTTTTACTTTCTACACTTTAATCCTTTTTTATCTCTTCTAATTCTGAATAACGACGATTTTTTTAAATTCTTCCCTATACTAAAATAATTCATTTTGAATCACACTATTGCTCTTTGTATAACAATTTCTTAATTTCTCAGCTTACAATTTCAAAACCCAGTAAGAAGTAATTTTTGAATACGTTTTGTCATTAATATTGTATACAACCTATTTTTTCCTTGAAATGAATCCTTATTAATACCAATTTACCAAATATTGACTAATTTTTCTAATTTTTTTCAATCCCAAATTAATATTATGTAGTTTTTAAATATAAATCTTCAATTCTTCACTACAAGATTATATATAGGATAAAAACTTTACTATTTTGGGATTAAAAAGAATTGGAAATTAATTCGGAATTTAAAATGGTATTAATTGAGATTCATTTTACAGTGAAAGTAGGTACTATCATTATATACGAATGGATGAGCAAAAAAAAAAGATATCGTTATTAGAATAGATTCAAATGGATAAAACTTGAAATATATTTTGAATAGAAAAAGATTTAAAAGTACTTTGGAAAGATTCAAATGGATAGAAATTAAAAAAATATACGGCGGATAGAAAGGGAGATAAATATTTTGAGACAAGATTCAAATGGATCAAAAAAACAAGATATGTGACGAGTTATAAAGAAAAGGGTCCTAAACAACAAAAAATTTTAGGTTATGTTCAGGGATAGTTTTACCTTAATTAAAAGTATCTTTTTAATTACATACATAAAATTACAATTATGGACAAAATTAAGATTGAAACATCAATTGTCTGTATCGAAAGATGATCCTCTTTATGAATTTTCAGTCCAAAAATCACTAACATAACCTACAGTTTTTAGCCGTTTAGGTCCCTTTCTACATAACGCGTCGCACAGAACCGTAACTTAGGTTTTTCGCACCCGGTGCGAGGTAAATATTTTGGCGCCCCCCCCCCCCTATATTCCTTAGAAAAATAAAAGTTAAAAAAAATTTTAATCAGAGGCAGAGACTTGTAAATTTTTTCCATCTGCACACCTAATATTGATCGGTGGAGGGAGGGGGGAAAAGAGAAATAAAACAATATTAAATTAAAGAGTTTCTTAATTATCGTAATTCTTGTAACGCAAAAGTTGACAATTTATTTCATTTTGTATAAATTTTCGGAATTAATAAACAAATAATCAAAATAATGTAAAATTTGTGAAAATCATTACAAATTAAAAAAAAATTATTAATTGACGAACTTGATTAAAATTTGAGAAAAATAATTGAAAAATGATTAAAACATTGAAAAGTGTATACAATAACTTAGATTTGACATAATAAATGAAAATTAAGGATATAAATTGAAAAAAAATATATTCAATTAAAAGGTGGCTAAAATAAATGCAAAAAGATAAAAGAAAATTAAAATTAAAAATATAATTGAAAAATGAGATAAATAATTGAAAATTTTGGAATTTAATTGAGGAATGAAATTTGAGAATAACTTAAATTTGAAGAAATTGATTGCAAATCATAACAATAATAATTGAAAATTGAAGAAAATTATTAAAATTTGAGAAAATTTTTTTAAAATCTAGGAAAATAATTGAAGAATAATAAAAGTAATAAAAACTTCAAGAAAATATTTGCAAAGTAATAAAAATAGTGAAAAATTGAAGACAATAATTTTGGTTTGTTAAAGATAATTTAAAAATTACAACATATATAGTTATAATAAAAGAAAATTATTGCAGAATAATAATAAAAAAAAAGTTAGAGAATTTATTAAAAAATATTTGAAAATGACAAAAACTAATTTAAAAATTATAAAAATAATTGAAAATTGTAGAATTTAATAAATACTTGTGAAAAAATAATTGTAGAAATTACAGAATATATTTGAGATAAACAAGACTACTTGAAAAAGGATAAAAATAATTAGAAACTAAAGTTAATTATAGAACTTTAAGAACACAAATTGAGAAAATTACAAAATTTATTTAATGTGAAAGAAAGTGATTCAAAATTCAAGAACATCATTGAAATACTTGAAAAATACAAAAAAAAAACTCATATTTTGTAAAAATAATTGAAAAATGCCAAAAGAAATTGAAAGTTAATTAATAAATAATGAAACTAATTTGATATTGAAGGAAATAATTTAAACTGAAAAAGTTTTATTTGAAAAAGTTAAAGAAAATAATTTGAAACTTGCAGAAATTGGAATTTAAAAATTGGGAGAAATATTGGAAAATAATGAGAATCATTGAAGAAAATTTTTAAAAAATAATAAAAATAGTTGAAATTTGTAAATATTAATTGCAATCATTAAAAAAATAATTTTAAAAATGCAGATTATTTGTAAAGTGAAAGTATTTCAAAATGATTTTAAGCATTTTAAATTCAGGAAAATAATTACAAAATTGTAGAAATAATCGAAAATTTATTAAAGAAAATGAAAATTTCAGATATATTATTGAAATTTTCGGAATTAATCAACAAAGATTCAAAATAATATAAAAATTGTGAAAATAATGTAAATAAAAAAAGAAATAATTAAAAATTCACGAAGTATTTAAAAATAGAGAAAAAAAATTAAAGAATGATTAAAACATTAAAAAGTGGATGCAGTGACTTAAAATTGAGATACTAAGTGAAAATTTAGGAAATTTATTGAAAAATAATTAATATATCTAATTAAAAGGTGGAGAAAATAATTGAAAAAATATAAAAGAAAATAAAAATTGCAAAATATAATTGAAAAATGAGATAAATAATTCAAAATTTTGGAATTTAATTGAGGAATAAAATTTGAAGAAATTGATTGCAAAATGATAAAAATAATAATTCAAAATTGAAAAAAATTATTAAAATTTGAGAAAAATATTTTAAAATCAAAAAAATTAATTGAAAAGTAATGAAAGTAATAAAAAATCCGAGAAAATATTTGCAAAGTAATAAAAATAATAAAAAATTGAAGACAATAATTTTAGTTTTTTTTAAAAATAATTGAAAAAATCACAACATATAGTTATAAATAATAAAAGTAATTGCAGAATGATGAAAATAATTGTAAATTGAAAAAATAACTAGAATTTGAGGTAAATATTTTAAAAAATTCGAAAATAAATCAAAAAATAATTTAAAAAGATATTAATTAATTGAAAAATAAATTTAATAAAAAAATAGTTGATAGAAATAATTGTTAATTGAAGAAAATAATAAAAATTTGTAAAAAATAATTGAATTACAGAATATATTTGAGATAATAAGATTACAATTATAGGTATATTATAATTCTTCAAACTTCAATTAATTTGATATTTCATTGATTAAAAATTTAATTAATCCTCGCTTTGAGAATAATAAATTTAAAATTATTTAAAATTTTCTTCTACTTTTAACAATTCTTTTCTTTTATGATTTGAATTATTTGCTACAATTTTCATCTATTTTTATCATTATTTAAAATTTTTCTTTCAATTCTAAATATTTTCATTATTTTTTAAATTTTCCCCTAAATTATAAATTCAATTTCCGCAAGTTTCAAATATTTTCTTTAAATTTTTCAAATAAATTTATTTAATGATATTTTTACTTAAAAACTAAATTTTACTAAATGAACGAATTATTTCCTTCCTATTAATAATTTTTATATTTATTGATTTTAAAAGTTTCATTAAAATGATGTTTTAAATACAGTAAATAAACACTTTTTGCCTAAAAAAGAATTTACAATTAGTAACATTTATAATAATCAACTTCGAACTGCCTAAAAAAAGTAATCTTTTTTTTTCGGTTTTATAATTTTTTTATTAAAAAAAAAATATATATATAAATGTTGCGCCCCCTGTGGACCGCGTCCTCAGGCACCACCTTAGTTACGACACTGGCGTCGCATATCATGAAAGAGATAAATTCAAGTTTTTATCAGGATTAAAGTGGATAGAAAATTCTTATCAATTTGTGTCCAAAATGGATAGAAACAGAAATTGTGGATAAGCATGAATTGGAAAAGATGAAAAAAATTCAAAAATATTGGGAGATAGAAAATTTTTATTCCCTGTAGATAAATCTCGTTAATTCTAAAATTCGTAAAATTCTTTGGAGATTAGTGAACACTGCATTTTTAAAAATGCAAAACCTTCTAGATTTCGAAAAGTTGATTTCATTTTCCGTGACCGAATCGAGGCAAAAATGATTAATAATGATATGAAAGCAGGGTTCATTGTGACCACAGAAGAGACGCTCATACAACTTTATAGCATGCAATTAGTAAAAAGCTTGTGCCTGAGTTGAGTTGTATTTGACAGATCTATACGAAGCAAGCCGAAGGTGCAGTGAGCACTATGAGGTGTGAGGGTAAGGATACCCTCGGCAGGGGAATCAAGCGAAAATTGGACTCCATCCACTCAATGCATTCTACTCTGCATGAAGACCAAGATGGTCAGTATCGAATAGTATTTTAGCCGTTTGCAATTTACTTTTTTTTGCACGCGCCTCTGATCAAATGCTAGTCAATTTTTTCCCTCTTGAAAAGAAGGTAACTCTGAAAGAATAACGGAGAATAAATTATTTCTTAAGCAGAAGAGAATTTTTGCTTTCTTACTCGCGAGGCTTTTTTAAATTAGTTTTTTCATCTTTATCAACCTTTATATTAATGAAAATTTTTCTTTAATTTGACTTTCTGACAAAAATAGAACTTTATACGTAACCTCTAAATACATTTAAGAACGTTCTGCGCAGACTCGAGATTAATATTTATCTGGGAGTCTGCGCAGAACGTTCTTGAATGTATTTAGAGGTTATGAATAAAGTTCTGTTTTTGTTAAAAAATCAAATTAGGGTCGTCATTTTATTTCGATCAAAGTGGTCGTGGACCAAGTTTTAAAAAGGTTGATATTTATAAATATAATATATTCAGTTATTATTAGAAAATTATAAATAATGCACTGCATAAAGTTATGAAAAAATTACTTCATTAATCAGTAACTTTGTTAAAATATACTATTTATTTCATTCAATAACAAAAAGTACGTAAGTCCTTATTTTTTATATAGAATCAGAAAAACATTTCCAGCCAAAAAAATTTTTGAATGAAGATGTCACGTGGTTTCAAAGTTTGCCTAAAAACATAACCTAGTTAAGTGTATATTAAAATTATTTATAAAAAGGTCAATTTATTAAATTAAGTTTTAACTTAATTAATTCGAAGTAATCACGTTGAACTTTAAATTTTCTTGACACTTTTTTAATTTTCTGTTTAAAAATATAGGAAATTTTAAACTCAAAAATCTATTCATTTTCGTAAAATTTGCAACTTAATAATTTTCTTCGAAATTAAAAAATACGGCACTTTCGGTACATTTAAGTTAAACATAAATTTACTCGCCATAAAAGTTTGGACTCGGTCCTAAAAATATTTTTTGAATTAATAAAAGAAAAAATTTTAATTGTCTTGTATTTTCAGGTTAAAACTATGCTCGTCGAACATGATAAACTATCTTTAATATAAACAAAAATATTTTAATCTCAAAATACAGGACAATTTTTAAACTTTATTATTTTCAAAAATATCTTCAGAACCGAATCAAAACTTTTAATGCTAGTAAATTTATGTTTAACTTAAATGTTTCAAAAGTGCTTTTTAACTATAAAAAAAAAAAAACTGAAAGATTCCGTTGTACATTTTTCAGAAAAAAGTAGATTGAGCCAAAATTAGTTGTTAAATAATAATTATTTAACATTTTGTGTTTTTTATTCAAATCTATTAAAAATCTGTAATTTTCATCCAATTTTAATAAATAATAGCTTATTTTGCTCTTTGGAACAATTTCTACAATTTTATTTGTTTTGTTTTGTTAAATAATATTTTATCTATAAAAATTATTAAATAAATAAAATTTGTTTTTATGTATTATTTAACAAAATCTAACAAATAGAATTGTAGAGATTATTTCAAAAAGAGAAATGAGCTATTATTTATTAAGATTGGATGAAAATGACAGATTTTTAAAAGATTTTAAGAAAAAACATAAAATGTTAACTAATTATTAGTTGACAACAAATTTTGGTTGAATCCAAATTTTTCTGAAAAATGTTACAATTGGATCATTCAAAATTTTATAAAATTATTTTTACTAATATTTTTATTTTCCGTGAAAATCTGAAAATCCACTTTCTAGTTTGAGGTTATGTCAATGCAAAGAAATAATAATAATTTAAAAATAATTCCTTGTATTTTATAGATACTCAAAAACGTCAAAGAATCGTGTCTGAAAGTATCAACTTTTTTCAAAATTACCACTTTTAATCGAAATTAAATAGTTTGGTAAATATTTTTCATTAATATAAAGTCTACTAAAGAGACGTATTATAAGAGGCAAGTATTCAAGATTAGAATAAAATAGGAATAAAAATAATAATTTTTAAATACAGACATAAAGTAATTTTTTCCCTTTTTAATTTAATTTTACATTTCACTAAAATAAAACTAATTTCTCAATTCAAGAAAAAAAAAATGTTGACTGAGCATTCGTCAGACTGAAAACCGCTTTTAAGTTTCTGTTAGTACAGAGTAGCTTGAATAATTTTTGTTGGTTAACTGTGTTCTGGTTTTGGCTGAAACTAACAATTTCTTTGTTTTCTGCTTTGTATAGAAATTTGCGTAGAATTCATCACAAGAGCGCATATAACTTTGCTTTATTTTGTGTTTAATATGTACAGAAGCATGCTACTTAGGATTAAGATTCTCTCTCGCAGTAAACCAGTAATAAAATTTTCTGCTTTTGCACCCAAGTTCTGAAAAGCGAATTGGTATTCAGAGGGAATATTCCGAATAGTTTGAAAGTATAATGCACACGTTTTCATCGAATGCAGGAGCATCAGGATCCTGTTTTTCAAGAAGGAAAATTTTAATACCATATCGATTCTCTAAAAGCGTTCATTTCTTTCTTCCCTTTTTTTTTTTCATTTTATATACCAGACAACACCGCAAGAAAATCAAAATTTAATTTTCTCTTTGCCAATTTCACTGAAGGCATTTTTCTCAATTTTCTAAATTTCGTTATAATTATTTAGTTTTTTATAATCAATACCACTTTTAAAATAATTTATTTATAACTCTGTATGAAGTTTTTTCTTTCTTAAATTATTTTTTCCAACTCATGCTTCAAAAGTGCTTTTAAGTGAAACCTAACCTCACTTTTCGGTAAGTTAATACAAACCTCTCAAAATGCTAAATATATTTTGTATTTTCTAGCATTAGTTGGAAAAAGTAAGAGAAATCAAAATTTAAATTATTTTTTCTTATTTAAGTCACACTTTTAATTAACTTTAAATTATTTACCACGATTTTTATTTTTTAAATTTAACCCGTTTAATTATGGGAGATTAGGATAAATTTTTATATAAAGGTTTTGTCTGGATTCAATCCAAAATAGAGGAAAGCACATCTTATAATTAGAAAATCAGGGGCTTGCCGAAAAAAGCACATTCGCACCAAACTAACATCATTTTTGGAGGCAGGTAAGTCAGCTGGAATTAAAGGTGTTTTTTGTGTCAAAAGAGCAATTAAACATTGACAAAGCTTGGCAAAAAGGTAATAAATAAAGAAATTAATTAAATCGAGTAACGTTTGTAAATAATTGTTCATTAATAATTGTTTTATCGCCTTAACTAATTGGCTGTCAGGTTTGTTAATATTTCGAAAGATTTTTTACATTTGGGCGACCCACGTGGCGCCAGGAGAAATCGCTTCAATTATTTATATAATGCAGAGGGATGAAAATCATACTGTAAATACGCAAATTGAAGGAATTCATCTAATTTAAAGCTGTTTGAAAATTAAAAAAAAAATTTTTATTATTTATTCATATTATTTGTTGAAATATTATATTAATTTATTTATTACTATCTATTTATTTATCAATTTTTTTAGTTTAGAAATATTCAAATCAAGTTTTATTATTCAATATATATTTTTACATTCTCATCCTAAATGAGAAGGTATTTAAAATATATTCACAAAGTAAATTTACGCATTTAATTATGTTATATGATATATGTAGATAATTTTATATTAGATTGTTATTATTTTATTATTTTTATTTCTTAGTATTATTCACTATGAAACTCAAAGTAACTTAGAGCAAATTTCCGCTGTTTAAAGTTTTGTAAATTTATAGCATTTATTAAAATATTTATGCAGGTTTTCTTTTGTTTACTAGGTTATGTGTCAAACAGCCTTAATTTTTGCATGACGTCACAACCATTGACAGGATTATACCATATGTTTAAAAAAACGCAAAAATAAAAAAAGTAATCGTATTGTATTTGGAAAATAAAAATAGTTTGTATTATAATAATTATTAAACTACACAGTATTTTTTTATATGTATTACAATATTTTAATAAATAATTATTAATAATGTTTCAAATAAGAATAATTTCAAATTAAGATTTCAATGAACATGGAATTAATATTTGGGTTATTTTTGTTCTTTAAGAATTATTTTTATTGTAAAATTGTCAATATTTATAAACTCTATTATTAGTTCTTTAATTTTGAATTTCAAACATGATTTATTATCTTAAAAATCAAATTTCAAAATTCAATCCATTTAATGATTAAATTAAAAAATCATAATAAGAGCAATATAAATTATTTTTTTAAGATGGTTTTTTAAAATAATTTTAATGCAAACTGTTTTATTGTAAAACAAATAATTGTCAATACTTTTATTTTTTTGAGGTCATTTTCACGGTTTCAAAATTCACGCACACACGTCGCTTTGTTGCTAAAAGTATATCACATCGCTAGAAACTAAGTCCATCCTTGTATATTAATTCATTTTGTGTTTGGGCTATTAATAATGGGTTTGTTTTATGTGACGATAACCATTTTGCTTTTTTATATAAAAAAGCAACTTTCAATGAATTTTCAGCTTTTTCGAGAAAAAATGTCCGAAATGTTTACAATATTTCTCAATTAATTATTAGGGCAATGTTTTTTTCAAAGTTTTTAGGCATTACAGCTTCATATATTTTTAAATTTAAAATATTTGAAACTTTATTTCTGATTTATATGTACATATTATAATTGTAATTATTATAGAAATAGTAAAAATTAGAATTATACTTTTATTATTTTAACATTTTGTATAATGTCAGATTTTTATTTAGCGACTTCAGAAACTCCAGTTTCATATAAATTCTATTGGTTTTTAAAATAGTGTCCGCCATATTGGTTCCGCCATTTTAAATTTTGAAGCTTGACATTTTGAACTCAAAAGTTAACATAATAACTCAATTTTTAAACCATAGTAGACATTTTTTGGTTAAATACATTTTTTGATAAAGGAGGTCGTTTATTGATAGTCTATTTTCAATGAATCAGTGCGTATTGATGTTTTTTTTTTAATAGAAATAATATTAAAATAAACGCTTATCTAGGATTTTTCCAGCGAGATTAAATTTTTTTGATTAATTTTACAGGATAAAAATATTAAAATTCTGAATTAAATTATTTACTGTCAGTGTTAGAATTTGTAGAGACAAAATATTTTAAGAATAAAATTTTAAAATGTCTTATGCAATATGGCGAACAATTTTTTTTTTTAATTTTCCCAGTTTGCTTGAAATTTACTGCTGTGGGATTTTTTGGTAGTTAGTTATTGAGGAATAAAACCTTTTATTCTAAGAATTCAATATGGCAGATCCAATATGGTCGACAATGTTTTTTTAAATTTATTTTTAGTTTCTCATGAAACTTAATTTTCAGAGGCAAATCTTTGGAAGTTTAAAAGGGGGTTAAATCCGATTTTTGAGACAATTTTTCAAGAATTTGTGACATGGAAATTACTGGAACTATTTTGACACACCTTCTACCATTTTATTTGTTCTTTTTTGAATAATTTACAGAAATTCGAGAATATTTTTTCCAAAGGTACAGTAGCAAAAAAGTGATAAATAGAGAAGTTAACATAAAAAAAATTAAATTTCAATATTGTTAAAAATAGAAAAAGCCATTTTACTAATTTCCGGAAAAATATATACCTACTTAATACAGACCAATAGATACTTTTTTCAATCTAGAATATTTTTTATGAAGGAACTACGGCTATAAAATGAAAATTTTAAAAGTTACTGAAAGAAAAAGAATTTTAAATGTTAAAAAAAACTGAGAAACCATAAATTGTTGTTCGGATTTTTGGTAAAAACAATTATAGAACATAATAATATGCTTAAAATTTGAAGAATCTTTTGAAATTAAAAAATAAAAATTAAGTTCTTTAATAACATATATTTTTTAAATTTAACTTAATATTGAAAAAAATACTACGCTTTACATTAAGAAGAATCTATTGACCTATATAAAGTTTAAACGTCAAAAAACAAATCGCAATTTTTAAATTAAAAAAATTTAATTTTTTTTTAAATATGCACTTATTACTTTTTGATGAAGGAATAACTAGTTTGTATTAAGAGTTAATCCTCTTTATTGTTTTTTAAACTTCAAAAATATCAAACATAACCTAAAAAGTTTTGTTCCTAATATGGTATCTTTTTTTGGAATGCGTCACAAATATTAAAAAATAAACAAACAAAATGGCGGAAGATTTATCAAAAAAGCTCCAGTAGTTTCCATATAAAAAATTCCTAAAAAAACGTTACAAAAATCGGCTTATTTAACATGAGCCCCTTATTAATGACAGGGAAGTTGACCAACTTTTGTTTTTTAAATTCATAAAATACCAATTAAACCGTTTCATAAATGTCACGCGCTACAAATAAAGGAACCTAAAAGAAAAAATTTTTATGTTACGTTCAGGGGAAGCTGACATTTTGGTCAAAACTGAATTGACAGAATGTACAATAGACCGAAATTTATTTATCCGAATAATTAAATTTCCTTATCTTCTTTTTTTTTTAGAATATTTAGCTTCTCAAATTTTTATTAACCAGAATCTTTAAATTCTCGAATAAATATTTCTCAGAAATTGTATTTATCAGATTTATTGTTTGTTTGAAAATTTATTAACAAACTGAAACTATATTTATCAGGGTCTTAAACTTCCCAAATACAAAAATTCGAGAATGTAAATTTGCTAAACACACGGAATGTAGAGTTCCTAAAGAAGCTATCTGATTGGCTGGTAATCTTCCCGGAAATATTACCGGCCAATCAGCGAGCTCCTTCAAAAATTCTACTTTCCGTGTGTCGGCCAAATATACTTTCTGGAATTTTGTTATTCGGGAAGTTTAACGAGGAATGGTATACATAGTCAAAGAAAAAGTTAATCCAAATGCATTAGTTTTATATTTAAAATAGAAAACTCATATTTTAATGTAATATTTTTCAGAGGAAGTGTGAACAATTTTATTTTTTACAAAATGAGTAATTAAACATTGCAATTTGATGAAAATTAAAAGAAATTTTACTGTTAGAAATTTGGGATGATCTAACCTCAAATTAGACAAAGTTTCTAGACTTCAATTTTTTTTAATTTTCATCAAATTGCAATTTTTAATTACTTATTTTCTAAAAAGTAAAATTGTGCGCATTTTCACTGAAAAATATTACATTAAAATATGAGTTTTCTATTTCAAATACAAAATGATGCATTTGGACTAACTTTTTTTCAGACTGTCTGTACCATTTTCCTCGTTAAGACTCTGATAAAAGAAGTTTCGGTAAGTTAAATGTTCTGACAAATAATGAATCTTAGAAATGCAATTTCTGCCCAATGCATTTTCGAAAAGTAAAATATTCTGACAAATAGAGTTTTGGTTTTTTAAATATTCGGACAAAAAGTAAGTCTGAAAAATACATATTGAGGAAGTTAAATATTACGACAAATAAAGTGTCGGTAATTTAAATATTCGGATAGATAAATTTCTGTCAATTAAATTTTCGTCAAAATATCGGGTTCCCATGTTCAGTGATAGTTTTACCTTGATTAAAAGCTCCCTTTTAATTATATAAACTCAAAATCAGATTTTATTAAATATTTTGGATTAAATGAAGACTCATGGTATTGAGAATCGATTATCTTTGTCTATTGGGATCTGAAGTCGTGACGTCATTAAGCAAGATGGCCGATACAAGAAAATTGATTTACTGCAAACAGCTGCAAACTTGTGTCAGAAATCAGAGTTTTTAATTATTGCTATTTATTAAAGCAAATAATAGTTTTTAAAATAAACAAAATTTAAAAAGTAATGTTTAAACTTCTGTTATTTCTTTTATTGTTCTCTTAAAAACACAACATTGTCTTCTAAAGGTATTTTAACTATGAAGATATAGGTTATGTAGTTACATGCAGCTGTCATAACAAATAACTGAAACATTTATATTTTCTGTTTATTTTTCTTCTTATACTTCTTTGTATTTCTTTAATCGGTTCAAATTGCTTTTTATGACATTTTAACTGGAATTGTTTTCTATGAAGACAGACAAAATTACATAAAACATAAATTTATTTTAGACACTTCTACTCTTTCGAAAGAACACATTTTTTAAAATAAGTACACTAAAAAACTTTGTAGATTAATATTTTCTAAACTCGCAATTTAATTTTATTTAACTGATGACTATCATAATAGGGAAAAACTGGAACAGTATTATTATTATTTCACAGTTTGACTATTAAAATGTAAAATTCATGGTTTGACTAAACAAACATTTAATTTTTAGTAGTCAGTTGATTAAAACTTTCCCCTAAAACGAAGAAAAAGTATAGAGCGGAAACGCAATATTTCGTCTAGGGGTCGTCCACATATCACGTGATATCTTCAGGGGCGGGAGGGGGGTCGGCAAAATATCACGGTCCATGGAAATTTAATTTTTTAACAATAGAAAAAGTATCACGAGGAGGGGGGAGGGGGTTCAAATTAGCTCAAATTTGTATCACGTGATATGTGAATGATCCCCTAATCGACATATGACAGTTAACCTAACCTCAATGCTACCTTATTTATACCATTTATACTATTAAATATATTGAATTAGATTTATAAATTATACATAATATAACTTATATTACAACGCATATCTTAAAGGTGTTCCAGAGCCAAGCTAAGTCATGACAAAGACAGATAATATACATCAAACGTCAATTTTTACACATAAATTTTTGGCACAACACAATACTTGACATAAAAACGCAACACCAACGAGACATTTTACATATTTGTAGTTTCTAAATCACTTGGAACTATTTTATTTTATTCCCGGATGCGGCAACAATTTGTGCTAGAAAATTCGGTTCCCAAAACAGGTGATTGAAACAAAGACAGAGTAAACTTTGACATGGCGCCGCCTGGTGGCTCTGGAACACCCTTAACCTAAAATACAGATAAAATAACATTCTCTTTAACCGACAATTAATATCAACAGGTAATTATTTTTCCTTTTATATGAATCCAACAATTTCCTTACTAGGTTAGTATTTTCGTATTAAACATTGTTTTTAACACACAAAAAAAAATTCCAAAAAATGTCATATTAAATATACTATTAATTTGGCGAAGAAAATATCCTTACGAATATAGAAAATATACTTCTTCACAATATCTTTTCTCTAACTATTTCTTGTATACAAAATGGACGATTTTTTCTTAAATTGATTACTAAATTTTGACAAAAAAGAGATTATTTGTTGTTAATAAACGTATATTAAATGAAATATTTTGTCTAGTGATCACTTTTTCCTCATTTTGATAGTCAGTTTACTAAAATTAAATCGCGAGTTAAGCAATTAATAATTACAAAGTTTTTTAGTGTATTCTAATAACTTGCAATTTAGTACAAATAATAATTAATTGAAAATGTCAAAATCAGTCAAATTTAATGCTGTTTATAGAATAAGGATATTCAAGTTGGGTGGGGAGAAATTCAAAATGGCGGCTACCTGGATGACAGGTTTGCATTGCAGTCAATGGGACGAAATCAGTTTTTGTACAATAACTTTTAAAAAACAAATTTTCGAACCTATGTTTATTAACAAAAATTTTTTCTCATTTATCGAATACTATTTTTTAAAATAATAAAATTGTGTAAAATTTTTATATGAGTTTTTATTATTTTAAAAAATAGCTTTCGTTAAATGAAAAATAATTTGTTAATAAACATAGGTTCGAAAATTTGTTTTTTAAAAGTTATTGTACAAAAACTGATTTCGTCCCATTGACTGCAATGCAAACCTGTCATCCAGGTAGCCGCCATTATG
Source organism: Ganaspis brasiliensis (assembly GCA_037103525.1). Taxonomy (NCBI): domain Eukaryota; kingdom Metazoa; phylum Arthropoda; class Insecta; order Hymenoptera; family Figitidae; genus Ganaspis; species Ganaspis brasiliensis. The sequence continues at coordinate 82,016 of JAZKLR010000311.1, forward strand.
AATTTCTCCCCACCCAACTTGAATATCCTTATAGGGCCTTTTGCTATTTTAATAAGTTTTTTTAACACCAGATGGCGTATCGATTTATTTCAGATCCCAATTAAAAAATTACGAATTTAACCTACAATTTTTTTCTTCTTAGGTTCTTTTATCCAAAATCAGCCCTTAGGTACTGCATGGATAAATGTGTCGTTAATCATGACTAAATTGTAGGGGGCGCTGATTAACCTCTAGGCCGAGATTTAAAATAACGCATGGTAAAATTCTTAAAACACAATTTTCTTATTATGAAACTTATTGTCTGTATATATTCTTATCTTATGTTAAACTATAATATTTGTAGCAACTTTAACAATTATTATATTTATGAGAAACATTGTTTAATCTGACTTTTTGACAGAAAAAGACTTTTTAACATAACCTTCAAATACATTACAGAACCTTCTGCGCGGAAGAGAGAAATATATCGATGTTAATATCGAATGCAAACCGAATGTGATATCGAAAATTCGAGTCTGCGCAGAAGCTTCTGTAATGTGTTTGAAGGTTATGTTAAAAAGTCTTTTTCTGTCAAAAAGTCAGATTAACCAATGTTTCTCATAAATATAATAATTGTTAAAGTTGCTACAAATATTATAGTTTAACATAAGATAAGAATATATACAGACAATAAGTTTCATAATAAGAAAATTGTGTTTTAGGAATTTTCCCATGCCTAGGGCCTGTCCAAAATATATCTCTATCTTTGTTTTCGGAAAAAAATAGATGATTTTGTTGAGAAAAATATTGTAAACATTTTTTGGATAAGAAATTTTTAATGATGAAAAGAAAAATAAAAAAAATTTCTTTGGGCTCTTAGTACCCTCTAAGGAAGAGGTAGAGGCCGCGAAGCCGTGGAAACTTGAAGTCGGTGAAGTTGTTTGGGGTGCAGCTCGGGGAAGTACCGCCTGGCCGGGAAAAGTTGAATCTTTAGGAGCACCTGGCAGCCTGATTGTTTGGGTCCGTTGGTACGGGGGCGGGGGCAATGGCAACAATCTCAGTCAAGTCGATGTCAAGACTCTCAAATCCCTCTCTGACGGCCTCGAAGCCCATCATCGCGCACGAAAAAAATTTCGAAAGTGAGTCCCCTCAAAAAAAAAAAAAAAAACAAATCCTGAAAATACAAAAATATTCACAACTGATAGACTTACTCAAGATTTTTAATTTATATATAAAAAAAATTGATTAAAAGTGGAAGATTTGAAATTTTTTGGCAATGCTTATTAGCAAACCAACAGCCAATTACAATTATTATAAATATTCGTCATTGAGTTTATTTGACCAGATAAATTCAATTTCTGAGTGGATTTTTCTTTCCTATTTAAGGTGACTTTTAGAGTTTCAACGTAGAGTAGAAAATTACAGAAAGCTAATTTTTTTTCTTTTTTCTAATTTCTTCAATTTTGCATGAAGTAGTTGGAATTTTTCACTTTTAAATCTAAAGTTCTATGTTACTTCTATTTATGAATATTTTATTGTTCGTTTGTTCTATCAGTGTTTTGGTATTTTATTTCCAAACTCTCGTCTCTGGAAAACTGATTTTTCTATTTTATGGAAAAAATTGTATTTAGTTTCTGGAACTTTATAAAAACACTGTAGAGAACATTTTTTTAAAATAGTGTTTGAAGGTTTATTTTACAAAAGCGGGAATATTTTGTTATGTCAAACAGTTTATTTCTATAGTTTTTAGTTTTATTAAAACAAATAAATAACAATTTTAAAAAATGTACAACTTGGAATGTACTTTCTCTCGTGTAGTAATATTAAAATGAATAAATAAAAAATCTTTCGAAATAAAAATAAAATATTGAAAAAATATATTAAGAATTATCAAAGTATTATTTCTTTAGTTGGATTACTTTTAAAAAAAATTATTTAACTTTTGTTTGAAAATAAAATTTAAAGGGTTTTGAAAAATATACCAAAATATTGTAGAAAAATCAGTTTTTATTGAAAAATTCAGTCACTCTCAGGTGATTTGACTTTGACTCTTTGAGGCGCATAAATATTCTCATAAAAAAAAAATTATTTTTTTGGATATTTCGAATTTATAATTTTTTTAGATTACATTTTTGTGATCATAGGAAAATTGCAGGAAAAATTAACACGAATTCAAAATATTTGTTTCTGTAGCAATTTATTTATTTTATTAAAAAAAAATTTAATAATCTTTAAAAAGAATTGTGGTAACAGTAAGAAAATTAAAGGGAAGAGCAAAAATGATAAAAATATTCAAATCTTATTTGCTAAAGAAAAAAATCCTTAAAACCGTCGGAAAATTAAAAAGTTATTTTAAAAAATAATGAAAAAAACTATAAATAAATTTTTTGAAAATATAAGAAATTAAAAGAAAAAATTAAACAGTTTTGAGTGAAGGAAAAAATTTCTAAGAAATATTGATGACAAAATACGAATATTGAATATCAGAACAAATGTACATAAAAATATAAAAAATTTGAAGTTTCTAAAAAATAAGAAAAATGATGAAATTATGAAAGAATCTAAAAAATAGAAAATTTATGATAAAATTAAAAAAATTATTTATAGCTTTAAGAATGATGAAAAAAATTATTAAAGAAGCAAAAATTTGAAGAAAAAGAAACGAAATTAATAAGGAGTTAAAAACTTTGAAATAATAAAAAAATTAAGAAGGTACATTAAAGAATAATAGTAAAATATTTGAAAAACGTAGAAAATCTTGAAAAAAAACATGTAACAAACTATGAAAAACTTTTATTAAATTACAAGAAATAATCAAAAATATAAAAATTGAACTAGGTCTACTGAAAAGCAAGAAAGTAGTTGAAATAAAAAAAAAATTATGAAGAAAGTTGCGTAAAAAATAATAAAAACAATTATTGTAATAATTAATTATTAAAAAATATTCATAAAACAATTGTAACAAAAATTAAGTAATTAAAATGGAAAAGAGAGAAAGTTAATGAAAAGAAACATAGATTATTAGATGGCATTTGAGAAAATAATTCGTGTAAAACGATTAAAAAATTGGGAATATAGAAATTTAAAAAAATGCAAAAAAGTACAAATTTCATAAAAAATAAATAAAAGCACAATGAAGAAAAGAATAACTAAGAAGTGGTTAAGAAGAATATTTCAAAAGTGAAATAAGAATAAACAATAAGGAACAGCCTCAATTTAAAAATAGTAGTAAGAAAAAGAACAATATAAAAAATTGAAGAATTAAATAATTTAATTCAGACGCGTAGTTAAGGGAGCGTGATGGAGTATGACGTCACTGGTATAGACAAAATTTGTTCGTAACTTTTCTCTTAAAATATTAAATATTTTGCTTTGTAAATAAGTAGAATTACTTCAAAAATCATTAGGAAGGTCTCTCTCACCCGAGTTTATTTGAATTTTGGTTCAAAATTAATAGTAAAAAAATTTACAATTTTTTAGAAACTTTCCAAAATTAATTTTGGGACAAAAATTCAAACAAATTCGGGTTAGAGAGACCTTCCTAATGACATTTTAGGTAATTGTACCAAATTACAAAATATTCAAAATTTTAAGAGAAAAGTTACGAACAATCTGGCCTGTACCAATGACGTCATAATTCATCACACGCCCTTAAAAAAAAAGAAAAAGAAAACAGAATTATTGTAAAATCTGCGAAAAATTAACGAAGGCGCCGAAAAATTTAACCTGACAGACCAAGGACAATAAGGTTATAGATTAAATATTAAATTAAATAATAATCTTGAATAATCCTAAATAATCCTGAGATCAGTTTTGACCTATTTTTTCAAATACACTATTAATTATCTATATTATTGTCTATTAGAAATACCATTATGTCAATAAAATTTCTGTCCAATGAGATTTAAGTATATAACCTCAAATTAAGATATGCCAAAAAAATATATTCGTATCAAAGTTATATTTAAGTAAAGTTGTTACAAGTTTATTGTCTGCTTAATAATATTTTACTACTTCTACGATTCTTCCTTTATGACAATTATTTACGTCAGGAATTATATAGTGACAGGTTTGTCATATTTTGTCTTAATGACAGGAAAGAGCAGAAGAAAAAATGACAGTAATAAGTGACACAAAATTATTTTTACTATTAAGAATAATTCCAATTATGTCAAAATTATATAATAATTATAATTATATATAATTATTATATAATTATTATAATATAAATATATTATATATAATTATATAATAAAATATATTAAACATAAAATTGTTGTAAAAAGACGCGCTCTGAAGAAAGGTATCTTATAGAATCAAAAAATTACGGGTTATGTTTATGATCATTTTATCTCGATTAATGGATTCGTTTTTAATTTTGTAAAGTCAAAAATAATTTCCATTCAATATTTTCAATGTAATAAAAACATCATTATAGCCTAACGCACAATGAATCGTAATCGCTAATCCTTAATAGCCTAACGCACAATAAATCGTAATCGCTAATCCTTAATCGTAAGAATGAGAGGAAGTAGGACAGACATATATCTCTGTCCTGCTTCCTCTCATTATTACGATTAAGGATTAGCGATTACGATTCATTGTGCTTTAGGCTATTCGTAAGAATGAGAGGAAGTAGGACAGACATATATCTCTGTCCTGCTTCCTCTTACGATTAAAGATTAGCGATTACGATTCATTGTGCTTTAGGCTTATATTATTTAATATAGGTTAATTTGTGGAAGGGGTAACTGAAGTCACATGGCCATGGTCATTATAAAACATTAGGTTAGTTTTTGCGCATCTTTCTTCACTGATTTTTGATGTGCGTAAACTAACCTGACGTCTTATAACGACCTTGGCCGTGTGAGGAGCAGCTTTCCCCTCTACAACTTTGTCAAATTTTGTACAATCATGGCGTGCGTTACTAAGAAGTTTCAGTTCCTTATACGCGACTTTTCTTTTCATTTTCTTGTTAAAAATTGACTACGATATTTTGTTTCACCTAGGATTGGTTTTTTTAAACATTGGGTAAGTTTTTTTTTCTAAATGGCGAAATATAATAGCTGATATATATTTGTACGCGCATACAAGTAACAAAATAATACAGTACACTTTCCTGTTTTTTTTTTATTTCTTTTGCAGCAATTCTATTTTTAATAAAAACATTGCCAGTAAAACTTTAATTACAATCTATTAATAAAAATAAATTTTGTGTCATTTTTTTTCTAACTTTTCCCGTCATCGCGAAAAATAACATACCTTGAAATAAAATCCTGACAAAAATGGAACTCATCCAAATAATACTATAAAAAATAAGCTTTAATTAAAATTTTAATAAATTAACATTCGTAAACTTTCAAATATATAGAGCTACAGAAACTTTTTTTTGCTATAATTAAAAATATTTTTCCTGTAATTTTTTTCGACAATTCACATAAACTCAGATTTGAAGATAACGAAAAAATAACACACCTGACATTAATTTCATGTCAAACATGTACAATTTTTCAAAAAACCAGTTTTCAGGTTATGTCTCCATAGATCTTGAATTACCAATTTTCGAATAATTCCAAACGAAACAAAAATAAAGAAGCAAAAGTTTATGTAGGTAATATTTATCCGCCTCAACTCTATTTCTCTGATTCTGAATGATATTTGAATAAAATAATGAAAATAAAATGTTAATTTAGAAACTAACGTCTTGTTCTGTGATTGTAGAAGTCGTAAACTGAATATGCAATTGGAAAACGCCATCCAAGAGGCAATGGCAGAACTGGACAAGGCCAGCGAGTCTCGGGCCATTTCAAGACCAGAAGAGAAGATCAAGATGGTGACTAGCAACGGGCAAAGTGCCAAAGGGTCCAAAGCCACCTCTCTGATAACAACCTCGTCCAAGGCCGAGGCGAAGAGAACGAAAAAATCCGCAGAAGACTCGACAAAATCCGAAAAGAAACAATGCCGGTGACCTGAAAAATTATTGTAAACCCGGTAATGACGCGTCTAAGACGTGACTGATAGATTTATATATAACTGAATACTAGGTATTGTTACTATTTTTTTAATTTTTCTCTACCATTAACATTACTGTCATCGACATCCATTATCATCAAATTATCATCGTCATTTTCGCTCTCATTTCTAATCCATCGTTGTCATTTATTTGTTAAACTACCACCTTGAGTAGCATCAATGAATCTTGACGTTAACTGAAAATACACATCTGTATATAATTAGGCCTAATGATGTAAAGGAGAGAATTCCATTCTTCAAGATGGAAACAATACTCACAAAATTGTGAATTAATTTTCATTAGAGTAAGGAGAGGGAGGGGTTTTTATTGTTGTATCATTGTCATCAATTGTAAGATAGATTTTAATAATTAGGTGGAAACACATTTTTAACTGTCCAAAAACCAGCAATTATTAATCTAAGATTTATCATTTTCTTGAAATTTGAATGACTTGTTTTTTATTTTTAAACGAATTTTAAATTATTATTTTTCAATTTTAATAATTGATACTAAATATCTGTATCTTTATCTTAAAAGGTCATAATTTCCTAGATATTACAGAAAAAACACTTTACAGACGTTTTAAAACATTAAAAAAAAATTAAAACTGAATTTCCGAAATGACTAATTTTTTAAATAATATTCAGACCGTTCTTTCTCTGGTGTTTCTAATCACAAATTCGGATATTAAAAAAAATCCAATTATTAGATTACTCACTTTTTGATTTTTTTGAATTTCGATTACTAAAAGATTGTGTAAAATTAACAAATTTTGAATTCACAATTTTATTTTTAAATATTCGTAAAATGATTTTCTGGTCCAAAAGTTTGTAATTAGCACCTGTAAATTAATTAATTTTGTAGGTCGATTAATCAAAACATAAAAATCAAAATGTTTTAAAGACGCCATTTTGAATTGCATTCTCATCATCGACGCAAAATTTAAATTCTTGTAAAAACAATTTTAAAAGTAATAAGAAAATAGTTATAAAACGATACTGCAAAATTTTATACATTATTTTATGTGGCTTTATTTAAATTTTAAAAAAGAGTGTTAAATACTCGAAATAAGAGGTTATGTTTCAAGTTATTTTTTGCTTTCTTGAAATATAAACGTATGGCAATTCAATTTAAAACAAAATAATCTGTAATTTGTAACCAATTAAGCATTTTAATGGTTATTTTCGTTTTAAATTAAAATTTCCTCCTTTTATCTAAACAAAAAACAACAGAAAAATGAGTTTTTTTTTAATTCAAAAAGTAAAATTATTATTTCAAACATAACCTCTGTTCAATGTTTTTTTAATGGCAATTTTTCCAACAAGTCTTTCAAGTTTCATAATTAGAAAAAAAGAAAAAAATACATCACAAGGGCAGTTGAATCGCATACAGATAATTCAGTTCCTAGGTTTTGTAAAATTGTATTCAATAACAAAACGAGATGATTCCTCGCCAAGTATCAAAGTTGTAACGGGTTGTATATATTTTTTAATAATTGTAAAATCCAAACATCGCTATTTCGTTAATACAGATGCAAATTTAAACAATTTGAAGTAGCGAATTTATATAGTGATGTACATATTTTATCAATTTTAACCACAACGCTATAAACAGATTTTTAAAGTGATCAGCTATTTAAAAAAAAAAAAAACATGAAAGTGTATCGCACCAATCTTTGTATTTTATTTTCTCTGTTTTTCCACAAAAATACGTTCAAAGCTGTATTGAAAACTCAACTATTTTTTCATAAAATTTCCTAGTTTGTATATTCTAAACAAATTTTATTTAATAACTATTATTTATTAGGAAACTAGTATTATTTTAAGAGAACAATATCAGTCGATATTATATTTAATTATAAATCAATCTTATTTGGATGGAATTTTATTGTCAGTTGCTTTTATAAAAATAATTTGATTATAAAATGAAAAATAATTTTAAGCATTGTTCGAACAAAATTTATTTGTTAATTCTAAAAATTATTCAATTAAATTGTTGATTTGTCTAGAAAATAATTTAATTACAAACAATTTTCAACATTAACTTAATTAGAAACTATTTTGGAATTAATTTAATTGTAAACTTTTATGAAATAATTTAAATCTAATCTTGTTTTTAAAAATTTTATTATAAATTGTTTCTAAATTAACTTAATAACCTAATTAAAAATTATTTTGGAATTTGATTCTAAACTATTTTTATTGTCAAGCAATTAATCAATAAAATAATTTTTTATTAAAAAATTTAGTATTTAAGTCAGCGTTTGGAAAAACAAATTATGTACAAATTTCAAAGCAATGTTTGCTTTTATTTGAAAATTGTTCAGAAAATTTCTAGAACATTGAATACAGCTTTGTACGAATCAATTGTTTTTAAGTATTACGTGCGCTTAAATGTAATCTCTATTAAATAGAGAGAACTACACATTTTAATAGGAGTATTTTTTTATAATGAAAGCAGTTCTTTGCAATATGTGAAAAAAATTTCCAATATTATTTTATTTAACGAGACACAGAAACTGAGAGTTAACAAATATTGGAAATTTTTCGTCTCGAAGTAAAAAAGCGTAATCAACGTCCACTGAACATTTCACTTCAAGTAGATTGCAATTTTATCAGGAAAAAACATTTTTAAAGTAATTTAATTTTAAAACTGTCTTTTGTTAAAAAATCAATTCACTAGAATATCCTTGAATTGAAAGTTTCACTTAATTTTGTATTCTTTTAGAGAGAAAGAGAGAGAGAGAAAGAGAGAGAAACAGTGTCACTAAGGTAATCTTGTAAAAATCCGATGTCAAATGCGGCTTTCAAAAGAAATTATGAAATCTGTAGTTAAGTGGAGTGGAATTCGAGAAGACTGTGACTTTTAATCAAAAGTATTTTGGTACTGCGTACACTTCGAATAGTTTTGTAACAGTAAAGTTTTATACAAACTTTCTTGAACGAAGGTCAACGCTATCCGTTTGCGAGACTCTGGATCAAGATCAACATTTCATAATAATATAATTTTTACAATTTTACCAAAGCAGTGCGAGCAATTTAAAAAAATGGAAGAGCGAAAAAAAAAATAGAATACTGTCTATCAAAATTTACCACGAATTTCTCGATTTTAATCCCCGTAAGTTTTTATACCACATTTTGCAACGGCAATTAAATACAAAAATTGCGTTAGCAAAAATAGTTCAAAATAGCATAATATCAATGTAATAACACAAATTTGAGAAGCTTACAGATATTGTTTTATCGGAACAGTCGAATGGAGAGGGAAAGGAAATTTTGAAAAATTTTGAAAGAAAAGAAATTAGAGAATTAAATTAGAAACACGGGAGTATTATCCAAATGTTTATATAATCAATTCTGGAAGTTGAAAAAAAAGGAAAATTGTGAAATTTGGATAATAATTGTGTGTTTTGTTTGAGTAATAATCAAGAGAGGAAATGACAATAAGCGAGATGAAAGTATCAAAAGCTGTAATCGCAAAAGGAAATCGATTTTTGAGAATTTGTAATTTTTAACTCGACGTGCGGGTTTTTAAAGATTATTTCTTAGTTGTTGTAAATACGATGATAATCAGTGTATGGGCCCTAAACTTAAAAGTAACAAGTAGTCATCATCGGTACTATATCAAAATAAATCAAAAGCTACGACCTAACACGATATTTTTCCGTTATTGGCGTCTGACGTTCGTTCACAACCATTAAAATCTTCTCATCTACTTTTTCCATATATTTCCGACTAAATCACACTTCTCACTTCTTTTTTATGTAAAAATCAACATATCCGAAATGTAATGGCTGAAAATCATAAAATGGCATCTGTGCTTTGATTGGAGCATTTTTTCCTTTTTTAAAAAAAATCCAGACAAAAGAACAAAAAGTCTATTTTCGTATATTTTAAATTGTAAATAAATTCCAAGATCATTTTGATGGAAGTGTAAACCATTTTATTTTTAAATATTAAATCAATTGGCATTTAAATAAAAATTACAATTTTCGGTTTATTGGACACGATTCAGGTAAAATTAACCTTAAATTTGACAATTGTTTTAAATACACAGGTAATATTTAAGTTCGAATGCTTCTTTGAATTGATCAAAATGGTAAACATAAAATTGTTTATGCTTCGAGTGAAACGCTTTTTAAATTAAAATAGTTTTCTGTATTTAAAATATACGAAAATGTGGAGTTAATCTAACTTCTTTGCGACTTGTCTGATTCCTCTAGAAGTTGAATATTTACCGTCTTTGAAGTTGTTTTTAAATAAAAACCGTTAATTGATTGTAAAGTAAGAAATTAATGTATAAGAAATATTTAGAAAATATTTTAGTTGTTTATTAACGGTCAAAAACAAAATCTTAATAAAGAGAAAATGACCTAATGTTTGTAAAAATTTAAAAGAAGTACGAAAAACAAGCATATAGTGACTACAATCGACGTTTTCGTCGATTACTTTTCAATCCAAGGAAATTTATAAGAAATTTCGCAGGACTTTCCAAAAATTTCAAAGAGTTTTTCAGGAAATCCCAAGGATTTCCCAGGAATTGGCAAGGATTTTCCAGAAATTTTCCAAAGAATTTCCAAGAATTTCTAAGAGTTTCTCAGAAAATCCCGGGAGTTTCCCAGGAATCCCTAGGTATTTCCTAGAAATTTTCCAGGAATTCCCAAGAATATCTAAAAATGATTCAGGAAATCTAAAAAATTTCACAGGAATAACCAGGAATTCTCAGGGATTTCCAGGAATTTCCCTTTGATTCTAAAGGAATTTCCAAGATTTTCCTCGGAATTTTTTAGGATTTACTATGAATTTTCCGGGAAATCCTAGGAATTCCCAAATGCTTCTCAGGAATCCCTAGAAATTTATCAGGAATTTTTAGTAATTTTCCAGAAATTTATAGTGATTCCCCAAGAATTTTCCAGGAATTCTAAATGGTTTTCTGTGAATTTTCCAGTTTATCCTAGGTCCCTAAGTATTTTCCAGAGATTTTCCAAGAATTCTCAATGGTTTTTCAGGGGTTTTCCAAATTATCGTAGGAAGTTCCAGGGATTTCCAGGAATTTTCCAGAAATTTTTCGTTGATTCCCAGAATTTTCGAAGGAGTTTACCAAAAATCCCTAGTTTTTTCCCTGGAATTCCCAAGGATGCCCCAGGAATTTCCAGGTTATCCAAAGAATTCCGACAAATTCTTAGGGATTTTTTAATAATTCCCCGCTGATTTTCACGGAATTTTCAGGATTTCCTACAATTTTCCAGGTTACCTTAGGATTTTTAGAGAAATTCCTTAAACATTTCCCATAAATTTCTCAAATGTTTCTTAGAAGTTTTCCAGGTTATTCTAATAATTTCCAGGAATATTTAGTAAGTTTTCAGAAATTATCCGTTTTCTTTGGATTTTCCAAGGAGTTTTCAAGGAATCCCTAGTTATTTTCCAGGAATTCCCAGGGATTTCCTAGGAATTTTCAAGGTAATCCTAGGATTCTCAGGGATTTTTCAAGAATTTCCTCGGAATTTTTAGGATTACCTATGGATTTTCCGGGAAATCCTAGGAATTCCCAAAAGCTTCTCAGGAATCCCTAGCAATTTCTCAGGAATTTTCAGTGATTTTCCAGAAATATATAGCGATTCCCCAAGAATTTTTCAGGAATTTTCAAGGGTTTTTTGCGAATTTTCCAGTTTATCGTCGCGAAGTATTTTCCAGAGATTTTTCAAGAATCCACAATGGTTTTTCAGGAGTTTTCCAGATTATCCTAAGAATTCCCAGGAATTCCCAAGTATGCCCCAGGAATTTTCCAAGTAATCCTAAGAATTCTTACAAATTCTCAGGGATTTTTCAATAATCCCCTGTTGATTTCCATGGAATTTCCAGGATTTCCACAGCACTTTCCTAGGATTTCCTAGAATTTTCCAGGTTACCCTAGGATTTTGCTAGGAATGCCCTAAGTATTTCCCAGAAATTTCCCAAGAATTCTAAAGGGTTTTTTAGGAATTTTCCAGGTAATCCTAGGATTCTCAGGGATTTCTCAAGAATTTCTTATTATTTTCAAGAAATTTCTAGCATTTTCTGAGCAATTTCCTAGAATTTTTCCAGGAGATCCTAAAAATATCCAGGACATTCTCAGGAATTCCCAGCGATTTCACAGGAATTCTTAGGAATTTTCTAGGAAATTCTAGCGAATCCCCAGAATTTTTCGATGATTTTCTTAGGGATTTCTTTGGTTTTTCCCTGAAAAATTTTAGGAATTCTCAAGGGTTCCCAAGGAATTTTCCATTTTATTCTAGAATTTCCAAGGATTCTGAGGTTTTTTTTTAGAAATTTCTAGGGATTTTTCAGAATTTTCCTAGGAATTTCCTACGTATTTCCAAAAATTTCCCAACAATTCTCAAGGATTTCTAAGAAATATTCCAGGTTATTCTAGGAATTCCCAGCGATTTTCAGGGATTTTCTAGAAATTTTCCGTTGATTCCTAAGAAATTCCCAGGAGTTTTCTAGGGTTTCCCCTGAATTTTCAGAAAATCTTAGGTATTTTCCACTTAATTCTAGGAATTCCCAGGAATTCTCTAGGATTTCGAAGGAATTTTCCAGGAAATCCCAGAAATTCCCAGGAGTTTCTTAGAAATCCCTAAGGATTTCATTCGAATTCTGAGAATTTTGTCAGGAATATTTAAGGATTCTCCAGGATTGTCCAAAAATTCCCAAGAATTTCTAATAGTTTTCCAAGAAATCTCTTGAGTTTCCCAGGAATTCCCAAGAGTTCCTTTGGAATTTCCAGGAATTGCCTGGGATTTTCCAACGGTTTTTCTAAACTGTCCGTGAAGAATTTTCAAACCGTAAATAGGCTTCTATTTGTTGGACCGACGGACGGATGGACAGACGGACGGAAGCCAAGAAACACTTACATTAATTTTCTCTAATCATTGCACATTGAATCTTTCAAACTTGTGTGAATTAATTTTGATTTTGAGTTATTATTTAAAAACAACTTTTTTCGGGATTATGTCAATGCTAAAAAAGGAAAATTTTTTAAGAGAATTTACTTTTTTAAATTAAAATAATATTGTTTCTATCTTACTTATTATAATTTAACGATGATTTTTTTGTTTTATTTCTAATACTTGAATTACACGAATTAATTACTCCTAATTCAAAAATAGTGTTAATTTATCTAAAAACGTTTAACAAAACAATTTCATCAATTTAATAATTTTACAAATGTTACGAAATATTAAGAATATTAACAAAATTATAAGAAAATTGTTAGTTATAAATTTTGAATTTAATAATTTTAAGAAATTTAAAAACATCTTTCAAATTTAACATTTTGTTGGTTTTTGATCTTTGAAGATAATGGTATTTTTTACCTTATTGAAATAAATAATAACTCAATTTGTTTACCGACATTTTCAAAACAATTTTAAAAGTATAAGACAATTGAATTTTCACAAAATCTAGATTTATTAATTTTGTTTAACCCAATGAAAAATTTTATTTAAACCGCTATTGAAATTTAAATTTCAATACAAATTCAAGAAGTATTCTGCTTAAATAAAGTATTTAAATGCTTTCTTCAAAAGAAAAAACAGTTGCCCGAATTTGATTTTGAGCCATTTAATGACAAACAATTTAACTGAATTTTATCAAGACTTTTAAAGGGACGAAAATCAAAATCTTTTTCAGAAGATTGAAATCAAAATTAGTTAAAATATTATTCAAGATGAATAAAGGAAGTGACAATTAAAAAATATATTTAAAAAGAAAGGTACTTATGACATAGAAATGTAAAAAAAATACTCTAAATCTGAATTTAGTCAAATGTGATTGATAATTAGTAAATTTTCACGAAAAATTAATCAAATTCCCCTTGATAGATATTCACTGTAATATTAAATTCTCCTGAAACGCGAATATAACTAATAATTAGAATAATTACAAACAAATTAAATTCCTGTATCTTTAAAAAAAGAGAAATGTCTATTTAAACTCTATTTAAATGTATTAAAATTTTTTCTATAAAATCATTTTGATCTAAAGCAGATTCAGAGAAACATGTGTGATAAACAAGGAAATTGATTTTAATCACAAATTTTTTAAAACTTTTGAAATAGCTGTAAGAAATGTTAATTAAAATTAGTCGTGGAACAAAATACAAAAATCTGCTTTGTTTGAATGAAAATCAAATTTTATAATCACCGAAAATGAGAAAAAAATTGATTTTTGGGAGCAATATAAAATCTGTGTCAAAAAAACAAGGTGTTTTTTAAATGAAAAATATTGAATTTACAATATTAGTCAAGACATAGGATTTTTAAGTAAAATAATTTTCATAGGCTTTTGCTAATTTGTTGGGTAAAAAAACAAAAATTATTGTCTTGTGGAAATTGTCAAGAATGATTGGAAAATGATTTTAGAAAATTGCAAAATTGATTGAAGAAATAAGAAAAGTTGTGACGAATGTTTTTTTATTGTAAAGAAATAATAACAACAAAGACGTAATAGATGAAGACAAGTAATTTACAGTACATATTATTAAACGAATCCGCAATCGGTGGTACGATAGTAAAAGATGATAATTTTATATTTACAGATAAAGAAAAAAAAAAGAGGTTGACTCTAAACTAAAAGTAGTTGTATGATAATATTGTATTATGAAACTCCTCGCCTCCCTGCTCCGCGATTAGATAAATTAGCAAAGCTGCATTATTTAATATCTGGCATAATATTTATATATAAAAAATCTATATATACACGAATATATATATACAAGAAGATAGAGCATAAAATAAAAACGGTAAAGAAAAGAACACGGACTTGGGACGCAAGGAAATAATTGCTCGCCCAGGAGAAAATATGAAGCTATGTGATCTATTACAACTAGTAGCTTTTAGCTGTAAAGTTATACTTTATTTTGTAAATTTTGTTTATACGATGTTTGATTGTCGCATAATACTATTGTATGTGAAGATAAGTTAATAAATGATTAACATGCGAAGTTATACTCTGACTCAAATATTTATTTAGCCCCTCTTTAAATTCGATTAACGGGCTTCACAGATCCTCCCCTATTTCCCCTAAATGTCCCCTATTTTGCGATTAGTCCCTAAAAGTCCCCTATTTAGAAAATGTTACCCTAAAATCCCCTATTTTTCACGAAAGTATATTTAAAGTCAAGGTATCTAGACATTTTCAATTATTTTCAATCTTCTTTAATTTTCTATTATTTTTTCAATCTTCAATTCTTTCTATCATTTTTAAATTATTTTATCCAATTTTTCATTTATTAAATTATATTTCAATAGATTTCCTGAATTTTCAATCCTTCATCTCCTATTTCAATTCTTTTTTTCAAATTACAATTACGGTTATCATTATTTCTTAATTTTTTCCTACCATTCATACCATTCATACTTATTTGTATTTTTATTTGACTAATTTCATAAACTGTCAATTATTTTCATCAGATTTAAACTCTTTTATTCAATTTAAATTCTTTTTTTCTACTTATTAAATATTTTCATTATTTTCCAATTAATTTCCAAAACATGCAGTTATTTTTTTACATTCTAGTTTTTTTCATTATTTTTTCATTGTGTTTATCAGTTTTCAGTTATTTTATTAAATTTTAATTTTTTTTATAACTTTGACAATATTTTCTTCTAGTTTTTAAAAGTATTTTATTTTTTGATACACTTTCTACATTTTTAATTTATTTATCTCAAATTTCAGTTATTTGTAGATATTATTTTTCAATTATTTACATCATTTTTAAATTGATTTCTTTAATTATTCAATTTTTTTCTAGAAATTCTAATTTTTAAAATTATTTTCAAACTGATTTACTAAACCTTTAATTATATATACCAAATTCCAATTAATTAAAAAAATTGTTAATAAATTTTAGAATTTTTCAATTATTTTTTTCAAATTTACAATTACTTTCGGTATTTTGTAATTAATTTTCTAAATTTTCAATTATTTATCTCAAATTTCCATTCTTTTAAAAAATTTATCATTATTTTTGCCATTTTTCAATTCTTCTCAATTCTCGATTGTTTTCTTTAATTCTCAAATATTTTCTAAATTTAAATTATTTACATAATTTTGCAATTTTTTTCTCCAAATTATAATTTTTAAAATTATTTTTTAACTGATTCACTAAATCTTTAATCATTTAATTTATTTTAAATTTCAATTGATTAAAAACATTTTTAATGAATTTTAGAATTTTTTAATTATTTTTTACAAATTTACAGTTACTTTCGGTATTTTGTAAATAATTTCTTAAATTTTTAATTATTTATCTCAAATTTCAATTATTTTTAAAAATTTATCATTATTTTTGCTATTTTTAAATTATTTCCTTTAATTTGATATATATTCTGTAAGTTTTTAAAATTATTCTTCTCAAATGTCGATTTCTTTTTAATTTTCAAATATTTTATTAATATTAAATTACCGTCTTCAATTTTCAATTATTTCTATAATTTTGCAATTTATTTTCTTCAATTTTTAATTTTTAAAATTGTTTTCAGTTTGATTTACTTAGTCTTTATTTAATTATCTTAAATTTCGAGTCTTTGTTTTCAATGTTTAATTTGTTTTATAACCTTCTCATTGATTTCTTCGATTTTAAATTACCGTAATCATTTTTTAATTAGTTTCTTAAATTTTCATTTTTTTTCTCAATTCTTGATTGTTTTCATCAATTTAAAATTCTTTTTCAATTATTCCCATCATTTTCAAATTAATGTTTTCAATTTTAAATCATTTTCTCAATTTTTAATTATTGTCTTTCATTTTCAGTTGTTTCTATAATTTTGCAATTATAGAATCAATTTTTAATTTTTTAAATTATTTTTAAATTGATTTATTAAATATTTAATTATTTATCTCAAATTTGAACTCTTTCTTTTAATTTTGATTAGTTTTATAATAATTTTAAATTTCTTTTTTTCCCTATTTTTAATTATTTTTTTTAATTAATTACCTAAATTTTCAATTTTTTTAATTTATCATCATTCTTATCTTTTTTTAATTATTTTCTCTTAGTTCATATAATATGTACTCTCTCAAATTATTTTTTTTATTTATCAATTATGTTATTCAATTGTCAAATACTTGTATTATTTTTTTCAATTTTTAATTATTCTCATCTTTTGTATTTCAATTATTATCTTGGATTTTCAATTATTTCTGAAGTTCTGCATTCATTTTCTTTAATTTTGAATTATTATTTATCAGTTTTAAATTACTTTCCACAATTTGTAGTTATTTTTCTTATTTTTGAAAATAATTTGAAAATTTTTTAATTATATTTTTTTTATTCTACAATTTTGTAATTTTGTCCTACCCAAATAAAATCGAGGTTCTACTGTATATAATTTATTTATCTTTATTTATAAAGTTTTTAAAGTACCCTAAAAGTTCCCTATTTTTGTATATTCAGTCCCCTATTTCCCCTAAAATATTCTTCATTATCACTGTGAAGCCTGGATTGAGTAAAAAGAAAAAAAAATTAATTAATGTCGTATTTTGTTACTATTAAATGAGAGATACTTTGTATGTAAATAGTAATTTTCTTTAATTTAATTAATGTCAATAGTTATAGAAAAAAAAATTTTTCTGCATTATTTCATTTTAAAATTCATATCTGCTATTTTTTACTCTTGGAAATTATTGAAATTTCTATATAAATAATGTAGAAAATGATAAGCTTTAAAATAAAAATACATAATTCCGATTATGTGAATTAACTTTTTAATGCAAAATTAATGATTAATTATAAATAATTGAAAAAATTACTATCTTCTGGACTTTTTTTGAAAATACATTGAATTTAAATAGATTTAGATTGTTAATAAAGAATATATTTTCATTACATTTTATTAAATTCAAATAAACTTTATGCGATATGAAGAAAGGGTCCTTAGAAGCAAAAATTTTAGGTTAATGTAGTTATCTAGCTTTTAAATATATATCAGAGAAAAAACCATGAACACAAACGTAACCTAAAAGTTTTTCCTTCTTAGGCCCCTTATTTTTTATAACGCGTCACATATGTATATTGAATTTTAAAGATACTTCGCCACAGAATTTAAAAGAATACAATATCTATTTTATTATTTCGGGATTGAAAAAAATTGCAAAATAATTCGAAAAAAATTGTATTAATTGGAATTCATTTTACTGTATAAAATAATTTTCATAGGCTTTTGCTAATTTGTTGCTAATTTGTTGTATAAATAAATTATATTTACTTTTATCCACTGATAAATGTAAAAATGTAAAATGAATCCCAATTAATACCATTTTTTCGAATTATTTTCCAATCTTTTTCAATCCCGAAATAATAAAATAGTATTGTCTTCTATTAAATTCTGTGGTGAAGTATCTTTAAAATTCAATATACATATGTGACGCGATATAAAGAATAAAACCTAAGAAGGATTATTTTTTTAATTATTATTTTAGGTTATGGTTTGTGTAGATGGTTTTTTTTCTCATATATTTTTAAAAGCCAGATAATATTATTTTTGGTTTACAAGTAATTGGAATATAAATCAATATTCAAAATTGGTATTAATAAGAATTCATTTGAAGAGGTAAAAGTATGTTTTATGATAGCATACAAAAGTATTTTCAAAAAAAGGTATTTAAAGATATTAAAAAAATTTAATACTTTTTAATAATTCTCTTATTGGGTACTTAAATTATGAATTAGGAAATTCGGAAATTGTGATTAATAAAGAGCGATAGTGTAATTCAAAATGATTTTTTATTTCATTATAGGGAAAAATTAAAAAAAAAAGTGGTTGTTAATCAGATTTGTCAGGGATAAAAACGATTAAAATGTATAAAGAAAAAAAATTCTGGTAGAAAATAAAAAATAAAAATGGATTTACTGATAAAAAAAGATTTAGTTGGGATTCAAAATTATTTATATTAATATGAAAAGTAGGAATTGAAAAAGTTTAGGTAGTTGTTAGTCAGATTTTTGTTAAGTATTAGATTGCTATTTTTTCAAACATGATTATTATCAATCATATACAGTTAAGGTACAAATGATTCTTGAAATTTTGAATTGATCGATTAGGTTTCTTTTTTGCCTATTGATATTTGTTTCACGTCTGGTACAAAGTACCGTATCTACTGATTTTCTCACAGAAAATTTACAGGAAACTTCCTTCTCCACTATGAATTTATTATATATATTAATGAAACAAAAAAATTTAAATAAAATTTGCTTGTTTATTATAATTTTGAGATTAAATGATAAAAATTATAAATTTGAATTCGAATTTGAATTCTAAATTTCCTTTTATTAAATAATAGAAAAAGTAAATAGAATATGAACTTAACCTCACATTG
The DNA here is from genome assembly GCA_037103525.1 of Ganaspis brasiliensis. Taxonomy (NCBI): domain Eukaryota; kingdom Metazoa; phylum Arthropoda; class Insecta; order Hymenoptera; family Figitidae; genus Ganaspis; species Ganaspis brasiliensis. The sequence continues at coordinate 101,366 of JAZKLR010000311.1, forward strand.
TGCTACATGTCTGACCAAAATCATTTTATCTACTTAATCGCCAGAAGGGAAAAAAGTAATAACGTACAAATTTATAAATAAGAGTAAAGTTAAAATAAAATTTCTATATTTATAGCTTAAGCAAATAATAAAATAAGAGAAACTAATAAATAGAATTTATTTTTATTTATTTATTTATTTTTAGATTGAACTGTGGGATATTACTTTTATTTTATATCAAGTAAATTTACTATCCCAAAACGGTATTTTCAGATCTTCAGTTCAGAAATTATATTCCGTTTTCGAAAAATAAATTTTAAAAGTTGAAAAAGATTGATTCTTTCAAAAAGTGACACTTTTTGTTTCCTCTAATCATGAAATATATGACAAAAAGAAAAAAAAAATTCCGTCACAGACTGCATGATAAATGATAATAAATTTGAAATAAAAAACAGTTTGAACAAATTAGTTTTACAATATTTTTTCTTTACACATAATGTTACAAGGAAAAGTAAAATTAAATGATATTTTTATTATTGAAATCAAATTCAATAAATAATTTAGTCGATAGTTCTCTATGTGGTTATCAGATGTATGTGTTAGATGGCACTGGGATGCTGTAAACTTAAAATCGATATACACATAGATAAAAGATTTTTTTGAAATTTTAGAAAAATAACTAGAAAAGGAACTAAATTCCTAGAAATTTAAAAAAAACATTTAGAAATGGAAAAAATTATTAGAAAGTTAAAAAATAAATAGCAAATTAAATAAAGAACTGGAGAATATGGAAAAATTACTAGAAAGGGTCAAAGTAACAAGAAACTGAAGAAAATGAAACGTATGAAAAGTAAATGTAAAATTTCAAAAATAATGTAGATATGAATATAACTATAAAATGAAAAGTTACTACAAAATTACAAAATAACTAAAAGTCATATTGGATGCAACTCAATTTGAATTAGATATCAAAATTGAGTAAATGATAAACTTAAAATTGAACCTTAATTATTAAAGTAAACTAAAAATTACTGAAAATGATCATGGCTGATACGAAATTTCAGAGGTTATGTTAGATTATACTGTAGTTAAAATTTTTCGATTTCTATGTTGGTAGTATTTACAGTTTTTAAGTTATCTTAAATGTAGGTTAAAAATCCTTTTAAAATAAATTAACTAAATATTTTCTATTAATTCTTTCTTTGGCGCAAAACTTGACTAAGGATTTAAATTAAATTTTCCTGAAATTTTCGTCGCAAAAGTTGACTGAATATTTAAATTAAATTTCCCTGAAATTTTCGTCGCAAAAGTTAAAACAAATTTTCGTTAATGCTTTCTCGCGACAGTTGATTAAACATGTAAAGTAAATTTTCGTGAAGTTTTTGTCGCGAAATTTGACTGAACACTCAAATTAAATTTTTGTGAAATTTTTGTCCCAAAAGTCGATTAAATATATAAATTAAATATTTGTTAAATTTTCGGCACGAAGGTTAATTAAACATTTAAGTAGATATTTGCTACATTTTCAGCGGAAAGTTGACTAAATAAAATACATTATATTAAATAAAAGTGGAACAAGTAAATTTAACAGTAATTAAATTAATATATATTAATATTAAACATATTTATTAAACAGAATTGGGAGATTCTGTAACGTTTTACAAATCCATAATGTAATAATGTTTAATAAATGTGTTTAAATATTAATTTAATTATTATTGTTTAATTTACTTGTTCAACTTCTATTTAATATAATTTTTTTTATTCACTCAACTTTCCTCTAAATATTTAGTAAATATTTACTTAAATGTTGAATTAACCTTCGTGCCAAAAATTAAACAAATATTTAATTCAAATGTTCAATCAACTTTTGCGACAAAAATTTCCCGAAAATTTAATTTAAATGTCCAGTTAAATTTCGTGAGAAAAATTTGACGAAAATTTACTTTAAATGTTATATCAACTTTCGCGACAAAACATGAACGAAAAATTGATTTGAATGTTCCCAAATAGCACGTAATATTGCAGCGCAATGTTGCTGCAACGTTGCCTCAATGTTGTCCATGTCCACATTGCTGCAACGTTGCCCTGTAATGTTGCTGCAACACTCCTGCAATGTTGCTGCAACGTTTCCTGCAATATTGCTGCAACGTTGCAATAATATAGTTGCTCAATACAACGCTTAAATTATACAAAAAAATGAACAATTAACGTAATTTGCATTGGTTGAACTTTCCTTTTATTCCGTAACTATCATCTTTACTAAGTACTATTTTTAAAAGTTAATGAAGCCTTTATGAAATTTTGAACTGCTATATTTTGAAAGTTGCTGCAACGTTGCGGCAACATTGCAGGGGAACGTTGCAGCAACATTGCAGGAAACGTTGCAGCAACATTACAGGGCAACGTTGCGGCAATGTGGACATAGACAACATTGAGGCAATGTTGTAGCAACATTGCGCGGCAATATTGCCAACATTGCACGGCAATGTTGCTGCAACGTTGCTGCAATATTACGTGCTATTTGGGTTTAGTCAACTTTTGTGACGAAAATTTCAGGAAAATTTAGTTTAAATCTTCAGTCAAGTTTTGTGCCAAATATTTATTCAATCGAGACATTTAAATTCTCTACACAATTTTCACTAAACTTTGCAATTAAATATTCCGAAGTTTGCAAATAAATCTTGAATAAATTTTTATGAAATTTTCGGTGTCGTGGGGGATAATTGCTTGATTAAATTAATTTTCTTTCAAATATATCATAAATTATTGAATAATAAATTCAATAAATTATAAATTTATTGAAGACAAAGATATTTGAAATATTTTCTTTTAGAAACTTTAGTTTTGCTTTTAAAGGAACTCAATTTTGCACAGCATACATATATGTATATTAGTAAAGTTACCAAAGTAAAATGGCCACGGAAGCGGAAGAGTTTATTGAGGTAACCTCTAAAGTTTAGGATAGTAACTCATTGTATTCAAGTTAAGCCATTTCATGTTCCCTTAATGACTTTCAAACGTCACACCTTAGTTTTATAATTTACGATTCTAATCAAAAAATTGTTGTTTAATAAGAAAAAAAATATAGTTTTGAAAATAAACATTACTTAAATAATTCTTAGATTTTAATACGAATTTCATACTTATACTTGACTATGAGGAAAAATGCTTAAACTAAATTCTCTTCAATTTATATAATGTTAATTAAAATTAATCTGTGTTTTGATTAATTAACAGTGAATGAAATTAATTAAAAATTGAAATGAGTGAAACTGTGATAAATCGAATTTAGGACTGATTAAAAATTGCACATTAGTTTAATTATGCAAAAAACTCACTAATTTTTGGATCTTGTGATTTTTGTCTCTTTAATTAACTTCATAACAATAAATGATAAATAATAAATTTTAATCCTTTGTTAAGGATTTATTGCACTACTTGGTACAAAACGTGGTCTTAAAGTGCAAAGAAGCAGGAACCGGAAGTGCTTGGTGCAAGGCTCCAAGAAAGTAAAATATACTGAGTTGTAAATCATGATGTTAGCTCATACGTCTTTTTTACTTTTCTGCGACGCAGCTTATGAATATTTTCAACTTCTGTAGTTCGCTACTTTCCATCTCATGGGAAAAATATATTTCAAACTTTTTAATACATCTCTATATGTATATATTTATATGCACATTATTTCTTCATATGTAGGTTTGCAGTTATATATTTCTATTTCCGACTGTAAACATTCTCATTTTTAATTCAAACGGAAGACTCATAAAATGAAGCATTCTTATAGAAAAGTGTTATCCAAACGTTTATTTATTTATTTCTGATATTAAGGTTTACTATTTTTACACAGTTACGAACAAAGCAACATATAACATTTTTTTTGACTTGAAAATTACTCAAGTTTTTAAAAGACTAAAAATTTGAAAGAGTCAAAAGAAAGCAAAGTAGAGCTAAAAAAGTTCGAATGAAAAACTTTAGTTGTTTCAAAGTTTTTTAATAAATACAATTTTTTTACTTTTGAAGAAATTGGAAAAGAATTTTTGTTTTTATATCTTATTTTTCTTTGTTTCTAGAAACACAATTTTTCACGTTTCTGTGAAATGAAAAATTTATAAATTTTATGAGTCAATTATTATTTATTGTTTCCTAAGTTTGAATTCCACAAAAAATTCCAAAGAATGCAAAAAAGTACTTCAAAAATCAAAACTAGAGTCTCTTTAACAAACAAAGAACAAAAAAATTTTGTTTAAATTTTACAACTTTCTATATCTGAATTAATAAAAAGTAGGACATTAATTTTAGCTAATAAATATTTTCAATAATTACACAGCCCCACAAAAAAAAATTTGTCGGAAACTCTACATCAGAGCCGTAACTTAGGTTTTTCGCGCCCGGTGCGAGATAAATATTTTGGCCCCCCCCCCCCCTATATTCCTTAGAAAAATTAAAGTTAAAAATATTTTTAATCAGGGGCAGAGACTTGTAAATTTTTGTCATCTGCACACTAAATATTGTCTGGCGGAGGGAGGGGAAGAAGAGAAATAAAACAAGATTAAATTAAAGAGTTTCTTAATTATAGTAATTATTATAACGCAAAAATTGACAATTTATTTCATTTCGAATAAATTTTCGGAAGTAATAAACAAATAATCAAAGTAATATAAAATTTGTGAAAATCATTACAAATTAAAAAAAAAAATTAAAAATTGACGAACTTGACTGAAAGTTGACAAAAATAATTGAAAAATGATTAAAACATTGAAAAGTGTATACAATAACTTAGATTTGATTTGAAATTTAGAAAATTTATTGAAAAACAATTAATATATCTAATTAAAAGGGGGAGAAAATAATTGCAAAAAGATAAAAGAAAATTAAAATTGAAAATACTAATTAAAAAGACAGATAAATAATTAAAAATTTAGGAATTAAATTGAAGAATAAAATTCGAGAATAACTAAAATTTGAAGAAATTGATTGCAAATGATAATAATAATAATTGAGAATTGAAGAAAATTATTTAAATTTGAGAAAAATATTTTAAAATCTAGGAAATTAATTGAAGAATAATGAAAGTAATAAAAACTACATGAAAATATTTGCAAAGTAATAAAAATAATGAAAAATTGAAGACAATAATTTTAGTTTGTTAAAAATAATTGAAAACATTACAACACAGATATAATAAAAGAAAATTATTGCAGAATAATAAAAAATAAATCTGAATTGAAAAAATAACTGAGATTAGAGATAAATAATAAAAAGAAAGTTAGAGAACTTATTAAAAAATATTTGAAAATGACAAAAACTAATTTAAAAATGATAAAAATAATTGAAAATTAAAGAATTTAATAAAAATTTGTGAAAAAATAATTGTAAAAATTACAGAATATATTTGAGATAAACAAGATTACTTAAAAAAGGGTAAAAATAATTGGAAACTAAGGTTAGTTATATAAATTTACGAGAACACAAATTGAGAAAATTACAAAATATATTTGATGTAAAAGATAGTGATTCAAAATCCAAGAAAATCATTTAAATACTGGAAAAATACAAAAAACAAAACTCATATTTTGTAAAAATAATTGAAAAATGAGAAAGAAATTGAATGTTAATTAATAAATAATGAAACTAATTTGATATTGAAGGAAATAATTTAAACTGAAATAGTTTTATTTCAAAAAGTTAAAGAAAATAATTGAAACTTGCAGAAATTTGGAATTTAAAAATTAGGGGAAAAATTGAAAAAAAATGAGAATCATTGAAGAAAATTTTTGAAAAATGATCAAAAATAGTTAAAATTTGTAGATATTAAATGCAATCATAAAAAAATAATTTTAAAAAATACAGAATATTTGTAAAGTAAAAGTATTAGAAAATAATTTCAAGAATTTTAAATTCAGAAAAATAATTACAAAATTGTAGAAATAATCGAAAATTTATTGAAGAAAATGAAAATTTCAGATATATTATTGAAATTTTCGGAATTAGTCAAAAAAACTTCAAAATAATAGGGGAGAGGGCCCCAAGTTGGACACCCTTTCGTCTTATTGCTGTAGAATCCAAACCAAATAAAATATATTAAAATATTTTATACCGGATGAAAGTACAATTTATAAGGTAACTTATGGCCACAGAGATAAAATTTTATTTTGAACATAAACATTTTTTAAAGCGTTTTTTCTAATTGTTAAAATTTTCGGTCTAAAAAAAGTGGCCCCAAGATGGACACCTTCTTAAAAGTCTCTGAAAATTGTAGTAAATAAAAAATGAACATCCTGTAACAATTCTTAAACTAGTTCTTAATCATTTTACGGAATTTATCAGGAAATAACATTTCCTAAAACTTCAATCTAATAGCTTAACAGGAAAAAGTAATAAAATATCGAAAAATATAGATATATCAAATTCTCTAACGATAACATCACATTTTATGGTGGAAAATAAAAAATTTTAATTAATTGTCTCAAAAAATTATTAAAAAAAGTGTAAAATCGAAAATATGCAAATAAATACATTGAGATTTGAGGCCTGTCCATCTTAGGGTACATGACACCATTTTTTAATCCCCAGTAAAAATATATATACGAACACTGAATTAGTAAAATTATTTTAGGATATTATTATACGATAAATAAAGAATATTATAACGTTAAGTACTCATTCTAAATCATAAATTAAAGTAACTTTACCAACTTAAAAAAAAACTGTTACAAAACTTTTTTAGACCCAAAATTACGTGGCATGTATAGAAGAAAAACCAACTGGTTTTTTTTTCAAATGTGCATCAAAATCTTCGTCTAGACAAACAACAAAAATGACAAAAAGCATAAGGCTCTGCCACCATAAACAAAAATTTTATACAAAATGTCCATCTTGGGGCCCTGTCCATCTTGGGGTCCACTCCCCTATAAAAATTGTGGAAATAATGCAAATGAAAAAAAAATAATTAAAAATTGACGAAGTATTCAAAATTTTAGAAAAAATATTGAAGAATGATTAAAACATTAAAAAGTGGATGCAATAACTTAAATTTGAGATACTAAGTGAAAATTTTGGAAATTTATTGAAAAATAATTAATATATAAAATTAAAAGGTGGAGAAAATAATTGCAATAATTATAAAGTAAAATAAAAATTGAAAAAAATAATTGAAAATTGAGATTAACTAAAATTTGATGAAATGGATTGCAAAATGATAACAATAATAATGAAAAATTGAAGACAATAATTTTAGTTATTTAAAAATAATTGAAAAAATTACAACATATAGTTATAATGTTATAAATAATAAATGAAAATAATTGCAAAATGATGAAAATAATTGTAAATTGACAAAATAACTAGAATTTGAGACAAATAATAAACAAAGTTCGAAAATAAATCAGAAAATAATTTAAAAAGACAAAAATTAATTGATAAATAAATTTAATAAAAAAATAATTGTTTATTTTATTTTTAATTGTAATATTTTTTTAATAATAAAGAAATAATTGTTAATTAAAGAAAATAATAAAAATTTGTAAAAAATAATTGATAGAATTACAGAATATATCTGAGATAATAAGACTACAATTACAATTATAGGAATATTATAATTCTTCGAATTTCAATTAGTTTGAAATTTCATTGATTAAAAATTTAATTAATCCTCGCTTTGAGAATAATAAATTTAAAATTATTTAAAAATTTCTTCAATTTTTAACAATTCTTTTCTATTATGATTTTAATTATTTGCTGCAATTCTCACCTATTTTTATCATGTTTAAAAATTTTTCTTTTAATTCTAATTATTTTCAATATTTTCTAATTTTTCCCCTAATTAAAAATTCAATTTCTGTAAGTTTCAAATATTTTCTTAAATTTTTTCAAATAAATTGATTGATGAAATTTTTACTTAAAAACTAAATTTTACTAAATGAACGTATTATTTTCTTCCTATTAATAATTTTTATAATTATTGATTTTAAAAGTTTTGTTAAATTGATGTTTTAAATAAGGTAAACATAGACTTTTTGTCTAATAAAGTACTTACATTTATAAACATTTATGAAAATTAACTTCAAACTGCCTAAAATAAGTAATCTAATTTTTTCGGTTTTATAAGTTTGCGCCCCACAGTGGAACTTTTAGCATTTTTTTTTGTCAAAAACTAATATCTCTCGGCAGAATAGACGAAAATAAGTGGTCCTTGAATCAAAATAAAGCTAGATAAATACAGAAGAAGAAAAAATTATAGAGAAACTTTCTTCTAATTTTTCTGGTCCAGGAAACACTCGAGAAGTTAGCAACTTTTTAAAAAAAACGACAAATTGAAGTATAGATACAGACCAAACAAATTTGTAAAACTTCATAAAACTCGTAATTCGTAACCTTCTGAGGTCGCTACATTAAAATATGAATGAAACTTTAATTTTCAAAATGGCGAATCCAATATGGCGGACTTAAATCTAAAAAAAACCGATTTTTACGAAACTTGGTTTACAGATGTTTTTTGGGTCGTAGAATGTAAATATAATATTTAAATTGAGAAATTCAATATGGCGGATCCAATATGGCGGACTAAATTCCCCAAAAATAATCGATTTTTACGAAACTTGGTTTTCAGATGTTTTTTGGGTCGTAGAATGCAAATATAATATTTAAATTAAGAAATTCAATATGGTGGACTTAATATTATGGAATAAGCATTTAAAAACTATTTGGATTTTCACCGAAGTTGGTATTTTACTGCTTTAGAGATAGATGCAATCTTTCTATCAGCTTTCGTACTATTATTACAGAAACAACACCAAATATATTCATTTCCTAAAAATTTGTTGCTGACATTATTCTTAGAAATATATTTTTTTAAACTTCGAATTAATATTAATTGTAAAGTGTGAAAGTAAGTATTAACTAATTAAAGTAAGCAAAAATTCCAAAGTGTTCTACAAAACACCGTTTTGCTGTTTTTAATAAAACAAATCTGTTAACCTTTAAGCATAAAAATCTCTTTTACTTATAAAAAAATTTGAAGTTCCAGAAATTACTATGCAACTTTGCCATATTGGATCTGCCATATTGAATTTCTCAATTGAAATATTATATTTACATTCTACGACCCAAAAAACATCTGTAAACCAAGTTTCATAAAAATCGTTTATTTTTTAGATTTAAGTCCGCCATATTAGATTCGCCATTTTGAAAATTAAAGTTTAATTCATATTTTAATGCAGCGACCTCAGAAGCTTACGAATTACAAGTTTTGTAAAGTTTCACAAATTTGTTTGGTCTGTATACTTCAATTTGTCGTTTTTTTTTTTTAAAAACTAACAACTTCTCGAGTGTTTCCTGTACCAGAAAAATTAGAAGAAATCTTCTCTATAATTTTTTCTTATTCTGTATTTATCTATCTTTATTTTGATCCAAGGTCCACTCATTTTCGTCTATTCTGTCAAGAGATATTAGATTTTGACAAAAAAAATGCTAAAAGTCCCACTGTGCGCCCCCCGAGGATATTAAAAATCTCAAAAAATTAAATTTTTTTTTTAACATTATTTCAAAAATTTTTAGCCAATCTGGTTATTCTAAATCCGCCTTTGGATTCTGCGGAGAAAAATACCTAAGAATACACTAGATTAATGTTCCGGTAAAGAAGAAAACATTTTTTTTTTTGTTTTTAATTTGTATTTTTGAAAATTCTTTTGAGAATATCTCAGAAAATACAACCAATCTAGCAATTCTGACTTCGGATTCGAATTTAGTAAAGAAAAATAAATAGAAATATACTAGTGTATAGTGTTTCGGAGAAAAAAGTTTTTTTTTTGTGGGGCTGTGTATTTAGCAAAATAATAGTCTGGTTGCTTCATTAATAGATTTTGTTTATTCCGTATGTTGAATTTGTTTAAACAATTTTTATATGAATAATGCTTCTTTAAATAACAAAAGATTATAATTTGTATAATAAATAAAATTTATTTTAGTTTTTTTAGAACAAAAATAAAGTATAGTTCGTAAATTGTTTTTTACTGTGACCTACTTATTTAGCATTTTTAAAGGGTCGAGTATACTTTTTGCGTTTACTACTGGAAGATAATTACAGGAAAATCTTCTATGGAACGGAAAGACGATTCAGTCTTTCGTTCTCAGTAGTGATCGTCCGTCAAGCTTTACACGAGGGCTGGCACAAGCAGAAGGGGAGCTGGCTCTAATGAGCTAGGCATCTCTTGGCTTGCAACTAGAGCACATTGACGAGTGTCCTGTTCAGTTCAACCTCAACCCACTTCTAGTGCATTGATGCTTTCTCTATGTCTAGCCTGGATTATGTAAAAATAAGAAATATTTAGTAGCTTTTTTTATCAATTTAATTCCAGGAAATAAAATAGTACACTGCACTGAAAAAATAGCAATGTAATCATAACAAAATAGTTTTGTTGATGATTTTTTGTTGGCTTTGTCAAATTTCAGAGTTAGAATTACCAAAAAACAGTTGAAATTACAAAATAATTTTGTAGTATTTAATAAAAATTTTGTTTGAGTTTATTAAAATCTTTTGTTGGCATTACCAAATATGTGATAGCGCATGCGCATTCTGTGCAATCCTGTTTGACGCATGTTATCGTCTGGTTTTCATAAAGACATCGATAGAAATTGGAATTTTTTGTTTTTTAAAACAAAAAAAAAGAATATTATATAATGGATGATAACTAAATCAAATGTCTACAAAGTTGACTTTTGAAATTAAAAAAATATAACTATAAAATATACTTTATGAAGATAATAAAAAGGGACTTACTTATGATTTTATGTTTAGTGACAAAATTGACAGAATGTATTGCTGAATGATAAATAAGTCGATAATTAGTCATATAAGTGAATAAATATTGTGGTTTTTTAAAAGAGTAAATTTATATTTCGATTCTTATGTGGCAGGTTAATATACGTTTAAGCACAATATGTGACGCTCCGCGAGAGAAGGGACTTATCGCCGAAAAAATCAATTTTCATTTTTTTATGCTAAAAGACAATTTTTGAGTTGTTCTTTCAGTTCCATGTTTCAAAAATTCTTTTTTGTAATTACACTTTTTGTTATAATGCTTCAAACCTAGACATACTAAGTATATCGCATTTTTTGATATTTCTTTGAACGACCGTCCCGTGAAATTAACGATTAATTAGTTTGATTTTTTCATGGTAATTGATAGTTTTTGAGTTGCTTTTTGAGTTCTAAAAATCTAAATTTGATTCCTGCAATTAGTTTTCTTGTTATAAAGCTTTAAACATGGGCATGTTATGCGTCTCGATTTTTCTTCCTCCTCTTTGCCCGTCCATTCTTTAAAGTTTGCTTTCTCAGCGATAGGTCCCTTCTCTCGCGGAGCGTCACATATGTTGTTTTCAAGAATCTAAACATAACCTATAAAACTATTTACTTTATATACTGTTTTTTTGTGAAAAATACTTTATTTAGCATAAGAAATAATTAAGGAATAATTCCATTTTTAATAGTACGAAACTACTTTAAATTAATATTTTAAAAATTAAAAATAAACACATGTTTTTAAATAAATTTCATGCCTAGAAATATTTACGTGTATTATTATAACTACACATTATTTCACAGTGAATATTTCACAGTAAGATACAAAAAATATTAAATATTTTTTACATAAAAACATTCAGTTATTTAGCAAATTAAAACAATATTAGAATTTCCATTTGCACAATCTGTGTTTAACTTTTTTTCTTTATTATAATAGCCAACAAAATATTTGTTAAGCTCTAAAAAGTTTTGTTGGGACTACCAAATTTTGTTGTTGAAATTACCCTAAATAATTAAAAAAAGAATTTTGTTGGCACAACAAAATAATTTTGTTGAGCGTATATCAACAAAAGAATTTGGTTGAGCCAACAAAATTTTTGTTCAGCCAAACAAACCTTTTTTTCAGTGTGAGAAACTTTTAATTATAGTCTTTGCTTTTTTGAATTCCTACACTGAAAGATATTTTATTATAAAAGGCAATAAGGGGCCATCCATAAATTACGTAACACGTTTTTCTAAAATTTCAGACCCCCCCTCCCCCCATGTAACAAGTCGTAACAAAATCACTTACCCCCCCCCCTATAGGTGTGTTTTACGTAATATTAAAAATATTTTCAATGAATGTTCTATAAAACAATATTTGCCTAGTTTTACTATTAGAAGTACCAATTTGGCGTAATGATAACAAAGTAAGAATAGAAATGTTCACTTTAAATATTAATTTTTTTATAAGGAAATAACAAAAAGTATATATTATATTTATTAGGGTGGCCCAAAAAATAAAAAAAAATCTGATTTTCATAAACCTTAACCCCAATTTTGTTCTTGGGCGAAAAATACGAAATACGTTTTTTTTATTTTTTTTTAATTTAATATTAACAAGGGCAAAGCCCTTGAAAATTAACATTAAATTCCCATAAGAAAAATTCACTTTTTCGTAAATATGGTATAAAATCGTGAAAAATTGACTTTTTCTTTTTGTAAACGATATTTTTCTTCATGAATATCCAAACAATGAAAATCTATCATATTTATTAAATAAATTATATTAACTATTTTTGATGTGTCAGTAAAAACCCCTATAAATGCAAAAAAAAATCCTAGAATTTATTTAAAAAATATTTATTATTATTTTTAAGGGTTTTTTTCTTCAATAATTGATATTATTATCAAAATATATATTATTGTTGATGTTTTAATATGTTGCATAATTTTTTTAAACAAATTATTGTTGTTACTTATTAACTTTTGCTCAAATATGACAATTTTCTTTTGTTATTAATGTTAATAAATAACAACAATAATTTATTTCAATAATTGATAGAATAATAATTTTAGTAATTTTATTAATATGTGGTTGTCATAAGAAACAAAAGTTATAAATGTTTACAAATATTTTTACGTATGTTTAATTTGTTTAAACAATTTATTATTGTTAATTCATAACTATTATCCAAATAAACCTAGCGAGTTGTGTTATTTTTTAATTTTATTACTAAATTTTTATATTTAAAACCTTAAGATATTCAGCAAAATTACCCAGAACTCCCATTTGTAATTGTTTAAACAAATTATTGTTATTAATTATAATTTCTTAACAAATACACCTAGAAAGTCATACATTTTCTTTAATTTTACAAATTAATAGGCTGTGGTTAAAAAAAATAAAAAAATATTGATTTTAAATTATTATTTAATAATAGTTGTTATTTCTTAACTTTTTTTTAGAATTTATCTATAACTATGAAGTGTTTTTCTAATTTTATTAATTCTAAGAAACGTTAAAAAAAATAAAAATTATGCGTTTAAGCAATTATTAAATAATAATTCATAGTCAATATTTTTTATTTTTTGCGACTTTCTGAGTGTATGTGTAAAGAATTAATAACTAATAACAATAATTTGTTTAAACAATTACAAGTGAGAGTTGTAGTTGACTTTGCTGAATATCTTATGGTTTTAAATATAAAAAAATTAATAAGTTGAAACTACAACTCGATAGGTTTATTTAGATAATAGTTATAAATTAACAATAATAAATTGTTTAAACAAATCAACAATGTTAAAATATCTAAAATAAATAAAAATATCTTTAAACATTTATAACTTGTCGGTATGTAACAATTTTGTTGAAAAATCTTAAACAAACTATTAATTAGAATTTAAAAAAAATGTAATTTTTTCATTAAGAGGGGTTGTTCATAACACTATAAAAAATAGTTAATATAAACAAATTATTAAGTAAATTATGGAATATTTTTTCTGAAGGATTTTTCAAGAGGTAATTTGGTGAATTGCTGTTTTGAGTGGTTTTTGATGATTTTATAGCGAATTTTAGGAAAAAGTACGTTTTCCCAATGTAATATCAATGGGAAATTTCAAAGGCTTTGAGCTACCCCTAAATATTGTTCGATTTAAAAAAAAGAAAAAAAAATTAAAATAATTTATCTTAGCAAATTTAATAATTATTTTAATTATCATTTTCTTTGTCTTTTACTATTACAAAATGAGCCAAAATTTAAAAAGAAATATATAATTGAAAGAAAATTCCATAAGTATATAATATTACGTAACAATGTCGAAGGACCCCTCCCTCCCCCCACGTAACACGTAGTAACATTTTCTAAGACCCCCCCCCTTCCCCAAAACGTGTTACGTAATTTATGGATGGCCCCTAAAAGGGAAAATAGAATTTAATATTGTACAGTTTTAAAGTTAAAATATTTCAAGTCAATATTAAAAATTAATTGGGTCACTGTTAAAAATGCAAATTGATTTTCAATTTTTCTAAAAGTAATAAATTCTTTACGATACTTAAAATCACGGAAAGCGAAAAGTTCAATATTGACACTGTTAAAAAGCCTAAACCGCGCTTAAAAGCACAGAAAGTGAAAAAAAGAAAGCGCTTGTGAGAAATAAGTAGGTAGCATAATAATTTTTTTTATTAATGTTAAAAATAATCTTTATTTTTTAATAAATCAAATGGAACTTGGAATAATATAATAAAAATATATCAGAAAGAAAATTAATGCAAGAAAATATTATGTTTTATTTAATTTTTATAGGCGTAGAAATTTTAAGTCCTTTCATTAAAATACAGATAAATAATATAGCGATAGTTTTTTTAATCATTCTTTTTTAATACTTAACAATGAGTTCAGGGAACTTTAGATAAATAAATATTTGTGCAAGTATAGATATTTAAAATAAAGTTCTAAGTAGGTAATTAGGTAAATAACTATTTTCGTAAATAAGAATTGTTTCTTAAAAATGATAAAGAAAGCAAATTTTAATTGAGAATGTATAAATTATTTAGAAAGGTTTAATTATTGTAATTTGCCATGTTCCATAAAACTCCAAGTTCCTTCTTAAATAATGACCATTTAAAATTTTTTTTTTGAGAATAATTTTAAGAATTTTTCTATAGAATCTTTATTATTAACTCCCAAGCATTAGCATATTTCTATATATTTTGTAAGATACATAAACGTCGTAAAATTTGTTTTAAAAAAATGAGAAAGTAATAATTGTAACACCAAAATCGGCTTTATTAAATAATTTTAGTTGAAATAAAATTTTAAGTGGTCAAAAATTTTTTTTTTTAATTTTTGATAATATTGGATAATTCTGGGACCAAAATTACACAGAGAAAAAATTAGCGCACCTGAGAAACAAGTTAAAATTTCATTGGTCTCTCCCCTTAAATATTAAATATCTTCCACAATTATGACTATTTTTAATTACTAATTTTTTATACGCTTTTTTAATGATTGTCCCCAATCAAGGGTATAGATTTTCCAAAATTGGAATATTGTTCAGAAAATAATTTTTTTGTATGTTTTGATAATACCTAAATACCATAATTTTGAATGAAAAATTATGCAAGAAAAAAAATTGACACCCATGAGGAACGTAAATTTCAATGGTTTAAAAATTCAAGAATCAGGCATTATGCTTAAAGAAGCAGATAATTTCAAGACAGTCAAAAACTAATTTTCTTAACCTCAGTTATAGAAATAAATAATTGCAATAAAAAAAATTGTACAATGCCGTTTTTGGAACAAATTGTGGGAGAAACTTTTATGAGATATGGGGGTTTGTCAGTCCGAGAGGTACAATTACTTTTTAAACTTTTATTTCAATAAAAATTGTAAAACACATCGTTTGAAAGAACTTGATTGATCATTGTAACCTTTAAATACAAAAAATTAAAAAATTCGCTATTTGTTGAAATTTTTTTCCAAGTTATATTATAATTTAAAAAAGTAGAAATCACATTGTATTTTTTGTAAGTAATTGTAGATTTTTAAATTTGTTAATGATAAAAATTGATGAAAATTTTGCATTTTAGGATGACTGCTCGTACGTGTGGCAAGTCCCAGCAAATGAACGTTGTGAGTGGGTTAAAAGAACCGAAGATTGTGATGCTAATTATGGATTTTCTTATACACAAATTCTCTTTTGTACTTTCACAACCGAAAGTCCTCCTTTATTTATTTTAGGATGTATTCTATTGATTTTGTGGCTGCTTTATCTGTTTTTAATTCTTGCAACAACTTCAGACAATTTGTAAGAAATATTATTTTAAAGAATTTTTATTTTTAATAGTACTTTTATTTAGATAAAAGAAAGAAATTTTAAAACTGAAATAAAAATAAATCTCAGTTTTTAAAGATTCAAACTATTAGTACCTATTGCTTATTTTTAATATTTTTCTAATTAAAAATGTTAACTGTAAGAAAAAAAATTTTTTTAAGCTATTTTTATTAGTAGATTTTGGCTTACTAAGATTTTAGTGAAAATTAGAGGAAATTGTCCGATAATCAATAAATATTTTCTAGTTTTTTTTTGTTAGCCATTTTGGGGGCGCCATTTTGAATTTTAAAAACATCATCAACTTATCTAAAATTACAGTCATTTTATAGTAGTTGCAAGTTTTGTTTTTATGTGTGATTATGGTAGGCAATTATCTATTTAAAGAAGGAAAAAGATTTTAGTTTAAACATAACACTCATTTTCTTTTTCACATATTTGTGGTAAAATTTTCTCTGAGACAAAAAATAAACTAGTCCTTTTGTTTAAATTAGTTTAATTAAATTACCTCTTACATTACATTTATTTAAAATAATAATTTTAATTAACTTGTTTTCAACTACAAAGTTAAGTAACAATTAAACATATAAAGCTTCTGTGATACTAGTACAATTCTATAGCTTGCAGCCCGAGACGTACTTAAAAGTCAAAGTAAAACCACTGATAGGGGTACCGCCCCTTTTGGAGGGCTTTATCTCAACTTTGGTAAACAGCCGGTGCTTTGCGTGAAAATCAAGTTTAATTGCGAAATATTATGAATTAAAATTCAAAACAATATTTGAAGGCACAATTAGAATATTAATATCTAGCAAAATACACGCTGACAAGAACAAAATAAATACTTTTTTTTTATTTAAAAATTTTATAGACTTGTTGAAATGTTTATATAATTTGTAAAATATATTTAAAATTTTAACTATATGACTAAAATGAAAACAATAAGAAATAAAGAAATATGATAATTAAATGAAAATAATCTTTATTTAATATTAAGGGGTTACATACAGTTGTGGCGAGCGAAACTAGGCCTTTTCTCGATTTTTTTTCGACAAGAAAATTTTCAGTCAAGGTACTAAAAAAAAATAAATAAAAATCAAGTTGTCTATAAGTAAAGGTAAAAATATTTTATTTAAAGCTAAACAGTCTTCTTTAATATTTATTGTAGGGTGATTAGAATTTTTTTCCAATTAGACTCATAATCTAAAATTTGTACATTATTCCAATCGAACTCATGACCAACAAAAACAAAAATTTCAGGGCTCCCCTAAAAAAAAACAAAAGTTTCTGCATTTTTATCTTATCAGAGTGTCTAGCAAATAATCATTTATACAATGTAGAAAATTTTCCAAGAATCTTAACAAAATGTAAAAAAATGAAATTTTACATAAATTACAAAAATTACAAACTTTTATTAAAACCAGTATTATGAATGAACAGATAAGAAAGTTAAGGATAATTTACATTGAAATTTTAAAAATTATAGCAAAAAGATGTAAAAAATGTACTAATTGAAAAACTTGCATAAAATAAATAAATTTCTCAAAAATAAAAAAGTTTAAAAAATCATTGAAAGTAAAAGAAAGAAAATTAAGAAATATGGTGATAATGCGTTGTGAAATATTAAACAGTTTAAGGAATATTGAATAAATTGCTTTTTTAAAATCAAAATACTACGCAATAAACAGTAAAAGTTTTTAAAACAAAAAATTGAAATTACAAAAGAGAGAAAAAAATGATTTTCAAAAAGTTAAAATATTTGCGGATATGTTTTTTTAAATTAAGAAAACAAATAAGACAATCAGTAAACAACGGAAAAATGTTACTAAAGATAAAAAAATACTTTAAAAACTTGTTCTGAAAATCAAGCAACAAGCAATAATTTCTTTAAAATGAAGAATTAAGTAAAAACAATTCAACAATTTTAAGAAAAAAAACCAATATTTCTAAGAAATAGAGAAATTCTAACGTCACACTTTAACTTTTTTACTAGAAAAGTAAATAAATTTTTCTAAATATTGTTAAAATAAAACTGTATAAAATTAACTGAAGTCATTTTTGTAAAAAGAATAAAATTAAAAAAAATCTAAAAAGTAAAAATGTATTATTAAACCTATAAAAAAAGAAACATTTTTAAAAAGAATTGAAAGTTACCTACGTGATTTTCTAAAAATACAGAAAAGCAATATAAAACATAACCTACCAAAAGAATTGTTTAAAAAAGAAAAAATTGACAGAAAAAAAATTAAATATTTCAAGAAAGTGATATAAATTAGTGTGTAAATAAAGTCTAGAATTTTTTCTATCATTTTCAGCCGTTTTCAATTTACAATTATTCTCCTTAAATATTATAATTATTCTCTAACTTTTTTAATTATTTTGTTGTCTTGTAGATTATTCTTGACAGTTTTTGAATTTCTTTTTCAATTGTCAATTATTTTGCGCATTTCTCAATTATTTTCTTTAATATTAAATTATTCTCGTCATTTTGTAATTTTCTTTAAATTATGAATTATTTTCTAAACTTAATTCCATTCTACAATTTTCAATTATTTTTTCGAATATCAATATGCTTTTTTAATTTTAAATACAATTGCTCAATTATTCTCCTCAGTTCTTAATTATGTTTTAAAAATTTCATTTCCATTCTTCAGTTTTAAATATTTTCCTCAATTTCAGTTATTTTGTTCGATTCAATTTTTTTCAATCTAGTTGTTCAATTAGCAATTGTTTCCAACAATTATTTCTATAATTTTTTTAATTTTTAAATTTTCAATTATTTTTTAAATTAAATATTTATAGTTTGATTGTTTAAATTATTTTTTCTAGTTGTGTATTAATCTAGCCATTTTTCGAATTTTGCTTTTAATTGTCAATTATTTTCGTCAGTTTTCAGGAATTATCCTCAATTTTTCTATTATTCTTTGTTATTTTTCAATTATTTTTTTTTCATTTATTAATTATTTTCTTTAATTTTTAGTTATTTCTTACAATATTCAAAATTTGTATTTATTCTCTTAAAATTTTAAAATTATTTTTCAACGTTTTCAATTATTTTTTTAGCTGTGCATTATTCTAGTCATTTTTTGATTTTTTTTCAATTTTCAATTATTTTCTTTAATATTTTAAAATCCTCGCCTTTCGCTAATTATTATTTTTCTCCATTATCAATAAGATTCGTTAAATTCAAATTTTTATTTTTTTCAATTCTCAATTTTTTTTTCAAATTTCAATTCCATTTTTCAGTTTTTAATTGTTTTCTTCTATATTCAATAACTTTTGGCTATTTTCAAATACTTTTTTTAATGTTTAATTATATTCTTTAAATTTGAATTTAAATTTTAAATTTTCAATTATTTTATTCAGTTTTAATTATTTTTGTCGATTTTCAATCCATTTGTTCAATGCGCAATTATTTCTAACAATTATTCCTATAATTTTCTTCATTTTTCAATTTTTATTATTTTCTTTAAATTTAAAGTTTTTGCTATATGTTATCAATTTCTTTTCATTAGTCTATTAATCTAGTCATTTTGTAGGTATTTTCTTTAATTTTTTTAATATTCTCATTTTTCAATTATTTTTTAAAATTATTAACTATTTTTCGCAATTTGAAATTATTTCCTACAATTTTTTCAATTTGCAATTAGTCTCTTAAAGTTTTATAATGATTCTTTGAGTTTTTCAATTATTTATTTATTTTTTTTTTTTGATTGTGTTATAATTTGTTCATTTTTCGAATTTTGTTTTCAATTGTGAATTATTTTCACGTTTCGTAATTTTTCTCCATTATTATCAATCTTTTTAAATTTCAGTTTAATTTTTAAATTATGAATTTATTTCTTCAAGTTTTTATTATTTTCTCCAAATTTTTATTATTTTCTAAAGTTTTCAATTAATATCTTCAATTTCAATTTTTTTTTGTTTTATTTTCAATCCAGTTGTTCAATTTGTAGTTGGTTTCAGCAATTATTCCTATAAATAACTTAATTTTAAAATTTTTTAGTTTAAATTGAATGTATATTGTTTAATTTTTTAGATTATTTTCAACAATTGTGTATTTATCTCGCCTTTTTTCGAATTTTATTTTTAATTGTCAATTATTGTCGACATTTTTCATATATATATTTTTTTCCATTTTGTAATTATTCTTTTAATTTTCATAATGTGAATTTCCAAAAATTTATAGTTTTTAATGACGAACAGCAATGTAAAGTTTCTCATTAATGTTGCTGTTAATTAATATATTACTATATACATGTAATAATTGCAACTTTGAATAATTGAAACTTAAAATTTTAAAAAATTAAAGTATGAGTCAATTGCCGTTTGGGATTTGTATAAATAATAATGGCTTGGAATTAATTAATTTTAATATAGTTTTCGACTTTCGTTCTATCAAAATTTTTTTAGATTAAGTTCTGATCATTTTAAATTCAAATTTTCATATTATTATTAAAGAATACAAGATTAAAATTGAAATTTTTAGAATTTATCTATCTTCCCAGAGTTTCTTAAAAATTTGCGGATCGTTTTAAAAATTTACGGATCATTTTAAAAATTCTCGTCAATTTGGAAGCTTTTTTTTAATGTGCTTCAAGATAGATCCGCCCTTGATGATCAATTTTTTGACAATGAGAAACAATAACAGAATTTACATTCTTATTATTTTTATGTTCGTTGAAACGTTTCTTTAATGTACGTTTTGTTTCACTTATGTAAGATGCTGGACAATCTTGACATTCAATTTTGTAAACAATATTTTCAGTTCCTGATTTTTTACTGACGTCTTTTCCTAATTTTACGATAGAATTCAAATTTTTCATAATTAAAGAAATCGTGAAAATATTATACTTTTTTTTTAACAAGTTTGATGGTTTGAAAAAATAATCATTATATGCTAGAGCAATTTTTGGAATATATTTAAATAAATTATTACAATTATTAACAGCTTGTTCTTGTGTATTTTTCATTTTTTTCATACGGATTTTTAAATGTTTCTGAATAAAAACAAACGGGTAATAACACAGCCCCACAAAAAAAAAAGTTTCGTGTACAGCAGACCAGACTAGTCATTCCCTATGTATTTTGACGCGCTGAACACGAATCCGAAGTCAGTTTTGCTCCATCACGTCAGGATTTTTTCCTAACCTCAAAATCAATAAAATGACACTTTTTGTTCATTAGCATGTGAACCCGACTTAACATTAATACATGCCTAGGGCGAATAGAAAGCTTGGATTGTGACCTTTAAAACGCTTTTTTAAAAATTGTTCTACGATGATTTTTACCGAAGTTATGATGATTTACTTAAAATATAAATTTTTTCCAAATGTAAATAACACTTCAATTATTGATGTGGTATGGTGTAATGGAAAAAAATGATTTTAAATAAAACATCATAACTTCGTTAAAAATCATCGTAGAACAATTTTTAAAAAAGTGTTTTAAAGGTCACAATCCAAGCTTTCTATTCGCCCTAGGCATGTATTAATGTTAAGTCGGGTTCACATGCTAATGAACAAAAAGTGTCATTTTATTGATTTTGAGGTTAGGAAAAAATCCTGACGTGATGGAGCAAAATGGACTTCGGATTCGTGTTCAGCGCGTCAAAATACATAGGGCTAGGGTATTCCGGTCAAAAGTACATGACACTTTTTTTTTTTTGTGGGGCTGTGTAATTATTTATAAAAACGTTAGTCATTAATTTTAAATTATTAAAATGGAATCTATTATGAGATAAAGATATTGCATGATTGACCAGATTGTACATAATGTTTTTCTTTTGTTGGATCGTGTGATTGGAAAATAATTTATTAATCTACCAGACGACGTTGATTTCTTTACTAATCAGTAATAATCTTCTAATCTTCTTTAATTAATGTGAAGTCTAAAAAGTTGATTCTAACTGCAGTTCTAAGGCTCCGATCGTTATGAAATTTGCTGAAAGTATTCTAAAAAAAATATGCTTATAGAATATGCAATAAAAAATGCATTTTTCGGTTCATCACAACTGTATACAGCCCCTTAATACATATTATAATTACAATGTTATAAATAATTAATGAATTTTATAATAAAATGTTAGTTTTCAATAATGTATTTTGTCTAACAGTTTTTGTCCATCCTTGGGAGTAATTTCAACAGTATTTCGTCTTTCGGACAGCATTGCTGGAGTGACAATTTTAGCTTTTGGGAATGGAGCTCCTGACATATTTACTTCTTTGGCTTCCAGCCCAGATGACAGTATGATCATGTTCACAGAATTAATAGGAGCTGGAGTTTTCGTCACTGCTCTTATTGCTGGCTCTGTCGCTGTATTTGCACCCTTTCAAGTGCATTGGAAGTCCTTCCTTAGAGACTGCTCTTTTTATGTCTTAGCTACAGCTTGGATATGCTTCGTGGTCACCGATCAAATTATTCATTTATGGGAAGCATTAAGTAAGACAAACATTTATTTTTAAACCATTTTTCCATTCTTGAAAGTAGTTTTTAAGAAACTTTTCAAATCGATTTTATCCTGATTCAAATTATTGCAATACAATAAATAATTTTTATTCAGGAAAGTTAGAATGAGTTTAAGGTTAAAAAAGAGACAATTAATTTTAAATTATATTTTAAATAACAATTGCCTCTTACAAGGCAGAAGAAATTTATCTAACGAATTGTAACAGATCAACACGTTAACTATTTGCGTGAAGGAAAGGATTAATTCAATAATAACAATTGCATGTATATTTGATCAAATTATCAGCGATAGATTTATTTAAAAAGAAATACTAGTTAAAGAAAATAAATGAATCCCTTTTTGAATCGATACAATATTATGCTGACTTGGAGCTAAACAATTGACACACAGCCTGTTTCTGGCAAATTAATTAGGAATTCAATTATTAAAAATGATTTAATTTAAAATATCACCTGTATAAAAATTAATCTCGACTGATAATTATAATTCTTTAAATATAATAAAATAGAGATCATAAATTGTCACTCCCCATACAAATAACAATATACGAATACAATTATTATACAATATTAACAAACAATAATTTCGGCTACTTATCTCGTTAACGTCGTTGTTATAAAAAAGTCCTTTTCAGAATGTCCCAAATCAATACCGTATATTAGAAATGCTGGCCAGTCTTTGGTATTTATATTTTTCAATAGTTGCAACTTTAATCAATTAAATAAGATTTTATGTGAAACAGACTGTTCGATTATATAACACTTATTTGGCCAAAATGTGTATTTGATTGGAAAGTAAAATAGAGAATGAATCTTGTCGCATAGAATCACGGCATTTATGATTCGGGATCTTACTATTCGAAGGTGGGAGAACATTAGTCATTAATGAAATTTAAATATATATATATATACTTTACTCCTTACAGAATATTAATAATGAATGAAAATTAATTCTCTGATTCGATACAGTTTAAGGAAGTCTAGTTCGATACAAATAAAAAATTGTTTCTCCGGCAGTAACTATTAGATTCCCGAGCACTTTTTCGGTAGTCAGTTAATTATTACAAATTTTTAAAAAATTAGAAACTTTACAGAATCTTGCAGGACATCTTCCTTATAACTTTTAACATTTTAAATAAAGCGAGCAAATTTTTAACTTTGGAATTTCGTCTGCTACAATGGGTTTTCGTCCGCTAAACCAGTTACGTGACCCACGTGATCAGTCAGCTGTTTGTAGGCAGCCATTTGCAAAAATAACTTCATGTAACTGCATGCCGATGGCTCCTAAATGAAAACACGTTATTTGTATACAATTAAAATACTTTATTTTGACATTTTATATTGACTTAAAATTAATGATAAAATTTAAGAAAATTAGGTTACAAAATTTATCAGATGTGCTACGTGTTTTCTATATGTTTTTCTTAATATCTTCTCTCACGAATAACGTGTTTTCATTTAGGAGTCATCGATGTACACAAAAGCAAGTTCAGATTTTTTAAAATTGTAAATTCATTTTTAATAAAAAATAAAAAACATTCTTTTTTAATTTAACAGTCTCAGATCGATTTGTGAGGTTTTTATATGTTAAATTTGTGATTATTTCTACTTTTTTGTAAAATCGATTTACCAACCCTTGAAAAAGTGCTCCTAAGCTGGATAATAGGCAATAATTTTACTTAAAAAATAATTAGATATTTATTATTGATTAATTAAAATAATAATCTATGATTTAATTACTCAGTAAACAGTCTAACAATTCAATAAAAATGTTTTTAGGTTGCATTGTATTATACGTTGCTTTCATTGTGACCGTTGTTTTAATGCAAATTTACGACTCAAGAGAAGAAAGAAGAAAAAGTTTGTTCACTTTTTATATGAAATAATTATATCATCAATACAGTAGTTAGAGCAATATATATTATATATTTTTATAGAATTTAGGTTTTATATATTAATTTTTAGAAACTAGTAGACGATGTATATAAGGATTTCATAAGGATTCAATATGAAGAATTCAAAATCTCGACTTCAAAAATTGATGGATTCCAATAAAATTTAAAATATAATTTTTTGCGGGTCTTCCAGTTATCCAAATTCATTTACCCAAAATTTAAAATATCGATCCTTTCTCGTGACTAAATTAAATGTTTGATTATGTCTTACAATATGAAGTAGGAATCCAAATCTAAAATATCTTGTGCATATCGTCTACTAATTAATATATTCATATTCTAATTAAAATAAGAAATAATAATAATTATTAACAGTTATGAATTATGAATAATAAAGTATTAAATGTTTATTTATTTACAGATCGTTTTCCAAAAATGATAGACAAGGAAATATTGAGTATTTTTTTAACAGACCGAGAAACAATCTCACAACATCAATTTCGACCGCGTGCAGTTAATCTTCAAACTAAGCTTGGTGCGTTTATCTTTTTATAAACCATTAATACTTTAATAATCTGTTTCTGTAAAACATTTATTATTCAAAACTGAATCCACATCTAGAATCACGTATTTATAATAAAATAACCTGATTTTCAGAGAATGGAGAGTAAACGTAATTTCCTTCTTGCTAACATTTGCGGTCTAAAAATAATAATGGAAAACGTCTTCTTTACACAAAATTATTTATTTTTAATTTTATTACATAATTCTTTTACAACACAAATAAATATGAAAACAGCATTTCTAAAAATTTATTTTTTATTTCGTGGATGGTCAGGAAGCTATTTGGCCGTTTGTAACTACTTTAAAAGTATTAGTTCCAGTAGAAATGTTTAAAACATATTTCCAAATTTATTTCTGATTTAAAAAATATTTTTTTAATAAGAAACAGCAGTGTCGTAAAACTTTTATATAAAAATTACTAAAAACATTTTCTTCGTAAAGTTTAACTTCCTTTTTATACCCAATTTTAATTCACCCTTTGAAATTTAGTTTTTAGTCGCAATAGAAAGATTATCCTTAGTATGAGGATTAAAAATGTTTTTCCCTATAATTAACTCTTCAGTTAGAAATTTTGTTAAGTTTTATCTCGACTAATTACTTAAAGAGGAGTTCCTCTTTAAGGAACTCTTTAAGGAACTCCTCCTTATTATTCCTTAAGGAATAATTATAAACATGAAATGTTTATAATTATTCTATTTACGTAAATAACTTAGATGTTGCCATTGCAAAGGAAATGGAAAGAAATAGAAATGATCAAGAAACCGTAGAACCAGAAGCATCTCAAGAAGGAAAATCATCACGACCTAAAGGTCTTTTTCGAGAGTTTCTATTCGACGTATCGCCAATAAATGTTGACGACTGGAGATCCGGAAACGCATTTCTTAAGACTATGCTTGTAATTCGTACTCCTTTTATGCTTATTCTTCAACTGTGTGTTCCAGTAGTAAATGAAACAGCTGAAAAAAGAGGATGGTCGAAATTACTAAATTGTTTCCAACTATTTATAACGCCAATTATTGTCCTTTTCTTTTTCAAAGGTTAGTTTGAAAAAATTGGATTTTGTTGTTTTTTAATAGTCAGCAGTAAAATATTTAATCTTTTATACATGTTTTTCGAACTTTATTTTGATAGAGCCAAATTTAATTTAATCAAAATAGCTGTAGATGCAAATTCGAATAAGTCAAAATTTCTAATTAATTTTAATTTTCAAAAATCTATTCAATTTATACAAAACTCATTCCGTCCTAGTTTTTAGCAGTTAAAATTTTTTTTTTTCTTTAATGGTACATGTTATAGTATACATAAAAATAAAAACACCAAGTAGGATTTTCAAGTTTACTGATTAGGAAAAAAGTTATTAGCAGTTGAAAATTATACTGCAATAAAATTTAACCTCTGATAAATTGATTTATTGATTTTTTGGGGGTGGCTTTTTCCAGAGACTGACTCCTATATAAATTAATAAACTACATCACTTTAGTTAATTTCTTTTAATTTCGTTTTCTTGATTTCCAAAAACTTCGGAATTTTACAGAATCAGTTTTGTGAGTAATTTTTAACTCCAATGTTTTACAGCGTATTTAAGTAATACCAGAAATTATTATTCAATATTTCTCAATCATTACTTTTTAGGTTGAATTAATTATACTTTAATTTAATTTCAGCATGGGACTCGAAGATTTATATGATACCTTCAATTGCAGTAGGGTTGCCAATTTTTGCAGGCATTGCGATAATTGTGTTTCTATTGACTTCTGTGGATAAAATTCCATATTTCCATAATGTAAGTTACATTTTACAAATAAACGAAAAGAAAATAAATTATAAATTTATTTTATAGATATTTATAAATATAAATGTAAATAATTTATAAAGATTTCACGGTTGTTACGAATTTTTTGTGAACTGCTAGGGGGGGTTGGGGTACCATAAAAAGTGACATTTTTTCATCGGATATAGGGGGGGTCGAGATATCATAAAAATTAGAATCTGTTCGTAAATCAAATTACATAGGCAATATTTGTTTCAGTTTACCAGACTACTGTTCAGTAATAATATAACTATAAACCATGTTCATCGTTATTAACACGTTTTTGTATTTTTAAGGAAAACTACTATCTTTTGGTACAAAATGTATACAACATAAAATGTGTATTTTTATAAGATCTACAACTTTTGTCTAAAATATTTTTTGGAATTTTGAATATTTTAAGAGATAATAGCAATAAACTAAGAATTAACGTTAATTAACACTTCTTTGTATTTAAAAAAGGAACTATTGACTTTTGGTAAAAAATTAATACATGATAAAATGTGTATTTTTGTAAGACCTACAATTTTTGTTTAAAATATTTTTTGAAATTTTGAATACTTTTTAAGATAATAGCAAAAAACTGTTAATTATTACGGTAGTTTTTTATGATTTTTAGCATGATCATCAAATTTGCGCCAACTTTCATTATGATATTCGTAATCAGCGCATCAAAATATATAACTATACGTACTTTAAAAAAAACGGATGGGTGGGCTAATCGGAAGTACACCCACAATTTTTTTAGGAAAATCTTAAATTTACATAAAGTGCAAAATTAAAAAAAATTAAATCAAGTGTTAATTTTAACATTTACTGAGAGAGGTAAATAAATTTAAGCAATTTTCTATTAAAGTCTATCAAGTGAGGCTGTTAGAATAGCATCTGAAAAGCATTACTTTATTTTTAACCAAAAAATGTGATTATGAATATCTGTAAAAATGACCCAGTGGGCACCGAGACATTGAAAAGACGTCCTCAGGACGTCCTTTTTTGTCACCGGACATTCGGGGAGAATGATGATTTGTCTCAAGTCATCTTAAAGACGTCCTCAGAATTTTGTAGATAATCTTATAAATTTAAATATTGTGTAATTATTTTACTTTTACATATTAAATTTTAATTTTATTTATTTTTATATAATTATACATTTTATAGAAGGAAATAAACTTTGTAACGATTTTATATGACGATCAATCCGTTTACGAACAATACATGCGAAGGGCTTAGTCATAGGCCCCTTTTCGTGCTATTATAGTTTAGGTAGAGAAAACCTGTAGTTCATTAAAAGTAGTGAATCACGTTTATTATATTCACAACAAATTTTGACTTAGAATTAAACGTTGTGTACGAAGTTGTTATTTCCCCACATTTATTTTAATGTGTGATTCTGACTCAATTAAAATATAGGAGTATTAATTGAACAGAAAACTAAAAAACGAAAAAGTTCATGTGAAGGTGATTAAATTTATAAATAAAACACAAACATATTCCCTATAATAATAATGTATATTGTTGGAAAGTTATGTTTTAAATACATGGATTCGCGATTGGTTAAAATATGTTTAAAAATAAGCAGGGCATGAGAAGATCTTTGAATGCGATCTTCTCTGCTCGAAGTTGTAAGCAAATCTGATACAGTACAAGAAAGGTTGTCTCAGGTTCGAAAAACTATAACTATATCTAAATTTGGTCGTTTTAAAATCACTGTAGATGAAAAAGAGTGGGAGCTGTAGGTGTACAAAATAAAAAGGTATTAGTAAGTACCTAGGTAATGACGTTTTAGGGTAAAATTGACCAGGGTCACATTTATTGACGGTAACCTTGTAAACGTGGGTAGAAACTTTCGAACCTTCCAAAATCTGTGTTTAATGTATTTTCGGAAATTTACAAAATGAGTTTCGTTTGTTGTTGGCATTGGTTAAGTATTCTATAAATACCGTTTATTATCGACAGACAAAAACACGACTTAAAAATCTAACTTAAAATTCTTTAGAGCTAAGAAAATAGTTGTTGCTAATAAAAATATTTAACATTTATAAAGGATTTCGTACGTGCTTGGAATAGATTTAAAAAGTTTAACGAATCACAAAAAAAAAAATGGTTGGATCGTTTAACAAACATAAGTTTAGAATAATCGCATCATAAATCAGATGTACATATTTCAAAAAATGTAAATGTAAAATAATTTTGATTTTGATAATTGTGACTGAACAGAAGTTTTAGTGAGAGTTGTCGAGGTAGGAAAAAAGTGGATAGAGTGTTTTTGAAGGAAAAGATAATTGTGTAAATATTTATTGTATACACTCGACGTCGTCGTTCCAGGAACAGAACTCAAATGTTTATTTAGATGTATTTCTCTAATTAAAGTAGTAAATGACTAAGATGACGCGAGTTACATACATTTTCTGCCATGTTGGTCCTTGGTAAACCCTTGGTGTCAAGACACCACAAGTGCCTGGATTTAGGGATCATACAAAAAAAACAGTTAGGTGCATAAATGCATAAATTACATGGGAACACTCTTCAATTTTGATATGACCGACTTCTGCATCTTTTATAAAGTTCGAGAGGGTTTCGTTATGTATAATTGGTACTTCAGTATAACCAATTTTTTCATGTAGTATGATATGTAAGGGTTCAAAATGTTCCTTCGTGTGTTACAAGTGCGGAGAAGCTAACTACGCTCTCAAAACCTAGCTTATATAAATGAAAACTTGTTTTTATACTTGCCTAAACTTGTACTATCCTCATAGCTGTTCTTGGACAGATAATTTTTCACCTAGTATTATTCATTAATATATTTGAATTCAATAAGGATATCTTCTATTAAAAGTTTCCTACTTACTTTTGAAATAATGCATGAATTAAATTTAAATAATGTGAATAAAATCAATTGCAGGGCTATGCTTTTCTGGGATTTGGTGCTGCGATGTTTGTCGTTTATTTCGTAGCTGGAGAAGTGATGTTGGTTCTTCAATGTATTGGATACGTTAGTGGAATATCAGATGCAATGTTGGGAATAACTTTTCTGGCATGGGGCAATAGTATTGGAGGTAAGAGATCCGTTTGAAAGTTTCTTAAAAATTAACACATTTTAAAATGTGATTAAATACATAAATAAATGTGGGGAAAGTCTACATTAAAATGACCCTTTTCATGGAAGCAAGCCAGTTGCTTCATCTTCGAGTTTTGGGTAAAACGACAAAAAAGGTGTCAGAAATATTCTGCCTCGTTATAGTTCGTTCAAACATTTGAGACATGATGATTTATTATATTCACAAAGAAAAAGGAATAATTAACAATTTTCTTAAAAATGTTGATAAAATCAATGGTCGGATAATGCCTACATTACCATTTACATTAGATAAACAAATAGAAAGTAATCAATCAAATTACCTATAAAAGTAACATACATTGAAAAAAGTGTTTAGCTGATCCACATAAACGTATAGCTGGGTTTTGTTTAAATAGAAATCTAGGAGTAACAACTTAACATTTGTCTGTGTCAGTTAAACATATGGATGTCTAGCTATAATGTTTAACTGACACAGCCAAATGTTTAGCTGATACTCCTAGATTTTTATTTAAAATTAAACTCAGCTATACGTTTATGTAGAGCAGCTAAGCATTCAGTGTATAAATTAATAATGTATTTTAATTTTGCATGCTTTGCAAAAGCACCAAAGGTCCATGTAGACACATGGTATGATAAAACTTGTTGTGTATTTGCTTGAACCTAGATATTTTTTTATTCTAATAAGACTAATGAACAAAATGCACGTTTAGAGTTGTATTAAAGTCCTAGTTTAAATTCTATTTAAATAAAATAAATTAATATAATTACCAACGTAAAATAACAACAAAAAACTGTTGTTGTCGAAATGGTATGTTTTAAAAAGCTTACGCGAATAGGTATGTTTTATAACCAGCACGCAGAATGGTATGGTTTAAAATATTAATCTAATATGTCAATCATCACCAAGCTGAAATGTGTCTCAGCTATAGACAATCACCCTTTTAGAGGTACTACGCGACGGACTCTTTGAAGAGAAAGAAAGCAGAAACGAAAACACATGGGAAACGCCAAAAAAGGAGCTGCCACGCGCCATTTTGCTCAGCAAATCCAATAAATGGAAGGAACTTATTTTGGAAATCTACAACAATCCATACGATATCGGTTACAAGGACGTCACAGACAAAATTGGCTCCAATAAATTGCCCATTGCACTCGATCCAGCATCCATGGAAGAGGTAGTGACAGCTCTTTTCCCTGACCACCCCCTGAGAAATAAGGTTGACATACCCATCCAGCAAAACATTCCACCGTTTACAAAGGCTGAATTCCGAGTAGTAACTGACAAACTTCTGAACAATAAGGCACCTGGTCCTGACGGAATTCCCTCAGAGGTAGTGAAAATTGTAGCGCAAACATGCCCTGGCATCCTGTTGCGAATGTACAAAACATGGCTCCTCGCAGGAATATTCCCCAACTTATGGAAACGTCAGCTGTTAGTACTCCTGGACAAGGGTAAAAAAGGACCAATAACACTATCATCCTTCAGACCACTGTGTATGCTCGACAACATAGGCAAGGTATAAGAGAAGTTACTTCGTAATAGAATACGAGAGTCCATATAGAAAAATGGCAACCTATCAGAAAGCCAACATGTTTTCCGAGAAAGCTGTCATCAATAGACGCTCTGCAGAAAGTTAGAACCGCGGTAGAAAAAGCTTGGGAAGGCCCACATAAAATTAGAGACATTTGTGTCCTTATGACTTTAGATGTCCAAAACGCATTCAACTCAGTTAACTGGGATGATATCCTTAGCTCCTTAAATTCATTTAACACACCTGAATACATCATGAAAGTAGTGAATGACTATTTGGACAACAGGGTGTTGATGTGCAACACAGCAGAAGGAACAAGAAACAAACAAGTAACATCAGGAGTTGCCCAAGGTTCTGCCCTAGGACCAGACCTGTGGAACATCTTATACGATGGCATACTCAGGCTAGAACTCCCAGACGGGGTTATAATCATTGTGTTTGCCGACGACATAGTGGTGATTGTCGTAGCAAGAACCCACGCTCTAGCCACGACCAAATTAGAAAGAGCGGCCAGAATTATAAACGATTGGCTGATGGATCATGTCCTTAAGCTAGCGTCGAGCAAAACCCAGTTGGTTGCAGAAAAAGAACTCTGCATGACATCTTTGACATCCAGGTAATAGACGACATCATTAAAGAGCAAAGCTCCTTGAAATACCTTGGAATCATTTTTGACCAAAATATGACTTTCTTCAAGCACCTCAAGCAGGCAGCTCCAAAAGCCGAAAGATTTGTAGCAGCTCTGACCCGATTGATGCCAAATGTTAACCACCCAAGCATATAGGCAGAGAATGGTGTCTGTACAACGCAGAGGAGCGCTAAGAATTGCAGCAGCATATCGAACCGTGTCCGCGGTGGCAGTTTTACTGATAGACTCAGTTAGCCTCATACATCTATTGGCAATTGAAAGACCCCGCTTATTTCCTCGGAAGAAGAGCAGAGAACCGGCCTCATTGGTTAGAAGAACAGAGGGAGAACCACTATTTTTTTATGGAAAGAAGCTTGGAACACTGAATCCTAAGCTCAATGGATACGTAGACTGATTCCAAAGATCAAACCTTGGTTTAAGAGAGAGAGAGAGAGAGAGAACATGGTGAAGTCAACTTCCACCTTAAGCAGTTTTTAGTGGACACTTCAATAAGTACCTATTCAGGTTGAACAAGAAACCAAGTCTATCTGCGACTAATGTGAAACTGAGGACGATGTATATTACACGTTCTTCGTCTGCAATAGATGGGCAATACTGAAGCATAAGACAGAATCTGAGCTAGCGAACAACATACACCAGACAATGTAGACCTTTTTATGCTAAAAAGCAAGAAGTCCTGGAGCGTAGTCAACAATTTTGTCGTAGAAGTACTAAAGACAAAAAAGTACGAGGAGCAGCAAAGAATTGCAACTAGTCAACGACCCTAGAGAACCAGCAAAGTACAGAGAAAGGAACCGAAGTAGGGTTAAATGCGCCTACAACCTATCCCTGAAGTAATGCGAGACCGGTCGGGTAGACAGGTTAGTGCAAAACGAAAAAGGTTTAGTTGGTATGACTCAGTGTACACTGAGGCCGGAGAATCCGGGTATGAGTTTAACAGTATTCGGGTGTATGTCTCTGCATTCATGTCATCTTTTTGACTTGAATTCCGGATCATGCCCCGTTTCTGCGTAAATGCATTTCTCAAAAAACCTTAAGCCGACGAATTAATCTATAAATTATGGCCGGATTGGGAACTAAAAGCGGCCCGGGAAAGATATTCAAAGCTGCCCTTTTCTATATGATTAAAATTTGTTATTAACTTTTTAAAAATAAAAAAACAATTTTAAAGTATAAAATGATTTTATTCAAACTCATTTTAAATAAACTTTGGCACTTTTTAAATAAATCACAGCGCTTACAAACGAAACAAAGTTTAGAATATACTAGCATATTATTTATTTATAAAGGAAAGTTTTTTTTAAATAAAGTACTGTGAGAAGCTACCGAAGCAATAATTTAATTTTTTTGAATTTCTTGAACAATAGAATTCTCTATTGCCATTTGTACGAAAGCACCAGTAATTTCTTGGCTTAATGAACTTCACAATTTGGTTCTAACCAATTTTCAAGTTAAAAAGGATCTTTAACAAGCTACTTGTGTTATTGGTAGTGTGAGCAAACATTTGTATGACAAAAATATTGTTTTATACGATGCAATATATAAATTGTACCGTTAAGTATACACAAACGGCACAATTTTTACATGTCTTAGAATTTGTTTCTAGCACCGAGAAGTCATCAGAATCTTTGGTGTTGTCTACAATATTCTCTCGTACAGTGATATATTCCTTAAAAAGTGATTTTTTAATTGTTCCCAGTTGCGTGGAATGCTCATCAATTCACATTGAAGTTTGCCTTTGGTCGCATCAGGATCCAATTTTTGTAGAATTTGAGAAAACTTTTCGAATGTAGGTATCCACTGGTACTGGTTTCTGAACTTCATTAAAATTCAGTAGTGATAACTAACCTAATTCTTTGTTGATATCGCCATATTTTTCAAATCTATTTTCTAAACTGTGAATGGTTATATCCAAAATTGTATTATGAACATTAATTTCAAAACGCATCTGCGAATCTATTACAACGTCATCCGAAGCAACTTCTGCAGACATCTTGTGTTGAATTTTCTTTTGAGGAAAGCAGTCTTCGACAAAAAATTCTGCGTCTGTACTTTTGGCAATCAACTCTTTTGAAGCCCAATCAATAAAATTTGAGACATTTAATGTGACTGTTTTAATATCACGTTGAATAGTTTCTAATTCTATTATAGTAGATTCCACAAATTACTTTGTTTTAAAAAAATCAATTCCTGATGTTTGTAGATATTTCGATAAGGGAGAGGTAAATTCAAAAATCCGCATATAAATAAAAGCAGTCTTTTTATAATTTTATATTTTAAAGAAGACTCTTTATATGATTTTGACAAACTTCGATGTTCTGATTTCACTCTTTCTGAATTTTCAATAGTATCTAAGGCTAGAATTACGACTTTCAAAACATAATATGTATATTTTCCATGAAGAGATTTTTAGTGTCTTAAACGAAGCCATCTAAAATTTTTTCACATTTGATAGACACCAGAAAACGTCTAAAAATTGAAGACAAAAGTGTCTTAAAACAAGACGGATTTTACAATTACTCAGCTTCAGATGTCCCTCTGTAACTTAAACCAATTCTTCCGATTAATTTGACAACTTCTATTATTCTTTTCATTATTTTTCTACTCTGATCAATTTATTTATTTATCTCGTTTGGTTTTGTAAATATTAAAAAATCCACATTGTTCTTATTTGTTTGAATCATATAGGTTTCAGTATTTTCTTTATGACGGTAAGCCATCTCATGTTCTTTTATTCTGAAACAAGTTTGTTTTCATTGATAAAATATTTTTTTTTCATCAAAAGGTAACAATTTATTTTTAAAAATTTGTTGAGAATGTTTACTAAAAAACAAATTTAAAGTTCTTTCATCTGGTTTTATGAATGCATCAAAATTTGATGTAACTATTTCTACATTTTGTTCAGCATTAAATACTTAGTATTTTGATAAATTTTCATTCAAGTTATGTTTAACAATAATGCTATTCATGTCATCTAAATTATCTTCTTTTTAAAAATTCTCTGATAATAAACTTTTACTTTCTGTTTTTTGTTCTTCTATTAATAGTCCAAGATTTTGAGATGTGGTTTCATTATTTTCGTTTAAATTATCTTTCAATAACAATCGCATTCAAATTATCTAAAGTATCTTTTTTATTCATATTCACTGACTTTTCTAAAAGCTTTGCAGTACATTTACATTTTGAATCAGAGTATGTGAAATCTATTGTGACAGATTATTGTTTACTAAAGAGATTAATAAAAGAAATAATAGAAACATATTGTTTAAGAAATATTGAAAGAGAATCAAGACACCTGAAGAGATTGCGTAATAAAATTCTTGGTGAGTAAATATTAATTGATTGAATACATTGAAATTTATACGAATGACATAGATATAGAATAAAGTGTAAAGGGAAATAAAGAATTTGTGAACTAATTTAATTTCACAGCTGTATGTTAAAATAAATAATAAATTGAATGTTACTTGTGTTTGCCTTATCTAAATCTTTAAAATAAATGAATCCCATTTCCTATTGTTCGAATTACCTTTCTTCCGAACACAGTTTTTTTTTCTTTTTTGATTTATTAAAAACAGCAAATTTGGGAAAGATCCACTACCCTTATAATTATAATTGTCCGACGGGCAAAGTTAGTTAAAAAGCGATTCATTTTGAAATATACTTTAAACATTATTTATTAAAAAGTCTAATAAACAAATATAACAATTAAATATTGATACACTTAAATCCTCATTAATTTAATAACACAGCCCCACAAAAAAAAAAGTGTCATGTACTTTTGACCGGAATACCCTAGCCCTATGTATTTTGACGCGCTGAACACGAATCCGAAGTCCATTTTGCTCCATCACGTCAGGATTTTTTTCTAACCTCAAAAAACATGTCGAATTTTGAGAGGTAGGCGATTTTTTAAAAAAATTTATGGATTTACTTCAAACTTGGTATCTGGGGGTTTTTTGGGTCGCTGATTACGAATCTGAAGTTAGATTTTCAAAATTCAAAAATGCGGATCCAATATGGCGGACGAATTTTGAAAAAATTTGAAGATTTACTTCAAACTTGGTATCTGGGGGTTTTTTGGGTCGCTGATTGCGAATCTGACGTCATATTTTCGAAATTTTTATGAAATTTGGTAACTTCAGGTTTTTAAGTTGCTGAGTGTGATTTCGAAGCGAGTTTCTCACATTTTCAAATATGACTTCTATTACAATTTTATCATAAAATATTCCTTGGTAACAGATTGGATATGTTTGGTGCAGAAGCCAAATAAGAAAGTACATTGTTCCATTCTGCATCTTATTCCTGATAAATCTTCAAATTTTTTCAAAATTCGTCCGCCATATTGGATCCGCCATTTTGAATTTTAAAAATCTAACTTCAGATTCGTAATCAGCGACCCAAAAAACCCCCAGATACCAAGTTTGAAGTAAATCTTCAAATTTTTTCAAAATTCGTCCGCCATATTGGATCCGCCATTTTGAATTTTGAAAATCTAACTTCAGATTCATAATCAGCGACCCAAAAAACCCCCAGATACCAAGTTTGAAGTAAATCCATAAATTTTTTTAAAAAATCGCCTACCTCTCAAAATCCGACTAGGGTTGTAAGCTGTGAATCGTTTCATTGAAACATTGAAACTTTCATTGAAACTTTCAATGTTTCATGGACGAAAGTTTCAAAGTTTTATGAAACTTTGAGTGGAGGGGATAGAATTTAAATTTCGCGCCTTCAAATTTATTTGTCAAGTAAGGTAAGGTTAGTTTGCCCATGTATTTGCGCCATATTGAAACTTTGAAATGTTTCATGAAGCATTGAAACTTTCATGAAACATTTCAATTAGGAAAGTTTCATGAAACTTTCCAACCCTAAATCCGACATGTTTTTTGAGGTTAGAAAAAAATCCTGACGTGATGGAGCAAAATGGACTTCGGATTCGTGTTCAGCGCGTCAAAATACATAGGGCTAAGGTATTCCGGTCAAAAGTACATGACACTTTTTTTTTTTGTGGGGCTGTGTAATTTATCTTTAACAATGATATTCATTACTAACAATAAAGTAATAATAACAATTCTATAAATTGTTTAAACAAATTATTATAGTTTAATTTGAACTTTTTATTAAATTAAGCAACAGAGTTGCTACGTTTTCTCAATTTTGCATGTTTTTATATTTGGAGAGGTAAGATGCGAGTAAAAACATTTAACAAAAGTTATCAGAAGTAAATTGTAATAAACAAATTTCATCAAAACTATTAATGATGTAAAAATAAAAACTTGTACTGAACTTTTGACAATAATAAATTGTTGAAAGTTTTAATTTGATAATTACGTCTTATATTGAATTATAATTAATAACTAATAACTAATATTTAAAAAGTAATTTCCTAAAATTACACTTTTCAGATTTAATATCCAACGTCACAATAGCCAAGAAAGGTTTTCCTCGTATGGGTTTTGCTGCTTGTTTTGGAGGACCGATGTTTAATACTTTATTGGGTTTAGGGTTGACTTATGGTATCGCCGCATCCAGAGCCGAAGAAAATTTAATTCAAATTCGAATCAGTGATATGGCCCCTGGATGTTTAGCATTTCTCTTTTGTTCATTATTGGCCTCTATGATTTATTTAACTGCCACTGGCTTCCTTGCCAGACGCTCTTATGGATTTTTGCTCTATACAATTTATTTTTCGTTTATGTTAATTTGTTTTCTCAGTGAATTTCATGTTATACATCCACTCGGGACCGATCATCGTCCCGATTAAGTAATGTGCAAAAAAAAAATTTTTATTTGTCAATATTAATAATCATTTAACCTAAGTCATCTGTCAACATTTCTTATTTATTATAATTAACAACGATATTTAGAAAAGTTTACTTAGGCAGGTGAAACATATAATTATAAAAAAAATTTAGTGAT
Organism: Ganaspis brasiliensis; assembly: GCA_037103525.1. Classification (NCBI taxonomy): domain Eukaryota; kingdom Metazoa; phylum Arthropoda; class Insecta; order Hymenoptera; family Figitidae; genus Ganaspis; species Ganaspis brasiliensis. The sequence goes on from JAZKLR010000311.1 coordinate 139,378, forward strand.
ACATATATTTAATTAAAACTTATAGCGTACAATAGTTCTATTCTACCGAAGGCGTTGGACAAAAAATTTTGTCTCGAAAGAAAATATTAAAATACACGTGCCTTATTAATTTTTTATTCTTATGTTTTTTCTCACAAATCACAAATGGATTAAAACCAATTTTATTATAATGTTAATCGAAGAAATAACATTCAATTTAAATATCAATTGCTTAATAAATTGTCATTCATAATGTTAAACGGAGAAGGAAAAAGAAATTTAAATATCAATTGATTTTTAAATTGTCATTTATAATTTATTTAAAATTAAATTATCATCTACGATCTACATTTATAAGTTCGAAGACTTTAACAAAAATTCTGTTTCGTTCAATGCGATAAAATTTACTAAAACTTACTTTGAAGATGAAAAAAAATTAATTGGGTAAGATTACTTATTTGATTCAATACAACTTTTGATCATCAATACCATTATGTGTTCAATCTAATTATTATCAATGAATTCCGGTGATAACACTAGTTTACAGCCAAAATGTACATTTAATGACACTATTTTTTTTATGTACTATGGTTCTCTAAACTTAAAAATGACATTAACAAATTTTTCTATGGATAGGTTTCCGAAATATGAATTTTTTAAAGTTTTTTACGTTTTTTTCGGAGGTGACTTCACGTTTTAGGCCGTATCTCGAGTTACAGACATCCGATTACGTTTTTCTTGGTGTCAAATTAAAGGTAATCAAATTCCAAACAATCGCTTTTAACATTATTTTTCAATCGGTTAAATATTTTAAGTGATATAGTCCAAAAAAAAATAGAAAATTTGAGTTTTTGGCCCAAAATCTGAAAAACAAATTCATTCTACCGCCATGCAAAAATAGAAAACGACAAATTATGTCCAGTTTTAAATTTTTTACATATATGGCTCACTTTTACGAAGAAAAAAATGTATGGATGAAAAAAATCTATGGGTAATTATTAAAGTTATAAGCCAGGGTACTGAAATTCTCGTTTTACGCCATTTCGGTATTTTACCTCCTTTTATAGTGATTATGTTGATTAATTTAATGAATACAATATCTAATTAGAAAATGGACTTTTTTTACAGATTTCAAATAATTTTCAGTGCTTTACTAATTCAAATTTGACTGAAAAATTTTTTGGAGTTTTTGACAAAAATTTTTGAAGAGGCATAAGGTGATTAAAATCTGCTTTTTTGACAAGTTGAATCAGATGCGCAGAGGTTCAATTTTTGTTGAATTTTGTTCGTTAATAGATGAAAAAGTTTGAAATTAGATATCGAAATATGAAAAATAAATTATATTTGACTGAAAATTTTTTTGGAGTTTTTGACAAAAATTTCTGAAGAGGCATAAATTGATTAAAATTTGCTTTTTGGACAAGTTGAATCAGATCCGCAAAGTTTTGAAAAGCATAAATTGTATTATATTACAAAAAGTAGTTAAGAATATTTTTCTTTAATGGGAAATCAAAGAAAATTGATTCTTTTTTAATTTATAAGGAGAAAAACCATTGACTTTCGTCTGAGGGCTGCTGCGGACATATTTTTTTTAAAAAAAAAATTAATTTCATATTTCTATATCTAACTTCAAACTTTTTCATCTATTAACGAACAAAATTCTCAAATCTGTTTCAACTTGTCAAAAAAGCAGATTTTAATCCATTTATGCCTTTTCAGAAATTTTTGTCAAAAACTCCAAAAAAATTTTCAGTCAAATATCATTTATTTATTATATTTCGATAGCTAATTTCAAACTTTTTCATCTATTAACGAACAAAATTCAACAAAAATTGAACCTCTGCGCATCTGATTCAACTTGTCAAAAAAGCAAATTTTAATCAACTTATGCCTCTCCAGAAATTTTTGTCAAAAACTCCAAAAAATTTTTCAGTCAAATATCATTTATTTTTCATATTTCTATATCTTATTTCAAACTTTTTTATCTATTAACGAACAAAATTCAACAAAAATTGAACCTCTGCGCATCTGATTCAACTTGTCCAAAAATCAGATTTTAATCAATTTATGCCTCTCCAGAAATTTTTGTCAAAAACTCCAAAAAAATTTTCAGTCAAATATCATTTATTTTTCATATTTCTATATCTAATTTGAAACTTTTTCATCTATTAACGAACAAAATTCAACAAAAATTGAACCTCTGCGCATCTGATTCAACTTGTCAAAAAAGCAGATTTTAATCAATTTATGCCTCTCCAGAAATTTTTGTCAAAAACTCCAAAAAATTTTTCAGTCAAATTTGAATTAGTAAAGCACTGAAAATTATTTGAAATCTGTGAAAAAAGTCCATTTTCTAATTAGATATTGTATTCATTAAATTAATCAACATAATCACTATAAAAGGAGGTAAAATAGCGAAATGGCGTAAAACGATAATTTCAGTACCCTGTCTTATAACTTCAATAATTACCCATAGATTTTTTTCATCCATACATTTTTTTCTTCGTAAAAGTGAGCCATATATGTAAAAAATTTAAAACTGAACATAATTTGACGTTTTCTATTTTTGCATGGCGGAAGAATGAATTTGTTTTTCAGATTTTGGGCTAAAAACTCAAATTTTCTTTTTTTTTTGGACTATATCACTTAAAATATTTAACCGATTGAAAAATAATGTTAAAAGCGATTGTTTGGAATTTGATTACCTTTAATTTGACACTTAGAAAAACTCAATCGGATTTCTGTAACTCGAGATACGGCCTAAAACGTGAAGTCACCTCCGAAAAAAACGTAAAAAAATTAAAAAAATTCATATTTCGAAAACCTATCCATAGAACAATTTTTTAATGTCATTTTTAAGTAACGAGAAGCTTAGTACATAAGAAAAAATAGTGACATTAAATGTACATAAAAATTTTTTTTTTTTGTAAACTAGTGTAATTGTTTATTTTAATGCATTCTATATTTAGAAAATAGAATTAAATAATTTCGATTGATTTTAACTTTTTCCTCCAATTAGACATATATATTGTTTATAGTCATTTAACTGATAAATTTGTTATAAAAAATAAACATTAAAAATGGAAACTATTGCTTCAAATATATTATGCGTATTTCATGTTAACCGATTAAAGTAAAATATTTTTCTCTAAAATTGGAAAATTTGTACGAAAATAATTCAGAATAAAAATTTGCAGAGGTCCAAAAATTCTCTAAATTTGACAGTGATTAAAAAAACAGTTTTCATCTGGATCAGTTAGCGTAAAATCTCTCATTTAAGGGGTTACATACACTCATGGCAAGCGAGAATAGACCTTTTCTCGATTTACAGTGAAATAAATAAATGATTCACTAATATATTATTATTAATTTTTTTTAGGTATTAAACAACAAATTGGACATTTAAACACGTAAGCAAAAAATATGAACTATTCAAGTTTCGTGAGTCCCATAGAAACAGTTGAGTTAATATCAATTGTTAGTCATTTAAGTATAATTAGCAATTTTCTCTATACGAGAAACGAACTAAGTGAAACCGATCTTTATAAACCAATACCTGTAGTTAATGCTTTGTATCAGTATCTAGTAGACACAGATAAAAATACAAAATATATTACTAATTATAGAAAGTTAAAAGTTTTAATAAAAGAGTTAATAGCTGGAACTGATCTATATGGAGCTAGAAAAGAAGAATCTCTTGACAGAAAATTCGTTGAAACAATGCTGAACTACATTATCAGTTCGCTGGTATTCGAAAAATATGGAAACATTTTTGGATTTTTCGCAGAAGTGGTTCGCTTATCAGACAATACGGATATCCAAGATATTAGAGTAAATTTTATAACAGCACTTAAACAAGAAAAATTTATAAACGAATATGGTCCAGATTCACAATTAGAAGAACTTTCAATTCTGAAAATATTCATTGACCTCATATTACCATTGTTTCCTGTAGCTCAGGATAACCATATGAGTATATTTTCAATTGATTACATGTATGCTCAGGCTGGTTCCATGTTTTTGCGATCTTTGGATACAAAACCGAATATTGGTCCCACTTCAGACGAAGAGTTTATAGCTAAATTTTCGTTTAATAAAGATGCCCATTTTGACGAATACATTAGATTAGCACACATCCTTGAACAATTAGTTTTAACTAAGGTTGTTAAAAAAACAGCATTAAGAATGTTTGCACTTCCTGCTCTTTTGCACTATGTTTACAAAGAAAAATACAATATTTTAAATGAAACTATAATAGATATAATAAACAGTGAAAATCATTGGGAAAAAGCCTTTAACTTATTATTTTCAAACATAAATACTGTTTTTGAAGAAACGGATAAAGTTCGTAACAATAACTGTCGCCATCAATTTCTGCTGGCTTTACTCAAATTCAAAAATCGTACAGCAATAGCAAGGGAAAGTTTAAAAATGAAGTGTACAATATTAGATGAAGACTTTGAAGATAAAGTTGATGATTATCTTAAGGAGACAGGCAGTTTTTCTTGTGTTAATGGAAACAAGATACAAGTGTTGCCTTCAGTTAATATCCTTCTGAAGAACCAAAACGACTTGATTGCACAGAAATATTATGACTATGAGAAAGAATCTATTCAAAGATTATTTATTGATAAAGGTATTAATATATCTAGTTTGTCTAAAAGTGAAGTTCGGAAAGGGTTAATTTGTAACCTTTACAACGGAGGGGGAATGTTTGATGTTTCTGAGCTACAGATGATTCAAGAATCAGACGATTTATTGGAAATTTACAACAGTAGCTCAGAGAAATATATCTATTTTGCTTTAATTCGCAGAAATTACACTGTTTATTTAATTGAAGAGGCTAATGACCCTGTCTCATTTCGAAAGAAACTAGGATTGTATGATTATGAAAAATTTCGACATTTTCAATTTAATACTAAGCTAAAGGACACAGACGAACCTTTTGAGATTCTATTTTCTAGAATAGCTGATTATAGAAAGTTCAATTTGAGAAGAAAATTGGATTTAATGGAGCACGAGGAGATTAAAAAAACATGGTGGAAGGAAATGCTCCTTTCAATAATTCCGTTTTATACATGTATACAGGCAATACATGAAGATAATACAGAACTTGCAGTGTTTTCTTGTTCAGTTGATTCACTATTTTTTATTTCTGGCGTATTAGAAATGTCCTTGGCCGTCAAAGTTATTTTTGAAAGTATCCAAGATTTTTCATTATTGAGTGCTAAATCAGCACTTTTTAGGACGTCAGTACGAGCTGTAATAATGGAAGGAGAAAAGGTTTTAGCAAAAGAGGAAATAAAATTCTCAAATTTACTTACGACAGAGATGTTCAAAACATTAGGAATTGGTATATTTCGATTAGTAGATCCAGGTTTCGAGCTTGCTTATACATTGGGTTCTAAAGCATTAAAATCACTTCATCAATTAGTTTTCGCAGTAAACAAAAAGTATGTTGGATCTTTTAAATTATCCAATACGATTGTTAAAACAGCAGAAGATAAGGTAGGATTTGCTCTAATGGGAAAGAAGATTGATAAACATATTTATGTTCAGTCTTTCAAAAATAAAAGAAATTCTGGTTACGGTTATAAATTTATTCGTCTGCCAAACGGGAAAACTGCAGAGTTTAGAAGTGTTCGTGAGTTTCAGAAACCAGTTCCTGTTGTGTTTGTTCGAGTGAACGAAAAATTTGAGAAGGTGTATCAGGAAGTAGATTTTAGAACTGGCGAACTCATACAGAAAGATTTGAACATCGAGTATAAAATTAAGTCAGACTTTTCAAGGCCAAAATCTTATGGAATTGAGGTAGAAAGTGTCCTCGATAGAAAGCTGTGTATAGGAATAGGAAACGTGGTGTATAAAAGAAGGAGGAGAAGATCACCCGGTTGCCGGAGGTCTGATCTTGGGAAAGCCAAGAAAAACCTTGAGCATATGGCTGTAAATTTTGCAATAAAAAAGAAAGGACTAACAGAAGAGCTGATTCGGAGTGAACTTAAAAAGCGTTTATTTTTGGAGGGGGAGAAAACTGAGCTAGATTTTGTTAAGGAGCTAAGAGTAGAAAATTATGAATTGAAGGTTCCTGATTGGAGTGAAGAGATCAAAGTAGAGAATCGTGAGTTACTTGACAACCTGAGATACAAAGATAGTTTTGAGAATCCAAATCCTACTGTTGAGGAAACAAGTCATGAAGATTGGTCAATCTACTCTGATCATGCATATCTATCTACTACATTTGAGGACTATAACGCTATTTTATATTACACGCATGAAGGTTATGAGGGTATCTTGGGCATAACGGGCAGTTCTGCATCAGCGAAAACAATGAGGGAAGCTATGTATCGTTTGGCAATAAGACAGAGTGATGATGATATTAGTGAATATGCATTCAAGTTATATAGGGGTGAAGGAAGTACGGATAACTTGATAGAAAAGATGTTTTATCCTGCAGGAAAAGAAATTGTGCTACAAAAATTTTTATCAACGTCCGAACTAGAAGATGTAGCACTTGAGTTTAGTTACAATGCCAAACCGCCAAAATTAAAAATGCTATATGAAATACAATTTTCAAAACCCTATCTACGAGCGAAAATTAAAAAGATTCTATCTGATTATGAAGAGGAGATTATTCTGTTGCCAGGCACTAGATTTCGCGTTAAGAGTGTAGTGAAAGGTCTAGAAGATGAAGCAAACTCAGTGAAGGTAGTTTTAACTCATGTACCCGAAAAGAAGTCCAAAAGTATCATAAATGTCATGCATGAACTGAAAAAATTGAATGAGGTTGGCTCAAAACCGTATTCATACATACATTGGGTGGATCATATTCCGAAAAGAGCAGACCCATAAAATTTTGGAAACTTTATACACTACCGGCCAAAATTGTGGGACCACTTACAAAACTGGGATTAAAACCATGACCGTTTTAAAATGTTGATAACTCTGATAGATATTAGTGAAATGAAATTTTTTATAGACCATAGGAAAGATTATAAAATTTTGCGATAAATGTTTCTGTTTTAAATATTTTTTGATTAATAGAAACATAGATTCAATGTGATAAAGACAGGTGATTATTTTGTTTTTTGTGAATTTTCATTGTTCAAGTTTGGTAGGCTGCATTTTCTAGAAAAGTAAGTGGAAAAAATTTAAATTAAGCTAAATAAAACCTTGAACTTTTAGCTTGAAAATAAGCCAAAGAAAACTTAAATATCTTGACTGGTTCTAAAGTTATAAGTAAATGTATGATACGAAAAAACGAACAACTCTAGTGCTCGCTCCATTTTGGGCTGAAATAGGCAGAGAGAGGAGGAAACAAAGGAATTGTTGCGTTTTGTTCTTTATACACATTTACTTATAACTTTTGAACCAGTCAAGATATTTTAACTTTTTTTGGCTTATTTTAAAGCTAATAGTTCAAGGTTTAAATTAGCTTGAATTCAAATTTTCCCAATTACTTTTCCAAAAAATGCAGCCCACCAAACTTGAACTATGAAAATTCACAAAAAACGAAAAATTCATGTGTTTTTATCACATTTAATCTCTGTTTCTATTAATTGAAAAAGCTTTAAAGCATAATAGAAAAAATTTATAAGTTTTCCAATAGTCTATGAAAAATTTCAATTCGTTAATATCTAACAGAGTTGTTATGTCCATAACCTATATTAAAACATTATATTTCTTTATCCTTTAATCTCTTGTAAACTATATTTAATCTTAATACATTTAACCTTATAATAGTACGAGATAGACAACCATTTACAATATTAAATTGTAAATTTAGTATAATTTTTTGTTAGTATAATATCCCAGGATAATAATTTATATAGTAAAAATTAATGGATAAACTATACTACTTAATGTCTAAAGTCTTTGAGTGCACGTTGAAGGACATTTAGTTTGCATTAGTTTTCTACTCCCACCTTCCATTTCTTAAAGACGCCTCCCACCTTTAAGGACCCTTTTCTAGTTAGTTACCTTTCCAACTTTGTCAAGATCAAATGTACAGTAGTTCCAGAATTTGAAATTATATAGTTATATTACAAGAGCAAATCGTCTTATCATTTCACTCACTCATATTGCACTTGAATTTTATAGTTAGCTTAAAGTTATCAATTTTTGGAAACACATTAGACTACTTTGAATTAATGAATTAAAATATAAAATTTATTTCAGAACGTTGTATTTGTTTAATTTAAATTTTATAAACAAAATTGACATTTAATTTTATTACAACGGATTAAACTTGTAAAAAATTAAAAAGGCATACAAAATTATTAATTAAAATACAAAATACATTCATTGGGAGAGAAGGTATTGTGATAACTGCAGTATTACATTTAAAAACATTTATTATTTATTACACATTACTCCATACATTGTGAATTTGATGTATATCACACATTTATCAACGATTCGCATTGTAAAATATTCTGTTTTCAATATTAGATATATAACCCAGTTTGTAAGGACAAAAAGCTTTCCGTGCAAAATTTGCATAAAAAATAATTAGGCTTTAACTTTCTTGAAATTCAATACAGAATAAAAATTTCACTTTCTTGTAAACAAGGACTTAGGAACAAAGCCAAATGAGCTTTTAATTCTATAACAAATATTATAAAAGATATAATCAATTATTTATTGTAGCATACCAACAAAATATCCGTGCGTCACAAACTTTTACGCTCTTTCAAGTTTCATAAGGGTAACCTTTCTCGTCTTCAACTTAAACTGTACAATTTAGAGCGCTTTTTAAGATAAAAGGTAGTTGTAAGTTATCTTTTTCTGCAAATTCATTGAAAGACGGTTCTTCATTACATAATTTCAGTAGATAACCATTCAAATTTTTTACCTTTCGTAGAAACCACTGGGTTGACGGTGACGTCTCTTGAATATTAGACTCATCTCTGAAAGAGTTAAAACTATACAATGTTGATGAATCATTTTTATTCTTGTCAAAGAAACTATGGTTTTGCTTTGACAGTTTTAATACTTCAATGTCTAACCAGTCATTTTTAAACCAATCTTGAAAATCACTTTTAGAACATACATATTCAGAATCTTGAACGGATATAATTAAACATCTTGGCAATACATAACAATCGGGCATCCCATAAAATTCAGATAAGGTACTATTCAGTTGAGAGGGCACATTTTCTTCATTACCACTGATAATCGGAATAAACAGAGTCGTTGATCTAGGTCGCCAAAGTGATGTCAGGTAAGTGTCATTAAGATAATAAGTTAGTTCGCTATTAGTACAGTAAATCTATCTTAAAAATCTAGTTTTTTTAGAAAAAAATACACTAAGCCAGTTTGTTTCATAAATCGTTAGTAGAACATGTGACTAGCTTAAAACCAAAAAGTTGGGATCCCCCCTGTGGGGAAGGGGGGTAAATCGAAAATGTTTTTGGATTTAAATTTTCCCAAAAACGGTAAGTCGTACTGAAAATTTTTTTAGACATTAATTATAGAGAATTAAATTGTCTACATTTTATCTTGTTGAGTTAGTACTGTACAACTTAATGTGCAAAAATTAGAGGGCGAAAATAAAAACAAGTTTCCAAAAATAAGTTTTTCCTGTTTTTCGTATTAAAAAAATTCTTTTTTAGCTTTAGTGTAAATAGAAAAGTTGTAGGACTTAAAAAAAACTTATAATATTCATGTTTTTTGTTTTGAAACCAAAAAATATTTAGAGGTCGCTCAAAGCGCTTAAAGTTTACCATTTTTTACATAGTAAAAAAAAATTCGAAGAAATAGTATAGAATCCTTAAAAATCAATAATTTTCAATCGCCAATCTATGTTTCTCCTTAGGAGTTTTCAAATAATAATGTCAAATTGTTTATTTAACTATTTTTAAATATAAAAAAAATTTTATGGGTTTTCCAAAAACACCCAAAAAATCCAAAAATAATCTTTAATAATATTTCTTACTATTTTGTTGACAATTTTTTGATCAATTCTTAATAAATAGCATAAATATAGGGTAAATGCGGGTAATTTCGGACAGTACCGATAGTCGGACACTTTCAGTTTTGAAGTTAAATAAATAATTATTTACTATCGGAATCTTCTCACAAAGTTATTTTATCAAATTTGTCAGAATTATAGAATATAAAAATTACCTGCAACGCCCTCTGGTGATTTGTAAATTAGTTAAAATGCAACAATAATTTACTCAACCACGTTGTTTTGACATTTTGTCTGATTTCTTATTCCAGCCGATAAGGAGGTAGAGATTTTTATTAGTACGAAATAACGTCTTGTAGGTTGTAATATTTTTTAAAAATGTTACAAAGTGATTATGAAAACTCTAATTTTATGTTTAAAAATGAAAATAATATTAAAATGACTTTAAATTTCCAAATAATTGACGTAATTGACGTGTCCGACCTAACCTGTCAGATTTTAGAGTGTTTGTGTATAGTCGGACACTATATTACTTGTATTTTATATCGTATTATTTTAGATGCTGAAAAAGTAAATACCATAAAAACAACTACTTATAACCTATAAATTTGTTAACTTTCTAACATTTTCTGCATCAAAAGAAAAATAACCTAAATTTTGATTTTTTACGAATTCCTCCTTTTCACTGAAGGATCACAACAGAACTTGACAGATTGTCTTCAAAATGCCATAGTGAGGTATAAAATTTTAAAACTAAAAAACTTTCTTTTTTTATTTAAGATTCACCACATGGGTTTACAAATTAAAATCGTGCAGCCTGAGGATTATTTCTGTAACTAAATTTGATAGATTTTATAACATAAAAGCAAGAAATATTTTATTATTTTAAAAAAGAAAAATGTCCGACTACTGATACAGTTGTGTCCGACTTTACAAGCAAGTGTCCGACTACTGCTGATATTCTGATTTTTTATTAAAATAGCTATATTTTATTAAATATTGATATGTTTGTAGCAAATTTATATGAAAATTAATCATGGATGACTCATTTAACGGTTCATGCATAGCAATATGTTAAAATACTTTTCAATTTTAAGAAAAATATCATTATTTAAGATCGAATCCTTAAGTGTCCGACTTCCCCCGCATTTACCCTATAATATATCGAATCTGTTATTTTTAATTTTGAAAAATCTTTAACATATTCGTAATCAGCGACCCAAAAAACCCATGTATACTGAGTTTCATAATTATTAAAATAATTGTTAAAAATTAAAAATTTTTGCCCGCCATATTGGATTTTCCATTTTAAATTTTGAAAAATCATGAACATATTCGTAATCAGCGACCTAAAAAACCCTTGTATACTGAGTTTCATATTTGTTTTTAAAAATTAAAATTTTTTGTCCGCCATATTGGAGCCATCAGCGACCAAAAAACCCATTTATACTGAGTTTCATAATTATTAAAATAATTGTTAAAATTTAAAAATTTTTGCCCGACATATTGGATTTTCCATTTTAAATTTTGAAAAATCATGAACATATTCGTAATTAGCGACCTAAAAAACCCTTGTATACTGAGTTTTATAATTTTTTTTAAAATTACAATTTTTTGTCCGCTATATTGGATCCGCCATTTTGAATTTTGAAAAATCATTAACATATACGTAATCAGCGACCGCAAAAACACTTGTATACTAAGTTTTATTAATTTCAATAAAAAATTTTAAAAAATTGTCTGCCATACTGGATCTACCACTTTGAATTTTGAAAAATCATTAACATATTCGTAATCAGCGGCCCAAAAAACCCTTGTATACTAAGCTTTATTAATTTTAATAAAAAATATTAGTTTTGGTCCAACATGCATTAAATTATTAAAATTTTTTCAAAATTCGACATATTAGCGTCGCCATTTTGAATTTCATATAATAACTAATGCATGTTTTCGAAGTTTAAATAGTTTGTGCCATTTTGTGCCACTTTATTGCATACTAAAATTATGGTTTCAGTTAGAGATTTTAATTATAAAAAAAAAACAAATGTCGATTTTTTCGTGCTTTTTTGCAAAAAAATCGCCATATTGGATTATCTATTGGTCAAATATGCAATCTGATAACGGAATATTGTAGAGGGGTCCCAAAAACGTAAGGAAACCCTATTTCCATATTTAAAAAAAAATTCTACATGCAGTACTAATTCCAAAATAAGACAACGATTTTTGTGGTTTTGGGAGTTAATGACTATACATAACAATGAATAAACAGGCTGTATCTCCGAAACACTGCAACCTAGAGAAAAGTAATGCACATGAATTTTATAGGTTTTTTTAAGCTCTACAACTTTTCCATTTATACTAAAGCTCAAAAATGATTTTTTTAATACAAAAAACAGAAAAAACTGATTTTTGGCAACTTTAGCACCCTCTAATTTTTGCATATTATGTTGTACAGTACTGTCTCAATGAGATAAAATGAAGAAAATTTAATTCTCTACAATTTATTTTAAAAAAAATTTTCAGTACGACTTACCGTTTTTTGAGAAAAATGAAATCCAAAAACATTTTTTATTTCCCCCCCTTCCCCAAGGGGGAGGGGGGGGGGGAACCCAACTTTTTGGTTTTAAGCTAGTCACATATGCCACTAACGATTTATGAAATAAACTGGTTTAGTGTTTTTTTTTCAAAAAAAAATTATAAATTTACTGTACTATATGGCTGATGATAAAAGTTTGAAATTGCATAGTTAACCTCTCGCACTATAGAATTCACTTGAATATCTAAATGTTGGTTTTGGCCATCACTTATAAACATTACCTGGTGTAAATTAGATTTTTCTGTAAGGTGCTTTGCAAATCCTTGAACATAACTATGGCTTAGTGTCCTGCTAAAAATTCTATCACAAAGAACGATGCTGATAAGCCATAAATAGTGCATAGCCAAATTTCATTCTGGTGTATGAATTGGTAGCAGGAACGTAAGAATACCAAGATTACGACGTTAGTCACTGAGTAGGTGAATAGATAATTAAAAGTATTGTAGTAGTATTTCCTTCCAAATTGTATTATTAAAGACAAGATTAATCGATCTTAAAAAGGTTAGATAAAAAATAAAAAACTTCAAGAAATTTTTTTTTTTTTTTGCACACAGCAATGTTTCGTTGGCTCGGGTTTGCCAACCTCGTCAGGCTGTAAAATTTATTCAAAAAACACTTTGTTAACACAACACTGTTCACAAGATTATAGTTAAAATAAATTAAAAAACAATTATGGTAAAAGACAAATAAATATAAATAAAAAATTAAACAAGAATATAAAATTATTTACCTAAATTTGTTAAAACATAAATATTTTTAATTCGTCAAATAATAAAATAAATATTTAAAATGAAATTGAATTAAAATAGTGTCACGAGAACGTAACATTCTGTCGATGGCTATGTCAGAACTGAATTAAAATTAGAAATTTCGTCGATTGTAAACAATAATAAAGGGTCATTAGTCTTTAGACGTCCCTGAATCCAACAAAACAATAATACTAATATTAAGAAATCGATCATGAATTTAATTTTCTGAGTAACGGAAAGAAAACCTTATTTAAAGAAAAACTGTCTTCAATTTTGTTTATTGCTGAATTATTAGAATTTATATCAATCATTTCAGAGATTCTTCTCTTTTTCCAATTACTTTCATAATCTAGGATTTTTATATTATTCCAATCAAACTCATGACCGACCTCACAACGATGGTGTCCAATAACAGTATTGACATTTGTATTTTTTTTTTGTTCTCTAATACGTGCCTTCAAAGCGCGTTTTGTTTCTCCTATATAAGATACTGGGCAATCTTTACAATTAAATTTATAGACAGTATTTGTGCGGTCTAGTTTTTCTGTCACATCTTTACCCAATCTAACAATGCTACTTAAATTCTTGTTTACAAGCGGAATCGAAGAAATTTGATACTTTTTTAACATATAAGACAACTTGAAAAAACATTCTTCATTATATGGTAAACAAACTTTAGGCACATTTTTAAATAAATTGTTGTTATTAATACTGTCATCATTGTTGTTTTCGATTGAAAGAGAAGATTTTAATTTATTCATACGTATTTTTATATGTTTTTCGATAAACTTAGTTGGATAGTCATTGTTATTTAATATTTTTTTAACTGTTTTAATATTGCTTAAATGAAACCTTTGATCAGACAAAGATATCGCCCGATGGATTAAATTAAATACACTGCAAAAACAAATGAAAACAAATGTCTCAAATATGGGGACACAAGACACATATTGTGTCTCATTCTGAGACATATGGGTCTCAAAGTGTCTCATTTTGAGACACATTGTCCCAGCAATTTTTACAGTGTACAATGTTCTTTTTTTGTTGAATAGGGGGATTTGAAAAATAATTAATCAGTCTTCCTGAAGAGGTTGGTTTTTTATACCAATCTGTGATAACTTTCTGATCTTCTTTAATTATAGTTAAATCCAAAAAATTGATTTTATTATTGACCTCTCTTTTAAAGGTAAACTGTAAGTTTTGATTATATGAATTAAAAACATCAAGAACAATATCAACAAATTCTTTTTTTATGCAAATTATAGTGTCATCACCATAACGAGCATAAATTCGAGGTACACAGTCATATTTCTCTTTCAACGCCCTTAAGCAATCAACCTCTAGATCCTCCATCACTAAATCCGCAAAAAAAGGTGATATTGGAGAACCCATAGGTGTTCCATGGATTTGTTGATAAATTACCCTATACAAAGTTTTATTGAAATTAGAGTGGGGGGATCATTTTCCGAACTCCACCCGAAGCTCTTAATTAAATTCAAATTTAATGTCAAAAAATATTAGAGGCAAGTCAAAGATTGATTACAATACACTATACATATTGTTTACTCACTTTAATAAATTTAATTTAGAGTTCATCAAAACCTTATTCAGAATTCAATAGAGAGAAACAATAAATTGCTTTCTAGGAAATGTAGGTCATTTGAAGACACTTTAATACTTTTCGGTAGAGCTGTGGAAATATCTCACAAGGTTTATTCTTACTGTTAGTTTATAAAAACTTATTGAAGTGTTTTTACACCTGCTAAGTGAAAAACATCGTATTTTGGTTTCTACGTTCCTGCTAGCAAGTTGTACGTCAGAATGAAATTGGCACTTCACTATTTATTTTTTATCAGCCTTGTTCTTTGTGATGGAATTTTAAGTAGGACACCAAGTCCTAGTTATGTTCAAGGATTAACAAAGTACCTTACAGAAGAATCTAAATTACATCAGGTAATGTTTATAGGTGATGACCAGATCCAACATTTAGATATTCAAGCAAATTCTATAGTGAGAGAAGTAGCTATGCAATTTCCAACTTTGATGATCAGTCATCGCAAACTGCCTAATAATTTTAATGAGATTTACCAGCCATCACTTTGGCGACCTAGATCAACGACTCTGTTCATTCCGATTATCAGTAGTAATGAAGAAAATGTGTCTTCTCAATTGACAAGTACCTTAACTAAACTAAAAAGGATGTCTGATTGCTATGTATTGCCCAGGTCTCTAATTATATCAGTTCAAAATAGTGGATGTCCATGTTGTAAAAGCAGATTTCAAAATTGGTTTGAAAATGACTGGTTAGACATTGAAGTATTAAGACTGTCAAAGCAATATCATAATTTCCTTGACACGTATAAAAATGATTCATCAACATTGTGTCAGTTTAACCCTTTCAGAGATGAATTTATTGCTCACGAGATGTTATCTTCTACTAAGTGGTTTCTACATAAGGGGAAAAATCTGAATGGTTACCTACTTAAATTATGTGATACATACTTTGTACATAGTACTATGGATTTAGATAACTTAAAACTACCTTCCATCATCAAAAACTCTATGAATTGTACGGTTGAAGTCAAACAAGACTTATACTTGTCTTGCAAAGACAATAATGGTATAGAAGATGATATGATTCTAAATTCAGTACCCATTTATGGTAACTATCTTCCACATATGCGTGTTTCAAGCTTAAAGGCCACATATGCAGTAGTTCCTAAGCAAGTGAAGTTTAATCAGCATTTAGAATTATCTGATCAATTTATGTACATGGGCTGTGCAACCTTTGCAATAATAGTCAATATTCGGTACTCATTTTTTATGATAAAGATTAAGGATTGGGATTTATTAAATATACTGGAAACTATAATGGGATTGTCTGTCAACAAAAATCTTGAAAAGCTGTCCGAAAGAGTTGCATTTGGATCTTTAATGGTTGTCAGCAGCATCTACACAACTTATTTTTACTCTATTATTCTAGATCTAAGTTTACGAAAAGAGCCAGGAATAGTATCACTTAGGGAACTGGCAGATTCAAATTTAATCCCAATGTTAAATCCATTTCTCAAGAAGTTACTATTAAGAAGTCCTAATCATTATATTCGGAAACTAGTAAGTAAATCAATAGATATACCGGGTAGAGGATTTCCAGCTGACTGTTTGGCTTATCTACATGTACACCAAAATGTCACTTGCATTGTCGAAGATGCCAACTTTCATGTTAACAACTTTTTGACACGATTTAGTAACAGCTCTTTTACAATACTCAAAGAACCAGTAGAATTTCTTTTTAACACTTGGTTTCCAAAGTGTAATTCACCTTTTATAGAGAATTTTAATGAGGCTATTCTTAGAGGAATAGAGGGTGGCTTATTGAAATTCAACCATAATGTGGAAATATTCATTACACCCTATGTTCCTGAAGAGATCAGAAAAGATAAGCTACTTCTTATTTCGTTCTATGTGTTGATTATTGGATACTCACTTGCTTTATTTGTTTTTATTATTGAATTGGTCATTGGTTTTAAAATTGGGAAAGTAAAAGCACATTTTTGTGTTTAGATTTTAAATGTGACTTAAAGTACATGTTTGACAAGTCACTTAGTTAAAACTTAGTACATATATGTTTACATATAAATTTAAACATGTATACAACCGACCAAAATTGTGAGACCTCCTACAAAAATGGGATTTTATAAGCTTTTCAATAGTCTAAGAAGAATTTTATTTCGCTTATGTCTGACAGAGTTATCAACAGTTAAATGTCATCGCTATTATACGGATCATTTCATTTAAATATTGTCATAGTAGTGTCCTTTGTCAATAAAAACTATTATTCATAATTTTTGGTACCATTTATTTTTTGATGTCGTAAAATGCAGTCGATTTTAATATTTTTTCAACTTTCAAGAATGTAAAGAAAATGTGTATAATAAGAGGAGAACAAAATTCAGGCAAAATGTCATGAGTGTCCCATGTCCAGGAGTGAAATACCAATTTTCAAATAAACATATTGTCGTAATTTTAAAAAATTAGTAGTGGAACAAAATTTTATAGAAAACTATAACTTCCGTATTAAAGCAAAATCTACTGCTGCTAACTTTATTTAATTGTTTACCTTTCTTAAAAAAATGAAAATGACATGTTTCTCACTTTTTCATTACTTTATTTAGAATACAAAATTTTGTATGTATATGTGTCTTACAATTTATCCTTTGAGCTAAAAAACTGTTTTACTGATAGATCCGCAGCAAAAGATAACGACGAATCAGCTAAAAAAAAGGTAAATGTTGTGTTTTCGAAATTGATATTTTTTACATCGAAGCAAAGATAGAACAGAATTTCACTGTAATTGGTTAATTGTTTTGCGCGTCTCGGTCTGAAAATGGTAAATTAATATTTTATATATTTAATACTTTCGAATGAGACAAGAACTATCAATATAAACATAACCTATTTTTAGATATATAAGCAAAACAAACCGAGGATTATGTTCATTTCTTGAATATTTTGATTCTAAGTTAGCCAAAATATTTGCTTTCTCATGCAGAAGCAATAAAATACTTTCTTAATAATTAAAATTTTTAATTTTTAATTAAATTAAAATGGACCAAAATGGATGATTTTTGGACGAAAATAAAGGCAAATAAATGTAAAATAGAAAAAAATTATTCAAAAAGATTTTAGAAAAATTTTTGATATTGAAATTCTGCCCTCAAGCTAGATACTCAAGCTTCATACGATTGGTTTGTTTAATAAGTGAATGTACTCTCTAAATCTGAATTAGTTAAAAATAACTAATTATTAGTGAAAAATACAACAATCGTTTAAAGTACAAATTTTAACCTTTAATTTAAAAAAAAGAAAGGTCAGTTATCTTTCTTCGTTTTCGAGTAATGATTAAAAGAAAAATTCATTATACCCAAAAGTTTAACCCCCATGTTCAATGTCGAATAGAAAAAGGAAACCTTTGCTGATATAAAATAAAATAATCAATTTAGAAACAAAAAGTCACTCCACTTTTATTAAACAATATGCAAAGGCAAATAAGTAATTAAAATACAATATTTTTCTTACAACGATTACACGTGTTGATCAATTCAACGGTATGTTCCCAACTGACTCATTCTTCATTCTCATCTATATTCGACCGTTTTCGTCTTTCGTCTATCTTCGTCTATTAAATGAAAATAATTACTCAATATTCAACATCCTTCCCCCAAAAGGGTAAATTTGTCTATTTTTTTTTCATTCTTAAAAAAACCAATACATGGTCACAATTATATACCTTATGCAATATTTACATTTTACATTTACATTTATAAAATGAATCTACCACAAAATTTAAAACTTAAAAAAATCGGGTTTTTTTAACAATTCGTCCTTTTTTAGTAACGACTGGTGCTTTTGATATTTTGTCTATACTCTCATGCATACTCTGATCACTCTTTTTCGGTTTTACAGATTTCTCGCAACTCTCACTCTGCTTATTCCTTTTTAATGTTAAATTTTTCTCGGATCTTTACTTTTCTACCCTACCTCTCAAAATAAATTCTTTAAACTGGTCTTTTCATTAACCCGTCTTCAGTTTTTAGGACACATACTCTTTCTTGACCATCTTTAACCACAATTTTTTCCAATACCCGTGCGAGAGGCCAGGTTATGCCCCTATGACAATCATCTCCTATCAATACCACGTCTCCAAAATTTATTTCTCGTAGCTCTTTTTTGCCCTTTTTTAGAATTAATTGGCTTAAATACTCATCACGAAATCTCTTCCGTAAGTCGTCTCGAATTTTTTGTCGAAATTGAAATTTTTTGTTCAACTTTTTATGATTAAAAATATTGCAATCCGGTGTACCTATTTCTGGTATATCTTGCAAGAAAATGGAAGGCGTCAACGGTTTAAGCTCACTTGGATCTTCGGACAAATATGTAAGAGGTCGCGAATTTATAATTGCTTCCGCATCACACAACGTTGTAAATAAGCTCTCGTACGACAAGCAAGCTTTTCCTAAAACCTTTCTCAATACAGTTTTCAACACACCTATAAGGCGTTCCTACCATCCACCCCACCATGGAGCTGAGAGGGGGTTAAAGTGCCACTTGATTTGATGAAACGAGCATTGTTTTTCGATCTTTTTCCAGTCTAATTTATCAAACGTATTACTCGCTCCAATAAAATTCGTGCCGTTATCACTGTATATTATTCCTGGTCTTTCGCGTCTCGCGATAAATCTGCGTAAACACTCTAAAAATTCTTCTGTGGATAATGCTGATGCTAATTCTAGGTGGACCGCTTTGTAAACGGCACACGTGAAAATGCAGATTCACCCTTTTCCTCCACCCTTAATATACAATGGGCCTGCAAAATCTATCCCTACTGTTTCAAAAACTGCAGCATCCCTTACTCGATCAAGTGGTAAGGGAAGGGTTTCACATTCTAGATGTCTAACTCTCTGCCTTTTGCATATCACACAATCCGCAATGATCGAATGAATTAGTTTTCGTAGGAAGGTGATCCAGAAGCGCTCTCTTAAGTTACACATAGTCATCATTACTCTACTATGTCCTGATCCTTCATGTGCCTTCTTTACGAGTAATCGCACAATCTCGTGACTGACATCCAAAAGGACAGGGCACAAAAAATGCATATCATCCTTTCGGTTAAAAATCTTTGTTTTCAAAACATACAAGCTATCTTCATTTATGAAAGATTTAAATGAGGATAATTTACTTTTCCTTGTATCCTAAAGCATGATTTCTTGCAAGTGTTTGAGCAACATGACTTCAGCCACTCTTATTTCTTCATAGGTGAGACTTAATTCTTTTTTCTCTTTTTCGTTTAAATAAGTCGTGACTGTTAACTCTTGCTTCTGAACTTCTCCCCTTTTTTTTGAAGGACAATTCTCCGGTTTTAAATGAATCTTCGAAGCTAAGCCAAGAAACGAACTACTTTCATATACGATGAAAAATATTGTCCAATTGAAAAATCAACTCGATCAATGTTAGTCATCTGTATCAGCGTCCCTCCTTTAACTTCACTACGAATTTCCTCCTCATCTTTTGTCTGTGTAGCCTGTGGACACTCTCTTTCTGATTTCAAAAGCCACTCTGGACCCATCCACCATTGAGATTCTAATAACTGCCCAGGACTACACCGTCTCGATGGAAAATCAGCCGGGTTCTGTTCCCCTGGAACATACCTCCACTTTCCCTGGCTACTAATCGCTCTAATTTCTTTAACTCGGTTCCATACGAACGCCCCCCATTCAATATCGCGTTCAAGCCAGGCCAGGACCGTTGTTGAACCTGGCCAGTAAAATGTTTGTTCTACTTTTCCCGTCAAAGATTTTTCTACTTCCGACACTAGTCTGGCCGATATGAACGCTGCCATTAGTTCTAGGCGCGGTATTGTCGCATTCTTGGGTGCTACTCGCGCTTTTGCGCTCAGAAACCGTACTGCCACCTCTTTTTCTGTCTCAATTCTCGTATAAATTACAGTAGCATAGGCACTCCCACTTGCATCCCCGAATGAGTGTAAAGTTAATTTTCCTCTTTCAAGCTTTCTAGGTATTTCTAAGCTACATAACATGGGTAGTTCGCGAATCCAACATAAAAATCTCTTTTAATGTCTGCGGTTATCTCCATATTCCAATCTACTTTTTCCTCCCACGACTTTCGCAGCATTAATTTTGGGCGTAACAATACCGGACACGTAAACCCCAACGGGTAAAAACATTTATGCGTCGCAGAAAGTATCTCCCTCTTCGTCACTACAGCTGATTCTACATTGTCTAAAAGAAACGGATTAATAGAAATGGTATCCTTAATTTTATTCCACGAGATTCACAAAACGAGAGTAGATTCTTTATCTCCTTTATCACCTGAATGCTCCTACCCGCGCAAATCAAAGCCCCCTGACATCATACATGCAGTTGATTCCCGCATAAATGTTTCTAGTTTGTCTTTTAAATTTACGCTCGTTACGCAATTATCCACATGAAATGAATTCTTTAATTTTTCTATCGACTCTTTAGACCATAGCACGCCAGAATTTTCATCTAGCTGATTTAATGCCTTTGTCAAAAACAACGAGAGAGTAGCAGCGAGTAAAAACGGGCTACATGACAGACCGAACACGACTCTACAGTGTCTATAAACTACATGCTTCCCGACTCTTATCCAGAGAAAATGAAGAGACTCTCTGTCTTCTTCGTTTATCACAATTTGTAGGAACTACTCGGACTTCTTGCGTATGATGGCATCTGCCTCCCATTCTCTGAAAATCTCATCGTACGCGACACATAAATTTTGCTTTTTCAGCCTTTCAACACTTTTCTCCAGACGAATACGCGAGATTTCGTGATTATCTAGCAAAGAAGCATGATTTGACACCCACGGTAACTTTACTTCATATCTCCCTGAACTTGTCACCCGAACTGTTTTTGTTAAAAAATCTAAAGTTTTTTCATCTCTCAAAGCTTTTTCTATTTTTTCAATTGGATCTAAAATCTCTAACGTTTCTAATCGCCACAGCTCTGACACCCCCGCGTCTCGCACAAACATCGAAGTGATCATAATTGTGGAGTCTAATCTGTCTGTCTGATTACGAATTTTTCCCATTACTGTCCAACCCAACAGAGTTTCAAACGCATACAAACCGTTTTGCAATTTAATCTTTTTGCCAGTCAATAATTCACCCACTACATCTGCACCTATTAAAACTTCTATCGGAACACTATTTCCTTCAAGATCTGTCAACTCAATATCATGATTTTTTAATTCTTCCATCCAACGATCGCATTTTAGGCTCAAAATATTGTCGCAAATTACATCTTGATTTAACACAGAGAAATTACAAGCAATCAAGCAAATGAGTTGTCCAGACTTTTCATTCGAATTAAATATAAATTATGGGTTTCACGTTTTGTTCTAACACCCCCAAACAAAGAATCAACAACCACTTTTTCTCCTACCGGTTCATATCCTAACTCTTTTGCAACTTTCGATTTTACATACGACCGATGAGAAGTCGAATCAATCACTGCTCTCACAATTTTTTCTTTACTACATGAATATACTTTTACTCTTAAAGTTTGTAAACAGACAGTTGGTGACTCAGAGAACGTTGCTAACGTCTTTTCTACTTATACCTTTCCATCTACTTCAGAATCATTTTCTCGACTACGCTTATCAAATTTTTCTTTATTCCTAATTTCAGTACGCATTACTAAAGTATGCCGTTTCGAAAACTAGTCACATTTTATTCTAATTCTACATCTCTTAGCTACATATCCGCGTCGTAAACAATAAAAACAACTATTTTCCCTTTTAACGATCTCTCTACGCTCTTCTAAACTAAGTTTTCGCGCCTTTTCACAATTAGCACTTTCATGCTCAGCTTTACAAAAAATACATTTTACGTACCGCTCTTCTTTGGTTACTAAGAGTACATTTGCAGTCGCTACCTCACCTCCCGCCTCATTCCTGTGCTTCTGCTTTCCATTCTTCTCCACTCCCGCAGAAATTCCGAATCCTGTCAGCGCCATATCAATGCGCTCCACATTTTCGACTTCTCTTTGCAGGAACTCTAGCAGCTTCGTCAGACGATCGGTTTTGGTGCTTCCTTCCTCCCCTTCCGAGGTTCCTCGTTGATCACTACGTTGCCATGCTCTCAATGTCTCTCCTGGCAAAGACGATTCAAGCAAAGGGTACAACATAGCGGCACACTTATCTGCTGCTACCCCTTATGAATCCAGCGCTCTTATATTTGATTCTAACTTGTCATAAAGAGACGCTAAACATAGTTTTTTGCAACTTTTGATCGCATTTTGCATGACAAGTGCAAAGAGTTCTCGTATGTAATATTTCACAACAATGTCTTCTCTGCCAAATCTATTTTTCAAGCACTTGATTGTCTTGTCAAAATTTTCGCCAATAGGCGGAAAACTATTTACTAGATCGTGAGCTGTTGAGCCGAGAACTGTTGTCTGCAAGAGGTATTTAAATCTATCCTTCCGGATAGATACGTCATCGTTAATCTTTTTGAATTGGCTCCAAAAAGGAAGCCATTCTTTAACATTTCCGTTGAATTTTGGCAATTCAATACTTGGAAGCTTTAACTTTTTCTCGTTCACAACGGAGATATTAGACTCTTGACCCCTTTGCGTTCCAATATCAGCTATCTTAAATTTCGCACTAAGAAAATTCATCCGATAGGCGTTGTCCGTTTCCATTTCTGTAGCAATGACGTCGTCAGCCATATCAGAAGCGAACATAGCTTGATTGCATCCGCCATGAGCCTCGTTTAATTCCGCCATCTTTATTTTCAGGAACTGAAAAGCAACCATCTTGTCTTCATTCGGAATGCCTTCTTTAAATTTTGCAAGAAAAGCTGTATGAGCTTTCGTGAAAGCCGTTCATGCAGCTTTTCTCCATTTTTTGTTCTCTTCCATCTTCACTCATAACGATAAACACTAAAACCTTTTGCAGAACAACTTGAACAACACTCACTTATAACCGTAGATCACACACGTGCACGTTTTTCACAGAGTCCTGTCACGGTCGACAAATGTTCAATTTCGAATAGAAAAAGGAGACCTTTGCGGATATAAAATAAAATAATCATTTTAGAAACAAAAAGTCACTCCACTTTTATTAAACAATATGCTAAGGCAAATAAGTAATTAAAATACAATATTTTTCTTACAATGATTACACGTGTTGATCAATTCAACGGTATGTTCCCAACTGACTCATTCTTCATTCTTATCTATATTCGACCGTTGTCGTCTTTCGTCTATCTTCGTCTATTAAATGAAAATAATTACTCAAGATTCAACACCCCATTTATTTCCAAAATAAATAAAATTTTTAAAAATATTTTAGGGGGAAAAATATGTTTATATATCTATCAAATAGCAAAGATAACTTGAAAATCGGAAACAAAAATTTCTCAAGACACCCATTGTTCACTTATTTTGTCTCTTTTAAAAAACTCGTCCGCCATATTGGATCCGACATTTTAAATTTTGAAAAACTGATAACGGATTCTTAATCAGCAACCCCAAAAACCCCCGAGTAACAAATTTTAAGCAAATTGGATTAATTTTTAAAACGTCGTCCACCATTTTGAATTTTGAAAAACTGATTACGGATTTGTAATCAGCGGCCCCAAAAACCCTCATGTAAACAATTTCATCAAAATCTAAAGAAGCCTTCTTCGACATTAACAATTTGTTTAACGTTAATTATTTGTTAACATAATTTATTTATAAAATTCAAATTTTGACTTGTGTATTTTTTTTACATTTTAGGGAGTACTTTCAGATGTGTTTTTAACTAGTTTTTATCACGTACTATTTAATTGTAGCAACTGGAGATAATATTTTCCTAAAAATTGCTACTTTTGTTAAACTTTGCAATAAACAAATTAATAAAAACAAATAAAAATTTGAGAATTGGCCTCGACAAATCTCTCAAAAATTAAATACTCTTTCATTTAAGACCAAAAAAGTAAAATCGGTTAAAAAATTAAGGCTCTAGGCTGTTTTGAACAGTAAATTTCAGTGGCATGGCGTCTCTCTGACGAAGACATCGACCGATGCTTAAACAATTTTTTTCATATTTTCTATGTGAAATATTTCAAAAGCTTACAACTTTTTAATTAGCAAAAGGACAAAAAAGTAATTAATGTAATTCAATTGATTTAATTGAATCGATTGTTTAAACAATTAAAATGGTTCAAAATCAACTTTCGGTGAAATTGAGATAAAATTATGTGTTTTTTTGTCATTTGCATGGAAGAATCATAAAGAAGTTATTTATTCATTATACGCAGTGTATATTCAAATGTTTAAGAAATGTTAATTTGTATAAACAATTTATATTTTTTCTTATATTTTCGAAATTAAACACTTTTTTAACAGCCATCGATTCTTTAGTAACAGTTGACAAAAAATTTGTTCATTAAATATTTATTGTACTTGCCTAAACAATCTAAATTGTTTAAAAAAATTTTTTTTATTAAACTCTCTTAGAAGAATTTTGCGTTCGACTTTCTTCTTTAAAAAAATATCACGAAAATTTCCGTTTGCAATTTTCAAGACTTTCTGATTGTTTAAGAAATTTTTATTTGTGGAAAAAAATTAATTTTCCCATATTAGGCGTTTTCTAATTTTTTTTCAATAACTCATAAAGGAAGCTTTTTAAATCATTTTTACCTTCTATACTTACCCAGAAAGTTATTTTCCTTAATAAACAGCGTATTTGATTTAGAATGGAAAATATTAAAAAAGGTAAATTGTTATGGGAAAATTTGCAAAGTAAAAACATTGATAAATTAGAAAATTAGAAAATTGGAAAAATTTGTAAGCTGGTAATTTGAGACATTGGAGATTTGGTTATTGGAAAATTGGCAAATTTTAGGAAATTAGAGAAGTGATTATTGTAAAATTGGATAAATTGAAAATTGATAAATTTGAAGATTGTCAAATTAGAAAATTGTTTAAACTGGTAAATTGAGAAATTGGAAAATTATCAAAATAAAAAAATTTGTAAATTGGGAAATTGGAGATTTGGTTGTTGGAAAATTAACAAAATAGAAAAATTCGTAAACTGGTAAATAGAGAAATTAAAGATTTTTTTATTTGTCAAATTAAAGTAATTGTTAAAGTATAAAATTAGACAATTAGAAAATAAAGAAACGAGAACACTGCAAAAACAGGTGTCTTAAATTGTTCAAAAATGTCTTAAAATAAGACATTTTTCGTGTCTTAGACACCAAAAGTATCTTAATTTAAGACATTTTTGGCCAATTTAAGACACCATGTTTTTGCAGTGAAGAGCATAATTTTAAGCGCGTAGCGCGCTTTGGAAGTTCTAGTGTATAGAAATAAATTTTACCAAAAATTATGACAAAAAGTTTTTATTGGTAAACGACTCGAATATGACAATTTACAGAAACAAGTTACATAAAAGTAATTACAAGGAAATTATTATTTAATTAAATACATGTATAAGTTTGTATGTAAACATGTGTACTAAGTGGTAACTTAATGACTTGTCAGTAATGTAGTCTAAGTCACATTTAAAATTTAAAAATTACAAAAAGTTTTCACTTTTTCAATTTTAAAACCAATGACCAATTCAATAATAAAAAGGAACAAAGCAAGTGAGTATCCAATAATCAATACATAGAATGAAATAAGAAGTAGCTTATCTTTTCTAATTTCTTCAGGAACATGAGGTGTAATGAAGTTTTCCACATTACGATTTAAACTTAATAAGCCACCCTCTATTGCTCTAAGAATAGCTTCATTAAAATCCTCAATAAAAGGCGAATTACAGCTTGGTCTCCATGTATTGAAAAAAAATTCTATTGGTTCCTTCAATATTGTAAAAGAGCCGTTACTAAATCGTGTCAAATAGTTATTAACATGAAAGTTGGCATCTTCGATAATGCAAGCGACGTTTCGATGTACATGTAGATAAAACAAACAGTCAGGTGCTAATTGTCCACCTGGCATGCCTCTTGATTTTCTTCCTAGTTTCTGAAGGTAAGAAACAGGACTTCTCATCAGTTCCTGCCTGTCATGTTCAAGTGCCATTGGGGTCAAATTTGAATATGCCAGTTCTCGAAGTGATACTATTTCTGGCTTTTTTTGTAAACTAAGAT
Source organism: Ganaspis brasiliensis (assembly GCA_037103525.1). Lineage (NCBI taxonomy): Eukaryota > Metazoa > Arthropoda > Insecta > Hymenoptera > Figitidae > Ganaspis > Ganaspis brasiliensis. Next base: position 166,293 of record JAZKLR010000311.1, read on the forward strand.
CTAGAATAACAGAGTAAAAGTAAGTTGTGTAGATGCTGCTGATAATCATTAAAGATCCAAATGCAATTCTGTCGGACAGCTTTTCAAGATTCTTGTTGACAGACAATCCCATTATGGTTTCCAGTATATTTAATAAATCCCAATCGCTAATCTTTATCATAAAAAATGAGTACCGAATAATGACTATTATTGCAAAGGTTGCACAGCCCATGTACATAAATTGATCAGATAATTCTAAATGCTGATTAAACTTCACTTGCTTAGGAACTACTGCATATGTGGCCTTTAAGTTTGAAATACGCATAAGTGGAAGTTCTACAATATAGGTAGTGACTGCGTTTAGAACCATATCCGCGTACAAACCTCTCTCTTCACAAGATCCAGAGTCTTGTGTAACTTCAACTGTACAATTCATAGCGCTTTTTAAAATAGAAGGTAGTTTTAGGTCATCTATATGCATAGTATTGGAATAGGAAAATGAATCACATAATTTAAGTAGGTAACCATTCAGATTTTTCCCCTTATGTAGAAACCACTTAGTAGAAGATAACATCTCGTGAGCAATAAATTCATCTCTGAAAGGGTTAAACTGACACAATGTTGATGAATCATTTTTATACGTGTCAAGGAAATTATGATATTGCTTTGACAGTCTTAATACTTCAATGTCTAACCAGTCATTTTCAAACCAATTTTGAAATCTGCTTTTACAACATGGACATCCACTATTTTGAACTGATATAATTAGAGACCTGGGCAATACATAGCAATCAGACATCCTTTTTAGTTTAGTTAAGGTACTGTTCAATTGAGAAGGTACATTTTCTTCTTTAACACTGATAATTGGAATAAACAGAGTCGTTGATCTAGGTCGCCTAAGTGATGGCAGGTAAATGTCACTAAAATTATCAGGCAGTTTGTGATGGTTGATGATCATTGTTGGAAATTGCATAGCTACTTCTTTCACTATATAATTCACTCGAATATCTAAATGTTGGATTTGGTCATCACTTACAAACAATACCTGGTGTAAATTAGATTTTTCTTTAAGGTACTTTGCAAATCCTTGAACATAACTATGACTTAGTGTCCTACTTGAAATTCCATTACAAATAACAAGGCTCATAAAACAGAAATAATGCATAGCCATTTTCATTCTGACGTACGGCTTGTTATCAGGAACGTAAAAACCAAAATACGATGTTTTTCACTAAGCAGGTGTAAAAACACTTCAATAAGCTTTCATAAACTAATTAAGAAGAAACCTTGTGATCTATTTCCACAACTGTACTGAGGATGGTTAAGTATTGGACACTTTGAAGGCTCGTATTATTGCCCAGGTTAAATTGAAAGACGCATGATTGTTCCCCAAAACCTTTAATTCTTAATGCATTTATTGGGTTTTCAAATAAGCTTCATTTCCTTGAAAGCAATTTATTGCTTCTACCGTTTCATTGAATTCTGTCTAATGTTTTGATGATCTATAAATCAAATTTATTAAAGTGAGAAAACAATATGTTTAGTGTATTATTCTAATGAATATTTGACTTGCCTCCAATTTTTTAACACCAAATTTGAATTTATTAAAGAGATTTAGGGGGAGTTAAAAAAATGGTCCCCCTCACTCTAATTGCAATAAAATTTTGTATGGGGGAGACCGTGGCTAGTTGGGTCAGGGACAAAAATTAAAAATCTAATTTCGGATTTGTAATCAAGCTACCCAGACAAATATTAATAAACAAATTTCAACCAATTTTGAACACATCTTAAGATTTCGACTATGTTTTTTAAGCGCAAATACCATATTTAATAATATTATTATTATTATAATTATATATATATTATAATTATATTATAATTATTATTATTCATTATATTATTTAAAACAACGGGAGTCGATAAAATCTGGGAAAAGCCAAACAGCTCTTCAAGTGATGGAGACTGAAGAACAAACCTTAGTGGTCGTCGAGTTCAGCGACCATTCGTGGATCCCAATTCGCCAGGGCTTGAAATGATAAAAACAAAAAAAAATAAAATTCTCTGTACCTTTTCAATTTGCAATTAAAAAAAAGAAGATAATGAAAATTATTATTAAATACCAGCGAAATAAAACGCGCGCCAGCGTGCGATTAGTTTTTCATACATTTTAGAAATTATAAAATACAATAATAAATATAACAAATCGGTAAATAATATTTATCTAATATGAAGAAATAAATATTTTAAATATAATATTTCAATATCAATTAATATAAATAAAATAAATATTTATTTGGGACAAAATTTATGATATTTTAAAATTAAAAAGAATTGCAAAGAATAATTCAAAATAAACAAAATAATTGCAAATTTTGCAAATTAATTGAAAAAAAAAATGAAATCAATTAAAAATTCGGGAAAGTAATTTAAACAATCATAAAAATGTTTTTAACATAAAGAAAATAATTTAAATTTGAGAAAAATACATGAGAATCTTAAAAGTAAATTAAAACAAAATTGAATAATGAAAAATTAGAGAAAATAATTGAAAATTGAAAAAACATGGTTAAAAATTGAGATAATTGAATTAAAATTAAAAAAAAAATTAAAATTTGAGAAAATAATTAAACAAATTACATAAAATATTTTAAATAAATGAAAGTTAAACAAAATTTAAGAAAAATACTTACAACTTTCAGAAGTTCATTGAAATAAAAGAAAATAATTGAAAATTAGAGGAAATAAATGAAAAAAGATAAACATAATTTAAAATTGAGCAGAACAAGTTTTAATTAAAGAGAAATAAGTAAAAACTTTTTCCCAATTATGTAAAAGAACGAGAAAAAGAACGAAAGTAATTGAAAACTTATGAAAACAATATAAAAAATTTTGGAAAATAATTGAAAAATGTTTTTAAATTTTATAACTTGCCGAAAATAATTAAAATATGATACAAACAATGTTAAGTTGTAAAAAATAAATGTCAATTAAGTGTGATAATTGAAAAAATTACAGAATTTTCTTTAAATAAAGAAAAAATAATATAAATTTGAAAAAATACATGAAGATCTTATAGAAATCAATTAAAAAAAAAAAGAAAATAACTAAAAATTTGGAGAGAAGAATTGAAGAAATAAGCTAAAAGTAATCGAAATTTACGATAATTAATACATTTTTTTTGGAAATTATGAAAACAAAAAAAAATAATTAAAAATTGAAGAAAACAATTGAAATTTTAAAAAAAATTCTTAAAAATTTTAGAAAATGAGAATAACTAAAAATTGGAGAAAAGACCGGAAGAATGCTAAAAATAATTGAAATTTACGGTAATTAATAAAAATTTTTTGGAAATTATGAAAACAAAGAAAAACAATTAAAAATTGAAGAAAATATTTGAAATTTCAGAAAAATACTTAAAAATTTTAGAAAATGAGAATAATAATTAACAATCGAGGAAAATAATTGGAAAATGATAAATTTGATTCAAAATTGAAAACAATATTTGAAATGTGCTGAAAATAATTTAAGATTGAGAAAGGAAATTGAATTATGATGAAAATAATTTAAATATGAAAAATTGAAAACATTCAATAAAATATGAGAGAAATAACTGAAAGAATCATATAATATATGTTTAAAAAAAATAATAATTACAAAATTACTTAATAAAAAATTTTAAATTAAGAGAATAATTAAAAAATCGCAGAAATAACAAAAATTGATGGAAATAATAGCAATATCGGATAAATAATTGAAAATTTTAAAAGTAATGCCAAAGTAATGAATATAATTATAAATTTATGAAAATCAAGAAAAATTGCAGAATTTTTTTTAAGCAAAAGAAAATAATAAAAAAAAAACGTTATTTAATGGAAAATTGATGACAATAATCTAAATTTGAGATAATAACTGAAAATTAAGGAAATAATTGCATATGTGTATATATTTTAAACTTCTTCAAAAACCATAATTAATTTTCAAAGCATTTTTCGAAACTTTTTTTTACACAAATGGCAATTAAAAACTAGCGCAACACGACACTAACGAAAAAGGTTAATTATTCTTTCAGTTCAAATTTCAAAATATTTCCTGATAAAGAGAGTAAAAATCAATAAACTAACAGGGACTAAGACTAACTTCACTTTAGTTTTTAAAACTTGGACAGAAAAAGATGAATAAATATTAATACTAACTAACTTCACTTCAGACTTTACAACGTGGACAGAAAAAGATGAATAAATATAAATACTGACTAACTTCAGGAGTTTACGGAGATTAATATTATTTAATAATTGTTATTATTACTCACCTGGCCTCACATTGTGTTCTACAGTACTGGCTCTATGAGATAAAATGTAGAGAATTTAATTGTCTATAATTTAAGTATAAAAAATTTTCAGTACGACTTACCGTTTTTGCGAAAAACAAAATCCAAAAAGAATTTTGATTTTCCCAATTTTTTGATTTTAAACTAGTCATATATGCCACTAACAATTTATAAAATCAACTGGGTATTTTTTTTCAAAAAAGCGACTTTTTCAAGATACATTTACTGTTCTAGTGGTTTTAAGAATATTTTCTACAGCAAAATTCTTTTTAATTACATTTAAAATTTACAAATTTTAATTAAGGTAAAATATATAGGTATTTATATCAGCATATATACATAAAGTGTCTGCTATCATTAGCGAATAATCCCAATTAGCACGCAAGCTTGCAGCAAACTTGCAGCAAGCTTGCTGCAAGTAGTGAAATGTCCGCACAATGCAAGCTTGCCGTGCAAGTTTCTGGCAAGTTTCCTGCAAGCTTGCATTAAGCATCCTCTGAAAGATTTGTGCAAACTTGATTTGTGGGATTTCCGTAATCTTTCGCCGCAAAATTCCTAAAAATTTATTACGTAAGAATTTAGTAAAAATAAAGTGTAACAGATTATAAATTCTTTATAAACATACCACCTAAGCTTTATGTGTAATTATTTTACTAAATTCTTACGTAATAAATTTTTAGGAATTTTGCGGCGAAAGATTACGGAAATCCCACAAATCAAGTTTGCACAAATCTTTCAGAGGAAGCTTGCCGCAAGCTTGCAGGAAACTTGCCGCAAACCTGCAAGGCAAACTTGCAGCAAGCTTGCATGGGAAGCTTGCCGCAAACTTTCGAGGTAAGCTTGCAGCATTGTGCGCATTGTGCGGACATTTCACTACTTGCTGCAAGCTTGCACGGCAAGCTTGCGTGCTAATTGGGATGGTTCAAAACAATCAAATTTTTTATTAATATCATTAATGAAAATTGGGAAGAGAAGGGTTCCCAAGTTGGAACCTTGAGGTACCCCAGATATCAATAAAAATTAATTAGATGTAAATCATGATTATTATGTAGCTTTAATAGGATTTTAAATTATTACAAAATACTGTATATGTAAATAGCCACCAAAACTTCCTGAAGAAATTGACAAAAAATGACCTGTTCATTTATTAGAATTTCGAAGGATCGAACGACTGCAGAGTATTACATTAAATAAATTAGTTTTGGAAATTGAAGCGTAATATTCTGCTCTATATTAAATTAACTATAGGTATTATTACATAATAAATTTCATTATTTTCAATTTGTTAAATTATAGTTAAGGTCAACTTGGTAATTATTGGGAGAATATCTGACTTTGCAAAACTAAATTTATTATTAAATAAATTGCAGAACCTTACATTTGTTAAATTGTTTAATTTTAAATTAAAAGATTTTGAACAAATATGACATTCAATTTAGCTGCATTTATAAAACTTTAAGGAAATTAAAAAGCATAAAAAATTATTATGGAAATAGAAAATATATTCTTTCCGAAATTTAATTTTTCAGATTATTTGACTTCCTAATAATGCATGCGTCAGATATTCTATTCATCAGATTTACTGTTTGTTTGAATATTTAATTTCTCGTAACTCCATTTCTCAGAATTCTAAATTTTTCGATTTTGCATTTTTTATAAACTGTATTTATCAGATTCACCATTTGTCCGAACATTTAACTCACCGAAACTCAATTTGTCAGAATCTTTTTAACTTCCCGAATACTAAAAAACCAGAATATGCAATTGCCAGACACTCGGAAAGAAGAGGAACTAAAGGAGCTCGCTGATTGGACGGTAATATTTCCGAAAAGATTACCAGCCAATCAGATAGCTCCTTTAGTGCATCTACTTTCTCTGTTTCTTTCTTCTTAGGATTTTATTTAAATTGTGAGAAAACGTTACTTTATATGTGCCTTTTATCTGGTTAAGATTTCAGTACCCCTTACCTTGCTAAGAATTGAGATATTCAGGTTAAAAATTTTAATTTTATATGGAAAATGATAAAAAATTGAATATTTGAACTTAAATATATATATATTATATATATTAAAACATATATATATGTTATAAAATAATTGTTTTTTTTTAATTATAAACGCTTGTTGAATAATGATATAAATTTATAATTAATATATTAAAATTTTTATAAATAAAAAATGCAAGGTCACAAAATTTTATTTTCAATAAAATATATAGAAATAATTATTTCTAATCATGATATCTGAGTGTTTAAAAAAATTTTAACTTAAAAATATACATTTCAAACGAAAAAAAGCTTTAGCTGTGTAGGAGAAGGAAACCTTTTTTTTGAAAATTTTCAATTATTCGAAAAAAATCTAATAATGAATTTTAATTATAATTTTTTTAATTTTATTTAAGTTTATAAATAGTCTATAAAATTATAACTTTTTTTTTATTTTAAGATTAAATTCTTCCAAGTAAATAGAATGAGGTATTTTATATAAATTTTAATTTTAATGAAAAAAAAAAATTTTTTTTGTTTGTTTTTTATTTTGAAACTGTCAAAGTAATTTACACATAAAAATAAATATTTTGTACAAAAAAATAATCTAAAACTGTGAAATATTGTACCTGTTTAGGAAGAAAAAAATTTTTTTCGGTAAAATTTAAATTTTTTGAAAAAAATTATATGATAATAGATTTATAGATTTTTGCAGGTGCAATGGTTTGAAATAGAGTGTCCCATATACTTATTAACCTAAAGAAAATATATTATAAATATCATATTTAAAAATCAATTAGCAGTTTTAAAAAATCCATAATTTTTAAAATAATTCAGATCGAATAAGTTAGACCAGAGATGAAAATCCAATTCCTAATACTCTTAAATTTAATTAATTAATTAATCAAATGACATAACTTTTCGACAATTATGAAAAGTTTTTTAATAGATGAGAGATTTCTACTTTACCGACGAACATTATCTTCCTTTCTCTCCCCACGTTCAACCCCTTCTAAATTCGCTCCGATAACTCTAATTGTGGTTTGTGAACACTACACTGACTTTCGAAGGGTAGATAGACCAATTTTAGGGGAAAGTCTAATTCTATTTAAATTAAGGCTTGCGTTAATTAATCCACATTATATGCAGCTGCGTACTATGCCAAACAAACTCAACATATTAATGCTACTAATTATTTAATCCAGTTGTTTCAATACAATTACGTTTAGCAGTTTTTAATTCTACTGAATTATTGTTAATTGTAGTAAATTATTCATAACTTTATTAAATTACTACATTCTTTCCAAAAATATAATTTCTTTTTATAATAAAGCTATTTTTTACGTTTTTACATTTTAAATTTAAATTAACTTCCCGCTTGGAATTGTGTTGATTCTCCTCAGCCAATCAGATGACGCACAGGGAAAATAAGCAAAATGGCGTCAGTACCGGTTCGCGCGCGTTTTCTACTTGTTGCATGTAAACAACACGTGTTTTTTTCGGTTTTGAAGTAATAATTTCTGTTATTTGGCTTAATTTTCTGCAAACGATGTGTTTTTAAGAGGTTTTCTAGTCAAACATTGTTCTTGCATTAGTAAAAAGTGTGCACGAAGTTAATTATGTCAGCCTAAACACTGGTAAGTTGATTTTTATCATGTGTTTTCAACCATTCAGGTTTATGTATACATAAAATGTTTTTAGTAATTAAACACATTTTCACAGGATTAAAAAAACTTCAAGGCTTTATTTTTATCTTTAAATAATTTTTTACTTCTTTACTGGTGCCATAACCTAAAAAAAATATATTTTCAATTGTAACTGATTTTGTTTGTTTACTATTCTTAAAATATATAAAATGCAAGTTACGTTATTAATAAATATTTATACATTTTTTTAATTAGTACTAATGTTACTCAAAGTGCATTAATTAAACAAAAATTTTAATTTACAATTTTATTTTATCCCAATTTTAGACGTTTTATTCTTTTAAATTTTGTATTTTGTATTAAATAAATTTTTTACACAGCTTATTTGCAAAAAGAAAGAGTGACATTTTAAACCTTTTCGTACTTAAGTAATTTTGAAACAGTTTAAATTTTATTTCTGTATTTAGAATATTTTTCAATTTGAAATAGACTATTCTTATTAGAGATCTTTTTATTAGAGATATTATTATTTTTTAAAAACACTCAACTTTTTCAGAAAGTCCGGATAAGCGTGGGATAAAAGAGAAAATATTTTTACTTTAATTCAGGAATAATGACTGAATTCTCAACATATATTTCTGCTGAACTTGCAGCCACTTGTGATGCCCTTGGTTATTATGATCAATCCAAATATCATCTCGATAAAAATTCTCTTGGTAATGCTTTCAAATATTACAATATTTATATTTTAAAATTTAAAAAATTAAATTTTTTCTTTTATTGGAATGCAATTGTTGGCATAAAACAAATTTTAAAAACCCAATTAGTAAAGGCAAAATAATAAAAATGACAATAGCAATTTTAATTAAGCGAAACAATCAATTAATTATATTTTCTTATTTATTAGTATTAATTAATTAATTGATTAATTAAAGAGAAATAAAATTATTATTGCACATACATTATTTTCAATTTATAAAAAAATTTTGTTTTAAATAATTGCATTAGAAACTAAAATTTAAACAAAACATGTCATTTTTAATAAAAGGAAATAAATTTATTTAATTAGTTATTTGGAAAATTTTAATAATTTAAATAATAAATAAATAACTTCCTTAATAACTTCTAATAATTTTTTAAAACGGAAAATTTTGCTCTTGATTTAAAATAATTTTATACAATTTAAAATTGTAATAATTTTTTAATACTTCTATTTCGACGTTGAATTAATTGTCTGGAATTTCTTTTAGAATTTGTACAAAACTTTATATAATTTTGCTTTAATCATGCAAGTATGTAATAATTGAATTACTGTTAAATTCATATTTTTTACCTTGAATATTTTCATTAAATATTGAATAATTCACTAAATTTATTATTTTATTTTCAGAGGTGATTAAGGACTTGATAAAATATTTACGAAGAGATGACAGTAATCATGTTGTTCGTCGATATCTCGGACACTCAAAATTCGTACAAACTGACCTTATTAAAATCTTTGTCGAACATTCTGATAAACGAGAACTGTGGGATGTTCTTTTGCGGTAAGCGATTTAAAAAATTGTCTTATTTTTTACGAAAAGACATGGGCATAAAAAATGAATTTAATTTAATTTTTGAAAACATAATAAGATCTACAAATGTTGGTCAGGCAAAAAGTAAAAAATAATATTCAATTTCAATAGTTCTAAATTAGGACATATTAAAAAAAAGATCTGTAAATTTTCTCATTTTCGAACTTTGAAAATTTAAATTAATAAGGTCAAATTTTATTATTAATTGTTTCGTTTTTTCATAATTTTTTTGTTATTTACATATTTATTTATTTACAATTTTATTCATCATTCATTGAGCTTCTAATCAGTTTGTTTTAAATTTAATAATCATTCTTATTTCTTTTCCTTCTATTCTATTTCTATTTCTTAGTTTTTCAATTTATTAGAATTTTCTACTAACTTTAACTTTCTCGAAACTTGAAACTTTCTTCATATGATTTTCAAAATGTTTTTTTTAAATACATAATACTAATAATATAATAAATGTTTAATTTTGTACCTTACTTATTTTTATTTTGGCATTTGTAAAAAATTGTACTAATTTTGTTTTTTTAAAAGTTGTTTTCATATTTATAAAAAAAAAATTCATTAGTTTAATGAATGTTTTATTTTTAAAGAAATTTCTCATTTCTTTCACACACGTTTTATTTATTTATTTTATAATAATTTCTTTTTTTAGTTGTAATATTTCTTATTTTTTAGTCTATTTTTCACGATTTTAATATTTTTAATCATTTTTTGTAATTTTCTTAATTAACAATTCTTAATTATTGTTCTTACTGGATGCTCTTAGTTTTACTTATTCCTTTAGTTTGTTTAACTTTTCATTAAATTTCCTTAGTTTAACTTGAATTTTTGCGTTCTTTCATAATGATAAAAATTGTATCTGAAATTATTTAATCTTTTTGGAGAGAATTATTTAAAGACTTCATTTTATTTTTTTAACTCTTGTGATAATTTTTCTTATTTAATTATCATTTTTTCTATTTATTAAAAATTGTTCACTTTTCTTAAAAACTGCTTAATTTTTTCTGTTAATTTCTCAATTTTTCAAAAATTGTATTTGTTGGTTTTTCTTTATTTTTATAAAGATTTTTCTTTAGTTATACCTTTGGGTTTCTTTATTAATTTTTCTTTTTAATTTTTAAATACAAATCTGTAATTCTTTTAATGTTTTTAAAAAGATTTTCTAATTTTTTAAATACGCATATTTTCCTATTTTTTTAACTTCTTTATTTTTAAAGAATTTATTCATTTATTTTGCAAGTTTTGTAATTATCGCATTTTCTTGATTTACTTTTTGTACTTTTCTTATTTATTCTTTATTTGTTTGATTTTGATCAAAAGTTTTATTTTCTTTTTAAAATCTTAACTTTTCTGTAGAAATTTTGTCATATATACATTCTGTTGTTTTAAAATGTTTTAATAATTATTTAGTTCATTTTATAATTTTTTTAAACTAATGTTAACGTTTCTTTGAAATCGACTAATATTTTAATAACATTTATCATTAAAGGAAAAAATGTGAAAAAATTGTAGATTACGATCCGTGAATTTGACAATTATAATTTGCTAGATGATTGCTTAATTTTCTATATAGGCATTAAATAAATTAAAAAGAGCTTTTCATCGCATGTCTGGTAAATTGAGTATTGGCTTTTTTCTCTTTATAATGAAACAAAGAAACAATTACTTACAAATGATACATTTCCTTTTAGGTTGATGATTAATTTAACAAGTTCGGCTTTGATGTTTTATAATGAAGAATTGCCGACGGAGAAAGTCACCCGAACCTATTATCACGAAATCGTTTCCCATTTACAAGGCTACAAAATTGCCCTTACTGACGAAGGGGTGTGGAATACTATTCGTGATCATCTTGGCAAATTGCTGAGTATTGTACGTAATTTAAAATATATTAGTGAATAACAAATATTCTTTAATTAATTTACTTGTTATAAATTCACTGTTTTGATTTAATTACATTTTTGTTATATTTAAAAATATTAATCTTAAATTTAAATTGTCGAAAAATTCATTAATTGAAACTGAAATCAACTTTATATTCAGAGTGGCCACTTAAACGGGAAATATGTTAATAAACTGTGAATTTCTTCGTGGGTTGTGAGAAATTTTATCGAAAATCAATTTTATTTCATATATCACAAATCTATAATTCTATAATTATTTTTATAATTTTGTTGTCTGTTCACACCTAAAGTTTGGTACATAAATAGTTTTTTGTTTTAAATCAGATACTTTTTAAAAAATGCATTTAAATAGATTAAAATTAAAATTTATAAATATCAGTTCAAATAATTTTAATTTCATTAATAAATAAATCTATAATTTTTACATTGATTTGAAACAGTTTTCAATATACAATTATTCTTTTTAAATTTTATAAATATTCTTGAATTTTTCTTTAATTATTTTCTTCTGTTGTCGATTATTCTCGACAGTTTTCGAATTTTTCTTTCAATTATCAATTATTTGCTTCATTTCTCAATTATTTTCTTTAATATATAATTATTTTGGTCATTTTGTAGTTTTTCTTTCAATTATCAACTATTTTCTCAAAATTTCAGTTTTCTTTAATCTTGAAATTTATTTCTTTAATTTTGAATTATTTTATTCAATATTTAATCATTATTGCATTTTCTCAATTATCAATTATTTTCTTGAAATTATCATTTCATTTTTTAATTTCCAATTTATTTATTCAATTTTTAATTATTTTCTTCAATTCAAAATTATTTTCTTTAATTCAAAAATATTTTCTTTAATTTTCAATTATTTTCCCAATATTAAATAATTCTCGGTTTTTTTCAATTATTTTTTTTTCATTCATAAAGATTGTTTTCAAATTTCAATTCAATTCTATAACTATTCTCTTCAATTCTCAGTTATTTTCTTCATATTTAAATTCCACTTTTCAATTATTTTCTTTAATATTAAAAAATTATCGCCTTTTTTCTATTTTTTTTTCGATTATCATTAAGTTTATTTAATTTTAAAAACAATTGTTTAATTATTTTCTTTAATTTTTAATTCTATTCTTCAATTTAATTCTTTAGTTTTCAATCGTTTTCTTCTATTTTCGTTAAAATTAATTCTCGGCTTGTTTCAATTACTTATTTTCAATTTTTAAGTATATTTTTTAAATCTCAATTCCATTCTTCAATTTTTAATTGCTTTCTTCAGTTTTTAATTATTTTTATCAATTTTAATTAATTTTTTCCATTTTCAATCCAGTTGTGACATGTGCAATTATTTCCAACAATTATTCCTATAATTTTCTTATTTTTTCAATTTTCAATTATTTTCTTGAAATGTCATATTTCTTGTTTATTTCTTATTTAATTTTTTTAATTTTCTTCTCAATTGTCAATTATTTTCATTAATTTTTCACATATTTTCTTCAATTTTTTTATTATTCTGGTCATTTTTCAACTATTTTTTTCAATTATTAACTATTTTTCGCAATTTTCAATTTTTTCCTAGAATTTTCTACTTTGATTTTTTAAATTATTTTGTTCGGTTGTTTATTATTCTATCCATTTATTGCATTTTGTTTTCAATTATCAATTATCTTCGTCATTTCCTAAATTGTTTTCAATTATCAATTATTTTTCCGAATTTTAATTTAATTCTTCGTTTTTCAATTAGTTCATTCAATAATTCTCACATTTTCACAATTATCAATTATTTTCTTGGAATTGCAATCCAATTCTTCAATTTTCAATTGCTTTCTTCAATTTTAATTTATTTTCTACAATTTTTTCCATAATTTTCACCAGCGTGCAATCTACAATTTATTAATCTCCTTTAATTTTATGATTATTCATTAATTTAAAAAAAAAAAATTTTGTTTGAATGCCGATTATTCTCACCATTTTTCTAATTTTTATTTTAATTGTTAATTATTTATTTTAATAGTTAATTATTTACGTCAATATTTAATTACTTTCGACATTTTGTAATTTTTCTTTTAATTATCAATTATGGTCTTGAAATTTCCATTTAAATCTTTGATTTCTAATTTATTTCTTCAGTTTTTAATTATTTTCTTCAATTCTCAAATATTTTCTTTCATTTTCAGCTATTTTTATCAATTTTCAATTAATTCCTCAATGTATAATAATTCTGGGATTTTTTCAATTATTTTTTTTACTTATAAAAACTTTTCAATTTTCAATTATTTTCTTTAATATTAAATACAATTGTTCAATTCTTTTTTAAAATTTTTAATTCCATTTTTCAATTTTTATCTCAAATGCTTCAGTTTTCAATTGTTTTCTTCTATATTAATTATTTCTCAATTTCTTTTTAATTACTTTTTTTTCATTTTTTAAGTGTATTCTTTAAATTTAAATTTCATTCTTCAATTTTGAACTTTTTTTTTCTATTTTAATTTTTTTTCGATTCTAAATCCAGCTGTTAAATGTGCAATTATTTTCAACAATTAAATTTTCTTATTTTCCAATTTGCAATAATTTTCTTAAAATTGAATATTGTTTATTTCTTATTTCATTTTTCGGATTTTTTTTCAATTGACAATTATTTTTGCCATTTTTCACATATTTTCTTCAATTTTTCAATTATTCTCGTCATTTTTCAACTATTTTCTTGAATTATTAATTATTTTCTTCCGCAATTTTCAATTATTTCCTACAATTTTTTCAGTTTTCAATAATTATTTAAAATTTTATAATTATTCTTTAGTTTTTTTAATTTGTTCGGTTGTGTATTATTCTTGACATTTTTTTAATTTTGTTTTTAATTGTCATCTTCGTTATTTTGTAATTTTTTTTCAATCATCAATTATTTTTTTAAATTTTAATTTAATTTCCAAATTTTAAATTTATTTCCTTAATTTTTTATTATTATCTTCAATTTCAATTATTTTTTTCCAATTTATAAAGTAATCTTGCTATTCTATTTTTTATTTGTAATTCGCTTCCTTATTTTACTTTTCACGAATTAATGTTAGTTTTATTCTTTTCTTTAATTTAACTTTTATTTTCTCTTTTAATGTTAATTTACTTTTTATTTTTATTATACCCTTCACATAGTAAGTGGTATGTATTTTTTCCTTTAAATTTTATTTCTTCCTTTATTTCTAATTTTACTCGCCTGTTATTTTTTTATTTTCTCAGCTTATTTAATTTTAGAAAATAGTTTTCTTTAATAATAGCACTTTAATTAACATTATTTTAATTATGTTCCAATAGGATACAGGCGAAAGGGGCGAGGAAAATGAAATAATAATCGAACGTATCCTGACCTTTATCAGGAACGTTCTGCAAATTCCACCACCGGATAATGATATACGAGCCGATAATGACGCAACTGTTCATGATGAGGTAACGATTTTGTGTTTTATCTCATTCTGTGAAAATTATTTTTTGCAAATAATTGATTATTTTTATTATCTTTTTAATTTATTTCAGTTACTTTTCGCCCTTCATTCGTCCGGAACTGTCGATCTTCTGCTTTTTATTGCCAGTAACAGAAGCGAACAACATTATCACTTGCAAATTATAGAGGTGGCTAGACTCGTTAATAATGATTTGAAAGTTTATAATATTTCGAGTTATTAAAGGTAGATAAACATGACATAACATTTTTTAATGTTTGCAGATTATATCATTGATGTTGCGTGAACAAAATCCAACCAAATTAGCAACTGCTGGAACGCAACGCAGTACCATTGAAAAAGAAAGAGACGAAGCAAAACTGCTATCAATTAAAGAAAAAGAAAAATTGGAGAAGAAGGAGAAAATCAGAAAATACGCTGGCTCAAGGTTTTTTAAAAATCTTTTTTATTAACATTTTTTGTGTTCAGTAAATAATTTATTAGAATCTATGTCCAATTCAATTGAATATTTATAATTTTCACCTAGAAAACAGTTCCAAACTTCTATTGATGAGAATTCCTTATTCTTAAAATTTCTATCAATACAAAATTTAATTTTTCTAAATTAAAAAATTCCCAACTTCTATTTATTCAAATTTAAATTATTTCAAACTTTAATTAATCAAAATTGCAATGTAACCAAAGTTTGATTTGTAACTCATTTTAATTTCCATTCCTAATAGCGGAAACAAAAATTATTTCAATCTTTAACTTTTAAAAATTAAATTAAATTAACAAATTTAAACCTGATTTTATTAATACGAATTTAAATGGCTTCAAACTTTAATTTGTATGAACTATGAATTATTCAAATTTCAATAATAATAAACTTCAATTATTTAAAACTTTTCAAATTTTAATCAATTCATTTGTTGAAATTATTGTAAACTTTAAATATTTTCAAATTCTAACAATGCATATATTAGATATTTCAAACTTCAACCAATATATAGAAATTTCTTAAAATTTAGAAATTTTAAATTGATTCAAACTTAGATTTAATTCAAAACTTTAATCAGTTAATACCTACTTGAATTTATCGATTCTAAATTTTTTTAATAATTCTGACTTCTATTAATAAAGAATTATTTGAAACATTTATAGATCATAATTTCCAAAAATTTAAATATTAAAATTGATCCTAATTTCAATATTACAATATAATTATAAATTAAATTTAAATAAGTTTAATAATTTATCCTCACAATAAAAAAAAAAGCATTTGATACATACAACATTTAATTAGAGAAATATAATTTGATACGTATTTTTATGTAAAATAGTGCAAGAAAGTTTTAAATTAAAAAAGAAAAAGAAAAGAAAATTATTAAAAGAGGAATAAATTATAAATAAGGCGTTTAAAAGCCTGAAAAAATGTTTGAAAACTGTGCTTGCTTTTTTCCAATGGTATTCATGATCATTCATTCTTTATTCTTATTTATATTGTCTTTTTTAAAAGTAATTAAAAGCTCGAAATATTATTATATCAATTATTCACATAAATTATAATATAAAACATTCATTAATTTCATATTATGTTAAAAGTGTTTAAATGTTTATTAAAATCGGTAAAGCAGATTTAAATACAACACGTTTCAATTTTTATACATTATTATTGAAAATAAAATATAAATTTGTCAATTAATTTAAAATTTAGAATCAGGAGAAATAACAGTTAAATATATATAAAATTAAAAATCATATAATTAATATAAAAATACATTTTCTCAAAAGTAAAAGATTCAAATCAAAAAAATATCTACAGTGCCAAATTTCAGGTTTTCGTTTTTTCAAGATTAGTTTCATATATATATATATATTTTTTTTTTTTAATTTTCTTTACAATTTTCTTCACTTTTTTGGTTTTAAGGAATTTCGTTTTTAAACTTTCCCATTTTTCAGAACATAAGTTCGATTTTCTTAATTTTTAATTTACTTGTACAATTTCCTAATATTTTAAATATTTATTATTTTTTCTTATTTTATCATAATTCTTTAGATTTTTTGAACGATTATCTTCAGTTTTTAAAAATGCTTTATTAAGTGATTTCACTTTTTTTATTTCTTTAGATTTTTATGACACTGAAGTGCGCAACGTTTCTGAGAAACAAACAAAAAGAATAAATTAAAAAAAAATATATTTTTTCATTACTTTATAGGCAATCTATTAATTTTTTCTTATTGTTTGTACTATTTTTATTTTATTTGCAGATTTTTAAAAAGATTTTTTGTCCCCCTCGCTAAAGTTTTCCCTTCATTTTTTCATAATTTCCTAATGATTTCTAAAGATTTTTATTTTCTCTCTTTTTTTAAATTAATTTTTACATACTTTTCTTATTTTTACGCAAATTATTTTAGTTTATTTCATGCAATTTTATTTTTAGGACATTTAGTATTGTTTGTTTCTTTAATTTTCTTATGTTTATTTAAATAATATTTACTTGAATATTTGTGTAAATTCTTTTAAATTAAAAGAGTATTTTATTTTCTACACGTATTTTGGTACCTTTTCTGTCATTTTTGTAAATTTATTTGTTTATTTATTTGTCTATTTTTCATAGATCAGCGCATATTCTTAATTTTTTTGGTTTTTATTTAAAACTTAAAAGATTTTTTATTTTTTAAACGTATTTTTTTTACCTTTTTTGTTATTTTTGTAAATTTATTTGTTTATTTATTTTTTGTCTATTTTTCTTAGATCAACGCAAATTTTTTATTTTTCTTAGTTTTTTTAATGGGGAGGGGTAATTTTTAATTTATTTATTTAAAAATTACTCATTTGTTAACATTTTCTCCAATTTTTTGTTGTTGCATTTTTTCGTAAATTTATTTATTTGTTCATAAAATTTATATTATTTATTTACTCGTCTTGTTTACTTTTCAGGACTTTATTTTTTTTATACCTTTCACTTCTTTCATTTTCTCAAATTTTTTTTAAATACCTCTTCCCATTCCTTAGTATTATTCCTTAATTTTTTAACTTTTTCAAAAAATTAAAATAATTAAAGAAAAATGTTTTTCCAATTTCTCTAGTGCTTTTTTATTTTTGGAGTTCTTTAAAAATGTTGTTATATTATATTTTTTTAAATAAAATTTTCTGATTCTTTCTTTACTTTTAATTCTTCAACTACTTTTTTTAATTTACTAGTGTTTCTTACATTATCACATGGGTTTCTTATTTTTACTGGTTTTTTTTTTGCCGAGAGTGAAGAAAGATAGAATTTATAAATTTTATTTTCTGAACTTTTTTAGTTTTGCTCAACTTTTTGTAGACTTTCTCTAATTTTTTTAACTTTCGGTTCTATTTTTTCAAAAATTTATTAAATTTCTTATAAAATTTTTTGATTTTATTTTATTTCTATCATAAAATTTCTATTAGTTCTTGGTTTTAAAGAAGTTAAGAATTTTTAAGTTTTTATTTTGCTTTCTTTATTGATTAAGTTTATCCCGATGTTTACATTGAAAAACATTTGTTTTTTCAGAATAAATGTTATTAAAGTTTTTTTCCATTTTGTTTTAATTTAAATTTAATTTTTTATTTTAAAAATATTTGTTAATTATTTTTTATTAAATATTTGTTTTTTTCTTATTCGTTCAGATTTCCTTACTTTTTCGTAAATTTTATTTAAACATTTTCTAATATTCTTGAAGCTTTTAATAAATCATCTCTTTTCTGTAAATTCTTTTTAAATTTTTTTTCCCCTAATATATTATTTTTTAAAAAGATTTTCTTATTTTATCGTGAACATTTTAATTTTTTTTAGTCACCAGATTTATAATGATTATAAACACCTTTATTAAGTTTGTTGCTTTTTTAATTTTTTCTAAAACTAAAATTTGTGTTCAATGCTATTTAAGAATTATAAAAAATGCTAAATGTTGAATCGGATTAAAGTTCAGTTAAAATTTGCATGTGCCTTGAAAAAAATGTAATTTTAGATCATAAAAGCCTGAAAAAGGATTTTTTTCTACCTTCTTTTTTGTCAGAAAATTGCTACATTTTCTCTAATAGTGTATTTTTTCTTGTTTTAGAAATAGGTAATTCAAACGAAGCATTTTAGTTGGAAAGAATCGGATTTGAATTTCTCTCGAGGCGTTTTTTTTTCTGAAAAAGATGAACATGAAAAGGACAAGTCAAGACACTGTTTAAATTTGAATGAAACGTTTTTATGTATTGTGAGTGGAAAATTTTCTGGTTTAATGAAACAACCGTTAACCAGATCGTGTGGCAAAAGCAATTTCTGGATTTAAAGAAGCAAGTAGAAGTGTTGGCTAAAATGCATCGTGCGGAAAGATGGGTTGGTGGTTATGTGCAAAGGAACCCTTAGGGATCCGGGATTCTCTCGACCGCGTGAAATATAATGAATATGACCCAGTTTTTAAAACAGAGCTTCACATGAGTAGCGAGCTTTATTTTTATCTTTTAAAAGAGAGAACATGTGTCTACCGCTTCCGCTTAATGTCGTCGCCATAATTCCATTTTTGTGATTGCAATCTATTGTCCCTCATTTTTTATTTCGTTCTGTTTTTAATCCTTCAGAATATTCAATTCATTTTCTGTAATCTCGTAAAGTGATATTTCTGTTTTATTCGACTTCTTCCTCGTTCATTATCAAGATTTTTCACAATTGAAAGAACATTCTGGAGACAAGACGATGAATTAATCACGGTAAATTTTTTTTTTGCTCTATACATTTTTTTGAATAATAAATTGCGAGAAATACGGGTCGTATATTTTGTGGAAGACTTTAATCCTGAATTTGCTATAAGGTTCCTTCAATTCTTAGTAGTTGTTTTAACACGCGAAGCTTAACCGATCAAGCTTGGATAGAAACACCAAGCTATCCTCCTGCCGTTAAATTTTAATCGGCTTACGTCTTAATCCAGGGCTGTGGCGTCGATCCACGAACTTGATTTTTAATTAGCGAATATCTAAAATGCACTTTCTCAATGGAGCGCTTTTTTATTGCTTCCATTGAACAATCTTTAAGAGGATCCGCAATTAAGTTTGCAGGTCTTCTTTGAAACAAAAAGTGATGAAAATGTGGTAATTGTCTTAAAATTCGATCGATCCGTGCAAATTGAAACTGATGTAATAGAAAAGTTGGATAACTTGATAAAAATCGTCAAAATCTAATTTGTTCTTGGGTGATTGTCAAAATAAAGGAAAACTCTTAGCTGAAAAGTGGAAATTTGATTATGATAAATAATGCGATAAATATTAATAAAAATCTATTCTATCACTTCTAAAATGAATAATTTTGGAAGGGGCAGTTTTAAAAGCAAGAAATAAATGCAGTATTTATTATTGAAATAAGGAGTAAGGTTTGAGGTTAAATGAAGATTGGAAAAGCGGGAAAAATTTTAAATAATATTAAACAAGGTACCAGAAAATTAGAAAATGTAAAAAGTTGTTACTATTAAGTCATTTCTGAAGTTTCTATTACTATTATCTTTATTAAATATAATTATTTTTAAAACGAATAAAGATTATACAACCATCAAAATAAACATTTTTAGAGGTTATGTTAGCTTTTAAATTCCCGACGTTCCAGACGAATAGCCACGCGCATGCGCAAAACTGTTATTCCGTACTGACGTACGGTAATGATTTCAGCAAAACCACCGAGACAAAACTTTTTTAATATTTATGCAAGAACAATTAACTTTACAATATTGAAGTTATTATAAATGAAAGTTAATATTACGGTTAACTTTTACTGATACTGGTTCTGTACTAAAAATAATTAGAAATGGTTTTTTAAGTACGTACGGTAATGACTTTTTATGTTGTAAAAATTGAATTTCCAACTTTATTATTAAATTACAAAAAAGTAATAAGCTTTTTAATAATAACTTTACAGTATTTTTGAGTCATTTTGTATGCTTGATTTGTGGGTAATTGTTATTTTCTTTTGACTATTTATATTTTAAAGAAAAAGTAGCGTACGGTAATGACGTTCATAACATGAAGAAATTGTGGGACACATTTAAACAATTTTTTTTTATTAGAATTGCTTCCTTTGCAACAATTGCAAATATTTTATTTAATACCTCAATATATCTCTAATATGATCCAATCATTTTTTTAGCCATATTCTTTCAAAAATGAGAAGATAAATAATTTTAAAGTACTAAAAGTGTATGCTGGGACATGTACGGTAATGACGTTTGAAGTGTTTTCGTATTAAAATAAAAAAATAGGTATATTATAAAATTAAAACTAAATTAGCCCCATTATAAACATAAAAAAAACAAAACTTTTAGCAAAGAAAGTAAAAGTAAAAAGATAATTTATAACTATTTTATTTAACTGGGACTTCAAGTTTTCCCGCAATTTGACAATCACCCTCTTACGTCTTTTATTTTAAATGTCTCTAGCGATAAAAACGATAAAACTTTACTAAACTTTATTTCTGATATTTCTTTGACATAATTTTCATTTTAATTTGTTTTAATTTAGTCAAATTGTTTATAGCTGTAATATAAATTATTCATTTATAATGTTTATTACATTTATTATAACCACATAACCTAAAATTTATGTGATCGAATCGACATTGGTCATTATTTCCAAATCACAGAATTGTAATTTGAGCGAAATTTCATGTAAAGAAAATCAATTCATAAAAATATACCGCAAAATTTATAGATAGTTAAAAAATATCGGAAACTAATTTTATTTATTTTAAAATTTTACAATATGGAGTTTATGATCAATTGGTTGATTTATTACATGAAACATCGGTTAAATAATAATTCTGTGAGTTTTAAATGATGATTGATGATGTTTGGTTAAACAAATATTATAAATGTCGAATAAAAAATTGAAAAATTGAAAATTGTGTAACAATTTAGAAAGTTGAAATTGTCGTGAACGACAATTAAAATAAATAGAATTTATGCCACAGTTTAATATTTGGATACAGAAAAAAATGATAAATTGTTGAATATTTAGTAACTTATTTTTCAGTGACATAAAACTTAATAAAAATGAAATCAAGAAAATATTTATGCCTTTTATATTGTAATTATTTATTATTATTTCTTTCTTTCTTTTTTTCTTTTTTATGGTCAGGGTTTTAATTTTCTATTTCATATTGATTTTTCAAAAATTAAACACGTTATCATTTAGGGAAAGTTGATTAAACTTCTACGAGAAATCAATAGATGTCGCTACATGACTGGTTTTATCAAAATTCTCTCCTATTATTTATTTATTATTTATATTATATTTTAAGTTAGCTTCTCTATCATTTTAGCGATAAACTACTAAATGCTAATTTTTTTTTTCGAAAAATAATGTAAAACAATCAACAGGATCTAAAAATTTTATTTTTCTGAATTCAATTCATTGAACTTAAAGCTTCTCAAGATATCATAAAATTAATAGAAAATTGTAAATTGCTTTCTACATTCCATTGCGAAAATTAAAACTTTGTTAATAATTTATTTAAACAATTCACAAAATTATAAATTGCAATATTTCATGTTTACTTTTATTTTTTTTACATTTACGTTTATTTTTACAATATAAAATTTACGATTTACGATTCATTCTGCCTATTCGGCTTTTAAAGAATTCGATTAAGTATCAATTCGTGGGAATACAAATTTGAACAAATAAAAACTCGGTCAAATTTAAAATTCTAGTCGCTAAAATCTGTTAAATGATAATTCCAGGGATCACAGGTTGTCCCCTATTCACCTTTTCTCCCCTATTTTAAAATTTTGCACCTATTTCCCTTATTTTAAAGAATTGTCCCCTATTTCCCCTTTTTATAATTTTCAGTATTAAAGTTTATAGTTATAGCCGAAATTTTTAGCAGTTTAATATAAAGAAAAAAACTTTATAAAAACCTAGCCCAATTGATTTATATTAATCTGCATCAATCGATAGAAAATCCCCATTAAAAATAAATGGGGAAAAATAAACTTTTAAAAATAAATTCCCAACTTTTTTAATTTATAAGCTAAAAATATTTTAGGTCATAAATTTCTTCATTTTTAGCCATATTTTAAGATATGATGTTTAAAGAAATTAAATTTTCAAAATGTCGGATGTTATAAAAAATATGTAGAAATAATACATTGCAATATGTGCAATCTTTTATCACATAAATATTCAAGGAAATTCAACAAGTTTTATTTGGAGATTTTCGAGGTCGCAAATAGAGATTCCGTTTTCAAAAATTAATTTCTCAAAATTTTGGATATACATTCAAAATTGTGATTTTCCATATTTTCGAATTAATCACCTTGAATCACGATTGCCGAGGATTTTCGGGGTCTCTCAAAAGACAAATCTCGTGTAAAAAATTCAGTTTTCAAAAAAATTACATTACATCATCAATTTTTTTAATAGAGTCTACAAATATTTAATTTTTACATCTCTTTTCAATTATCTTTTTCATTTTTATTCATTTTTAAAGTCCTTTTGTCAGTTTTTAAATATTTCTAAGATTTTGAATTTCATTTTTTCGTGTATCAATTATTTTCTTCTGTCTTTAACTTATTGTCAGGAATATTTAAATTTATTACACAAGTTTTCATTTATTTTTGTCATTTTTATATTATTTTCTTAAAATTTCAATTATATTTTAAAATCTATAAATTATTGCCAAGAATATTCAAATTTTCTACACAAGTTTCAATTTACTTTTGTCATTTTTTAATTATTTGCTTAAAAATTTCAATTACTTTTGTCATATTTCTTAGTATTTTCGTCATTTTCAAATTATTTTCCTTCATATTTCTATTATTTTTGGCATTTTAGAATTATTTTCTACAAATTTCAATAATTATATTCAATTTTTTTTTGTCATGAATTTTTAAATTTTACACCAATTTTAATTTATTTTCTTCAAATTTTAAAAATTGTCTTCATTCTTTTTATTATTGTCATGAATTTATTCATTTTTTACAACTTTTTCAATTATTTTCTACACATTTAAATTATTTTCTGGAAACTTTAATTACTTTCTTCGTATTTAAATTTTTTGACATTTTTTAATTAGTCTATTAAATTACAATTATTTTCTTTAAACTTCAATTACTTTCTTCTAATTTAAATTATTTTCTTTAAACTTTCAATTATTGCTATAAATTTTTTAATTTATTACACAAATTTTCATTTATTTTTGTAATGTTTCAATTATTTTTTTAAAATTTCAATTATGTCTTTAATCCGTATTTTATTGTCAGAAGTATTTAAATTTTCTACACAAATTTATATTTAGTTTTGTTATTTTTTTAATTATTTTCTTCAAATTTCAATTACTTTTCTCATTATTCAATTATTTCTGTCATTTTCCAATTATTTTCTTGATATTTTTTTTTTTTTTTGACATTTTAAAATTATTTTTATCAAATTTCAATTATTTTATTCAATTTTGTTTATTGTCAAGAAATTAAAAAAATTTTGCACCAGTTTTAAATAAATTTCTTCAAATTTTAATAATTTTCTTAATCCTTTTTATTATTCTCATGAATTTATTAATTCTTTACAACTTTTTCAATTTTTTTTTTCAATTATTTCTACAAATTTCAATTACTTTTCTTATATTTAAATTTTATGACATTTTTCAATTATTGTCTTCAAATTTCAATTATTTCCTTCAAACTTTAATTAATTTCTTCAACTTTCAATTATTTTCCTCAAACTTCCAATATTTTTTCAAATGTTCAATTATTGTCTATAAATTTTTAATTTTTAAACCAGCTTTCAAGTATTTATTCATCTAGTTTCTTAATATTTCAATTTTTTCGTCAATTTTTCAAGTATTGTCTTCAAATTTATAATTTTTTACACTTTTTCCAATTATTATCTACCAATTTCAATTCCTTTTCTCATATTTAATTTTTTTGGAATTTTTGAATTATTCTCTTTAAATTTCAATTATTTTCTTCAAACGTCAATTAATATCTTTAACTTTTAATTATTTTCCTCAAACTTGTAATACTTTTTTCAATTCTTCAATGATTATTTTCTTCAAATTTCAATTGCTTTTGTCATTCTTCAAGTATTTGTGTCATGTCTCAATTATTTTTTTCAGACAACTATTATTTTTGTCATTGTTCAAATATTTTTGACATTTTGCAATTATTTTCTTTAAATGTCATTTTCTTCAATCTTTTTATTATTGTTGTCTATAAATTTTTAATTTTTACACTTGCTTTTAATTATTTATGACATTATTCAATTAGTTTCTTCACTTTTCAATTAAAGTAATACATTTTTTATTTTTTACTTCATTTTTTGAATTATATTTCTCATTATTTTTTTTCCAAATTTCAGTTTTTTTTGGTAATTTTTCAACTGGTTTCTACATATTTTCTACATATGTAAATTTTTTTTATTTTCTTTTAAATGTGAATCATTATTTTTCGTCAAATTTTAATTATTTTTATCATGCTTCAATTATTTTCTTGTAATTACAAGTATTCTTTACATTTTTCAATTATTTTCTTTAAATTTCAATTATTTTGTTTTAAATTAAAAATTGTTGTCTTTATTTCTTGATTTTTAATTCATTTTCCAATTAGTTTTCTCATTTAACAAATTTTTTTTTTCAAATTTGATATTGGGGAGCCCTGATTAATTATTTGCCTGCTGGCGGGATCCAAATTAATATCAGTAATATTTTGTTTATTATTGCAAATTATTGTTTATTCACTTTTTTCACTTAAAAACTCCCTATTTATTCACCTTTTTAAAATAAAATGTCACTTTTTTGTACTATTTTCAATCTACAAGTCCGCTGGCAGCCCTGTATAATGTTTCCATATTTAAAATTTGTAAATAAAAAAGTCATATAAAATCTTCAAGTACATAAGTTGAAGCAAATTTTGTGTTCCCTTTTTGTCCCCTATTTTTGAAAAAATTCGCACCTATTCACCTTTTTCAGTAGCAATAGGGACTGTGATCCCTGTAAATTCTGCTAAATGAAAGTTTGGTTGGTTTTATTAATTTTGATGAATTATGTTTTCTACTCATTTTTGTAATTTTCAAACCTTATCAAGACGAATCAATACCTATATTGATTTATTTATTTTTATTGGTTTATTTTATTATTTTTTTCTAATTTTTATTTCTATTGTCAGTTCTATATATGACTAATAATAAAATTTTTTACCTCGAATTCCGATTGTCACGTTAAAGCAGAAATACGCGTGTTAAATCTGCGAACGGATATTTCTTTATCTCAATTCAAAAAAGTGCTACAAATTTTTTAAATGTAGGATGATAGGATTTAATTAAAAAATTGCGAAAGTAAAAGAAAAATAATTCTATAAAAATTTTTCTATTTTTTGCAAATTCTTATAAAGATCTCATTAAGATCTCGTCATTAAGAAAACATGTGGCATTTTATTTAAAAGTTAACCCCTAATCCTTAGTTACGTTCATGTAGAATTTTTTGTAGAATTTTAAAAGTCATGAATACCTTAAAGAGAAAAAAATTTAATGAATTTCTTTTAGAAGATTAACGACTTTCTATACTAATAAAAAAAAGTCCATACCGACATTTTTCGACGGGAATAAAAAAAACTGTCTGAAGCTCTATCCTAATGTTAACCTATTTCGTATTTCGACGTGAAAAGTAGGTGCTTGCGTTTCAGGATTATTTTAAATAATAGATTTAGAAGGGAGGAACTTCGTAAATCTAACTCTTGCTTTACTGGTGCAAGTAAGAAACACTAACTTGCACAAAACAAAGTAAAATATCCCCATTTTATTTCAAGTGCTTTTAAAAATTCGATTTTTAACTTCGTATAATAATTTCTTCCTTTTATTTGTCCAGCAAATAGAAATAAATAATTCAAAATAATTGAAATATGATTTTTAATCAAATTCTTTGAAGGAAAAAATATTAATTAAAAAATAAAACTATTTACGGACATTTTTTTAAATTAAAATAATAAATAAGAAGCTAATTAAAAAAAACGTTAAAATATATTACTAATGAGAACAAAATTTTAAAATTACAAAAATTAGAGAATTATTTTACAAATTGAATAAAAAAAAAACCCAATAAAAGTTTGTAAAATTTTAAAAAATTTTAAAAGAAAATAAATTTTATGAAATACAAGAACGATGTTCAAATGAGAATATTTAGTACAAGATTAAATTCACATCATAATTTAAAAAAAAGAATAAAAGCTTTATATAAAGTAGAAAGTTGGGAAATTTAAAAAATGTAGATAAAAGCACCAAATAAATGTTTTAAAAAATTCGTAATTACAAGAAAAAACCTAAACAATTGAAAATAAGGAAAAATGCTTCTTAGAAATGCTTTTTTAATAGGAAGAAAATAGTGAAATGTTTTTTTCTTAATCTAAAAAAATAAAAAAAAAAGTAAAAACTACAAAAAGTTTAGTCAAATTAAACCAAATACATTTTTATAATATTACACATAAAGTAAGTCCAATAATAAATTTAGAAAAATGAAGAAAATCTAAAAACTTGATGGAAGAATAAATAAGTTTGCAAAAAATCTCGTAAAAAATGGACAAGATGTGAAAAAAAAATTGAATAAACTTACAAAAAAAAGAGTATTTTTAAAAATATGGAAATGTTTATGAAAATCAACGAAATAAAAAGTTTAGTTTTAATAACGAAATTGTGTAAAATAATATAAAATAATTTGCATAAAAAGAGGAAAATTAAAGAAAATCCTAAAATAAAAAGATTAAAAAAGACACAAAAAAAGTAAAAGTAGAAAAAAACTTAAAATTTTGTAAAAATAAAAAATTATAAGATAAAATTAAATAGTTTAGAAAAATTGAAATATCTTAGAAATCCTGTAAGAATATTAAAAAAAGGATTTGTGAATATAGAAAATAGTTAATATTATTTATGTAATTATTTTGCATTTATTAATATGCATTTGAATTTGAATTAATTGAAATTTAAAAGTTGAAACAAATTGGAACATGACTTAAAGATATAATGCAATACTATTTTTTGCTATCTTCATACCAAAAATTTGTAAATCGTAGTTATTTTTTATCTATATTAGCTCAATTTTTTTAAATTTTATGAAGATTAAAATATTAAAATTGAAATTTCTAAGATTTATCTACAAATTTGTTGTTTTTGTTTATGGTTTGCGAAGTTTTACATGCAGTATTAGACATCCGGAGAATTATAAATTTTTTTTTGTTTTTAATCATGATTTTAATGCAAATTTTCCAATGATTTAAATCACGATTTAAATCAATAACAGCCCTGCTTGGAACATTTTTATTTTGTTTTTTAGTTTTACGTAAAAATTTTAACCTTTTAAAATCCTACATTCATAATAAAATTATGATTTTCTTGTAGTTAATTTTTATAATTTTTTTAATGTTTCTGTAAATCGTTTAATTTATTGAAAAAATTGTATAGCTTTTTATTAGTTTTTTTAGAAAAATTATTTTCATTTTTTGAATAGTTTTATTTTATTTTTTTTATTTTTAATCATATTTATAATTGTAGAGAATGTTTTAACGAGAAAAATTATATTTTTCATGTTCTTAAAGTTCAGAATGTTCATTTGAACGAAATTTTGTTTTCCATGTAAATATTTTCAAAAACAACTTTTGCAATACAAAAATTCAATTTTTTAAAGAAACAAATTCGTTTCTTTTTTCTTTCGTGAATAGAAATTTAAATTTAAATTTAGAGATTCAAAAAAAGATAGGCTGGCCACTTGACCGGGAAACTGGGGAATTATAAATTTTTTAATTATTCTTGAATTTTTTAAATTATTTTGTTCTGTTGTCAATTATTCTCGTCAGCTTTCGAATTTTTCTTTCGATTGTCAATTATTTTTCTCATTTCTCAGTTATTTTCTTTAATGTTTGACTATTTTAGTTATTTTGTATATTTTCTTTCAATAATAAACTATTTTCTTCAAATTTCAATAAGTTTTCTAATCTTCAATTTATATCCCTTTAATTTTTAATTATTTGCTTAAAATTTCAATTATTTTATTCAATATTCAATAATTCTCACATTTTCCCAATTACCTATCAATTATTTTCTTGAAATTTCAATACAATTCTTCAATTTCCAATTTATTAAATTTTCATTTATTTTTTAAATTTTTTTCTATAATTTTTATCAGCTTTCAATTGACAATTTATTATTTTCCTTCAATTTTACGATTATTCATGAATTTAAAAAAAAATTTGTTTGAATGCCGATTATTCTCTCCATTTTTCGAATTATTTTTTCAATTGTTAATTTTTTTTTTTTTAAAGTAAAATATTCATATTGTAATTTTTCTTTTTATTATCAATTATTTTTTTGAAATATCCATTTAATTTTTAAATTTCCAATTTATTTATTCAATTTTTAATTATTTTCTTCAATTCTCAAATATTTTCTTTAATTTTCAATTATTTTTATCGATTTTTAATCAATTTCTCAATGTTCAATAATTCTCAGATTTTTCAATTACTTTTTTCACTCATAAAAATTGTTTTAAAATTTCAATTCAATTATTTAATTCTAGAACTATGCTCGTCAATTCTCAGTTATTTTCTTCACATTTAAATAAAAAATAATTGTTTAATTATTTTCTTTAATTTTTAATTCCGTTCTTCAATTTTTATTTGCTTTCTTCAATTTTCAATTATTTTCTTCAATTTTTATTATTTTTTTATGGACTTTCAATCCTGTCGTTAAATGTGCAATGATTTCTAACAATTATTCCTATATTTTTCTTAATTTTCCAATTTGCAATTTTTTTTTGAAATTTCATATTTCTTGTTTATTTCTTATTTCATGTGTCGAATTTTGTTTTAAATTGACAGTTATTTTCATCATTTTTCAACCTTTTCCTTAAATTATTAATTATTTTCCGCAATTTTCAATTATTTCTTACAATCTTTTCAATTTTTAATTTATTATTATCTTAAAATTTTATAATTTTTCTTTAATTTTTTAAATTATTTTTTTCGGTTGTGTATTAATCCAGACATTTTTTGAATGTTATTTTCAATTGTGAATTATTTTTGTCATTTTGTAATTTTTTTTTCAATTATGAAATATTTTTTTAATTTATTTCTTACATTATACATTTTCAACTTATTTCTTCAATTTTTTATTATTTTCTTGAATTTTCATTTTTTTTTCGTTTTTCAATCCATTTGTTCAATTTACAATTATTTCCAACAGTGATTCCTATAATTTTTCAACTATTTTGTGTAAATATAATATTTATTGTTTAATTCTTTAAACTCTTCTTTTCAATTGTGTAAATTATAATTAATGAGATTATAAGATGGTGTAAATTTTAAATTTAAGTATAAAGTTATATTTTGAATATAAAGGCGAATTTCGCAAAATTAAAAATACTGTTTTAATTGTTCGAAAATTTGTGACCGGGAAATCGAAAAAATTGACCGAGAATTTAATTTCATAAAATAAGCTGGCTACCCTAAAAAATTTCGTTCATTTGAACGTTCAGAATTTTTTTCTTTTTTTCTGAGTATCTTTTTTCTAGAACATTATATTCAATTAAAAAATTATGAAAATGCTTTAACTTCTATAATTTATGAATAGCCTCGGACTATTGAAAAACTAAGGGATTTGTAAAAAAAAAACACTTTTGAATAAAAGTTCTTAAGATGGTATAAACTCTCATTAGACTTTTATGTTTTCATTTAAACGCTATAACATAAATGAATATTCTTATTATTTAAAGGATTTGCTTAAATTGAAAACGCAGTTTTTTTTAAAAAATTTCTTTTATAAAATTTGTATTTATTTGTTGCAGACACTCAAGATTCGGTGGCACTTACGTCGTGCAAAATATGAAGGCAATCGGAGAAAACCAGTTGATCTGCCACAAGCCTTATCAGAAAATCGAAGCTCTTGAGTTTGGCACAGAGAAGGTATGAATGAGAAATTACAGCCAAAAGAAGCTCCAGCTTTGCTTAGCGAATATTATTTTCCTTTACGCTATTCCAACTTTAAAGGGTGGAAAAATTCAATTAGACGTGCGATATTCATGATAAGTTTCATTAGCGGTGAGAGTCTGCATTTCAAGAAATATACGACTGTTAATTAGATCTATCTTCGGGTAATTAGAGTCTGATCTTTTCTAACGGCTCTGGGCATTTAAAACTAGGTCGACATCCGTTTTATGAGTTTTTCCACTAAGTATTAGTGACTCTTTGTCGAGACTGCGAAAACTTTCAACCGGATCCATTTCACGTTTCATTATAGTCTTCATATATTTCTCGTAATGTCCGACGATTGTAAAATACCAAGGACTACATCTTAATTTATTGCTACTTTTTAAAGGCCACCGAGCTTATTTTACTGTTGCCACTCTCGTCTTTTGTACCTCTTTTCTGTGTTCTTTTTTTTTTTTTTTTTTTTCACCCTTGTTTTTATTTCTCCTCAACGTGGAGAAGAATCGGTCTGCCTTTTCTTTTTTCTTTTTTTTTTTTGCTTTGACGAAATTTAAAATTTAAAATTGTTGCCGCTATTTAGAATGTGGGTCAAACCCCTTTTTGGAGGAAAATAAAGAGCGGATGATTCCACCGCCAACGAATAAGGTTTGGAGATAACGTGTGGTTTTTAATTAAACTTCTTGCAAAAGTTGAAAGTTGCGGTCTTCCTCAAACAAGGACAAAGTATTATCTTGATTTCTTTTTAAAAGCGAATCGCTTCAGATGGAAATATCAGAAAATTTTGTTTTTCACAGTGTAGTCAAACTTTTGAGACTCTTCGAGTCTTGAAAGAAATACTTTGGAGAATTTTTTTTTTTTACCAATGAATTGCTTTGATAGATGATTTTAATTGGATTAATGTAAGAGAGCCGATTTAAACGATTTATCGAGACTTTTTTTTTATATTATTAGACCAAAAAATATTGCAAACTGTCGATGTCTGCACTTTTATCCTGGAGACAAATAAGTTGTTCTTTACACAGAGATACAGACAGACAGACAAACGGACGGACGGACATGATCATTTTTCCAATTCTATGAAATATTTTCCCTTTTTTGAAACAATTTAATTTGATTTTTATGGTTTTCATATTTAGTCAATTTTTTTACACACAGACTCAGACAGACAGACATACAGACATACAGAGATAATAATTTTTTCCAATTCTATAAAATAGTTTTCATTTCCCGAAACAATTTAATTTAATTCTTATGTTTTTCATTTTCATCCAATTTTTTACGCAAGGATACAGCGAGACACAGATAGACATACAGACAGACGGATGAACATGATCATTTTTCCAATTCTTTGAAATAGTTTCTCTTTCTCGAAAAAATGTACTTTAATTCTTATGGTTTTTCATTATTATCCAATTTTTTACTCACAGACACAGACAGATACGGGACGGACGGACATAATCATTTTTCCAATTCTACAATTTGATTTCCCTTTTCAGGCTTCACAGATCCCCTATTACCCCTAAATGTCCCTTATTTTGCGATTAGTCCCTAAAAGTCCCCTATTTAGAAAATATTACTCTAAAATCCCCTATTTTTTACGAAAGTATATTTAAAGTCAAGGTATCTAGAGATTTTCAATTATTTTCAATCTTCTTTAAATTTCTATTATTTTTTCAATCTTCAATTATTTCTATCATTTTTAAATTATTTTCTCCAATTTTTCATTTATTAAATTATATTTCAATAGATTTCCTGAATTTTCAATCCTTCATCTCCTATTCCAATTCTTTTTTTCAAATTACAATTACGGTTATCATTATTTCTTAATTTTTTCCTACCATTCATACTTATTTGTATTTTTATTTGACTAATTTCATAAACTGTCAATTATTTTTATCAGATTTAAACTCTTTTATTCAATTTAAATTCTTTTTTTCTACTTATTAAATATTTTCATTATTTTCCAATTAATTTCCAAAACATGCAGTTATTTTTTTACATTCTAGTTTTTTTCATTATTTTTTCATTGTGTTTATCAGTTTTCAGTTATTTTATTAAATTTTAATTTTTTCTATAACTTTGACAATATTTTCTTCTAGTTTTTAAAAGTATTTTATTTTTTCATACACTTTCTACATTTTTAATTTATTTATTTCAAATTTCAGTTATTTGTAGATATTATTTTTCAATTATTTACATCATTTTTAAATTGATTTCTTTAATTTTTCAATTTTTTTCTAGAAATTCTAATTTTTAAAATTATTTTCAAACTGATTTACTAAACCTTTAATTATATATTCCAAATTCCAATTAATTAAAAAAATTGTTAATAAATTTTAGAATTTTTCAATTATTTTTTTCAAATTTACAATTACTTTCGGTGTTTTGTAATTAATTTTCTAAATTTTTAATTATTTATCTCAAATTTTCATTCTTTTAAAAAATTTATCATTATTTTTGCCATTTTTCAATTCTTCTCAATTCTCGATTGTTTTCTTTAATTCTCAAATATTTTCTAAATTTTAAATTATTTCTATAATTTTGCAATTTTTTTCTCCAAATTATAAATTTTAAAATAATTTTTTAATTGATTTACTAAATCTTTAATCATTTAATTTATTTCAAATTTCAATTGATTAAAAACATTTTTAATGAGTTTTAGAATTTTTTAATTATTTTTTTCTAATTTACAATTACTTTCGGTATTTTTTAAACAATTTCTTAAATTTTCAATTATTTATCTCAAATTTCAATTATTTTTAAAAATTTATCATTATTTTTAAAAATTTATCATTATTTTTGCTATTTTTAAATTATTTCCTTTAATTTTATATATATTCTGTAAGTTTTTAAAATTATTCTCCTCAAATTTTGACTTTTTTTTAATTTTCAAATATTTTATTAATATTAAATTACCGTCTTGAATTTTCAATTATTTCTATAATTTTGCAATTTATTTTCTTCAATTTTTAATTTTTAAAATTGTTTTCAGTTTGATTTACTTAGTCTTTATTTAATTATCTTAAATTTCGAGTCTTTGTTTTCAATGTTTAATTTGTTTTATAACCTTCTCATTGATTTCTTCGATTTTAAATTACCGTAATCATTTTTTAATTGGGTTCATTAAATTTTAATTTTTTTTTCTCAATTCTCGATTGTTTTCATCAATTTAAAATTCTTTTTCAATTATTCTCATCATTTTTAAATTAATGTTTTCAATTTTCAATCATTTTCTCAATTTTTAATTATTGTCTTTTATTTTCAGTTGTTTCTATAATTTTGCAATTATAGAAACAATTTTTAATTTTTTAAATTATTTTTAAATTGATTTATTAAATATTTAATTATTTATCTCAAATTTGAACTCTTTCTTTTAATTTTGATTAGTTTTATAATAATTTTAAATTTCTTTTTTCCCCTATTTTTAATTATGTTTTTTAATTAATTACCTAAATTTTCAATTTTTTTAATTTATCATCATTCTTATCTTTTTTTAATTATTTTCTCTTAGTTCATATAATATGTACTCTCTCAAATTATTTTATTTATTTATCAATTATGTTCTTCAATTGTCAAATATTTTTATTATTTTTTTCAATTTTTAATTATTCTCATCTTTTGTATTTCAATTATTATCTTGGATTTTCAATTATTTCTGAAGTTCTGCATTCATTTTCTTTAATTTTGAATTATTATTTATCAGTTTTAAATCACTTTCCACAATTTGTAGTTATTTTCCTTATTTTTTAAAATAATTCGAAAATTTTTTAATTATATTTTTTTATTCTACAGTTTTGTAATATTGTCCTACCCAAATAAAATCGAGGTTCTACTGTATATAATTTATTTATCTTTATTTATAAAGTTTTTAAAGTACCCTAAAAGTTCCCTATTTTTGTATATTAAGTCCCCTATTTCCCCTAAAATATTCTTCATTATCACTGTGAAGCCTGCCTTTTTCTAAACAATTAAACTTGATTCTTTTGGTTTTTTATTTTTATTCAATTTTTTACGCACAGACACGGACAGACAGACGGTTGGACGGACATGATCATTTTTCCAATTCTATGGCGAAACAGTTTACTTTGATTTTTATGGTTTTTTATTTTCCTTCAATTTTTTACGCACAAACACAGACAGACGGACGGACGGACATGAGAATTTTTTCAATTCTATGATCTGATTTCCTCTTTTTTTAACAATTTTATTTGCTTCTTATGGTTTTTTATTTTCATTCAATTTTTAAAAAATTTTTGTTTTAAAATTTGGTTTTGTTGTATTATTTTTACACCAAATATTTTTGTTTATTTTATGCGCTTCTGTTAAGAAATTAATTATCTAGACCATTTTTTTATAACATTTAGTAAAATTTATTTTTCTTTTCTTTCAGTGTCTTTTTTACTTTCATAATTTTTAAAAAATGTCTAGCAAACTTTTTTTTATTAATGCTCTTAGTTTTTATGCTTACGTTCTTTTTTCATACTTTTCCTCTCTCTTTTATTTTGTCATTTCTTCTACTTTTGAGTAGATTTATTTCTGCATTTATTTTTAATTATATCACCTTCTGTCCTTAATTTCTTTTATATTTTTCAGGAAATTTGAAGAGTTCAATAGAAAATTGTTTATTTATTTACGTAAACTTTATATATTTTTTACATAAACATTTTTTCAGTTTTCTCAGTTTTTAAATAATTTTCTCATTTTTTTGCTGACTTTATAATCTATTGTCTTTTTTGCATATTTATATTGTTTTATTTTTCCACTGTTTTTTCTTTTTACATTTATTCATCGAATTTTTCGTTCTAACATGTTTTTTATCATTCGTTGACCTTTTAATAAATGTTCTAAAATATCATCTTCAATTTTTGTTTGGTTTTCAACTTTTGGTGAAACTTAATTGTTTTTCCATTATTTTTCGTACTTATTTTCATGTTTTTAAAAATTAATATTAATGTTTTGGGAAATCTTTTTTTAAAAATCCTCTTATTTTTTTACATATTTTTTTCTTTATGTTCTTTTACTATTCTTGTACACTTTTAATTTCAATAGTTTTTATTTTAATTTTACAACGTTTTCGTAGATTTAAACACATTTTCTTTCTATTTACAGGGAATTTAATTTTTTTTTTTCGGCTTATCTTAAATTCATTCGTCTTTTTGGAGATTGTCTTAAAATTTTCTATTTTTTCGCAAATTTATTTACACTTTCATATAGTTTGTATTGCATCTTAATTTTTTTTATAAAGTTTGTGGTTTTTTTTTCTTTTACATGTTTAAATAATTTCTTCTCTTCTTTTGTGAATTTTTTTATCTATCTTATCTAATTTGTTATGGTTGATTAGCTATTATCTATAATAGAAAATTGGTTCATAAAAAATCATTTTTCTTAGAAAATGTCCACGGAAGATTAAACCTTTTAAGTTCATTTTGCTCGATTGATTTCAGGTGAAGATGAAAAAGCCAAAAAATAAGAGAGCCATGGCAGATACGACGTCGGAACGCATTTCCGCTTTCAGTGTGAGGCTATTCCTAAAGGAATTTTGCGTCGAGTTTCTCAATGGTGACTTTTTCATTCAATATTAAAATTCCATTAAAGTTTACATTCAGAAATAATGAAAATACGAAAATAAAATGAAAAATTCTACATTATTATTAATATTACATTTTGATACAGGAAATTTGTGAAATTGATGGTAATTTAGTGCATCATGAAAAAAAGAATAAAAAAAGAGTAGGAAGTTTTCAAAACGATTTGAGAATTTGTAAGAATAAGTACGAGAAATTCGGAGATAAATTTCGAAAATTGCAAAATTTTGGAATTGAAAGAAACGTAAAGCAGTTAACAATTATGTTTATTTACATTTTGCTTCTACAAAAGCAAAAAAGCAAAATATAAATTTCATAAATTGTAAAAAAAATTCATTAAAATTTCTAAAACTTTTAATTAAATAGTTAAGTAAAATAATAAAACATCAAAAATAAGAATATTTAAAATACTAGCAAAATTTATCGCGCGCAAAGGCGCGATTAGTTTTCCATGTGTTTTAGAAATTAAACTATAATAATAAATAAAACAAATTGATGAATAATATTTATCTAATAAAGAAGGCTGCCAGTGGACTTGCAAATTGAAAATAGTGAAAACAAAAGTTTTTAATTTAAAAAAGTGAGTAAATAATGAGTTTTTAAGTGAAAAAAGTGAGTAAATAGTGAGTTTTTAAATTCAAAAAAGTGATTAAATAGTAAGTTTTAAAATAAAAAAAAAATGAATAGGTAATATAGAGTTTGATATTACTGATATTAAATTGGGGGCCGCCATCAGGAAAAGCCATTTAAATTTGAAAAAAACAATTTGAAAATCGCAAAAATAATTGAAATATGTAGAAAATAATTAAATAATGACAAAAATAATTCAATTTGAAAAAAAAAGTTGTAAATGACATAACTAATTGAAAAATTGATTAAAAAAAAAAAATGATGACAAAAATTGAAACGAAATAGTGGGAATTTGAAGTAAATAATTGAAAAGTTTCAAAACTAATTGAAATTACAAAAAAATAATGAAAGATTAATAATAATTAAAAATTAAAACAAAAGTTTGAGACTGGTTTTAAAAATTTAAATTTACACACAATAATTGAGATATTGACAAAATAAAGAAAATAGAAAGAAACTAATTGAATAATGACACAAATAATTATAAAAGCTGGTGTAAAAATTACACTTGTTAGACAATTGTTGAAAAATTGAAAAAAATAATAGAATTTTCAAGAAAATAATTGAAATTTGAAAAAAAATAATTAACAAATATCAAAAAATATATATGTGTAGAAAATGGTTGAATAATGACAAAAATAACTGGAATTTAGAAAAAAAATGAATGAAAAAGAAGAAATATATTTAAAAATGAAGTCAAAAAATAAAAAATTTATTACATTACTTGAAAAATTGTATAAAAGAATTGAAAAATTAACGATATAATTAAAATGTGAAGAAACTAATTGAATAATGACATAAATAATTGAAAACAGATCTTCAAAAGTTAATAAATTCATGATAATAATAAAGAGATTGAAGAAAATGACATTTAAAGAAAATAGTTCCAAAATGTCAAAAATATTTGAATATTGACTAAAATAGTTGTAACTTGAAAAAATAATTGAGAGATAACAAAAATAATTGATAATTTTAAAAAAATTAAAAATTTGAAGAAAATACTTGTAAACTTGCCAAAACAATTGAAATATTGAAATAAATAAATTAAAACCAGTGTAAAAATGAAAAATTTATAGACAATAATTGTAAAGTTAAAAAAAAGAATTATAAGTTTGAGGGAAATAATTGAAAGTTGAAGAAATTAATTGAAGTTTGAAGACAATAATTGCAATTTGAAGAGAATAATTCAAAAATGGCAAAATAATTCAAATATGAAAAAAATAATTAAAGTTTGCAGAAAATAATTGAAAGAGGTGTAAAAAAATTAATAAATTCGTAACAATAATAAAAATAATGATGAAAATAATTGAAAACAGGTGTAAGAAATTTAGAAGTTTATGACAATAAAAAAATGGAATAAAATAATTGCAATATTGTAAAAAATAATTCTAAAATGGCAAAAATAACAAAAATATGAGAAAAGTAATTGAAAAATAATTGAAAAATAATTGATTAATGACAAAAAAAATTTTAATTTGAAGCAAATAATTGAAAAATAACGAAAGTGAGTTAAACTTGTCTAGAAAATTTGGATATTCCTGACAATAATTTAAAAATTGAAGAACACAATTGAAATTTTATAAAAATAATTGAAAAGTTTCAAAAATAATTGAAATTACAAGAAGATAATTGAACAATAATAAAAATAATTGTAATTAAAAAAAAATAATTGATAACTAGTAAATAAAATTAAAAATTTAAAGACTATATTTGAAAAATTGACCAAACAATTGAAATCTTAAGAAACTGATTAAATAATGACATAAATAATTGAAAGCTGGTGTATCAATAAAACATTTTTAGAGAATAATTGAAGTTTGAAGAAAATAATTGAAATTTGTTGAAATAAATTAAAAAACAATGTACAAATTTAATAAACTCATGACAATAATAAAAATAATAAAGAAAATGATTGAGATTTGTAGAAAATAATTGAAAACTAATATAAAAACTTTTAAATTTTGTGGCAATAAAAATTTATTTATTTACGGGCAAAAGCCCATTACAGTATAAAATTTAAAAATTTATTTCAAGTAACAATGAAATTAAAATTCGATATAACAATAATAATTACTATATTAAATATTAATTGGTCGCATTCAATAATTTAAATAAAATAATAATTGAAATTTGTTGAAAATAATTCTAAAATACCAAAAATAATAGAAATATGAAGAAAATAATCCTAAAATGACAAAAGTACTTGAATAATGACAAATGTAATTAAAATTTGAAGAACATTATTGGAAATTAACAAAAGTAGAATAGAAACTGGTGTTGAATATTTAAATATTCCTGGCAATAATTTAAAGATAGAAAAAAATAATTGAAATGTTGAGAAAATAATTGAAAAATGACAGAATCAAATGAAAACTTGTGTAATAAATTTAAATATCCATGACAATAATTTAAAGACTGAAGAGAATAATTATTGATATTTGAAAAAATTAAATTCAGAAACGCAACCTTTCCGGAAGTTTTCAAACTTCCGAACTTGATGAAAGTTTCGGAACTTCAAAAATGGTTAAAAAAGTTACAGAATAATTTAAACTGTATTTAATTTTTTAATTTTAATTTTTTCCAACAAAGTAAAATAACGTCATTTGATTTATTCTTATTGTTACTTATAATCAATATCTCGTCATTAAGGCTACCTCATCTGCATATTTTGTCTGTAAACTAAAACAATTTTAAAATTTTCTGATAAAGAGAATCAAAACTGATAATAAAAAATAACAGGGTCTAACTTCACTCTGGGTTTTAAAACATGGACAGAAAAAGATGAATAAATATAAATACTATCCAACTTCACTTCAAGTTTTAAAACGTGGACAGAAAAAAATGAGTAAATATAAATAGTAACTATCTTCAGGAGTTTACGGAGATTATTATTATTTCATAATAATAAATGAAATTTTTATTAAATATTTTTTCTAAATTAAAAAAAAAAGGAAGCCAACACCACGTGGTATTCCCAAGCGGTCACCCATCTAAGTACTGACCACGCTTAAAATTGCTTAACTTTGGTGATCGGACGAGAACCAGTGTACACAAATTTAATCTGAGCGTTGGCTGAAAATATAAGTTTCACAATCGAGTTATAACCTGCAAAATTAACGATTAACGAAATTAAAACACTTTTGATATGTAAATATACATTTTAAACATTCTGCTGCATAATTCTGATTTTTTTAAAAAAGCTGAAGAAAAAATTATTTTTCACTAAATCTCAAAATAATCGAATACAATAAACATTTAGCATAAATGAAAGAAAACAAGTTTTTTACTACTATATTGAGATTTAATTGCAAGATTTTGATAAAAAAAAACTAAAGATAAACAATTAAAAAATTATTATTCCATATAATTAAAAAAAAAACAATTTTTATTTTTAATTAAAAAATTTTTTTTGGAAAAAACATAGTTTGAAAAACGAACTAATTTATCATGAAGTATATTCCTTGCCTGAAATTTTCAGAAATAATGGAGATTTTTAAGTTTTTCGTGAAATTTTTATTAATTTATTTTGTTTTTTATGTAACTTTTCAATTTTTTTAGCTTGTTTATCCGTCTTTTTTGATTTTTTTACTTTTATTTTTTGTAATTAACATTTTTTTTACGTAGTTTTAATTCTTTCTCTTTTAACTTTTTTGGTGCATTATTGTTTCGTAAATTAAAACTTAATTTCCTTGATTATTATCATTTTTATTTGGGGTGCCGGAAGGGGGGTCTTTTGTCTTTAACTTTTTCATTGAATTTACTTTTTATTTCGTTAAATTATTTAACTCTTTTATACAATTTTTAAATTTTCTTGATTTCTTAATAACTTGTTAGCATTGTTTTGAAAACTGATCTAATGTTTCAAAATTGTTTTTTATAAAAGTTGCTTTTATGTTTCTTTTAGTTTGCTTCATTTTTTGAATAATTTCCAACAATTTTTTTTATTTTTAAAGGAATTTCTCATTTTTCTGTACATTTTTTATTTTTAGTTTTACATTTCTTATTTTAAAAATTGTTCTCCATATTTTAGAAAGAGGTTTTTATTATTTTACAATTGGATGTTGTTAGTTATTTTTATTCCTTTAGACATTATTACTTCTCCTTAAATTTGCCTATATAATTTTCTTCAATTTTCTCGTTCTTTCACAATTTCTTTATAATTTTTCAAACATTAATTTAATAACTTTTCATTTTTCTATTTCTTGGAAATTTCTTCCCTTGTTTAAAACCATTTACATTTTGTTTCAAAACAATTATTCGGAGTTTTTTGAATATATTTTTACATAATTTCTTATTTTTTCTAACTTTTTAATCACAAATTTTATTAGCTGCTATTTTTACCTATTAATTTAAAAAAAAATTTCTCGTTCGTAAAATTTTTACGTTTCTTAAAGCTTTTCTCTATTTTTCAGTATTTCTTATTTCTCACTTTTTTGTAGAGAAAAAAAAAAGAAAAAATGTATCGAAAACAGAGAGTTTTTAGATCTTTGAATTATTATTCTATTTTTTTTGTAATTTGAAATCAATTTTTTCCTAAATAAAAACCACGTAAGTGAAAATTACTAAAACATACTTTAATTAAGTTTAAAATTACTGTTTTAAATATTTTTTGTTTAAACCACTTTATATTTAAATAGAACAGTTTTTAATTATTAAAGGTACAAATCCGGGAAAATTGAGTATGTTACGATCCGGAAATTTAAAAATTGTAATTCACTAGACACTCTGTTATTAAAAGATAAAAGTATATGTGAATAAAACTAGATTTATTGGATTAAATTAAATGATTGTTTTTAATGTTTAAGGGGCTTATAATCCAGTGATGAGATACGCAAGATCTTGCATAAATAGTGCCAATTCTGGTGGACAAGTGGAGGCAAGTTTCTACCTCTGGGCCATGCGTTTCTTTATGGAGTTCAATCGAAATTACAAGTTTCATGTGAAATACGTGAGGTAGATTTCATTCGTATTATTCCCACGACACTGCGCGGATTTTCGATAGTTCGCAAACTCGTTTTACGCATCGGTGCTTTTTTCCGATGCTAAATAAAAAGAAGAGATATAAAACAAAATAAACAACAAGAACTCAGAGGAAAAAACAACCGCTTTCCATTTCATTTTTTGCTTTAGTTTTGAAATTTAAACGATAAAGAGCAAATATCGTGCTACCTGTGTGTTAAGATAAAAATGATACATTTGTTTAAATGTTTTATTGAGTAAATTGATATTGACTTTTTTTTTGTTTTTTGTTTTTTTAAATCAACATTTTAGTTAAAATCAATTATTTCTGTTGACTGAGATTTGATATTAATTTTTTTCAGCGAGACAATATCAACAGAGATATTTCATGTGGTCCAGAGACACATGGAGGAATTTTACGAGACTTTGGCGGTGGAGAAGAAAAACACTCAATTTTGGTCACGAAAATTGCATCTTGCTTTGAAAGCCTACCAGGTGAAGAATATTTTTTTTTCATCGATATTTAAACAGGGTGTCTACTAACCGGGAAAATCGGGAATTTAAATTGATCTGGAAAAACCAAGAATTTTCTTTCTGGACTAATAAATTTGACTAATATATCAATTTCTTTTATAAATAAATGTCGTAACTTTATGCATTTTGAACCAATCTGATTACGCCTTTTAATTTTGTGTAATTATGCGACAATTATGCAATTGAAAACTAAAAAATATACATTAAAAATTAAAACATATAATAT
Organism: Ganaspis brasiliensis; assembly: GCA_037103525.1. Classification (NCBI taxonomy): domain Eukaryota; kingdom Metazoa; phylum Arthropoda; class Insecta; order Hymenoptera; family Figitidae; genus Ganaspis; species Ganaspis brasiliensis. The sequence goes on from JAZKLR010000311.1 coordinate 209,044, forward strand.
AGTCTTATGGAATATAGATGTTTGTCTACTATTTTTTTTTCTTAAGGCTAACAATACCGCAGAAACAATGAACGACATTAAACATGAAAAAGTCAAATTATTATGAAAAAATGTAGATAGAACATCAGTTTATTTATTAGACCGTACATTGCATAATAGTTTATATAATTTTAGGCAATTCTATTGTGTGCTTTCAATTATCAATTATTTTCTTCATATTTCAATTATTTTCTTCGATATTCAAAAATTCTCGGCTTTTTTCAATATTTTTTTTCAATTATCTATTACGTTCTTGAAGCTTTAATTCCATTCTTCAATTATTCAACTATTTTCAGAAATTCACAATTATTTTATTCAATTGCCAATTATTATTTTTAATTTTTAATTATTTTTTTTAACTCTCAATTATTTTCTTCAATTTCCAATTATTTTCTACAATTCTCAATTATTTTCTTCCATTTTTAATTATTTTCATTAATTTCAAATTATTTCTTCATTTCTCAATTATTTTCTTCGATTTTCTACTATTTTCTTCAATTGACAATTATTATCTTCAATTTTCAATTATTTTCACCAATTTCTAATTAATTTCTTTACTTCTGAAATATTTTCTACGATTTTCAATTATTTTAATCAATTTTTAATTTTCCTCTTCAACTCTAAATTATTTTTTTCAATTATTATTTATTTATTTTACATCTCAATAACTCCTCCAATTTTCAATTATTTTCTTCTATAATCAATAATTCTCGGCTTTTTTCAATATTTTTTTCAATTATCAATTATGTTTTTGAAACTTCAATTCAATTCATTAATTATTATTCAACAATTTTCATAAAATCACATTTTCTTCAATTTCAAATTATTTTCTACAATTTTTAATTAATTGCTTCAAATTACAATTACATTCTTAATTTTTTAATGTTTTCTTCCAATTCTATAATTCCTGGGTTGTTCAATTTCTTTTTTCTTCAATTATCACTTATTTTCTTCTACTTTCAATCCAATTATTCAATTCTTGAATTATTTTCTTTAATTTTCAATCATAATTTTTGACATTCAATTCCATTCTTCAATTTTCAATTGTTTTTTTTTTCAATATTCAATAACTCTAGGCTTTTAACAATGATTTTTTTTAAATTCTCAATTTATTTCTTCAATTTACAATTTTTTTCTTAAATTTCAATTATTTTTTTTCAATTTCCAATTATTTTTACATATTTCTTCCAATTTTCAATTTCTTCTCAATTTTCTAGAATAGTCAACAATTCTCAGCTTTTTTAAATTATGTTTTTCTTTCAATTGTAATGTAAATTGATAATTTTTAAGTTATTTTCATCAATTCGTAATTATTTCCGTCGATTTCTAAATTTTTCTGCTGTTTTCAAATATTGCCTTCAATTTTTAAGTACTTTCTTCAATTTTCAATTACTTTCTTTTATTTTTAGGGTTCCGTACACCTTCGGTGTTCGGCGGAACCCTTATAGCGAGACTCGTGCGTCCGTAGCCAAAAACCATTCCCCCCCCCCTTAACTTCTAAACTATTTGACCTAGAGGGTTGAAATTTGGTACACTTATGTATTTTCACGTGTAGATTGCACGAAAAATATAAAGAACATGATCTGAATTGATGGCCATAGCGTTGTCAAGGAAAAACTGCAAATTTCCGAAAAAAAAGTTTTTTTTCTCTAACTTTGCCATTATTTGAGCTAGAGGGCTAAAATTTAGTACACTCGTGTATTTTTTCATGCAGATTATGGAAAAATTATGTTTGGAAATAAAATTGAATATTATGAGGTCACAAAAAAAAAATTCAAAAAATCACCAAAAAGAGGTTTAGACCCCTATGCTAGAGCTCACCCTAATTGTCCTACAGTACCCCTCAAACCAATAAAATTTGTATTCGTATACTCAGAATTTAAAAAAACGATATAAAACGCAATTGAAAATTGTTATCACTTTTTTTTTCAAAATAATTGAAAAATTATGAAAAAGAAAAAAAAATTTAATCTTATACAAGGCTTGATCAAGGCTGCCACAGGAGCTATAATCAAGACTGTTATAAACCCTAAAACCCTATAAAAATTTCAGGGCCTCCCCCTAAAAAAAAAAAATTCTTCATTTTTATGTTATTTATATGAAATACAAGCCTGTACCCTTAAGTAAAAGTTTCATGTACTTGAAGGTAGAAGTATTTTCATAATTTTTACGTTTTGATTAATTTTCATAATCTGTACATAAAAATATACAAATGTATCAAATTTTAGCCCTCTAGCTCAAATAGTTTCAAAGTTATGAGGAAAAAACTTTTTTTTTCGAAAATTTGGAGTTTTTATTTTTTTTGACAACGTTTTGACTGTCAATCCAGATAATGTTCCCTATAATTTTCCTGTAATCTACACGTGAAAATACATATGTGTATTTAATTAGAGCTCTCTGTTTGTTAATAAGGTATATCTTTGTTTTGTAAATGTACGGAACCCTAGATTTTGGTACGGGTGTAACTCGTACTTGCCCGATTTTAAATTATTTTATTCAATTTATTAATTGTTTGTTTCAATATTCAGTAATATTCAAAACCTCCTTCAATTTTCAATAATTTTTTTTTTATTTATTTTATTATAGTTATTTTTATTTATGTATAAATAATTAAATACATAAATTATCAGTCATTTATTTCATGTTTCAAAACCTCCTTCAATTTTCAATAATTTTCTTCTATTTTCAATTCAATTGTTCAATTATTTAATTATTTTTTTCAATTCTCAATTAATTTCTTAAAATAACAATTCTAGGGGAGAGTAGTCAGAGTTGGATATAGTTTTGACTTTTCTATATAACTTCTCCTGTAGGCCGAATTTTGCGATGTCTCTTATATTATTGGAAAGTTCTACTAAAATGCAATGTTTTTGCTAAACATTGCAAAAAATTTGGACCAAAAGTTTCAAAGTTATAGGCAATTAAAAAAAAAAAAAAAAGGTAGTCAAAGTTGAACATGGTAGTCAGAGTTGGGTCACTGTAGAAAATCAATGAAATATGAAGATAAATGATTGAAAATGACAATATCTTTACCTTCGCATGATAGAATGGCACTCAAATACATTTGGAAATGACAAAAGGAAACATGAAATTGAAATAAATCATATTTCCTCTTGTATAGCGAAATTGATCTGAAAGTGAAAAAGTATTACCAAAAATTTGAATTTTTTTTCTTTCCAATAGAAATGAAGTTTTTGACACCTTTTTAAGTTAAAAAATTCATTTTGATTGCAAAAATGCTTCAGAATTACAAAATTTTGCATGCACCAACCTTGACTCAAGAGTCGTTTAGCTTCATATCACACACACACACCATGAACGCTTTATACAAACACCAAGTTACGTTCCACATTTTCGGAGAACATGTTAATGAACCATTTTAGTCAACTTAATTTGGCTTTGGCATATTTCTTCTACATTTAATTATCAAATTTTGAAACTACAAAAACGTTTTTTGTTGGGCGTATAACACGGACTCGCTTAATACGTCTATATAGTTCGCACACTTCACTGCAATCCATGTAAAAAGTTTGCTGGCATTGCTAACAAGTATTTACACACAACGACATATGGATCTACTGTAATAAAACAAAATAAACGCGATGATTCAACTCTGACCACTGTCCAACTCTGACTACTCTCTCCTACTCTTCAATTTTTAATGTTTTCTTCAATATTTAATAATTCCTGGCATTTTCCATTTTTTTTTAATTATAAATTATTTTCTTCATATTTCAATTTTTTTCTAAATTTCAATTATTTTCTTCAATTTCCAATTATTTTTTCATATTTCTTTCAATTTCACAATTTCTTTCATTTTTAATTTCTTCTCAATTTTCTTGAATATTCAACAAATCTCAGCTTTTTAAAATTATGTTTTTCTTTCAATTTTAATGTAAATTGATCATTTTTAAATTATTTTCATAAATTCGTAATTATTTCAGTCGATTTCTAAATTTTTCTGCTGTTTTCAAATATTGCCTTCAATTTTTAAGTACTTTCTTCAATTTTCAATTATTTTCTTTAATTTTTAATTATTTTCTTTAATTTTTAATTATTTTGTTCAATTTTCAATTGTTTGTTTCAATATTCAGTAATCTCGACTTTTTTAAATTATTTTTTTTTCAATTATCAGTCATTTATTTCATGTTTTAAAACCTTCAATTTTCAATAATTTTTTTTTTATTTATTTTATCAATTTCAAATTATTTTCTACAGTTTTTAATTAATTTCTTCAAATTACAATTACATTCTTCATTTTTTATTGTTTTTTCAAATTCTATAATTCCTGGGTTGTTCAATTTCTTTTTTTTTTCAATTATCACTTATTTTCTTCTACTTTCAATCCCATTGTTCAATTCTTGAAATATTTTCTTTAATTATCAATTATAATTTTCGTCATTCAATTCCATTTTTCAATTTTCAATTGTTTTTTTCAATACTTAATAACTCTAGGCTTTTTACAATGATTTTTTTTAAATTCTCAATTATTTTCTTCAGTTTCCAATTTTTTTCTTAAATTTCAATTATTTTCTTCAATTTCCAATTATTTTGTCATATTTCTTTCAATTTCTCAATTTCTTTCAATTTTTTCTCAATTTTCTTGAATATTCAACAATTCTCAGCTTTGTTAAATTATGTTTTTCTTTCAATTTTAAAGTAAATTGATAATTTTTAAATTATTTTCACCAATTCGCAATTATTTCCTTCGATTTCTAAATGTTTCTGTTGTTTTCAAATATTGTCTTCAGTTTTTAAGTACATTCTTCAATTTTCAATTATTTTCTTTAATTTTTAATTATTTTGTTCAATTTTCAATTGTTTGTTTCAATATTCAGTAATCTCTACTTTTTTAATTATTTTTTTTTTCAATTATCAGTCATTTATTTCATGTTTCAAAACCTCCTTCAATTTTCAAAAATTTTCTTCTATTTTCAATTTAATTGATCAATTGTTCAATTATTTTTTTTAATTCTCAATTAATTTCTTTAAATAACAATTCTATTCTTCAATTTTTAATGTTTTCTTCAATATTAAATAATTCCAGGCATTGTCCATTTTTTTTAATTATAAATTATTTTCTTCATATTTAAATTTTTTTCTGAAATTTCAATTATTTTCTTCAATTTTCAATTATTTTTTCATATTTCTGTCAATTTCTCAGTTTCTTTCAATTTTCAATTTCTTCTCAATTTTCTTGAATATTCAACATTTCTCAGCTTTTTTAAATTATGTTTTTCTTTCAATTTTTATTTAAATTGATAATTTTTAAATTATTTTCATCAATTCCCAATTATTTCCGTCGATTTCTAAATTTTTCTGCTGTTTTCTAATATTGTCTTCAATTTTTAAGTACTTTCTTCAATTTTCAATTATTTTCTTTAATTTTCAATTATTTTCTTTAATTTTTAACTATTTTGTTCAATTTTCAATTGTTTGTTTCAATATTAATTAATCTCGACTTTTTTTAATAATTTTTTTTCAATTATCAGTCATTTATTTCATGTCTTAAAACCTCCTTCAATTTTTGATAATTTTCTTTTATTTTCAATTTAATTGTTCAATTATTTTTTTCAATTCTCAATTAATTTCTTTAAATAACAATTCTGTTCTTCAATTTTTAATGTTTTCTTCAATATTAAATAATTCCTGGCATTTTCCATTTTTTTTTAATTATAAATTATTTTCTTCTTTTTTCAATCCAATTGTTCAGTAATTTTCTTTAATTTTCAATTATTGTATTCGAATTTCAATTTTATTTCTGAATTTTCAATTCTTTTTTTTTAATATTCAATAATTCTGTGTTTCTCGATTTCAATTTCATTATTTAATTTTCAATGTATTTCTTCAATTTTAAATTATTATTTTTTGATTTTCTATCTAGTTAAGCAATTTTCAATTATATTCTTTGAATTTAATAACCATTGTTCAATTTTTTTCAATTATTGTTCAATTGTTGATTAATATTTCCTTTTTTTTTTAAATTTTGTTTCTAATTGTCAAATATCTTTGTCATTGTTCAATTATTTCTTTCCATTATTAAAATTATTTCTTTTCATTATATTAATTGTTTCTTTTAATTCTTAATTATTATTTTTTGTATCGTTTAATATTTAATTCTTCAATTCTCAATTATTTTCTTTGAATTTCAATTATTTTCTTCAATTATCAACTGTTATCTTTAATTTTTGTAGCCATTTGTAGGTCTATTTATACTTAAAATATATTTTAAGTTAATAAGAGAAAAAGCCGGGAAAAATAGGAACAAAAACCGGGAAATGACCGGGAATTTTGTGGGACAAAATTAGTAGACACCCTGTAATTAAAAAAATTATTTATCTCAACTTTTGTCGAAGACGTGAGGAGTAAAGTGAAATTACTCGTGTTCTAGGAGTTGCTTCATACATTACTGGCAATGGATAAAAGTCCGGACAAAGGCGTTCAGAACTCGAGCAAAGTCATCAAGAGTAATATATTCTATGTTCCTGAATATCGGGAAACGATACTTTCCCAGCTGCTGTGTTTCAATGAACTAAAAATGTCGAGGTTCGTATGATCTTTATTTTTAAATGTATGACTCGAGTAATGCATAAATATTAGAAAAACAACATGCAAATATACATTTGTTATTCCATTAAATTTCCTTCAAGGGATTAAGTAAATTAAAAAGTGATGTAAAACGAAAATTTGTTTAGCTGTCCATTTCTCTCAAATTGATCCACAAAAAAAAAAATAATTAGTTCAATGTAAAACAGAAATAATGACAGTAATTTATAATCGATAATAATAGATAACGGTATTAAATAATTAGTAATAGATGACGTAAATAAATGATCGAAGTTTTCGATTAGAGGAATAATGACATAAAAAGGTAATAATATTAATAATATATTGGAATCGTAGCTTGTGGCGAGGCTTGTTAATAATAATTTTATTTTAATAATAATCGAAGCTTCAATCTTTTTTAGTTATTGATGGACTTGAGATTAATATAAATTTTAATTTTAATAAATTAAATGTTGAATTAAACAAAATTTAAATCGATTAAAATTTTAAAATTTTATTTAATTAATGTTTTTGTCAATAAAAATTAGCAGGGTTGCAATTTAAATTATTATTAAATAATAATCATTTTTTTTCTTCGCTGGACTTTTTATTTCGTTGATTTTCTTAATTATTTACATATTTTTAAAAATAAATACACACATTTGTTTTTGTAAATTTATTCAATTCGTTTTCACATCTTGTGTTTTCTTTGCAAATTTTCTTATTGTTTTATACAATTTTTAGATTTTCTTTATTTCTATAAATTTATTGTTGCATTTGTAAGTGTAGTATTATGAAAATATTTTTGGTTTTATTTCCCTACCATTTTTTATTTTATTTGTATTGATTCTAATTTTTTAGTAGATTCTTAACAAATTTTTTTATTTTTTGTTCTTTTTATATTTTTTTACAGTTTATTAGATTGAGAAAAAAAAACATTTCTCCTTTTTTAAAATTGTTTGGTTTCTATCTTGTAATTACGAATATTTCAAAACACTTATAAGATGCTTCTATCTACATTTTTTAAATTTCTCAATTATCTACTTTTTTGAAGAATTTTATTATTTTATTTTGTATTATGTAAATTTAATCTTATACTAAATATTCTTATTTTATCATCGTTCTTTTATTTCATAAAATTTTTTTTCTTTTAAGATTTTTTTATAATTTCATAAAATTTTATTCATTCTTTTTTTCTTCAATTTGTAAAATAATTCTCTAATTTTTCTAATTTAAAAATTTTTTTCTCTTTAGTAATATATTTTAACGTTTTTTTTTTATATATTATAAACAAATAAATTTTTGATTTAAATAAAAAAAATCGGATTTTTTAAAAAAAATTATGATTTTTATCAGCCATGAAAAAGCTTTAAAAAATCATTTGACCTATATAAAGTTTATATTTTGTCAAAATTTTAAAATAAATCGCAATTTTCAAATTTAAGAAAAATGGAAATTTTCAATTATTTAAAAATTAACTCATTGCTTCTTTTATGAGGAAGCAAAATTTTTATGACATGAAATGAATATAATTTTCGTCTTCTTTCAATTATTTTCTTTAATTTTTAATAATTTTCTAAAAAAGTTCTAAAAAATTTCCTATAATGATTTTAATTATTTTCTACAGTTTTCAGACATTTTTATCATTTTTTAATTATTGTCTTTAATTTTTAATTATTTTAATTATTTTTCAAAATTTTCACAAAGTTTAATTATATTCTTTAATTTTTTCAATTACTTTTTCAGTTTGAATTATTTTCATCAACATCATATCAATTTCTTTATTTATAAATTGCTGTCTTTTATTTTTTACTTCATTTTTTAATTATTTTTATAATTTTCTAATTACTTTCTTTTTAAGTTAAAACTATATTCTTCAAGTTTTTAAATTAATTAGTTTAATACTTAATTGTTTTTAATAGTTTTTAATTAGTTCAAAAGTTTGAAAGTTTTTGAAAAACAAAGTCTTATTGCTTCAATTACTTTATTAATTTTGCTTCTTCATGGGGTCTAGCTTTTTATTTCCTTTATTTTTTTGGAAAAAAATTAAAAAAAATTAAATGTTAATTTAATTTTCATTTCTTTTTACTTCATTTTAAGTTATTTTCTTCAATTTCAAATATATTTTTTAATTTTTAAAATTATTTTTCTAAATTTTCAATGATTCATTATGTTTTTCAATATTTTAATTTCATTTTTCAATTATTTTCATAAATTTTAAATTAGTATTTTCATCAAATTACAATTATATTCTTGATTTTTCTCCCATCATTTTAAAATCATTTTTTTTTTAATTTTAGAATATTTTCTTCAAATTACAATATCTTTTAATTTTTCAATTAGCTTCTTCAATGTATAATTTTTGTTTTTCTTTAAATATTAAAAAAAAAAAAATTATTTAGTTTTTTTCCAATTGATTTCTTAAAATTTTCATTGTTTTGTCCTTACTTTATTTAAATTTTACTTTTTAATATCTTCTTTGTTTCAATTATTTTATTGAAATCTTTTTTCATTTCTCATTTATATTTTGCATTTTTTTCCATTTCTTTCTCTTCAAATTCAATTATTTTTCTTTACAGTTTCTAATTATTTTTTCAAGCCTAAAATTACATTCAGTTGTTTACTTCTTCTTACTTTTAATAGATTTTTTCAACATTCCAATCTTTGCATTTATTTATAAGACTATAAATATTTTTGGAAATAATGTTCTTTTTTCGTTGTAACTATTGGACTGGACCACTGATAATACTGATTCGCCGACATTAAATCCTTTCGTCAATAAATGAAATAAAATCTTGTTTATTGCTTTTTTAGGTGTAGTCAATAACTCTGGGGATTTGAAAATTTAACAAACGTCAGAAACACTTTTGCCTTAAAAGAGACGCCTTTTCATAACAAGCTTTTGAAACTACTTTGACGGGGGTTGTCTTTTCATCCTTAACAGTTGAAGCGAGGAAATCGTAATTTCTCAACAAGTAATGCAGTCGGAGATATTTCGATGAAACCATTGAAACTGAAAATCACTCTGGAATGTTCACAGCGAGCATTTGCGTCTAAAATCAGCATATCCTCAGAGAGCACACCCTTTCATGACAAGTCTTCCAAAACTAAGGGTCTAAAAGACAAGCACCAAAATAATTGCAAGAACTTGTTTTAAAAGGGAGCAATTATATTCTAGAAGGATTCGCTAATGTGATTTCAAAAACCGTTAATGAAAATTTTAATATCTGTTTCTTTTTAAAACTCATAATAAAGTTAATTTCCAAGAGTTTTATATTTTGTGTTATAGATTTTACGAGGCGCATGAATATTCCCTACAACTCATTTGACATAATTCTCAATTGACATAATCTCAAATGGCATAATTCTCATTTGACGTAATTTCCATTTGACATAATTTCCAATTGACATCATTCTCATTTGAAATAATTCCCATTTGGACATAATTCACATTTGACATAATTCTCATTTGACATAATTCCCATTTGACATAATTCCCATTTAACATAATTCCTATTTGACATAATGCTCATTTGACATAATTCTCATTTGACATAATTCCCATTTGACATAATTCCCATTTAACATAATTCACATTTGATATAATTCTCATTTGACATAATTCCCATTTGGCATAAATCTCAGTTGACATAATTCCTAATTGACATAAAATTTTTTCTATTTTAAAGAAAATTTTCCCTATCTTAAATAAACTTTTCTTTATTTTAATAAAAATTTTATGCCATCTGAGATTTATGCCATTTGAAAATTATGACAAATAGGAATTATGTCAAATGAAAATTATATCAAATGGGAATTATGTTAAATGGGAATTATGTCAAATGAGAATTATGTCAAATGAGAATTATGTCAAATTGGAATTATGTCAAATGGAAATTATGTCAAATGAAAATTACGTCGAATGAGAATTATGTCAAATGAGAATTATGCCATTTGAGATTATTTTAATTGAAAATTATGACAAATGAGTTGTAGGGAATATTCATGCGTCTCGATTTTACTACACTTTTTAAAAAGTTACAATAGAAATATTTAAAAGGAGTGAAAATTTACGAAACTTATAAATATTATATTGATCCCCGTTTTTAAAAAAGTACCTTAAAAATTTCTAAAAATAGTAGGAAACCACAAAATCTTAATTAAAATAATTAATTTCTAATTATTAACCGAGAAATAAATAAAAAATAGTCAATTTGACTATTTGAAGGAGTTGACTGAAGTTTAATTACATTTTTTTTTATTTTATTTTGACATAACCTAAATATAAATTTATCCTATATTATAGTTATTTTTTATCCATGTTTCAAATACAGAGATTTTTCAGCGGGGAAAAAATTGCAAAGGACAACATTTTATACGATAAATATAATTTTATACAAGAAAATCGTAGAATTAATTGAAAATTAAATAAAAAAATTAAAATTACAGATTAATAATTGAAAATATTGTAAATTATGAAGAGGAATTATAATTTGAGCGAAATAACTAAAAAGTTAAAGAAATTAATATAAATAATTTTGAAATTAATATAAATAATTTAAAGTTAAAGAAAAACTTGAAAATCTTATAGAAATTAATTTTAAAAAATGAGAATAATTAAAAATTAGGAGATGCAATTGAAAAAAAAATACATAATACATACAAAATAAAAGAGAATAATTGAAAAATGGACAAACAATGATTAATTGAAAGAAATAAATGAAATTTAAAAGAAATATTTAATTAAACAAATTCCAAACTACATATTAAATGAAGGAAAACAATTGAAAAATGATTTTAAACAATTTTTAATTAAAGAAAATAATTTAAACACTACAGAAATAATTGAAAATTGAATAAAATAAATGAAATTTTAAATAAATAATGAAAAATATGGTAAATTATGAAAAATTAAAATTTTGAGAGAAAAAAACTGAAAAAATTAAAAAATAATAATTAAAAATATAATAAAAATAATTTAAAATTTATGAAAACAACTGAAATTTGAGAATAATAATCGAAAGTTCAAGAAAATAATTTTAAGAAATGAAACAAATAAATGCAAAATAATATAAACAATTGAAATTAAAGAAAATAATTAAAATTTAAGAAAAATATTTGAAAAATAATTAACATTTGTGAGAAATGACTGAAAACGTTACAGAATATTATTTAAAATAAAAGAAAATAAATAAAAAATTAAAAATTGAAGACAATAATTGAAAAATGAGTTAATAATTGAAAAATTCAGACATTAATTGATTATAATTAAAAAGTGGAGAAAACATTTGCAAAATGATAAAAATAAGAAAAAAAAAATTGAATATTGAGATAAATAGTTGAAAATTTTAAAAATAAATTCAGAAATAATGAAAATGATTGAAAATTGAAGAAAATAATTGAAAAATCAGAATGGCCGCAGGTCAGGGAAAAACTGGAAATTAAGGAAAAGTCAGGGATTTTCCCAAAAAATCTTATTCTTATAGACAACAAAAACAATTAAAATTTTCGATAAATAATTGAAAATTTTAGAAATTAATCGAAAAAGAATGAAAATAATAAGAAATTTAAGAATATCATTGAAGTAAGTGAAGAATACAATATTATCATTGCAAGAAAATAAATAAAAACTCAATAAAAAGGGAATTAATTAAACAGTGTGTTGTTTTAATATTGAAAAATATTTCAAAATTATTATAGAAGAGAATAATTGAAAATAATGAAAAGGATAATATTAAACTTGCATTAATAATTCGACACTGAATAAATTTACTGTAATTTAAAGAAAGTAATTACATTTTGTAAAAATAGTGGAGGAATGATGAAAGAAATTGAAAATAAATACAATAATAATTAATAAATAATGAAATTGATTTAGTGTTGATGAAAATAATTAAAACTGAAAAAGTAATTGAAAAAATTAAAGAAAGTAGTTAAAATTTGTGTAAACTAAATTTAAAATTGTGGTTAACATTGAAAATAATTAAAGTAGTGAAAAATTGAAAAAAATTGTTGTACATATTTAAAATTATAATAGAAGAGAATTATTAAAAATTGAAGAAATTTTTAAATCATTTCGAATTTAATATATTTGAAGCGTGCGAATTTATAAATTAATATTTTAATCAGTCCAAGTTCAAATTAATTGATATTTAACTAAATTTTTGCTTAATTTAAATCTTGACAAAAGTTTAAATAGATGAAAAATTTTTTGAAATTTAAAACGGAAAAACTTTTTTTTCACAAACTTGAGGTTTGAGCACAATTAATTAATGAAACTTGGAAATTATTATATGTGTATAATAATCAGAGCTGTAACTTAGGTTTTTCGAGCCCGGTGCGAAATAAATATTTTGGCGCCCAACCCCCTTTTATTCCTTAGAAAAATAGAAGTTAAAAAATATATTTAATCAGGGGCAGAGACTTGTAAATTTTTGCCATCTGCACACTTCATATTGACCGGTGGAGGGAGGGGGAGAAGAGAAATAAAACAATATTAAATTAATGAGTTTCTTAATTATCCTAATTATTATAACGCAAAATTTGACAATTTACTTTATTTCGTGTAAATTTTTTGAAATTAATAAACAATTAATCACAAAAAATATAAAATTTGTGGAAATCATTACAAATTCAAAAAAAAAAAAAAAAAAAATTGACGAACTTAATTGAAATTTGAGAAAAATAATTGAAAAATGATTGAAGCATTAAAAAGTGTATACAATAACTTAGATTTGACATAATAAATGAAAAGTTAGGATATTAATTGAAAAAAAATTAAAATAGATATCTAATTAAAAGGTGGGAAAAATAAATGCAAAAAGATAAAAGAAAATTAAAATTGAAAAGACTAATTGAAAAATCAGATAAATAATTGAAAATTTAGGAATTCAATTGAAGAATGAAATTTGAGAATAACTAAAATTTAAAGAAATTGATTGCAAATGATAATAATAATAATTGAAAATTGAAAGAAACTTATTAAAATTTGAGAAAAATATTTTAAAATCTAAAAAATTGATTGAAAAATAATGAAAGTAATAAAAACTAAAATAAAATATTTGCAAAGTAATAAAAATAATAAAAAATTGAAGACAATAATTTTAGTTTGTTAAAATAATTGAAAAAATTACAACATATAGTTATAATAAAAGAAAATTATTGCAGAATAATAAAAATAATTGTAAATTGAAAAAATAACTGAGATTAGAGATAAATAATAAAAAAAAAAGTTACAGAATTTATTAAAAAATACTTGAAAATGACAGAAACTAATTTAAAAATGATAAAAATAATTGAAAATTGAAGAATTTAATAAAAATTCGTGAAAAAATAATTGTAAAAATTACAGAATATGTTTGAGATAAACAAGACTACTTGAAAAAGGATAAAAATAATAGGAAACTAAAGTTTATTATGGAAATTTAAGAACACAAATTGAGAAAATTACAAAATTTATTTGATGTAAAAGAAAGTGATTCAAAATCCAAAAACATCATTGAAATAGTTGAAAAATACAAAAAACCAAACTCTTATTTTGTAAAAATAATTGAAAAATAACAAAAGAAATTGAAAGTTAATTAATAAATAATAAAACTAATTTGATATTGAAGGAAACAATTTAAACTGATAAAGTTTTATTTGAAAAAGTTAAAGAAAATAATTGAAAATTGCAGAAATTTGGAATTTAAAAATTAGGGGAAAAACTGAAAAATAATGAGAATCATTGAAGAAAGTTTTTAAAAAATGATAAAAATAGTTGAAATTTGTAGATATTAATTGCAATCATAAAAAAATAATTTTAAAAAATACAGAATATTTGTAAAGTAAAAGTATTACAAAATGATTTCAAGAATTTTTAATTCAGGAAAATAATTACAAAATAAATAGTAGAAATAATCGAAAAATTATTAAAGAAAATGAAAATTTCAGATATATTATTGAAATTTTCGTAATTAATCAACAAAGATTCAAAATAATATAAAAATTGTGAAAATAATGCAAATGAAAAAAAAATAATTAAAACTTGACAAATTATTTACAATTTGAGAAAAAAAAGTGAAGAATGATTAAAACATTTAAAAGTAGATGAAATAACTTTAATTTGAGATACTAAGTGAAAATTTAGAAAATCTGTTGAAAAATAATCAATATATCTAATTAAAAGATGGAGAAAATAATTGCAAAAATATAAAAGAAAATAAAAATTGAAAAAAATAATTGACAAATGAGATAAATAATTGAAAATTTAGAAATTTAATTGAGGAATGAAATTTGAGAATGACTAAAATTTGAAGAAATTAATTGCAAAATGATAAAAATAATAATTCAAAATTAAAGAAAATTATTAAAATTTTAGAAAAATATTTTAAAATCTTAAAATTTAATTAAAAGTAATGTAAGTAATAAAAAATCCCGGAAAATTGAAAATTGAAGACAATGATTTTAGTTTTTTAAAAATAATTGAAAAAATTACAACATATAGTTATAAATAATAAAAGAAAATAATTGCAGAATGATGAAAATAATTGTAAATTGAAAAAATAACTAGAATTTGAGAAAATATTTTAAAAAATTCGAAAATAAATCAAAAAATAATTTAAAAAGACAAAAATTGATTGAAAAATAAATTTAATAAAAAAATAGTTGATAGAAAAAATTGTTAATTGAAGAAAAATAATAAAAATTTGTAAAAAGTAATTGATTTAATTACAGAATATATCTGAGATAATAAGACTACAATTACAATTATAGGTATATTATAATTCTTCAAACTTCAATTAATTTGAAATTTCATTGATTAAAAATTTAATTAATCCTCGCTTTAAGGATAATAAATTTAAAATTATTTAAAAATTTCTTCAATTTTTAACAATTCTTTTCTATTATGATTTCAATTATTTGCTACAATTTTCATCTATTTTTATCATTATTTAAAATTTTTCTTTTAATTGCAATTATTTTCATTATTTTTTAATTTTTCCCCTAAATTATAAATTCAGTTTCCGGAAGTTTCAAATATTTTCTTTAATTTTTTCAAATAAATTGATTGATGAAATTTTTACTTAAAAACTAAATTTTACTAAATGAACGAATTATTTCCTTCCTATTAATAATTTTTATATTTATTGATTTTAAAAGGTTCATTAAAATGATGTTTTAAATACAGTAAATAAACACTTTTTGTCTAATAAAATACTTACAATTAGTAACATTTATAATAATCAACTTCGAACTGCCTAAAAAAAGTAATCTAAGTTTTTTGGTTTTATAATTTTTTTTTATTAAAAAAAGTATATATAAAAAAAATGTTGCGCCCCTCAAAGTTTGCGCCCCCCGAGGTTCGCGCCCGGTGCCACTGCACCGACGGCACCACCCTAGACTTACCTAAAATATCATAAGGAAGGTTTATCTGACTCAAATTAATTAGTATTTTGCTTTAAAATTAGTTTTTGAAAATTTATAAAAATTAGTAACTTTTTAAAAGATTTATTTTTTGGCAAAATTAAAATGAATTTGGACCAGATAGAGAAACAATAAGAGGCAGTTACTGGAAAAATTTTGCCTGCACTAGTGACGTCCTTCATCTAATGCCCTTAAAGATTTTCTTACGATTTGTATTTAATTTGTCGAGCGAGATGAAGCTTGAATTCCAATTGAGAAAAATTGGTGGAAAAGTTGAAATTAAAGTTAAATCAATGTCTGTGATTTCTCATAGGAAGTTGATAATGATTGGCTGAAACTTGTCAAAAGAAGTAACTGTTTACAGAGAAGTTTTATCTACCGCAAACACATTGAACTAACTTTCGGTCAGTCGTCTGACCGCCTCAGTTTCTACTCTCTTCTTTTCCCTTTAGTTTTCTTCATTCTCGCCTTTTCTATTCATTCTTTATTCTTTCTACCTTTCCCTTTCATTTCTCCCTGGAATAAACAACTTCTGTCTATCTTCCGATCTCGGGGCATTCAACTCGTTTCGAGTTTGACAGCTTTTAGTATTTTCGAGACAACACAAATAAATGGAAATTCCAAATCGCTCCGGGAATTTAATGCGTTCCCCGTTTCAACTTCCGATAATATGTCAGAGGATATTGCGTTCGTCTTCATTCCTGAAATTTAAAGCAACTCACAGCATCCGCCACTTATTCTATTACACTTTATTCAGCATTCTTAATCATTTCATACCAGTGATTTTAATAAATCATGACAAAAGAAAAATAAATTGATATTCTCTATTTTTACGGTATTGATTTTCAGTTCGTTGTTCAAGCATTTTTAGTTTGTTTTATTCCCGGCATTTATACAACTTTTGTACGTAAATATTTATAATATAGGTCAGAAAAAACAAGGAAGAGAAAAAAGATGAAAATAATTTTTATTTCATCAACACTTTGCTTCCATGCAAGCGAAAAATTTGCTTTTTCATACAGGAAATAAATTTATTAAAACAATGCAAACAAATAAGAATTTAATTTCGTTAAAAATATAAAATCAGTACGAAAACAAAACCCGGCCCTGTCCTTTAAAAATAAATAAAACAAGTTTTATTTACATACAACAAAATTTATAAAATTTTATAGAATTGAAAAAAATGGCAAAAATAATTGCACATTTGGCAAATTAATGGAAAAAAAATTAAAACTTTTAAAAATAGGTGAAAGTAATTAAAACTAGATAAACATTATTTTCATACATGAAAATTTTACTTCCATGTAAGCAAAATAATTTGCTTCCTAATAGAGAATGCAATAGATTTTAATAAAGCAAAAAAATCAAATTTAAATTTCGTTAAAAATAAAAAATAGACATTAAATTAATTAATTTTCAGAAAAATATATACTTTATATAGACCAATAGGTTCGTCTTTTAATCTAGAATATTTTATCCATAGGACTTATTATTATAAAATAAAAATTGGAAAAGTTAAAAAATTGAAAAAAATAATTGAAATAAAAAATAAAAAAAATTCAAATTTGATTAAATTATTGAAATAATTACATAATACATTTTAAATAAAGAAAATTTAAAGAAAATTGTAGATAATTTTATAAAATAAGAATAATTAAAAATTGGGGAAAATAATTAAAAAGTGATTTTAAAATTTGAAACTTGAAGAAAATTATAAAAAAATGATAAAAACAATGATAAGTTGAAAAAAAAATTAAATTTGAAATAAATAGTTGAAAAAATTGCGGAATATTTAAAAAAAAATTATTGAAATTTTTAAAAATTATGCCAAAAGAATGAAAATAATTAGAAATTTGAGAAAATAATAGAAAAAGTACAGAGTTTATTTTTAAGTAAAAGAAAATAATTGAAAAATCATTTTAAAAATTGAAAATTGAAGAAAATAATCTAAATTTGAGATAATAATTGAAAATTTAGGAAAATAATTTAAAAATAATTAATATTATTAAAATATGAAGAAAATATTTGCAAAGTGATTAAAAGAAATGAATATTAAACAAAATGATTAAAAATTGAGATATATTATATTTGAAAGTTCAGAATATTAATTCAGAAGTAATAAAAAGAATTAAAAATTAAGATAATAATTGCAAAATAAAAATAATAATGGTAAATTAAAAAAATTAATTTTAATTTGTGATAAGTAATATAAATAATGAAATTGTTTCATTGTCGAAGAGAAAATAATTAAAATTAAAAAAGTGATTGAAAAAATTAAATTAAAATTAATTAAAATTTGTGGAAGGTAGATTAAGATTTTTAGGAAAAAAAATGAGAAATAATGGAAACAATTAAAGATTGCAGAAAGTAATTGAAAAATGATCAAAATAGTTGAGAATTGTAGGTTAAGTAATAGAAATAATGAAAAAAAAATTAAATGAAGGATTAATAATAAATTGTATTGATAAATTCAGAAATTTAAAATATATGTTCATAATTTTTAGATTTTTAGGTTTCGTCCTTGGCCAGGATACCCTAAAAAAGAGCCATTAATTCTACTAATTTCCGTGAAAATATATTCTTCATGTAGATTAATCGATTTGTTTATCATTCTAGAATACTTTTTTCAAAGAGATCATTACTAAAAAACGACAAATAGAGAGGTTATATTAAGGTAATAACATTTTAATTTTGTTAAAAATAAAAAACAACCATTGATTTTAAAAATTTTCGGGAAAATCTATAATTTATATAGGTTGATCTTTCATTTTTTTGATGTAGAATATTTTTTGTAAAAGAGCCATGGTTATAAAATTTATATTTTGGATGTTCTAGAAAGAAAAAAAAATTTAAATGTAGAAATGAAGATATAAAATATCATTTTATTTAAATCCGTTGAAATGTTTTTGAGATATCTGTTATATAGTTTTAATATAATATATGTTTACAAATAAATTTTTCCCAAAAAAAATAAAACACTATTTTCATCTACACACTTCGAGGTTATAAAATGGTTACAAGGCGAAAGAAAACAATTTTTTTGATTTAATTTAATTTAATACAAAAATTTAATAAAATAAAGCGATTTTTTATTAGATGTTATGGAGATTTTGCTTGCACTAAATCATTATTATTTTTATTTTGTTTTAATAAATAAATTTGTCTAAAAATATTTCTTTTTCTAATCAACATAAACAATCCGTGAAATCAAACTGTAAAAAAGAAAAAAATAGATTGAAAAACTGCTTATTTAATTAATTTAGAAATTTTGAATGTACACTGTTAAAGCGGCCATATTTGCTTCTACACAGTAGCGCCGCTCTACCCGGGGTAATATATATTTTTTTTTGAGAATTAGAAAAAAATTAATATAAATTCATAATTAGAAGAAAACTGAATAAATAATATGAGATGATAGCGCAGGCGTAACAAAATCGCTGTAAAAGTACAAAGTACTCAAAGATAAAAAATTAAACTTTAGGTTAAGAATGTTAATCCGCTTAATAACATAACCTCAAATTAAAATGTGACTTTTAACGGCATGTGGCAAGTAAAACCATAACTAAAATGATTTCACCAAGTTTAGAAGATTCAGTTTTGTACAATTAAAAAAAAATTAGGTTGGACCGAAATTAATTGTCAAATAATAATTATTCTACATTCTGTGTTGTTTCTTTAACTTTCAATAAAATTTTCAATTTTTTTTTATTTCAAAATAAGAAGACGAAAAGAATAAGACGAACTAATGTAACAAAAATAATGTTCTGAGAGTGGACACTTGACGGAAATCTTCTAAAACACGCAAAATGAAACCCAAGATCTTAGAAGCTTTTTGAGAGACATCGGTTGTATGTTGCACTAAAGAAATGGTCACTGCTAAAAGTGACATCCAAGTCCTTAGAATTTTTCACCATCTGAAGAACAATTCTGTTAATTTTCGAATCAGGATTTTTATAATTGAGCTATTTATTATATTATTGAATTTGATTTATTGTTTTTTATGTTCCAGAAAAAATAAACATTATTTAATTTATTTTCGGCTTGAAATTGTAAGCTTTTGTGATATTCGCTATCAAAAATTCAATTGCAAAAATTAAAAATAAATAAGATTGCAGTCTAAATTTCTGAATTACTGTAAACATAACAGATTATTACTTATTCAATTTTTGTCATCTAATTTAAAATTTCATCATCTTTGTTTTTGAATTTATAAAAATTGTGTTTTACTCAAACTTAAATCGATTCAAATTTAAATCGGTTAAAAATTCAATTAATCTAAGCTTCAAAAATAGTAAGTTCAAATTTATTCATAATGTTGTTCAATTTTTAAATTTTTTAGATTTTTTATTATTTTTGTCGGTGTTTAAAATTATATTCTTTAGATTTTTAATTAATTCTATCAATACCCAATCAATAAATTAATTAATTTCTTCGACTTTCAATTTGAAAATAATTTTTTCAATTTCAAATAATTATAATTAATGCAAATTTCAATAGTCTATTTTAATAAATAAATTTTAAATTATTGTCTTCTATATTTTTTTCCTAAATATTTTTCATTTAAAAATAGAAACACTTTTATTGCTTCAATTATTTTATTAAGTTTTTACTTTTTTCTTGAAATGTTAATTTTATGTTTTAAATTTAAAATTATTTCATTCACTTTTCAATGTTATATTTACTTTTAAATTAATTTCTAAAATTATAATTATATTTCTCAATTTTTAAATTATATTTCTTTAATATTCAATTATATTCTTAAATTTTTTAATTATTTTTTTCAATATTAAATATATTTCTTCATTTATCAATTATCGCCTTTCTTTGTTAATTTTTTGTTGAAGTTTTTCCATTATTTTCTTTAATTTAAATTTTTTTTCTTATTAAAATTATATGTTCTTTAAATTTATTCAATCAACTTTATTAATGCATTATTTTAATATTTTTTAAATTAGTTACTTCATTTTTAAAAATTATTTTCTTTTTTCTTCAATTAATTCAATATTTTTAATTGTTCTTTATAAATTTTAATAATTTTCTTCAATTTTAAACAATTTTCTTAATCTTCAATTATTTGCCTTGATGTTTAATTATTTTCCTCAATTTTAAATTATTTTCTTTAAACTGACATTTTAATTATAAAAAATGTCACTCCTTGTTTTAATTTTTATTTATATTTTATATGTCCATCTTCTTTTCATTCGAAAATGTAATTAGTTTGATTATCAGAAATTGCATTTTACAGAATTTCTCTTTAACCAGCTTTTTATTTAAAAGGATCCTAATTAAATCGAATTTTAATTTAACATAATTCTCTTTTAACAGAATTTAAAGTGAATCGAATTTTTAAATGACATAATTTTTATTTGCACGAATTGATATTTGATAGAATTGTTAAAACACAAAATTTTCAGTTCATCGAACAATTATCAACAATTCTATCGAATATGAATTCATGCAAATAAAAATTCTGCCAAATAGAAATTCCGATATTTAAAAATTCGACTCATTTCAAATTCTGTTATAAGAAAAATCTATTCAATTGAAATTCTGTTCATTTAGAATTTTTAAAACTAAAGTTAGTTAAAAAGACATTCTATAAAATAAAAATTCTGTAATCTAAAAATAATATTTTGTAAAAATTCAGGTTAATTTAAAATCGATTGAAATCAAATTCGAAAAATGAAAATTCTATGAATTTTATAGAATATAAAAAAAAAGTATAACTCTTCCTGATAACTTGTTTCAAACAATTAAACTTATTTTTAATTTAATATTTTAAATTTCCCTTTAATTGGACCAATGAAATTATTAATTTAAAAAATTGTCTTTTGTTTTAGGGCATATCTAGTAGATCTCACAGTGACTTCTCACATTTTCTTGAAAATGCTTGAACAATTTTGTGCGAGGGGAAGAAGCGTTATTGTTCAGACGAATAAGAAAAAAAGCCAGAAACGCAAAAGCCAGAAAAGTGAGTTTCGGTTTAAATCTCGCAATACTGCTGCTTATAAATATGGAACTTCAAATTGAATTTTTAGAGTTATTTCATTCATACAAGAATCCCAGTATATCAAATTTGCAGAATCTTACTTTACTTTAAAATGCATCAGTTCAACTTGCATACCTTGCGGATATTGATTTCGAGATCTTTTCTAACAAAATTTTAAGACGACTATAAATTGACAGATCCATCTTAGGGAGAAATGAAATTCGTTTAGGAAACGAGTTTCGCGAATTAGATTTATCGCAGGTGTATACATATATTTTCTCGGAAAAGAATCAATAGTCTTGCGTGCTTTATTTTCGTCCAATTTCTTTTTTTTTTTTCTTTATTTGTTGCCTTCTATCAAAGAATACGTCTACAATAATCTATCAAGTTCCCTTTTTCCTGTCATTTTAAATTCTGTTTGTGTTTTTTTTTTTTTTTAATTTTTTTATTTTATTTTACAGTGCCCGTCAAAGAAAATGTACAAACTGCGCCAGTTGAACAGAGTTTGGAAGATCGATGGGACGATGTCGGGCCAGAATTGTCAGCTGTTATGCAATCAAATCAGATCCCAGTCGTTATGCCTTTTGATGCGACTCTGGACACTCCAATTGATGAGCAAAAGTAAATTTCTCGCTTTGATCTCTATTTCTGTTATTTTACTTTATATTTGATTATTAATTAACATCAAATATTAAATCATACTTTGTATTTTCAGGAATGATGCAATGAAGAAAATTCAAGTTCTGCTGCGTCAAAATAAAATGGAGGAAGCGGTCGGACTGTTTCGTGCTGCCAGGTAAGAGTTTCCTATTTTATCCTTTGTCCACGAATTTATTTCTAGAAAAAAAAGCGGATGCATCGCGCCTACAACACGTAACTAAACCACGTAACTCCCTTCTACCTGTAGAACTACGTAACTCCCTCCTGCCTCAAAAACCACGTAGCTTTCTTTTACCTCTAGAACCATGTAACTCTCTCATATATTAAGAACCATGTAACTCCCTTCTACCTCTAGAACCACGTAACTTTCTCCTACCTCAAAAACCACGTCACTTTCTCCTACCTCTAAAACCATGTAACTCCCTTTTACCTCTAGAATCACATAACTCCCTCATACATCAAGAACTACGTAACTTTCTTCCACCTCTAGAACCACTTAACTCCCTTATACATCAAGAACCACGTATAATAAGTTAAAGGTTGTTAAAAAGGTAATTGTTCTATTTTTGTAAAACAGTTTTTTTTTTTGGGAGTGGTATTATTTGATTTAGTTAAAATTGATCTGATTTAGTGAAAATATCTACTAATTTTTAGTCATATTTCACTAAAATTTGACTACAATTTACGTGTATTTTAAGAAAAAATTACAGGACAAAAATATTTAAAAAATTTTAAAATTTCGAAATTTTTTGAATTTTAGAAGTTTTCTATTTTGCCAATTTTGGTCCAAAATGGCCACCCAACGAATTTGGCCTTTAGTTTTAGCAACTTAAAAAGTGTTCCAAAGATGAAGTCGATAAGTAAATTTTTACTCAAGTTATCGTGAATTAAAATTTTTCTACAGACAGACAGACAGATACTTCCGTAAAACTCATTTTTTTGGAATCAGGATTTCTCAAAACGTCGAGAAATGTGGAAATTACGAAAAGTTTTAAATCGCACAAAATTTAATACCTTCTCATTTGAGAAGGTATTAGTTTGTAATATTACAGAAGTCAATTTTATTTTCTATTTTATCTTTTGGTAATTTTTTACATTTTGTTAAAAATTAGTTCCATTAGTCAAAGCTTGACAAAGTCAAAATTTCAATAATCCCTTAATTTTTAATGGTAAAAATTTTTTTAAATAAAAATTTTAGTCGATTCTAATGTTAATTCATTCAAATTTGAATTGATTTTCATTTCAATTCATTCTAATTCTGACTTTCTAAACAACCGTAAAATTTCAATAGATGCAACCTTCAATAATTACAAATCAGTCTAAATTTTTAAGGAAATATTTTTATCCTTTATATATTTAATTCAATAAAATTTCAACTGACTTGCATTTGAATTTATTATAATTTTGAACAATTTTAAGATCAGTTTATCTAAGTTTCTATTTATCTAAATTTTAATACATTTGAATTTATTATAATATAAAAATAGCCTCTTTTTTCAATTGTTGGTAACTTGAGAACAACTGACTTTTGGAAAAAATTCTTAAAGAAAAAAATGTGCCTTTTTGTGCATAGAATTAGGAAAAAAATATTTGAACATTAAAAAAAAAAAATTTTTTTTATCGATATATATTGGCATGTATAATATGCTATCCGTTTTAAAATATATATACAGTAGAGAAAATGGAATAATTTTTTTTTTTAATGTTCAAATATTTTTTTCCTAATTCTACGTACAAAAAGGCACATTTTTTTCCTTAAGAATTTTTTCCAAAAGTCAGTTGTTCTCAAGTTACCAACAATTGAAAAAAGAGGCTATTTTTATAAACAAATGATCATATCTACCTTAAAAATTATCGTAGAGCAATTTCTAAAAAATCGTTTTAAAGGTGACAAAAAATGCTTTCAAATGACATTTGTAGAATTAAAATGTGATGACTTCTTCAAAAATGGTATCGATTTAAAATTTTTTAAAAAAAGTGAAAAAAAATTTTTTTTAATTTAAGCAATTAAACAATAAAAAAATTTTTTTTTTTAATTTTGTTTAGGTGTCATTTCAAGTCAAATACTTAAACTTTAAAATAAATATTTGATGAAGGATTTATCTTTATTATTAATGAAGATACAAAACTTTTTGTAAAGCCCTTGCATGCCGTAGGGTGGGCAAATCCTGTTGAGCGGCACTGTATGTATATATGTATATATCTCAATTTTGACACAGGGATTTTTGAAAATACTTAATTAAAGTTCTTAAGCACATTTTTCTTTCTTTAAAATTCTTTTTATCTTATTTCAAAAAGTCTTTTTTGTATATATTTTTTTTCACTTTCTAATTCCAAAGAATTTTATTTCTTCATATCGTCGTTTTTCACGTTTTTATTCTGAAGATTTAAAATATTCAATTATTTTAAAGAAATTTTTGTTTTCATAATTTTTTTTCTACTCTAAATTTTTAATATTTTATCGACACTGGTATGGTTTTAATTTTTCTTTAATTTTAAGTTTTAACCTATTTTGTTACAGATTAGTGCAAGGTATTTTGACTGTTTTTTTAAATTTGACTTTTTAGAATATTTTTAAATTTTCTAATGTTTTAAGATTTCTCCGTTCTTCTAAAAGTTTCTTCTTTGTCTTTTTATTTTATTTTATTTTTTTTTTTGTATAAAACAGGGTGTCTGCTAACCGGGAATTTTCCGTCAAACCGGGAATTTTCTTTCTGGACCAATAAATTTGACTAATATATCAATTTGTTTTATAAATAATGATAATAACTTTATGCATTTTGAACCAATCTGATTATGCATTTAAATTTTGTGTAATTATGCGACAATTATGCAATTGAAAAAAAAAAATATACATTAAAAATTAAAATATAATATAATATATTCTCATGAAATATAGATGTTTGTCTACTATCTTTTTTTCTTAACGCTAACAATATAGCAGAAACAATGAAAGACATTAAACATAAAAAAGTCAAATTATTATGAAAAAATGTAGATAGAACTTCAGTTTTTTTATTAGACCGTACATTGCATAATAGTTTATATAATTTTAGGCAATTCTATTGTGTGCTTTCAATTATCAATTATTTTCATCATATTTCAATTATTTTCTTCGATACTCAATGATTCTCGTCTTTTTTCAATATTTTTTTTTCAATTATCGATTAGGTTTTTGAAGCTTCAATTCAATTCTTCAATTATTCAACTATTTTCAGAAATTCACAATTATTTTCTTCAACTGACAATTACTCTTTTCAATTTTCAATTATTTTCTTCAGTTTCCAATTATTTTCTACAATTCTCAATTATTTTCTTCCATTTTGAATTATTTTAATTAATTTCAAATTATTTCTTCATTTCTCAATTATTTCCTCGATTTTCTACTATTTTCTTCAATTGCCAATTTTCTTCAATTTTCAATTATTTTCATCAATTTCTAATTAATTTCTTTACTTCTGAAGTATTTTCTACGATTTTCAATTATTTTAATCAATTTTTAATTTTTTTCTTCAACTCTAAATTATTTTTTTCAATTGCCAATTATTTGATTCAATTTTCAATAATTTTCTTCAATTTTCAATTATTTTCATCAATTTTTAATTATTTTCTTCAGATCTCAATTATTTCCTTTAATTTTTAATTTTTTAATTCAATATTCAATAATTCTCGACTTTTTTCAACTATTTTTTTCAATTATCATTTATTTATTTCACATCTCAATAACTCCTCCAATTTTCAATTATTTTCTTCTATAATCAATAATTCTCGGCTTTTTTCAATATTTTTTTTCAATTATCAATTATGTTTTTGAAACTTCAATTCAATTCATCAATTATTATTCAACAATTTTCATAAAATCACATTTTCTTCAATTTCAAATTAATTTCTACAGTTTTTAATTAATTTCTTCAAATTACAATTACATTCTTCATTTTTTATTGTTTTTTTCAAATTCTATAATTCTTGTTTAATTTCTTTTTTCTTCAATTATCACATATTTTCTTCTACTTTCAATCCCATTGTTCAATTCTTGAATTATTTTCTTTAATTCTTAATTATAATTTTCGACATTCAATTCCATTCTTTAATTTTCAATTGTTTTTTCCAATACTTAATAACTCTAGGCTTTTTACAATGATTTTTTTAAATTCTCAATTATTTTCTTCAATTTCCAATTATTTTTTCATATTTCTTTCAATTTCTCAATTTCTTTCAATTTTCAATTTCTTCTCAATTTTCTTCAATAATTAAAAATTCTCAGCTTTTTTAAATTATGTTTTTCTTTTAATTTTTATTTAAATTAATAATTTTTAAATTATTTTCTTCAATTCGCAATTATTTCCGTCGATTTCTAAATTTTTCTGCTGTTTTCAAATATTGTCTTTAATTTTTAAGTACTTTCTTTAATATTCAATTATTTTCTTCAATTTTTAATTATTTTGTTCAATTTTCAATTGTTTGTTTCAATGTTCAGTAATCTCAACTTTTTTCAATTATTTTTTTTTTCATTAGTTATTTATTTCATGTTTCAAAGCCTCCTTCAATTTTCAATAATTTTCTTCAATTTTCAATTTAATTATTCAATTGTCCAATTATTTTTTTCAATTGTCAATTAATTTCTTTAAATAAAATTTCTACTCTTCAATTTTTAATGTTTTCTTCAATATTAAATAATTCCTGGCATTTTCCATTTTTTTTTTTTAAATAATAAATTATTTTCTTCTTTTTTCAATGCAATTGTTTAGTAATTTTCTTTAATTCTCAATTATTGTATTCGAATTTTAATTTTATTTCTCAATTTTCAATTTTTCTTTTTTTAATATTCAATAATTCTGTGTTTTTACGATTTCAATTTCATTATTTAATTTTCAATTTATTTCTTGAATTTTGAATTATTAACTTAAATTTTAAATTATTTTTTTTCGATTTTCTATCTAGTTGACCAATTTTCAATTATATTCTTAGAATTTAATAACCATTGTTCAATTGTAGATTAATATTGACTTTTTTTTTTTAATTTCGTTTCTAATTGTCACATATCTTTATCATTGTTTAATTATTTCTTTCCATTATTAATTATTTCCTTTCATTATTAATTGTTTCTTTTAATTCTTAATTTTTGTAAAGTTTAATATTTAATTCTTCAATTGTCAATTATTTTCTTCAATTATCAACTGTTATCTTCAATTTTTGTAGCGATTTGTAGGTTTATTTATCCAACTTAAAAGAAATTTTAAGTTAACAATTGATTAACCGGGAAATGACCGGGAATTTTGTGAGACGAAATTAATAGACACCCTGATAAAATTTTTCCTTCACTTTTTTCTTTTAAAAACATTTATTCTTTTGTTGTTTTGATTAAAACTACTGTATGCGCAGTAGCCTAGGTTAAAAATTTTCAATGCGCAGTAGTGACTGCTGCCATTTCTAAGCCTCTTTTTTCATGTCCATCGACAGTTTTTATAATATGCAATAGCACACAAATAACTTTTCCATATATTTTTTTGCGTGCGCGAATGATGTAAAAGTTAAATAGATTTGAAGCTTTTAGGATAAAATTCAGTTGAGTGTTTTCGATTTTTCTCGTTTACATCAATTTTTTTCCAAGCACTAGAAAAATTAATTTATTCATTTAATAAATATTCATCAACGAGACGTGTGCTTTCATTTCAAACAATTTGAAAATCATTTTTAAAAAAAGTCAAATCCATTTTCTGAGTTTAGAAAGAGGCTTTTATAGTCAGAAATATTGTTGTTGTTGTTGTTTTTTTGTTTTGTTTCTTTTGACAAGGTAAAATCGCGAGTTATTAAATGAATTAAACAGGACTTGAAAGCTCGTGTTTTTGGGTGCTATTGGCAGATATTGAAAGAGTCGATTCTTGAATGTTTTTAATGTGCGACTCGCTTTTTTCGGCAGGTCTCGTTGAAAAGCTGCATTTTATTTTGCCTGCGGGTTACAATACATTCCGACGGTCAGATGTGAATTATACTGAGTAACCCGAACGTGGGTGCGGGACGGTAAAACCTTTGTTTTAGTCCACAAAAGCGTTTGTTGTAATGGGGTTAAAGAGTGAACAGAAAGCTCGGATTTATCGAGGCGGGCAGGCACGCATTCGAGAATCAACTCTCTCGCCACAAATTCAAACAGACGTACTTGTGTAGAAACCTATTTCATTAATTAACGTTTTTTGTTGATTCCAATATTATCTGCGCTGAAAAAAGAAAAAGTCTCACTTGGATTTCGATGTTTGCGGTTCGTCTTTCATTACTTGTAACGTCTCGTTTTATTTTACGAAAGGAACTTGATTCCTTTAATGCTTATTAGCTCTTCCTTTTTTCCTCCTTCTTTCTTGTTTCACGCAGGATTTTCATTTTATCTGAAAGAGGAATTACTCGCAGAGAGAGAAAAAATTATTCTTTTAACAGTTTTTTTTTTAATTAAATGTATAGAGGAGACCGCTCAACAGTAGACAGCAAATAAATTCTAACAGGTGCAACTATTTCAGGCTGAAGTAATTAACAAAATGTTTAATTCTAAAATGAAGCTAGTATCATCTCTTAATTAATGCAATCTGTAACTAAAGAGTCTGATATTAGCCGCTTATTTATAATAAGTATTTTTATAACACGATAAAAATTTAATCGAATAATCGTGCAAAACTTGAAATACTTTGGCCGATAGGGAAGAGGGGGGGACATGCTCATTCTTATACATTTTTGGCTAAAAATCTTGTTATTTCCTTGACAACGCTGTCTATATTTTTGGCGTAATATTTACGCAAAACTACATAAGTGTACTAAATTTCAGCACCCTAAGTCTAAAACTGTGGGCGCTAAGGGGAACACGCTCTTCATTAAAAAAAAGTTTTTAACATCATTAAAGACACCCGCCTTTAATCGCGTTCTCTATATTTTCCGTATAATCTACATGTAAAACTATATGTGTGTACCAAGTATCTATCTAGGTCAGATACTTTGGCCACTAGGGTGAGGGGGGAAGGGTAATTTGAGGCGCATGAATATTCCCTAAAACCCATTTAGCCTAAATCCCATTCAGCATAAAACCATATACCCTAAAATGCATTCAGCCTAAATCCCGTATAATCTAAAATGCACTCAGCATAAAACACATTTGACCTAAAATGCATTCAGCCTAAAACCCATTTAACCTAAAATACATTCAGCCTAAAACCCATTTAACCTAAACCTCATTTAGCATAAATTCTATTTAACTTAAAGTGCATTCAGCCTAAGTCCCATTTAACCTAAAATACATTCAGCCTAAAACCCATTTAACTTAAACCTCATTAAACATAAATTCTATTTAACCTAAAATGCATTCAGCTTAAATCCCGTTTAACGTAAATACATTCAGCCTAAAACCCATTTAACCTAAATTCCATTTAACTAAAATCCACTTAACCTAAAGTGCATTGAGCCTAAATCACATTTAATCAAAAATGAATTTAGCCTAAACCTTATTTAACATAAATCCTAATTACCCTAAATTCCAATTACCCTAAATTTCATTTACCCTATATTCCATTTAACCGAAATTCGATTCAATCTAAAAGCCATTTAACCTAAAACTCATTTCACCTAAATCTAACTTAACCTAAAATGCATTCCGGCAAAAATTCATTTGACCTAAATCTCATTTAACCTAAATTCCATTCAAACTAAAATGCATTCCGTCTAAATGCAATTTAAACAAAAACTCATTTAGCCTTAATCTTATTTAACCCAAATTCCACTTAAACAAAATCTCATTTAACCTAACTCCCATTTAACCTAAATTCCATTGAGCCAAATTCTATTTCACCTAAAATGCATTCAACCTAAATCTCATTTAACCTAAAATGCATATAGACTAAAACCATTTTTCCTAAATCCCATTGAACCTAATTTATAATGTACATTTTAGGTTAAATGGGATTTAGCACAAGTGGTTTTAGGCTATATGCATTTTAGGTTCAATGGGATTTGAACTGAATGCATTTTAGGTTAAATAAAATTTAGGTTAAATGAAATTCAGATTAAATGAGATTTAGGCAGAATGAATTTAAGGTTAAATGGGATTTAGGCTAAATGCATTTTAAGTTAAATGGGATTTAGGTTCAATGGGGTTTAGGCTGAATGCATTTTCGGTTAAATGGAATTTAGGTCAAATGGGATTTAGGTTACATAAGATTTAGGCTGTATGAAATTTAGGTTAAATGGGATTTAGGCTAAATGAATTTTAGGTTAAATGGGGTTTAGGTTAAATGAGATTTATGTTAAGTGGATTTTAGTGAAAATGGGATTTATGTTGAATGGGTTTTAGGCTGAATGCATTTAGATGAATTGGGTTTTCGGCTGAGAGCATTTTAGGTTAAATGTGTTTTAGGCTGAATTCATTTTAGGTTATATGGGATTTAGGGTGAATGCATGTTAGGATAAGTGGGATTTATGTTAAATGAGTTTTAGGTAAAATGGGTTTTAGGTTAAATGGGATTTAGTTTAAATGCATTTTAGGTTAAATGGGATTTAGGCTATATGGTTTTAGGTTGAATGGGATTTTGGCTAAGTGGGTTTTAGGGAATATTCATTCGCCTCGGTTCATCCTCAGATGGAAATAAGCGAGCAACCATATTGAATTTTTTACAAACAGAAATCTCCAATGTTTACATTTATAATTTATTAAAATTAAATATCAATAAAGTAACTGTAAAGTTCATTTCTTTTGGAATCTTGAAAAGAACACAGGTAAGTTCATTTTAGCATTTGGGTCATTGAGTTTTATGTTGCTGCTTAAAAGTTTTATAATTTTTATTTAATAACTTTTTTAATATAAGAATTATAAAAAATTGCCCTAAAATAGAAATATTCTGTATATTTTCCTGAGCATTAAAAAAAAAAGAAAACCTTCATACGACTCAATTCTCGTAAACTATTTAATATCTTGACCTAAATATTTATGTAAAACATTAGTCATATTAAATATAATTTAAATATAATTTTCGCCGTTAACCTGCCTGAAAAAAACGTAAATTTCACTTGGAATCGCACAACTGTAAAATAAAAACAAAGGCGCCATAGGTTTGCCACACGGTGTTTCGCTAATCTTCAAAAAATGAAAAAAAAAAGAACGGAAGAAAATGCTTGATAAAAGATTTATGTACAAACGGTTCTTTGAATACATTTATTTTGACCCAATTTGCATTAATCAGATATTTTTGTTGTTGAGCACAGTTTGAAATCACATACACCTGTTACCAGAAAAGTAACGTTGAGCTTTGAATAATGTAAATTTGGAGATAAAAGTTTTCTTTGACGGTAAATTTCACGAGATAAATTGTTGAGTAAAACCGCGACTAAACCTCGACAGATATCTAAGCTTCAAGTCGAAGATCGTGGTTGGAAAGCTGGCAGTGGAGTATTTACTAGGCAAACTAACCACGAGTACAAGGACTCGGAATCCTCATTCTCGTTGAGATATGTAAGGAGCAAGGAGGTATTATATTGTTTACCGTAATACCTAAGACTAAGTATTACCATAAATGTGTTATTAATAATATCGGGCTAGATAAGAGAGGTTGTGTGCCAAGCAGCAGTCTGCTCTATCCTTTTATTCCGTTGTATACATAAGACGGGATATAACGTTGTCTGGAATCCCATTGTGTGCTAGGCGATGCAACCTCCCACTAAAATAGAGGTAGCGTCGGTACAGGGTGCGACATTAATACTCCCGGAAGTTATTAGCATGAATATCGCTGCTCAACCCTTCGCTGAAACGCGATATCTTTTTTTCCAACAGCTTTTGCACCGCCCTCACTTTTAATGGGAATACACTAGACGCGTTATTCCAATATTCACAAAAGCCTCAAACACAATTCCCATTTTGTTTTCTTGGCTCATTAAAATTTTCCCTTTCTCTTAAGAGTTACAAATATTTTAATTTTAAAAATTTTTTGTTATACCTACTACAGTTAAGGAGAAAATTTCTTGAAAAATTATTATTTTCAAATTTTGCTTCCTCATAGAGGAAGCTTTGTAATAGTTAAGATTTTCGATTTTCCGAAAATAGTCTAAATCGACTCATTTTCATCTAAAAGGCGTAAATTTTCATTCTTAAGCAAATGTCCAGTTGTATGTGTGTGTATAGCGTTTTTTGTAGCCAGGATATCTCGAGAACGCTTAAATGAATTTCAATTAAATTTTGGATGACTTATGAGGTTTATGAATATCTAAATTTGGACACAAGGATTTTTGAAAATACACAATCAAATTTTTTTTAGCACCTTTTTCCATCGAAAAAAATCCTTTTTTGCCTAAAATTTTTTCCATGTTAAAAATACAACATAGGTAATACAAAAATCATATTCCTTATCGCAAAACAAATCGATTGACCTATTTAGCTTTTATAATTGATCAAAAATTCGTAGAATAATTGACATATTTTCATTTTTTGCATTTAAAATTCTTTTTTTAATCAATTCTCCAATTAACTTTTATATTATAAATTTGTTGCTTCCTCTATGAGAAAGCAAATTATTATGCTTACTTAAAAGCGAAATGTTCATGAAATAGACATAATTTTCACCTAGTTTGGTTTAACTAAGATTACTGTGTGTGTGATATGTCGTTACAGGGTGTTAAGCATTTTTTCAAACCCTTTTCCTATTACCCTCACTTTTAATGAGACTATACCCAATTTTTTGGTTTAATTAAGATTGTGTGTGTGAAGGCGCATAAATATTTCCTAAAACACATTTAACCTAAATCCCATTTAGCCTAAAACCATAAAGCCTAAAATGCATTCAGCTTAAATCCCATTTAACCTAAAATGCATTCAGCATAAAACACATTTAACCTAAATCCCATTTAACCTAAAATGCATTCAGACTAAAATCAATTTAACCTAAATCCCATTTAACCAAAATTCTATTTAACCTAAAATGCATTTCAGCCTAAATCCCACTTAAACTAAAATGCATTCAGCCTAAAACACATTTACCCTAAATCTCATTTAACCTAAAATGCATTCAGCCTAAAACACATTTAACCTAAAATGCATTCAGCTTAAATCCCGTTTAACCTGAAATTCATTCAGCCTAAAATCCATTTAACCTAAAATGCAATAAGCCTAAATCTTATTTAACCTCAAATTTATTCAGCCAAAATCACATTTATCCTAAATCTCATTTAACCTAAAATACATTCAACCTAAAACCCGTTTAACATAAATTCCATTTAACCTAAACTTCATATAACCTAAAATCCATTTAAACTAAAATTTAATCAGGCTTAATCCTATTTAACCTAAAATGCAATCTTATTTAACCTAAATCCCATTTAACCTAAATTCTATTTAACCTAAAATGCATTTCGCCTAAATCCCACTTAACCTAAAATGCACTCAGACTAAAACACATTTAACCTAAATCTCATTTAACCTAAAATGCATTCAGCCTAAAACACATTTAACCTAGAATGCATTTAGCTTAAATCCCGTTTAACCTAAAATTCATTCAGCCTAAAACCCATTTAACCTAAAATGCAATTAGCCTAAATCTTATTTAAACTAAAATTCATTCAGCCTAAATCACATTTAATCTAAATCTCATTTAACTTAAATACATTTGACCTAAAACCCGTTTAACAAAAATTACATTTAACCTAAACTCCATATAACCTAAAATCCATTTAAACTTAAATTTAATCAGCCTAAATCCTATTTAACCTAAAATGCAATCTTATTTAACCTAAATCCCATTTAACCTAAATTTTATTTAACCTAAAATGCATTTCGCCTAAATCCCACTTAACCTAAAATGCATTCAGCCTAAAACACATTTAACCTAAATATCATTTAACCTAAAATTCATCCAGCCTAAAACACATTAAATCTAAAGCTTATTTAATCTAAATCCCATTTAACCTTAATCTCATTTAATCTAAATCCCATTTAACCTAAACCTCATTTTATCTAAATCCCATGTAACCTAAAATGCATTCAATCTAAATCCCATTCAATCTTAAATTCATTCAGCCTATGTCTCATTTAAATCTAAATTTCATTAATTCTAAATTCTATTAAACCTAAAATTGTTTCAGCCTTAATCCCATTTAACCTAAAATGCACATAACCTAAAATCATTTTTCCTACATTTCATTGAACCTAATTTATAAAGGGGGATTCAGGTTAAATGGGTTATACGCTGAGTGCATTTTAGGTTCAATGGGATTAAGGTAAAATGAGTTTTAGGTTAAATGGATTTTAGGCCAAATGCATTTTACGTTTAATGAGATTTAGGGTAAATAAGATTAGGGTAAATGCATTTTAGGTTAAATGAGATTTATGTTAAATGAGTTTTAGGCTGAATTCATTTTAGGTTAAATGGGATTTAAGTTAAATGAGATGTAGATGTAGAAAGCGTTAACAAATTACGTAACGTTTTTTGTGGGGGTAGGGGCAAAATTTGCTGAAAAAACGTTACGTAATATGTGAACGTTCCCTTAATGCAATTTAAGTTAAATGAGATTTAGGTTAAACAGGGTTTAGTCTAAATGCTTTTTAGGTTGAATAAAATTTAGGTTTAATGAGATTTAGGTTAAATGGGATTTAGGATAAATGCATTTTAGGTTAAATGAGATTTAGGATAAATGCATTTTAGGTTAAATGAATTTAGGTTAAATGGGTTTTAGGTAAAATAGAATTAAGGTTAGATGGGATTTTGGTTAAATAAGATTTAGGCGAAATGCATTTTAGGTTAAATGAGATTAAGGCTGAATGCATTTTAGGTTAAATGAATTTAGGTTAAATGCGTTTTAGGTGAAATGGAATTAAGGTTAAATGGGATTTAGGGTAAATAAGATTTAGGCCAAATGCATTTTAGGTTAAACGAGATTTAGGCTAAATGGGATTTATGTTAAATGCATTTTAGTTTAAATGAAATTTAGGCCGAATGCATTTTAGCTTATGTGTTCTAAGCTGAATGCATTTAGGTTAAATGGGATTTAGGCTGAATGCATTTTAGCCTAAGTGGAATTAAGGTTAAATGGGATTTAGGGTAAATAAGATTTAGGCTGAATGCCTTTTAGGTTAAATGGATTTTGTTCAAAAAGTTCGAAAAAAGTATCATTCGAAATTAAAGTTTTTATGTGTATTATCTATGTGTGTATTGCACTGTGTGTGTGTGTGTGTGTGTGTGATTGTGCTTGTGATCATTGGGTATTAAATAACGATCTATACAATAATTCGAAAAAAATAGTTTCCTTTGGACGTTCTACTTCTATTTAAAAATGTGCGTGAGCAAGAGTGTGTTTGTTTGTGTGTGAATGTAATTGTGTGTTTGTGTAAATATACGTGTTTTTAATTCCTAATGATTTATTCCATAATTAATTGTGAAAACAAACATAAAAAAGGTAAATAACTGATTTTTAAAGTGATATGTTTTTGTTAAATGCATATTTAGAAAAGTACGTATAGAATATTCATAGCGGTTCCATAACCTGAATTTAACAATACAAAAATGTGATGCTTATGCTCTCTCTTATAAAGAGCTTTTAATAAATTAAACTGATTTTATAGTGGACTAATGTTCGATGAATTTTTATGAGAGATTTTGTTGACTTTAAAAATTATAAAACTTGAAATTTTAGTCGTCCTTGTCCCTCTACTAAAAAAAAAAAAAAGAATGTTTTTCTGAAAATATTACAATTTTTATTGTATTGTTGGTTAAATGATTTTATTTTTGATTTTCAAACACTGATTTGTTTCATTTGAAACGCAGCGAGGCTACTAATTGGGAAAAATGTCTGAAATTTGCTTTCCACTTTTTTTGAAGTTCGTGAAATATTTCAAATAAATTCCAAATATTTCGACCAAATGTATAGTCTATTTAAAATTGTAATTGGGTGGTAAAAAATAGATTATTCAGATACTCTTCAATTCACTCAACCGTATTTCACCATTATATAATTTATTTCAAGCCGGCTTTTGATGTCCATTGATAATAATAAAATTAGAAATATTTGAAATTTTGTCGAGTGCACAAAATTTTAATAACTCTCGTGATATTAAATTTTTTGCGTATCGCATTACGAATAAGATCTTTTTAAAGTTTTGACTCAATTAAAAATATTATATTAAATTGTAAATTTTTTAAATTATGCGCATATAAAAGTTGTCCGAGAAGAAAATTATATTTTTCAAATGTAAAACACTTTGCAAGCTCAGATATGTAACTTGAAACTCAGGGTATGATTAAACAATTTTGAAATTATGTGGCAACTCTTCCGTATAATTACGAAATGCTCTGCAGCCCTCCAGAGAAAGACGCTCAAGCTTGTAATGGAAAATTCAATTTATGCTCTGTCATCTGACAAAACCATTATTCCTATTGGCTATTGTGTCCATTTCCAAAATACCAAAAGGACTATTTTTCAGGGATAGTCTGTATTATACTGCAAGAAATTGAGTGTTTTATTTAAACAAACTTGATTATTTCAAATTTTGAAAAATCAATATTTTCTAGTTTTGTATTGGAAAATTTGAATATTGATTTTCTAACACCTGATTTGTAATCACAAATCGAGATTGGTATCAAAATGAGTAAACGCCAAACTTCAACTTGATCAAAATGATTAATTAATTAAAATTACATTATTAAATTTTTTTTTTGTTGATTTTATTAATTTTTGTTAATATTTGCAGATTTATTTAGTTAAATGTAAATGAAAACATCAACATTAGATTTTAAAAATTATTTACCACAAATTACACAAATATTAAAAACTCAAATAAATAAATAAATTTAAAAATATTTTACTCTCCGGATTTAATTCTAATTTAATTCTGGTAATTATGGTTCTAAATTCCTTAAACACATTACCTGAAATTTTTAGTAGCCTTAAAAAATAATATTCTTCCCCAAGATCGAGTTAGCCAATTTAAAAACAAAAAATGGTTTTACTTTTCATAAAATATAGCATTAAAAAAAAATTTTTATTTATATATAAGTTTTTTAAAAATAGCTTTTTGTATTATTTATCGAATATAGAGAAAGCGAAAATGGGACGAGAATTAAATTAGGGGTATGAAGGTGGAGGTGATAATGTGAAAAAGAAATTTTTTGTTTCCTGTCGATTAGATTTTTATGCACAGTTCTGAAAGAATAGTTTTTTCTCTTTGAGACGAATGTAATTGGTGTTGACTTTTATTTTGCGAATAGGCAAGTGAATGAGAGTAATGCAAAAAAGTTGAAATTGACTAGTAAGGAAGAAAATCCATTGTCGTAGGATTTAAAGTCGAGAAATAAAAAGGAGTCGTATAGCAGTGGATTTCTATTCAGAGAGTTTGTGTCACGCACGATCCACTTCTTCCGATCAGAGGCTATGGTTCGAAGTCTGGAGGATTATTGGGTTGTCGCGTTCAGAGCTTTTCGCAATTTAGCGGTGCCTTTGTATTGCCCCAACCTTCTAAAATCTGAATTCTAAATCCAACATGCACCTTTGAGTAGGCGTTTCCAGACAGTTTTGTTTCCATTATTTCAAGAAATAAACATAGGGGAATTTCATAGCTAACGCATCGATTTTAAAGCCGAAGTGCCAAATAAATCCAAATTACATGGGAAAATTCAAATTGAGTTTGTTTCCATCACAAAAAAAGTGCAAACTTTCCAAAATGAGTCTATTTTTTAAGTCAGAGTGGAGAGAATTGTTGCTTAAAATAAACAGCAGTGAACGGGTAATTTTTTAACCCTCTATCTCATATCCTACATCACAATATCCCGAATTCCGCAATCCTAATTCTGAAATCTTGAATTCTGTCATTCTAGATTTCAAAAACCACGTTTCTATACTTCATAATTCCGGATCCTGCAATTATTTTATTTATTTATCATACAATTGTGTAAAATAGGGACTTGCCCCTACAAAAGAGAGTTTCGTTCGCTAATACAATATTGTTATTGACAGGTAGGTATTGCCGCAAGACAATTTATAAAATTAGTAATGTTATTTACATTCTGAGTTTCAAACAGCTGATGCCAGATTCTGCACTCAGAATTACCTCACTGTAAACGTCGCGAAAACTAAGATTGTTGTCTTCTGGAAGCGTGGCAATGTTAATAATTTTACATCCATTGCATTTGGAAGCCAAAAAATCAAAGATGTTGAACAATTTTCATATCTTGGGGATCCTGCAATTACATTTTTGAAACATCGGATAGCGACATTTATATACCCAAATCTCGTAGCCTGCTATTCCACATTGCGACATCCTGGAACTTATAATTCCAAATTCCGACGTTCTGGGTCTAGTCATTTTAATTCAGGAATTTTCTTTCTAGCAGTCTGCTATTCCAAATCAAGGTTTCCACATTCTAGGTCCCGTTATAACGATTAAGATTTATTTTCGTCTAACTAAGACGAATGTGCATCGTCTCAATGTTAAATTAATTATACTCGAATGAACTCACTCTCCGTGCTGAATCCAAAGTCAAAAAAAATGAGAAACGAAGGGAGATTCCGTTGAGACATATGTCGCGATGCCGACGTTGAGACAAACAAAGAAGATTGAGGACTTACCAATTAATTTGCAAATGATTTAGATGACCAACTGCTAGACCAGTAACAATCCAGGACTCCTGGGACTTCTTCAAAATTTTTGGAACACGTTTAATACAATCAATTATTTATTTTTACACTTTGAAAACTAATACTCAATTAAGGTTCTTAAAAACAATACTATTTCCGCACTCGGAATTAGAAACAGTTCTCTCGAAGACAGTGGAAAAGGTTATTGATTCGGGGATCACACGTGAATGAACGATGAAGCACATGGCAAACTCTAATCGACCGGTAGATCTTCCTTTCCGCGATCCTTCCCTTTCCTCTTCTTCTTCTTTCTTGCCGCGTCTCATTTCCTCAGCTACTAGGAAACCACACACCCTCTCAGTTGCACCTAAAAGAAAATTTCGGATCCCCTCGCTGACCTTCGTTACTATTCGTGAACTTGTTCTGCGCAAATCGCAATTTAAGAATTCAACGAAGAACGACAATAAATGAGACCGCTGATCTAGAGAAAGACGAAAGATACGGATCGACCAGAAAATCAATACTCGGCAGTCAGGCTC
Source organism: Ganaspis brasiliensis (assembly GCA_037103525.1). Lineage (NCBI taxonomy): Eukaryota > Metazoa > Arthropoda > Insecta > Hymenoptera > Figitidae > Ganaspis > Ganaspis brasiliensis. The sequence goes on from JAZKLR010000311.1 coordinate 248,806, forward strand.
GTATCTTATAATTCAAACACAGGCACTTTCAATAATTTACCCCAAAATTAACTACATTAAAAATCTCTAGGGAAAGACAAAATAAATTATAAATGTTGACGATTTACATTGTCACACCCTTATTTTACTTACTGAAATGTAGTATCCCGTCACTACACAATCCAACATCCTGAATCCCGTCATACTAAATTCCGACATCATTGATCATGTCATTTCACCTACCGAATTCCGCTGTGTCGGATCTCACCCAACACTGAATTGGGATAGTTCTTCTCTCCTGCGACGAACTTTCGAATTTCGAGCTGTAAACTGGCAGAATTTCTGATTCTCTTGGAGACCAAAAAGGTGGAGCTTAAGGCGGGTCTTAGAAAGACTCCAGACGAATGTAATTGATTGTTTACGTTTCTCTTGGAGTTAAAAAAGGTGGAGCTTGAGGCGGATCTCAGAAAGGCTGAAGACGATTATGATTGGTGGTTTTAAAATTACAGGGAAAACCCATTGATACTTTAGTGGGAGACCAAAGCGGGTCTGTTTATTGTCGACCGTTGATAATTATTTTCCAGTTTTAGGTCTCTCTTGGAAATCAAATAGGTGGAAATTAAGGTGGAGCTTGAGGTGGATCTTAGAAAGGATGAAGACAAATGTTATTGGTAGTTTTAAAATTACAGAGAAAACCCATTGATACTTAAGTGGGAGATCTAAGAGTTTATAATCGAGCAGCGGTAATTAACTGTAAAGAGATTCGACATTTACGACGAACATAATTTAATTTGAAATTTAGAAATATGACTAGTCTCTTCATTACCTGGGCGCCAGTAGGTATTAAGGGCGTGGAGACTGACGAGGAGAGGGAGTAATTTCCCATTTAATACAATTTTTTCCGCATCCATCGTCCTCACAATCGTTTCTCGGGATTCAAAATACTCAAATTAATCCGAAATCGTCACGACTTTGTATGTCGCCGGCAACACAGAGGTGCTATTTTATTTTAATAATTTATTTTTATTGTGTTTATTGTAGTGTTTAATTGTGATATTTTTGTTAATTATTTTTATTTTTATAATTGTAATCAGTGTGGCGATTTTTAATCATGTGACGATTTCCGAAGAAACGAGGACGATGAGGTGGATTTGACATAAGAGAAACGGACATCAAATTGAAGTACGATATCAAAATACAGAAATAAAAAAAGTGGTTCACGCTCAAAAAGACCTTTTGCCGTTGTACTGTTTCTGCTCTTCAGTCACCACGCTGCATAACTATGATCGCCCCATGTTCTCAAAGAAACTAAGAAAGATCGCCGGGAACGATAAGTTTTATGTTTATTTAATTGTCCTATTTTATTTTATTGTTTTGTCTAATTTATTTATTGAAAATTATTGTCTCTTTGAGTTGTATATACTCCTTACAATTTTGTAGTTGTTTTATATTTGTGAATTTTAGACAATCGTGTATGTATAAGTATGTGTGTGTCGGGTATTTATTCTTTTATATATTGATTTTAATTTTTGACGACAAATGTTTATTTTTATTTTAATTTTGACGAAATATAATTATATAATTATATAATATTTTTCTAATTTTATATTTAAATTTAAATGTGCGATTTTAAAGATAGTCTTAATAGCTTTTAATCGTTACAACTGTGAACCGTACACAAGTATCGACCAAGACAATGTCACTTACGTACCTTTTTAAGTTATCCGAAAGTATAGCAGATATCTAAGTATGATATGATATGGAGTTTCCGTTTCCGGTACCGTAGAGTCGTGGACGCGCTTGTGAAGGGAAAATTGTTTTTTTTTTTAATTGGTTATTATTAATTAAGGGTGGGTAGTGGTGTGAGTGAAATCCCATTCGGGATGGCGGGTTCCAGATTGTGGAAAAATAAAATCAGGGCTATTCATAAGTGGAATTATTAATTCAGAGATGGGGGAATTCGTGATGTCATGTTGCGGAATGTGGAGTGGAAGAATAAGAGAAGTCTAAAAGAGGAATTAATGGTTGCATTTGGTGACGTTATAATCCGGGAAGTGTAGTGGAGTTACTCTGGTAATGATAAATATGAATTCTAATTTAGTTATTGATCCTTTTCTATTGCTAATAGAAAAATAACTTGGCGCTTTAATAAGGAACATGAAAATGGCAGAGTTACATAAGATAAACGATACTAAAATTAATAATTAAAAAGAGCATCACAATTCATACAAGAGAAAGTGAGAATGGCCTAGAATGTAGACACATAGCAAATTTTGCTCTGAAAAAACACGGAAACTTGACAATTTTAGTTTTTAATCCAGGGAACTTGATTTTTTTTAATAAGAAAAATAATTTGTCTCAAAAATACAAAGGATATTATGAAAACTTGATTTCAAAAACTAAATGAAGAAGTCAGGAAAAAGTCAAGAAGTTTCTCATTTTATTTGCATTGGACACTCTGCTCTGGAAGAAAGTCATACATTTTTAAAATCGAATTTTTTTAGTTGACTGTACAACTCGAATATACTTATATACTGCTTCTCCGAGACACAATACTTTGGTTTTTCCCATGACTGGTCAATTCAGTAAATTTGTAGTTATAGTTGGCGTAAACTGGAAAAAAATTGAAATTTCACTGCTGTTGCAGTGATTTTGTTATATTGTTCTTGTGCTGATTTCCAGAGAGACTCACTTTTATTATTGTTGAAGGCCCCTAGCTGGGCTCTCGACTTGATACTCGAAATTCTGGAGATGCCTCTTGGTCGACAGCGCTGCACTATCTCGAGAAAGTGGTAAAGAATCGAGACTTGGTGTGACTACTCGACAGAAGAAGTCGGATGTTGGTGTATGTCGCAACGAAGCACTCATGCTCGAGGGATCTCCTCTGAGACTCATTGAGTTTGCCTCTAGGATAACCCCCTTCACCCCCTAACTCCTCTTCATTGTATATCCCTTACTACTCACAAGTTATTATACATATAGCGTCTTCTTGTAGAAAATGAAAAGCGCCAAAATGTAATCCTCAGTCTCCGAGTTCACTCTCGACTCCATCTCCAGTCATATCCGGATTTTCCACTAGGTTTCTCCAGTTCCGTTTGCGATTTCAAATTCTCAGTTATTCCGACCGAAGAAAATGGCGACTAAAAGCTTCGTAAATCGAAGTTGAACGGTTTTTTCATATAATCCTCTCTTCTGCGTTTCGTTTTAAAACATATCTGATCTGTCGTTTGACCAATAGTTTATTTCTTTTTAAAAACTCGAGGAAATTGCTTGCAGAGATAAGGGAACGAGTTTATCTCAATTTCTAGGTTGGTTAGGTTTTCGTTCTTCCTTTTTTTAAGAAACATAAATTTTAGATAGAAATTATAAGTGATTGGGTTTAAAATAATTAATGAAGGAATTTATAAGTGATTGGGCACAAAATAATTCATGAACGAATTTATTTTACTACTAGCAAAATAAAAACAAATTATTTTTTCATGCATTTTAGAAATTATATAATATTTTAGAATTAAAAAGAATTGCAAAAAATAATTGAAATGAAACAAAATAATTGTAAATTATTTGAAAAAAAATAATGAAATCAATTAAAAATTAGGGAAAGTAATTTAAACAATCATAAAAATGTTTTAAACATAAAGAAAATAATTTAAATTTGAGAAAAATACTTGAGAATCTTAAAAGTAAATTAAAACTAAATTGAATAATGAAAAATTAGAGAAAATAATTAAAAATTAAAAAAACGTGGTTAAAAATTGAGATAAATAAATTAAAATAAAAAAATAATTAAAATTTGAGAAAACAATTAAACAAATTACATAAAATATTTTAAATAAAGGAAAGTTAAACAAAATTTGAGAAAAATACTTAAAACTTTCAGAAGTTCATTGAAATAAAAGAAAATAATTAAAAACTAAAGAAAATAAATGAAAAAAGATAAACTAATTTAAAATTGAAACAGAACAAGTTTTAATTAAAGAGAAATAAATAAAAACATTTTGGCAATTATGAAAAAGAACGAGAAAAAGAACGAAAGTAATTGAAAATTGAAGAAAATAATATAAATAATGAAATAATTGAAAAGTCAGATAAATAGTTAAAAATTTTTGAAATTATTAAACAAATGTAGAGAATTGAAAATTGAAGGAAATAAATTTTGGAAAATAATTGAAAAATGTTTTTAAATTTTATAACTTGCCGAAAATAATTAAAATATAATACAAACAATCATAAGTTGTAAAAAATAAATTACATTTAAGTGTGATAATTGAAAAAACTACAGAATTTTTTTTAAATAAAGAAAAACTAATTAAAATTTGAAAAAATACATGAAGATCTTAGAAATCAATTAAAACAAATGAAAATAACTAAAAATTGGAGAAAAGAATTAAAGAAATAAGCTAAAAGTAATTGAAATTTACGATAATTAATAAACAAATGTTGAAATTATGAAAACAAATGAAAATAATTAAAAATTGAAGAAAACAATTGAAATTTTAGAAAAATTTTTAATTAATCTTAGAAAATAATTTTAGAAAATCAGAATAACTAAAAATTGGAGAAAAGACTGGAAGAATGCTAAAAATAATTGAAATTTACGATAATTAATAAAATTTTTTAGAAATTATGAAAACAAAGAAAAATAATTAAAAATTTAAGAAAATAATAGAAATTTGAGAAAAATACTTTAAAAAATTTAGAAATTTATTTTATAAAATGAAAAAAACTAAAAATTGGAGAAAAGTCTGGAAGAAAACTAAAAATAATTGAAATTTACGATAATTAATAAAAAAAATTTGAAATTCTGATAACAAATGACAATAATTAGAAATTGAAGAAAATATTTGAATTTTCAGAAAAATACTTAAAAATCTTAGAAAATAAGTTTAGAAAATGAGAATAACAATTAACAATCGAGAAAAATAATTGAAAAATGATAATATTAATTAAAAATTGAAAAAAATAATTGAAATATGTTGAAAATAATTTTAGACTGAGAAAGAAAATTGAATTATGATGAAAATAATTCAAATATGAAAAACAGAAAACATTTAATAAAAGTTGAGAGAAATAACTGAAAAATCATAGAATATATGTTTAAAAAAAATAATAATTACAAAATTACTTAAAAAATTTTAATTAAAGAGAATCATTAAAAAATCGCAGAAATAACGAAAATTGATGAAAATAATGAATATAATTAGAAATTGATGAAAATCAAGAAAAATTGCAGAATTTATTTTTAAGCAAAGGAAAATAATTAAAAAATGTTTATATAATGGAAAATTGATGACAATCTAAATTTGAGATAATAACCGAAAATTTAGGAAATTAATTGCATGTTTATATATTTTAAACTTCTTCAAAAACCATAATAAATTTTTAAAGCATTTTTCGTAACTTTTTTTTTACACAAATGACAATTAAAAACCAGTACAAGACAACACTAACGAAAAAGTTTACCTTATTCTTTCAATTCAAATTTCGAAATATTTCCTTATAAAGAGAGTCAAAATCAATAAAATAACAGGGACTAACTTCACTTCAGTTTTTAAAACGTGGACAGAAAAAGATGAATAAATATTAATACTTACTAACTTCAGGAGTTTACGAAGATTATTATTAATTCATAGGCATTTATCAATCACTCCGAATCAATAAAACACACAAATGTTTTTAATGTTTCGGCAGCTATGCTATCCTAATCAGAAACTAAAAAAATTTTTTATTAATAAAATTATAAACAAAGTATACAAAAAATACGAAGAATTTTTAACATTAAAAAATTAGTTTATAAGAGTGAAATTACCATTAAAAGATTTGTTAAAAAATATATATAAAGTACAATCATTATGAAGTCAATAAATTTAAAATATAAATATTGTAGACAAGTTGCTACAACGGCACAGAGCTATTAACTGACAATAATATTAAAGTCACAATACTCGTCGATAAATTAAAAATCAAAACATCAAAACAAGATTATTATTATTTAATTAATAATTTAGAGTTCCGTTACATCGTACTATCTGCGGAGAAAATTTTCCAATTTCGCGTATTTGTAGAGAGGCCAACAAATACCAGAACAATTAATTTTCTTAATTCTTCTTATTTAGTTTTTGAGAATCATTTACGCATCTCTTTGCGAGGTATTTTTTGACTTTTCTAACTTAAATTTTGCTGAAACTATATCGAATTTTTCATCTTGTTTATTTAGTATTTTAAGTTCTTTTTTGGATATAATAAAGGCTTTTTTTACCCTTTTATGTTTAAATAAATAATATTGTGATTTTTAACTTATCTGTTTACATTTCTTTATTTTTATTTTACATTTTTTTAACATTAAAATTTTCAACTGAAATAAATAAAATCGATGTATTAGATTAATTAATTAATAAATTAATATTAATATTAAATTAATTAAGTTTAAATTTTCCAATCTTCAATGTATTTAATGCTTGCTTAATTTGGTTCCCAGTAATTTTCAATTACTTAAAAGTAAATTGACATACATGAAAAAATGGTAATATTTTTTTTTATTTATTTTTTTAATAAAACTTTAGTTTAGCACATTTTTTCTAATGTTGATATCAAAGAAAAAAAAGATGTCGAGGAATTTAACAAATGGAGAGTTATAGAATTGCCTAGGTTGTAGAAAAATGCTTTTATAGCTTTTTGTGGCGTGTTAAGTCTTAACATTTGTTGCGATTCTTTTATTTATTTGGCCATTTGTTACAGAGATGTTTGGCCTGAAAACGACTGCTTCGGAAGTGCGAATATGCCCGTTGAAGAGGAATTTTTGGCGCTTCGAGAGATTTTCTTTGCTGACTTGGGTGGTGAGTACTTTTCATAAAATTAACATCTTCCTCCTTGTTGCGAAACCAATATTACTGTTACATTTGCATTTATAGTGGTATGCCAATATCTTTTTAAGCTTAAATCAATGATTTTTAGGTCACTGTTTAAAAATATCAAGAAATTTTATTCTTTATTTATCAATTGAAAAGTATATTCACCATTTTTTAAAAAAATAATTTGATGTAATGATGCATGATGATTATAATAGTAATATTAATATAAAATATCTTATTATTAAAATTTATTATTCTTAGTTAGCGCTTCAAGAGGAAAGATAAAAATATAAATTGAAAAGAGCGTCACAATTCATAGAAAACAAAGTAAGAGAGTTTAAGAAGTCAATATTCTTACGGATAAAAAAAATTCAGTCTTACTTTACCTAACCCTATAGTTCATAAAATGAGCGCGCACCAACCAGTTGAAAAATTTTAATTGCATTCAATAAAACAAATTTGATTATAATAATTTCTAAATTTAATAACATATATAATATTAATTTGTACTCAGTTAAAAATATTATATTATATTATAACTTTTTTCTTGAGACAAACAAATCATTTTTTGTCTGATACCGAAACAAAAAACATTTTAACCTTGCAATAAAGTATTTTAATCGAGATAATTTCAAGATCAATTAACAATTTCGTTAGATTATTAATACATGTACATTATTGATTTCCTCATACCAAAATTGCTGGAAACTTGGCTAGGGTGTTTCAAGTCGAAAATAAATATGCATGAGCTTGAGTACATTTGTGCTGCCATATCGCCTTATGCCACCACTCGTTTTCTTTTTTATAACGAATAAAAACAACACACCGAGTGTGTTAAGTTTATGTTTTGGTCGGTTGCGCTTATTTTCCTAAAAAAGAATTTTTTTCTCTTCCATAAACTGATTTATCTCAAAGTATAAAATGTTTATATTTTCTGGTTGTTTAGATTATTTCAGTTTCCAACTGCGTAGTTTAAATTAATTTACATTTATACTTGTTTACACTGTTTGATTAATTTTGAAAAATTTGAATAATATTAAATAATTTGTCATCAAATTGCCTCATCAAAAAAGTTAGGACAAAAATATGAATAACCCAAGAGTTTCCAGAAATTTTCAAGGGATTCCCAAGAGTTTCACAAGAATTCACAGAAATACCCAAGGATTTCCTGGGCAATTTTTTTTTAACATTTTTTTCTTCTATTAGATTTGTAACATAAAAAGTTCGTAAACTTTAACTCTGTGAAATGCAAGTAATATTTTCAAAAGATATAAAAATGCTTTTTGGAAAAGAACATTTTCTGGAGGAGAACATTTTTGAGGCTGTTGCTCGAAATTACAAAAAGAAATATTTTTTAATCGATGCTTCAATATTAAATGAAACATAAGACAATACTCAATTATTTATTTTCGTTTATTCAGTCTACTTTAAAAACGAAATCCCTGCTAAAAATATTTTTGATAATAATCCCTTTAATGAAAACCAGTTGGTATTTCTCAAATTGCCAATATTATATTTAGAATCTCGAGTTACTATTTTATCTCGAAATGAATTTAATGTAAGGAATCAGACGTAGATATGACAAAAGAGGCTTCTAATTAAGTGAAATGAATCCTTCTATTCAAATGGTTAAAATGGAAAGCTGTTCTGATAATAAAGAATATATAATTCCTCCGTTTCTTCCATCTCTGAAGTTTATTAAATTGCTTTAATTAAAATTATTATACGTGACGTATCGCGTGACTGGAATTACAAGAGCTCGTATGTAAAATTCTTTGAAAGTAGCTTTGACATTTTTCTACTTTTAGTCATAACTCTAGTGTCTCTTTAAAAAAATTTAAAAAATTCGCTTCATTAATATTTTTTTCATAAAAATAGCTCTTTGAATATATATTGGACGACATGCAAAAAGTTGAATAAGTAAGTAAATAACGGGAAAAAACATTTCGCTTAGTTTTCCAAAGACTAACTTTCTCGGCAAACTAGAGATAATACATTCCATCGGGAGCTAAAGAAATGTTAACGATCTACATCTCTTTTACAAGTTGACGCAAACATCGTCAGAGTCAGACGTCGAGATCGTCAATAAGAAACTATCTGTATACTCAAAAGATCTAGAGAAATTTAATCCAATTTACTTAATTCAGATTTATCTGGATATTCAAATGTTTGCACAAACCGCGGTAGTATAAACAATAATTAATCGAATATTCAACAATCAAGTCAAAAAATAATTATTATTGTTTCTCAATTCTTGCATTCTTAAGGATGTTCTACCCATTAACATAATCTCAAATTAGAAAATGGTTTTTCACATAAAATAAAAGTATTATTAAATTATTAATTTTAAATATTTCAAAATTAGTTTTAAAAAGATTTAAACAAGCTGTAGATAATTTGTAATTTTTGATAATAACATTTCCTGTAATTTAATAGCCTTGTCAACAAGATTGTTAACAACGTGAATTTTATTTTGAATGAGATGTACTGAAAGATAACTTAAAATTCTACTTTGTTATTACCTAACTGAATTCATCCCTAATTAATTTATTCTAAGTCTCAAAAAATAGAATCTTTTTTAATTTCAAGTAAACTGCAAACGTCAGTAATAATTTTAAAAACTTTTAAAATTTCAGTAACTTTATTTTTAGAAATGCACAGAATATTGTATCATACGCATATTTAAAATAAAAATATAAATGTCTGTAAAGTTAACCAGTATAAATTCAAAGTACAGAGAATTCAATAAATATTCAACCCTTTTCAAAAATTCATTTCAATCTTGTAAAAGGGTTTATTTCTTCCCATCTTCTTTTAATGCCTGATAAAACCAATTCTAAAACTTTATTCGAAAATATGGCAACATCATCCAAAGAAACCAAAGCATGATCTTTACAAATAAGGAATTTTTAAAAAACATTTTTGAGCTCCCGTTAATTTTAGAAGTTTTTTTTATAATAAGAAAGTCTTTTAATGACATGAAACACATTACATATATTTCTATTACATATACATATATTTTTCTTAGTTATTTATATTTTTATGTTCACAAATAAATTTTTCAAAATTATAATATCTGAAGTTAAAAGTTATTACTACGAAATTATGGCTAAATTCTAATCATTATTCTTTTATTTTAGAAGTATATTGTATTGCTTAATTTTTAGATGACGTTGAAATTAAAATTTATATATGTAGTTGTCGATTGTTTTAAAATAAAGAAACGAACCTAAGAAGGAAAAAAATTTAGGTTATGTTCAAAGGTAGTTTTACATGAATTATAGGTTTCTTTTTAATATTAGACAATCAAAATCAGTTTCTATTGAATATTTTGGATGAAATGAAGACTTAAACATCAATAGCGTTTTCAAAGTTAAATTGACGACATTAAGAAATTGTGAAAATATTTTTGTTGGATTTTGTAATTTTTTTTAAGTGTACGTTACAATGAAATAAAAATGGGCTTTTGAAGAAGGTTTTGTATTTGAATTTTTTTTTTCAGAATCAGTCAGCAAATAACTGGTTAGAGATAAAAGTTGAAAGCTGTGCTTCTACAGCAGTAAATATAATTTTTTTTTATTGTAATCGATTTAATATTTCAGCATCAGTAACAGCGATAAAAGAATTAATGTACTATATCCCACTGTGGCAGATATTTCCAGTTTATAATATTGATAAAACAATGCATCTGTTTTATCTGTTGAAGGTAAAAAAAATTAAAAATTATGTCTTGGAAACATTGCGATACTAAATATCGGTAGTTTTATATTAGGGCAGAATAATTATTTAAAAGGAGCATTTAAATCTAATACGTGTTTTTAAAAAAATTATTTTTATTATTTAATGACCTAGTTTTTTCTAATTTTACAATTATGGAAAATTATACAAAATAAATAAAATATTGAATATAAATCAGAACAAATGAAAATTGTATACTGAATAAAAATTCTATAAAATACAAATTATGATAGGTGATTAGAAAATAATGGTTATGCCAGTTGAAAATTCGAATATTTAAAATATTTTTAAAAATTGTCATTCTAAATTTTATATGTCGGTCTTATAAAATTTATATGAAATTCTAAAAAAATTTATAACATTATTAAAGACGTACGTGATAAAAATAGATAAAACCAACAATCATAGTAGTTTACTTAATCGTTTTAATTTAATAGTTATTTTTACAATTTTTAATATTTTTAAATACAAATTAATTGGAGACAAAAATGAGTTAATTATTTTATAATAAAACTGATAAAGACAATCAAATAAAACTCTCTAAAATTTTTATTTAACAATATAATTTCTTAATTTTCTCCATTCATAACAAGATAATTCTGCAAAAAAGGAGGAAGTGATTTAATGCTATCCGATAATGTAGAAGTTAAAAATGGAAAAAAATTAGCTCTCACCGACAGTGGGGCAAGTAAAGTGTCCGTGGACAAATCAATATTTAACCCATTATTTTCAACCGATTTTCAATTTTCTTTCTTTCAATAGAAGCTTATACATTTTTAAAAATAATATTCAATTTTTTATAATTTTAAGTCATTTTAATTTAAATATAAATCCCATACGCTAAAATTAAGTTAAGCTTTAGTTTATTCAAACTTTTAAATTTCAATTAATTTAAATTCCAGTAATCACAAATTACTTAAATTGCATTTTATTTTGTCTTAATTCAAATATTTCCAACTTTTTTTTAATTTTCCAACTTTATCAATTTTTTTCCTTCTTTCAAAAAAAATAAATAAATAAATAAAAGATTGTGTGTATAGATTTTCTTTAATTTATTTTGTTTTACAGTTTATTTTATTTTATTTTCAGTTTATTTTATACAAATTTCTTATTAAAGCGTTTAGGAAAATTAGTTTATTTTCTATACTTTGGTAAGGAATACAATTTTTTCTTCAATTTTCTGTTTTTTTAGATTCACTCGTGTTTGGTACATTTATTTCGTTGTCTTTACATTTTGTTTGTTTTTTCGCAAATTTATTTACCTACTCTTTCAAAAAAAATTCTAGATTTTATGATTTTTGAAGAAAAATTATTGTTAGAATTATTTTAAAAATACATCGAATATTTTAAACAAATTTATCTTTTTTCAAAGATGTTTGCATATTATTTAAAAAAGTTCTTAATTTTGTGAATAATTTCCTAAAAAATGTTATTGTTAAGGAAAATATGTTTTTCTTTTTATATACTTTTAACTTGTTGTTTTTACATTTTTCTATTTTATTCTAACTACTTTTTATGTTTTAATTTAATTTTTCATTATTCTTATATTTTTTATCATTTTTAAAAAAAAATTTATAGCTTATTTGGTACATTTTTTAAAAAGATTTTTTCCAGTTTTCAAAATATTGCTTTATTATTTTTTATTTGATGTCCCATTCCTTAGAAATTTTTGACTTTGCATTCAATTTCGTTAATTTTCCTTCAATCTATTTGCCCCTTCATAATTTTTCTTATCACTTTTTGAACTTTTAATTATTTCATTACTTTTTGTTTTATAAAAATTCATCATAATCTGTTAATTTTTGTAATTTTTTAAAGACTCTTTTCTTCTCTTTTCTTCTCTTTTTTTCTATTTTATGTAAATTTTATCTTATAATAAATTTCCCATTATAACATAATTTTTCTATTTTTTAAAAATATGTTTCTTTTTCTCAGAAATGTTAAATTTCTGTTTATTAAATTTTTTAAGTTTTAAAGAGAATCCTATATATTATTCTTTCTTAAATTTTAAAAACAATTTTTTCTAAGGTTTATGTCATTAATAAAATTTTAAGGTTTATTCATATTCATTTCTTATTTATTATCTTAATTTTAATCTTAATTTTTAAACTAACCTTAATATTTCATTTAACCCACTCAATATTTAACTAGTATTGTTAATGGGGAGAGTGCAGTAATTTTTTTAGTTATATTAAAAAATTATTTAAAATGATAAACAACATTATTTTTATTTTAAAAGAATTTATCACTCGGTGAAGTCACCAGTTTTTTTCTGGTATAATTTTGGGTCTAGAATTCTGCTATATTATCAAAATCTTAAAAAAAAAATTCTTGACAATTTTAGAAATTATTTTTTTAATTAAAATTTTTAAAAATTGAACTCAAGAAAACTCGTTGACTGTTTCACTATTAAATTAATGATGTTTTACTATTTTGATTTAAAGACTAGATTCTTCATTTTATGATTAGTTTCCTATACCTATTTACTATTTTAAAAAAATTGTAATTATACATTTTTTAATTAGGTTTTATACCAAAATTAATTCAACATAACCGGTATATTAAATTGAATTTTGTACTAGTTTTAGGGCAGAATTATACGATCCGTCCAAGGATCCAATATGAATGAAATATTTATCACTCCAGAATTTATTTTACAACAAGAACGTATATCAAGTAAACTTATCTTCCGCATATTGCTTTATATGCATTTTTTCTTATTTTTATCAACAAAAACGAAGCATTAAAATTTTTATTAGAAACTGAGTTTTTTTTTTTTTTAAAGGTGTGTAAGCATCAAATCGGTAACTTGTAGCTACAAAAGGCACTTTTGACAGTCTTTTTCTTTGTGTTATGAATTATTTGTTTTGAAAGAAAGCTTTTTGGATAAAATTAGGGTCAAAGTATTGAATAATAGAGCAGTCCGCTAGAATCTGAATTATTTATGTATTCTATGGAGATATCGAGGGTGAAAAACTTGTACAAACACGTGATTTTGTCGGCAGGTATTGTAAGAGGTCTTTGCAAGCAGGGCGGTTTGTAATATGCCGAGCATATATCATGACACAAATTTAATTAAACGCGCTACTGGGATTCATTTCATGCTTCTAATTTATGTATGAATAACTACGTTGTTTACCATGCAGCTTTCAGGACAGACTTACATTCATGTCCATTTCATTCAAGACGCGTTCAAGTTGTGTCGAATCACCTTTTAAAAAATTTTCCCCTCCTTTTTTCTACTTTCCAACATTTAACAGACAAAAAAAAACAAAATTTCAAACTAAATTTAACTCGATCAACTTTAAATTAATATAAAGTCAGACATCTGCTTTATTCAACGATTTTTCTTTCCCTAATTAAAGGCTGTTTTGGACTTACAAAGATCAAAGGGACTTTAAGAATTGCGAACTTGAACTTTTAAGATTAACCCCTGAACTTTCAGGATCAAAACAAGAGAGTCTCAAAGTTGAGAAAATCCTTATTCAGAAGATAAATGAAGCTGAGTTAATTAGGAAGTTAATGCTGTGGATAATTTTTTTGTAATTGGTCTTCAGCTTGTTATTAATTGATGTGGTTTTTAAAACATTTAAAGAATAAGAATTTTCACAAGTTTTCAACGTTAAGGAGGTTCTATCATAAAAAGAAGTAGCATTACCATTTTAATCAAATTTGGAAGAACAACAGGATTGAAAATCGAAAAAAATAATTAAAATTAAAAAAAAAAAAATTAAGGAAATAAATTGAAAATTTAAGAATTAAATTACAACTTGACAAATTAATTGATAATTGAAAAAAAATTACAATATGACGAAAATAATTGACAATTGAAAACAAAATTCAAAAAATAGCTAGGTTAATATACAACCGACCAAAAAATTTAAAAAATCAAAGAATAATTATAAAAGTTTAAAATAATAATTTAAAATTTAAATAATTGTAGGAAATAATTGAAAGTTAAGGAAAATAATTAATAATTGAAGGAAATAGTTGAAAATGACGAGAACAATTAAAAAATTGAAGAAAATATGTGAAAAATGACGAACATAATTGTCAATTGAAGACAAAATTCCAAAAACAAGATTAATAGACAACTGAAAAAAATAATTGAAAAAATTAAACAAAAAATATTAAATTTAAAGAAAATAATTGCAAATTGAAAAATGAATAAATTATAGAAATAATTGTTGGAAATAATTGCACATTTAACAATTGGATTAAAAAAAAATAATTAAAATTGAAAAAAATAATTGAAAATTGAAGAATGGAATTTAAAATTTAAGAAAAGAATTCAACAAGTGTATTTAAATGTAAACAAACTTAATGATAATCGAAAAAAATAATTTAAAAAGGCGATAATTTTTTAATATTAAAGAAAATAATTGAAAATTGAAAAGTGAAATTTAAATTTGAAGAAAACAACTGAAATTTTAGGAGAATGGTTCTAAAAGTGAATAATTGAATTGAAATTTGAAAAAAATTTTATAAATGAAAAAAATAATTCAAAAAATCCGAGAATTATTGAATATTGAGGAATTAATTGAAAATGGATAAAAAAAATTGAAAATTACAGAAAATATTTAAGTATTGAAAAAAATAATTAAAAATAGAAGAAAATAATAAAAGTTCAAGAAATAAATGGAAAATTAAAGAGTTAAATTAAAATACAAAATGACGAAAATAATTGACAATTGAAAACAAAATTCAAAATATAGCTAAAATAATACACAATCAAACAAAGTAATTAAAGAATCAAAGAATAATTATAAAATTTTCCGATAGTAATTGAAAATTTAAAAAATTGTAGGAAATAATTAAAAATTGCTGAAAATAACTAATAATTGAAGGAAATAGTTGAAAAATGACAAGAATAATATTGAGAAATTAATTGAAAATCTATAAAAATAATTGAAAATTAAAGAAAATATTTGAGAATTGATGAAAATAATTAAAAATTGAAGAAATAAATTGAAAATTGAAGATTGAAGTGAAAATTTCCAGAAAATAATTGATAATTAAAAAACATTACAATACACGAAAATAATGAAATATTAACGAAAATAATTAACTAATAAAAAAAAATTGATAATCAAAAAAAAAATTAAAAAAATGTTGAGAATAATCGGCATTTGAATAAAAAAATGTTTAAAATTAATGAATATTCATAAAATTGAAGGAGAATAATAAATTGTCAATTGAAAACTGATGAAAATTATGGAAAAAATTGAAAAAAAAAAATAAATGAAAATTGAAGAATTGTATTGAAATATCAAAAAAATAATTGATAATTGAGAAAATTCGAGAATTATTAAATATTGAATAAAATAATTAAAAAACAAACAGTGCAATTGAAAATTGAAGAAAATAATGAAAAATTGAAAAAATAAATTGTAAATTAAAGAATGAAATGGAAATTTGAAGAAAATAATTGACTATCAAAAGAATAATTACAATATGACGAAAATAACTAACTATTGAAAAAAAATTCGATAAATGCGAGAATAATCGTCATTTGAACAAAACAATTTTTAAAATTAACAAATAATTATAAAATTGAAGGAGAATAATAAATTGGTAAATAAATTGAAAACTGATTAAAATTATGAGGAAAATTGTAGAAAAGAAATGAAAATTAAAGAATTGTATATTGAAATATCAAAAAAATGGTTGATAATTGAGAAAAAGCCAGAATTATTGAAAATACTTGAAAATTGAAAAAATAAATCGGAAATTAAAGAATTAAATGAAAATTTTATGAAAATAATTGATAATCAAAAGAAAATTTATAATATTACGAAAATAATTAACTTTTAAAAATAATTAACAATTCAAAAAAAAAATCGTCAAATGGTAAGAATAATCAGCATTTGTACAAAACAATTTTTAAAATTAATAAATATTGTCAATTAAAAAGTGATGAAATTATGGAAAAATTGTAGAAAATAAATGAAAATTGAAGAAATCAATTGGAAATTCAAGAATTGTATTAAAATTTCAAGAAAATAATTGATAATTGAGAAAATGCGAGAATTATTGAATATTGAAAAAAATAATTGAAAAACGAAAAATGTAATTGGAAATTAAAGAAAATAATTAAGAAATGAGGAAAATATATTGATTCTTAACTATTAATTTAGATATCCATTAACCCTTTAAGGACGAGACGGACACTTTTATGTACTCATTTTCAACGTTAATTTTCTCTATTTTTGGAGGTATACAAAATTATAGGAATCACCATTTCTGACGTATTTTTTATCGCTCTTTCAGAATCTGTTATCAAAATTTCAAAAAAAAAAAAAAATTTCAAATCTTATGGACTCTTTTTTGAAAAAAAAATGTGGGATTTTGACAATTATGTTTAAAAAATGATTTTTTTCATATTTTCAATAATCGGAAAAATGTTTCAACTTAAAATATCGCGTCCGTAATATCTAAGCTTGAAAGTGACAAACCATACTTTTGAAAATTTCAAGATGGCGGATCCAAAATGGCGTCCAACGAAATTTTTTTTTTCAATGTATGAGCACATAGTGTATGCTTCATTAAAAAAAATTTATTTTCATGACACTAAGTGTCTAAATGTTTTTTGACTCTCCGATCACGAATCTAAAGACAGATTTCAAAACTTCAAAATGGCAGATCCAATATGGAGTACGATATTTGAAAATCGATCGGATTTGTTTGAAAATTGTTACTAGGGGGTTTTTGGGGTCGCTGATACGAATTTAAAGTCAGATTTTCAAAATTCAAAATGGCGGATCCAATATGGCGGATATTTTTGTTAAATTACTTAAATTCACTCGAAACTTGTTACTAAGGGGTTTTCCGGCTCACTGATTACGAATTTGAAGTCAGATCTTCAAAATTAAAAATGGCGGGTTCAATATGGCGGAAATTTTTTTTATATTACTTAAATTCACCTGAAACTTGTTACTAGGGGGTTTTTTGGTGTCTCTGATTAAGAATTTGAGGTCAGATTTTCAAATTTTTGAAAATTAATTAAATTCACGCGAAATTTGATACACGGGGGATTTTGGGGTCGCTGATTTCGAAAGTGAAGTCAGATTTTCAAAATCCAAAACGGCGGGTCTAACATGGCGGACATTTTTTTCAAAATTGATTAAATTCACTTGAAATTTAATACTCGGGGGTTTTTGAGGTCGCTCATCACGAATCTGATGTCAAAATTTAAAAATTCAAAATAGCGAATCCAATATGGCGGACGATATTTTAAAAATCGATCGGATTTGTTTGAAACTATCTGATGAAATATTTCACGTCCTTTAGCTAATAAAAGTATTTTAACGTTTCCCGTCTCAAACACTGAATGAAAAAAAAAGAAATTGCATTGTCGACAAGTGTTCAATACGAACACAAAACTTTTGTGAAAGTTGTACTGCTTATTTCTGTTAATATTGTTTTAAAAAATTCCACGAATATTAAATGACTGTCTTTGTTCCGTTTATATAAAAAACTCTTCACTTTACGTTTATCTCCTAGGGGTTTGAGTTGGGCAACATTAAAATACTTTTAATGGCTAAATGACGTGAAATATCCAATGAGATGGTTTTAAAAAATTCTTATCGATTTTCAAAACATCATCAGCTACCTAGGATCTGTCATTAAAATTTTTTTTAAATTTAACATCAAATTTGTGATCAGCAAAACCAAAACATTCGAGTAACAAGATTCAATAAACTTTGAACGATTTTTAAAATATCGTCGGCCATTTTGGATCCGTCATTTTGACTTATTTAAATTTAACATTAGATTCGTGATCAGCGACCTCAAAAACCCCCGAATAACAATTTCCAAACAAATCCGATCGATTTTCAAAATATCGTCCGTCATATTGGATCCGCCATTTTGAATTTTTAACTTTTGACATCAGATTCGTGATTAGCGACCCCAAAAATCCCCAAGTAACAATTTTCAAACAAATCTAATCAATTTTCAAAATATCGTCCGCCATATTGGATCCGCCATTTTGAATTTTTGAAATCTGACTTTAGATTCGTGATCGGAGAGTCAAAAAACATTTAGGCTCTTAGTGTCATGAAAATAAATTTTTTTTAATGAAGCGTACACTATGTGCTTATACATTGAAAAAAAAGTTTCGTTGGTCGCCATTTTGGATCCGCCATCTTGAAATTTTCAAAAGTACGATTCTTCAGTTTTAAGCCTGGATATTACGGACGCGATATTTTAAGTTAAAACATTTTTCCGATTATTGAAAATATGAAAAAAAAATTTTTTTTAACAAAATTGTCAAAATTTCACATTTTTTTCAAAAAAGAGTTCATAACTTTTTGAAATTTTTTTTTTTTTTGAATTTTTATAACAGATTCTGAAAGAGCGATAAAAAATACGTCAAAAATGGTGATTCCTATAATTTTGTATACCTCCAAAAATAGAGAAAATTAACGTTGAAAATGGGTACTAAAAAGTGTCCGTCTCGTCCTTAAAGGGACTAAATTATAAGAAGAAATGAAATTAAAAAAATATTAACTATCATGGTCCAATAGAATGAGAACCGCTTGAGTTATTATTTTTTAGTTATTTAACAATAAAATAACTTGTGGCGTAGACTTTTATTTTGTTATTTTTTTGATTAGTTTATTAAGTTTAAAATTAGTACAATTAGAAATTAAGCATAAAATAATTAAAATACGTCATATTTTTTTTTCTTTGCTAAATAATAATAATAATAATAATGAAACGATGTCTTCTTTATTGAAACGTCAATACGGCTGTTTGCCTCGATCTTGGTCGAAATGAAAGTCGGTAATGATTTTCCTTAATTTATAATTCAAGACTGAGTGGGAAGTTCTGTCTTCTAGAAGACCCCATTGAAAATCAATTATACCATCCAGCGAGACATAGTTCCTCTGTTCATCACACTTTGCCTCGTATCACTTCCGTTTTGACGTTTCTACTCGCGTTCCAAGCACGTTCTATTCGAATTCCAGAATTCAATATAGGACTTCTATGTCGCATTTAGCATTGACGGGAAAGCAATTCAGCCGTGTCTCTCGTGTGAATCAAGTGCATATAAAAATCGTTTTGAGCATCGTTTCAAATTCTATTTTTCAATTGCTTCTGATGAACTGATTGAGTTACCTTTGAGCTTCAGTTGTGTTTCCTGCGGAAAAAAACCAGTCTAATTTTGTTTTCTTCATATGAAAAATTTTCATCCTCATTTTCAAGCTTCAATTCACTTTTCCCGGCGAATAATATGGCTTTTTATCATTTTAAACGTCGGGAGTGTTCATTCCTATTTTTTTTATCAATCATTATTGACAAATAATCATGATTTAAAATTATTTTCGCATTTTAATTCATCGTTATTTGAATGGAACTTCAAGTTTTTTCAACTTTAGTTGCGGTCCTTATCCTTATTATATTAATTTAATCGATCCAAATTTCAATTTTTTTTTCAATTTTTAAAAATGATATATTAACCCAATTTAACAAAAGTTTCCTGAATTCAATAAACTTTGTGTCCAACTGTAGAAAATAATATTTTCACGACAAAAAAAAGGCATTAAGTTTCTTTCACAGAAGTATTATTGATATAAAAAGAAAAATAATAAAATAGAATAGAAAAGAGAATTAAGGGAAAAACATGTAGCTAAGAAATAAGTCTCCTTTCTAACTAGTTATTTATAGTTGAGATAACCCGATGTCGAAGCATCGATTTTAGGATTTTAGGGTTTATCGGAAAATAAATCTCGGCGGAAACTTAAAGTAGAAAAATTACATCCCTCGTGGTATTAATAATTGAACCTTTAATAAATAAAAGATCTCCAGAACCTGGGAACCTAGTTTCAAAATAATAGAACTCTACAAATCATATTTGTCACATTATTATACCACAGTCGCTTCAGAACTTAAATACCTACAGACACTACAGCAGTTTCTTAAGCCAAGTTTTATAATAAAGTGCTATAATAAATTTCTCTCTTTTATAAATAAAATTAATATTAGCATTTTTGTCGATATTATTAATAATGGAAAAAAAATTAAAATAAAAACTATTGATAATAATAACAACAAAAACAATAATTAAATAATAATAATCTCCGTAAACTCCTGAAGTTAGTCAGTACTTATATTTATTCATCTTTTTCTGTCCGCGTTTTAAAGTCTAAAGTGAAGTTAGTCAGTATTAATAATTATTCATCTTTTTCTGTCCACGTTTTAAAAAATGAAGTGAAGATACTCTCTGTTATTTTATTTATTTTAACTCTCTTTATCAGGAAATATTTTGAAATTTGAATTGAACGAATAAGGTAACCTTTTTCGTTAGTGTCTAGTTCTGCTGGTTTTTAATTGTCATTTATGTAAAAAAAAAATTTGAGAAATGCTTTAAAATTTATTATGGTTTTTGAAAAAGTTTAAAATATATGCACATGCAATTAATTTCCTAAATTTCCAGTTATTATCCCAAATTTAGATTATTTTCATCAGTTTTCCATTATATAATAATTTTTTAATTATTTTCTTTTGCTTAAAAATAAATTCTGCAATTTTTCTTGATTTTCATCAATTTATTATTATATTCATTACTTTGGCATTACTTTTAAAAATTTTAATTAATTATCCGATATTGCAATTATTGTCATCAATTTTCGTTATTTCAGCGACTTTTTAATTAATCTCTTTAATTAAAATTTTTTAAGTAATTTTGTAATTATTATTTTTTTTTTAACATATATTCTATGGTTTTTTCAGTTATTTCTCTCAACTTTTATTGAATGTTTTCAATTTTTCATATTTAAATTATTTTCATCATAATTCAATTTTCTTTCTCAATCTAAAATTATTTTCAACATATTTCAATTATTTTTTTCAATTTTGAATTAGTTTTATCATATTTCAATTATTTTCCTCGATTTTTAATTATTATTCTCATTTTCTAAAATTTTTAAGTATTTTTCTGAAAATTCAAATATTTTCTTCAATTTCTAATTATTTTCATTCGTTATCAGAATTTCAAATTTTTTTTATTAATTAACGTAAATTTTAATTATTTTTAGCTTTCTTTCAGACTTTTCTCCAATTTTTAGTTATTCTCATTTTCTAAAATTATTTTCTAAGATTTTTAAGAATTTTTCTAAAATTTCAATTGTTTTCTTCAATTTTTAATTATTTTCATTTGTTTTTACAATTCAAAAATTTTTTCATTAATTATCGTAAATTTCAACTATTTTTAGCTTATTTCTTCAATTCTTTTCTGAAATTTTTAGTTGTTTTCTTTTTTTTTTAAATTGATTTCTAAGATCTTCATGTATTTTCAATTATTTTTTCTTTATTTAAAAAGAATTCTGTAATTTTTTCAATTATCACCCTTAAATGTCGTTTAGTTTTTACAACTTATCATATTTTTTGTATCATATTTTAATTATTTTCGTCAAGTTTTAAAATTTAAAAACATTTTTCAATTATTTTATAAAATTTATTTCTTTCAATTTTTAATTCTTTACATTTGTTTCATAATTTCAAAAATTTTTAACTATTTATCTGACTTTTCAATTATTTCATTATTTATATTATTTTTTATATTATTTTCTTAAATTTTCAATTACTTTTGTTTTTTTTTCATAATTGCCAAAAAGTTTTTACTTATTTCTCTTTAATTAAAACTTGTTGTGTTCAATTTTAAATTATGTTTATCTTTTTTCATTTATTTTCTCTAATTTTTAATTATTTTCTTTTATTTCAATGAACTTCTGAAAGTTTAAAGCTTTTTTCTCAAATTTTGTTTAACTTTCCTGTATTTAAAATATTTTATTTAATTTGTTTAATTATTTTTCTCAAATTTAAATTATTTTCTTTATATTTAAAACAATTTTTATGATTGTTTAAATTACTCTCCCCAATTTTTAATTGATTTCATTTTTTTTTTTTCAATTAATTTGCAAAAGTTGCTATTATTTTGTTTAATTTCAATTATTTTTTGCAATTCTTTTCAATTCTAAAATATTGTAAGTTTTGTTCTAAATAAATATTTATTTTATTTATATTAATTGATTTTTAAATATTATATTTAAATTATACATTTCTTTTTATTAGATAAGTATTATTTACCGATTTGTTATATTTATTATTGTATTTTATAATTTCTAAATGTATGAAAAACTAATCGCACGCTTGCGCGCGTTTTATTTTGCTAGTAATAATAATAATGTATAATACAGTTAAAAATAAAACCAACCTTACAGATAAAATTTTTCAGGGTAATTGTACAAAATTTGAGAAAAAATTTATAAACTTTGCATGAAAAAAAGTATTTTTTTTATTTTCTCATAGAAAAAGCTTTGTGGATTTTACGATTTTGAGAAAATAGTTTTAATGAACTCATTTTTATCTGAAAATTCACAAATGTCTGTCTGCCTGTTTGTCTGTATGCAAAACTATGTTTCTGATTTTTTTAGATTCTCACATTTCTCTGTAAATTAATTCTATTTATTTTCACATTTAGTTTATTTCTTCGAAAACTTTCTTATTGTTTCATAACATTTTTAGAATTCTATGCTTTTTTAAAAATTGGTCTTATGATTGTTTTAAGTCCAATATTTAAAACAAACTTTCTGTTTAATTTCCCTAAACTTCTTTTTGTTTTTTAACGATTCTTTTATTTCTTTTGTAGAATTTTTAGTTATCTTTTTACATTTTTTTATTTTATTTTTACTACTTTTTATTTTTTAGTTCCTTTTTTACCAAATTTTCTGTTTTTTGTAATTTTCACATAATTTATTAGATTTTACAAACAAGAATTTTCCGCTTTCTTACATTTTATTTTATCTTTTTGTTCTTCCATAATTTTGAATATCATTCTTTGAAGACACTGAAGTGCGCAACGCTTCTGAAAAACGAACAAAATTTTTGTATATTATACTTAAATTTTTATGGGTAAATATGATTAATTATTTATTAAATTAGTTATATAACAAAACTAAAAACAATTTTAAAAGTTTATTTGGCCAGAAAAGTTTTAAAAATATTTTTTTTCTAATTTATTCTTTTTGTTCGTTTCTCAGAAACGTTGCGCACTTCAGCGTCATATTCTTTGAATTTTAATTGATTTTTAAATTCTATTATCATTTTTCTATAAGTATCTTAGAAATATTTTCCCTTCTTAAAAATTATTTAATTTTTATCCTTTAATTTAAAAATATTTAAAAACAGCTGTTTTACAGCTGTTAGTATTATGTTTTTTTCTTTTAAATTCTCATTATTTTAATTATTGGAAACGAATGCATTCATTGTTTTTTTCTTTAATTTTTAAAATGGTTTTCTTTTTAGTAATTTGTTCATATCTCTTTTATTGATTTTCGTTTTCTTTTCTGAATACGATTTAATTTTTCTTATTGTATGTAAATATTGAAATTTTTTAAAAATGTTTTCCAGTTTGTTATATATTTTTTTTATAGTTTTCTTATCTTGCTACATTTTTACTTTTTATATCCCTGACGATAGTATAGGATTGAACTTCAATCAGTATTTTTCCGAGGCATTCCGAAATTTGTTTCCGAGCCAATCAGTTTTTATCCGAATCCAAAAATGGATGTATCTTGACGAAACGTTATTCCGAATCATTCCGAACTAATCTGTTTCAATCCGAAGCTAAATTTTAATCTGTTTGAATCCTTTTATTTCAATCCGAACCAATCTGTTTCAAACCCGATTAGAATTGAAACGGATTGATTCGGAATGAAACGGATTAAGTCGGAATGATTCGGAAAGAATTTTTCATCATGTTATATCCATTTTTAGATTCGGATAAAAACTGATTGGCTCGGAAACAAATTTCGGATTGCCTCGGAAAAATACTGATTAAAACTTATTCAAACAGAATGAAATTCAATCCGATACTTTTGTCAGGGATGTTAATACTTTTTTGTATCTTTTCCTCAATTTTCTTATTTTTGCGTAAGGATTTAAACATATAATTCTTTTTCATTTACTCATAATTTCTTGGATTTATATTTATATAAAAGTATGTTTTTCTAAATTAAGAATAACGCATATTGAATGTTTAAAACTGCTCTTCTTAATATTTTTTTTTTAAGAAATCAATTAGTATTTAAATTATGTTATTGATTATTAAAAAAACAAATCCGGGATATCCAACAAATTTATTAAAAAAAAACGCTACGAATTTCAGGTCAGAAAGTAATAACCTAGATTGAATAATAAAACGATTAATACTAATGTCCTTTCTAAATTGATAATGGAGCTATTTGAAGCAACTCAGCTTGAAAAGTCATATAAATTATGACGTAATTATACGATATTGAATTGCATATTGATTGAATCTCGACGGAAATGAAAGCAACTGTAGGGAATAATAATACATTTGATTATTTGGTTATATATATACATATATATGCATATAGATCGAAGTAGGGTCTTTAGCACAAACAGCATTGCTACACTGAAATCAGTAAATTTGATTTTATTTTAATGTATTTATGCTATAAATTAAATTTATCCGCAAGCAAAACCTGGAGTAGTGAATATTCGTGTATAGGTGCATTACTTCCACGTACTTGGGCAATTCAAAGCATCAACGATCCAGGTTTATCTCGCACATTTCTTCAACGGATACAATCTTTTCCGGCATTTCGTAAGAGATACTACCACTTTTTTTTCACTTTGTCACTGTGTAGTCGGCAGAGTCGAAGCTCTGGAAAGCGAGAAAAGTACGGGAGAAGAGGAACGATATTTAAAAAAGAGACACTCTCAAGAGCTCTAGACTATTCGAGCTGTTATTAAGTATACAAATGGGGTGTAGAGAGTGCGCTTCAATTCAACACAAGCACCCGTCCTGTTGCTTTATACTGCTCGTTAATAAAGTTATCATTCAAGGTTAAATTCCATGAAATTGCGTCAGTCAATAGCACCCTCCTCAAACACTGAAACACAATCCCCGTTCTACGATCAGGCATCATCCCTCAACAAATTCAATAATTTTCAGAGGCCACTGATTAAATTCTAGATTCTCTCAGAACATTGACATCAAACGCAACTGCAATTAGTTCCATTTCAGTTGAAATTCTAATTTTAGTGTTACCAATTAGCTAATTGTTGCAGGACACAAATAATTGTTAAAAAGTGGTGGAAAAATTTTCAGTGGTTTCATGATGCATTCCATCAACAATATACATGATTTAGAGTAAAGTCAAAATAGATATGCTAATTTCAGAGATGGATATGTTTGAACTGAAAAGTTACATTAGAAGCTCTATACGATAAAAATTGCCGGGGAAAAAAATTATATCCGGGAATTTCTAAAAATTTCAGCTAATTCGTTTTCATAATTCTTCAAATTCGCTTGCAACTTATTACTCGTTTTCGAAGTCTCTGATTGTGAAAACGATGTCAGATTTACCAATTTTTCAAAATTCAAAATGGCGGATCCAATATGGCAGACATATTTTGCAAAATTGCTCAAATTCACTTCAAACTTGTTACTCGGTGGTAATCCATGTTCCTGGTTACTAATCTGAAGTTAGATTTTCAAAACAGTAAAAGTGTAACAAGTTTCAAGCGAATTTGAGCATTTTCAGGGATGCCAATGACTTACTTTTCTCATTTTTATTCATTTTGCTTCCTTATAGAGGAAGCTTTGTGATCGTTAAAATTTTCGATTTTCCAAAAATAGTCTAAATCGACTCATTTTCATCTAAAAAGCGAAAATTTTCATTCCTAAGCAAATGTCCAGATGTATGTGTGTGTGTGTGTGTGTATGTATGTGTGTGTGTGGGTGTGTATAGCGTTTTTTGTGTACAAGATATCTTGAGAACGCTTAAACGGATTCCAATAAAATTTGGATGACTTATTAAGCTCATGAATATCTAAATTTGGACACAAGGATTTTTGAAAATACCCAACCAAATTTTTTTGAGCACCTTTTTTCATCGAAAAAAATCGTTTTTTGCCAAAAAAAAATTTTTATGCTAAAAATACAACTTAATGAATACAAAAATCATATTACTTATCTCAAAACGAATCGATTGACCTATATAACTTTTATAATTGGTCAAGAATTCGTATAATAATTCATATTTTTACATTTTTTTGCATTAAAATTTTTTTTTTAACAACTTCCCCAATTAACTTATATATTATTAATTTCTTGCTTCCTCTATGAGGAAGCAAATTATTTTGCTTACTTGGAAAATAATAATTAAAAAACAAGTTTTAGGCCATTAATTCCACATTTCTTTTAAAATTTACAATATTTTATAACGATGTTTCGGCAGCTACAGCTACCTTTATCAAGTTTATTATTATTTTTTTTTCCTTTCATAAAATGCTAAAAATAAAAATAAAATTGTTTTTAGATTAAATTTACATAAGTGTATATGTGTAATTTTGCCACCTTAAATCAAAATGCAGGAAAAGCCGTACTTACATTTAAGTACGGCTTAGTATTAGAATTTAAATCATACAGTGTCATACAGTTGAGACATGATGATGAATAAAAACATCATAATATATAAAAATCTTTTAATTGATTTATTTTATAATTTTTATTATTTAAAAAAAAATGAAAGATAAGAATCTTTTTAATATGACAGCTTTAGTGATTTTCAAAATGTAAGTACGGCTTTTCCTGCATTTTGATTTAAGGTGGCAAAATTACACATATACACTTATGTAAATTTAATCTAAAAACAATTTTATTTTTATTTTTAGCATTTTATGAAAGGAAAAAAAAATAATAATAATAATAATAAGCTTGATAAGGGTATACACTACAAAAACAGGTGTCTTAAATTGTTCAAAAATATTCCTCTAATTTTAATTACTTTTTCAATTTTTTAATTAATCTCTACAAATTTGTAATTTTTAAACCAGTATTGTCAATTACTTTCGTCGTCTTTTAATTTTTCCATTAAATTTCAATTATTTTTATCATTTTTCAATTATTTTCTGCATATTTCTATTAGTTTTAACATTTAAAAATTATTTTTATGAAATTTCAATAATTATTTTCAATCTTTTTTTTATGGTCATCAATTTCTCAATTTATTACACAGTTCTCAATTTTTTTCTTTAAATTTCAGCAATTTTCTTCAATAATTTTATTATTATGTATCAATAATTTTTAAATATTTTACACCAATTAACAATTATTTATTTTTCAAATTTCAAATTTTTTTTTCAATTTTACATTCTTTTAATTATTTACACTAGTTATCAATCATTCATGTCATTATCTTAATTTCTTTTCAAATTTTAAATATTTTTAGCGTTTTTCAAGTCTTTTATTCAAATTTTTTATTTTTTAATTAATTTTTAATTAGTTTTATCACTTTTCAATTATTTGTCTCAAAATTTTATTATGTTTGTTATTTTTCACATAGGTATTACCTTCAAATTTAAATTTTTTGTGATTTTTCAATTATTTTCTTCAAGTTTCTGTTCTTTTTGTTATTTCTCGATTATTTTTTCCTATTATAATTATTTTTCTCATTTTTTAATTGCTTTTAAAATTCTCAAATAATTTAGTCTTTTCTCAAGTATTATCAATATTTTCGACATTTTTGTATTACTTTCTCCAAATTTAACTTATTTTCTTATATCTTTAAATTATTGTCATGGATTCTTTAATTTCTTACTTTAATTTACATTAAATTTTTCATTTTTCAATTATTTTTTTCATTTGTCAATTGCTTTTTATTTTTAATTTTAATTATTTTTATCATTTTTCAAGTATTTTCTTCAAATTTCAAATTTTTTGGGAATTTGCAATTATTTTGTCCTTATTTAATTATTTTCTTTAAACGTCAATTTTTATCTCCAATTTTTCAATTATTGATTTCTAATTTTTATTTTGTTTCTCCATATTGCAATTATTTATGACATTTTTTATGTCTTATATCATAAGTTTTTTACATAATTTTAAATTAGTTTTATCATCTTACATTTTTTTCAAGGTTCAATTATTATTTTTGTCATTTCTCGACTATTTGTTCCATTTTTTGATTATTTTTGTAATTTTCAATTATTCATGGTCAATTTTTTTCTCCAATTTTTTAATTATGTATTGACATCAAATTTTTATTTTGTTTTTCCATTTTTCAATTATTTTTGTCATTTTCCAAGTCTTTTCTTCAAATTTTTAATTATTTACTTAATTTTTAATTAGTTTTGTCCTCTTTCATTTTGTTTCTTCAAATTTCAATTATTTTTGTCATTTTCCAATTATTTTCTTCAAATTTCTATTATTTTTTATTTTTAAATTTTATTATTTTTTTTTTCTATTATTTTCTATTATTTTGGAATTATTTTCTTTAACGATAAATTTTACCTTAATAACTTATATATTATGCACTTATTTTTCACTATTTTAATATTATAGCTATTAATAATACATAAAAGAAATCCGGGAAAAATGTGATTTTAGATCCGGGAAAACCGGCAATTTGCCGGGAATTTGAAAATCATGTTTCGGTAGACACCCTGTAATTTATTTTTTATTTTTGATAATTTGGATATTAATCAGCTGTTAGTCTTTCAGGAAATAAATTTTATAAATAAAACAAAAATTTTTTTTTTGCTTCTTTGAACGTTTAAAACCTTAATGTCATATAAGATTTTATATTTTTGCTATAACAAATTTCTAATTATTTTCCTGTGTTAATTTAATTTTAACTTTGACAAGTTGAAAATGAAGTAGTTGACAAGAAATTAACTAAAGTCAACGGAAAATTCTTCCCCGTAAATAAATAGAAGTTTATTAACTACAACAATGGAGACCTGTTCCTATGTAAACTGGCAACTTTGAAAATCCTTATTAATTCATCTAGTTGAAAAATAAACTTTCAAAATTATGCATGTTGCTAGCGAACTTTCTAAAATAAGCTTATTTCTCATATAGAGAGTTGCGATTTCAATTTTGTAAATTAACAATATTTTTATCTAGTTGCGATTGGATATTTCTATTATGAAAATTGTTTATATTTCATATGGAAATATTTTTTAATCTCATTTATCGCAACTTTTTTCATCACCAAATATTTGATAACATAAATCCTGTCGTAATATACATAGTAATACGAGAACGAGAACAAACAAAATGAAACCCTATAAATTTCATTTTTGAGATTAATCTTGTCCATCAAATTTTGTAAATTGAATTAGAAATTTTAAAAGATAAAATTTTTTAAATTTGAATTTTTTTTTAACAGAACTGGGTAGTATGATATTATTTTATTTTCTATATTTTGTGAGAGGTGAATATCGAGTAAAATAAAACATAATAAAAAAATCTATAATCTTAGAGCCGTCATCAGAGTCCATAAAACCCCTAAGTAAAAAATATTTTGAATTTTTATTATAATCTACAGAATTACCTGAATTTTTAAACGAATTGAATACGTTTTTTAAAAAATGTCTAATTTTTTTGGACCTGTCATTTTGAATTTTTAAAATTTGATATCTTTGAAATCAACGTCCTTGAAAATTGTATAATTATGTTTCTATTTAACATAATTATATGTACATAATGAGTTTTAATACTCCCTGTAGTATTTTTGAAAAACTTTCATGGAATAAAATACAATGATATAATTTAATTTAAATAAATTTTACGCACTTTAAAATACACAATTTCGTCTCATAAATAATAAAATTTGTTTGTTCTGTTTTCAGATTCAAACTCAGCAGCATCTACATTTTAAGAACTGCGTCAATTGGGACGGTTTTATTTTCGCTGTTACACAGTTTTTTCTTGATTTATTGCAGTCGTATGAGCAACTGCAGTGTCACAAAGGGTTCAATTAAGTTTTATATTAAAGTCATGAAGTAAACTACCTATAAAGTTTAGACCCTTTATTGCTTTAAAACACGCATTTTTTGTCATAGTTGGAGAAAAATTGAGTTTATTAACTGAAAAAACAAATATATAAAAAAAAATTTTATCAACATTGACAAAACAAAAAATTTGTGATTTTATTTGTGAACAAATTTTATTCAATTTTTGACATATTTTACACAATTAAACCCAAGAGGTGTGTTTTAAATCAATTTTTCCTTTGTTTTTTATGTGTTTTTCTGGAAAAGATACAATGTATGTCGGTAAAAAGCGTACTTGAACAATTATATTAAAAAAAAAAAATTATTTTAATAAAAATTGCTTTGACCAAAAAACAATGTTTTAATTTTATCCCTCCCAAACTTAAATAAGATTTTACTATAAAATAAAGAATATTATAATTTCATGCAATTATTCTAATGAAATATTTGCTAGTGAAAAATCGGTCATTAATTTTAATTAGTGAAAATTTTTACTAAACATGTAATTTAGAAAAATCGAATTCGCAAAGAACTTATTACACATTTTCGGACAATAAATTAATTCATAATAATTGTAATATTGATTTGTTTTAAAAAATTAAATTAGTGACCGAAAAATCACGATTTTTCAAGATTATTATTGATTAATCTGTCCAGAAGAACTAAATTCGGGTAGAGGCAGAGTATGAAAAAATGAAAATTAATGTAAAAATAATTCAGGTTTAAGTCAGAAATAGGAAAAAATTTCAGTCACTTACTCAGAACTTGCAAAACTTCAAAATTAAATTAGACATAATGTTTAAAAATGAAAAAAGGAAATAAAGGAAAGACTGAATAGGAAATTAATTACATCAGAGAGAAGAAAAATTGAATAAAGGATTTTACTTAAGGAAATTCTTTAATAGAAAATTACTAAAACAAGATGTGTCGTCCGAAGCAAAATTTAATTTAATAATTCTATGCTGAACCTTCCCTTGAAAAATAATGAATCTCTTATCAAATAAAGCTGAATAAAGAATAATTTCCGAAGAGGAGTACGGATCGAATAACACGATCTACGCTTGGTGAATAGTATTCAAGCCAGCCAGGCCTATCAAAGCATGAACAAAATTAAAACCTGGAACTTTTAATTTTTAAATATGCCTTTGTGTAGAGAATGAAAAGGTGCAACTTTTTTCTCTGGGAAGTTTTTTAATATGACAAATATTTTAGACAGTAAAACCAAGAAACTAAAAAAAATTGCACACTAAATTCAATTAATTTTCAAAGCATAACTCGTCATAACTTGGACGAATATTAATGAATTAACTTCAAATTTGGTATGCGTACTTATTTAGGTTTAGTGAAGCCGACATAGTTATGAAAAAATCAAAAATGGCTCCTTGTTTAATCATTTTTGAATGCAAATTGATACCTATTGATGAACACATTTTCTCAAATTCACTGACAAAGAAAAGTTAATTTAATTTGGAGTTGTCGTAACTTCCAGTGAGATATTTTCTCTTCACCATTCTAGAAAGTTTTTTGGAAAGTTTCATATCAATTGTACTATTAATAACAAAGATATTCGATTATTAAGAAATCACGCGTCCTGCAACATTTTCGGTATCAGACGTAGCTATTCCACCGAAAGGACTGCGCCTTAAAATATTTCA
The DNA here is from genome assembly GCA_037103525.1 of Ganaspis brasiliensis. Lineage (NCBI taxonomy): Eukaryota > Metazoa > Arthropoda > Insecta > Hymenoptera > Figitidae > Ganaspis > Ganaspis brasiliensis. Next base: position 280,844 of record JAZKLR010000311.1, read on the forward strand.
AAAATAATTACAAAGGCCTGCAAAATTTCACTTTTTTCAGTTTCTAAAATCGGTTAGGGTGATTCTTGTAGGTTTTTTCGCGCTGAACACGAATCTGTTGTCCAAAATGGTCCATCATATCAGGATTTTGAGTAATTCTAGGTCAAATGTCCCAAAAATGGCTATATTTTTCCATTTTTGGGAATTTTTTCTGGAGAACCGAAATTTTTTCATTAATTTTCTATATTAGCTTCGTATAGTATGTATTGTCAACTTTAAAACCCATTTTTAGAAATTATTTTACGATGATTTTTAAAGAAGTTATGAATATTTGAATTTATGAGATTAACCACATTAACCCTCCTGCGCACGAGTTTCTACCTAAAAAGGCGTTTCCAAATGCATGCATTTTTCAGACTGATGGATTTTCATATAACTTAGTATCTTAAGGTTTTTGGGCTTGCTGATTTCGAATCTGTAGTCACTATTACAAAATTGGTACCTTGGGGTTTTTGGGGTCGCTGATTACGAATCTGAAGTCCGAATTACAAAATTCAAAATGGCGGATCAAATATGGCGGACGAATTTAAAAAAAATTGTTGAATTTTAATGTAACTTGGTATATTGGGGTTTTTGGAGTCGCTGATTACGAATCTGAAGTCCGAATTACAAAATTCAAAATGGCGGATGCAATTTAGCGGACGAATTTTTAAAAAATCTATAAGTATATTGTCGGAAGGAACATTAACTTGTTTAATTTTGTCTATGAGTTGAAAACTGTTTTTTATGTTTGAGTAAGGTATTTTTGTGTTTTTCGAAGAAGCTAGCGATTCCATGTATACGACACTATTGGTCTAAGTGGGATGTCTGTTTTATGTACTTTTGGTGAACCATAGATTCTCGGAGCGAGACCATTGTTTGTTTTTATGAATTTTGTGGTTTGTTCTGTGATATAGTTTCTTTTCTCCCAAAAAGCGACAATATCACTGATATCATTTTGTATTTTTTGTGTTGGTTTCTTGTTTTTCTTACATGAGCATTCTCATTTATTACAAAAATAACATGAAAATACACACATCAATAAATAAGCAAAAATGAATAAGTAAATATATACATAGTTATAAAGTAATAATAATTATTATTAATGAGAATAATATTTAATAAACCATATCAATTTACAATAAAATAACACTAATAGCATCACAACTTATAAAATACTATTTTTTAGAAAATAACATAAATAATTAAAAAAAATTAAGAAATAAATAAGTAAAATATATATGAATAAACAAATAGAATAATTAATTAAAAAACTTCGGTTTTAAAAAAAATACACAAAATTACAAAACGAAATGTGGCTAAACATAAATCTTTTTAACTTCAGAAACATCTCTCTCTCGAACGCAGGATAAAAGATAAAAACACATGTTTTCCACCACTTTATACAGGTTAGTTACATTATAAAATAATTAAATAATTTCTAAAAATTTTCTTTCTAAAAGAATAATATTTAAACAAAAATCTGTATTCTATCTTTTCTCTAACAATTTTGTGGTATTTCCAATTATAGTTTTTATGTACTTAAGCAACAAATACAATTTATGGCAAAAAAGTAAAACATCACAAAACACGTTAAAAATAACACTATAAAGAAACATACATATATCTCTTCTTTCTTCTATATAACTACAGACATTAGATTTCACTATCGTATCAATCAAGTCATGGAAGAATTTTGTTTTCAGGACTTAGAATAAATTGCATGATATAAAAATAATAGCACAGAATTGTAAAAGCGATAGAATGAGAAAACAACGATATGATTAAGATGTAACAAGTAAATGTAACATTGTGAAACTTGAAAAACAAAAAAAAATTTTAAAATAAAATTCCACTGATGTGGGCCGGTATTCCGTGCCGAAACGTTTGGAAGAAAAAAGAATAAACTCTTATTATTGACATATTGACTGACCCTACAGCCACAATTACTCCTCTCCTAAATTTTTGTTTTTAACATAGATTGTACTTGCATATTCTTTACAAAACATTGAAGATTTATTCAATGGGCAAAGAATTACAAATAAAACAAATAAGAATTTTGTTTACTTGTAAATTCGGAAGAACAGTCAAATCAAGTTTGTGCGGTGATATATCGTTCACACGCATCTTCCTTGGAACTGCTGACGCACTTCAATAAGGGATGACAGTTGAACTAAATTTTGGGGCTACCAGGCACCCAAAAGTGAGAAAGCATTCGTGCCAAGTTCGTGGTAACTCTGACGCACCAGAGCTGGGTGTACTAATGACCCAAAGGTTTCTCGGTGAGGTATTGACGCTATTCACTCTGTTTCAGTTGACGTAAATCCAGTCAAATTTTTTGTCAGTGTAGACAACTTTTACAGCGCAATCTTTTCCGTGGACCCGCTAAGTTTCATACCGAAAATATTGCACGAAGCGTAATTCTGAATAATTGAATATCTTTGTTATTAATAGTACAATTAATATAAATTTTTCCAAAAAACTTCCTTGAATAGTGAAAATGAAGTGTTTCACTGCAAGTCACATTAACTTGAAAATAAATTAACTTTTCTTTTTAGTAAAGCTAAGAAAATGTGTTTATCAACAGATAAACGTGTCGATTTGCAATAAAAAAATATTAAACAGTAAGCGTTTTAGGTTTTTTAATAACTTTGTCGGGTTCACTACGCCTAAAAAAGTGTACACACCAAGTTTCGAGTTAATTCATTAATAATTGTCCAAGTTATGACGAGTTATGTTTTCAGAATTAATTAAATTTAGTTAGAGAATTTTTTCATTTCTTTCTTTTATTGTCTAAAATATTGGTTATATTAATAAAGAACTCTTTATAGAGAAAGAAGTTACGCCTTTTTATTATCTACAGGAAAGTATATTTGAAAATTAAAAATTCCGAGTTTTAATTTTGTTCATTTCTTGTTAGACCTGATTGGCTTGAATACTGTGTGATGTTACAAAAATTTATGACAATTTTGTAATTCAAAAAAGTAACTTTTAGGTTAGGAACTATTTCAGATTCGCTCAATTATTCGATTTGTGTACGAAAACTACTTCACGGCTCGACGAATAAATTGTTTTTTTAGAATTAATAAATTTTTTGTTATTTTTGTTTATATATTACGAAACGTTGCTGAGCATCGAGTGAGTTTTAAGGTCGTGTCAAGGACTGGAGTCAAGATACTTGACGGGACATTTACAGATTTGAGTTCAAGATTCTCCGATCATTCTATCAAGGCCATTTTAAGTTTGATGATGAAGATTATGATATGGCAGATGTTAAAATTAAAAATGAATCGAATTTGCTTAAAACTCATTACTCGTTGATTTTTGGGGTCTCTGATTACGAATCTACTATTAGTTTTTTAAAATTCAAAACAACTTAAATTTGGTAAAAACGCTTGGAAATAAAAAATAGCTGGTTCTAGTATTTCATTTTGCTACAATAATGCTTCTAAAATTTAAGAAAATTTCATAATAATGTATATTTTATATTAATGTCTATTGGCCTTATTCCTCTTGACATGGATTTCTCGAAAAATTCTGTCAAATACTACTTTTACGTAATGCCTTTAAATTAGAAATATTTATACTTCTCTGAATGCAATTGGTTTATCATATTTATTGCCATAAAAAACATCAAGAGCACAAAAGCCTGAAAAATTTCTGTCTCGACAATCATACATAAGCTTATTTTTTTTTGGAAACTTAAGATTCGTTAAGCTAGATTTATTAAGACCTCAAGTGGCTGGGGTAACCGATAGAATAGAATTTCTCAATTTCAAGACGCTCAATTATTAATTCGTCAATTTATTTATAAATTTAGTGTTTATGGTAGTTTAACAATTATACTTAATGTGAGAGCACGAACATATTTTTAAAACACTATTTTGGAGGTCGTAGAACGTCAGAACACAAATTTCTGAATTAATAGGCGACTAACGTCAGCAAAGTAGTTAACAAAAGGTGTATTAGTAGTCTTTTCCTCCGTGTTTAGTTGCCTTAAGTAAATAATTTACTTTCCTCTTAAAGTGACTTTTTCCCAGGAATAATAATACCCGTAAGGAACTGTGTTAATGGCACGCAATTAACTAAAACAAACTATGCGCCGTTTCATTTCTGTTGCATTTTCGCAATCACCATTAGCTATTCAGGGTTAAGGTCTGGCGGTTTTTGTTTTTGTGTAAATATGAACTTGAATTAGAATTCTAAATAGAGGCAAACGTTAAGTTTATTTCGTGTTGCTCTTGGCGATGAAATAATAGTGTATTTGGAACTCGAGGAGGAATTGAATAACAGTTGAGCTTGAATAATATAGCTATGTAAATTGGGGTGGGTGGTTGGGGTATAGAAGGGTAACGGTACCTACAGGAGAGGTGGGGGTGCAGACGGGATCATTTATATTGTATCCAAACCGTCGTTTTCTCCTATCTCTCGAGCTGTACCGACGTTTCAACCCGTTCCAGGCTTCTCTATATACCCGTCCTTTTCCACTTTCGTGGCACTTCTCATCGCGTCTCTCGTTTCTCGTTTTACGCGGTTGCGACGTTATTAAGGAATTATTTCCCCGTCACTTTGCCAACATTGCCTCCTATCTTACGGCTCCAATGAACTTTTCCGATCGAACATCTAGACAACTGACTCTTTACTTCCTCTTCCAAGCTTTTATTCTTTTAATAATTGACATTTTTAGCCTCGAGTGGAGCTCGCTGACACGTCTTCAGTGTGATTCTACTTTAGGAATAAAAATTTCAATGCATTTCCTGGGTATTTAATCTTTCCAGAATGCTGTTTATCAACCCCTTGAACAGCTTGGAAAACGGAGGAAAAATTAACTCTTGAGTTCAAACTTACTGTCATGACGAGAAATTAAAATATTGCGAATTCTAATAGATTTAAGGATGATATTTAGAAGAGAAGAAAAAATACGGGATATTTAAAATTTTTAAAATTATAAAGGAAATTTTTTGCAAAATTTATATTCCTTTATGGGTGATTTAATTTATGTTTATTACGGGTGAACAAATGTGACGTATTCTAAATTTGTATTAAAATAAACTCTCCTTCAGTAACTGTAATGGTGCTGTTCATTTATGTAAAATATCATCAAAAGATTCTAATACCGGAAAGTAACGAGTTTTGATAAATCAGTTTCTAATGATTCTCTGAATAAAGTGGATCTGAATTGCAAATCTTCTAAGAGCAGTTTAAATTGATTGTAATCTATTTTCTCCGAAAATACATAGAGAGCAGTGTAATTTACAGAAAGTTTCTCCTGTAAAGTTCGAAAGTTACCAAAGGAAGTTTTCAAGGAAGTTCCTAGAAGCTTGTCATGTCAGTTTAAAAATGAATCTAAAAACAAAACCCTGAGTTCATTTTAAGAATATTTTTGAGATATTATTTTGCTTCTCTGATTATTGCGATCAATGTTTGTATTTTTAAATTGGAAAATTTGTTCACCATATTGGATCTACCATTTTAAATGTTGATAATATTAAAAAGCTGACTTCAGATTCTAAATCAGCGACCCCAAAAACCCTCGACAAACAAGTTGTAAGCAAATTCAAGAAATTTTTTAGAAATCTTTCGCCATATTCGATCTACCATTTATAAATTTTAAAAATCGAACTCCACATTCTTAATCAGCAACCCTAGAAACACAAAATAAACATATTTTAAGCGCATTCAAGGATTTTTTAAAAATTTTTTAGCCATATTGGATCCACCATTTTTAAATTTGAAAATCGTACTTTAGATTTGTCATCAGCCACCCAAAGAACTCCCAACTAACGAGTTAACTATTACGCATGAACATTCCCTAAAACCCATTTAGCCTAAATCCCATTTAACCTAAATTCTATTTAACCTAAATCTCATTTAACCCAAAATGCATTTAATCTAAAATGCATTCGGCCTAAATTTCATTTAACCTAAATCTCAATAATTCTATAATGCATCTAGCCTAAAACTCATTTAACCTAAATTTCATTTAATCTAAATCCCATTAATCCTAAAATGCATTCAGCCTAAAATCCACTTAACCTAAATTACATTTACCTAAATCCCATTTAACCTAAAATGTATTTAACATAAATCTCATATAACCTAAAATGCATTCAGCCTAAATTCAATTTAACCTAAAACCCATATAACCTAAATTTCAATTTAAATAAAATACAATCAGTCTAAATTTCAATTAACCTCAATTGCATTTAGCTTAAAACCCATTTAACCTAAATTCCATTACACCTAAATCCCATTTTACCTAAAATGCATTCAGCCTAAAGCCCTTTTAACCTAAAATGCATTCAGCGTAAATATCATTTAACCCAAATCGCATTTTACCTAGATTACATTTTACCTAAAATGCATTTGGTCTAAATTGCATTAAGCCTAAATGTCATTTAACTTAAATCCCATTCAACCTAAAAAGCATTCAGCCTAAATTTCAATTTAAAAAAATGTATTCAACCTAAACGTCATTTAACCTAAATCCAATTTTACCTAAATTTCATTTAACCTAAATCCCATTTAACCTAATATGCATTCAGGCTAAATTCCATTTAAACTAAATTTCATTTGTTCTAAATCTCATTTAACCTAAATTCCATTCTGCCTGAAATGCATTGAGCCTAAATTTTATTTAACCTAAATTCCATTTAACCTAATATGCATTTAGGCTAAATTCCATTTAAACTAAATTTCATTTATCCTAAATCTCATTTAACCTAAAATGCATTCAGCCTAAATTTCATTTAACCTAAATCTCAATAATTCTACAATGCATCTAGCCTAAAACCCATTTAACCTAAATTTCATTTAATCTTAATCCCATTTATCCTAAAATGCATTCAGCCTAAAATCCACTTAACCTAAATTCCATTTAACCTAAATCCCATTTAACCTAAAATGTATTTAACGTAAATCTTATTTAACCTAAAAAGCATTGAATCTAAAATGCATTCAGCCTAAATTTCATTTAACCTAAATCCCAGTTAATCTAAATTCTATTTAACCTAAAACCCATTTAACATAAATTTCATTTTAACTAAAATACAATCAGTCTAAATTTCAATTAACCTCATTGCATTTAGCTTAAAACCCATTTAACCTAAATTCCATTACACCTAAATCCCATTTTACCTAAAATGCATTCAGCCTAAAGCCCATTTAACCTAAAATGCATTTAATCTAAAATGCAATCAGCGTAAATATCATTTAACCCAAATCTCATTTTACCTAGATTACATTTTACCTAAAATGCATTTAGTCTAAATTTTATTTAACCTAAATTTTATTTAACCTAAATTGCCATTTAACCTAATATGCATTCAGGCTAAATTCCATTCAAACTAAATTTCATTTATCCTAAATCTCATTTAACCTAAAATGCATTCAGCCTAAATTTCATTTAACCTAAATCCCATTTAACCTAAATTCCATTCTGCCTGAAATGCATTGAGCCTAAATTTTAGTTAACCTAAATTCCATTTAACCTAAGTTTCATTTAACCTAAATCCTATTTAACCTAAACATCATTTAACCTAAATCCCATTTTACCTAAAATGCATCCAGCCTAAATTCCATTTAACCTAAATCCCATTTAACCTATAATGCTTTCAGCCTAAATTCCATTTAAACTAAATTTCATTTATCCTAAATCTCATTTAACCTAAAATGCATTTAGCTTAAATTTCATTTAACCTAAATATCATTTAACCTAAATCCCATTTTATCTAAAATGCATTCAGCCCAAATTCCATTTAAACTAAATCCTATTTAACCTAAAATGCATTCAGCCTAAATTCCATTTAAACTAAATTTTATTTATCGTAAATCTCATTTAACCTAAAATGCATTCAGCCTTAATTCCATTTAACCAAAATCCCATTTAACCTAAAATGCATTCAGTCTAAAATTCATTTAACCTAAAATGCATTCAGTCTAAATCCCATTTATCCTAAATTCCATTCTGCCTGAAATGCATTGAGCCTAAATTTTAGTTAACCTAAATTCCATTTAACCTAAGTTTTATTTAACCTAAATCCTATTTAACCTAAACATCATTTAACCTAAATCCCATTTTACCTAAAATGCATCCAGCCTAAATTCCATTTAACCTAAATCCCATTTAACCGATAATGCTTTCAGCCTAAATTCCATTTAAACTAAATTTCATTTATCCTAAATCTCATTTAACCTAAAATGCATTTAGCCTAAATTTCATTTAACCTAAATATCATTTAACCTAAATCCCATTTTATCTAAAATGCATTTAGCCCAAATTCCATTTAAACTAAATCCTTTTTAACCTAAAATGCATTCAGCCTAAATTCCATTTAACCTAAATCCCATTTAACCTATAATGCTTTCAGCCTAAATTCCATTTAAACTAAATTTCATTTATCCTAAATCTCATTTAACCTAAAATGCATTTAGCTTAAATTTCATTTAACCTAAATATCATTTAACCTAAATCCCATTTTATCTAAAATGCATTCAGCCCAAATTCCATTTAAACTAAATCCTATTTAACCTAAAATGCATTCAGCCTAAATTCCATTTAAACTAAATTTTATTTATCGTAAATCTCATTTAACCTAAAATGCATTCAGCCTTAATTCCATTTAACCAAAATCCCATTTAACCTAAAATGCATTCAGTCTAAAATTCATTTAACCTAAAATGCATTCAGTCTAAATCCCATTTATCCTAAATTCCATTCTGCCTGAAATGCATTGAGCCTAAATTTTAGTTAACCTAAATTCCATTTAACCTTAGTTTTATTTAACCTAAATCCTATTTAACCTAAACATCATTTAACCTAAATTCCATTTAACCTAAGTTTCATTTAACCTAAATCCTATTTAACCTAAACATCATTTAACCTAAATCCCATTTTACCTAAAATGCATCCAGCCTAAATTCCATTTAACCTAAATCCCATTTAACCGATAATGCTTTCAGCCTAAATTCCATTTAAACTAAATTTCATTTATCCTAAATCTCATTTAACCTAAAATGCATTTAGCCTAAATTTCATTTAACCTAAATATCATTTAACCTAAATCCCATTTTATCTAAAATGCATTTAGCCCAAATTCCATTTAAACTAAATCCTTTTTAACCTAAAATGCATTCAGCCTAAATTTCATTTAACCTAAATATCGTTTAACCTAAATCCCATTTTACCCAAAATGCATTTAGACTAAATTCTATTTAACCTAAATCCCATTTAACCTAAAATGCATTCAGTCTAAAATTCATTTAACCTAAAATACATTCAGTCTAAATTTCTTTTAACCTAAATTCCATTGAACCTAAATCCAATTTTACCTAAAATGCATTTAGTCTAAAGCCTATTTAATCAAAAATGCATTCAGCCAAAATTCCATTTTACCTAAATTGCATTTAGCCTAAAACTACTTATACTAAATCCCATTTTACCTAAAATATAATGTAAATTTTAGGTAAAATGGGATTTAGGTTAAACGATATTTAGGTAAAGTGGAATTTAGGCTTAATGCATTTTAGGTTTAATGGTTTTAGGTTAAATGGGACTTAGGCTGAATGGATTTTAGGGAATATTCATGCGCCTCCAACTAACAAGTTTTAATCGAATTGAGCGAATTTTAAAAAATCATTCTCTATATTAAATACCTTATTTTGATATTTAGAAAATTGAATTTCAGATTTGTAATTAACAAACTCAAAAATCTCTGGCCAACAAGTTTTTTCTTAAAAATCTTCCGCCATTTGGATCTGCCATTTTCAATTTTGAATATTTAAGCATTTGTCTTCAGAATCGTAATCAGCAACCCCAAAAGACTCACGACTAACAAATTTTAAGTAAATTCAGGAATTTTTTAAAAAATCTGCCATATTGAATCCACCATTTTGATATTTCGAAAATCAGACTTTAGATACGTGATCAGCGATCACAAAAACTCCCGAGTGACAAGTTTTAACCGAATTCAAGGAGTTTAAAAATTTAGTCCGCCATAATCGATCCGACATTTTGAATTTTAATAATATTAAAAATATCACTTTAGATTCAAAATTTAGCAACCCTAAAAATCCCCGAGTATGAAGTTTTAAGCAAATTCAAGGAATTTTCCAAAATTGGTCAGCCATATTGGATACGACCAGGGATGGTCACGGAACAAAAGTATCGTTTCGTGTTGTGTAGCAGACTCAGCACGCTAGCAGAAAGTCAATCGTATTGTGGTCTGACTCAACACTTCGCTCATTGATAATGTGTATAGTGTTCAAAAGACAACACATAATTGTGAAGGCCAGAGTTTTGTGTTTTGTAAACAAGACGTTAGCCGACGGGGAATTGTATCGTATTATTGATACGTTACATTTGCCAATGGAGAAACGTATCGTATTATGTATACGATACTTTTGCCGTTTGAGAATCGTAACGTGTTCTGGATACGATACATTAGCTGGTTGGCAAACGTATCGTGTTGAACACGTTAGGAAACGTGGCGAGAAAGTGTGTTCTACGGATAATATTTTATTTCTTTTCATTGCGGGATTCATGAATATAAGTTTATAAATAATGAATGGTATATTTAAATATTATAACCATTTTAAATAGCTTAAACAATTACGATTTGTTTAAACAAATATAATTTGTTTAAACAATTTTAAATTGTTTAAACAATTTAAATTTTTTAAACAATTTAAATTTTTTTCAACAAATTAAAATTGAAACTTTTTAATCAAATGAAAATTGTTTAAACAAATTAAAATTGTTTAAACAAATTAAAATTGTTTAAACAAATTAAAATTGTTTAAACAAATTAAAATTGTGTAAACAAATTAAAATTGTTTAAACAAATGAAAATTGTTTAAACAAATGAAAATTGTTTAAACAAATTAAAATTGTTTAAACAAATTAAAATTGTTTAAACAAATGAAAATTGTTTAAACAAATTAAAATTGTTTAAACAAATTAAAATTGTTTAAACAAATTAAAATTGTTTAAACAAATGAAAATTGTTTAAACAAATTAAAATTGATTAAACAAATTAAAATTGTTTAAACAATATTAAAAGTTTATTTAAGAATGCAGCGAGCTTTGTATTTTGTTCAGTAAAATTATTTATAAAAAAAGCGACGTAAAAAAAGTAATATTTTAGACCGATTTACATATAAATGCTGAATTCATGTTTGAGGGTGGTTATTTAACGCACCCCTAAAGAGGGTCAGATTGCAAAAAAAGAATAATAATCAACAGTTTCTTTAACTTTGGACATTTATCGATGTCTCATAAACTTCTGAGCCTTTTTCGATAAAATTATAAACGAATTTTAACACTTTTTTAAAAAAGTACACTTTTCCCATGTATTTCTAATGGGAAAATAGGGGGTGCAAGCGGCACCCCCTAAATATTGTCAGATCAAAAAACAAAAAAATAGGGGTAATTTTTTTTCCATTTTTAGTCGATTTCCGTGCGACTTTAAACGATTTTCAAAAATTTTCTTTTTTTGAAACACCCTAATAGAGATAGTAATTGAAGCCGCAGGTAGAAGAGGGTTCTAATCAGGCCGTAACCAGAAAAAAATTTCGGGGAGGTGGTTTTATCAACAAACAGTCAGGCAGATGACCTTTTTTTTGAAAACTTGAACAGCTGTCAAAAATATTTTATGGGGGGGGTATCAAACACCCCTAACAAAACGAATCCTTTTAATATGAGACTAGCAACACTTACGCGCGCGACAAAGTTTGCATTATTATTGGTCATTATAACTATAAATTTTTGCAAATTCAAATAATGAGATTTACGAAATTGAAGAATATATCTGAAAAGCGACGAAAGTAATTGTCAGTTAAAAAAGAAAATTCGATAAATGGCTACATAATTATACAAATTGAAATGAATAGTTGAAAAGATTACAAAATAAATATTAAATTTAAATACAATTGTTGAAAAATTATAGGAATAAATGTTGGAAATTATTGCTAATTGAATAACTGGATTGAAAATCTAACAAAAATTGAAATTGAAGAAAGTAATAAAAAATTGAGAAAATAAATTGCAAATTTAAGAATTAAATTAAAATTTGAAAAAAATAATTGATAATTGAAAAAATAATTGCAAAATGACGAAAATAATTGATAACTGATATTAAAATTTACAAAATGGCTACATTAGTACACAACAAAACAAAATAATTTAAAACACAAAAGAATAATTATAAAATTTTAAGATAATAATTCAAAATTCAAAAATTTGTAGGAAGTAATTGAAAATTGTTGAAAATAATTATTAATTGAATTAAATAGTTGGAAAATGATTAGATTAATAGAGACTGAAAAGAATAATTAAAAAAATTAAATAAAAATATTAAATTTAAAGAAAATAATTGCAAATTGAAAAGTTAAGAAAATTATTGGAATAATTGTGGGAAATAATTGGACACTTAACAAGTGGATAGAAAATGAAGAAAAACATAATTAAAATTGAAGAAAATATTTGAAAATTGAAGAAAGCAATTACAAATTGAAGAAAATTGGAATTTAACGTACCTAATGTTACGGAAATTAAAAATACAGTAGAACTCACGTATGTCGGATTCCCGCCTATATCAAATATTTTTGCCGGTCCTTTGAATTTTTATATCATGTATTTTTATCCCGATAAATCGTATTCCCGCTTATGTCGGAAAAGTTTCTTGATCCCTTCAATCCCGATATACGTAAGTTTTACTGTATACATTTTATTTTCCCGACGCAATTTTCTTTAAAATATGTTTTAGGTATAAAATATTATTAATTTTGTATTTCGAGCAGTGGCGGATCCAGACTTGGTTTCTGGAGGGGATCATACATCATGCTCTCACTCTCTCCCATGCAAATCTAAGTTAGCTCCAGAGTAATCATGACTCCCATGACTCCCCCCTGAATCCGACACTGATTTCTAGGGACTGAAAGCACCCCCTTTAACCTCGTCCGTGAAAGCATCCACCGTCCGGAATTTCAGATACATTGGAATTGAAAGAATATATTTAAAAATTGAAAAAGTAATTGACAATAGCCGATAATTAATTAATATAGAAGAAAACAATTGAAAACTAAAGAATGGAATTAAAAATTGAATAATATAATAAAACATTTTGATTTTTTTATTTTGTTGGTAAAGTGTTAATTAAAAAGCCAGTGTAATAAATGTTAATTTGAAAAACAGTGGAATGTCATTTTTTTAGATAATTTTGTTGGATATGATTTCTATTAAATTGCTTGTTTAATCAAATATCTATTGAAGTTTTATCATAAAATGTTAATTGGGCAGAACGTTTAATACACTTGTTTATTAATTAAAATATGCAATAACATTTTACATTACATTCTACATAACCTTGATTTAACAATATTCAACTGTCTTTCAAATTAACATTTTATTACACTGACTTTTTAATAAACACTTTATCAACAGAGGGAGTCGATTTGTATTTCAAATTACAGAAACTTAATGATAATCGAATAAAATAATAGAAAAAATACTATAATTATTTAATTAAAAAAAAATAATTGAAGATTTAAAAGTGGCTTTTAAATTTGAAGATAATAACTGACAAATAAAGAGAATAATTCTAAAAATGATTAATTGAGTCACAATTTTTATAAGTTAAAAGAAATAATTGAAAAAATGCGACACTCATTTAATATTAAGAAATTGTATGAAGTATTTTTACTAGATATTCTAGAGTACAATAAAAGAAACAAAGCCAGAACGACATTTTTGTAGTAATTGTTTAACTAATTTAGAAGTAATACACTGAAATTTTACAAAATTGCAGATTTAAAAACAAAGTTGTTTTTCTAAGTAACTCTTGATGAATAAAGCTTTTACTTCACTTCTTGAGTTATTTTAAGAAAAAAAGTTTCAAAATTAATAACTTGAAAAGCTTGTAGTTATTAAAGTTACTTTTTTGAGATTTTTATGACACCGCGTGTAAAATTGAAAATTTATATTATTTCTCGTCTTTTATAACAAAAATGAGACAAAAATGTTTAAAAACTAAGTTCTAAAGTATTTTTTAATAACTACAAAACAAATTTTTAAAAAATAATTGATTTTAAAGAATTGCACAAAATAACCCACCAAATTCTGGTTTCTCAGTTTTTTACACTTGTTTCTTAAAATATGCAATAAAAAGTTAGCACATCACGTATACATCATTACAAATAAATTATCAACAAGTTTTATTAATACTTTTAGAGACACTTCTTAACTTCCCGAGATCTGAACAAAATTTTGAGAACATTGAAATTTTTCAGCTTGATTTTCACAACTTTACAAATTTTTTTCTGACTTCTGATAATGAATTAAGTAATTTATTTAGCATTCTTTGTAGTCTAGATAGCAGAAAGTATTTATACCAAGTAGCAAACTTAAACAACTGAATATACAGATTTTATTAATTAAAATCCTTGCGTGCACAAAATATCTCCACTTGACGGTATTCGAAAGGTTAACTTTTACATTACATTTTGTATATAAATTAAATATATTTTAACAAAATTCTTTTCATTATTGTAAAATTAAAGAATATTCTTTAAAACTACAATTTATTATAAAAGTAATTTGGCCTTAATAAGTAGAAGAAATAATTATTTTAAAATTGTGTCAAATGGCCGAAAGTGGCAATTGTTTTTAAAGGGGTCGTTTAGAAATAGAATGCCACCTATACCTTTTTTGAAATGTAATTCGTTTAAAACAAAAAATTGTCTATAAGTGACAAAATTCAGGTGTGGACAGACTGAAAGAGTGAATGAATCTTGTGGATTATTATTATTGGATATAATGAAAGAAAAAACTGAAGGATTTGCACATAATTATATATTTCAAATGTATTTAACTGAAGACAAGTTTATTAAAACGATATTTACAAACAATTTTTAAAATAATTCACTTTCCTCTGTCATTAATTGGGTTGTTCTACAAGATTCTAAATCAAAATGCTCTGCAGTTTTTTGCTTTTTATTATTTTGTGAGGAGTCATCTTCATGTTTTTTAGTATAGAGATGGTTCGTTCTCAATAACAGAATATCATCCACAATGTCATGACTCAAGTTAGCGCGTAAAGTTGACAATATGAATCTCATACCAGAGAACAGTCTTTCAACACTAACTTGAGTCATTGGAGTGGCATGGACGATTTTAGAAAGAACGTATAGTTGGGGCATCTGCGATTTCTGACTCTCCCAGTAATGGAGCAAGTTTGCCGTAAATGGAATGCTCGAAACCTTCTCGAAATCCTCCAACAATTTTTCTATTGAAGTCTCCTCCACTCTAGGGCGTTGCAGACGTTCTGCGTCTAAACGATTTCTTTCCAATGATAATATTTGAAAGTAATCATCATCTGCTGAGCTGGTGGAAGTATTAGCAAGCTGGAATTAACCCAATTTGTAATTAGTAAACATTTCTTTTGACAACAAAGTAATAAATTAATGTTATGTCATTATTAGACGAAAATTTTTATTCTTAGTGAACTGTCCGTACGTGTTTCCTTATGAGTGTGCGTGCGTGTGTGTGTGGAGGGGGGCGTGGGTAAGGTAAAGTTTTTTGTCGTCAGAATATCTCAAGCACGGTTTAAGGGATTTCATAGAAGTCTAAATTTTGTATATAAATCATTGAAAAATACCGTTTCTGAACAACAATTTATTTCATGATAAAAAAGCAAATTAATTTATTAAAAAATCATATTCCTGCACTGCAAAACCAAGGTGTCCTAAATTGGCCAAAAATGTTTTAAATTAAGATACTTTTGGTGTCTAAGACACGAAAATGTCTTATTTTAAGACATTTTTGAACAATTAAAGACACCTGTTTTTGCAGTGTGACATCAAAACGAATCGACTGAATTATATAAGGTATATAATTGAACTGAATTCTCTTAATAAATCATGATTTTTTGTTTCCGTTGCATTTAAAATTCTGTTTCTTTCTATAACTTTTCCAATTTTTCTTTTATAATCATATGTCCTTTCAAAAAAGTAGGACCTTCTCATGGAGAGGTACAGAATAAATAAATCAATAAATTATTTTTAAATTCATTATTTTTTCTGCGTCTTTAAAAAGGAATTGGTAGCTGTAGAAATTTTTTTTTTTTAAAGGTTATAAGATTCTGCATAACAACTCTGGTTCCGTTTTTTGAAAAATTAGTTGTTTTCCTTTGTTCAAATTTAAACCAGTTTTATTCCAAATAGCACGTAATATTGCAGCAACATTGCAGCAACATTGCACTGCAATGTTGGCAATATTGCCGTGCAACGTTGCTGCAACGTTGCCTCAATGTTGCTTATGTCCACATTGTGGCAACGTTGCAGTGCAATGTTGCAGCAACGTTGCACTGTAATGTTGCCACAATGTTGCAGTGCAATGTTGCCGCAATGTTGCTGTAACGTTGCAGTGTAATGTTTCCGCAATATTAACGTTGCTGCAACGTTGCGGCAACGTTGCAGCGATAGCAAAAGAAAATGCAAAATTAAAAACAATTTTAAAGTTTAAAAAGGGTACATATTTCCTGAAATTAGATTTATAGCTATATACACATACAGAGCTGTTTAATAATTCTCTAGCCAAAACTAGGACAGGAGAATTAAATACAAAAGACACATGTGACTGCATGTGACTTGAATATTTTAGAGACACGGAATTTGGACTTATATAAAAGCATTGGTGCATCTCGCCTATGAGAAGGCCAGACGGACGCCACCCCTCGCCACTTGTCGAAACTATATTCGTCCGCGACGGTCCTTCGCGCAAGCGGCGGGAATGTTCAAACATTTGAATTTGAAATCTTGAATCATTTAATCTAGTATTTAAAGAAGAATATGACAACATCGATTAATTAAAATGTCTTAATTTATGGTTGCATTTTAATTTACTTAAAATATAGTTTACTTAGTTTTAAAAAACAACGTTAATAAATAAAGTCAATAATTAAATATTAAATTGTTGAAGATTGTAAGAAAATTGTAAAATAGTCATAAAGCCAGAAACTATTGTTCTAAGTTCATTTATTGATTTTTGGTTTTTTTATTTAAATATAATTATAAAGTTCTTAAAATGTTTTAAATCTTTTAATTTTTTAATATCTTATTCAAAATTATAAATTAAAATTTTTAATTTTAGAAACAAATATAATTTCTTTTTTGTGCTTATTTCTATAATTCTGAATAATTCGTTTTAAAAACAGAAGCTTATTTGAAAAATTAAATTTAAATAATTGGTTAATTAGAGTTAGGTTTTAAATTTTTTTGATATCTTTCGTTTTATTGATTTCAACTTTTTTATTCAAAGTTTTTAGTTTTAGTAATCATCATTTTATTTAAAATTATTAATTAAAAATATTATATACAAAAAGACATTTTTGCTTTAAATAAAAATAATTAAAATAATCAATCTTTTAAATTATAAATTTTAAATAAATTAAAAAATATTTAAATCAAAACCTTATAATAAAAAAATTCTAAAGAAGAAGAGAATTTAATAAAATATTAAAAAAAATAATAGATGGATTCTAGTTACAATTAATAATTTAAATAAATTTTATTTTTTATAATGCTTTTGCTTTTAAAAAGAACTAGTTAGAACAATAAAAGTAGTTTATTTATTTATTTCTGTTTTTCTTCAACGTTTCGATTTAAAGCAAATATTTTCTAAAAAGCTAAATTTAAATAAATAGAAAATTAAGGTTATAGTCATAATATAGTATAAATTTTAATTTTCTTAAATTATTAAAAATTTTATTAACAACGTAAAATGTTAACACTTTAAATTCATATTTTAAAAATTTTAATTTACATTTTAAAAAAGCAAAAAAGTTTTAATTTTTAGAGCAGACTTCAATTTTTTCTTTGTATATTTTTAATATTCTACATGAGTTTTCTTAAAAAATAAAATCATTTCTAAATAACTAAAAATAATTATAAATGACTGATTGCTTAATGTTAAAATCCAGGTTTTATATAAATTTTCGTATCATTGAATATTAAATTTAAATATTTCCTAAAAATCTTATTTAAAGTTATAAATCGAAAAAAAATGTAAAATAAGATGTTTAGAAATTTTTTTGAGTTTTATAAAAGTTTAATTCTTAAAAAATTGTTGAATCATATAATTGAATAAAACTTTTTAACTACAAATATTATTAAAATTTCTAGAAAATCTTAAAATTAAAAAATGGTAAAAAGGTTTTAAAACCGAATTTTAAAAATTATATAAAATTAATATATATTAAATCTTGCTCTTTAAAATATTTCAAGATTTCTGGAATCTTTTAAGTGTTTAGTAAACTTTTTTAGTTAAATTTAATTTTCTATTTATTTGAATTTAGCTTTTAAGAAAATATTTGTTTTAAAACAAATCATTGCGGAAAAACAGAAATAAATAAATAAACTACTTTTATTGTTCTAACTAGTTCTTTTTAAAAGCAAAAGCATTATAAAAAATAAAATTTAATTAAATTATTCATTATAACTAGAATCAATTATTGTTTTTAATATTTTATTAAATTGTCTTCTTTTTTAGAATTTTTTTATTATAAGATTTTGATTTAAATATTATTTAATTTATTTAAAATTTATAATTTAACAGATTGATTATTTTAATTATTTTTATTTAAAGGAAAAATATCTTTTTGTATATAATATTTTTAATTAATAATTTTAAATAAAATGATGAATACTACAACTAAAAACTTTGAATAAAAAAGTTGAAAATAATAAAACGAAAGATATCAAAAAAATTTAAAACCTAACTCTAATTAACCAATTATTTAAATTTAATTTTTCAAATAAGCTTCTGTTTTTAAAACGAATTATTCAGAATTATAGAAATAAGCACAAAAAAGAAATTATATTTGTTTCTAAAATTAAAAATTTTAATTTATAATTTTAAATAAGATATTAAAAAATTAAAATATTTAAAACATTTTAAGAACTTTATAATTATATTTAAATAAAAAAACCAAAAAATTAATAAATGAACTTAGAACAATAGTTTTTGGCTTTATGACTATTTTACAATTTTCTTACAATCTTCAACAATTTAATATTTAATTATTGACTTTATTTATTAACGTTGTTTTTTAAAACTAAGTAAACTATATTTTAAGTAAATTAAAATGCAACCATAAATTAAGACATTTTAATTAATCGATGTTGTCATATTCTTTTTTAAATACTAGATTAAATGATTCAAGATTTCAAATTCAAATGTTTGAACATTCCCGCCGCTTGCGCGAAGAACCGTCGCGGACTAATATAGTTTCGACAAGTTGCGAGGGCAACTTGTCGAAGGCAACATACAGCTCTGTATGTGTATATACCTGTTAATCTAATTTCAGGAAATAAGTACCATTTTTAAACTTTAAAATTTTTTTTAATTTTGCATTTTTTTTGCTATCGCTGCAACGTTGCACGGCAATATTGCCAACATTGCAGTGCAATGTTGCTGCAATATTACGTGCTATTTGGGATTCATTAAAAAAAAAATTGGAAAGACATTTTTGTCTCTTTATTGTATCAAAGACGCAATAAGTGTCTTAAAATGAGACATTTTTTGTGTCTTAAATACAAAAAAAAGACACCAAAATGTCTTAAAATAAGACATTTAGAAAACAGCAGTTTTTACAGAGTAAGGACATAAAAAAGGCCCGATAATGATTCTGCGCAGAATGGATTATCACATTGACGTGAAAAGATATATGTGACCTGGACTGTGAAAAGGGGGCTTACGTGTCAAAAAATCATTTTTCATTTTTTTGCTGATTCTGATAGATTTTGAGATGCTCTTTTACGTGGTGCAAACCAAAAAGTCATAACTTGTCAAAAAGTTTATTAAAACTAAAGCTAAAGAAGAGGACTTTTGCGATTAAAAAAATTTGTTTTTTAAAAATTTGGAAAAATGGAAAAAAATTATTGAAATCGCTTGAAACTTCTTGCTCAGGGGTTTTTGGGGTGGCTGATTACGAATCCAGTGTCAGTTTCTTAAAATTCAAAATGGCGGATCCAACATGGCGGACAAAAATTAAAAACTTATCGGATTTGCTTAAAACTGGCTACTCGGGGGTTTTTGGGGTCGCTGATTGCGAATCCGGTGTCAGTTTCTTAAAATTCAAAATGTCGGATCCAATATGGCGGACAAAAAATTAAAAACTTATCTGTAGCAAGCAACTTACGCGAAAAACCTTTAAGTGTGAGGATAAAATATAAGAAAATGAATACAAGTGTCAATAACAATGAAGAATTTAACAATCGGACAGATTCGCTTGAAACTCGATAATTGGGACTTATTTGAAGTTGCAGATTACACAATTCATGAAATTCGCTTAAAACCACTTTTATATGAATCCGTTAAAATTTTTATTTTTTCCGACATTTTGAATTTGCCAGATTCGTAATCAGCGACACCGAAAACCCCAGAGTAGCCAGTTTTAAGCATATCCGATAAGTTTTTAATTTTATTGTCAGCCATGTTGGATCCGCCATTTTGAATTTTTAAAAACTAACACCGGATTCGTAATCAGCGACCCCAAAAACCCCCGAGTAGCCAGTTTTAAGCAAATCCGAGAAGTTTTTAATTTTTGTCCGCCATATTAGATCCGCTATTTTGAATTTTGAAAAACTAACACCGGATTCGTAATCAGCGACCCCAAAAACCTCCGAGTAGCTAGTTTTAAACAAATCCAATAAGTTTTTAATTTTTTGTCCGTCATATTGGATTCGCCATTTTCAATTTTCAAAAACTAACACCGGATTCATAATCAGCGACCCCAAAAACCCCCGAGTAAGGAGTTTAAAGCCATTAAAACGTGAAGTAGTATCAATATTAACTTTTTAACTTTAAGATCGTTTTTCTCGAAATCTTGTTTTTACACGTAAGCCCCCTTTTCACTGTCCAGGTCACATATTAGTTTCATGACATGAGAATCGTTAAAATAAGAATAGAATTCATACCGAAGTGTCTTCTGACGTTGTACTTTCAACATCACTGGTAGTAGTTTCTCCATTTAATCTTTGAATTGTCTTCCATAAGTTTATTAAGGTTTCTTTAGCGAGAGAGGTCTTTTCCGGCGGTAGAAACGACAAATATCGAGGATCCAAGTATAATGATGCCAACAGCGAATCATTGTCTAATAGATCTTTCTCTCGTTTTTCAATTGCTTTCGTCAGTTTCTCTGCTAAAGAAGTTTTTATTTCTGCAGTCCGCATCTTGCATTCCTTCCAGATTATAAAAAAATCTCCAGGCAGAAGATTTTCATCCTGCATACGTAGTGTCGCTTTTTTGCAGGGCATCAATGCAGCCAAACACTGTTCCACCCTCTCCCATTCTATAGATGTTAAATGCATTTCACGCATATTCTCTTCAACATCTTTGCAAAATTCTTTTGCTTTCAGTAGGGAATCCAACATGTCTGCTGTTGAATTCCATCTAGTGACTACATCCAGAACTGGCTTTCGAATATTTAATATTTTCAAGGATTTTAGACAAGAATCTTTCCTTAAGTTCTTAACAACCTCTCTGGCCTGCAGTAAGAAAGTACATAATAAGATATTACATAATAAGATAGAACATAATAATGTAGTACATAATAAATTACTGTAGTTAAGTGACTCTTGAAAAGGGACCTGCTTTTGTTTGAAAAAATAAATAATGAAGTTTTTAAACCTTCTCAATTATTTTTTGTTAAATAGATTCCAAAGAGATTCAAAAAGAAAAACATAAGTTGCGCAAAATTGATTTACAAATCTACGGCCTACAAAAGCATTTTATTGTCACATACCTTTGAGGTTAAGAAAGATTAAATCCGAGTGAGGCGCATGAATATTTCCTAAAACCCATTTAACCTAAAACCATTTAACCTACATTCCATTTAGCCTAAAACCTATTTAACCCAATTCCAATTAACCTAATTCCCATTTAATCTAAATACAATTTAACCTAAATGCCATTTAACCTAAAATGCATTCAGCCTAAAACCCATTTAACCTAAATCTCATTTAACATAAATCACATTTATCGTCAAATGCATTCCAGCCTAATTCTCATTTAATCTAAATATCATTTAACTTAAATTCCGTTTAACCTAAAATGCATTTAGCCTAAATCCAATTTAAACTGAAATGCACATAGCCTAAAACCATTTATCCTATATTTCATTTAACCTAATTTATAATAAAATTTTAGGTAATTTGAGATTTAGGCTACATGCATTTTAGGTTAAATGGAATTTAGGTTTAATGGGATTTAGGTTGAATGCTTTTTAGGTTAAATGGGATTTAGGTTGAATGCATTTTAGGGTAAATGGGATTTAGGTTAAATGAGATTTAGGTGAAATAAGATTTAGGCTGAATGCATTTTATGTTAAATGGGATTTAGGCTGAATGCATTTTAGGTTAAATGGAATTTAGGTTTAATGGGATGCTTTTTAGGTTAAATGAGATTTAGGTTGAATGCATTTTAAGGTAAATGGGATTTAGGTTAAATGAGATTTAGGTTAAATATGATTTAGGTTAAATGGCATTTAGGTTAAATGGCATTTAGTTTAATGGGGAATTAAGATAATTGGAATTTAAGTTAAATGGGATTAATGTAAAATGGGATTTGGTTAAAAGAGATTTAGGCTGAATGCATTTTAGGTTAAATGTAATTTAGGTTTAATGAGTTTTAAGTTAAATAGGTTTTAGTCTGAATGCATTTTAGGTTAACTGTGACTTCGTTTAAATGGAATTTTCGTTAAATGTGATTTAAGTGAAATGGAATTTAGGTTAAATGACATTTAGGCTGAATGCATTTTAGGTTAAATGGAATTTAGGTTAAATCCATTTTAGGTTAAATGGGATTTAGGTTAAATGGGATTTAGGTTCATTGGAATTTAGGTTAAATGGGATTTAGTTTAACTGGGATTTTGTTAAAATGGGATAACGGTTTAATGAGATTTAAGCTGAATGCATTTTAGGTTAAATGTGTTTTAAGTTTAATGAGTTTTAGGTTAAATGGGTTTTAGGCTAAATGGAATTTAGGTTAAATGATTTTAGGTTAAATGAGTTTTAGGTTTAATTCGTTGGACCAAATATTCATGAGCCTCCTCCGATTCACGTCAAAATTTTTTATTTTAATTTTCTACATTTATAAATTATAAATCTTTGACAATTATATTTTTCCCGAAATTGAGTATAAAAAACCTTTACTTAATTTTTTTTTATAAACAAATAACACATTTCACTGAAAGTCAGACATTTTAAAGCAATTAATCATAAATCAAAAACAAAATAAGATCGTCTCATAAATTTGAAAAAGGCCTCGGAGATGAAACATTTTGTAAAAGAAAAATGCACATTTTTTAATATTTAGAAATATAAATTAAGACATGAAATAAAATTTTCGGGTTATATTTTCGTTCATTTTAAAGTAGCTTCCATGTAATATTTTAAACTTTTAAAAATATGCTTTTATTATCGAGAAAAGGAGGCTTCGTAGATGAATTTTAATTTTTACTCGCACTGGATAATACTCACTGAGAAAATAAGTTGATTAAATATGACCAATTTTTGATTAAATGTAGCCGTTAGAGGTTGTTGATATACACTGAGAAAAAATTTTGGTAAAAATTCCTGTGCCTTTACTATAAAAGCGTCTTAATTGACAGTCTCCGTAATTTTACCGTGCTGTCTTACAATTTTTACCGGATTTTCTGGTAAAAATTGTTTTACCGGATTTTCTGGTAAAAATTGTGGGAAATCCGATAAAAATTGTAAGACAGCACGGTAAAATTTCGAGGACTGTCAATTATGACGCTTTTATAGTAAAGGCACAGGAATTTTTACCAAAATTTTTTCTCAGTGTAGCACCTGCAATTAGACGATTAAGCGTGTACTTTGAACCTTCAAGTTCACTGTGATTGACAATATCTTGTTTCTTTTGTTCCGAGTACGTTAACAAAGAAATATGCTTAAGGCTTATTTTGTGAGTGCAACTTTCATTAATAATTTAAATAACATTTTTTATTTTATATGAAACAAATATAAGGAGAAAATAGACGTTACATTCTGACCTTTCATTTCTTATATAATAATACTAAATTAACATTTTTTAAATAAACTTAAAGTAGAATCGTAAAATGCTTAGTAGTTTAAACTAAAACCAAAAGACAAAATACAAAAAAAAAATTTAATAAGAAAAACTTGTACTAGAATTTTTACAACAACATATAAAGATTATGTAGATTTACACAGATTAATAATAATTTTTTTAAAAATTGCAAATTGAAGGGAATATAATAAAAAATATGTTGTAAATGTTGAAACTCATGTTGGAGACACGTGAAGTGATCCCCTTCAGGAGAATCACCCATATAAATGAAGTCATTACGTATTCATTAATATAAATAATAATTCATATAGATATAAGTATCTAATAAGATTTTGGTCAAATAGGAATTACGTTAAATAATAATTATATCGAATTATAATTGTATAAAATAAGAATTATGTCAAATATGAATCAGATTAAATTATATTTAAGATCAACGGGAAATAGGTCAAACAAGATCTTAGTTAAATAGGAATTAAACAAATTATAATTATATTGAATAAGAATTATGTTAAATAAGAATTAAGCACAATAAGAATGATTACTAGAATTATGTCAAATAAAATTTTTGTCCAAGCAGAATTATGTCGAACATGAATTATGTTCAATAAGAATTATATACTGGGGAAAAATTTGTTAGTTAAGATAACATTTGTTATTGTTCCGGTTGTTGTAACCGGGCATTTTTTTCAGTGCAGGCGTTTGGCAAATATTCATGCACGGAAAGAAATTTGGGAGAGAAGCCGCATCAAGAAGGTGGGCTGCTGTCTTTTCTTTGGGAGGAATACGCGCCCTAGAAAATACAAGGCAAATTCAGTAGTAAAAGTCATGAGAGAGCAGCTGTCTCACAGCTAGAGCAATAAATTTCACCAGTCAAAACTGTGGGAGAAATGCGCTCCCACAGAAGAGACAGCAACTGTTCCAAATTTTTCTCCGTGTGCACTTCAAAATGTTTTTTCCTGCAGACAGATTTCATATTTTAACCATTTTCAAGTATTCAATTTTTTATACTATATTTACCTTTGCAATGGTTGCGCTCATTGACCCATTTCTTAAGACCTCTAGGACTGCTAATTGTAACCTATGGACTCCACATTTAACGCCCGTTAAAATATCTAAGGTAGAAATTTTCGAAAAAGCATCTTCGTTTTCATTCTCATCTTCGTCCTCAGAATCTATTTCCCAATGTTCTTGGGCAAAAAACTCTTGGTCTTCTTGTAATAACGAATTTAATTTTATCATATTTGAGCCACTGTCTGAGGTAAAGGTGTATAATTTGCTTACTGAAATATCGAAGTCGTTTAACACGTCTACAACAATATCTTTTAGGTTTGTTGATGTGTGTTTAGTAAAAATTTCTTTTACTGCTAACGTTCGTAAGTGCAGATCACCATTCTTTATAAATTGGATATTGATACCCAAGAATGACCTGCTGTGGCGAGTACCGATATCCATTTTTAGACTTACTAGCGGAACCTATGTAAATAAAATATAACATTTACAAACTTTTAATTTTTTAAAAATTTATAAATTGACTAGCAACAATAACGCGCTCCCAAGCGCACTAGAAACTTGTTATCGCTGTTGGTCATTCAAAATTAAAATCTTTGCAAATGTAAATAATGAAAATTACGATAATAATTACAAAATTAAGGGAAACATCTAAAATATGACCAAAATAATCAACAATTAAAAACAAAATTTGAAAAATGGCTAAATAATTACACAATGTTTGAAAAAATTAAAAATTAAAAATAAATTAATGATAAAAGAAGAAATAATTTTTAAATGGCGAGAATTTTTCAATGTTACAGAAAATAATTGAAAAATGGATTTGAAATTTGAACGTAATAATAGAAATCGAAGAAGTCATTTGTATAATTGTGAAAAGAAATTGTAATTAAATAGAACAATTGAAATTTACGAAACTAATTGAAGAATTAAACAATTAAACTGAAAATTAATCAAAGTTATTGATACAATAAAAAAATATATATAAATAATTGAAATAAACCGAGAAATCTTAAATGTTGCAGATAATAATATATAATTGAAGAAAATAATTTAAAATAGAAGAAAATATCTTAATAAAAAAATAAAGTAAATAATTAAAATTTGAAGTAATAAATTAAAAGTAAATGAATTACATTAAAAGATAAAGAATTACTTTGAAATTTGAATAAAATTATTTATAATTGAAAAAAATTACAAAGTGACGAAATTAATTAAATATTAAAGAGAATAATTGACAAATCAGAAAAATAATTTCAATTAAAAATACATTTGAAAACTGTTGAGAATAATCGTCAAATATACAAAGAATTTAAAAACCTTGAGAATGATAATAAAATTTAAGGAGAATAATAGTGAACTGAAAACTGTTTGCAGCAACGTTGAACTACAGTATTGCCAATATTGCCGTCCAATGCTGCTCCAATGTTACTTTCAGGAAATAAGTACCAGTTTTAAAAAATATTAAAACCACTTTTTAAATTTTGCACGGTTCTATGGCTGCAATGTTGCAGCAATACGCAAATGGGCAACATGGAGGCAACATTCTCTATAAATCTGAATTAGTAGTTTTCTACTATGAATTAGTAGTTTTCTACTATGAATTAGTCAAATACATGGCTCATTTTTCTCTAATTCATATAGTAGAAAACTACTAATTCTTAGTAGAAACCTACTAATTGAAATAGTGGAACTTTAATTTTAAAATAAGTAGATTTTTTTACTAATTTAATTAGTATTTTTCTACTACAAAACTAGTAGCTTTTTACTAATTCTTAGTAGTTCTCTACTAAAAATTAGTAAAATTCTTACTATTTTAATAGTAGTTCACTTTTTGCTATTTCATTAGTAGAAAACCACTAATTCAGATTTAGAGAGTTGCACAGCAATATTCGCAAATTGTTGTGCAAAATTGTGGATTATTGTTATAAATACTATCAGCATATTCATGCTGAGAGTTCAAAAACTTACGTCTTTTAATTCTTCAGCAATTGTCTGACGAAGCTGAGCTGCTGATACTTTGACCATGTCATAAACTGATTTTCGGGAGACATTGAATTTATGCTCTTGAGGTAGTGCATCTAATATAGGATCTATTATTTCTCGAAATGCACTATCCTCCATTAAAGAAAAAGGACGACCATGTATAGTTACTAAATTGATGAATGATTTACGCAATTCCTCCGGTGATACAATAATATTTAGTTTGATTTTCTCATTAACGTTCGATACTTTCTCTTGGCGAATAGAATATTCATCCTGTAAAACCTCGCCGTACTCCTTTGGATGTAGCCTCTTTAAATGTGCTTTAAATGTTCCAGCGTGTTTGTTCTAATATTAAAAGAAGTAGAGAATATCAGACATATTATTTTATAATTATTTATTGCAATTTTCAATTTTTAAAATATTTCTTCATTACTGTGAACAATTCTTCATAATTGTCAGAAATTTTTAATTTTTTCCAATTTTATATTATTTCCAATACTATTTAATTGATTTATTAAACTTAACAATTATTTGTGTCAAATTTCAGTTGCTTACTTTTGTTTTAAATTTTTTAAAACCATTTTCAATTATTTCTTTAATTACAAATTATTTTCATTGCTTTTCAATTAATGTCATGAACTTCCAATTATTTATGTAAAATTTTAATTTCATTATTGAATTAATTTCTTTTATAAAGATTTAATGATGCATCCTTAAATGGAAAATTTGAAAAAATTTCCTGAAATATTAATCTTACGAATCAGCAATAAAAAAGACATCTACATGCACAGTTTTAATAAATATTATTAATTAGTTTCTTTAATAAGGAAAGAAATTTTATGTTTAAATTGAATAAATAAAGAATGTTATTCATTTATTTGTAGAAAGTTTTAATATGTTCCCATTTGTCTATGCAAAGGCCGCAGCCCAAAAAGCCTGGACCTACGGCCCCCACTGGGATAAAGAAATATATTTTCACACTCTTTCATATTTTGTTTATAGTAGTTGACTTGTCATATCCACCATATTTGTGGTTACCTTCTTTTCAATTTCAAATAAAAACATATGTTTCGGTCATTTCGATCTTGACTGCTCTCTAAATCCGAATTAGTGGTTTTCTACTAATGAATTAGCGAATATAAATTAGTAGGATACTATTAAATAGTAAGATTTTTACTAATCTTCATTAGAGAAATACAAATTTTTAGTAGAAAACTACTTTTTCTTTAGCAGAAAACTCCTAATTGTTTAGTATAAAACTACTAATCCAAATAGTACGAAATTTTACCGTGCTGTCTTATAATTTTTACCGGATTTTCTAGTAAAAATTGTGGGAAATCCGGTAAAAATTGTAAGACAGCACGGTAAAATTTCGGAGACTGTCAATTATGACTCTTTTATAGTGAATAGCACAGGAATTTTCACGAAAATTTTTTCTTAGTGTATCTAATTTGAGGGCATGTGATGGAGAATGACGTCATACTGGTATAGGCAAAATTTGTCCGTAAAATCTCTGTTAAAATAATAAATATTTTGACAAAAAACTTTGTGAATTTACTTAAAACATCATTAAAAACGTCTCTCTTACCCAAGTTAATTTAAATTTCACCTTTAAGTTAACTTTTTAAAATTATGTCCATTTCATGGATATTTAGCTTCATAAGTTAATTGGGAAAGTTATTAAAAGAAAATAATTTTAAATGCAAAAAAATGGTAAAACATGATTCATTTTACAAATTTTTTATCAATTATAAAAGCCATATAGGTCAATCGATTCGTTTTGAGATAAGGGAACTGATTTTTGTACTTATTAAGTTGTAGTTTTAACATGGAAAATAATTTTGTCAAAAACAATTTTTTCCGATGAAAAAGGTGCTCAAAAAAAGCTTGATTGAATATTTTCAAAAATTCCTGTGTCCAAATTTAGATATTCATGAGCTTAATAAATCCTCAAAATTTTATTGAAATCCATTTAAGCGTTCTCGAGATATCCTGGAGACAAAAAACGCTATATACACACTCACACACATACATCTGGACATTTGCTTAAGACTGAAAATCTACGCATTTTAGATGAAAATGAGTCGATTTAGACCATTTTTGGAAAATCGAAAATCTTAACAATCACAAAGCTTTCTTTGCACTGTTGAAAATGCACAGAGTTAAAGACTAACGGAGTTGCGAGTTACATTTCTTTAGTTGATGATTAACTCCAAAACGAGATAAGTTAAAATAACCACACAACTGTCAAATCTTTTTCTTCTGTTTATTCTTGTAATTGATATATTTTTGATAGTCCAAATAGAAGTTTGAAATTAATTTATTAATCGTTTTCTATGAAAAACATTTTTGTTATTTAAAAAACACTTTTGGGTATAAAAAGTATAGTTTATTTTATTCATTATTCTAAAAACTGAACTTTCCTTAACTGCAAAAGGTGAGACTTTTATAGAACAGCTTCGGAATTCATTTTTAGCTCTGTTTTTTTACAGTGTGTGAGGATGCAAAATTTGTTGATTTTTGGAGAATTATAAAAAAACTAATTTCAAGGCAAATTTTGAACAAACTTGAATCAGAGAGGCCTTCTTAATAATATTGTAGGTATAATTCCACAAAGTTTGCTGTCAAAATATTTATTATTTCAATAGAAAGTTTACGGACAAATATGCCTATTCCAGTGACGTCATTGTCTATCACATGCCCTTAAAAACAGAAGTAGTGCTGAAAAGTTATAGCTGTGTGCATGATTGTGTCGTTTACATTTTTTCAAAACTATGAAAAATTTATAAACAACTTTTGGTACAAAATTTTAATTGGTCAAAAAAAATTGTTTTTAGATAAAACCAAAGTTGTGCTAAATCGCACAAAGCGAGGACAGTAAAAATGACGCAAAATTAAAAAAATATTCTGCTAAGACAACCGGAAATTTGGTTTTGCCCTATTTAATATGATTTTTCGATTATTTTAACTAGAATTTTGGTTAATTTATTCATATTCCGATTCATTTTACTAGAATTTTATATTAAAACCAGCTTTCGAGCCCGCCTTCAGCGGGCACGAAATCTACTGGCGTGCCATCAACAGTATTTTTTTACAAAAAGTATTTTCTGACAGAAAGCATTTTTTGTTGAAAAGTGTTTTCTTACAGATAGTATTTTTTGACAAAAAAGATTTTCTGACAGAAAGTATTTTTTGCCAATAAGTATTTTCTGACAAAAAATATTTAAAAAAGAATTTTCTAAATGCAACATAATTCTCTTCCAAAACTTATTAAATTCTAATATATTTTATTAGATATACTTCCCATTAGCACATACCCGAACAGCACCGGATGTTCCAGCCATATTGGCAAGGTTGAGGCCAGGCATTTTTACTTTGCCTCAACCTTGCCAAGTTGTTGATCTGATAAAAATACGCATGTCATGCTGTAAATTTTTTTTCCATCAAAATAAATATTTTTCGAGAAAAACCTAAAACCAAATTAGCCTGAATCCCATATTTAGCCTATAACCATTTTGCCTAAAATGCATTCAGCCTAATCCCATTTACCCTAAATTGTATTAAGCCTAAACCCCTTTAACCTAAATTGCATTTAGCAAGAAACCCATTTAACCTACAATGCATTCAGCCTAAATCCCACTTAAACTAAAATGCATTTAGCCTAAAACCCATTAAACCTAAAATGCATACATCCTAAATCCCTTTTAACCTAAAATGCATTCACAGATTAAAACTCATTTATCCTAAAATGCATTTAGCCTAAATCCCATTTATCCCCAAAAGCATTTATCGTACATCTCATTTAACCTAAAATTGATGCAGTATAAATCCCATTTAACCTAAATCTTCTTTAACCTGAATACCATTTAACCTAACTCTTATTTAAACTAATTCCTATTCAACTTCAATTGTATTCAACCTAAAACCATTTTAACCTCATATGCATTCATCCTCAATCTCATTTAACCCAACATGAAACCATCATAAACCCCATTTTACCTAAAATGCAATCAGCCTAAATCCCATCTAAACAAAAATGCTTTTATTCTAAAACCCTTTTAACCTAAAATGCATTTAGCCCAAATTATATTTAATCTCAAATGCATTCATTCTAAATCCCATTTAACCTTAATCCCATTAAACTTATATCCCATTTAACCTTAAATGCATTCAACCTACATCCCATTTAACCTAAAATGCATTCAGCCTAAATCTCATTTCACCAAAAATGCATTCCGTCTAAATCCAATTTAACCTAAAATGCAATCAGCCTAAATTCTTTTTTACCTAAATTGCATATAACTTAAAAAAATTTGGCCTAAATCCCATTGAACGAAATTTATAATGTAAAATTTAGGCTAAACGGGATTTAGGACAAATAGTTTTAGGCAGAATGCTTTTTAGGTTAATTGGGATTTAGGTTGAATAAGTTTTAGGTTTAATGTGTTTTAGACTGAATGCATTTTAGTTTAAGTGAGATTTTGGTTAAATGTAGTTTATTAGGTTAAATAAGATTTATTATGTTTAATGGGTTTTAAGGAGAATGCTTTTTAGGTTAAATGAGATTTAGGTTAAATAGGATTTAAATTTAATATATTAGATTTTCTGGTTTTTATTTTTTTACCCCAAAAAATTCAGATTCAAAATTTTTTTGCATTGTGTCATCTAAAATTATTTTTATTAATTTATTTCTTTAAATTTATTGCAAAATGTGTTGTAAGGAACATAACAAAATTAATGCAAAAAGATTAAAAGCCATCTAACACAGTCAGTAATATAAAAAAAATGTACATTTTTCAATTTCTTTGATCCAGAAACCAATTTTATACTTATATATCTCAGTTATACGATATTTTTTGTCAAATTATTCTAAAATATGACGAAATATCAGGTAATACTCAATTATAGAAAGTTTATCAGCAGTTCATAAAAAAATGCATAATTTAAAAATTTTCGATTTTTTTAATTTTTTGAAAAAAATGTATATCTTCCTTTCTTTCCAATATTTTTTAAGTCTGTAAGTTTATAAACCTAACTTGGGTCAAGACCTAACACTCTGCCAAATTTGGTTTCAAACGGTTCAGCTGTTTCTAAGTGATGCGCGAACAAAGGTTCTGTGACATTCATACATACATACATACATACATACATACATACAAACATACATGAAATTTTTTATGGGCATATTTGAATTCCTTGATGCTTAAAACGAAAAATTACGCATGAAATTTAAAGTTAAAAGCAATGTACAGACAAAACTCTGATTTTATTAATCTAGATATCACTGAATTAAGATTATAATTTTTTCGATTTTTTTTTTTTATATAAAACAATTTTATACATACTTATATATCTCGGTAATAAGACAATATTTTCCACAAAATTATGCTGAAATGTAATGAAATAACATGTAATGCTTAATTATAGAAAGTTTAAAAGTAGTCCATCAAAAAATATGTAAAATTTGAAAATTTTCGATTTTTTCATTTTTCAAAAAAATGGTATATCTCCCGTCTTATTAATATTTCTCAAGTCTATAAATTTATAAACCTAACTTGGGTCAAGATCTAATACTCTGCCAAATTTGGTCCCAAAATAATTGAATGTTTGAAAGCAGTCCATCAAAAAATATGTAAAATTTGAAAATTTTCGATTTTTTCATTTTTCAAAAAAAATGGTATATCTCCCGTTCTTATTAATATTTCTAAAGTCTATAAATTTATAAACCTAACTTGGGTCAAGATTTAATACTCTGTCAAATTTGGTCCCAAAGTAATTGAATGTTTGAAAGCAGTCCATCAACAAATATGTATATTTTGAAAATTTTAGATATTTTCAGTTCTTGAAAAAAATGGTATATCTCCCGTTCTTATCAATATTTTTCAAATCTGTAAATTTATATACCTTACTTAGGTCAAGACCTAAGACTCTGACAAATTTAGTTTCAAGCGGTTAAGCCGTTTTTATGTGATGCGCGAACAAAGGTTTTGTGACATACAGACAAACATACATATATACATACATACATACATACATACATACATACATACATACATACATACAGACATGCAATTTTTTATGGGTATATTTGAATTCCTTGATGCTTAAAACGAAAAATTATGCATGAAATTTAAAGTTCTAAGCAATGTACAGACAAAACTCTGATTTTATTAATATAGATATCTAGAAACAAATGTTAAATAAGGCTTAACTATGGAATTCCGATAATTGTAAGGGGCCATTTTCTCAGTATACAATATTTTTCGCTAAATTGCATACTTATTTCTAAAAAAAGTCAAAATTTGACTAATTCGCATATTTTTACAAAAAATATGAACTTTATCCAGAAATATTATAGCACTTTTTTTGCGCTCATCTGGCACAACTCGGCACAGATTATCGTTTGTAATATTCAATGTTGGAAATTGCGCTTCCCCCCCTCCCAAGCATGCTAAACATTTTAGTTTTGACTATTTTTCCAATAGATTTAGCACAACTTTTGTTTTTTCGATAAATAATTTTTTTTACCTGTAGAAATAATTTTTTAAAATCTTTTAAAATGTAGAATTTGTTGAAAAAGTTTTTATGGCACAAGTTGTTTTCCCTAACTAAAGTTACACCGATTATTTCTTTTTCGACACCCTCCTCCTCCTTGTCGAACTTGTCACATATTTGACTAATTTGACAACTCCTCATCGATAGTAACGTGACATTCTGTTAACACCCTCCTACTTTTTATGTCCTGTTGGAAAATTGTTTTTAAAATTCTTTTATTGTAGATTTTTAAGTATTTTAATTTTTGTATTTTAAACTCCTAAAACATTACTTTTTCAAAAATGTTGAGAAATAATAGGTATTTAGATTTTATAATATTTACATAACTGAAGAGATTAAGCATGTTTTAAGCTAAAGCTAAAGTTACTTTATCAATAGTTTTTTCAAATTGAAAAATAAATCCCTTTACTTATATTCCTTTACTCATTCAAGATTAACGCGATGAATACTTAATAATTAATATAGTATTTTTTAATTATATCTGTCTATTTTCAATGAATTAATTCAGTTGTAATTTTTTCAGTTATTTTTGTTGAATTTCAATTACTTTCTTGAGTTTCCAATTATTTCTATCATTTTTCAACTAACTAACCTATTTTTTCATTTTACAGTTATTTATTAAACAATGTCATAAATTATGAATTATTTTATTTATTTATTTTATTTTTTAATTATTTTATTCAACTTTCATTTCTTTTTGTCGTTGGTAATTTAATTATTCCAATTGCAAAATATTTTCATTATTTTTCAATTGACGTTCTAAACTTGCAATTATTTTTTTTCATTATAAGTTTCTTCAATAGTTTTTAAATTATTCTCCATATTTTTCCATTCCTTTCATTCGTTTATCATAAATTTAAAAAAACTGAGAATTATCATTTTTTAATTATTTTCTCCAATTTAGAGTTATTTTCATTATTTTCCAGTCAATGTTTTAAAGTTCCAATTATTTATGTCAAATTTAAATTATTTTCTTTAATTTCCAGTTATTTAAATCTTGCTTTAATTTAGCACAACTTTATTTTTTCGAAAAAAAATAAATTTTTTTTTGACTAATAGAAATTCTCTTTCAAATTTTTTTCAAAATTTTAATTTTTTTGAAAAAATATTTACGGCACAATTATGAACACATCTAGCACAATTTGGCAAAAGTTTCTTTTTTTTCATTTAGACAAAATAGCGTTTGTGAAGTAAAAATTTTTGTCAAAAAAATTTATTTTTTGACGACAGAAAGTTTAATATTTCAGCATTTAAGGATTCCAAAATTTTTTACAACAAATTATTGTTTCATGAATATTCTGATATTATAAGATGTTTATTTTCGTCCAGTTCCTTATTCCTGCATTTCCGATTAACAGCACAATTCATACATCACTAAACATGCACCGTTCCTGCGAAATCCTTTATCAACAAAACTGATGCATTTTTGACTTTCGTTTACAAACAAGTGCTATCTTCTTTTTAGTTCATTTTAATTTTATAGTGTTTACATAAGAAAATATGCAAAATTTAATGACATTTATTTTTATTTTAAATGTTATTATATTATTTATTATCATATTTGTTAATTTATTTATACTTTTTATTTTCGTATTTTTTCAAAAAACTGTTTTATTTTAAAGTCTAGTATTATAGAATCAAAATATTTTCTAATAAAAATTAAAATTCTTTTTCAAATATCTTTGTATTATGTATTTAAGAAAATAATTGTTTAGAATTTTTGTATTAATAAACCAATAATTTATTCAACGGCAGCATTTATTTTTTGAGATTTTGTTGCTTTTGTTTACAACAATTTATTTAAACTATTCTTTTTTTATTGATAAACATGAAGTAACAGTTGTATTATGTGCTACCATTCAAGTATTTGTAACAATTTTCCATTTTCTACATTTATTTAGAGCATTTCTTAAAAAAAATTATTTTTTACTCTCTAAATCTGAATTAGTTAAAATTAAATAATTTAAAAGCAAGAACTCAGTCACTAATTCAAATAGTTATATTTCTACTAATCATTTATTAAAAAATAACTAATTATTAGTCAACTTAATTTTTAGATTATGTCAAAATAAGTAATATTTCAGTAAAATTCTGTTGACTAATTTAATTAGTCTAATTTTAACTATTTTTTAGTAATTTGTTTACTAACAATTAATCATTTTTTTACTAATTATTAGTTATTTTTCACTAATTGCTAAAACTGAAACTCAAGTCACGATTTTTCTAATAATTAGTTATTTTTAACTAATTCAGATTTAGGGAATAAACAAGTTTTTTAATAATAACAATCATTATTTCACCCAAAAAACTTATAAAACAATGGAATTGATACTGATAGATAAAAGAAACCTATGTTACTCAATCATCACAAGGAAATAACTTCTAAACTTTAAATCTGGTAGAATAATTTAAAGAACTAATCAATCAAAGTACAAATGAATGAATATATGCACTAAATAATATGGATAAATGTTACATTGATCAATTAATTAATAAAACTTACCTTAAATGTAACGTTGCAGTTAACAATGTTGCACTTGTACTCATTTTTTGTTTCCAAGAAAACAAAAAACTTATGTACTTCCGATCTTGTCGGTCGGTTACTCATTTTGTCAATCACTTAAAAAATCACAACAGAAAGAAACTTCACTTAAAAATTGAAAATCTATATTTCCTTACACTCTGACACGAACTCTCTAAATTTTCAACTGACCTTCTCAATTGACGATATTCGTCGACTTCTGATTTGATGAAGCCGACTTCCCCCCCCCCCCCCCCCAAGGATGACGTTATCAAGGAGTAAGGAGAATTTTCCTTTATGCCATTCTTATGCACAATTTCCAAGAAAATGTCATTCGAAAATCTGCAGGAATTTTACTTTGCAAGGACAAAATATGTTTTAAATAAAGATCGATTAACTAAATTCCAATTGTTATAACTACTTATTGTCATTTAGAAAACAAAAATTGTTTAAACAAATGAAAATAGTTCAAACAGAATACAAGTGTATTTAAAAAATTTGCAAATAAAAATTTATTAAACAAATCGGTATGGTTTAAACAATTTTAATTTGTTTAAACAAATTACAATTGATTCAGAATATAAATTTGTTCTAACTATTTTTATTTGTTTGAACAAATTACAATTGTTTAAGAAATTTATATTCTTTAAACAATTTGTATTTGTTTAACAATTTTCATTTCTTTAAATAAATTAATTTGTTAAACAAATTAAAATTGTTTAAAAAAGAATTCGCAAATCTGCAGGAATTTTACTTTGCGAGGGCAAAATATGTTTTAAATAAAGATCAGTTAACTAAATTCAAATTGATATAACCACTTATTGTCATTTAGAAAACAAAAATTGTTTAAACAAATGAAAATAGTTCAAACAGAATACAAGTGTATTTAAAAAATTTGCAAATAAAAATTTATTAAACAAATCGGTATGGTTTAAACAATTTTAATTTGTTTAAACAAATTACAATTGATTCAGAATATAAATTTGTTCTAAATATTTTTATTTGTTTAAACAAATTACAATTGTTTAAAAAATTTATATTCTTTAAACAATTTGTATTTGTTTAACAATTTTAATTTCTTTAAATAAATTAATTTGTTTAAATAAATTAATTTGTTAAACAAATTAAAATTGTTCAAAAAAGAATTAAATTTTTTAAACAAATTAAATTATTTAAACAAATTAAAATTGTTTAACAAATAATAATTATTTAAACAAATTACAATTGTTAAAACAAATTAAATTTTTTTAAACAATTTAAAATTGTTTAAACAAATCGTAATTGTTTAAGCTATTTAAAATGGT
This sequence comes from Ganaspis brasiliensis, assembly GCA_037103525.1. Classification (NCBI taxonomy): domain Eukaryota; kingdom Metazoa; phylum Arthropoda; class Insecta; order Hymenoptera; family Figitidae; genus Ganaspis; species Ganaspis brasiliensis. Next base: position 318,348 of record JAZKLR010000311.1, read on the forward strand.
TATAATATTTGAATATACCATTCATTATTTATAAACTTATATTCATAAATCCCGCAATGAAAAGAAATAAAATATTATACGTAGAACACACTTTCTCGCCACGTTTCCTAACGTGTTCAAAACGATACGTTTGCCAACCAGCTAAAGTATCGTATCCAGAACACGTTACGATTCTCAAACGGCAAAAGTATCGTGTACATAATACGATACGATTCCCCGTAGGCTAACGTCTTGTTTACAAAACACAAAACTCTGGCCTTCACAATTATGTGTTGTGTTTGAACTCAATACAAATTGTCAATATTTCTCGTGCCGTGTTAGTGAAACGATACGAGGCAACACTTATTTATCGTGGAGTTTCGTGGGCGTGACCATCCCTGGATACGACATTTTGAATTTTGATAATATTAAAAATCCTACTTCAGATTCTAAATCAGCAACCCCAAAAATCCCCGACTAACAAGTTTCAAGTGAATTCAAGGAATTTTTCAAAATTCTTGCGCCATATTGGATCAGACATTTTAAATTTTGAAAATATTAAAAATTTGACTTTAGGATCGTAATCAGCAACCCTAAAATTCCTCGACTAAAACTATAATTTCTGTTTTTAAATAATATTCTTGGTGCTGCGACATTAAAAAATGTAACTAATAAAATTTTAAGAAAAAGTAGTATTTTTTTGAAGACCTCACTGCTAGGCATTTAAAAATGTGTCAACATAAACTCACTATTTCGGTGACATTATTGTGCATCTAAAGTTATTATGCGATAAGCAGTTTTTTTCAGGCAGGTTAACAGCATAACTTCAAAATTTTATTATATTTAATATGACTAATTTTTTACATAAATATTTAGGTTAAAATAGTAATTAGTTTACGAGAATTAAAATTTCAAAAAAAAAATTGAAATAGCAATATCTTTCGTTCTGTCAGTCGTATCAAGTTTTTCATTTTTTTAAAATAATCAGAAAAATATAAGGAATATTTTTATTTTAGGTTAATTATTCATAATTTTAATATTAAAAAAGTTATTAAAATAAAAATTATATAACTATTAAGCAGCAAAATAAAATTCAATGACCCAAATGCCAAAACGAACTTACCTGTGTTCTTTTCAAGATTCCAAAAGAAATGAACTTCACAGTTACTTCCTTGATACTTAATTTTAATAAATTATAAATGTAAACATTGGAGATTTCTGTTAGAAAACAAATCAATATGAATGCGCGCGCATCAAGAATATGTTATTTTTTAATAGAAGCCGAAAAATATTCTTAAACAAAGAATACATTTTTTCAGTGAAATGTCAAACTACAAATATTATTCTTTGAAAATATTAGGTAAAAAAAGGGAATTGTTTCAAGCCCTTCAATAATTTATGAGTTCAATGTTAACCATAAATTAACATTGTTTAAAGTAAAGTTGGCTTAGTGCAGTTTCTTTGTTTTATTTAAACCAAAAATATACGACACTGCCGTGCTCGGTGACATCTTAAGTAGTTTAGGTCAATCTGACCTACTTCTACAATTCCTACTGTATGGCTGACTGCTTTTGTTTGTTCTACTGTTAGCTTGGTCGGTAACGTTCAGGGACGTGACAAATTAGTAAATTGAATGTCTTCACTCAAGCGTAAACTGTGTATAAATTTCTTATAAAATCACTCAAACAATAATTTCACTAAACTATTATTTTCTAAATATTTTTAACAATTTTTCAAATTTCGTTTCAATTTACAGAAAATATCAGCAAATAATGAATAGTTTTCATTACTTGTTTTGAATTCAATTATTATTAGTGGATGCCAAGATGTAGCGTGCGTTAAATATTCACAAATTAACGCTAGTGGAATAGTCATGTTTTATTTACTTACTGCACTATTTGCCAACGAGCTTAGTTAGAGTCGCGTTTAGTTATGTTTAGAGAAATTGCAGTTTCAGATGATATTCAACGTTAATTAATTAAATGAAAAATTTATCATTTTCACTCTGTGTAGTTTAAGTCTGAATTAGTAAAAGGTCTACTAATTAAATTTTATTTTTCAATTTACATTAAAGTAACAAAAACAGTAACTAGGTAACAGTTTCTTTCAACAGCAGTGAGAATCGAAATTCAATAATTAAAAATATCAATGTCAATTTTTAACAATTTTTTGCTTCGTCAGTCATTTCCAGGTACCAATTAATTAAACAGGAAATATTGAATATTTCAAATCGAAAATTCCTTTGTTATTGACATTTTTTAATCAACTTCTCTCATTGTTATATTTCATTAAATGCATTCCATTATTGAATTTTCAAAAAATGTCTTTTCAGAGTTTCTCATTCAGATGTTGGTTTCATTATTTTCTTTTTATAAATTCATTTGCTTTTATTTTGACAAATGTTACTGTTTTTATATCTTTCTCTCAAATTTTGCTATCTATTGGTAAATTTATCTAGTTTTGTCTCGAAAGTATAAATCGTGAAAAAACAAAGTATGTGCCTTGTTGAAAATTTTATTTTTACGAAAATCCTGACACAGAACATTTATAACAGTTTTCAGGCTTTGAAGATTGCTGTGTTCAAGGATTCACAATTTTAGGTGTATGTGACTTTTCCATGTATTCCGAGCGTGGATGCATTGAAAACTTCCAAGAACTGACAAAATGAAAGAAAAATTGTCAGAGATACGAGTAGCAAGGAGGAAGGTTATGTTACTTCCATCTGAACTCAATTTTCCAAGAACTATATATTTCTGAGTGGTGAACACGATATTACAAAATGCGCTCCACAATTTCAATATATTTTTCATACAAATTTCAGATTTTCTTACATTTTTTTCCTTCAAAAAGATTCTAGGTAAATATTTGTTTTGTAGAACGGATTATTTTGTTATTTAAAAAAAAATAGAAAATACGAGGTGCTTTCGTCACTGGACTTAGTTACCAGTGGTAAAAATGACTACTTTTGTCACTAGTGAAAAAATGGCTATTTCCGTTCATCCACTAGTGAAGAAAACGACCATTTTAGTGCCTATGTCGAAAAATGATAATTTTAGTCACTTGTTGGTAAAATGACACTTTTCTTCACTAGTGGGAAAAATTGCCATTTTTGTCACTAGCTAGAAAAAATTTAATTTTCTTTACTAGTGGGAAAAAATTACTGTTTCCGTGATCCCTGAAAAAATGTTATAATTTTTAAATCTCCCCCGCTCTATGTCACATTTAGTTATGTCTTTCTAACTATAAAATATAATTTTTAGATATTTTTATAGTGCTTTATATGTTCTATAAGTTCTGTTATTTCACCCTCGATAAGTTAAAATTTATTAGTTAAGAATTTAAATTTAAACGATTCAATTTGGAGGTTTTCCAATTTGGAAAAAGGCCAACTTTATAGGGTGCCAGTGCTGAAGGTCTTAAATTTAGAAAATTTTGATTTTCCAAGCATCCAAACACAATTATTTCTGATATTTTAATATTAGATTATATTTTAATTCTTGTAAATCTAATATTTACATTTACAAAAATCTCTTTCTTACAATTTTTAAGAACAAGTTATTATCTATTTAAATGACAAAGTATGATGTACTTGATTTTTATTTTAATACATTTTAAAAAAAAGTATTTTTATAAGCAATAATAACATTAGAATACATAAAAGAATAATTAATACACGATGTAAAAATAAGTGTACTTAATAATGTTAACTTTTAAATGAAGAACAATATTTTAAGATTAAATTTCAAGAAGAATGATTGTTTTTGTCATTTGAGACTGTTTCAGGAAAATCATCTGCTTGTAAACTCATTTATTAGGTAGATTCTATTTCACTTAATACTTTAGGTTTTTTTTTAGAAAGAATCTGATGGCATAATAATAAGCTTTCAGAAAAAGAAATTAAAAAAAATATGTATGTTCGTAGCATTTTTAAAATTGTATAGTATAGGTACTTAAAAAAAAATTACATTCGAGAAATATTCCTTTTGATCTGACACTTGCTTTTAAGTCAAATTTTTTGCAATCTTGCCTTCGAGAGAAAAATAAACATTTTAAAAAGTCGTAATTAACTTTTGGCTTCGTGGTTTAATGAAAACATTCTTTCCACTATGAGAATCCAGTTAACAGAACTTTCGTTTTTTCTCAAAAGCCCTTCAGAGTTGTGAAACTTTTTTAAATTATTTTTTTAATTTTTATTATTTACCTCAAGCTTGTATTATAGATTGATAAAAATCTCAGCCAGTTAACTATTGAAAATTTATAATTTTATTATAATTATACTTAAATGAAAATATTGAACATTAATATTCGAAGAGACAAATGAATATTGCTTAAAACCTATTTTGGCATAAATTTCATTATAATTAAGGATGTTATAATTATTATTATTTTTAAATCTTTTAAAATTTGTAATTTTTTAGTATTTGGTCAAAATTAATGTCTGGAAAATTCAATAAAATAAATAAATTTATTTGTATGTTTAAAAAAATTTATGAATTTTGTTTATTATTATTTCTCAAACTAATAAAATTGAATTTTACGAAAAATCAATCTAAAAAAATTAAAATAGTTTCAATATTTGAGATGTAATTTGAATTTTTATAAAAAATTACAATAAAAACAAAAAATTGTACTTTTGCAAACAAAATTTTCTGAATAAAATATTGAAAAAATGTATTCTTTCAAAACTTTGTTTTCTCTGGATTTTAATAATTGTTAGGAAATTAGAGAAACAAAATTTTCATTTTTACACTCTCTAAGTTTAAAGCGAAATTTTTCATTTATTGAAGAATGTGTAATTCTCCAATTTTTTGTCAAATTTGGATAATTCTGGAAAAGATTTTTAGAAAGAGTCTATAAACTGCTTAATATATCTTGAGTTAGTTTTGTATTTCGCTTTGCTTAAGGAAAAATCGAAAGTTGCCGATGATTTACGAATCGCTATTGTCGGAATATTATTTACTGCCAATATTAAATTCTTTAATCGAAAAGTTCAATTTTGTAACTAGCTTATTATAAAAAAAATTTACAGTCTTCATTTTAAGGGTAATTCAATATTTATTAAATTAGTATTTTAAAAAAATTAGTTTAATTAATGTTATTTTTGGTGTTATATCAATTTTTAAAATTTATTTAATTAGGTACAAAATCATAATTAATTTATCACTTTTTAATTAAAGTCATAAATTTTAATTTCTCACAGTCACTGTATTAAATTTTATATTTTTTCAACAATAAATGTTCAAAATAGTAATTCTAAATTTTAAAATTAAATAGGAGGTAGGTAGTAAGTAGGTAAGTACTGAAATTTGTTTGTGTGCATGACATTATAATAAATTGTCTTGACTCTTGTTCTACACTTTTGCGGTTAATAGGCGGAATCCACTTGATATTCAAAGGAACGCAAATAGTGTCTCTCTTCAATCATTTCTAGATAATTAAATTAAGTAAATTTTTTCTGATAATTTAGATTAAAGATTCTTACATAAAGTTGTTTGCTCAATTAAAAATACGTGAGAATTGAATAGCTCCCGGAAAATGTGTTCGGGATTTGTGTTTACTTCCGGAATGAAAAAATTTAAAATTATTTTACCCTAGGGCTTTTCTCAAACCATTTTGACTTTGAAATGTATTTTTGTTATTGTGACTTAAATAAAATCCGTTCCCGTACTTTAGGCAAAATGGTTTAATATTTTATGTTTTTACAGGAGTTATAGTAATTTATTATTATTAATTTCTGGTCAATGATTAAAGAAAAATAAGGATCACAGTTCTTTTTTCCGGAAAATAGTTTAATAATTCAATTAAAGATTAGAATCATTTGATTAGTTTAATTAGTCTTTTATTTTACTATTATTTTGGTTTAGTTAGTTTTCATTAAAATAACTTGACGTCAGGGTTTTGTTTTTATATTGTTTACTTGTTTTTAGTTAAATAGTAATCATTAAATTAAGAAACATTAAACATCAAACATAATCTGGAAAAATGCGCCATAGTACATAAATTCGAAAATACTCGACAAAAAGGTGACAAAAAACGTTACACAAAATAAACCCAAATCTATACTATAACATATTTATAACTAAGCTACTAAGCGCTTTTTTTAAGTCGCAAAAATGAGTCAGTAGTATTTTGACACAAAACTTATTTTGAAGATTTTTATATTGTTCAAAAATAGTTTAATGTTATTTTGTACAACTGCTTAAATTAAAGGTTTGAACAATTATTAATTAAATTACTACATTAAATAAAGAATAAACACTTCAATTAATTCATAAAAATTAAATATTTAATAACTAGAACCTAAAAAACCTTTTAAATTTAGCTGTTGTACAAAATAATATTTATCAATGTTTGAACAAAGTCTTCATGGCAAGTTTTGTGTAAAAATGATACTGGCTCGCAAAAATAATATTTTTTTGACTCAATTTTTAAAATACTCAGTAATTACTTTAAAAGAATATATTTTCTGCCTTAGATGTTCATTTAAAATCAAAACTAGGATACTATGGTTTTAATTTTAAATAAATTTAGAACCTCAAAGTCAAAATTTGTCCAAATTTTATAGGTTTTTGAATTTGGTAGCCATTTTAGTTTGAAAATGTTTATTATCATTCATAGTATCCTAATTTTGTTTTAAAATATATACATCTAGGTCAGAAAAAGTATTGTTTTGAAATAATTACCAACTAATTTGAAAACTGAGCAAAAATTTGTTTACAAATTGGAGTTACCTGAAAATTGTATTTAAATTGATTGTGAACAATTGATATTTGTATTAATTGCAGCTAAAATTAATTAAAATTAGAGTAAACAGAAATGTTGATGGAATTGTTCTGCAGCTCACTTAATTCATATATTCAATTAAATATAAAATTTATTGAAATATTTCAATACAATAGACTAAAATTTTAAAAATTGAAAGTATGTTTCAGTAAAAATTTTATAAAAGCTCAGATAAATTAATAAAATATTAATGAGAATGAGCACGACCTTACCGTACATCAGATTTTATGGAACGAAATTAAAATTTTACATAACGAAAATTTGCAGAGATAGTTTTTATAAAAAAAGAAGAAAATAATAGTCTCTGTTTATAAATAAGATTTGTCAGTAGTCATCAAAATAAAGTTAAATAATATTTAATATACCAAAATTCTAAAATTTACCGTACATTTACGACACAAATCTTAATTTGCTACATTCTAGGTTTTTTTTTTATTTTTAACCCTTTGCGGCACACATTTTTTTAAGCAAACAATTATTTGGGTTATACTGCTTTTAAGGGTTTTTGAAGTCGATGATTACGAATCCGCAGTCAGATTTGAAAAATTCAAAATGGCGGATCCAATACAGCTGACGATATTTATTTAAAATTGGCTATTTTTCATGACACTTGGTATCTAGGGGTTTTCGGATCGCTGATTACGGATTTGCGATTAGATTTTAAAAATCCAAAATGTCGGATCAAATATTGTCGACAAATTTTAAAAAAAATTCTGATTTTCAGAAAATTTGTGTTTTTGAAGAATAAACGTTACGATTATTACAAAAGTGATGGATTAAATACGGTTTTTATGTATTTTAGTTCTGGAAATGTCGCTCCTTAAATATGTTATCAGCCAATTCCAATTTTACTCTTAGCATTGCCCCCAACTAACAACTTGGATGTGGCAAACATTTAGTTACTCTTTTTTTTTTTTTCATTTCTCTTTTAAATTTTTGGACTGGACCAAAAACCCCTAGATACCAAGTAACACCGAAATTAGCCAATTTTTAAAAAATATTATCCGCCATTGTTGAGACTTTCAACACATTTGAGGAAATTGTATCTTATTTTATCTTTTACTTTATTGCTCATTTTCTCTTTTCAAATTAAATTGTTTTTGATCGTGTAGTCTGACAATATTTGAGTATTAAGTTTATTATAAATAAACTTTTATACCAATAGCCATTTACCTCTGTAAACTTATCGAACAGCTAAATGTTTGCTATCCTTTAGGATTATTTTTATCTTTGAGCATTGACTACGTTGTAAATTTAGAAACTTTCTGAATACAAACAATCTAGGTTCGGGATACCTCTACTCCGCTCTGTCACTAAGGGATTATGTTAACGATCAAGTTTATGACGCGACGGAGCCATCTGCAAATTGCTTCTTAAATATGTCAAAATTGTACCTCCATTTTGGTTTTGTCTCACTACTATTGTTATCCCTACTATGTATTTTTGGGTCCTTCGACACCTAGGACATAGCCGATGTTCACCAGAATCCTACCAACAGTCCTAGCTTTAGGATCTCATATTTTAAAATAAATAGTTTACAAGTTGAATTTCTCTCAAATTTACTTAATGACCTAGTTGCCCTAAAATATAATTAACTCTTAAAATTAACGTATCATTTTATTGAGTTAAAGTATCTAGTACGACACTTGATAACGAGAAATCAAGTTTACATAAAAAGTCGTGTTAGTCACAACAGCCATATTGATCTGCTGTTTTGATTTTTTTAAATCTGATTGCAGATTCGTAATCAGGAATACCAAAAACCCCTAGATATTAAGACTGACTAAAATCAGTCAATTTTTAAAAGATATCGTTTGCCATATTGGATCCACCATTTTGAATTTTTAAAATGTGTCTACGGATTCGTAATCAGCGACCCCTAAAATGTATAAAATAAAAGTTTTGTTATATTTTCCCACATAGGTAGATAAAAAATGAATAGTTTTTAAAAAAGAACGAATTTTCGAAATTGTTTATTTATGATTGTTTATAATTTTTACGTCATATAGTTATTTAAATTTTTTTTACATTCTACAATGTTTAACATATCACATAAAAAAGAATTTCATGTTATTCCATTAAAAACATTGAATCTGGAAAAGGGTTAAACATCAACAAAGCACGTTTTTATAAATCGATTATTGTCTTTGTAGCTAAAATCACAAGCCAAAGCTCTGTTGAAATTCTGCGCTGGTAGATAAGTGTAAGCCTGTTAGGCTTTTTGATATCTCGTTACGAGGGCTCGCGTGATAACCAATTACCATTTTCGTCGGTCTTAGCAAGGGTCCGCTACCGACTGCACATTTTATCGTATCCCGACGCTTTTTATGCAAATTGCAACGAGGCTGTAGAGAGTTGGTTAACTGTAAAATTTGGTAGAGTATTCGGTTACGTATAACTGGAGGTATTGCACTCTTCCCAATCTCCTTCTTCCAACCGTTTCTCATTTATTATGATAATACGAGTTTTCGAGATTTCAAACCAATTCCCCACAGGACCAAAAACGACACGATCACATCGTGATAGAAAGTGAGTCTGGTGACGGCATTTAACTACCAAATCGATGCTTTATTGAGTTTCTTGTCGAAATCAATTACAAGGATCGCTATATCATTTTCAAAATTGTCCTTTATAAACTTCGATATCAGAGGGGACGAAGCGAATAAATTGCCAATTTGCTTGTAATTTGATTTTTGTCTTACAGAAAGGTTGTCTGTGAAACAAAATCAAGGACTTTTAAATGAGAAAACAATTTGGTCGAAAAAAACCCGTAACTTTATGCTAAAGTTTTAAATGCCGTTATTATGTATTTATTAAATAATGGTTAAATATATTGTATAGAGTGGTTTAACAAAGGTCAACTTTTAAAAATTGTTTTTTCTAATTTATTAATTTTTTGAACATCATCCACCCTTAAAAAACCTACCCCTAAATGACAATTCTGCTTTCAAAGGTTTTTTTTATTAGGGGATCAAAATTTCTCAGAAAAATCAAAGTTGGTTCGGGATCTTTCAATTTTTCGAATAAATGAGATTTGTTGAACATACGCGTTTATAACATTTCATTATTTATTCGCTAAGATGAACTTATCCGCACTTATACACAAATTCAAATTAAAATTTTTTAATGTCCATGAATATTGTGCGATCGAAAAACGAAAAAATACGTGTTCACTTTTTTTTGCATTTGCACCGATCTAGTCATAGTAGATTTTCGTAAACAATTTTCGAAAGTTGACGTTTTTTAATCTACCCTTATATTGATGTTTACAGAATCAGTTGGAAGCATTTGATACGACTCTTAGCATTAGCTCAATATTTTGTAAAATTCTTTAGCAATTGCGTTTACCATCAAAATTTGGACCAATATTGGTCCAATATCGGCGGTGGACGTTCGACACCCTTTCGTTTGAGGCGTGAAATTAACGACAAGTGTAAGATTGGACCAATATTGGGAGCCTTAGTAACAGTATCTACACCCCGAGCTTGAACCAATATTGGTCCAACACTGGTGACTAATATTGACGAAGTCTGGAAATTTCCCACAGAGTAGAATTGTTTCATTATTCTACTTTGTATCTTTGATATTGTAATATGGGACTGAACGTCAAATTAGTAGCTCATTTAAATAAAATAGTAATCTTGCCAAAGTTGAGGTTTTTTGTAGTACTAAATTCTGAACGAACGTAATAATAACGTAATAATTTGGGATGAGGATTAATTCAATGAGAGCACTAATTGGTTTAAAAAATTTTTATTTATTAAGAGTTAAGAAAATATGATTTTATAAATTGAGTCTTACTTTTGAAAGATGGAAAGATCGGCGTTTAAACTCGAAGATTGTTTGTTGAAGGCAAGCGATAAAGCAGGAGTGGATTTGAAGTAGATTAGAAGCTGGGTGTCACGATCGGCATCAGTGACTTTATTTTTTTATAAAATTTTTTATTATTTACAAAATTCTGTTCTGCATTCAAAAAATTTCTACACGATTTCTTTTTGCAGATATTCTATTTCTATTTAAATTAATAAATGGTCTGATTAACTGTTCCGTCTTATTTGATAAATTAAATTTTAACTCCAACACCTCTAACTTAAGAAATCCACCTGTATTTAGATTGTCATTAAGGAAGACCAATGCGGGAGAGAACTCAGTTATCGATAGATTGTGTAGAGAGGCTAATTCTGCCCAAAATAATGTTAGCTTTTTTGGAGTCACATTAAGCAGGTTTATTTTGCAGCTGCGAGCGTATGTAAATGAAGATTCTAATTTTACTGCTACTACGTAAGCAGATATTGTTAACAGCTCGATATTTGACTTCATTAATTACTTTATATTATCTGCGATATTTGCAATCACATAATTTATAATTGTTAGTACCCAGTGTACGAAAGGGCTCTTTTTTGTTTTTTGCCCGTTTATGTAAGTAAATAAAATAAAAATAAAATAAAATTTAAATAATGTTATTAATGTCAAATATTCTGCAATTAAGTTTATAACTTCGTTAAAAACCTGTTAAGGTCATGAAGAATTTATGTCTTATTTTTTAAAAATACTGTGCAATACAAGAAACACAAAACATTGCATGAGCTAATTGAATTAAAAAACTGTCAACGTTGTTAAAATAATACACATACTTTACTAAACATACATAAACAATTAAAAACTAAAATGATTTTATGGAACCTGAAAAGAGAAGCAAAAGTTAAGTAATATGAATATTGGATTGAAATCTATTTCTTTTATTATAGGTATGTAAAATTTAAAAATAAAATAAATAAACATAAGAACTTACACTTTTAGAATTGAGGCAATATTATACAATTTAAAATGCAAAGTAAGGTGCTCTCAATTATTTACCAAGAATAACACCAGCATTACAAAATAAAATGAACTAATTTCATCAATAATGATGAAAGTTTGGTCGGCAAGGTTTCGATTACTCAAAACATGAGTCAATAAAACTAATGTGGAGGGTTGAATCGAGAGCTTTTTGCAGGTAGCCGTCACCTCAGTAAGACGTGCCAATTAGTCCTTTGAGTAAATCAGGACAACACCCAGGTGGCTCAGTATACAATTATAAACTGAATCAATTTTAAAAGAAAAGAGTTCATAAGTAGTTACTAAAATATTTGTGGGATAATAATAAAGTTATTAAAGAAGCTTAAAAGAATACAAATCGCAATAAATAAGATAAATAGAAATAATAATCTCTTTAAATGAAGATTTAAAAAACGAAATAAGGTAAATATAAAATTATTTTGGTGAGTTCCAAAGGTAAACTACATAAAAATATACAACACACACATTCACAATTAGAATTTGAAATAACTAAATTTCATTTAGTTACCTTGTAAGAAGTTATTGTTTCAAAGAGCACTTGTCAGTTGATAAAAAACATTTTGTATACACCTATGTGAAGTTAATATAGAAAAGTTGTTCAATAAATTGATATTTCTAATAATATAAATATTATTCATTTATGACTAATAATTCTTCATCATCCAAATTAAATTGAAATACGGCCCTCTGCTGATACACTGAATAAAAGTGTAGTTCGAATACGATCCCTTACCTTTTCTTTGGATTGTTTAATTAATTTAATATTTTCTACAGTCAATTTTTGTATTACAGGGTATTTAAAATCTTGTTAACAGATTACATTCAGTTAACGTTAGATTTTATTACGAGTTTTTAAATTATTTTTATAATTTTAAAAACCACCCTCTACCCTTACACTGGGTAAGGGATAGCTAGGTTAGCGGCATGCTTGACATCTTGTATGACATAATCTTTCTCTTTTCAGCATTCTCAATTATAAAATCTTTTCTACTCTTGTCTATTATTCATAAACAATATTAACCAAAATGATATACATTAATAACAATTCTCATATTTATGAGAATTGAATATAGATACAAATAATAGTGTTTATAACAATATATATATAGTAAATATATATGGGTTACGAACGTAACACTTTACATACCCAAGTTCACTTTATTAAAATTTGAAAAACATTTTTAAATTTATTTTTGAATAGCGATGTATAGTATTTAATTTGTTAAATTAAAAGTTATTATGCAACATTTTTATTAAAAACTACCATTGTCATAAAACATAAAAGAGTTTTTTTTTAAAAATCATTAATTTCAAGATTTGAAGAAATATTAAAATCTATAAAGAATTTCTGGGAAGATGCTATACTTAATATAAATTAATCGCTCGTAAAATATTTTTTCCAAAAAATCAACACTTAAAAATGACATTTGAAGAAGTTATATGAAAAAAACTTAAATTTACATTCACAGAAACCTAATTCTTATTAGATTAGCATCGTTGTATAAAATAATAGAGAAAATAGAGATAATATTTAATTTGTTCGTAGCAAATGAGAGCATGGTGTGTGCAATAACAAGTTAATTTTAGAGATTTTAGAACCCAGCAATATCTGGAAAAGGATAACATAGAGCTGTCTCAGCGGAAAGTATCGTAAATCCGAGCATCAAAATTGTAATATTAACTAATATCAAGAGTGTCAGACCACACCTGTTGTTTTTTACGACCCACACTTTATTATTAATTCCTTAGCAATTCAGTTTTACGGTAGGATGATCTGCTTCTCGTAAACAAAGATTAGTTTATCAGTTTTGTCAAAAATGTAACGGATGGTTAATTTTAATTTAGCGTCATTAATTAATTCAGATGAGTTTACAGCATAATGTTTTAGCATTATATCTCAATGAACATAAAAATGACAAATAAGGAAAATACATAAAAAATAATTTTTATCTTGGTTCAAAATAAAAAATAACCATTAATTCTACTAATACATATTGTGACGAAGTAAAAATTTACCTCGCAAAAGATTATTAAATGAATTTAAAGATATAATTTTTGGGCAAAATTTCTTAAGTGTACCAATCGAAAAAATAAAAAGAGCTAATATTTGCACAAAATATAGTATTGTAGGAAAGTACTTAAACCACCAATTATTATGAAATTCTAATAAAAATTGTAAAAGGGAATGGTGACTTTTCGACAGATGTTGGTGTAAGATTTCCTAGGAATTTTAATGAAAGGCTCTATGAAAATGAAAAATATAACAAATATTTTTTTTTTCAATTAAAATATAGAGATTTCTCGATTAACGAAACCGAGTTGCATCGTCTCAATATTCAACAATAACTCGAAATTTTTATCACAAACCAAACTCTCTCCGTGTTGACTCAAAACCACAAATCAAAGGGAGATTCCTGCCGAGACCAATCCGTCGCGATGCCGACGCCGAAATAAACAAAATTCTCGTTTTATTTAAAATCCAGGACTTACCTCTTTACACCAAAACCAAATACAATCCAAAACCATCAAGAAAAACCACTAATCAATTATTCCAGGACTCCTGGGACTTCACATAGTTAAATAGAATTTTTTACCGTTTTTAACACAATAAAATCTTTATTTCAAATATCTAATTATTTACACTTTCATTTACACGATACCAAAATAACACTCAAAATTCGAAACCAGTAATTTTGGGAACAGCTCCACTAATTCGGGGATTGCACGTGAATGAAAACGAGCACATGGCAGACCCCAATCGACCGGTAGATCCTCTTTTCCGCGACCCTTCCCCTTCCTACGTCTTCTTCTTCCTCGTTGCGTCTCATTTCCTCAGCCGCTAAGAAATCTATTACCCTCTCGATTGCACCTAAGGTAACTCGTCACCTAAAAGAAAAATTCGGATCCTTCCGCTGACCTTCGTTACTATTCGTGAACTTGACCTGCGCAAATCGCAATTTATGAATTCAACGAAGAACGACAATAATCCGCTGATCTAGAGAAAGACGAGAGATACGGATCGACGAGAAAATCAATACTCGGCACTCAGGCTCGTATCTCATAATTCAACCACGGCCCCTTTCAATAAATTATTCCAAAATTAACTAAATTAAAGATCTCTAGGGAAAGACAAAATAAATTATAAATGTTGACGATTTACATCGTCACACAGTGTAGAGTATATTTTTACACTATTACACCAATACAACCCAAACCATAAAAAACCATTCTCCTTTTCCTTTATCTATTTCTTAAAAAACCTCGCATTGTTTATAACCGATTTAGATAGTTGCTTGAATATTTTTGAATATTTATCTAAAAATTAAAATTTTTAAGATTACCGACCACTTGCATATATATAATTTTGATTTAGACCACTATTACACTACCACCTGTATTTATGTAGGATGTATATCAAGTTGAAGTATACAAATGTACGAAGACAACTAGAACTAGAACTCTGACAGAACTTCTTGCAAACATTGATATGGACATGTTTATTAAACGCAGCATAAGAGGTGGAGTCATATATGTATAGTGCACTAATCAATATACTAGAGTTGTTAATTTGTAAATGGAGAGAAGAGATGTATTATGAAAGTGAACAGACAGCATATGTTGCATTTCGCATAGAAAAAATTGCTGCTGCTCTTGTAGATAGTGTTGCTGTCTTCAGTGTAGAAGAAAAACTCATCTGTCTCGGGAATCACTATTGCTCCTCTAGAAGTAAGTTGTTAGTTTCCTAACGGGTAATTACTTGACAAAAATAACAGAAACTACTATTGGTTTTTGTCAAAGAAATCCAATCTTCTTTACGAGATGTTTGTCAAAGAAATTCTTATTTTAGTTAAGTTTCCACATGGCGTTTTTGCTACAATGTGAAATTTAGTTCTAATAACGAACAGCTGTATATTTTTTCTAAAACCGTGTAGATTAATAAAATTCATATTTGTTAACAGGTTAGTCTTTTATTAATTTTTATTTCGGACGCGTAAGATAAGAATGTGTCAACACAATGCTGACCTACTTTTATCCCTTCAGCCCTAAGGAAAATTCTAAAACAGCTTTGAAACTTCAAAAATTTATATCTTTTTAGGTTCGCGATACATCGAAAAAAGTGTACCAAAAATGAAGTTGATCTTTCAATTTTAACTCAAGTTATCCGATTTCAAAATTTTTTCCACAGACAGACAGACAGACACTTTCGTAAACCCCATTTTTTCGTAATCAGGAGGTCTCAAAACGTTTAGAAATGTGAAAATTGCGAAAAATTCAAAATTGCACAACACTCTTCATTTAAGATGAGAATGTAAAAAAATTATTGACTAATTGAACAGCTATTTTCAATTTGAAAATGAAAAATTCATATTCGATGACCACACTTTTTGTAAACTGTCTTATTGTTAGATTTCTGAGAATCATTTCAAAAGTCACACAGTGATCTTATATTTTATTCTGAATTCCAGAAGCCACCTGGGTAAAAGCACGAAAAGCTCCTAACTACTCTTCAACCGAAATGAAAGCACGTTCTCCATTATCATGCCCTTAAGCAAGAGATAGTTTAAATTAGTTCGCATTCATCGCATTTTAAAGATTAAATAATCTCTTTGTCAAAAAACTTATATTGATTTCAAAACAATTATGTTAGAAGAGTTATAAATGAGCTTTAAAGAACTTATTCAAGCTCATGAACAAAGTGATGCGTTTCCAAAGACAGTGAAGAACATGCGAAAACACATTGATGTTAAACTAGAGACAAAGTGAGAGAGCAGGTGAGAAGGAGAGGCATTAATTTCAAAACTAAAGTTTCAAAGTTGGGCCATCTTCAGGAAAATCTAGGTTGGATTAATCTTGGTTGGGTAAATGTATCAGAAAACCACGAAATTTTCAGCCTGAGTGTATTAAATGTATCAGAAACATTGAACGATGACATTATGATTTAATGTTAAATTAAATATGAATCTATGCCACGTGTAAAAAATATTATTTAAAAAAGTTTCACATGTGGATCATTTGAAATTTTAATGAATTTACATTTTAATTCCAATGAAATAAAATAAATTTATTAGGAATAGATCTTGAATGTGCCTAACTCAGGATTTTTATTCTTTTGATACTCTTTTATTTTTTCATCTATTTCCTCTTTATTCGGATTAAATTTTTCTGCCAGGGTTTTGCAGAAATTTTGTTTTACCTTTCTCTGATGAACGTAAGTACAAATTAAAATGTAAAATTATTAAATAAATTTATATATGAATAAATCTGAATTTAAAACAATTGAAAATGGGTTCAATTTACATTTAGATCATCTATGTTTTGTAAAAACATTTGGATCAAATAAAAATAGACAATTTTACTTTTAAAACAAATACGTGTAATGGGTAGGGGAGAGTCGGATAAGTTCGGCTAGCGGCTATTGTAAGTCCGTTTTTGTTAATAACTTTGTTTAAAATAAATAATTTAATAAAATTGTTTTTAATAATGAAGTGTTATAACATTACGATGATTTATAAAAAATTTTGTATCAATTGGTTATTTATTAATAGAAATATTAAATAATTGTCAAATTCATGCCCCCAAAGCATAATTTTATAAATTTTGAATTTTGGAAAACATATACTTATCATTTATGGATATGGATAAATCTTTTTGTATTACAATTCTGAAACACTGCACTTTGTAAAAATCATGATTTAAATATCAAAAGGACGGTTATAAACTAAAAAAATATTTGTAAATATTAACTAATACGTACGTATGATCGGAAGGTTAAATTCGTCTATTCGTAAGTAATGTACGGAGAACCTCCGGCTTACGTATCTAGATGCTACACGATTGGTTGAAAGTTGTTACATGTGTTTAGATGCCGGGAGCTGCTCTTAAAGTAAATAGTGAAATTATTCGATTTTGTCAGTCAGAGGTAATTATTTAAAAACTTTAGTATAATTTTATGATATTATAAACATTTTTTTTTAAAACTTAAAGTTATAACGTTCGTTGTATGTAATTTTATATTATAATGATAGCAAATATATATTACTATCATCGTACATAATCTCAATTATAAAATAATTTGTTATGAAATTATTTTATGTAGAATACAATAATAGAAATCTGTTTAGTAATTGATAATAAGTAATTATGAAATTGTTTAATAAATTAATAACGAATTTCCTTTTTTCAGAGTGTCTGTTAGGAGAGAAAGTTTATAACGTCAAATGCTCTTGAATATTTATTGGATGTGGAGAGAATCATACTGGTAATTTTTTCATACAATAATCGAGAAAAATAATAATAAGTTAACAGATTAAATTTAAAAAACCTTTAATACAATTATTGAATTAATAAATTAATTTTTTAAACTAAATTTTGTAAAGTTCGTTAAAATTAACAATTTAATAGAATTAATGATACTTTAAACTCTTATAATGTTATACTATTAATCTAAGCACGTATTTTTACTCTCCAGTGTGTTATTTATATTTTAAAATCTAATTTTTCTTTCCTTGAAGAACTGGTTTTGATGGAAACTTGAGGTTTTTTAATAAAAAATGTATATTTCATTCTTAAAAGGTGATTATTTTTATTATATTATTAAGATAATAGATTATTGACAAGAAATATCAAACATTTCCAAACAATTACGCCCGTCTAAGGGGATTTATATATTGAGGGTTCAGAAAAAAATTGAGGATTATAACGCCGATTATAAGGACTTTTAAGTGATGTGTAATTTTCAAGAATAATTGTGAAGCAGATTAAATTGAAAGAACCTGAATGTTGGTGAGTGAGTTTAGCATTGCATTTTTCACGAAATTTGTATGAAAATAGTATGACCCCTACTATTTAACAAAGGATTATTAATTTCATTATATGAAACACCAAACGACGTTCATAAATTGATATTAGAAAGTCTTTTTCTTTCTATAGTAAATTTCGTAAATCCATGCAGATCTTTGTGTAAATTCGTTTATATTATTTAATATTTGGTTTCCTTAAATTAATATTTCAATTGTCAATCATCCGCTTTTTCTTTCACCAATCCTTATATCTTCAACTATATTAATTAAAATTTGGATTCGTAATTTAATTTCGTCAATTTTATATTTAACAGCCATCACATAGCCCATAAATCTCATAAAGATTACATAGAATCACTACATACGTAAATTAAGTACATTTTTATTTCGATTATTTAAAAATTCGGTAAATTAAAGTTTGAATCATTAATTGAAAAACAGATAAATGAAAACTTGTAGCAATTTAAAATTAGATTAACTGAACTACTTATAAAGATACTGTTGAATTAATTATAAATATGATAAATTTTAATTTCGATGAACAGGAAATTGGTAAATTTATTTTTGAATCATTTGCGAACAAAATAAAATAAAATCCAGATATATTTACACTATAATGTAAAACTAATTATAGAAATACATTAAATTGATAAATTCGTACAAATATAGATGATTCGTATTTTGACAAAATGGTGTTATAGAATCAATAGGATTATGAATAAATCCATTTCCACTGGTTTAAAAGCAAATGTGTTTATATAATTTCTGTTAAATTTTGCTGTTCAAACAATTTCATTAAGATAATTTATTTAATCAATTTGATTACAATTTATAAATTAAAATCAGTTGAAAATTTACTAATACTGGTAACATTGATATAGATAATAATTAATTAGATGAATAAAATGTAATTATCATAAATAAAATATAATTTTCACTTTACGGAATATTTGTCTGAACTCTGAGAAATAGTTCGTTTTACGATTTACACGCTTAATTAGTTTCAAATTATACTTTCAAATTTATTTAGTTAACATTAAAGCTGCGCTTTCATATTTCTATTTCGTTGACAAACTTCTCGTAATAATGCATACATTAAGAAACTTTTGTTGGAATTTCATGTTTATTAATTTTGTTATTATTTTAAACTTTTTTACTTTTTTTTTTTCAGCTGACAAAAATATTAAAAATTTCAAACTTTTTAATTTTAAACGTCAACTGTCTGTATCACCCTAGAAAATCGTGCAAAATTATGCTAATAAGTTCCATATTAGTATTCTATTGAAATTTACCTTTAAAATGAGACGACGGCACTAAAATTTTTTATTACTTTTGTTATCAGTTTTATTTTACATTATTATGCAAATTTACATTGTTTTCACACACAAACCATAAGTATTAAATAATTTTTGATAAAACTTTTTTTATATATGCAATATATTACTCCTATAAAAATTTACTCACTCAGTAAACATTTTGTTTAGGAAGGTATGCTGATTCTTATCGTACATGCGTTTTCAGAAGTATTTTCATTTTTAATATTCCCTCGCAACTTTAATGTAAAAGATGTTCAAGTTTCTCTATAATGATCAATTCGACCTACTTGGATGAATTGAAATTTAATTAATTAATTTTGGATAAGTTTGAATTTAGATATTTAGATTTAAATTAAGAAAATTGAATTAATTTACTCTTGGATCACTGGTAATTTAAATAAACAAAGTTAGGGAATGCAACATTTAAAGAATTACATTTAAATTATTTAATATGATTGAATAATTTTCAGATAACTTTTTTTGGAAGGGAAGTGGAAATTTTGCAACCAGATATCCTCGAACATGATACTCTAGGGTTACGTGAGGTTGGCAAATGCCGACCTACTAAAGTCTACTCCCCTTTCGGAAGCTTTGGATTACCCCCAGGATTGTCTAGCGATTTTAACCTTCAGGGATGAGGTTCAGATGGTCGCTTCCACAACTCTCGATTTGCCTCGGCTTCTGTCTGCAGCTAGGCGATGAATGATATCATTGGACATATTATGAATGTCACGATGTGCCGTTTTTGCACTGCCTCATTAGCTGGATTAATGCGTCATCAACTATTGATTCGCAGCAGTTACACTCCTCTGTCTCTCTACTCTTCTTCTTCTTCTTCTTCTTCTTCTTTTCCTCGTGAGAGGTTAATATAGCCTGGGTTCATATACATTCGTATATTAACGCGTATACAATAGGTAACCCATCTGGCCACGGCAGTGATGGGAAGTCGACAATTGTTAGATGTGGATTAGGTTGTAAAAAATGAGAGAGAGAGTATCCAGGTAAGTCGATATCGTGAGTAGTTGAGCAAAGGCAAGATATTTTGGAATTTATAAGTTTAGATCATTTGTTTTGAAAAATTTTATGAAAATTGACATAGAATTATGTAATGGTTGTGATAAAAAAGATTCGATATTAAAAGGTGGGTAAAGATGATTTTTAGCAAGTGTATGTAATAGATGGTTTCTGGGAGCCGAAAAGCTTGGGCAGGACCAAACAATATGATTGACGTCTTGACTTTCAAAACCACAGTAAGGACATTGGTCTGAGGTGATAAAATTTATTCTAGCAAGACTATTTGCAGCGTTATTATGATTAGATCGAAGTCTTGAAGTGATAACTACTGTTCTTCTATTAGATTTAGATTTATGAATCCAAGGTTTGTTAGTCGAAAATTCAGAGAAAAAGTTTTGAAAATAGTACTCACCCTTAAAGGTTTGAACTATTGAATAAAGTACCTGACATACTTCTGCATGCTGTAGTGAAATATTAGGAAGTACAGGGTCTATTAAGAGAAAGATACGTCAATTCAATGTTGACCTACGCGTTCAATTGGTTCGCTACCTAACAGTGATGAAAAATGTGTAGTTACATTCAAGAGGAATATATTTTAATTGTGTGCGTCAATCTTCATGGGACAAAATGAAAAATATTTCTAAAGGTATGTATTTAAATATCCTGCAATCCAATTAAATATAATTATTCTTGTATTTCGGAAATTTTACATATTTTAAGGTTATCTTTTCTTACATTACTTTCCTTGGAAATTATAAAAAAGTATTAAAAAAGTAGACAACTCAGAAGATCGCATGAAACTGTCAATTGAAATATTTAGATTAATATACTAGAAAAATAAATACACAAAAAAATTAACCAACTCCTTCCAGATGTAGGAGATATAACCTAAAAAATGTTCAGAAATTATGTAGACAATTACATGTAATCATAATACTTCTGTTAGGTTAAAGGCATGTGATGGAGAATGACGTCACTGGTATAAGCAAAATTTTGTTATATAAGCAAACCTTTTAAAATTACTGAAAATATCATTAAGAAGGTTTCTCTGACCCAAGTTTGTGTAACTTTTGCCTTAAAGTTAATTATTAAAAAAATTTCTGCTTTTCGGAAAATTAAAACAATTAATTTTAATGTAAAATTTAAACAAACTTTGGTAAGAAAGAAACCTTCCATCACACGCCCTCAAGGTAAAAAGAAAAGCTTTAAGATTTTTAAAATTAGGGATTGTTAGTTGCTTAATATTGGAATTTTAAACAAAAAAAATTTATATTAATTCTTTATTATGTTACAGATAAGGATAAATATACTTGGATTTATAAGAGAAAAGACAAATCGACCAATTAATAGACATGGAGGACGAGTTTGATTAAATTTAAAAAAAAGAAGCTTGAATTTGAATTCTTCAAATTCTAGTATTAAGTTTTAAATATTTTAAAATATGAACTGTTAATTTATTATTTGGAAAATCTGACTTTCATTTCTTAATCAGTGACTGCAAAAAACCTCTAAATTCTAATTTATGTTAAAGTTTGAGAAAAGTTTGTTAAAATTTGTCCGCTATTTTAGGTATTTCATATTTAATTTTAAAAAGCTAAGTTTAGATTTGTAACCAGCGACTAGAAAAACCACTAGATATCAAAGTATATCAAAATCCGTTAATTTTTTTTGTATTTCCGACATTTTGGATCCGCCATTTTGAATTTTGAAAAAATAAAACCGGATTTGCAATCAGCGACCCCATAAACCCCCTAGCATCAAGATTTGTGACAATTCAATGCATTTTTGCTTCCTCATAGAGGAAGCTTTGTGATCGTTAAAATTTTCGATTTTCCAAAAATAGTCTAAATCGACTCATTTTCATCTAAAAAGCGAAAATTTTCATTCCTAAGCAAATGTCCAGATGTGTGTGTGTATGTGTGTGTGTATGTATGTGTGTGTGTATGTATGTGTGTGTGTATAGCGTTTTTTGTGTACAAGATATCTTGAGAACGCTTAAACGGATTCAAATAAAATTTGGATAACGTATTAAGCTCATGAATATCTAAATTTGGACACAAGGATTTTTGAAAATACCCAACCAAATTTTTTTGAGCACCTTTTTTCATCGAAAAAAATCGTTTTTTGCCAAAAAATTTTTTGATGCTAAAAATACAACTTAATGAATACAAAAATCATATTCCTTATCTCAAAACGAATCAATTGACCTATATAGCTTTTATAATTGATCAAGAATTCGTAAAATAATTCATATTTTGACATTTTTTTTGCATTAAAATTTTTTTTCTAACAACTTCCCCAATTAACTTATATATTATTAATTTCTTGCTTCCTCTATGAGAAAGCAAATTATTTTGCTTACTTGGAAGCGAAATGTCCATGAAATGGACATAATTCTCACCTAGTTTATTTTTGCATCCGCCATCTTGGATCCGCCATTTTGAATTTCGAAAAACTGATATCGGATTCGCAATCAGCGACCCCAAAAACCTTCAAGTAAGAAATATTAGCCAGCTTTAAGCACATCTAGGGGTTTTGGCCAGGTTTTTTACAATCTGGCCCACTGTGCGGTGTCATCAAATAGTGAACCTAGAATTCGACTGTTAGGCAAGGAGAAAGAGCGTACAAGCACCGACAAACAGCGCCACTGGCACCGAAAATTAAGATGCCCACCTTTGCACCCTGTTTTAGTGTATCGTGCATTGTCTAATAAGCTTCAGACATAGTGTTTAACAGTATACATGTTGTTCCGTAATACGAGCTTACTTCTCGCCATTTTGCGAATGAGGTCCTTGTGGTGGACATACCCCTCACCGTTTTGTTCTGAAAGTCACTACTGAAAAGTTACAAAACCTCTAGTACTTTTCTCTCTAAAATGTCAGTGGTTGGATTGCTTACTTTACTTCTTTCGTCTAGAAGAGAGAAAACTCAAATTGGTGATTACCCCTTTGTAACTGGGTTCTATAAAAACTCCCGTCAGTAAACAATGCTCCAGGATTTCGTAGAAGCTAATCTTACCTGATCGCCGGGAACGCGGAAAATCAAAATGGTAAGATCCGTGAAACGCTTCAAGTATGCACTTAACACACAAAAATGTCATAAACATCGCAGTTTATCTTTGTAATCAACTTCTCTTGGAGTATTTTGACAATTGTTTGTTTTGTTATTTTAAAAAGAAAACATTGTGTTTATTTTACATTTTATTTCTGATTATTATTTATAATAAACAAATAAAGCACAGTCCGCAAACCTGGTGACACAAACACAACACCTACGCAATGAAACCACGAGGCCGACGAGGAGGATCCGGACAGTCAATGCCGCGATCGTTTCTCAGCTGTACGACACGATACCACAGTTGACGAAGTAGACGACACGAATCCTAACTCTTTCTCAGAACGATGAGGTTTGATGAGCGACCGCCAGTGGCCAGCTACGGATAGGCGGTTGTGGGTATTTGTCGGCTCGACTTTCCCATCCTTGCTTCCTGCGTTCGTAGCTGTGATGAGTGTTTGAAGCGAGAGACGATGTTTCCTTTCTTGGTAGTATATACGTCATGGTCAGAATGAGCGGTAAAATTATATAGTAAGAGTGCGAAAAATTGTATGTGTAATCATGTGATAAGCATTAAATCAGTATTAATCTGACAGTCACTGGTTGAACACTTGTTCTCTAGAGATTCTATAACTTTAATAAACTAATGTGAATCTATTTTTATTCTTAAATAAATAAGTGTTAGATTTATTATGAAGTCAGATTTTAGTGGGAATACTTTCTAAAATCAAATTTATAAATAATTAAAAATTATTTCATGCATGGTCGAGAGCGAAACAGGGCCATCTATCGACAGACACAGACACCAATGTTGCGAGCACCGGGCGCTGGAAAGCTCAGTGCCTCAGTGTGTGCTGAGACGTGCAAAAAGGTAGTGCCAAGTTCGACAGGCATCGGAGGGTTTCGTTGTATTTATCGAGAGACGAGGTAGAGGATCTCGAGAACCGACTTCAGAACAGTGTCGTATAACTGATCCCCGAGAAGTGCTCTGGCGGTTGCAAGGTGAGTTTCTTTTTCTCACTCTTTAAATCGGAGGTTCAAGAGCTTCGTTGTTCGCGGTTGCGGCTGTGCTGAGCTAGAGTTTTGTGAAACAAAGTAGTTTCTTTGATTTTTGTATTCATGTTTCTATTTTATGTCCTAATAAATTAAAGTAGTTTTATTTGAACTAGAGGATGGAACAAACGACTAATTAACTACTAACCAAAACTAACGACAGGTAATTTCAGAGGAGGCTAGGGTGAAGAAGTCCACCTTGTGCGTTACAAATACAAACGAGTTTCGCGGGGGTGTCTCGTAAGCCGGAAGAGCGTGTCTTACGAGTTGAGACTTTTGAGAGTGCCAGTACGCCATTTTGGTAAGTGTCACCAAATCTTTCTCTCTTGTACGCATTGTCGCTGCGAGTTGCGTGTGTCAGAAGGAGAACGGTTACAACTTGTAGAGCATCTTCGATTGGAACAAACTCACTACTAGTCTTCTTTTTTCCCTCTAGTAACACTACGAGGTCCTTAAGATGTAATCCACCTACCTGTATTATTGGGTAGTCGAAGACCTTCCTCTCCGTAACTAGTAGCTCTTCGGTCTTTTGCGGAGTTAGTTGGAGGTCTCCTATACAACCATCCAGTTTCTTACTAGCTACATACATGTCACTTGCTGGGCACTCTTTTGCATCTCTTCGGAAGTTCAAAACTCCACCTCATAGATTACTCACCTGTCGATAAGATATTTGTCCACAATGTGTTTCTTTTGTTTATTTTCTACTTTTTGAACAAGTCCACAGCCGGTTAGATGGCACCAATTGCAAACCTGTCGTTTTAAAAGCCAAAATATTAACAGATAGACAATTCTCTCCGGTCAAGTAATCCTTTATTCTTTACAGAAAAATGTTTTCCAGAATTTCGCTCATGGTATAAAACTGTCATATGGGCCTGTTTCTGGTGGTGTTTCTTTTGTTCTAAAAAGGGTTAACTTTCTTCTCATTCAGTCTCGAAGGAGCACTCTCTTTCAAAGACAAGTATTGGAACTTTGCAAGAGAATCTTCAAGGAAGCAAAAATCAACCTCTTTAGGATCTAATTGCTTATCCTGTCGATTCTAGGCATCTTGTCTGACTTCAATCTCCTTATCCGTTACCTTCAGCTCAGGAATAGTAAAAAGTTCCTCATCTCTCAGAGGATATGGTCCGTCCTAAGACATGGTTCCATTAGAGTAATCTTTTGCATCGTTGCTATTTTCTTAGTAACGATTTTAAAAGCTAGATTAACATGGCAGCCTTTTTGAGCAGGTTTATTTCCTCCTAGTTAAGTTAAGAAAACAGGTCAGTCCATTGGACTATCTCTTGCCGCTTGCACTTCCTCTTCTATATTGTTGGGCTTTTACACCCTAGCCAAATTCCGCTTTAGGATGAGACTTTCTTAGTTTTTTGGCAAAATTCTCTTTGTCAAGCCTCTTTACATTAGACAAGGGTTATTTCTAACCCTCAGTGTGTCTCCCACTGAGACCCAAAACTTAAAATGCTGGTGGTTATTTATGGTCTTTCTCTAACAATAACTCTCCAGTTGGTTCTTTTTTGCGTTACTTGAAGTGTGTCAATCGTTTTTTTTATTGTCTTATTAATTTCTACATAATATTCTCGAGAATATTATCCTAAATTTTCAAGTCGATCCAAATAAAAGTTTCGGAGATACAGTCTTGGGAAGGTGCGCGCTCAAAGTCAGGTATCATGTGTGCGCATCCGAAAAAAAATTTGCGAGCGAGACTCACTAAGCCAGGATTTGTCATAGCAACAAAACTTAACAAAAACTTTTTTTCCAGTTTTATTTTTTCTATCTTCGAAAAAATGTATCTAATAAATTACAGTTCTGAAAAAGACAGCAGTGCCGTCGAAAAGTCAAACTTTTTGTGTTATTATTTAACCACTCGGAAAGCTTGATAAATTCTATTTTGTATTTATTCACCAAGTAATAAATTCATTAATTTGTGTTTTTAATAATATTTTCAGTATTAAAATATATTTTAAGTTTTAATCAGTTCTCGCAAATTTAATGTGCTTTTTTAGAAATGAGTTCCTCCTTTTCATTGAGAAATTTTTGAATTCTTTAGATTAAGTCGTTTTAATACAAAAGTATCAAAGATTCTTTTTATGAAAGAGATTTTACGAAATTGTAGTTGCAACAGATGCTTACTTTTCGCTGAGAAATAAAAGAGAAAGAAATTTTTTTTTTCAATATTTGAAGTTTGTCTTTTTTTACCAAGAAATTCAGTCTGTAACCGAAATTGAGCTACATAAGTAATAATTAAATTTTCCACTCAGGAATGATATAATTTTTCAGCACTCAACCCTTTTAATCTCAAAGCTGCCCGTCTCGTCTACTTAATTTACTGCAAACTAAACAAAAGAAGGGATTTAACCTTAAAGTGATATGCAAATTAAAAACACAGAAACTCCTAGAAACTGTCACTGAAATTGCTGGGGTAAAAATAAGAAAAGGAAAGCTGCCAGCAGAGACTTCAAATTGTGAGAACAGAGCTTGGTTATTATTAAATGGCGAAAAAGGAGACCGGAGAGAAACGTTAAGATTTCATCTCAGATTACGTTTTTGAACAATATTCTTCCTTATTTATATTTTAAAAAATAGGACGTAAGACGTAATTTGACATTTCCCAAGAGACTTTTCTGTTGCTCAATTCAAAATTTATTTTCTACGGAAATTCTTTTTCAAATTTATAAATAATTAAATTTTATCATTAAAATAATATACATATAATAAAGGTAATTACAATATCAATAGTGACAGTATAGTGTGAAAGTGCTAATCACCCTACTATGCATTAGAATAATTTTTTAGGAGATATAAAAAAAAGCTAGGAATTATTAGAGTTGCGAAGAAGTAATATTACCTAGAGAACGGTAATGAGAACGAGAATATAACCGGGAATATAACCGACCAAAATTCTAATCGAGAATTTATAAAAATTTAAGTTTTTATTTATTTATCAAATTAAGTCAAATTTTCTCAATCAATGTTAAATTAAAAGTTGAAAAAATAGATAATTGAAAAAACAATTACAAAATGACAAAAATAATTGACAATTGAAAACAAAATTCAAAAAATGACTAGATTAATAGACAACTAAAAAAAATAATTGTAAAAATTAAACAAGAAATATTAAGATTAAAAAAAAATGCATAAAAATTAAAGAATAGAATAAAAAAGTAAAGAAAATAATTGAACAATTCTATTTGAAATTAAAGAAACTTATTGCTAACCAAAAAAAAAAATAATAAAAGCGATAATTTTTTAATATTAAAGAAAATAATTGAAAATTTAAAAGTGAAATTTAAATTTGAAGAAAATAACTGAGAATTGAATAGAATAGTAGTTCTAGAATTGGATAATTGAATTAAAATTTTAAAACAATTTTTATCAGTGAAAAAATTAATTGAAAAAATAAAAAAATTGTTAAATATTCAGGAATCAATTGAAAATCGATAAAAAAAATTGAAGTTTAAAGAAAATACTTGAAATTTGAAAAGAAAATAATTAAAAATTTATTTATTTATTTTATTATTCAATAATATATCCCGCGTTCAGAAATTGAAAATTAAAGAATTAAATGGAAATTTCAAGAAAATAATTAATAATTAAAAGAAAAATTACAATATGACGAAAATAATTAATTAACAATTGAAAAAAAATCGACAAATGGTGAGAATAATCGTCATTCGTACAAAAAAAAATTGTAAGTCACGAATATTCATAAAATTGAATATAATATAAAAAAAATTGAAGGAGAATAATAAATTGCCAATTGAAAACTGATGAAAATTATGGAAAAAAATTGTTGAAAATAAATGAAAATTAAAGAAATCAATTAAAAATTCAAGAGTTCTATTAAAAGAAAATAATTGATAATTGAAAAAATGCGGGAATTAATTATTATTAAGGAATTAAATGAAAATCGATCAAAATAATTAAAATTTAAAGAAAATTTTTTAGAATTGAAGAAAATAATTAAAAATTGAAGAAATAAATTAGAAATTAAAAAATTAAATGTTAATTTCAAGAAAATAATTGATAATTAAAAGAAAAATTACAATGACATAAATAATACTTTATTTACTCTCCCTTTAACGGGTTCGAGGGCTCCACTTCCTTTACATTTTTAATACAATATATTTCTTACAACTACCTTTTTACAATCTTAATCTACTTAAATCTAAACGCCATCTTAACTAATTTTAACCTATTATTCGCCATGTGCCTGGGCTTCCATTTCCCGTTCCTTTTGACAAATCTGTCTTTATCCCTTTTATCGACCACCCTTTTACCTTTTACTATACTCTCTCACTCACTCCTTACTATCCACTCTTTTTTCTCACTTCTCCATTTATTCCACTTTCGTCATTTACCCCCACACTTTCTTCCATTCCTAACATACCCATGCACTCTATACCTACACACAATCACACTTTTATAACCTCTCCTGTCTCTTCCCTCACTTTCCATCTTATTCCATCCACCCAGACACAATCTCTCCCCATCCTTACCTCACCCCCTTTTCTTCTTTCTGTCCACGCTTTCTCTTCCAAGAACCACCTTATCCTTCTCTCTCTCCATGTTCTATCTTCATCTATCCTCTTCCCACTCCCTCTCAACCTTCCCCTTAATTTCATGACTTCATATTTGTCCTCCTCATTTTCCAACTCCACTATCCACAATTTTATTGTCCCCTGATCTACTCCTCTAATTCCCGTAACCTTTTTAATTTTTACTTTGGCCCCAATTCCTGTAAGCAATCTTTCTACTTCCTCTTTGCCTTCCCTACACCCTACTTCCAAACCTCTAATCACGATGTTCAGCTTTCTTTTTTCCCTTTCAAGCAACTCAACCTGACTCGCTAACTCTTTCATTTTCCTTTCTAAATTATGATCCCTTACTTCTCCATTCTTCTCTCTACTTTCTTCCTTTTCCCTTATCTCTACAACCTCCAATCCGCCCTTCTCATTCTTTCCATCTCCCTCACTCCAATCCGATATTTCTTTCTCTAACTTATTCATTCTCTTCCACATATTTTCTTTTTCCATTTTCCAATTTTCCTCCCACTTTTTTAAATTCCTTTCCATCCCTTCTATCTCCTTTTTTATTACCTCCGTCTGCTTATCTCTTTTTTCTTCTATGTCCCTATCAATCTCTATTCTGTCCCACACCTCTATCCATTCTTTATCGAACCTTTTTACCAACAACTTGACAAACTCAAGTAAGTCGATGCAGTCCTGACACTTCATAATTTCCCCGTCTTTTCCCTTTCTTATTTCGCCTATAATATTTCGTATCTCCGATATTTTCCCGCTTATACTACTTGAGTCAAATTTCGCCATTCTAAATTCCTACCTTACCTACAGTTCATTCGCTCTCCTCGTCATTCACTCTATCTCTCGCACTCACGCCCCACTCTTTCCACCTAACCTCACAATTCACGCTTTCCTTTTACCTTCTTTATCTTTCCCATTCACTCTATTTTCTACTTACATTCTTTTTTTAACCATTCACCTTACTTTGCACATCACTTTTCACTCACACCACTACCCACCCTTAACTAATAATAACCAAATTTTCCAAAAAACAATTTACCCTTCACAAACGCGTGCACTACTGTACGGTACCGGAAACGGAAGCCCAATGACATAAATAATAAAATACTGACGAAAATAATTAACAAAAAAAAAGAAAAATAATTAAGAATTGAAAAAAAATTCAAAAAATGGTGAGAAAAATCAGCATTTGAAAAAAATTTTAATTGTTGAATAATTTATTTATTTATTTATTTATTTATTTATTTATACAGATATACGGGCTCAAAGCCCTTTCGTACAGAAGTACTTAACAACAAGTAAAACTAGTTAACAATATAAGGAAAAAAAAATACTTGTAAGAAAAGAAAGAAAGAAAGCGTTAGGTTTGGGAATTTTCATTAAAGATCGCGAGTTTTAATGACATAGTAAATGCAGGGAATGATGAACTAAAATCCAGCTTCGAATGGAGAACATTTGCCTCCTAGCAAATTCTATGTAAGGGTGAATTATCACCGTAGACAGGAGGCATGGTGGAACTCTTTTATCTCCGAAATGTTTGTGTTCGGCCTCGATGAATGAGCGAGATAAGGGACTGGGTCATCGTGAGAATGCGAAATGCGATTCTACTAAGTCAGGGGCGGTGCTGAGGTTGACCTGCTCGCGCCTGAAGGTGTGGGGGTAGTCAGCTTCATTGAGGATACAATCTTCGGTTCTCCGTTGACATAAACTATGCGCAGACCAGTTTCTCCTTTCGCTAGTCTCTCCTTCAGTGAAATTCTCGCTTTCCTGAATGCCTCTGATTGTATTGGTGTCCTGTCCCAGGACATTGAGAGATCCAGTGGAAGTTGGCCCGACGGAGCTGGTTGTGTTGATTTGAACGCCAAAAAGGCAGTGATAATTTTTTTGACGGCTGACTCGTCTGTCAGAGTGACTCGCAGAGGACGTGCTCGAGTTTGTGGTGCATGAGAACGATTACCAAGACGATTTAATGATTTCACCGTCGGAGTATCAAGTGGCAGTAAAGTTTTTAAGATTTTCAAAGTCAAAATTAAGTCCGGGTTTGAGTTGCCGTTTGAAGCAGACATTTCTTTAGAAGTATTATTGACATCAGACTCTGACAAGTTAAACAATATTATATTCGATTTTCTATTATTCCGGTCAGAAATCTCGCGCATGCAATCAGACATAATATTCTTCGTACTTTCAACCAATTCTGACTTTAAAGCGTCTACTTCATCTTTAATACCTGTGACGTCATTTTCTAGCTTGTCAACACGAACCACGGTGCCCGAGATAGAATTTTCAATGCTGTTCAATCTCACTGAAACGTCGTCCAGGGATGCCTTTAACGGGGCAAGTTTTTCATCGATTTTCCCAACGATTGAATCAGTTACTGACTTGAGATGTTCCGATAAAATGGCTGAGAGATCGTCCCTCGTCAACGGTCTCGTGGAAGGTGATGAAGATCGTGACACACCACAACACTTTTTTTTAATCTTGGCACAACCCGGGTGATACGGGGCATTACATGACTCACACCGAACCACTTCTCTTGCAATCTCCACATTGCAACCGCGACAAATTTTGTCAGTATCGGGAATCAACAACACGTTGTTATCTGGCATTTTAGGTTAGGAACAGCTCAAATCAATTAAGAAGCACAAACAACACCGCACTGAGTGTTTATTTAAGAAAAAGTTTATTTGACAAGAGTGTAAAAACAAAACGTCAATTTTGGTTTAAACGGCACAAATTCGACGTTCTTACACGAATAAATAGAGCAGAGTAAACCAATGCTAGGTTAGAAAACAGACTTTCAAAAATAGGAAATCAAAAAAAAAAACTCCACACTGGGAATTTTTCAACAAAAGTCTGAGAGCAAGTTATTAAGTCTTGATTTAAACAATTCAAAGTTCAATGTTCATTCACAAATTCAGTAAAAAATGCAAATTTATGGGAGCCACGAACAAAGCACGTTTTCACAAACCTAACGCATGCCCGTTAGGTCAGAAATTAAAATAATCATAAAATTCAAGCAGAAAAATAAATTGTCAATTAAAAACTGATGAAAATAATGGAAACAATTTAAAAAAATAAATGAAAATTAAAGAAATAAATGGAAGATTAAAGAATTAAATTGAAGATTAAAGATTTAAATTGAAATTTTAAAAAAATAGTTGATAATTGAAAGAAAAATAACAAAATTTTTTCAACTTATCATTGTTTTCATCATATTTCAATCATTGTCTTCAAGTTTGAAATTTTAAAATCATTTTCCAATTATTTTCCACAAGTTTTAATAATTCCTATTTCTAAAATTTTAAAATACTTTTCTCAAATTTCCCATTATTTTCTTTAATTTTTAATCATTTTCAATTATTTAATTCCATTTTTAATTATTTGTATTTTTTTTCATACACTTTCTACATTTTTAATTTATTTATCTCAAATTTAAGTTATTTGTAGATATTATTTTTCAATTATTTACATCATTTTTAAATTGATTTCTTTAATCTTTCAATTTTTTTTCTAGAAACTCTAATTTTTAAAATTACTTTCAAACTGATTTACTAAACCTTTAATTATATATTTTAAATTCCAATTAATTAAAAAAATTGTTAATAAATTTGAGAATTTTTCAATTATTTTTTTCAAATTTACAATTACTTTCGGTGTTTTGTAATTAATTTTCTAAATTTTTAATTATTTATCTCAAGCTTCCATTCTTTTAAAAAATTTATCATTATTTTTGCCATTTTTCAATTCTTCTCAATTCTTGATTGTTTTCTTTAATTCACAAATATTTTCTAAATTTTAAATTATTTCTATAATTTTGCAAATTTTTTCTCCAAATTATAATTTTTAAAATTATTTTTTAACTGATTTACTAAATCTTTAATCATTTAATTTATTTCAAATTTCAATTGATTAAAAACATTTTTAATGAATTTTAGAGGTTTTTAAATATTTTTTTCAAATTTACAATTAATTTCGGTATTTTGTAAATAATTTCTTATATTTTCAATTATTTATCTCAAATTTCAATTATTTTTAAAAATTTATCATTATTTTTGCTAATTTTAAATTATTTCCTTTAATTTGATATATATTCTGTAAGTTTTTAAAATTATTCTCTTCAAATCTCTTTTTTTTTAATTTTCAAATATTTTATTAATATTAAATTACCGTCTTCAATTTTCAATTTTTAAAATTTGTTTTCAGTTTGATTTACTTAGTCTTTATTTAATTATCTTAAATTTCGAGTCTTTGTTTTCAATGTTTAATTTGTTTTATAACTTTCTCATTGATTTCTTCGATTTTAAATTACCGTAATAATTGTTTTAATAGTTTCTTAAATTTTCATTTTTTTTCTCAATTCTTGATTGTTTTCATCAATTTAAAAAATTCTTTTTCAATTATTCTCATCATTTTTAAATTAATGTTTTCAATTTTCAATCATTTTCTTAATTTTTAATTAATGTCTTTCATTTTCAGTTGTTTCTATAATTTTGCAATTATAGAAACAATTTTTAATTTTTTAAATTATTTTTAAATTAACTTATTAAATATTTAATTATTTATCTCAAATTAGAACTCTTTCTTTTAATTTTGATTAGTTTTATAATGTTTTTTAATTTCTTTTTTTTCCTATATTTAATTATGTTTTTTAATTAATTACCTAAATTTTCAATTTTTTTAATTTATCATCATTCTTATCTTTTTTTAATTATTTTCTCTTAGTTCATATAATATGTACTCTTTCAAATTATTTTTCTTATTTATCAATTATGCTCTTTAATTGTCAATTATTATTATTATTTTTTTCAATTTTTAATTATTCTCATCATTTGTATTTCAATTATTATCTTGGATTTTCAATTATTTCTGAAGTTCTGCATTCATTTTCTTTAATTTTAAATGATTATTTATTAGTTTTAAATTACTTTCCACAATTTGAAGTTATTTTTCTTATTTTTTAAAATAATATGAAAATTTGTTAATTATATTTTTTTTGTTCTACTACTTTGTAATGTTGTCCTACCCAAATAAAATCAAGGTTCTACTGTATATAATTTATTTATCTTTATTTATAAAGTTTTTAAAGTACCCTAAAAGTTCCCTATTTTTGTTTATTCAGTCCCCTATTTCCCCTAAAATATTCTTCATTATCACTGTCAAGCATGTAAGTAGATCGCGCGCGAAATTTAAATTTTCCTTTAAAAGTTTATTAGAATATTATTTTAGCGTAAGTGTAAATCAATTTAAAAATATTTTGTTTTTTTTTATATTAGAAATAAGTCGCGTATAGAAATAAATCGAAACAGACATTGAGTTTTCTCGTTCAAAATTAATAAATAGATACTTTGAATATGCAATGTCACGAGTAGTGCTGATCATTAAAATTTATTTATTCCAGTTCTCAGTCGTCTAATTTAGATTCCCGGAAACATGTACAAATTTGAAAAGAAGTTGCTCCAATTAGGAAAGTTGTCAGCCCACTCTACATTCGTTTATTTGAATGCGAATGTCCCTCAATGCTTCTGCGACGAATCTTTTGATAAAAGCGGTAAAAGGTGGTGGGTGCGGGGGCTCTGCCTCAATATGTACTAAAAAGCGCTCCGATCAAACTGCTAGGAGTGATAATTTGTCTGGCGTGGCAGAAAATCAATGTCGATCTGTCAGAGGCCAGGTTTCCTATCGTCTACGTCGTCCGTAACTTCAAAAGTATTCCCATTGCCATTTCCCTTATCAAATTTTCCCCCTTTCAATAATCTTTTTCTCCAGAGTCATTGAAAAATATTCTCGAGATCCTCAAAAACTTGTGTCCTTGAAATTTTAATTAAAAATTTCAGCAAATAGGTATTCTTTAGATTTTGTTTTTAATTTCACAGGAATTTATTTTCTCAAATTCCTAAATACGGAGTTTTAATTAAATTTAAAAAACTAAGTACGAGGAGCTAATGAAAATTGACTTCATTCCAAAGAGATAGGTGGATGTTATCTTAAGAATTTTTATCAATAATGTTAACATTTATTTGTTCAACTTACATTGACAACCCCCAATTGAGATAATTCAAATTTGTTTGAATCGGCAGACACACAACAGAGATTTTAAACATATTATTATAATATTGTTCAGAACCTGTTTGAAATAAGTTTAAACTGATTTATTACCGTTCTGCAATTTTGGAAAGGAATCAAACTGCTTAGATGTAGTATCAAACTGTTTAGGATAAGTTCAATTATGTTTAAAACTATTTGAAATTGTTTAGAACTTGCTTAAGACTCTTCAGACTTGTTCGAAACTATTTAAAATCACTTTAGACTAGTTAAATCTATTCAAAACTTGTTTGAAACTGTTAAAAGTGTCAAAATTCGTGAAGTGTGCTCATGATTTTTTGATGGTCGAGTATTTGTCATGCTATTACCATTTTTCTACTCTATATGATAAATAAAAAATACAATTTTGACAGTTTTGCAAAATTAAAATTTTTTTAATAGTTATTGTTAATAACATTTTTTTGTATAATTTTTGAAATAATTGAAATCTATGTGTAAAGTCGGGTAGGATCGTATAGGGTAGGGTAAAGTTGGGTTAAGTATTTTTAAAAGTAAAATGTTTTTTTTTTAATTTCGAAAAAAAGAGTGTGAAAAAAGGTGAAAGTTCAAATTTTTCGAATTCTAAAACGAACTTCTATTCCTTAACTTTTTAACAATTGACATAATAAATAAAGTGCTTAATATAAATTAAAAGAGATAATTATTAAAATGACATTAAATTTCAGCAGGTATTTAAAACTAATTTTCATCTAAAAACTATAATTAAGCTAAAAGTAAATAATTAATTTATATTATTATATTATTAAATTGTGTTGTTTCAATGAGAATATTTGATTAAAAAATACACCTATTCAATTTTATCCTCAATTTGTTTTATTTTGAATGGTCTTTTACAGTGAAAAGTTGTTACCTGTCGTATGTTTACAATTAAAATGAAAAAGAGCAGTAAATTGAGAACAGATGAAAACGTAATAAAAACTGTACCATGGATTGCAATTTTCGATATTATCGAGAATATTTCACGTCAAATAAAGTCAATAATATTATTCGTTATACCAATGTTTAAATTGGGCGAAATGAATGTTTCCATGAATACATAGGGAAAGCATTCGATCGATAATAATTAATTATAGTCAATGCAGTGGTTACTCCCGAAATTTAACGTAAATAAAACTAGTCACGTGCACGATATAAAATTCTTTTATTTTACCAATATATTTATTATATTCGACAAACAACGATAGCTATTTATAAGAGCATGTTATAATTGTATAATTAAGAGTTCCCAGCTAAAATGTCAACTTGAGTAACAAATTTACTATCATTTGCGTCAAAGACAGAAATTCACGAGCTAAACAAAGGACCTTTTAATTAAAAGTTTTGTCATTAATTGCTTTCTACCACAAATTGCTTTCTCAATACCGCTCATTATTATTTCATTGAAGTTTCCATTGTGGTTCTAACTTATTAGTTTATTTGCTGTGTTTTGTAACTGTTGAAGGAAACCCACGAAAAAAACAATGGGTTAAATTAAGCAAACGTCTAGAAATTTTTTTTGGAACATTTTGAATAACCTGCTGATAAATATTGCTGATCAATATTCGAAATTTACAAGTTTAAATGTAAAGGACCAAGGCGTAAATCGTGTTAACAGTGGTCCGAGAAAAAATTTGATTTTTAATCTTCTCGTTACTTTGTATACAACAACAATATTCTACAATATTCTTTTTTATTGTTTAGATTAAAAAAAAAAAAATTCAACATCACAAAAATAATTTTACATGTTTAAAATAAACTTACCAAACTTACTTGACAATCATGGACAGAGAAAAAAGTTGGTTTTGACTACTTGTTTAATTTTTTAAGACTTGAATTAAACCCTCAAGTTATTAGTCGCGTAAAATGAATTTTGTCATATTTTTTTTTAAATTTTGCATGAGTGTTTCTGAAGTATTTATCTATGAACATCCCATAAATTGCGACCACTTTTGAACTTTAAAATATAAATTCAAGATTAATACCTTTTACATGCACTAGCACTCAATTCATGTACTAAACTCTTATATTCGTTTGTACGAAAACGAATCGTCAGATTTTTAAATAAAACTACTAAGTTACACATTGAGATCAAGGCCGGATTGGGAATTAAAAGCGGCCCGGGAAAGATATTCAAAGCGGCCCCTTTCTATATAATTGGAAATTTTTATTAACATTTAAAACTAAAATATAAAAATATTAAATTATTAAATTATTTTATTTAAACTTATCAATAATTTAATTATTTGGAATTTCTTGAACAGTAGCATTCTCTACTGCCATTTGTACGAAAGCAGCAGAAATTTCTTAGTTTAATGAACACCTCAATCTGGTTTTAACCAATTTTAAAGGACAAAAAATGGACAACTTCTATTAAACAAATATAATAAAAAAATTTTGAGAGAATTTCCTGGCTTTAAAAATTGCTCTGAATGTATTCCTATCTACCTTAACCCCTTCAGCATCAAAAACAACCCTTTAAAATCATTCCCTGATCTTCAATCAAGAAATGGACAATTTTTATTAAATAAATATAATAAAAAGTTTTTTAGCGAATTCCCCGGCTTTAAAAATCGCTCAGAATGAATTTCTATCTACTTTGACCCCTTTAGCATAAAAAAAGTCGGCTTTCATTCACCTGAAAATCATTTTTTCAATATTTGAATACCCAATTACTTTCTTAAATTTACAATTATTTTCTTCAAATCTCAATTATTATCTTCTATTCACAATTATTTTAATTAATTTTTAATCATGTTTTTTAATTTTCAAATATTCTCTTTAATATTCAATAATTTTCGGCTTCTTTCAATATTTTTATCAATTTTCAATTGTTTTCTTCAATATTCAATAATTCTCATTTTTTCAATTGTTTTTCCAGTTTTCAACTATTTTCTTCAATTTTCAAATATTTTCGGTTTTTTTCAATTATTCTTTTCAGTTTTCAAATATTCTCGTTTTTTCAATTATTTTTTCAGTTTTCAATTATTTTCTTCGATTTTCAAATATTGTCGGTTTTTCAATTATTTTTTTTTCAGTTTTCAATTACTTTTTCAGTTTTCAAATATTCTCATTTTTTCAATTATTTTTCAGTTTTCAATTATTTACTTGAATTTTTAATTATTTCAGTCAATATTCAATAATTCTCGATTTTTTTTCAATTATTTTTTCAATTTTCACTTGTTTCCTTCAATAGGCAATTATTTTCCAAGAACTTCAATCCAGTTCAATTTTTTATAATCCAATTAAATTTACAATTATTTTCTACAATTACTACAGTAATTTTCTTTCAATTTTTATTCTTAGTTATTTCTGTTCTAAATTTTAATTTACATTCTTAACTTTTAAGATAATTCTGTTGAAATGTAAACTTTTTAATGTTGCAATTTTTCGAATTTTTTGCAATTGTCCTTTATTTTTGTCTTTTTTCAATTATTTTCTTTCATATTATTCAATTATTAATCATTTTCTTGAAATTTCAATTCAGTTCTTTAATTCTTTAATTATTTGTATCCAATCACAATTCTTGTCTTTTATTGATACTTTTTTTCATTTTCAATTATTCTCTCAATTTGAAAGTATTTTCTTCAAATTTTAATAAATTTTAATTTTTCAAAAAGCAATTAAACTTTCAATTGTTTCTAGAACTATTCCTATCATTTTCTTTCTTTTTTAGTTTTTTTTAATTTCATGTTTATCTTTTTCTGTTTAAAATTATTTCTGTCAGTTTTTAATTTAATAATCTTGCCATGTTTAGAATTTTTTCCAATTGGCAATTATTTTATTCAATATTTAATAATTCTCGGCTTTTTTCGATGATTTTTTCAATTAACAATATTTTTCTTGAACTTTCAATTCAATTTTTCAACTATCCTCTTAAATTCACAATTATTATTTTCTTTAATTTTGAATTTTTTTCTTCATTTTTCAACTATTTCTTCTAATTTGAAATTATTTTCTTCGATTTTCAACCAACTTTAACTTTTTGAAATCCCATTTAATTT
The DNA here is from genome assembly GCA_037103525.1 of Ganaspis brasiliensis. Taxonomy (NCBI): domain Eukaryota; kingdom Metazoa; phylum Arthropoda; class Insecta; order Hymenoptera; family Figitidae; genus Ganaspis; species Ganaspis brasiliensis. Next base: position 357,806 of record JAZKLR010000311.1, read on the forward strand.
CCAATTATTTGTTATAATTATTCCTACAGTTTTCTTCAGTTTTTAATTGTCAATTATTTTCTTAAATATTCACCAATCCTGGGCTTTTTCACTCTTTTATACTATTTATTTATTTATTGATATAGTAATTTGTAAATTATTTATTATCAATAATTTTTTTGAAATCTCAATTTAACTCCTTAATTCCTCAATTTTTCTATCTAATTCACAATTATTTTCTTCATTTTTTAATTATTTTGGCAATTTTTAATATTATTTTCTTCTTATCAATTTGTGATTATTTCTTCAAATTTCAATCCAGGTCAATTTTTTTCAATTATTATTATTTCTGTAATTTTTTTCCTTTTTTAATTTCCAATTGTTTTTTTAAAATATTATATTTGTTCTTTAATTTTTTAAATTATTTTTGTCAATTGTCGATTTATTAATCTTGTCATTATTCCAATTTTTTTCATTTGTCAATTATTTTCGTCATTTTTTAGTTATTTTAGGTCGATATTATCAACTCGAGAACATTTTTGGATGGTCAAGAGATTTTGAGATCAATATCAATATTGCTCAAATAGGATATCGTCTTGATATCGTAAAGCACTAAGAAATAATGGTCAAGAGAACAAAATAATTTAAAAAGTTAAAGATTAGTTATAAAATTTTTTGAGAATTATTGAGGATTGAAAAAATTGAAGGAGATAATTGAAAATTGAGGAATGTAATGGAAATTTAAAAAATGTAATTAAAAATTGAAAGAAGTAATTGAAAAAGTCTAGAATTCTTGAATATAGAAAAAAATAATAATTGAAAACTGAAGAATGAAATTGAAAATTGAAGAATGGAATTGAAAGTTGAAGATAATAATAAATAAGAATTGTAAAAAATAGTTGTAGAATTGAACAATTTAATTGAAATTCTACAATTTCTGTGATTGAAAAGAACATAGAAAGAAGCCGAAAATGATTGAATGTTGTAAAATTAATTGAAAATAGAAAAGAGTAATTGAAAGTTAAATGAAATTTAATTACATAAATTAAATTATTAATTAGACCTACAAAAATACCGGCCCGCCTGGCGGCGGCCCACCGGGATTTTTCCCGGTATCCTGAATGGCCAATCCGGGCCTGAATTGAGATAAAACAAATGCTTTAGAAAAAAGTTAACTTTATTGACCACACCAAATAATATATTTTACCTTCAAGTTTAAAGTTAACCAAATCGTTCGTTATTTTCCGAATGAAGGATCATTACGAAATAGAAAATGTACATTATTTATTAGCTGTGAAAGTCAAACAGGTCATACAGAAAAATATTCTAAAAAGAGATAATATTAACAGATAAAATTGAATCTAAAAAATGTACATTTTATATTTGAAAAATGGTTTTAGAAAACAGAAAAGGGTAAAAAAGATTACATCTGCAACCTATTGGTAACAAACTTTGATTTCATCGACGTTATGCCCGTAAATGTCGAATCACATAACAATTTTTAAAACACCTTGGTACTTTATGAACGAATATTTATAAATATGATAAAATCAGATGGCCTACCCATGGACGTATGAATTATATGGACGGAGTATATCTTTGCGGGGTCGTACCTCTTGTCCGTAATTAATTATAATTGTTTCTACGAAAAATTGTTTTTTTTTTCATGAAAAATACATGGGAAATTTCAGTGTCGATGCGGCACCATTAAATATTAAAATAAAAAAAAATAAAAAATACGTATCTCTTCTTTTTCGATGAGTAACAAAATGAGGGGGGTGAGAACTTTGAAATTCGCAAATTTTTGTTTTAAGGACCACCCTAATACTCATGAACGAAATGACCCAATAAAGTTATGTTCTTTTAAATTGACTTTTATCAGAAACTATTCAACTTTTTGTGGGTTTTATTTTTTTAAAAAACGTGTCAGGGAGACACCGAAAAAAAATATACTTATTTTGATCGGAATTCCTCTACAATATGGTATCAAAATTCTGTAATCTTAAAATGAGACGAATTCTACTGCTTCTAAGAGAAATTTACTTAATTCCGGAGAAATTCTTCTTCATTTAGGAGGAATATTTTTCATTTGAGAGTAATATTCTTCATTTGAGAGGGTACTTTTATTCTAAAAGTATTTACTCTTGATACCATTTTTAAGAGGTTTTTCTTCAAATAAGAGTATTCCTTTCAAATGAAAAATATTTCTCCCAAACAAAGAATATTCTTCTTAAATGAAGACTTTTTCCTTTCAAATTAAGTATTTCCCTTTTAAAACAAATTTAATTCTTCTTAATTTGAGAGGATTGAATTTTGATACCATATTGTAGAAGAAATACTCTCAAAAAAAGAATTTTTTTTTTCGGTGTATACCAAAGAAGATTTATTGGTGCATTTAAAACAAATATTCTTTAATAATGTTTTACGAGAAAGTATCATACACTTATTCAATGTGCAAAATATCTATAAATAAATATTGTTGTCTTCTTTGAAACTTTAGCCCAATATTTAAACTTTAATGTAACACTTGAAAAAAAGCATCTTATAAGTGACTACAAACTTATTTGATGTATCTAATATTAAGGACCTGTAATAGAATTTGAAGTTTCTTAGTATAGGAAAATTTTGTTCGTAAGTCTGCTCTTAAAATATTGAATGTTTTATTCTGAAACTTGGTAGAATTTTGGAAAATTTCCGAAAAATGGGAAATTTTTCAAAAATTAATTTTGAGCCAAAATTTAAACAAACTCGGGTGAGAAAGACCTTTCTAATAATATTTTAAGTAATTCTATGAAATTTAATGACAAAATATTCAATATTTTAAGAGAAAAGTTACGTACAAATTTTACCTATGACAAAAAATGGTCTAGTCACTATTTAAGATACTTATTCTTTGCAATTTACAGATTTGTTTATTGCGACCCACATTATATGTATAGTTGTGAGTCAAAAATTTATATTAAGCGAATTCGATTAATTTTTAAATTTTATATGTTATAGATTACATTTTAAAGATGAAATGCTTATAATTATAAAAGAATTTCAAAACATAGAATAAATATATGTGACGCTCCAGGGTGAAAGGGACCTTAGTTGAAAAACATTGGATTTTGAATTTTTATTATGAATCGATAAAATTTGAGTTGGTGTTTCACATACAGAAATCAAAACTTGTTTATGTTTATTAGTTTTTGTGTAATTAGACATCAAAAATAAGCACGACCTAACAATAACATAGGCAGGCTCAACTTCAAACAAACGCCCAACTGGTGGGACTTTTAGCATTTTTTTGTCAAAATTTAATATCTCTCGATAGAATAGACGAAAATGAGTGATCCTTAGATCAAAATAAAGCTAGATAAATACAGAATAAGAAAAAAATATAGAGAAGCTTTCTTCTAATTTTTCTGGTCCAGGAATCACTCGAGAAATTAACAATTTTTTCAAAAAAACGACAAAATGAAGTGTACAGACCAAACGAATTTGTGAAACTCTTCAAAACTTGTTATTCGTAAGCTTCTGAGGTCGCTACATTAAAATATGAATGGAACTTTAACTTTCAAAATGGCGAATCCAATATGGCGGACTTAAATCTACAAAAAATCGATTTTTACGAAACTTGGTTTTCAGATATTTAATATTGCAATTAATATTAATTCTAAGTTTAAAAAAAATATTTCTAACGGTATTCCTTTTTTTGAAAATTATTTTTGGCGACAATTTAAGAATAAAATATTCTTCTATTAGGAATATAATATTTTTCAAATAGGAAGAATATTCTTAAAATAAGAAGTATATTCGCAAATTATGAATATTTTTTTATGGCTTAAGAATATGCTTTTTATTATAAGAATATTAAATCCTTAATAGAAAAAATTTTTACTTTTAAATAGGCACCAAGAATAATTTTCAAACAAAGAATACCGTATTTTCAGTGTAGATCAATTTTTTAGTGTTCTCTACCATTTATTAGAATAAGTAATTGCTATTTTTTAATATTGATTTAGAAAGTATGGATTTTTAATAAATTGGCAGTATTTTAAAATTCTTTGAGAATATACAACATATGAATACCTATGGTAATCTGTTATTATATTAAGACGAAACCTTTGTCGTTAACAGAAATTCGTCGTTCAGTCGTTCTTCCCCTTCCACTTGGTTCACTACTTTTCTTTATAAGCAACTTTTAAAATCAATTTACTTAAAATCTTTTTGAGCTATTAACATTTTTATAACGTAGGCACTTATACAATTAAGTGTAGTAGTGGCCATGATAGTGACGCATGCGCAGTTGATCAAAATGGTCCATTTGTATGCGCAGTAAGTCAATATCATTAATTCTTATGCGCACTTGATCATTATGTTCATGACACATGCGCACTAGGGTGTTTCAAAAAAAGAAAATTTTTGAAAATCATTTAAAGTCGCACGGAATTCGACTAAAAATGGAAAAAAATTACCTCTATTTTTTTGTTTTTTGATCTGACAATATTAAGGGGTGCCGCTTGCACCCCCTATTTTCCCATTAGAAATACATGGGAAAAGTGTACTTTTTTAAAAAAAGTGCGAAAAATTGTTCATAATTTTATCGAAAAATGCTCAGAAGTTTATGAGACCTCGATAAATGTCCAAAGTTGAAGAAACTGTGGATTATTATTATTTTTTTGCAAACTGATCCTCTCTAGGGGTGCGTTAAATAACCACCCCTAAACATGAATTCAGCATTTATGAGTAAATAGGTCTAAAATATTATGTTTTTACGTCGCTTTTTTTAATAAATTTTTTTATTGAACAAAAAACAAGGCTCGCTGCATTACTAACTTAATTTTTAATTGTTTAAACAATTTTAATTTGTTTAAACAATTTATTTTTCTTATATTTTTGAATTTAAATAATTTTTTTATAATCTGTCGATTCTTTAGTAACAATTGACAGAAAATTTTTACATGAAATATTTTGTTTGTTTGTTTAAACAATTTAAATTGTTAACAACAATTTTTCATTAAATTTTCCCGGAAGTATTTCGTGTTTTGTTTTTTTCATTAAAGAAATATCACGAATTTTTTCGTTTGCCATTTTCAAAACTTTTCAATTGTTTAAATAATTTATATTTGCATAAACAATTTATTTTTCTCATATTTTAAAGGTTTCACAATTTTTTTTAATAACTCATAGAGGAAGCTTTTTGAATCTCTTTTACTTTATACTTACCCAAAATCTACCTGTTTCGTTTATTTTCTTTAACCAACCTATACCACATAATATGATATTTTGCATATAATATATTTATTTATTTAACAATTAAACATTAATATTTGTTTAAATAATAATACTGTATGATACAAGTCTTTTTATATATTTTTTTTTCTAGGTGAATTTAATGAAAAGTCGATTTTAAACAATTTTTATTGTTTAAACAATCAATTAAATTAAATAAATTAAATTACATAAATTTATTTAATTTTCTATTCGTTATTTAAAAAGTTGTGAGCTTTAAAATATTTAATTAAAACAAAAAATATGAAAAAAAATTGTTTAAACAATTAAAAATTAAGTTAGTAATGCAGCGAGCCTTGTTTTTTGTTCAATAAAAAAATTTATTAAAAAAAGCGACGTAAAAACATAATATTTTAGACCTATTTACTCATAAATGCTGAATTCATGTTTAAGGGTGGTTATTTAACGCACCCCTAGAGAGGGTCAGTTTGCAAAAAAATAATAATAATCCACAGTTTCTTCAACTTTGGACATTTATCGAGGTCTCATAAACTTCTGAGCATTTTTCGATAAAATTATGAACAATTTTTCGAACTTTTTTAAAAAAGTACACTTTTCCCATGGATTTCTAATGGGAAAATAGGGGGTGCAAGCGGCACCCCTTAATATTGTCAGATCAAAAAACAAAAAAATAGGGATAATTTTTTTTTCCATTTTTAGTCGAATTCCGTGCGACTTTAAACGATTTTCAAAAATTTTCTTTTTTTGAAACACCCTAATGCGCACTATATGTTTATGGCAGTTACGCATGCGCAGTAATGCTCTATGGCAATTACACATGCGCAGTAATGCTCTATGACAATAACACATGCGCAGTAATGCAGTTTGGGAACTAACTAAGCTTAGTAGTTGTTACCTTCTTTTTTAATTATGTCAGATAATTATCTCAACCCCCCCCCCCTACTTATTTTGTAAAATTTGTAAACTTTGCTGAAATTTTATATTATTTTAATTAAATTTAAAAACATTGTAAAATTTGTAAAACATAATTTTTTTTTGTCAAACACGTATAAATTCTAATAAAATTGAACACAAATGTTTTGGAATGCTGTTTACATGTTTTTTGGTTTCTGTTTACGTTTAAATTGATAGAAATCCATTCTGCTTTGAGATTTTATTAACTGCGCATGTGTAAATTATTATAAAACCTATTGCGCAACTGTAAAGCTTACAAAAACCTACTGCGCATGTACAACTACACGAAAAAAAATATTTTCTGAAATATTTATTAACTTCATTTTGAGAAAAATGTTTAGTCATAGCAACGAAAATTTGTTTGAGCTAACCAAATTATTTGGTTGTTATGTAATCAACCAAACCGAACTTATTCGGTTTAGTGTTGTTTGTTAGCATAACAAAAACTTTTGGTTGTCACAACTATATTTTTTATTGAGGATAACAAAAATTTTGGTTGCCATAAAAAAATTTCTATTTTGAAACTAACTACCCAGGTACGAACATTCGGTTCGCCAACACATATAATTACATAATTCAAATTTTGTATTTTGAATTACACAAATATAGTCAGATGAGAATGTAGAAATTTAAAAAAAAAAAATTACTTGCGAACCTTGCTTTTTATCGTAATTATCTTTTTTCTCGATAAAACTGAATTTTACCATGTATTTTTACATGAAAAAAAATCGTTTTATTCAAAATTTGCTATAATTTTTCAATGTACAAACGATATTTCTCTTTTTAAATGTTCAAAAGATGTAATTCTGATACTTATTTATATTACAGAAATTGTATGAAGTTTTTTTGCAGGAGCTCAAATATTCTAAGAATTTTAAAAAGTTACTAGTCCAAGTAAATTTGGGCAAATAAATACTCAGTATAGAAAAAGAAGACAATTTTTCAATAATAATGTAATTACAAATATTAATTATATTTAATGTTTAGTGTTATTCACTAAGTTTTAATTTTCTGATTAGTGTTAGTGTTTAGTGATCATTATTCGAAACATACTATATTATTTGGTAATAAAATTATTTAAAAAAAAAACATTTTTCTTCTAATTAACAGCAAATTTTATTAAATACCTAGTTATTTTAAAAAAAATGTTACTTTTACAATGAATTAACATTCAATTTGAAGAAATTTTAATTATGCGTAATCAATGAATCTAAGTGGTTCCCAATTATTGGAACATCGTGATTATCTCAAGATTCCACCATACATGGTCGAATATTGATTGTCAATATTTTGCTATATTAGTAACACGGCTTCCATTATATTGGACTATTAATGAGCCAATGACTTTTTCACAATTGGGCGATGTTAAACATGGTTATTCATAAGATTATACATAATTTGAATATTAACAAACAATAATAATTATAAATACAATATTAATTATTAAAAAAAAAATTCTTTTATTGTTGCATTATTCATTACACTGAGAAACATTTAATTATAATATTTGATATTTCGAATTTCTATATTTGTAATAAAACGTAATAATTTAGGGATAATCGTGATACGTTCATAATAGTTCTTTTAAAAAGAAGAGATTGTGTTATCTTCTTTTCTGTTATTGCAATTTTGTGACACAATAAATTAATATGCACATTTAGAATTAGTATTATTTGAGGTTAGAAACTTTTATTTCTAAACCTTGTATTTTTCATTTCGTATAATTTATAAAAAGTATAAGAAGCTATATTCTTTTCAATACTAACCTCTCTTATTAAATTCGAGACATTATGCATTTTTACAACTTGTACATTTACTTATATAAAAAATGGGCTAGCATCTGTATCTTTCAAACAAATACTGCCCATCTTTCTTTTTGCTGCGCGCGCACATGCACCGTCACGTGGTTCCAATTTTTATAATAAAGTTTTAGAATCCTTGCAATTCTTTATTTTCATCTTACTAAAATTCTTTAGATTTCATATTATTATATGTATTATGCTCAATATAATAATTTTTATAACCATACCTCGATTATCCCTAAATTTTTAAACTTTTTTTTCATAATATGATAAGTAATAAAACAGATATTATAATTAAAAGTATCTCAGTGTATTATTTAATATTATTATATATACAAATAAATACTATGAAACACTTATTGAAATAAATATTTATATTATTTTAGAAATTACATTATATTAAATACTAATTTTGAAAAATTGAAATTTGTTAACTATTTAAAAATTTACCTTGAAAACTACTAATAATTCCTGGTCTAAATACTTTCGAACCAGAAATTTATTTGATTAAAATGTTCAACAGTTTAGTATTTAAAATCAAAAAAGTTATTCTCGAAAAATAATATATTATTTTATATATTTCTAAATAACTAAACTTTAAATGTGCTGATTTTAATGATATCCAGGATTTCTTAAGTTGACTATTTTCAATTGACTGAAAGTGACGCCATGTGACTGATGTACTTCAACGTTTACGTGTCGTTAACTTTTCGTCCTTTCCTTTTAATCTCGTACATTTTAAGGATGAATTGGACGAAAACCTAGAAAAAAGTAAGTTCTACTAAAGTATTGGCAACTTTTAAATTTAAACTTTTTCATTAAATTAATGTTTTGTTTTATAAGAGACTTTAAAAAAGAACAATATTTTAACAATGTTAGTTTTAAATTATAAATCACAGCTCCACAAAAAATCATCAGACTCAAAATATATTCCTATATCACTGAAAAATGATTAAATTATTTGATTTCAATTTGATTTATCTTTTCGATATGAATTAAAAGAAGTTAGTATGTAGGGAATTGTAGGGATGTCGATAACGAGTTCGTTCATAATTGTTCAAAATTAAAAATGTCGAATCGAAGATGGAGGACGAAAAAGCAAAAGTTTTTATATCTTAACAGAAACTTAGTATTTAGAGGTTTTTTGGATGGCTTATACAAGTATGTTTAACCAAATAGTTTTGTTGGTCCAATCTAGATAACTAATTAACTTTGATTCAAAATCAATCAAAATATTGTGACGGCAACTACAATTGCTTAACAAAACAAATTCGTTTTCTTTTCTTTCTAATGTAATTAAAACAGCATAGGTAGTATAAAAAAAGTAATAAATGAATGGATCTAGTTACAATAAAATGGTTTTGTTGTTAAAATCGAATTGGTAGTAAAAGCGATTTGTGCTTTGTTTCGAATAATCGAGAAACATTTAACCAAACCCAGTTCGGTCAATTGATGGACACGATACTTTGCATGCATTTTGTTACTTGATACTGTTAAATTAAATACTCATAAAATCATTCAAAATATCAAATAATTGTATAAATATTTGAGAGTGTCAGTTTAATAAACATAAGTTTTATAAATAAAACCAATGGGCTCACCTTTTTTTCACCACTTCGCGGATATTGTGATAAATGATCTTATAAGAAAAAAATGTTGAGCGTGTTATAAATATTTTTAATTCCTATAACAAAAGCATTTAAAATTTACATTTGAAATTGAAGAAATATATACAGAATATATTATATTAGGTATATATTCAAAAAGTTCAATTACCTTTTTCAAATTCTTGTTTCTTTAAATTATCTAGAATATTAAAAGATAATTATATTGCACCAATTCCTTCTGATAAAAAAGATTTTAATTCGGTTATAAAATTAGGAAAAGTTGTTATTCTAAAATTGGACCGTATAACTTATATAATAATATACAAGTTGGACGGAATACAGAGGGGTAAAAGAATCTAAGATAACCCCCCTATATTTCTATTCGTCCAATTTATATATTTTGCAGAAAGTAATACAAAAACATATTTTGAATTTCGCGCGCTTAATGAGAAATATAATTCAAAAAATGAAGTAAAGAATAAAAAATGTATTACATTAATTGAAAAATTAAGGACATAATTGAAACGTGAAAAAACCAATTGAATAATGTCATAAATAATTGAAAGCTAGTGTAAAAATTAAAAATTTACAGACAACAATAATAAAAAGATTGAAGAAAATGACATTTAAAGAAAATAATTCCAGACTGTCGAAAATACTTGAATAATGACAAAAATAATTGAGAAATGACAAAAATAATTGATAACTGATGTAAAGAATTCAAAATTTATAGACAATAATTATCGAAAAATGGACAAAAATATTAAAAGTTTGAGGAAAATAATTAAAAGTTGAAGATATTAATTGATGTTTGAAGAAAATAATTGAAATTTAAAGAAAATAATTCAAAAATGTCAAAAAACAATTGACGAAACAATTGAAATATTAGGAAAATAATTGAATAATGATATAAATAATTGAAAGCTAGTTTAAAAATTAAAAATGTATAGATAATAATTGAACAATTAAAAAAAATATTGGAAGTTTGAGGAAAATAATTGAAAGTTTAAGAAATTAATTGAAGTCTGAAGAAAAAAATTGAAATTTGAAGACAATCATTCAAAAATGTCATAAAAATTATAATAAAGGAAAGTAATTGAAATTTGTAGAAATAATTAAAAAAATAATTGAAAAAGTTGTAAAAAATCAATAAATTCATGAGGATAATAAAAAGGATGAAAAAATGATTGAAATTTGAAGAAATTTATTTAAAACTGGTATAAAATTTTTTTAATTTCTTGACAATAAACAAAATTGAATATTTAATTGAAATTTGTTAAAAATAATTTTAAATTGTCAAAAATAATTTAATAATGACAATAGTAATTGAAATTTGTAGAAAATTAAATAAAATAATTAAAAAATAACAAAACTAAATTGAAATATGTGTAGAAAATTTAAATATTTCTAACAATAAAATAAGGCTTAAAAACATAATTGCAATTTTAAGAAAATACTTGAAATATTACAAAAATAAATGAAAATTTGTGTAATAAATTTAAAAATTTATGGCAATAATTTAAAGTTTAAAGAAAATAATTTAAATTTGAAGAAAGTAATTGCAGTTTAAAGAAAATAATTGTAATTTAATAGACTAATTAAAAAATGTCAAAACATTAATTTAAATATGAAGAAAGTAATTAAAGTTTCTAGAAAATAATTAAAATGTGTAGAAAATAATTCAAAAAGTTGTAAGAAAATTCGTGACATTAATTAAAAGAATGAAGACAATTTTTAAAATTAGAAGAAATTGAATTAAAAGTGGTGTAAAATTTAAAATTCATGACAAAAAAAAATTGAATATAATAATTGAAATTTGTAGAAAATAATTCTAAAATGACAAAAATAATAGAAATATAAAGAAAATAATTGAAATTTTTAAGCAAATAATTAAAAAATGACAAAAGTAAATAGTAACTTGTGTAGAAAATTTAAATATTCTTGGCAATAATTTATAGATTTTAGAATATAATTGAAATTTTAAGAAAATAATTTAAAAATTACAAAAGAAATGGAAACTTGTGTAATAAATTTAAATATTGCTGACAATAATTTAAAGACTGAAGAAAATAATTGATATTCGAAAAAATGAAATTCAAAATCTTAGAAATACTTGAAAACTGACAAAAGTACTTTAAAAATGAAAAAGATAATTGAAAAAAGATGTAGAAATTAAATATTTGTAGACTGTATTTAAAAAATTGATAATGTAATGTAGTTTTTTTGAAAACTGAATTTTTTACACGAGATTTGTCTTTTGGGAGACCATGCACATATTGCAAGAGGCGCATGAATATTCCCTAAATCTCATTTAGCTTAAATCCCATTAAGCCTAAAATCAAAAAGCCTAAAATGCATTCAGCCAAAATTCCATTTAACCTAAATTGCATTTAACCAAAATTTCATTTAACCTAAATCGCGTTTAACCTAAATTCCTTTAAACCTAAATTTCATTTTACCTAAATCCCATTCAATCTAAATTCCATTTAACCTAAATCTCATTTAACCTAAATCTCATTTTACCGAAATTCCATTTAACCTAAATTCCATTTAACCTAAATTCCATTTAACCTAAATCCCTTTTAACCTAAATCCCTTTTAACCTAAATCTCATTTAACCTAAATTCCATTTAACCTAAATCCCATTTAACCTAAAACACATTTAGTATAAATTCCATTTAACCCAAAATGCATTCAGCCTAAATCTCACTACACCTAAATCCCATTTAACCTAAATCTCATTTAACCTAAATTCCACTTAACAGAAATCCCATTTAACCTAAAACGCATTTAGTCTAAATTCCATTTAACCTAAAATACATTCAGCCTAAATCCCATTTAACCTAAATTCCGTTTAACCTAAATCTCATTTAACCTAAATTCCACTTAACCTAAATCCCATTTAACCTAAAACGCATTTAGTCTAAATTCCATTTAACCTAAAATGCATTCAGCCTAAATCTCACTTCACCTAAATCCCATTTAACCTAAATCTCATTTAACATAAATTCCACTTAACCTAAATCCCATTGAACCTAAATTCCATTTAACCTAAATCCCATTTAACCTAAATTCCATTTAACCTAAAACGCATTGAGCCTAAATCTCACTTCATCTAAATCCCATTGAACCTAAAACTTTACTTGATTCAACTATATTTATTCTTAAATTTAGATTTAGATTAAGTGGAATTTACGTTAAATTAGATTTAGGTTAAATGGGATTTAGGTGAAGTGAGATTTAGGCTGAATGCATTTTAGGTTTAATGGAATTTAGACTAAATGCTTTTTAGGTTAAATGGGATTGAGGTTAAATGGAATTTAGGTTAAATGAGACTTAGGTTAAATGGGATTTAGGTGAAGTGAGATTTAGGCTGAATGCCTTTTAGGTTAAATGGAATATAGGTTAAATGGGATTTAGGTTAAATGGAATTTAGGTTCAATGGGATTTAGGTTAAGTGGAATTTATGTTAAATGAGATTTAGGTTAAATGGGATTTAGGTGAAGTGAGATTTAGGCTGAATGCATTTTAGGTTAAATGGAATTTAGACTAAATGCGTTTTAGGTTAAATGGGATTTAGGTTAAGTGGAATTTAGGTTAAATGAGATTTAGGTTAAACGGAATTTAGGTTAAATGGGATTTAGGCTGAATGTATTTTAGGTTAAATGGAATTTAGACTAAATGCGTTTTAGGTTAAATGGGATTTCTGTTAAGTGGAATTTAGGTTAAATGAGATTTAGGTTAAATGGGATTTAGGTGTAGTGAGATTTAGGCTGAATGCATTTTGGGTTAAATGGAATTTATACTAAATGTGTTTTAGGTTAAATGGGATTTAGGTTAAATGGAATTTAGGTTAAATGAGATTTAGGTTAAACGGAATTTAGGTTAAATGGGATTTAGGTTAAATGGGATTTAGGTTAAATGGAATTTAGGTTAAATGGAATTTAGGTTAAATGGAATTTCGGTAAAATGAGATTTAGGTTAAATGAGATTTAGGTTAAATGGAATTTAGATTGAATGGGATTTAGGTAAAATGAAATTTAGGTTTAATGGAATTTAAGTTAAACGCGATTTAGGTTAAATGAAATTTAGGTTAAATTCAATTTAGGTTAAATGGAATTTTGGCTGAATGCATTTTAGGCTTTTTGATTTTAGGCTTAATGGGATTTATGCTAAATGAGATTTAGGGAATATTCATGCGCCTCTATTGCAATGTATTATTACTACATATTTTTCATAACATCCGACATTTTGAAAATTTAATTTCTTTAAACATCATATCTTAAAATATGGCTAAAATTGAAGAAATTTATGACCTAAAATTATTTTTAGCTTATAAATTAAAAAAATTGGGATTTTTTTTTTAAAAGTTTATTTTTCCCTATGTTTTTTTAATGGAGATTTTCTATCGATTGCTGATACAAGTTAATATAAATGAATTGGGCTGGGGTTTTACAAAAAAAATTTCTTTATATTAAACTGCTAAAATTTTTGGCTATAACTATAAACTTTAATACGGAAAATTAGAAAAAGGGGAAATAGGGGACAATTCTTTAAAATAGGGTAAATAGGTACAAAATTTTAAAATAGGGAAAAAAGTGAATAGGGGACAACCTGTGATCCCTGTTATAGTGTTTTTTTGTTAATAAAATTATGACCTCATAAGGTCGACAAAACTTAGTCGACGAAACGTCGCTTTTTGACGAAAATTTTAAAATTTTTATTCAACTGACCTTCCTTGGATCATTTAGCTAAATTTCTAATATTTCAGAGTATCGATATAAAAAATTCTAAAAACCTCCAAACCATTTGTTTCAATTACTAATTACTAATAGTTGTAATTTAACAGAATATATAATTTAACAAACAATATTGATGAAAAGCAGCTAATTAAATTTTCCAGAGAAAGCGACGATTATAATCGAAGTTGAATGGTGACTTATTTAGTATATGCTGATTGAGTATGTGGGGATGATAATGTGCTTGCTTAGCAAAATTACCCTCAAATTAGCCGAGTGAAAGGCATGTAGACCCCTTTGATTATCTTGTATTCTCACTGGTGTTCATTCTCTTTCAAAATTTGAACAAAAGGGGCTGCTGCTTGAAAGAGAGAAAGTGATGGTAGCCGAGAGATAGTGCAGGGAGCTTTCAAGGGATATACGAACGATAAAAGAGGGTAGGGTTAGGCAGCTTCTCAGTCACAAGTAATAACCATTTATGTTTGTTTGGAACGTTCTTAAACGTCATATCTCGAGATTTCAGCGACTCTTTGATATTATAGAGCTAATAATTTATTTCGTCAAAGGTTTTGTTACGAGCCTTGTCCTTTGTACACAATTTCACCCTCCCTCACTAGCTGCGGGGAATAACCCAACTTTTCATTATATAAAAGTCAAATACAGCCTGAGTACACGAACTCGCAATATGAAAATATCATGAAATTATCAGGGAGCTGATTTTATTCAAATATTCACAATTTCACCCTCTGAAAATATCTCTAAATCTTTCTCTCTCACTTTTTTATTATGAAGATTGCAGGGGTTAGTGACAATAGGGTATTATTACCGCTATTTCGTTGAATTTTATGTCCCGTATTTATCAAAAATATTTTCGTTCTGTTTATTATACAGTTTCAGTTTTTAGTCATTTAACAAAAAATTAGATGCTGCTAAACGATAATTGGAAAAAGGATGTTAAAACATATATCGTTCTATGTTTATCTTTCCTTAACCGGGGATTCGGTTTTTTCTAACAAATGAATCGAATAAATATTATCACAAGAGAAAAATATATTTAAAACTTATAGAAACAGTGCTAGTTTATTCGTCTATTTTCTTTAAAGATCTGATCTCTTAATTAAATTTTATTCAATACTATTTTAATTCAGATTATTTAATTTTGTGAATCTCAGGTTTGATGTTATTATCTATTATTTATATTAAATTCCATTATTGATTCAATAAATAGTCTAAATAACAAACGTTTAAATTAAGCAAATAAAATAATAATTTTAATTAATCATTGAATTTAAATTTAAATTTTTCTAAAATAGATAAATTAAGAAATCAGATCTTATATTTCTAAATAAGCAAACTTAAATAAATATTATTATTTTTCAAATTATCTTTATTTGACTTACTTTTAAATCATAAACAAATTCTATCCAAGTGAAGCAATTTGAAATATTAATTTATTCAAATTTTTCCAATCTAAAACAAAATTAATACATTAATCAATTTTTACTTTCTTCAATTCAAAATTTCATTATTTTTCAATTCAATTTATCCTTCTTAAAAACACTGATTTTGGGTATGTACTACAAATGTAACAACTAATGTAATTATCATAAATGAATATTTAATAAATTTATCAATAACTCTTCAACTAAGAGATATCTTCAATTCGGTCGTATTATATACTCCAAATTGGTCATGAATATTTCTTGAAAAATTCTTCAGAGACATACTTACCCCTTAAAAGTTGATCAGAATAAGCGACCCACTTTGTAAACAAGTGTTTAAATAGCCTTCGTTCAGGAAATAGACAAATTCTAATTTATTCCCCCATTTTTCAATAATATTTCGGCGTCAGTTTGTTTCAATAATTTTGATTTGTGGAATTGCATTTATTTACCTCTCAATTTGTAAATATTTAGCATTTCCTGTTTTCTGGACTTATTATTAACCAATAACAATTCTTTATTTTACCTCAAATATTATACCGGAAATTCCGATTTTATTCAGAAGCTTCTAAAACCTTCTAGAACCTTCTTAAACGAATTTTTACTAGTTCATTTAATTTCCCTAAGAATATTTAATTAATCAAATTTATAATTAAGAATTGTTTGTTCTATATTTTAATTGCTGTTCTTTAACCATAAATTTATAAAAGTGTACACAATACTTCTTATGTTAATTAACAATTTTTTAATAAACAACTTAATATTAATTATTTATTGCTAAATTTTTTTTAAATCTTTTTAGACTAGTTATTTTTTTGGTTTTTTATTTTATTAAAAACAACTTATTTACTAATTTATTATTCATTTTCTAATAATTTTCACGAAATTCTACTTATTTTGTCAGAAATCCAAATTCTAATTTTTGCGGGAATTTAAATGATTACCAAAAATACATGGAAAATTTATTGGAATTTTTTTATATAACGGAACTTGTAGGGAATAATTTAATTTCATTTGAATTACATTACAAACTCCCTTGGAATTGTATTGGTTTTTATAGAACCTAATTAATTAATAAATTATGTCGGAATTTCAATAATTATTATTGGAATTAAATTCAAATTCCAATGGAATTCTGATTAAATTTCCACGGAATTCTGAACGAATTCTAATTATATTTCCGTCATAATTTTGATAATTAATGGAAATTATGAAATCGTTGAAAATCAAACTTAATTGCAACAATTTCCGCAAATTTATGGGAACGTTAATCGAAATTTCATCAGGTCTTTGATTTACAGGAATTTTAATATTTACCGTAATTGCTTGGAAATTTCGTTGAAATTCATAAAATATAAGTCAGGTTTGTCTGATCCAAATACATTTAAGTTTTGACTAAAAATTACTTTTTTAACAAATTTACTAATATCCAAAAATGTTTAAAAACTAATTTTCAGTCAAAATTCAACTGAATTCAGGTCAGACAGACCTTCTCAATTATATTTTAAATAATTCCACAAAGTTTCGTGACTACACATTTATTATTTTAAGAGAAAGTTTACGGACAAATTTTTCCTTTACCCTTGACGTCACACTTCATCATATGCCCTTAATTGCTGAAATTAGGTCAGGATTTTAATAATCACGGAAATAAAATTTACATACTAATCCATTGTAATTCAGTCTTAATTCCAAAAAGTACCTACGGCAAAATCCATAGATCCATTTTTCGTCGGAATTCCGACAATTGCACAAATTTGATTAATAATCAGAATTTGTTATTTAATTATTTTGTTGAATCTTATGGATGGTTTTTATTAAAAATCATATTATTTATGTGACATTTATAATTATTATTTATTCTGAGATTGGGGAGTAAGGATCAGATCAAACAAAATTTCAGACTCCCGAATCGACAAAAAGTCTAATCTTTATTAAAGGAGATCACCTTTAATCGGCCTACGTCCACGTATCGAACCTCGACCAGTTATGATTGATATAATACTAATTTATTCTCTTTATCAAAAAGAAAACACAATGGGAAAATGTTTGCGTATCAACAGACGCACCAGTCTAGAATAAATATGACTCAACGCGTCGTAGTCAAGCCACACTTCTGACATAATCACCCCTTAGCGCAACAAGCCAGGAACACAATCGTTACAAGTTCTTTAATTACGCCGAGATACGTCGCTGTTACGTGGCAACCGCGAGCGACCGAACTCTGTCGCGCGGCGAGGTCGTAGCCTCGTCTGCCCACCCCTGAATCTCCGCCGTCTGCTACTATTATAACAGGTCGTAAACAATTACCATCAACATTGTCTTCTGGTCCTGATACTCTTGTCAGGACGGGACTCACATCCGTACCTGGTGCCAGGACGGTCCCACGACGAAGAAATCAACCTCAGCGAAAACGATGATCCTCAGGGCAACTTCTCAGCAAATTACAAGTGGACGATTCTCCACTTTTTCAAATGGAAGTGAGTCAGTGTTCATAAGTAAGAACAGGTTTTTGTAATAAAGTTGTTGTTGACAACAATGGATACCATTCCTGATTGGCAAGTTGGCAGGTAAAATTAATTAACAAATTTTTAGATTGAATATCAATTAACTAAAATCAAAACTAACGAATTAATTTAAATAAAGTAAACACAATAAATTAAATAAAACTTTCTTTGATTTCAGAGTGCAAGCTCCAAATAATAAGGTACAGATCGCCAAGCAACAGTCGAACAACAGTCGAAACAAAATTAATTCCAGGGGCTCAATTATGTAAACTCACACTCGATTTCGATTTCGCATTCGCTTTGGCGTGCAATTGTTATAAATAAAATTTTTTCTTAAAAATATTAATAGATGCAGCCAATTTCAGTGTTTACATTTTTTTGGAAATGATAGAACGGTCGTTTTTTTAAATTGCGATAAATGCAACAAATAAGGTGTAAAAAATAAAAAAAAGTGTGTGAAGTGTACGAACATGTTAAAATCTGTGATAAATTATAGTGTCATGACGCGATGATGATTATTTGGAAAGGAAAAAGTTTTTGGTTACGTAGAGGTTAGTATTATGTTTGTAAAATAATTATTCAATCTGTAACTAAAAAAAGTATTAATTGTTTGAGATGGTTTTAAGAAACTAAAATTTTGAATAATATTTTTTACAAAAAGTTGATTGATAAAGTTTTGAATTTATAAATAGAGTAATCAAAAACAGATGTCTACATATTTCCAATGTATATATTTTGATGTTGGTTAGAATATTAAATTAAAACTACAAATTTTGTGAATTTGCAGATGCACATTTAGTTTTAGTTTAATAATCTAACCTACAGCAAAATAAATCTTTAAAAATGTATAAGCACTTGATTATTATTATTTTACTAATAAATTTGAAACTACATTAATAAAAAACATTATTAAGAATTTTTGGTTCTTAAAAACATCTCAAACAATTAATAATTCTTTTTACAAACATTATACTAACCTTCATATGTGACGCTCCGCGAGAGAAGGGACCTATCGCGGGAAAAATCAATTTTAATTTTTTGGTGCTAAAAGATAGTTTTTGAGTTGTTCTTTTATTTCCATGTTTCAAAAAAAATATTTATTAAGTACACTTTTTGTTACAATGCTTCAAACCTAGGCGTGCTAAGTGTATCGCATTTTTTGGATTTTCTTTGAACGACCGTCTCTTGAAATTTGCTTTTATTGATTTCATTTTTTTTATGGTAATTGATAGTTTTTGAGTTGCTTTTTGAATTCCAAAAATCAAAATTTAATTCCTGCAATTAGTTTTATTGTTATGAAGATTCAAACATAGATATGTTAAGCATCTCGATTTTTTTTCCTTCTCTTTGCCTGTCCGTCCTTTAAAGTTTGCTTTCTCAGCGATAGGTCCCTTCTCTCGCGGAGCGTCACATATGTACCCACAAATGTCTTTTTCTTCAAATATTCCTCAATACGTCAGTACATTATAATTTACCACACATTTTAACATATTTTTACACTTTTTTATATTTTGTATGCTTTATTTATTGAATTCAATGCAGCAACGGTGGAGCCGGGGGCACAGGGGTCAATGCCCCCCACTAGAAATACCTAATGAGGGTAAGCTTATACATTGACCCCCTCTAAAATTAACTTATAATTATTATAAAACTCTTTAACGCCCGAGAATAAATATTAAAAAGTAGGAAGAAAAATTTGTCAAATAGTTTAAAAACTGAAATTTGTCTTTGTTACTTAATACTTAATTTAAATAAGTATTTAATTTAATTACTTTATTTTTCACTTGCTTCAAATCAAATTCATTGATTCGAATTAAATATATATTTGACTAAAATTTAACGAATTATTCCAATTTAGAAATTAAAAATAATACATTTTTTAAAGTAGTTAATTTAATTTTTTTAATTTAACTTAATTTGCATCTGCAAATTCACAGTAGTTTTAATTTACAACTCTAACCAACATCAAAATGTAAATATTGATAATATGTAAACATCTGTTTCTGATTACTTTATTAATAAATTCAAAACTTTATCAACCAACATTTTGTAAAAAATATTATTCAAAATTTTAGTTTCTCAAAAACATTTCAAACAATTAATGCTTTTTTTAGTCACAGATTAAATAATTATTTTACAAACATAATACTAACCTCTACGTAACCAAAAACTTTTTCCTTTCCAAATAATCATCATCACGCCATGACACTATAATTTATCACAGATTTTAACATGTTCTTACACTTCTGTGGCTGAAAGGCAGAATAACATAACTGCATTTTCATAGTTTTGAGAAAAACCTGTTTTTGTTTATTTTCTTGGTTTTGTAAAATCGAAAAATCAACCAATATTTTTGGTGTTTGGCATTGTATCCTATTTTCTAGTGTAGTTTTTACATCTGTTTATCAATTTTAATAAAATATAAACGCTTTAAAAAAGAATATCAATTCTTTTTTTCGATTTGAATGCAGTTATGCTGTTGTGTTATTAATTATTTTCTTCGTAAATAAACATTTAAATCACTTTACTGTTATGAAACTTTAAAAAGCATTACTAAATTAACTCAAATCTGATGTTATCTCAAATTCGATAAAATGTTAGTTATGATGTTATGCCTTTCAGCCACAGACTTTACACACTTTTTTTTTTATTTTTTACACCTTATTTGTTGCATTTATCGCAATTTAAAAAAACGACCGTCCTATCATTTCCAAAAAAATGTAAACACTGAAATTGAGCCTCAGACTAGTGTTTATCAGTGTTTTTAAAAGTTAATTTGAAAACATTGTGCGAGGTAACATTTTACCTCGTCACAGTAATTAACTGCAAAAATTTATTTATTGTTCCTATTTCAATAGTGAATTTGAATTTATTACGAATATTTTATCGAACATATTTGGAAATAGCATTTGCAAAAAAAATTTGAAATCTAAATGTCATTGTAATTTAATAAAGAGAAAATTAACGCTTTTTTCAAGGGTATGTTAAGTCTAATACCAACGGAAGCGTAAGGTATTCTACCTCGTATTTCTCAATTATAACGCGATGCCTTTGTTGGAAAGTGCTTATTAATTAGTAACCCACGTCGTCGCGCAGTCTCATAAAGTTAAATCCAAACGCTTAACGCGAATCGCGCGATACGATGTTTTAATGACGTTAATGTACAGTTTGCATTATAGCCATATTAATATCTCAAGCCAGTATCGCATGCAGCGCAGAAATTTTATGCAGATATTTAAATTCATCCAAGTGTACCTCCTCTATATTATAGGTGCCGCCCAACACACTTTACTCTACTTAAGTTTTCCAGTATTTTTTAAATTTTCCTTTTAATGAAGTTCAACATTTTAAGAGAATCTCTAGATTAAAAAATACTCATCAAGTCAGGTAATAATAAAAATAATAATATACATGAACAATAATAATGAAAGTAAAATATGAAAAAATAAAAAAAGACGTTGCAATATAAAAAAAAAAAAAAAAAACATTAATGAGCAAAGTAATGGTAGGTAATTTTAAACAATTTGTATTCGTCATTCTTAAGTTTGTTAATGTAAATTGAAATAAATAGTTTATTCAAATTAATTAATTCGGATGACGAAAGTACACAATTTTCTGCCTTGAAAGCACTTTTATTAATTTACAGTTTATGTTTAAAGCTCAAAAGTTTGCCTTCCGTTTTGCTCAAGGTAGACTTCTCTTGCTTATGAATCCATAAACAAGTGAAATTGCTGTCTGGACTGGGAGGAAAAATGAGGGGAAAAAATTACTGGAAATGCGAAAAAGATCAAACGCACAACATTTAAAAGTCTCGAGACTAACGACCTTAAAGTAATTTAAAAATTTCTGCAACTTTACCAGGTCCAGCGTAAGCGAATTTTTATTTTCAAAGATCACGATATATCGAAAAACTTTGCCGGGTCTTTCTCGATATTCTTCAACTGATTAAAGTTTCAAAGTGATTTGTCTGTTGCGCTGCTAACAAGTTAAAATAAGTTCGGGAAAATGGCTCGCTCGAGCTCCATACTTTAATCAAGTTTCCTGGAAACTTGTTCCAAGGCCTAATTTTTAACTTCTTTTCGCAAATATATTTAGGATCGTTTATAAGAGACAAAACTCGAGAGAATCGATTCTTATTATAAGGATTTATTTACTATTTCACATGTTTTAGGATTATTTATTATATAAATATTTATTTAAATAATTCAGCATTAAAGCTTCTCTATAAAGTAATTTGAAATATCAGTTAAATATTTGGTTTTATATTATTTGCATTACTGTTTTCTAAATTATTGATGAAATTATTTATTAATTAATTAAAATTTTTTTTATCATCATACACACATCTTAGAAAAAATGTTAAATTAGAAATTAATGTAATACATACTTTTTATTGTTAATTTAATTTCCTCAATTATTATTTAATAATTATTTAATGTAGTAGTATTATTTAATGTAGGTCAGTAATGTTAATAGTTTTTATAATTTAAGCTACTTATGCTGTGTGATCGAGGATTCCGTCTGAATTTTACTAATTACCACAATCTTAATTGAATTTCAACATAATCCTTAAAAGTTTTCATTTAGCCGGAATTGCTATAATTGATATAATACCATGATAATTTAAATCGAATTCCCAAGACTTCGATAAATAGGAATTTTAATATTTACGGGAATTCATCATTACTAGAATTATTTTTTTTAATTCCCGTCAGAATTCAGTCAGAAATTTCAATAATTAAGTTGATGGTTAATTTGAATGAAGTCGGAATTAAAATAATTATCGGAAATCATCTTCTTTCAGAATTTTGATAATTACATGAATTTTAATAATTGGCTGAATTACATAAAAGTTTTATTATAATTAATTTGAAATCCCGTAAAAATCCGTCTCAATTGCTACTTCATTAATCACTAAAATTGCTAGGAGATTTTTACGGAGTTTAGTTACTGTAGTTTCATTAAATTTTTTTTTTTTTTAATATATAATTACAACGAAATCGTGAACAAATACTGATTTAAATCGAAATTTCATTAAATTTATAAATTACACTAGGAATCCGATAAAATCCAATTTGTAATTTTTGCGAATAAAAAAATTTCATAGAAATCTCCGATTTTAGAATTCTCAATTTCGTCAGAATTTGCATAATTTTAGACATTATATAAAAGGATTTATTACGTTTTACTTCATTTTATTTTAATTTTTAAAACAGACATTGGAATAAGAATTTGTTAAAATTCTAATGACGACAGAAATTCCATGAGAATGCTAATCGAATTTTTGTTGAACTTTTGATAATTACAAGAATCGGAATAATTACCGTAATGATATACAAATTTTTTTAATCCATTGAAATTAACATTGGAATAATCTATACTGTCCGGATTTTATACGTTTTCTATTTTAATTTAGTCGGAAATCCGTGGAAATTCAATAATTAATGTACCTAATTTGTGCATGTCAATTTCAATGAGTTTTTGTCAAAATTTCGACATTTACAAGGAGTTAAATAATAATTAATTAATTAGTTCATGCAAAAAATTTAATACAATTAATAATTGCATAGAAATTTTCTTGAAATTATTCAAATTTCATTTTGTCGGGATTAAATCGTATCTCTATAGAAACGTTAATTATTATTATTATTAAAATTATTAAATTTATGAGAATACTGAAATCCTGTTTAATTTTGTCGAAATTTGAATATCCAGCAGAATTTCATTGAAATTATAACAGAATTCTGATTTAATTCCTACTGACTTCTAAATTACTTCCAATTGTATTTCCATTGAAAATTTCATAATTATCAGAACTACTTGAGAATCCCAATTTAAATTTGGGGGGAATTAAAATAATTAGCAGAATTCCATAAATTTTTTAGTCCTCTTTTCGTCGAAACTAGAATTATAAAAATATTAATAATAACTGGAATTATATGGAATTTTTTGTCTGAATTTCAATAAATACAGGAATGTTAATAATTACCGGAATTATACGGGAATTTTATTTGAATTTTTTTGAATTTCTGTCGGGCAGTCAAAATTTCATCCGATTTATTTCAGAATCTTAATTATTAGTGATTCTCAATAACTAATAAAATACAATTGATATCAAACCGGAAACCTAATTAAATGCTAATAAGTGTTTTAGGCAAATTTAAATTAGATTCCTATTTATGATTTCTTAGGAATTTAGTCAGAATTCCAGCAATTGTTGTACCAACTTCCATGTAAATTTTAATTGAGTTTTAGTCAAGATTTCGATAGTCACAAGATATTTATGAATTAATTATTAGTGAATGCATATAATTTAATGCACTTGATAATTGCTTGGTGATTTTTAACATTATTTAAATTTCTATTAGATCGTAGGAATTACATCGTATTTCTGTCGGAAGTTCGTTTATTAATTATTATTATAATTAAAAGCAATTAATTTATCAGATTATTAAATTCCCGTGGAATTTTGTCAAAATTTCAATAACTATCCAAGTTCCATTGAAATTGGAACTGGGTTTTAATTGAAATCCAGATGAATTCGAATTAGATTTCTGTTCAAATTTCGATAATTAACGGAACTCCATGAGAATCCCAATAGAAATTCAGCCAAAATTAGAATAATTAGCAGAATTGAATGAAAATTTTGTTTCAATGTATTTAAATTTTCGTTTGACTGTTGGAATCACATTTTATTTCTGTCGGAACTTTAATTCTTATTATTATTACTAGAATTAATAAATTTATTAGATTATTAAAATACCGTTAAATTTTGTCGCAATTTGAATATCCAGCAGAATTCCATTGAAATTATAACGAAACTCTAATTGACTTCTAACTGAATTTCAAATTAAGTTTTATTCAATTTCCGTCAGAATTTCGAAAATTACTTAAACTCCATGATAATCATAGTCGAAATTTATTCAGAATATGAATAATTTGAAGTATTCGAATTAATTTTTAGACAAGTTTCGTCGAGATTACGAAAATTATTATAATTAAATAATTAATATTATTATTGGAATCCCGTGTATTTTTGTCAAAATTTTAATATCTATGAAAATTGCACTGAAATTATAACAGAATTCTGATTTAATTCCTACTGATTTCTAAATTAATTCCAATTGTATTTCCTTTGAAATTTTCATAATTATCAGAACTACTTACGAATCCCAATTTAAATTCGGCGGGAATTAAAATAATTAGCAGAATTTCATAAATTTTTTACTCTTCTTTTCGTCGATACTAGAATTATAGAAATATTAATAATAACCGGAATTCATCCGATTTCTTTAGGAAATTTAATTATTAGTGATTCTCAATAACTATAATAAAATACAATTGATATCAAACCGGAAATCTAATTAAATGCTAATGGGTGTTTTAGACAAATTTAAATTAGATTTACATTTATAATTCCTTAGGAATTTAGTCAGAATCCCAGCAATTACTGTACTAACTTAAATGTAAATTTTAATTAAGTTTTAATCAAAATTTCGATAGTAACAAGATATTTATGAATTAATTATTAGTGAATGCAAATAATTTAATGCACTTGATAATTGCTTGGTGATTTTTAATATTATTTAAATTTCTATTAGATCGTAGGAATTACATCGTATTTCTGTCGGAAGTTCGTTTATTAATTATTATTAAAATTAACAGTAATAAATTTATCAGATTATTGAATTCCCGTGGAATTTCGTCAAAATTTCAATAACTATCCAAGTTCCATTGAAATTGGAACTGGGTTTTAATTGAAATCCAGATGAATTCGAATTAGATTTCTGTTCAAATTTCGATAATTAACGGAACTCCATGAGAATCCTAATAGAAATTCAACAAGAATTCGAATAATTAGCAGAATTAAATTTTAAAATTTTAAAATTTTTGTTCTTGTTTTCACTAAAACGATAATGATAAAAATTTTAATTATAACTAATGTTACATTGAATTTTCGTTGAAATTTTGAAAATTACAGGAATTTTAATAATGACCTTAATTACATGAAATGTTTGTTTGAATGTATTGAAATTTTCGTTAGACTGTCGGAACTTTAATTCTTTTTATTATTACTAGAATTAATAAATTTATTAGATTATTAAAATAACGTTAAATTTTGTGGAAATTTGAATATTCAGGAAAATTATATTAAAATTATAACGGAATTCTAGTTGAATTCTAACTGGATTTCAAATTATTTCACATTCGATTTCCTTCAGAATTTCAAAAATTACTCAAGCTCTATGATAATCGTAGTCGAAATTTAGAAAAAATCTGAATAGTTTGAAGAATTCGAATTAATTTTTAGACAAGTTTCATTGAACTTACTATAGTATTATCAAAATTATTAAATTAATTATATTATTGAAATCCCGAGTAATTTTGTCGAAATTTAAATATTCAGCAGAATTTCATTAAAATTATAACAGAATTGTGATTTAATTCCTACTGACTTCTAAATTACTTCCAATTGTATTTCCATGGAAATTTCCATAATTATCAGAATTACATGAGAACCCTGATTGAAATTCGGCTGTTAAAATAATTAGCAGAATTTCATAAATTTTTTAGTCCTTTCTTCGTCGAAACTAGAATTAAATAAACATGAATAATAATTGGAATTACATGGAATTTTTGTCTTAATTACGATAAAGACAGAAATGTTAATAATTACCAGAATTATACGGGAATTTTATTTGAATTTCTGTCGGGCAGTCAAAATTTCATCTGATTTATTTAGGAAATCTAATTATTAATGATTCTAAATAATTAATAAAATGTAATTGATATCAAAACGGAAACCTTATTAAATGCTAATGGGTGTTTTAGACAAATTTAAATTAGATTTTCATTTATGATTCCTTAGGAATTTAGTCAGAATCCCAGCAATTGCTGTACTAACTTCCATGTAAATTTTAATGAAGTATTAGTCAAAATTTCGAAAGTTACAAGATATTTATGAATTAGTTATTAGTGGATACAAATAATTTAATGCACTTGATAATTTCTTGGAGATTTATTTAATATTATTCAAATTTCAATTAGATAGTAGGAATTACATCGTATTTCTGTCGAAAGTTCGTTTATTAATTATTATTATTATAGTTAAAAGTAATCAATTTATCAAATTATTAAATTCCCGTGGAATTTAGTCAAAATTTCAATAACTATCCGAGTTGCATTAACATTAGAACAGGGTTTTAATTGAAATCCAGATGAATTCGAATTAGATTTCTGTTCAAATTTCGATAATTAACAGAACTCCATGATAATCCCAATAGAAATTTAGCCGGAATTAGAATAATTAGCAGAATTTTATAAAATTTTTGATCTTGTTTTCACCAAAACGATAATGATAAAATTAAATTAAATTTTCGTTAGACTGTCGAAATTACTTTTTATTTCTGTAGGAACTTTAATTCTTATTATTATTACTAGATATCGATTATCGATAAACTAACTAAAAATCTGGTTATTTCAACCAGACTGGTAATTAAGTCAACCACAATTTGAACGTAAATAATATCACTATTAATTAAATTATTAAAACGAAATAACTTTTTATCCACTGCTATTCCTTTTTTTTTTAAATTAGAACCTAAAGTGAAAAGTTTTTAAGATCATGCTAGAAATTCTGTGAATGATATTGAAAGTATTTAAATTCTCAGTATACCTTGAATTTTAGTAGTCTAGAAATTCAGAATGTTTAAATTTGAAGTTTGCTGATGCTGATGCTAGTTTTACGTTCGTGGAATTTTTATCTACTCGGTTCTGCACAAAATATCTTTTATCGCACTTTATTATCGTTTCTGCATTTTACGTTTCAGTGAAAATGGTACTTGAGAGTTACAAGCACCCGCATCTTGCAAAAATTTTCCTTTTCACATTTGCTCCAATTATTATCCTATCTTTCACTTTTATTTTACCTTTCAACTTTTATTTTGCCTTTTAACTTTTATTACTAAACAGACAATATTTATAGCAAAAATAATTTCATTTTTCTGCCGTCCAAAGTTAAAAGAAGGGACATAAGTAATATTACAACAGAATCGGAAAAAACAAAGTAAACGTCAAAACTAGTGACAAAAATAATCTTTTTTTCCATCCTTGAAAGAAATGTTGCTTTTTTTCACTAGTTTAAAAATCATTTCTTTCCGCTAATGACAGAAATGGTGATTTTTTCTATTAGTGACAGTAATCTACATTTTTCCCACTAGTGATAAAAATTATCTTTTTATTATATAATTAACAAAAATAGCAATTTAACCATTTCCTAAAAAAAATATAAGTAGTGTAAAAAATGGTTATTTTTTTCGTCTAGTGTAGAAAATGGTAATTTTTCCCACTAATGTAGAAAAGAACAGTTTTTTTTGTGACGAAAATTATTATTTTTTTCTTTAGTGGCGTAAATTTTAATTTCTCTATGACAGAAATAGATAGTTTCAAGTGAAAACAGAATTTACTATTACTATTATTATTATTTCTGTGTTTTTGTTTTTTTAATTATATAGTTAAAATTATTCTAAAACAAGTTTTTTAGACTTAATCTTTTGACTGTTGACTACTCTAAACTGCTGTTCTAACTGAAAATAAAAAAAATTAATTTGTGGCCATACTAAAGCATTCGGAGGTGCTAAAAGTTTCTGAATCGCGTGATTCTGCCAACCAGAAGAGACAAATTGGCCAAATCAAAATTTATCACGCTTATCAGACTTTTTTCCCGCAAACGCAAATTATTACGTGATACAGTGACATCGAATATCACCCTTGTATTAATATTTCAAACTAAATGTGTAGCTCCAAATAAAAATTAAATATAATATCAAAAGAAAAAGCGTGTAAAAAGGAAACAGTGATTGATGTTAAACATACATACATATATATTGTAATATTATTAAAATTATTTTCCATAAAATAGTTTTTAATTGTATTAATTTAAATAATATTATTTTTATTGAAATTCTAATCAATAAAATGTTTATAAAGAAATGTATTTAGAATGAAATACTTTAAGTAAATCTAAATGCCTTAATTTACCTAAAAGGGAAAAATTCCAATAAAAAACCACATCGAAATTCTCGTTTCTTTCATCTCAAAATGGAATCTGGCTGCGAAAATACGTGAAATACGTTTTTTTTTCATCATGGGAGAATCGACAAATAAAGCCCGAACCTTTTGTAAAGACTTTTTCGTGAATAATGCTCGAAAATGTTGAATTAATTTTCTCTTTTTTTTTTGGAAAGAATTCAACAAAGTTATAAATATACCTGGATATTCTGACCTCGGACTTTGGTAATCCTGAAATGTAGAAGCGGGCGAATCGATCGTTGGAGGTGTTTGTATTCTCCAGCAATATTTATTTGATGCAATGTTGATTTTTCGCTTACGGCATCATAGTCCTGAAAAGGATTTTTGGCATGCACTTCTAATATTTGGCAAATCTATAAATAACACCTCGAGCATGAATTTGGAAAATATGACTTCATAATAAAAGCGTATAATGAAATGTATATTCAGTTTTTTTATTTCGTGTACTTTTCTCGATAACAGTATAAAGTATCAATGTGCCGTTTGCTTGATATTCAAATGTTTATTTAAACACAAATTGAAATTGATACAAATTTTTTTTTAAATCTGGTTTTTATATTCATTTTATTTTTAACCCTTGGAGCTCACTCTGGGTATGGGAGACCCATAATTTGATTTTAAACATTTATATCTTTTAGATATTTTGAAAATTAAAGGATTAGTTGAGTTTCTTAATTTAGTTTTAGGTTCTAACTACACGTTTTAATTATCTTCTTTTTTATATTACTTCGATCATTTGTCACTGAGACCTCGTGAAAAGTATAAACCACGTCGAAAATCTGAAATCAAAATGCGATTTTAAAAATATAAAATATGGGGATCATTTTTTACTTTTTGCATCACTTTTTGATTGTACAAAACTAAAATATTTGAAAAACATATTTAAAATTACAAAATTACAGTTTACTAAAAAATCCATTTTTTCTTTAATTTTTGGAAAAATTATCTGTTTTAGGAATTTTTTTCTATATTTTAACATTGTTTATAAGTCATTTGAATTATAGAAACTTATTTTACAATGTTTAAAGAATATTAAAATTTTTTTTAGATTGATCGGATGGAGCTTAGAAACGTGAACAGGGTCTGACAGACCCAGATTGTACTTCGTGTTCGAAAAAGCAGGTGCATCTTCCGAGGGTATAAAATCATAAAAAATTGATTTTAAAAACAAAAAGAATCTTAAAAAAACTTTAAAGCAAAAGAAACAATATAAATTAAGAAATCACCGAAATCAGTTAGATAGCTTTAGGTTAAGAAAACAGTCAATTTTAATGAGAAATTAAAAAAAAAATTGTTGGTGCGGAAAACTGTCAATTTTAATAAAAAAATATGAAAAAAAATTTTTGGTTAAAAAACTGATAATTTTCGTGAAAAAATTATAAAATTCTAAATTGAATAATTATTATATTATAATAATCGTCAAATTTCCTACATTCAATTATTTTATTCATGAAATTTGTCACTAGATGGTTTTTTGTTTTAAATCAATTATTTTCAAGATTCTTTTCCGAAATTTTCAATTATACAATCTTCCTCAATTTTTTAATTTCTTTCGGCATACTTATTTTCACATATTTCCAATTATTTTCTACAAATTACAATTATTACAATTATTATTATTATTCGACAAATTAAATTTTACAAATTTATATATTTTAGTTTTTTTTCATTTTTACATTTTTTTTATGATTGTACTTTTTTGTTTCAATTATTTTATTAAATTTTTATTTGGTTTCTAGAAATGTCAAATGATTTTTTTTCTTACTTTACTTCCTTCTTAGTTTTGAATAATTTTCTTTAATTTTAAATAATGTTAAATTTTTTTTTCAATAATTTTGTTAAATTTTCAATTATACTTTAATTTTTTTAATTATTTTCGTCGATGTTCAGTTCTATGCTTCAATTTCAAATTAATTTCTCAAATTCTAATAATATGTTCCAATTTTTAAAATTTTGTTTTTAATCTTCAATTATATATCCTTAAAATTTTTTAATAACTTTTTTCAATCTTAATAACAAAATTTATTTTTCATCCTAAATTATATATATTTTTTGTAATTTATAATTTCCCTAGTTGCAATTATATTTCTCAATTTTTGCCATTAATTTTATCAAAACTTACTTAGTTTTAGTAATTTTTAATTAGTTTCGTCATTATTCAATTTTTTCCATTCAATTATTAATTTCTAACTATTATTATTAATGCAAATTTTAATTATCCGTATCAATATTTTCAATAAATGTCATCTGTATACTTTTTTTATAATTTTTCTATTTGTTTTGTAACTTGTACTTTTCTTGTGTCAATTATTTATTTAATTAATTTTTTTTTATTTTCTTGAAATCTTAAATATATTTTTAAATTCTTTCTGTGGTGTTTTTTCGCTTTTTAATGATTTTGTTCTATTTTAATTATCTGCTTTAATTTTTTCAAAATTTTCCCTCCAAATTTCAATTATTCTCTTTAATTTTTAGTCATGCTCTCTAATTACTTCTTCAATTACTTTCGTCAATGTTCAATTGCATTCTTCAATTTAAAATTGATTTCTCAAAATCCAATTTTATTCTTCAACATTAAATTTTACATTGAAATAATTTTCAATTATCAATTTCAATATTTTTAGTTTTTGAGTATTTTTTTTAATATTAATTTTTATTTTGAATTATTTTCTGTGTAATTTTTTCATGAATAAATAAATAAGTAAATTTTCTATTATTTTCTTTAATTTTGTAATATGAGTTTGAATTTTGCAATTATTTTCGTTAATGTTCAATTGCACTGTTCAATTTTAAATTAATTTCTGAAATTCAAATTATATTCTTCAACATTGAATTTTATATTAAAATAAATTTCAATTAAAATATTTTCAATTATT
The DNA here is from genome assembly GCA_037103525.1 of Ganaspis brasiliensis. Lineage (NCBI taxonomy): Eukaryota > Metazoa > Arthropoda > Insecta > Hymenoptera > Figitidae > Ganaspis > Ganaspis brasiliensis. Next base: position 390,041 of record JAZKLR010000311.1, read on the forward strand.
GTCTTCCATATTCAATTATTGGAGTAATTTATTTTTTCTTAAAATATTAATTTTTATTTTGAGTAATTTCCTTTAAATTTTTTACAATAAATAAATAAATAGATTTTCAAGTATTTTCTGTAATTTTGTGTTTCAACTTAGCAATTATTTTCGTTAATGTTCAATTATTTTCTTCAATATTAATTTTATTTATCATAATTCAATTTATATTCTTCAATTTAAAAAATGTTTTCTTCCATTTTAAATTATAAGCTCTTCAAGTATTTTTGTAATTTCTAAACCATTTTCTTCTTTCTTTAATTGGTTTATTTCAATTTTTAATTCTTAATTTTTAATTAAAATTTTTATTTTAATTCTATTAATGTGTTCCTTGTTTTTCTTAATTTTTAGTTATTTTCTCCCAATTTGAATTACATTTTTAATTGTTTTTTGGGTTTAATTATTTTATTAAGTTCTACCTATTTTAAATACATTCTTAAATTCGCGAATAGTTTTTTCAATTTTCTATTAGATTCTTTATTGTCAGTTATTTTCTTGTTGTAATTATTTTCTGCAACTAACGCTCATTTGATTACTTTTACTTACTTTTTCAATTTTGAATTCTTTTCTTTTAATTTCATTATTAAAATCATTATTCATTTCATCTTCAAATTTAATGCATATAGTATTCAACAATTTATGGATTAATTATTATCTAAGTGATTTTCTTTAACTTTATATTGTTTCATTTGCTTAAAAAATTGTTTAAGATTCCTTTGTTTTTAAAATTGATTTTACAATTTTTTTTTCAAAATTGTATATTTCTCAAGACAATTTTATCTACTTGTATCTATCATTTCGCGTGGCACATTTGGAGCGTCGAATTGAATTTGATAAAAGATCAAGTTTTAGTTGAGAAAGTATTTTAAGATAAAAATTTTAAGATATTCCAAATTTCAATTGTCTTGGACGTAAGAAAAATTAAATGGAAATAAAATATCATATTTCTTTTGTACTAGTTTTTTGTAGATTTGTTTAATGATTCAATACAGTTTTTGATTTTAAAGGTTGTCTTTACATTTCAATTGAAAACTATAGTCACTTTTTAAATCTAAAAACCACATTATGTCTCTGCGTAACATGACTATAGATATTTAATTAAAACGTACGGAATTATTACAGAAGTATCAATATTATCTAAACAAACATTGAAAGATCATGTTTCAATTTCAATGTCCCTTTTACGGCATCGAAATACAGAAACAATATTGAAACTGAAATAGTTCCAAAGTGAGGATAAATATTCATTTATGTGTAGACTGGAGTATCTTTACATGCAGAGACCTACACTCTACCATAGGGGACCAATAAAACACTGGCTTATCCATATTCGCGCTGGACAGTTTGGACTTCATCAATTTCAATTAACTGCTTGCACAGCCACCTTTCCTAATTCATTCTACATCACGTCCCTCTACTTTCATTAATCACTAATTACTTTAATTACACTTTGCACATAGTATCAAATGACAAGGTTGTTTTTATTAAAATTACTCTCCTATTCATTAACAATCAAAATGTTATTAGTAAAATAAATCTAGTCGACATAAAACAGTTATTCAGCAGGGTCCTATAATTATTAAATTTTACGTCAATTAACCATTTCAACACGAATTTTTTCTATAAAATTTTTTTTAAAATGTTAACATATCTAATCAGAGACGTAACTTAGGTTCTTCGCGCTCGGTGTGAGATAAATATTTTGGCGCCCCGCCCCCCTAATATTCCTTAGAAAAATAGAAGTTGAAAAATAGGTTCAATCAGGGGCAGAGACTTGTAAATTTTTGCCATCTGCACACTTAATATTTCCCGATCAAGGGTGGGGGGAAAACGGAAATAAAACAATATTAAATTAAAGAGTTTCTTAATTATCATAATTATTGTAACGCAAAAGTTGACAATCTATTTTATTTAAAGTAAATTTTCGGAATTAATAAACAAATAATCAAAATAATATGAAATTTGTGAAAATCAGTACAAATTAAAAAAAAAAAAATTGATGTACTTGATTAAAATTTGAGAAAAATATCAAAAAATGATTAAAACATTGAAAAGTGTATACAATAACTTAGATTTGACATAATAAATGAAAATTTAGGATATAAATTGAAAAAAAATTAATATAATATCTAATTAAAAGGTGGCCAAGATAAATGCAAAAAGATAAAAAAAATTAAAATTGAGAAAACTAATTGAAAAATCAGATAAATAATTGAAAATTTAGGAATTCAATTGAAGAATGGAATTTGAGAATAACTAAAATGTGAAGAAATTGATTGCAAATGATAACAATAATCATTGAAAATTGAAGAAAATTATTAAAATTTGAGACAAATATTTTAAAATCTAAAAAATTAATTGTAAAGTAATGAAAGTAATAAATAATCCGAGAAAATATTTGCAAAGTAATAAAAATAATGAAAAATTAAAGACAATAATTTTAGTTTGTTAAAAATAATTGAAAAAATTACAACATATAGTTAGAACAAAAGAAAATTATTGCAGAATAATAAAAATAAATTTGAATTGAAAAAATAACTGAGATTAGAGATAAATAATTAAAAAAATATATATGTAGAATTTATTAAAAAATAATTGAAAATGTCAAAAACTAATTTAAAAATGATAATACCTAATTAACTGGTAGAGAAAATAATTGCAAAAATATAAAAGAAAATAAAAATTAAAAAAAATAATTGAAAAGTGAGATAAATAATTAAAAAATTCGGAATTTAATTGTGGAATGAAATTTGCGAATAATTAAAATTTGAAGAAATTGATTGCAAAATGATAAAAATAATAATTCAAAATTGAAGAAAATTATTAAAATTTGAGAAAAATATTTTAAAATCTAGGAAATTAATTAGAGAATAATGAAAGTAATAAAAACTCCGAGAAAATATTTGCAAAGTAATAAAAATAATGAAAAATTAAAGACAATAATTTCAGGTTGTTAAAAATAATTGAAAAAATTACAACATATAGTTATAACAAAAGAAAATTATTGCAGAATAATAAAAATAAATTTGAATTGAAAAAATAACTGAGATTAGAGATAAATAATTAAAAAAATATATAGAATTTATTAAAAAATAATTGAAAATGCCAAAAACCAATTTAAAAATGATAAAAATAATTAAAAATGGAAGAATTTAATAAAAATATGTGAAAAAATAATTGTAAAAATTACAGCATATATTTGAGATAAACAAGACTACTTGAAAAAGGATAGAAATAATTGGAAACTAAAAGTTAATTATGGAAATTCAAGAACACAAATTGAGAAAATTACGAAATTTATTTGATGTAAAATAAAGTGATTCAAAATCCAAGAATATCATCGAAATACTTGAAAAATACAAAAAACAAAACCCATATTTTGTAAAAACAATTAAAAATTAACAGAAGAAATTGAAAGTTAATTAATAAATAATGAAACTAATTTTATATTGAAGGAAATAATTTAAACTTGCAGAAATTTGGAATTTAAAAATCAGAGGAAAAATTGAAAAATAATGAGAATCATTGAAGAAAATTTTAGAAAAATGATAAAAATAGTTGAAATTTGTAGATATTAATTGCAATCATAAAAAATAGTTTTAAAAAATACAGAATATTTGTAAAGTAAAAGTATTACAAAATGATTTCAAGAATTTTAAATTCAGGAAAATAATTACATACTTGTAGAAATAATCGAAAATTTATTAAAGAAAATAAAAATTTCAGATATATTATTGAAATTTTCGGAATTAATCAACAAAAATTTAAAGTAATATAAAAATTGCGAAAATAATGCAAATGAAAAAAAAAAATAATTACAAATGGACGAAGTATTTGAAATTTAAGAAAATAAATTGAGGAATGATTAAAACATTAAAAAGTGGATGCAAAAACTTAAATTTGAGATACTAAATAAAAATTTAGGAAATTTATTGAAAAATAATTAATATATCTAATTAAAAGGGGGAGAAAATAATTGTAAAAATATAAAAGAAAATAAAAATTGAAAAAAATAATTGAAAAATGAGATAAATAATTGAAAATTTAGGAATTTAATTGAGGAATGAAATTTGAGAATAACTAAAGTTTGAAGAAATTTATTGCAAAATGATAACAATAATAATGAAAAATTGAAGACAATAATTTAAGTTTTTTAAAAATAATTGAAAAAATTACAACATATAGTTATAAATAATAAAAGAAAATTAATGCGGAATGATGAAAATAATTGCAAATTGAAAAAATAACTAGAATTTAAGCCAAATAATAAACAAAATTCAAAGATAAATCATAAAAATAATTGAAAAAGACAAAAATTAATTGAAAAATAAATTTAATAAAAAAATAATTGATAGAAATAATTGTTAATTGAAGAAAATATTAAAAATTTGTAAAAAATAATTGAAAGAATTACAGAATATATCTGAGATAATAAGACTACAATTACAACTATAGGTATATTATAATTCTTCGAACTTCAATTAATTTGAAATTTCATTGATTAATAAAAATTTAATTAATCCTCGCTTTGAGAATAATAAATGTAAAATTATTTAAAAATTTCTTCAATTTTTAACAAGTCTTTTTCTATTATGATTTCAATTATTTGCTACAATTTTCATCTATTTTTATCATTATTTAAAATTTTTCTTTCAATTGTAATTGTTTTCATTATTCTTTAATTTTTCACCTAAATTATAAATTCAATTTCCGCAAGTTTCAAATATTTTCTTTAATTTTTTCAAATAAATTGATTGATGAAATTTTTACTTAAAAACTAAATTTTACTAAATGAACGAATTATTTCCTTCCTATTATTAATTTTTATATTTATTGCTTTTAAAAGTTTCATTAAAATGATGTTTTAAATACAGTAAATAAACACTTTTTGTCTAATAAAATACTTACAATTAGTAACATTTATAATAATTAACTACGAACTGCCTAAAAAAAGTAATCTATGTTTTTTGGATTTATAATTTTTTTTATTGAAAAAAAATATATATAAAAAAAATATTGCGCCCCTCCAAGTTTGCGCCCCCGAGGACCGCGCCACCCTAGTTACGGCACTGTATCTAATAGTTTATGGGACTGCTAAAAATGAATCCGATGTCATTTTATAAAAATTTAAAATGGCGGACATAGATTTTTCCATTAATGACAATTTTTATAAAACTCGGTATAAAGGGGTTTTTGGGGTCGGATATTACAAATCTGATGTCACGTTTTAGATATTCAAAAAGGGGGATCCAATATGGGGGAGAAGAATTTTTCCATTTATCACTAGATGTTTTTTCTTTAAAAAATTTAGATCATATTTAACCTTTTTAAAATGTTCTCAAATTTTAAATTTTGTGGCAATATTAATTTCTTCAAGTTTCGGTTAATGTGAACTTGCATTGATTAAAAGTTCAATTAATCCAAGTTTCAAAAATACAAAATTTGGAGTGATTTAAAAATATCTTCAATTTTTAATAATTCTTTTCTATTATGATTTCAATTACTTAAAATACAATTCTGTAATATTTTGATCATTTCTCAACTATATTCTACAATTCTTAATTATTTTAACTGTTTTTAAATTATTTACTTAAATCTTAAATTGACATTACTTGACATTAAATCAATTTAATTATTTATTCCTTAATTTTATATTATTCTTCGCATATTTAAATTAATTTTTGTAATTTACCATTATTTTTGTCATTTTGCAATTATTTTTTTCAATTTTTAATTATTTTCATAATTTCTGAATTAATTTACTGAACTTTCAAATATATATCTCAATTTTCATTTTTTTAAAAATTATTTTGCAATTATTTTCTCCATCTTTTAATATTTTTATTATTTTTCAATTAATTTCCTAAATTTTCAGTTATTATCTCAAATCTAGACTATTGTTTTCAATTTTTCAATTTTTTAAACGATTTTTCAATTATTTTCTTTTGCTCAAAAACAAATTCTGAAATTTTATACTATTTTTTCCAATTTTTAATTATTTTCATTCTTTTGGCATATTTTTAAAAATTTCAATTATTTATCTAAAATTTCATTTATTATTTTCATCAATTTTCGATTATTTCTGCGATTTTTTCATTATTCTCTTTAATTACAATTTTTAAGCAATTTTGTAATTATTGTCTTCTTTTTAAACATATATTCTATGGTTTTTTCAATTATTTGTCTCAAATTTTATTTACTGTTTTTAATCTTTCATATTTAAATTATTTTAAACATAAATTTCAATAATTATTCTCAATCTTATATTATTTTTAACATATTTGAATTATTTTTTTAAATTTTGAATTATTTTTTTAAATTTTGAATTAGTTTTATCATTTTTTAATTATTTTCCTAGATTGTTAATTATTATTCTCATGTTCTAAAATTATTTTCTACAATTTTTAAGTATTTTTCTAAAATTTCATTTAATTTCATCAATTTTTAATTATTTTAATTTGTTTTCATAATTTCAAACTTATTTTTATTAATTAACATAAATTTTATTTTTTTAGTTATTTCTCTCAAATGTAATTTATTTTTTAATAACCACAGTATTGTCTGTCCACAGTATTCGACCCACTATTTTTAATTTTTAATAATTGACATCAGATTCGTAATTAGCGACCCCAAAAACCCTTTTATTCCGAGTTTTAAAAAAATTGTCAGAAATTTAAAAACCTATGTCCGCCATATTGGATCCGCCATATTGAATTTTTAATTTTCGAGGTTAGATGTGAATTCCTCGATCCCAAAACCCCTTTTATACCAAGTTTCACAAAAGTTGTCATGAATTGAAAAATTCATGTCCACGGTATTGGATCCATCATTTTGAATTTTTAAAAATGACATCAGATTTATAATTAGCGACTCCAAAAGTCTCTTTATACCGAGTTTTATAAGAATTGTCATACATGGAAAAATTCATGTCCGCTATATTGGATCCGCCTTTTTGAATTTTTTAAAAGTGATATTGAATTCGTATTTAGTGACCTTATAACCTCCTTTATACGATGTAATTTAAAAATTGTCATAAATTTAAAAATTCATATCCGACATTTGAATTTTAAAATTTTGAGGTCAGATAATTTTAATTGCGCGACCCCAAAAACCTAAATTTATAGAAATTGGCAAAAATTTTAAAATCCATGTCCATGTTGGATCGGCTATTTTGAATTTTATAAAAATGACAACGAATTTGTTTTCAGCGACTCCAAAATACTTTGAATACACAGAGTTTAGTTTTTACTGCTATAAAATTAGTGACAATCAAATTAATTTTAATTTTTTTCAACATTTTATAATTAAGATATAGATGTAAAGGTTGTTTGGATTTTTATAATTGTAGTGCAAGATGTATATTTATTTTTTGAAAAAATCCACATTTATTCGCTTTAATGTATGTAAAGCTTTTCGCCCATCTACGATGGACCTCTTCAGACAATTAATTACGAAACAAAATGGATTTTCCAACTTCACATTTTTTTTATAATTAACTTGTTGTAAACAATAAATTAATTGTTATTCATGTTATTGTTATTTTTTTTTAATAAATGCAAAAGAATAACAATTGAAAAAGTAAACAATAAAAATGTACTCCTTTGAAATCTTCAGCATTTGAAATAAAGTACCTATTGATTTAAAAAGTTTACAATGGAGCGTTAAAAATCTGTTGGAAAGTTGTTTCTTTCTAAAGTTGTAAAACAGCATGTACCTGAAGAGAATAAATAATTCAATGATAATGTTTTATATACAAGCAGAAACCAAATGTCGATATCTCGACGTGAGATTCACTCATTCAATTTCTTTTTAATGACAGGCAGTTCTCTTGAAGCTGTAAAATATCGAAGTGTTCATAAAATGGATAATAAACAAGCAAGGGTCAACGTGAATGGTGATCTGTGCAGATTAAAAGTACATTTCCGCAGAAAATTATTATAGGGGATTTCATTAAATCTGGATTAAAACTTAATGTAATAAGAAACACTGTAATTTTTATTTTTAATTCACCTACCAATATAAATTTCTCATTGAAAAATTTATTGGCATATTTTAATAATGTTGACACTTCAAATCAGTTATTGGATAAAACAATCTTATTTTTAAGAGACTCAAATTAAAATAATTTAATTAAATTAAAAATTATTTTCAAATCATTATGAATTTATTCTTCATTATTAATTTATAACAATTATAAAACAATCTTTTAGAAGAAAAGGAAAAGTTTTTCTGTTGATGTAAATAATTTATTTGAATGGAAATAACTTTAGTGATTAAATGTAGAATATATGTCAGTGATATTTTAAACCAACGAGATTCAATTAATTCTTAAAGTAATGTGATTAATTTTGTATACATAGAATATTATTTAATACTTTATAAATTCTCTTTTCCCATTTTCACATCATATAATTTTTATATCATTATGTCATACATATATTTTTAGTTCAATCTAAATCATTTATACAATTTATTAAAAACAATTATAAACATTTTATAAAAAAAATAAAGGTTTTTTTAAACATTATCTTATAGAAAATAAAAATACTCACCTTTTTTCGGTATTTTTTTGTAAACCTAATATTGTAAATAATGGAAGCAAAAGCGAAACTAAACTAATCTTTTCATTATAAATTCTTTTCTTCTTAGTGCTTTAATTCCATACTTATAAAAAAACTTCCTTTAGTGATAAAGGAAAAACTTTGTCGCGAGAAGTTTTCAGAGCATTAAAATTCCCTGGACAACTTTTTGATCCGAAGGTTGGAGAGCGCGTATTATCAAAATTAGAAGTTTGTTGTAACTTATTATTAAACAGTGTAATCTTTAATAGTTTTATTTACACTTAGCGATTTTTCTCTAACAAAATTTAAAATTTATAAAGGTTCAGGTGCATTTCAGTAATTAAATTCTCTATTGATTTCTTAAAAAACTTTTGATTTTCTTGTTTATTTACTTGTTTATTACAACTACGACACAATTAATAGTATTTAGCAGAAAATTTATTCAATATTTAAAAAAATCATAGAATGCGTCATATTAAAATCAATTTGAAGCATTATTGTAATAAAATACAATAAATGGAAAAAATAAAATTTATTATAATACTATTATTTTTTAAGAGTATCCAATACTTTTTTAGTCTTCGTAATTATGATCTTCATCGATTTCTCGATTCCAAAAAATTTTTTTTTGTTTATTTATATTTTATTGTTTATAACAAATTGAAAAAATCTGAATTTTGGAAAAATAATATATATTTTTTTAAATCAAAGAATTGGAAAATCAAATCCGACATAATGTAAAAATTATTTAAAAATATTCTCTTTATTGAAAAAAAATGTATATACCTATGTAATTACATTTTTAATAATTAAATAACATAGTAGTTAAATAACTTTTTAGTGGAACAATATAAATACAAAAATTAAAAAATATATATGAATAAATCTCGGAACATTTTTAAACTATTAAAACAATTATCTTTAAAATAAAGAATAAACCCATTGAGGTCAAGTTTTTTCAAAATTTTATGACCTTAACAAGTAAATATGAAGATAAAAGTTAGAGTGAAATTTTCACAATTATTCAACAAAATATCAATTTTTTAAGAAAAGTATTAATACTTTAAAATTTTTAAAATAGGTAACTATTTTTGTTCATTGAATGTTTGAAGAAATAATTATTATTTTAACTCATGAATTGACATTAGAATTAATTGAAATTTGATTAATTAAATTAAACTTTCTCACTCTTGAAGATTTTTATCACAAAAGACTGCGAGAAAGATTAAATTTAAAATTGCGGCTAAAACGGAAATAAGTGAAAATTTATATCGTTCTAATTTTAAATAAATTAAATGTGGAAAAAGATACAAAATTTAATAAATTAAAATTTAGAGCTGATTAAAATTCATAACTAATTGAAATTGAAGTGTGTGATTAAAATTTGAACGAATTAAAATTCAGATCGTTTAACACTTTAGTGCAATTAATTTCGACTTTAAATAATTTGATTTAATTCATAAATAAAGTTATATTTTATTTAGAGTATTTCAACAAAAGAAAATACAAACAAACCAAACAAACAAAAATTCTAAAATGGTTAATTTTTTAAAAATTTTTAGTAATATAGCATAATTCTAGACCAACAATTATGACTAAAAAAATTGTCATCAATGAAAAACGTGTAAAAATTTAACTTTTTTCTCTTCCCTTAAATATTGAGTTTCTTTCATAATACTTATTATTTGTTATCAACATTTTTTCTAGATAAAAAAAACGTATTTTCTACTGAACTACGAATAGTTTTAGAATATTTAATTTTTGACAGAAAGTATAAAAATTTATAACTATAATGAAACATTTTTCAGCGATTTATGTAAGATTCAGTTTAAACAGATTTTTGAAGTTGCTTTTTACGAATTTCGTGTCAAAAAATAAGTTTTCAAAACTTCAATTCAAAATGTCGGACTCAAAAATTTTGAATATTTGATTTATTTAAGTTGAACTGAATTTAAGGCAATTTTTGGGTCACTTATCACAAAATTAGTGTCAAAAATAAATGTTCAAAATTTCCTACATAAATGTTAAACACAATTTTTAAATTTTTGGTTATCAAACAAATTTTGAAAAATTATTTATGACAACAAATTTGCAACAACTACCCACAAAAAACACCTTGAGTCAAGTTTCGCTTCGATTAATGGAAAACTGAAAAATTTTCAATAGATACTCCATTTTGAATCAAAAATTCTAAAAATTTATTTTGCGACACCAAGTTTGTTTCTTTAAATTTTTATAGAAAGAGAAAAAAATTATTCCAAAGAACAAATTTTGTTGAATAAAAATGTCACGTGGGATACTTTAAATATTAAAAAATGATCCAAAAAAATCAAGTAAAGCTACAAACTAGAGTTTTTTTTCTAGAATTTGCAATATTCTATTGTTAAAATAATTCACTAAAACATTAGTTATACAATTATAATTTAACTCATTGTTTAAACAAATCATTGTTATTAATCAAATTTTTTAAAATAAAACTAGAAACTTGCAGTTTTTTTTTATATTTTAAAATTTTGCATGTTAAGGATAAATAAAAAAAAATTGGATGTTGTTTCTTAAACGGTTAAAATTTCAAATTTAATTATTTATACTAAAGAAATAACAAAAATCTAAAATTTTATGATTCTAAAAGCAATTTCAGAAAATATGATTTATAAAACATATATTTAATGGTTTATTTTTTACAGTTTAATTAAAAAAATAGTTATTATAACTGATTTTTTGCTTCAATTCTTGTTTTGCTCACCGAAATAAATCATAATTATAAATTTGTTGAATGTTTGAGAAAAATGAGTGTATTTGCACTTTGGATTTAGCTTATTTACACTGAGAGAATTGATATTAAGAAATATTATTTTTAGTGTCAAAAAAAATTTGAATATTTTTTTACTGACCTATTGCAATCAACTGCAAATTGAGAAAAAATTACACCTATTTTTTTATTTTTTTGATCAGACAATATTAAGGGGTGCCTTTGCACTTTATTTTCCAACATGAAATACATGGAAAAAGCGTACTTTTTTTTTGTCAAATTCCAAAAATTTTTAAATTTTTTTTTAAAAAATGCTCAGAAGTTTACGAGGCCTTGAAAAAAACCGTCGTTTATTATAATTATTTTGCCAATTAACCTCTCTAGGGGTTGATTTTAAAAAACCAACCCTTAATATTTTAAATTCAACATGTATAAGTAAATAGGTCTGAAATACTGTTCTTCTTTGTCGTCCTTATCCTAATTTTCCGTCAAAAAACAAAATACGAGATTTGATGCATTTTGAAATTAATTTTCAATTGTTTTAACAGTTTTGATTTGCTTAAACAATTTATTTTGCTTCCTCATAGAGAAAGCTTTGTATTCATTCAAACTTATAAATTTTTGAAAATGCTTCAAATTAATTTTCCTCTATCTAGAAATATGTTATATGAGATCCCGGTCAAATGTCCGGATGTATGTGTGTGTGTGTGTGTGTGTTTGGATATAGTTTTTTTATGAACACGATAACTCGAGAACACTTGAACGGATTTGAATAAAAATTGGTATGGTTATTTTTATAACTAAAATCTGGAATCAGACACAAGGGTTTTTAAAAATAACTCTTAAAAAAAGATTTATTGAATTCTTTTTTGTGTAAAATTCGTTTTTTTTTTAAAGTTTTATCCCATAAATTTAACTTAATATATAAAAAAATCATATTCCTTCCTCCAAAACAAATCGTTTGACCTATATTTAGTTTATATTTTGTTAATATTGTAAAGAAATAAATCGCAATTTTCAAATTTTTTAATTATTAAGAAATTACTTTACTTCTTCCTCCATGAGGCTACAAATATTTTTGCTGACTCGGCCTGTTTTGTATATTTTTGGTACTATCTAATTTTTTTTAAACTTACGATTACTAAAATAACGAAAAGAAGAAATTTTCTCAAATTGATATTTATTTATTTAAACAAGTTAAATTGTTTAAAAACAATTTTTTATTAAATACACCCAGAATCATGTATTTTTTTAGATTGTTCGTTGAATAATTGTGATATTAAAATTATTCCTTTAAATTACAGTTTACAACATATATTTAATTGTTTAAACATGTTTTATTTGTTTAAAAATTTTTTTTTTATATTTTTGAATTTTTGTAATAATTCACAATTCTTTCAAGATCCATAAAAATACATTTTCTTATTATTAATATCATACTAAAATTAATGTGTTAGTGTTGCATAAATAAATGAATACATTGAATGCGAAAAAAGTACGAAAATTTACGAATTTATAATCAATTATAAATTTTATGTAAGTCAATCGATTCGTTTTAAGGTAAGAAATATAATTTTTACTAATTAAGTTGTTTTTTTTTAAAGTTGCTTTTAAACAATTTAATTTGTTTAAAAAAACATATGTCAATACGAGAAAATAATTTCTTTTTTTCGTTATTCAAGTAATCGTAAAATTATGAAAAAATTAGAGAAAACCAAAAATGTACAAAACATAAATTATTTAAACAATTGATAATTAATTTTAAAATGCATCAAATCTCGTATTTTGTTAATTAACCAAAATCTATTTAAAACTACAAAAAAAATTCAGACCCATTTACTTATATATGTTAAATTTACTTTGAGGGGTGGTTTTTTGAGACACCCACAGAGGGGGGTTATTTTTAAAAAATAATTGTAATAAACAACGGTTTCTTTAATTTTGCTCATTATTCAATGCCTCATAAACTTCAGAGTTTTTTTTCAAAAAAATTAAAAACATTTTTTGCAATTAATTAATTTTTACAATAAATATTTTATAAGAGGAATAAAGGGTGCAAGCGGGACCCCTTAATACTGTCTAATCGAAAAAAGAAAAAATAGGTGTACATTTTTTCTTCGGTTTGCTGTAGGTTAGGAAAAATATATTAAACACATATGGGACATTGCACATGACAGTTTCATTCAAAAATTGTTTTCGCTTGGAATAATTCTTTCCTAATTCTATATGAAAAATAAGGAAATATGTATTTCTTTATTTTCTTTTTGAATGAAATTTACAGAAGTTATGAATTCATGAAATTTAATGCTTTCAGAAACATAACACTTTTGATATTCGTTTTTATCTGTTATTATTAGATAGTTAAAAGTAATACTCTACACAAGATTTGTGCAGTTTTTCTTCAACTTTTTGGATACGTTATAACAAAATAACGTTTTGGACAAAAATAATGACAACAAAAATACATAAAATATAAAATTTAAGCCTAAGTAGTGACTTTTCTCAAAATCGAAGTCATCAATTTTCGATTTTTTTCTTTTAATGTAGTTACTGATTAATAAAGAAATTTTCTTATCAGTCTAAAAATGGCCTTCTTTAACGTTTAAATTATATTTATAATTATTCTTCGTTGCATAAATTTTAAAACATGAATTTTGAACGAAAATGTCACGTGGACCCATTTTGACAGTTTGTTTACAAAAAAATTGTTCAAACAATTTTTTTTTGAAAAATCTAATAGCAGTAATCAAAAGTAGGAAAGAAAATTATTAAAGGATCAATATTTGCAATTACAAAAAATACATATTGTTAATAAAATTTTTTTTTTAATTTGATGAATTTACAATACGACGAAGCATGTCGAAACTTGATTTTTCCTAGTACTAAAGCAATAATATATAAACTTATAAACCGAAAGTAACTTTTGAAATGAGGACATTTTTCTTAAAAAAACTGAAATACTTTTTAAATATTTACAATTTGTTTAAATAATAAATGTGTAAACAAATTTCTAAACAATAATTTTTAGAAAAAAACCCATTAACGTCCATGCTTAGAGAAATAAGGATATCAGTCCATATTCTTACGGAATCATGGATAATAAAAAGTTTAACAGGGGAAAGAGGACAGTGAATAAAACGGTAACTTTTGACGTTAAAAATTGTTTAAAAAATTATTTGTTTAAACAAATTGTTGTAAACGAAAAGAAACGAACTGATATTTACGAAAAATAAGTAACGCCACACAGTGGTCTGAATGCCAAATCTAGGTGGACAAAAGTCGAAAAATCTATCACTTTCAAAATTTTTTTTTTTAGTTTTTTTATGTTCTATTATATTCAGAGGGTCCACTTTTGTATGATTCAATCACTAAAAAAAATGTATATGACTGTATTAAGGCATGAATTGGCGAAGACTCACGCGTAGTTTATTTTGCTCTGAAAATCATAGCTTTAATTTAACAAAGCTAGTGACCTATTAAATCATCAAATTTTAAACGTTCCTATAATATGAATTCTAAAGTTTGATTTACACTCTGTAAGATACTGTAACATTAATTATTCTACATTTAATGTTTATATAAGAAAGCCGACGACAAAGGTAAGTTTGTCTGCTAATTTTATATTACAAAATTCAAAATGAAAAAAGTAAAAATGTCCAAATTTGTCTAAAAAGTTATTTATGGGAAAATGTTTATTAAGCCTTAAAGTTTCCACAACCATTAACACTTTTTGCCACTTTTTGCCACTTTTCGATATTTTCATGTTTAAAACGAATCGTGAAACCCGGTTTCAGATGGACAAATCTATTTCCTCACAGACGTTTTGATGCTATTTTACACCACTTTATTATTAGCAGTTTTTGAGGTTGCTGATTACGAATTTGAAGTCAGATTTAAAAAATTCAAAATGGCGGATCCAATATGGCGGATCAAAAAATGAAGAAATTATTGTATATCAATAAAACATGGTATTTAGAGGTTTTTGGGGTTGCTGATTACGAATTTGTTATTAGATTTCAAAAATTCAAAATGACGGATCCAATATGGCCGACCTAAAAATAAAAAAATTAGTTTTCTTTAATATGACATGTCATTTGAGGGATTCTAAGGTCGCGGATTACGAATCTGAAGTCAGATTTAAAAAATTCAAAATGGCGGATCCAATATGGCGGATCAAAAAATGAAGAACTTATTGTAGGGGAGACCGAGGAGGAAAGTAACAGAGGTGGAAAGTAACAACGTTTATAACTTCTAAACCAATCAGCGGACAGACATGGTCCTAAAGTAATTTTTAGTCAGTTTTACCCCCTCTACCTCCCCCATATCATGCGCGAGCTGGTTCAGGAACCGTATGTCTGATATTGACTTCAGATAATCCGTGACCCTGAAAACCCATTAATGCCATGTTATATTTAAATAAACTAATTTTTTATTTTTAGGTTGACCATATTAGACCCGCCATTTTGAACTTTTGAAATCTGACTTCAGATTCGTAATCCGCGACCTTGAAAACCCTTAAACGCCATTTTATATTAAAGTAAACTAAATTTTTAAATTTTAGATCGGCCATATTGGATCCGCCATTTTGAATTTTTAAAATCTAATAACAAATTCGTAATCAGTAACCCCAGAAACCTTTAAATACCATGTTTTATTGATATACATTAATTTCTTCATTTTTTGATCCGCCATATTGAATCCGCCATTTTGAATTTTTAAAATCTGACTTCAGATTCGTAATCCGCGACCTTAAAAACTCTTAAATGCCGTGTTATATTAAACTAAACTAATTTTTTTAATTTTAGGTCGGCCATATTGGATCCGCCATTTTCAATTTTTCAAATCTCACTTCAGATTCGTAATCAGCAACCCCAGAAACCTTTAAATACCATACTTTATTGATATACAATAATTTATTCAGTTTTTGATCCGCCATATTGGATCCGCCATTTTGAATTTTTAAAATCTGACTTCAGATTTGTAATCAGCGACCTCAAAAACTGCTAGAAACAAAGTGGAGTAAATTTGCATCAAGGCGTTTTTGAGTAAATAGTTTTGTCCAGCTAGAATCGGGTTTCAGACCACTGTGCGCCATTTGATTGTACGCAAAAAATTAATAAAGAAACAGGTGTGATATTCCCAATTATTTTACTCTTTTTGTTATAAATAATTATTAAAGAATAACAATGACAATCACTTTTATATCCCTATTTCCCTAAGCATCGGCGTTAATGGACTTTATTTTATAAAAACCGTTGTTTAGAAATTTGTTTAAACAATTATCGTTGAAACAAATTGAAAATTTTTTAAAAGTATTTTAGTACTTTAAGGGAAAATATCCTCATTTTGAATGTTACATTGGGCTTATTTCTTATTGCTTAAGCACTAGAACAAAATAAGTTTCAGCATGCTTCCTAGCACTATAAATTAAATTAAAAAATTTTTTTTTATATATATAATATGTATTTTTTTTTTAAAATTGTAAATATTGATCCTTTACTAACTTTTTCCGTACTTTAGATTTATGCTATTAGATTTTACGAAAGAAAATCGTTTAAACTATTTGTTAAGGCAATTTTTGTTTATACAAATTGTAAAGATAACAAATTGTATTTTTTTATGTTTTGTCAAAATATTCTCATTTTAATTGTTACTTTGATTCCTCAACTGACAGTTTTGGCTAAGGCATTTAAGGGTTTAATAAAAAATTAAACTTCTCTTAATTTTCCACTTTAAAAGTCGTATTCTATTTATTTTTAATTTCGATAGCAAAATTCAAGCCGGACATTTCCAGATATTGTGGATGAGCATCTATCTTTTAATAGAGAAAAATTTCTGAAGTATACCAGCAAATTCTGAAATTTACTGTATTTATTTAACAATATGGAAAATTTAAACGACATTATTATTTTATTAAACAGTCCAAAGGATTTTTCGAAAAAATTGAATTTTCCTTAGTTATTTTTAGACATTAATATCTAGGTATCTAATGATCCGATTTTAACGAAATTTGGTATGAGTATACAGTAAATATTGCAGTTTTGATTTAAATAATAAAAAATTTTAATTGCTAATATTTGAACCGTTTGCTCGAAAAACGGCTTAATTCGGTTTTAAACATTTTGAGAAATCATAAATCATAATTTACTGCATTTGTTATCTCAGAGTAATTATTAGTATATACGTATATACTATTCAATATTATAAACAATTGAATTCTTTGTTCCTTATAAACAATCAGGAAAATGGATCCAATTTATTTATTATAAATAGTTCTGCTCTTCAAAAAGTAAAGTTATTAATTTTATCAAATTTTGATAAAATATCACTGAGGGACGTAGACTGAACTAGTGAAATATAAAAATGTAACATTATTATTAAATTTAAAGTTTAATATTTGTCATCTGGGATGTTTAAATTAAATTTAAAATTTGTATTTATTATTATTAAAAACTGGAAGATTATTAATTTTTTTTTAGTTTTTAATGTAAAAAATAGTTAAATTAAATCTGAAAGTATTTGAATCAGTAAATCAACGATCTAAAAGTATCTTCCAGGAAGATAAAATTTGTTAAAAAATTTATAGAATTTGTTAAAAAGAAACTAAATCAACAAAAAAATTTCTTGTATTTAGAATAGATTTAACTATTCAAATCCAGTTAAATTGAAACAATTTGTATATTATACTTAGTGTTTAGAAATGTGACTTTTGTTTGTTAACAAACAATATGTTATCTAATAAACAATTAATTTTTTTTTTATAATACCTTGCGTGGTTAAACACTATATTATTATATAGTGTCTCCAGTATTATTAACAAAAGTTATAAGATATTTTCAGTTAAATATAAAATTGATCTATACATATTTTGAAGCAATTCACATTTGTTAATTAAACAATTTTAATCAACAAATGCTCAATTTCATGTTGACAGCAAGTAAACTTTTAATTTGTTGCAAAGACTTTTAGATTTAATTGAACTATTTTGTACAAAAATTATACCTTGAAAAACTAAAGAAAAAATAATAATTTTCCACTTTTTAATAATCAAAATAAAAAATGAAAATTCAATTCAAAAATCTCAAATGATAGTTCAATGTGTAATTTTATTATCTTTTATTTTAAAAAAAGAACACTTAAATCGGATAAGAATTGGGTTCTCGAAATCAATTTGTTGATAGAAGAACTTTTTGGTAGTCGTGCCGCAAGAAAGAGGTAGAGTGACGTACCTCCCGTCAGAAAAAACCCAATAATTTTGCTTCTAATTTCAGTCCACGAAATTTAAAAAAAGGTATCGATCGTTATAAAATATCCTTTTCAATGAAATTTGACAATCAAAATAATTTTGCAATACCAATCATTAAATATTAACAATTAAAATTTTTTATTATTTAAATTAGAACTTCAATATTTACAGCATACTCATACCAAATTTCATTAAAATTTGATCATTAGAACCCAAGGTATTAATTTTTCAATTAAACACTATCAAAAATTGCAATTGTTTATAACCAAGGGAAATATATTTTTTTCCAAAAATCCTTAGGACTGTTTAATAAACTCACAATGACGTCTACATTTTCCATATCAGAAATTTTTAATCAATTTATCTAATATAGCAAAATTTTTACTATCCATTTTTCTTAGTGTCGAAAGAGAAGAGAAAATGTGGGGAAGAGGCGTACTATGTCATTCTTTACCCACCTTCCATTTTACCACATCTTCAATGCAAAGATGTTTTCTTTGAAAACTCAGTTTCCTTCAAAAATGTAAATCTCACAAACCCGCTGATCTGAAAGTAGGTCATTGGAGGCAAAAGACACCATCAGAGAAGACGATCTTTTGCTTTTGACCATGAAAATTGTCGCCTCTGGACGAACTAATGCATTAATGGGGTTCTGGATGCGATGGAACGCTGCTGTGGTAGTCTGAGTAAATTCAGAAAGTTGTGCTACAGAGGCCACCGACGATCAATGCCATCGCATCACCGACTTACTACCACTACTAATAGATTCTACTTTGAAATCTATTGAAAGCTTTTCCAACACGAGTCTCGCTTCTTCTGTCCTTTAGACTAAACAACCCTTGGCATTTTATTCTTTCGACGTGACTGTGCTTTTGACCGGTTGCAACTCCTGGACACCAAACCACATTCCACCGATAACCAAGAAAAATTCTCGTCTCATTTAAAAGCCATTCAATTATCGGAACCCTCGAGCAGACTTGGACGTTGTCAGGTTGCAAGTGGAATTTTCGTTTGTCAGCTGCCGAGAGAAAAAAAAAGCTATGCAGAAATATTTTCCCCTTGCTTTCACGGATCAAGCGGAGTGTAAAATTGCTAGCAAATGAAACCGCCGGATGTGCTCACTTACCCGTCTCGACTGTCACAAACTCCAGTCGTTTAAGTATCTCAAAATCTCGCAAGAATTCTGGATAAAAGTGGTTAGATCTCTTTTTCAAGGACTTTCTTCTCAAGAGCACTTTGTACTTAACTTAATAACGCGAGGGAAAAAAAAAATCTTTTATCAGATTTCACTTTAATGACGCTCCATCTCTGCGAAATAATTAGTTAGAATAAAATTTTTAATTAAAGTATCGCGTGTGCGTTATAATAGAGATAATGATTTTCTACTGACGGAAATTCAACTAGAGCTAAAAGGTGCGATTGTATCATCAAAGTAAAACACGTGTTCCTTTGTACATAATTTATTATCGTACTGGTATTTTGACACTGGTTATTTTACGAAAGATAATATCTAGCCTCTTTATTAATAATGTTCTTTTTTTTTGTTTTGTTTTCTTTTGTACAAGAAATTTGTTCGTGTTCACCAAAATGGTAAAATCACAATAAGATCAGCAAACCTGTCTAAAGTCTCAGCATTTTGCGATTATGACTGTCTCCCCCCAATTTGCACACGAGTCACGCTGATGTGTTATTATTATTGTCACTGTGTTCTTGAAAAATTAGTTTGTGATTGTTAAATTTGGAAAGAACGAGGTTGCCGATCCTCAATAGGGCTTTGGATCGCCGATTCACAATTTATAATCGATTCATTAAATTCGTACAAAATTACTATTGAAGTGCTTGTGGAGGTTCGGCGATCGAAAGCCCTTTGATCTCAAGTCGAATTGTCCCCGTGTGACTTGAACAAAGAGAAGTTGATCAAGCACGTTCTAAACTCGGTCACCATCTCTCAATCGTCGAGCTGAGTGAGTGAACTTCAATGTTTTCCTGACGCTGGTACTGATCCCTTCGACGAATAGGGGCTCGTCGAGATAAAACCACGGTGAGAGCCGCTGCGGCCCCTAAAGCAGCTCCAACTAAAACCAACATACCGGGATGAGCACCCGCTGATAAACCTTCGGACACACGAGCACCTGAATCCGTCACTTGTCCACTCAATTCCTGCGCCACCGTATTCGATACGTCATTTGTTAAGGACACGTCTTCCTTAGCACCGCCCACCTTGCCGTTGAGCTGACTATCCTTTTTCCGATGATCGTCCTCTTCCGGCGAACGTGACTCAAGTTCTGATATCTTCTCCATCCCCTGAACTTTATTGGAAGTTTTCACGTCTTCCTTCGTGAGCCGCATACTGCCCATGTAACGTTTTCCATTCTTCTGCTTCTTTGCCTTCACCCTCCCATCTGCAATGTAACCACCGACCCGGTTGTTGTTCCTGTCTTTCGGAATCTGAGTAACGGTTTTGATAACCGGCGACTTCTCAACCGTTAAAGTGCTTTGCTTCCTCTCTAAAGGAGGAGATGGTCGCTCACTGGGAAAATTTCTGGCAGATTCCTCAGTTGGAGAATGCTTGTCGGTTGGAGATGGGTTATCAAAGGAATCAATTAAAGATTGGGTATGAAAGGAATTAATTGGAGAATAAGATTCCGTGGAGGAAACAATGTGGATATTGGGAATAGTATCGGTAAAGTTTCCGGAAGGGTTGACAGTGGGTGGAATTTCTGTAATTGAAGCGGGAGGAGGGGGCATTTCAGACAGATGGTAACCAGCCAGTTGCAGTGGTTCGGTACAGCGTGCCGGTTCGCCCATCTCCTCATGCTGCCTGATCCATTCCCCGAGCCAGTACAATTCCCTGCTGCAGTTCCAGTCGTTTCCGGAGAGACCGAGTTTCCGTAATTGCGGAAGGTCGTAAACAAGATCCGATTGGATGTCCGTGACGTCGATATAAGCCAAATTTAATTCCGATAAGCTCTTGCATGCCGATAAAGTAGCGTCGTCGGTGAGAAGTTGAGCGGCTAGGACGGGACTGTGCGAAAGGTCGAGGGTCGTCAATCTTTCAGGGGTCGGTACCGGAAAGGCCATGTCTCTTTGTTCCTGTTGCTCCCGGTTGAGGGAACTCAACCCCGATATCTGAAGCTTGGCCAAATTAGTTAGTCCACTAAAGGTATTAGCCGGTAATGCCTTAATAGGGTTATTTGATATACTCAACTCCTCCAATGTCGGTAATTGGCTGAAGGAACCCTCCTCGATTGACTCGATCGCATTGTCATTAAGTTTAAGGATGCTTAAATTGTACAATCCATCTAAGTCACCAAATCGCAAAGTCGATATCGCGTTTCGCTCAAGATGAAGCTCTGTTAAACTGCTGGGCAAACTGTGAGGCACGGTCGCTAAAAGATTGCCTGATAGATTTAATACCTCCAGGACTTCGAGACGTCCCAAGGCATCGTCTTCCACTTCAGTTAACCGATTGTCCGATAAGTCCAACAGTCTTAAGAGAGGGTAACTATCAAGATCCCCACCACCAATCGAGGTTAACTTGTTACCCGCCAATCGTAGTGCTCTCACTGACCTTGTGAGTGCCGCTGGCACACGAACAAGTCCCGTGTGAGAGGCATCCACCGTCTCAAGACGTCTCCCCGTCCCCAAAAGAAGCGACACGTCCCGTTCCCGAAGCGGGTTTTCGGATAATCTCAAAATCGAAAGACCCGGCAGGGGTTGTAGTACTCCAGATGCCGCTCGTGAAATACCGTTTCGGGAAACGTCAAGCTCTCTTAATCTTCCGAGACTCTCGAACCACCTGGCACCGAGAACTCGCAGCTGGTTCCCACTTAGATCTAACTTTTGCAAATACTCGAGCGGAGTTAACGCATTGTCCGGCAGCGTGGCGAGTTTATTGTCCGAGAGGTCGAGCACCTCGAGAACACTCAAGCCGCTGAACGCGTCCTCGGTCAGATTCCATAATCCATTGTTGCTAATCCTCAGCCAGACGAGTGCCGGAAATGTCCTCAACTCTTCGTCACCAATGTCACCGATCTGATTGCTTGACAGGTCAAGGACCGTCACGTTGCACAACCACTGCGCTTCACTTGCCCCCACATCACGCACCTGTACAAACTTGTTATGAGACAGATTTAACTCCCGCACTTGATCGAGTCCACTCCACGTCACGTTCAACATCCCGAGCGAGCAATTGGTCAAGACAAGCTCCTCTAGATTCGATAGTCCCATTGTCGAATTGTCAAAACTGTCCAGAAAGGACCTCACCTCCATTTCCTCAATGCCGTTTAGATTGAGCTTCCGGATGCTGGGCGATAGGTCCGACGGTATGGGAACTTTGCCGGTGCATGTCACCTGCACGGTCAGTGTCTCCGGATAGCATTGACAATGATCAGGACACGCAAAGCTACTTGCCATAAAGGCGAGGAGCAGTGTCAGAATCCACATCACTTATGATCTTGATATTTTCACATGGTGTCGGGTTTTAGTTATGTCTCCCTCATCACTTATTTTCGTCATATTGGAGGGTTGCCGGGCATGCTTAGGGGAAGCACTGGAGAAAGCACGATTCGCGAGGAGAAGAGCGATTTCCGGAGGATTGTAGGAGAGACGCTCTTCGGGAGGAAGACTCGAGCAACACTGCGGTGCTCGTTTCGAACTGATGCGTTCGCCTCGGTTGTACGCCGCTACCTACAACCCCCCTCCCTGCTCTTCCATTTCCCCCCGGTATCGTATATTCGCCACCCTCTGTGTCTGTCCTACCAACGCTGCTTTTCCTCTCGAACTCGATAAGGGGTGCACGCGGGCGCGCGCGCTTGCGTCCTTCCCAGCCCTCCTTGCAGTGAACCACCGATTTCACGAACTGCCACCGCTGCTTTCTTAAACTCGTTTCTCATCCGATAATTGCGACCGAAGCCCTGCACTCTCAAACCTCCAGAGTTCACGTGTCAGGAGATGCAAGACTTTCGATCGTCGACTGATTGAGCTCAACTGCCGGTCGCTTTGTTGATTGCGAGCTTTGGTTCAGTCGAGTTTGGTATTGTGTTTCGGTATCTTTCGGATTATTGAAGGGTCTATTTCAACTCGTTAGGGTGATGAGGCTGATGCTTGTTTGCTTTAAACAAGGATTCTTATTCCTTTTGTTTATTGGGCTACAATTGTCATTATTCCGTTTCTTATAAACCTATGCGCTTCGAAGTAAAAAAAAAAAAAAAATATCGAATAATAGGTACCTATCAACAATTTGTTTAATCAATTGTAAATTGGAAGCAAAAGCAGATGGGTAACTTCTTTTAAAATTATTATTATAATGGGATCATTTATCGACAAATAACATATGTATTTAATTAACAAATAATTGAGAGATTGTTTCTTTTTGATGAAAATTAGGTTTGTTTTACGCTAATAAGAGGTAGCATTACATGAATAGAACTGACGTTTTGATTGCAGATTAATGTTTTCCAATACAAGAAGAAGAAAAAAAGAAAATCTTATGAATAAAAACCAACAGAAATATAGGTTTTTTCACTGTTGTCTACATTACACTTTCAGTGTGTTTATGTTTATTTAACTACCGTACATGGATCGAAACTTCTTTTCTTACATATGAATCAATTCAGAAGAGAATCTGTCTTTTACTTTGTGGCGACTGAGTTACAGTACTGGCCAGTACTGGCAACAGCCTAAAAATATTCTAAAAGACTATTTTTAAATGTACAAAAGTGTTGTGGTTGAATTCTTTAATATAGACATTTTATATTGTTAAAATATAAATATATATATTAATTTTTTGTGTTGTGAGTATTACGCATTTATATTTCATATAATTTTATATTGAGAATCTTTTATATTAATATTTCAATATATTTACATACACAAACATTCACACATACACTCAACCACATAGTGTAATACACTGAATTATTACTGTATTTTTATGTACTTTTTCAGGTTGTGCTCAGGAACGTTTAATTCCTAAATTTCGAATTTTCTAAATGTAAATTTTTAGTTTTCCTTAAAATTCAATTTTTCTACGACATCTGCACTTTTATCTGCATCCTTCTTACCTGGCAATCGCATGATCCCTTGCCAAGGACGTATCCGTACCTCCCCCGCGACTGATCATAAAATCGGCCAGGACAGGCTACTATCTCGATCTTTTTCTATCTTTAAGGTTTTTATTAGTTTTCTCTTTCTAAAGCTTCTAGAATTTTCTAGAAGCTATTTTTCCACAAGCAATTTGCAGTGCCGATGCCATTTTTGAATTTAGTCTTTGACCCGTTCTCGTCCTGGGAACAACCTCGCTCCGAGAATCTGAAATAAATGCTTAATTTGTTAAAATTTAAATTATTGTATATTAATTCGTTATTATTTGCACCCTATCGACTAAAACTTAACAAATCTATAAGAGTATTCTGTTTAATGATTCATAAAAATGTAAACTAGAATTTTGTACATAAGAGGTTGACTTGAATTTAACCTGAAGAGATAGCGATTTGACAATGCGTTTCTTGTCAAATCGTTACAAGCGATTTACAGAAAACTTTATTCAGCATACATGAATCTAATTTCATGACAATTGAAAGTATACACGTTGTCAACATTTAAAACTGAAAGAGCAATAACAAAAACAATATTTTAAAAATCAGTGTCAAGAAGAATATAAATTATTTGATAAATTGAATAGTTTTTTGCGTTGTATTAATTTCTTTTAAAAGTGTTTGTGAGAATTGGAGACGTTAATGTGAATCAAGGTTACTATTATTTGTCATTTAAATTTCTTAAACTAATTGTAAGTACTAAGTGTACGTAATTATATGTAAATACGTAACTTTACGTTATTACGTAATAGTACGTAATGAATGTAATGTTACGTAATGAACGTAATGTAATAACGCAATTACCGATGTAGGTAAAGTTATATTGAATATAATGTAGGTATTTGGTCACATTTATAATGATTTGTGTTTTTTGCAATTATTTCGTAAACGAATTAGTTTTAGTCAAAAATGCATTAAACATAAAATATGTATTTTGGTGAGAGCTACAACTTTTGAGAAAATTTTCTTTTTATATTTGCAATATTTAAAGAGATAAATGGAAAAAAACCTAAATTTTAATGATTTGTCATACGTACTAGGAAAAAAAGCGCAAGCCAAATTTTATTATTTCTTAAAATAATGTTTCATTTATGTATAATTATGTGAAATAAAAGAAATACATAATATAATAAAAAAAGAAAATTAATGATAAGAAGACATTGGAATAAATTTAAATTGATGTGATCTTTGATTCATCGTATATACCAATTTGCAAATTTTGATTAATTGAAGATTAATAAAATAAAATAAAGATGAAGAATAAAATGAAGAGTATGAAGAATAATGATTAAAAAATAATGATATACCTAATACCGTTTAGAATGTTGAAGAAATAGAAATAGAATATATAGTTATTGTAAGTTTAGACATTATTTTACTGTTGATTATTTTATATTTTAAGACGTCTATATAAATATATAAGTATGTAATGTAGAATTAACATGTTCATCTGGAATCTCAGCTGAAATATACTGATCAACACTCTCTGCTCTTAATATTTTAAAACCTACTTCCAATATAACCAATAAATGAATGTGTGGTAAACCGCGCTTTTGAACTTCAATAACATAAACATAAAACTTTACTTCTCCAAATAGTTTATCATCTACTATAGTTTCGATTAATTTTTTTACTTTAAAAATGTCAATGTGCTACGATGTCAGGTCTATCAGAAGCAGACTGATTAGGTAATAAATTTTCTTCAATTATTTCTTTCCATTTTGAAGTACATGTCATTGTAATAAATAAATCTGGTCTTCAATGAAAAGGTACAATGGTCATTGCATCTTGATATTGTTCTAACATGTTATAAGGTGATCCTATAAATGTTGAAGGCAATCACTGCAAAAACTCCTGTCTTTAAAGTGTCTTATTTTAAGATATTTTTGTGTCCTTTTGTATCTGAGACGCAAAGAATGTCTCATTTTAAGACACTTATTGCGTCTTAGATACATGATCAATTAATCCTTAGTAAATTTCACTTCTTAATTTTGTTTTATTCTTTTTACAAAACTGTTACCTAACTTTTTTAACTTTGACACAATTATCAACTAACCATTGCTGAAACAATCTTTCACCATATAAAAATTGATTGAAGGTACGATCTCTTACTCCTATTTTATATTTTATATAAGCAGATCTGGACACAGTTTAATTTCTAGTTCGTTTATCATTATCAATACGAATCATATCGATACTATAACCCTTGCTTCCCAAAGATTAAAACATATAAGATATATTCAAGCTTCAACATTTGGATCTAAATGACTAACCAATTGCAATAGTTCAATCGATTTATTATAAATCGTTACATAAGACTCTGGTATTAAACCTTTAGCATTTGTTATAAAAATTTCATAATTCATGAGGGTATTTTTCTAAAGGCTACGATACACCACCATGACTGCAACAATCATTATAAGTTAATTTCTTTTGAACATTCTCTTTCTCAAAATGTTCAGCCTTGCATCTTTTGCAAAAAACGACATTTTACTAAGATAATGTTCGTTATAACTTGGAACATGTATAGTATTAATATTTTTGTCTGCATAAGCAAAATCACGAATATCCATGTTATTTTCATTCTCATAAATGACTCTATCTTTTTACCTGCATGTTACGAAACATCTATATTTTCCTTATCGATTATGTTTCTTTTTAATTTTAATTTTTGACGATATTGCTTTTGATATTCTGTATGACTTTTTTTTCATTTTCTGATCACAAATCCTTACATCTTTCTCCTGCATATCTTTTGAATATAGTATTTAATTATTTTTATCCTTATCATGGCATACCTTCTGTTTCAATTTCAACCTTTAGCAATAGATTTTTTGATATTCTTCTCTACTTTTTTTAATTTTCTGATTACAGGTGCTTACAATTTTTGTCTGGCTCACTATTCTTTGTAATTTCTCATTCTTATCATCTCCTCCTACTACTTTAAGATACTTTAACTGACTTTCAACATTTTTCTTACTACAAACATACATATCTGTTTCCCTACTTACATCTTTTATAACTGATATTTCTGTTCTTTTTTATCAATTTTTTTCGTTTTAATTTCATCCTTTTACGACATTCTTTCTGATATTCTGCTCTAGCTTTTCTACTTTTCTCATTAGAATTGCTAAAGAATATCTTCTTACTACTATTGTTTCTAA
This sequence comes from Ganaspis brasiliensis, assembly GCA_037103525.1. Lineage (NCBI taxonomy): Eukaryota > Metazoa > Arthropoda > Insecta > Hymenoptera > Figitidae > Ganaspis > Ganaspis brasiliensis. The sequence continues at coordinate 417,901 of JAZKLR010000311.1, forward strand.
TATTTTATAATTATTGCCTTCTTTTATAATAGAATTTTACGCATTTTCCACATGTTTTTTCTTACAAGCATTGAAATTTCTGTCACTATTTACACTTTCCATATTTGTTATTTGTCTCCCTTTCCCATCTATAATCTCTCCTTTTAACTTAGGTCTTTTACAATACATTTAATGTCGCGAAAAATAAAAATTCCCAGTAGTGATCTGCATTACCGACCGATGGCGATTACCGACCGATGGTGATTACCGACCGATGATAATGTCGCGAAAATTCAAAATACCTCATAGTAATTGCGTAAGTGGTTTGGCCGGTAATACAGAACCTTGCAGAAACACCATTTTACACGGTTGGTAAAGTAGAAATCTACATTACCGACGATTGGTAACTGTCCTCTTACCCTCCTTGCATCACTACTTATACTATTATTTTATGGTGACCAAAGTAATAGGGAACTCACAGAAAAATATATTTTTCCTTATATAATACAAATTATTCTTCTTTTATCGTCAGCATTTTACTTCTACAATATGTATTGAAGATAATAAATAGTTATGAATAAAATTCTTATAATTAAAAATATTCTTCTTAAAATAATAAATAGTTGTTTGATTTTTAAATAATATAATTTAATAAATACAACATTCTTTGGGCAAAAACAAATTTATTATTATATGCTACAATCTTTTTTAGATAATATTATCACGATAGGTATTCATATATTGTATAATCTCAAAGAATTTAAATCAACTGACAAATTATGGAACTAGGTGAGAATTATGTCCATTTCATGGACATTTCGCTTCTAAGTAAGAGAAATAATTTGCTTCCTTATAGAGAAAGCAAAAAATTAATAATATATAAGTCAATTGGAGAAGTTATTAAATAATGAAGAATTTTAAATGCAAAAAAATGTAAAAACATGAATTATTTTACGAATTCTTGATTAGTTATAAAGTTTATAAAGGTCAATTAATTCGTTTTGAGATATTCATGAGCTTAATAAGTCATTCAAATTTTATTGGAATCCGTTGAAGCGTTCTCGAGATATCTTGTTCTAAAAAACGCTATACACACACACATACACTGGATATTTGCTTAAGAATGAAAATTTGCGTTTTTTAGATGAAAATAAGTCGATTCAGACTATTTTTGGAAAATCGAAAATCTTAACGATCACAAAGCTTCCTCTATGAGGAAGCAAAATCCATACTTTCTAAATCTATATTGAAAAATAGCAATCACTCATCCTAATAAATGGTGGAGAATACTAAAAAATTTATCTACATTAAAAAAATGGCATTCTTTATTTAAAAATTATTCTTGTCGCATACTTAAAAATAAAATTTTCTTCTATTAGGGATATAATATTCTTAAAATAAAAAGCATATTCTGAATCCATAAGAAAATATTATTAATTTGCGAACATGCTTCTTATTTTAAAAGTATTCTTCCTATTAAATTGGCGTCAAGAATAATTTTCAAAAAAAGAATACCGTTTTTTAAATGTATTAAGATAGAAAACTTAAGATTTAGACAATTGCAAATCCAGACGGGGTTTTTTGGAGGGGGCGATCGCCCCTTTGCCTCTCGCTGGACCCACGCCTAGATTTAGAAACATCTAGACTACAAAAAATTATATTTCTTCAATAATTAGAAGCATATCATCTTTAAAATGTAATTTATAATATATCAATTTTGAAAATTAATCAAATTCGCTTAATTTTTCTACTCAGAACTATGTAATGTGGGTCGCAATAAACAAATCTATATTGCAAAGAATAAATATCTTAATAGTGAAATTTCGTACAATTACTTAAAATGTCTTTAGTAAGGTCTCTCTCCCTCGAGTTTGTTTAAATTTTAGCTCAAAATTAATTTTTGAAAAATTTCCCACTTTTCGGACATTTTCCAAAATTTATTTTGAGCCGAAATTCAACCAACTTGAGTCAAAGAAACCTTCCTAATAATATTTTAAGTAATTCTACCAAGTTTCGTAACAAAACCTTTAAAATTTTAAGAGAAAAGTTATGGACAAATTTGTCCTATAATAGTGACTTTATACTCCATCACAGGCGCTTAATATTAAATATTTCAAATAATTTTGTAGACACTTATAAGATGCTTTTTTCAAGTGTTACATTAAAGTTTAAATATTAGGCTAAAGTTTCATAAAAGACAGAAATATTTATTTATAGATATTTTGCACATTGAATAAGTAGTGTATGAAAGTTTCTCGTAAAACATTATTAAACAATTTTTGTTTTAAATAAACAAAAAAATCTTGTTTAGTATATCTCTGAGACGATTTTAAGACAATAAAACCCACAAAAAATTGAATAGATTTTGAAGAAAGTCATATTAAAAGAACATGCCTTAGTTGGATAATTTTGTTCATGAGTATACATTGAAAAAACGGTATTCTTACTTTAAGAATTATTTTTGGCGCCTATTTAAGAATAAAATACTCTTATACTAGGAATAAAATATTTTTTAAATAAAAGAAAATTCTTAAAAATAAAAAGCACATTTTTAAATTACGAAACATTTTCTTAAATTAAAAGTATATTCTTATAATTTCAATTCTAAATTTAGTCCTTAATATAAAGTCAACTGATCTTAATCACAATTTCTCGTTTCTCAATTTTCTGCTAAAATCTTGTTTTGAAGAATTGAGTAAATAAAGGTAAAATTCACCTTAGTGACCTCTAAAAATGATCGAAGGGTTCTGAGCTTGCTTTTCGCCTTGTCGAGTTGAGTTATTTCTGTACAGCCTAGAGACGCGATCGAAATTTACTTCTGTAAAATTATATTTGATTATGTTTAAATAAATAGTTGGTTTTATTTATTGTCAATAGAATTTTTTGTGTTAACAATTAATTTCCTCTTTAATCAACTATCCTAACAACCAGTTACTGTGTACTCATATTTAATGTAATATTAAGTGAAAAACTAAATATTCCAAACACTTAAGAATATGCTTCTTAACTTAAAAATGTGCTTCTTATTTTAAGAAGATGCATCTTACCTTAGGAATATTATATCCTTAATATAAGAATATTTCATTTTTAAAAAGGCGCCAAGAATAATTATTAAAGTAAGAATACCGTTAGTGATATAGCGAGAGTCCTCTCGTCCATGCAATTTTAACTTTTTGCAATTCGATTATTAAAAAACAAAAATTTTAACGAAATAAGCCAGTCTTACGGAAACAATTATAATTTTGATAAAAAGTTTTCCTTCTTTCGAATCTATCAAAAAATTTAATAATAGCTACCTAAATGTTCCGCAATATGCTTCTTACCCATTTCATCCTCGTCGTAAAAGATGAGAAGGTTCTCAGCCTTCTCTTAATTTTCGATAAAGCCAAATGCATCCACTTTTACAATTTTGAAGTGCGTTACATAGTGGCTTTTTGATTCGACGCAGTCCTAGAAGAATCTCCTGCCTCAGGTCTTCTCTTTGAGGCAAGCCGAAGTAAAGTTCGCCGAAGAAGACGATCAAGGACAAACCGTAACCAAATGCCAGACACAGTAGTACTCTTCGATTCAAGATACCAGATGTTTTGACATCTGAGTTTTCTATTCTTCTTAAAAACAGTGGTTTCTTAATTGAAGAATATGCGCCCCATTTACTCATTAAACCACTGTCTGTGATCCTGAAGAGATACTTATTATACGCGTCCATCAAAACTTCTCCAATTTGTGCAAGATAAGCGGTATATACCGTTACCAAACCTCCTTCTACAATTGTTGCATTTTTAATCAAATTTTCCCTATTAGCATCCTTGGCGAAGGCAAGCAAGAGATTCAGTGAGGTCATACATGAGACATTTTTGTGCTTCTGTAAATCCTGCAAGCATTCGTAATTTAGATAACCTTGTTTATAATTAACGAATCGGTTACGGAGTGCTTGGTCAAATTTAAATCCTATTTCTTTCTGAACTTTTCTTGTCGAAAATGGAAGACTTGAATACAACGGTAAGTTTAAGTTGACTAAATCTTGAAGACACTTTACTTCTTGCTCGGGAATTGTCTGAAGTTCAACTTCGGTTAATAGAGTATACAAATACCCTGAGAAAATGATGCATCCAAAGAACAAGCAACAAGCGACGATTCTTTCAATAACTCTCTTAGAGACATGGAGAGAGTTCAATCCAAAAATGACAGCAAAAATGTTAAGCATTTGCCACGAATCTGTGTCAAATTTCATCAACATCGAGACAAGCCGTAAAACAATAACCAGCAGAACGTTTGCCAAAATGACCAAGACGAGTTTCCAACTGACGACATCCACCTTGTCGTAGTTTCTTATTCGAGGAACCAGAACTAGCATCTCTTCAAGGTTTTTAAAGTGGGACATATGCAATTTGCGGTCTATTTTACTGTTATAGTAACCGTAACCGTAGCACTCGATATATGAGTAAAACTTGCGTAAATTTGTTTTAAGTGACTCTAGTAGAGTAGAATTGATGCTTTCTGCAAAAACTTTAAACACCATGAAACTTTTTGCACATCTATAATGATTCATGATAATTACTGAATGCTTGTGTAAATTTGTGGTTTTGTCTGGGAACCACTTTGACTTTAGCCAGTCCTTCTCCTTGCTGATGATAGAACTGTAGGGATTATACTGGTGACGTGTCAAAAATTTTCTATTTTGTTCGAGTAATCCCTTCTCGGTAGAAGTCCCCTTTTCTGTTACTTGGACAACAGTAAAATCTAAAAATTTATAGTTCCACTGTTCTGACAAAAATTCTCCGTAAGACCGTGTCTGATTCTTTCCTAAGTGGACAATTAAATACTTCGGTCGTTTATATTGATTAGTAAGATCCATTATGATCTCTCTCGATGGACCTAAGGGGATGTCTCCAGCCTTTCGTCCATTTGACACAATACTCACAAACAATGTTGTATCTCTAGGATTTTTGCCAATGTGTTTCATATAATCTTTGCGAGAATTCTTCAACTGTTGAACTGAAACCAGCATTGTAGGCACATGGCGACTAATTTTGGTAATGAAATCGTTATGTTTTTTTGTTTTATTTGTTTCTTCTTCGTTAATGAGTATCATTACCTGATGATCAGAAATTATTTGAAACGTTATCATAATAATAATTAACCATATAAAATAATAATCATAGTAATTATTACCTGATGTTTGCCTGCACCCTCCTTCAAGTATCAAAGAAAACTTTCCCTTACTTCCTTCTCTTCTGGACTTTAATGCAATTTATAAAGATTTATATAATTGAAAGTTACTGTCAGTTAAAGTAAAAATAACAGTATGTGAAGACACTTTACCGGCTAACGAAAGAAAATCGTGAGCGAGACCAAGAAACGATCCTCGGCTCAGCGAAAAATAAACTAAGTCCGAAAAAAGAGTACTATAGATTATAAACGTGGCAAATCGATGCGATTGGAGGACGCGCGTTCGGAACACCGAGCTCGAGCCAATGGGAAATTTCGCGGCGTTAGCCCCGCCCACCGAGCAGTTTATAAAGGTAGGGCGTCGCGAATTCGGTGCATTATTAGACAAGCGGTGTTACCGCACTGAACTCTCTCTAGCTGGATGGTTGCCTTATAGCGTAAACTCGAGTTTAATAGTAATTGTTGCGTATAAAACAAATTATATCCTACGATTTTAAAATTATTTTACGTTGATTTAAACACATTTAAGCTTGTAACTTTTTTTTAAAGCATTCTGACAATAAATGTAAGATTTTACCTGAACTTCGAAATGTGTAATTATTTTGTATCGAACGTACTCCTAAAACATTGAACCCAGTTTCTGGCGAGCAAAATGCGACAAATTCGTAGGTGAGAAAAGTAAATTTTCTAGTCTCGTTACAAGTATTCATAAATATAAATAAAATTCAACATTTTAAATGTTTTCATTATTTAATTTCAAACGTACATAGTCACTAATTTTCGCGCGTGCTTCTATTTTTACGCTATCAGATTACAGGTGTCTTGACCTAAAATTTGTATTCTAAAGATTGTTTTACAGCAACGGCTGCATCTAAAAAACATGATATTCCAGAACCAACTATTTGAGCTAAAGTAAAAGATCAATTTGCTGATTTCAAAAACTAAAAAATACAAAATAAATTTATACTTTTTAAACTCATTGAATGAAAGAAACATATGAGTCTGGTATAATTAAGAGACAGAATATATAAAATAAAAATGTTTATGTTTTAGGATATTCATGTTATTATAAATAGCATTTAAAATAATATATTGTAATCGTTTTAATAAACAGGAGAGTTCATTTCTTATATTCATTTATATTAATATAGTTGCATTTATATTTATTATATTCGGACAAAAAGTAAGTCTGATAAATACGCCAATTCTGGAAAATGCATATTCAGGAAGTTACATTTTTCGACAAATAAAGTTCCCGGAAGTTAAATGTTCTAATAAATGGAATTTCAGGAATTTAAATATTCGGATAAATAATTTTCGGTCTATTACTCATTTTATGAATCGAGTTTTAGTCAAAGTGTCGGCTTCTCAATATTAATTTCTGAAAATTAAAGGGATCATCAGTTTAATATTACGAATCAGTCAGCACAAGTGGAATTTATCTGAACGATCAGGTATTCAGGTCAACCTAACTGCCTATTCACTTGGCTGAAGTCATAAATCTACGCAGCCTTCCGGACACTAGTTGGACAATAATAGAAAATCCACTTGTAAGTACATGAGTGAACCTATCTAATGTCAACAGACATCTTAATATTTTACTCATCTTCATGAATCCATTCATCCAGGCTAAAAGTTAGGACAATCAACGAACATCTGTAAAACTAAAAAGGCATAATAAATTTTTAAACAAGAAAAAAATATAAAAAACTAAATAAATTAATTATTCAGAATTTACAAAAAATATATTTTATCATTGCAGATTTATATCTTAAACAAATAACATTTTTCAAAAGAAAGAAATCTGATATTAACTAAGCAATAGGTTTCTTTTATGTAACCGTAGTAATTATCACTTAAAGTCAACTTGTATATTTATTTGACTGGCCTTTTTCCAGAGATAGTTATTTAATTATGACTTGACTTAATTCAAGAATTTTACGGTATACAGTTCGTTTTTAGGTTTAGTATAATGATAAATGATAAATTAATAAAAAAAAAGAAAATAATATTTGTTATTATTACTATTAGAGACATAACATTATTATTTTCTAATGATTATAACTTGAAGGTTTTGTTTGTCGCTATCTTTATATCTTGAAGTTAATACAATATAATTGACGATCGTGAATTGATATCAAACAAAGCTCCCTGTATTGAATTTAAGAAATATTGTTGCGTTTTTAGTGTACATTTATATTTTTAAGAACAATGAGTGCAAAACAAAAATTAAAAACTTTATCATATACGGAAGAGTTAAAAGTTATTGAAGATGTGAAAAGTCGCTAGATTATAGAAAAATGTAGTAATATAGACGAAAATTTCTTCTCTACATTTTTTACTGTGAAAACCATTGTAGACAAAGAGTGTTCGGATTCTTTAAAGCGAACAATAATAACAAATTTATTTTAATGTTCAATAGTTTTTTTTCAAAATTAACAATCGTACACTGAGAAAACATTATAGTTTGTATCGATCAAAAAGTCGATGTATTTATTTTTTTTGTGGTCTAAATTACCTCAAGAATATAATTTCCAAATTGCAGATTAAAATTCCAAGAAACAAAGAAGTTATACACACGTAAAAGTTATACATATGTACAGCGATTCATAACACGCAAAATATTAAACGCGGTTTTCTTAAAACCATGTTTTTTAAACCGGCGGACAGCATAATTCGAGTTCTATTTATCGTTTTTAAAAAACTTTAGATCAATTTTTTCGTTATGAAACCCTTCAGACATCCCTTCTAAACCGGATTGTCTACTTTTTTTGTTTTTACGACTCAAAAATGTTTAAAAAAAATACCCATTTTTTATTTCTTAATATTTTTTATCTGGATTAGGAGGGATGCCTAACCACATGTCTCAACTTTAAAACCACCTTTGGTTTTTTCCGATTTAATGTTTCTAAGAGGCTGTAGCTTGTTCCCCGATTGATCGTTTATTACAACTATGTGAAATAATAAATTTCTTTATCATTTAGAATCATTATCTGATATAGTTAAAAGTGAATCTGCACCCTCATCTGAATTTAATAATTTTCACATTAATGTTTCAGTGATGTTTTATTGATTTCTTAATTTAAAAGTCAGGAAAAATTGTTTCTTTGTTCTTTTACATTCAGTACGTACAACTTTCAAGAATTTTTGGTGTACGCATGTTTTCCATTCTTTGTCAAACTTTGAAATGAATGGAGTAGGTTCCAGAATAAACTTTAAAAAAGGTCACCAAGAAAGTTCATGTCAACACTAAAGTTCTTTTTTGTGAATGTAAAACATCTAAAATATCTTCCTCATTCAACTAAGGTTTAAAATTTATTAGCTTCATTTTATTATTATCATTATTGCTGTTATTATTATCAATATTTTATTTTATTTTATTATTAACTTATTTATTATTTCTTTTTTTCTAAATAAAATTATTTTTTATAATTACTTTCTATTATTAGTTTCTCAGCATTATTATAAAAAATTTCAACACAAAGTTTTGTGTAGTGTATTATAATATATCCATTTTTTTATAATACCTCCAAACTTGGTTTCTAAAAAACGATAAATTTTAATTTAAACAGTTTCTTTTATGTAAAAGAAGTTCTGCTGCGCGTAAAAAAAAACATTAATTACAGTTACTGTACTAATTATATTTTAGTTTTAATAAGAAAATAAATTTTGAAAAACACGTAGGACAGGTGTGAGTTTTTCTTCTGTACAAGGTCAGTCATGTCATGTCGAGTACAAACAATGAACGAGAATAACTAGACGTAAAAAGGCAGTCGAGGCAAAAACGTGCCTTTCGTGTCAGAAACTCACTCTCCTTTCATGTATTTTTTAATTTTTAATTTGGAAAACATGAATGCAGGCAAGACTATTCTTCTAATAGTTATTTACATTCCAAAAACTCGAAAAAATGCATGTTGATGCTGGAAAAAAGTTTATTAAAAATTAAAACAAGCATAATATAATTACATGCTTCTCCTTAAATACTGAAAAAATGTTTTAATTAAATTCATTAATATTCCAGTGTCTTTAGGTTATTTAATTATTATTTTGCGACATATAATGCAATAGCATTATCTAATATGTTTTGTTCTATATTTTTTCTTCGTTAAATATCAAATCTGAAAATAAATATATCGTTTAATTGAAACAATAAACATGACATTTGTCAAATATTTTTACTTATCTGTCATTTATAATTTTTTTTTATTTTGAAATTTTAAATACTGATTCTTTGTATTACTGTAGTGCGTTAACGAGAAAAATTAAATCTAATTTAATAGTTCTTGCATTTCAGGCAGACTAAATGTTTTTACTTTCTAGTAATATTTGCTGATTTCCTAGTTATATCATTAATTGATTGTAATTGAACTTTCTAAAAAGTTTCTTTTCATTTTTTACCACTTCTTTATTTTTTAATATTATTCGAAATTGTTTTATTAAATATTATTTAGTTTAGAAATTCATAAGCAATTTGATATTTTTTCTATCATAATTTTTTTTTAATTTTTATCATAAAAATATAATACAGATTCTACAATTTTTTTGTCTGCTTGTACAGCCATCAAAGATCCAATCTCGGTAATTGATTTCCTTCTCTAGTTTCAGGTAAGTAGCTGTTATCGATGCGTTTGACAATTTGCCAACTTCATGGTAATTAATATTTTAATTACTCATTTATTACCAATTTATTCATGGGAATCTACCCTTAATTACTTATATATTGATTCAAGTTGGCAAACTTAAGGTCCGGCACTTTTAATTTTTAATAATATTTTTCCCAAAACTAATTTTGGTGAATTTTCGACAAACAAAAAATTTTTCAATATTTAATTTGGATTACAAATTTTATGTAGTTTTTCAGAGTTTTATAATAAAATATCAAGTATTTTAAGAGAAGTAATTATAAACAAATTTTACCTGTATTAGTGACGTTATTCTCCATCAAATGTTCTTAAGGGGTCAGACTTAGTTAAGACGTTAAAAAAAGCTCTTATTTTTTTGTCCATACATTAAAATAATTAGTAATAATTGTTTTTCTACATAAAAGATATGTATTTGAAAAAAATATTATAAATTTTTAAAACTAAATTCTTGATCCAGTTTTGGGATTAGAACTTGTATACAGAAAATAGAAATTGATTAGGGAATATACTATTTTAAATTTTGAATAATTTTACAGGGCCATTGAACTATATGTGCATATTTTCAAAATGATCATGAATACTACAGACAAAAATTTGGTACCTCTATGGGATCACCAATTTCTACATATTTGTCTGAACTAGTTATGCAAGATATTGAACAAAAAGTTTTTAGTGATAAATCTATTGACATCCTGTTTTATCATCGATATGTGGACGATACTATTATTTATATTAATAAAAAACATTTAGATAACATTTTAGAATCCTTTAATAAAATAGGTAGCTTCTTACAGTTTACTATGAAAGAATCTCTTAATGATGTAATTAATTTTTTGGATCTAAAACTAATTTTTACAAAAGACTTTATTGAGATGGACTGGTACCAAAAACCAATTGCTTCAGGAAGACGTTTAAATTTTAATTCAAATCGCAACCTCAATATAAAGAAAGGAATCGTCTACTCATTGACTGATAAAGCTATAAACTTTTCTGATTCACATTCTCATGAAACGAACTTGAATCTAGTGTTTCAGACCTTACAACAAAATAATTTTCCATTTGAATTTATTAAAGAAAATATTGACAAAAGAATTAAATTTTTTAACTCAAACCAAATAGATTCAAGCTTGAATTCTCACTAGTGAGAAATCGTTTGACTCATTGAGATCACTGGTTTTGCCTTATACCTCTGATTTATTAAAACCTATTTACACTTTATGTAAAAGAAGAAAAAAAAATAATCGATTTTTTTAAAATTCTAACTAGGTCTGCCCTCCACATCCTTTTCATTTATAACTCTTTAAAAAAGTCAATAATATCTATAAAATTGACTAATATAAATGATTATGTTGAAATGTTCTTTAAGAAAAAAAGGAGGCAAATGAGTAGTCTATGGAAGATGAGATGTTTTTTTGTTCTATCCTGTTTCTGAGGTTCCTTTTCCTTTTTGTCGTGGAATATTCCGTTGGCAAAGTTTGAAATGAATAAGCAGTTGAAAGGACAGACCGAAAAGTTTTCCAATCTTATTTACTGCTTGCAGGCGACTTTTGAAATGGTTCACATTCGTGTTTGTTGATGGAAATCTAAAAAACAAGACGAACATGAAAATCCTATTTTGATTTTTGATTTCCATCATGCATTTCAGAGTCGGCTTTTGAAATATGAGAGTAAAAAAAGAAAAAAAGAACGATATTTTTTATCTGTATATCTGTTATTATTGGAATATATGTGTCCATAATTGTAGAATGTTATCTGGGAAGCGATTTCGTTACGTTCCATTTCCGGACTCGGATTTAAATTCAGATTCTATTTTAAAATAAAAGTAAAAATAGAATATACAAAGAATCCAGAAGACTCATTGGAACTTGGCAAAATAGTTTTCCAATAGCTTCAGGATTTCAGTCTATTACAATAGTGCACATTTTATGCTGCAGTTCTTCTTTTTGTTTTATGATGCACTTTTATTCGCGGAAACTATTTTTTAACCGATTAGTAGAAATCGATATTCCGATTCTGTGCCAAAAATGTATATAAAAACTGCGCATTGAAATCAATTAGTATTTCAACTTAATTTGAAGGAAATGTGGCGTTGTGAATTTTTTCTTGAAGTTACAAGAAGTTAGTGATCAACGTAAACATATTTTTATTTTTATATTAAAAAATTAGGCTTTAAATTTATTTTTCTTTATGACAAACTCATAAGTTATTCATAACTGGTGTAGTAACCAATTCTTCACATTAAAAACCACTTTTTTAAAGTGGACATGCCCTTAACTACACAGGTTCATATTTTTTTTAATAAAAAAAAAAGTAGTGAAAAAAATAATTTTCATAATTATAACGTTTAAAGATAATTTTAACTTATTTTAAAATGCTTTGTCCCACAATTCTGATGTTTTTTTTTAAATTTATTGAAATACGATATAGGGTTTCACTTACATTAGGGTAAATTAAATTAAATAACATTTGGAATATTATATCAAACTATCATTTGCTTTTATGAAAATTAGATTTACGTATTCATTGAAAAACATATATTATATTCATCTTAGAATATTATGAAATAAATATGTATAATAATTGGACACTATAAATTAGAATTCAATAGCAGTTACTTTGAATATATATATATACCTATAATAAATGACAGTATATGAGAAACGCCTAGGCGATATTTTAGTCTCACAGCTCTACTACTGAATATAGCAAGCCAAAACATATCTACGAGTATAAAATTATACATAGGTACTTATTTATAGTGCAATATTGCAACCAAAAAACATAGGTAAGTAACATTTTCGTCAATTAAAAAGAAGTAATTGCTATCATTGAACTTGTAAGTCAGTGGCGTATCTTGGTTTTAAGGGCCCGCCCACAGGAAGTAAAACTGGGCCCCCCTTCGTAAATTTCAAACGAAATTTTAAACTATCCCCACTTTCAATCAATTAAATTTTTTATTTTTACATGAAAAACTGTTCTTTTCGTTTTTTATATTGTTTTATATATTATATATTATATATATTTATATTTATATGTTAAAATATATTTTATAATATATATAATATAGTTTTATTATTATTATTTAATACATAAACGGACGAAGAACAAATAAAAAGCCCTTTTGTACATAATATAAAAATTTGTTTAACGTCTTGGAACAATATAATCCAAGAATAAAGGCGTAATCTTCAGACAAAATGTCAGTCCTTTATTTCCAACGCCTCAACGCATCGTCATAAAATAAAATCGTCAACGTTTCGCTATACATATATGTAGGCCTCCTCAGGACAATTAAGACTAAAATTACATAAACAATTTAAATATGCAAACAATTAACTTAATAGTCAATAAAAATAAACATAAATCCATTATTAACAAAATAAAATCTAACAACAGAAGTCACAATAAATACGTCACATAATAAATATAGACAAAAACACAACAATTTATATAAGTCAACATGTTTAAAATTTGGAGGTTAAAAATTAGTAAATTCAAATTTCGCCTGGTAACATAGAACACTACTATACTAACATTTTTTTGGAAAATTCTATTACAATCCAACTTCTAATTTATGTTTCATAAAATCATTTAAAAGAAAAACAAAAACCGATATTATGCTAAAATTTATCTAAAATCACATTATATAAACCATTATAGTTTCTTAAATCGGTAATTAAATTTAAACTATTCTCCTTTTCTTTTTTGATAAAAAACATTTCACCTACTAATCTTTTATATTCATTATTTTCTTTATGTACAATTTTAATATTATTAAAATCAAACTCATGAGTGAAACAATCAATTATTTTATGTTCAACTTTATGTTGTGAGATAACATTATGATATTTTGGATTCAAATTAACATTTTTTTTGTGTTCATCACATCTTTTATATAAATATCTTTCCGTTTGTCCAATATAAGTTTTTGGACAACTCATACACGGTATCTTATAAATAACATTAGTTTGTTCATTGTAATCAATAGGATCTTTACCAAGTACTATCATATTGTCAAAAGTTGCATAAGATCTAAAAACAGTATTTACATTATAATTTTTTAGTAATCTTTTAATCGTCTAAGAATAACTTCCTAAAAAAGGTATAGAAATAATAGGTTTGTCAAATATGTTATTTTTTGAAGTCAATAAAGTCATTTATCTACAATAAAGATACGTATAATATATTTTCTCAAACAGACAATAACAAATCAAATCAGTGCCGAGGTGATAGAAATTGACGCAATTAGTTATATCTTATAAGCTAGATACATTATTAACATAGACAGATATTTAATGAAATTAAATATTAGAACTCACTTCAGAAACAATGAAAAATAGTTTGATCACAGTATAAATCGCAGTGCAGATAGGATCCCGGACAAGGATAACATTGTAAAGACTTTAAAATTTTCGAAAACAGATTAGACATTTCGTTGACTTAGAACCACAATTATCTCCTTATTTACTGAATATTCTTTACATCTCTTGCGTAAAAAAAGTGCCTATAGTTTGCAAAACTAATTTTATTTATTTATTTTTAATGTCACTTTCTATAAAAACTTTGCACTTTTGAAATCAAAATAAAAACGAGTAGGCGCAGGCAAACAATTATGAGATACTTGTAACTAAAATGATCCAAAGATAAAAATCAAAGAATTAACAGTACGTTTGGTAAAACATGATCAAAAGAATGCTCATCAGTAACAATCACAGATGATAGATATTAGGATCTCTTAGACAGAGAGGTCGAAAACGGAGACATACCTTATTATAACTAAGGGGAAGTGGATCGGAAGAAGCATAGTCATCTAAGGTGGGAGGTTGACTTCTCTCTCCCGAATTGCAGAATAGCGAGTTTTGAATGTTTTAAGTGACGAACTTTTGCCATTTTTAATTAATCATCATAAAGTGTACATTTTTGAAATCTGTAATTAATTGTAGGTTGTCTCATGGACAGGAGCCAAATTTGAGTCAAGCTGGAGCAAACTTGAAGCAAACTTGAAGCAAACATTAATAAACTCCAACCAAGCATGAGCTTATTTCAGCCAAGTATGAGCAAGCTACAGGAAATTTGAGTCAAGTATAAGCAAACTTCAGCCAAGCTAACTTTTGCAAGCGGGAAGTTTAAAAAAAATTTGGAGTACATATTGTTGGGGAGTAAACCCGAAAACGGTTACGTAACTTTTGTGATGAAAATACTATATTTTTATTATTAACAATAAAATAAAAAAATTTTAAATACAATCATATATGATACTATATTTTTGTTCTTAATAAGAGTGAATCACCTAATTAGCGTTAGAACTCTACCTCATTATCTACATTTACACTGAGAAAATAAGCCTCTAACCAAGTTGTACTCTCTAAATTTAAATAAGTGGAAATTCACTTATAAGATGTCAAAAGTCTTCCACTCTTTCAAAAAGTGTATATGCACTTATAATAAGTGAAAATTTCACTTATCATAAGTGCATATGCACTTTTTGAAAGAGTGGAAGACTTTTGACATCTAATAAGTGAATTTCCACTTATTCAATTTTAGAGAGTAGTGATAGCTCAATTAATTGGACTCGGATCAAAATAAATAAGATACCAGCTCTCACAATCGGACTCGAAGGTAAAAAATAGCATTTTCAATTATTTTTCTCTTACAATCAACAAAGTATTTTGCATGTGAAAAAAAAACTAATTTAATTTAAAACTATTTTGTTGTTTTCATTGCGACAAAAGTAACACGTTTACAAGTAGGAATAGGAGGAATCATTTCTTGGAAACACATTCCTGTTATTCTCCGTGTTTGGTCCTTTTACCACATCAGGTGGTTGTATTTTAAACCGTTTCTTTTTAATTAATAATTCATCACTGAGAGAAATAGATGGTAAGAACTTTACTATATTTGATGGTAGAGAGGTTATGTTACACTCTACCATCAGAGATGCTACACCGTATCATCTAGATGCTATCAGATGCTAACCAGTACCATCCAGATGCTGTCCCGTACCATCTAGATTCTTGTCCGTATATTTAAGATCAGATATGGTATCTGCTATCATCTAGATGGTACCCCGTAGCATCTATTTCTCTCAGTGATTTAATACTTTACTTACTTTTTCGTTGCAGGGATAGAATGTTTAAAACTTGCTTCTAAAGAGCATAAAAACTCAAAGTTTTTTGTAATTTTGGAAGTATTGATATCATATCTAAAAAGTCGAACTTCTCTTAGTCGGACATCATAATGAAATTTATTAGTTACTATTCACACATTATCAGCTTCATCATGTATAATAACAATTATTTATGCACCAACTTTCAAGAACAGTTATATTAAAGGTTTCGTAGAATACTTAAAAGAAGAGTCTAAAGTACACCAGGTAATGTATATAATCAACGATCACATGGAGAATCTAAGCCCTCAAGTAAATAATATCATGAAAGAAGTAGCTATGCAGTTCTCAACATTGGACATTAGCTATACTGGAATTTTAACTGACGAGAACGTAGCGTATATTCCGTCGCTTATACGACCTAGAACAACGACACTTTTTATTCTGATTTTCAATGGTCATAGTAAATTCTTTATTCAGTATATCCAATTTATTTTAAGCCAGATTAAAATGTGGTCTCACTATTTCATGTTGCCAAAAATTCTTGTTATATCTGTTGATAATTCTGCAGATTTATGGAAAGATACTCCCTTTGATAAGTACTTTCAAGAGTTACTTAAGCAGGATTTTTTGGACATTGCAGTATTAAATCTGTCAAAACAGTTTTATAATAGGAGTAAAACTATCATCAATTCTACTGTAACATCTGTTGATTTGCTCGAAACTTCTATCAATTAATGTACTACACTGTATCGGTCTAAACCATTTAAATTTGGATACATTGCTCAAACAATTTCTTCAAAAACACAATAGTTTCCCAGTAACGTTCAAAGTCTAAATGGATATAACCTTAATTTTTCTTTTTTGAACGACATGAATCCTACATCTGCTTTCGATTTCTATTATTCAATGAAATTATTATCTATTTGGGCAAAAGCAATAAGTTTTACGACAACATTAAAAACAATTAATGAAAAAGACTTTAAAAATAGATCTATTTTTATTCTCGAAAATCAAGAGATGATTCTAAATCGGTATATACTGATGCAGGACTTTCGATGTACAGAATTTTTTACCTTTAATTTAATATACATGAAAGCAGTGATTCCAAAAACAGTGAAGATTAATAAAGTTTTAGAAATATCAAATCAATTTGTCTTCATGATCTGCATAACTACTTGTGTAATAGTTGTTGTGAAATTTTTAACTTTCCAGTTGAAGTTTCATAAAAAGACGTGGACATTACTGAATCTAATTCAAATGATAATTTTAATGTCTAGCTCCAGGGAACCGATACTACAAGCCGAAAGAATATTATTTGGATCTTTGTTAATTACCTTCATCGTCTACACGAGCTACTTTTATACAGTTATTTTAAACATCAATCTGCAATTGGAACCACAAATTTCCTCACTTAAAGAGCTAGTGAAATCAGATTTGATTCCAATGACAGATCAATCTAAAAAAAATTACTGTTAAATTCTTCTATTCCTTACATTCAAGATTTTATGAAAAAGTCTATTGACATACTAGAAGTATATTCATCAGATGAATGCTTAATGTATTTAAAAAAATTCAAGAATATCACGTGCCTTATACTTGATACCGATGTTTATATTACTCATTATTACAAATACCATGGTTTTAGTGACAGTTTTAAAGTACTAGATGAACCATTGCTTCTTGGTTATGAAACATGGAATATCAGAGAAAATTCACCTTATGTTGAACATTTCAATGAAATTACCATGAGAGCTTTACAATTTGGTTTGATAAAACGAAACATTGTGGGTCGAAGGACAAGATACAGTAAAGTTTATGTTCCTGAAGAAGTCAGTGGAGAGAAGCTTCTACTAATTGCTTTTCATGTATTATTTGTAGGATATTCTCTTTCCATAATAGTTTTTATTATTGAATTATTTATTGGCTCTCAAAATAGGAAAAATAAATAAGCACGTAAAATAGGCGATATTCAATGTTCCTGAAGTTCTAAACGTTCATTTAAATTAAACTTTTCTTCCAGGGGAATATTTTTAATAATAACTTTTGGAACACAAAATATAATAATAGCATTGAATTCTTAAAATATTCCTAACAAAATTTTCGGTTAAGTCGACAAGGGTAGGAATTAAGGGAGGGGTCCCACCGGTGGGGTCCAAGGGTGTTTTCCCGGTCAGAAGGTTCAGGGGGTAATGCCTCTGAAACAAGAAAAACCATCTAAAAAGATTAATAATGTCAGAACAATATTAGAAGTCAGGTTTTCACTCTTAACGATTTCAGAAAAACACAACAAACAGCAATTTTGTCCGCAAACGTATGACTAGTATGACTCGCGGCGTCATGTCAGTCCAGAAGACAAAAATTTTGTTGGTGGTATATGTATATAATTTGTTGGTAACAGTGACAAGATCCACAAAATATCACTACTGACAACATTGTAATGTACAATAATGTAAGGTAATTAATAATTCACTCCAGTACACCTATCTAATACATGCGCTCAATCTTTCACCTCAAACCCACATACCCTACACATCTTCTCATCATCCATTCAATATCAACACTTTGTCATCTTCTCTCCAATCTGACATCTTAACACCCTATTTCCCTTTCTCTCTTTCTTCGATGCATTCAAATACCTTGGCACACCATAATTCTTCACCACCCAATATATCTAGACTTCTTAATTCTCACCCATCTCTCCTCTTGATCCTTTTTCCTTAGAGGCTTCTCTAACTCCTTCCAACTTCTCACCCTTTTTCCTCTTACCTCCTTTCTTACTAACCGTCTTTCCTTCTCCCAACCAATTCTACTCTTTTCTCTTTCTTTTCCAACACATCTGTGCTATTTTACTACCTCATCCTTTCCTTAACTTCTTCTCAAAACCCCATACTCTTTTCCTTTGCCTCACTATAATTTTATCTCTACTCAATCCTCTCGGATCATATACCCTGGGGAGCTTCCACTTACCCCCATCACCCACCTCAAATACTTTTCATGCAATCTTTCAACTATCCTTCTCTCTCTCCATCGCCATATTTTCACACCATAACTTACGACTAATCACACCAACGCATCGAACATCCACACTCTTCTTAATCATTTGTTCTTAAACTTTCTCTTCCCTATCCCCCATACTTGTCCCATTACTTTACTAACCTTTTCTACTCTCTTTCTCACATTAAACTCATTTGATCAATTCGACTCAAACCAATATCCTAAATAACAAAACTCATTTACCTCTTCCACAACCTTCCGATTCAATCTTAGCACCTAGCCCTTCACATCCTTTCTTTTCCTGAATCTCACCACTTTAGTCTTATCCACATTCACCCACAAGTTTCTCTTACACCAATACTTTTCAAACTCACTCAATAACAGCCTCAATCCACTAGCATCCCCTGCAAGCAACACCATATCATCAGCGTACGTCAGGGTATATATCCTCGATCTCCATAGCACTACCCCTTCTTTCCCTCTCCTCAAAAATCTTTTCTCCAAATCCGCTATCAGCTGATTAAAAACCCTCCATACATCTCGTTAAGTATCTCTTCCATTCCTCTAAACTAATCTCTGAAGCAAAAGGTATTAAATATTTTCGATTATGAACTATTGTTTATTTTCCAACTTCTTGTTGTTTTGAGAAATTCTGCGATAATGGAATCTGATAATGGAATCTGATAATGGAAATTTAAGCAGCTGTAGTTATTACACTATCAGATATGGTTCTAACGGGGTCACCGTAAAAATTAAAAAATTTTACGCTCCAAGTTTGGAGCACTCTGGAAACAATAAATAATAATTTAAAAACAAAACAAAAAGCGGTAACAATAGTTAAAATATTAAAATTTTAAATGTAGAAGGTTTCTTTTTAAATTTAGAATGAAAACGAGTAAGAAAGTAAAATAATTAACTCTTCATTAAGTACGAATTAGACCTTACCTAGGTGTTTTTTTAAAGCCTAAAACTTTTACCAATGCTAAATTATCATCAATGGTTTTTTAAATTTAAACAATGAGACCCACTATTAAGAAATAGTGGCACTTAATAATATCGTCTGCTGTTTGTAAGCGTGTTGTATGTAAATAAACACAGTCTAAATACAAACAAATGTAAATTTAATTCAAATAAAATTGTTTAATTTAATGTTCTTAATTGAGTCAATATCAATTTTCTCACAGTAATAATGAAGTAACTGTTTACTTTTTATAAGATTAATCTCCTCTGTAATCTTTTTGGTATAATTATTCGATAATAATTATCATTTATTTCCTTATTGTCAAAAAGTTGACAAAATGTTGATTCGATCATAAAATAATAAAAATTAAATAATAATAAATTGGTTTTTCATGTTTTATTATACACGGAAAAAATGTATTCACGAAAATTTATCTAATTTATTCATGAGCGGTGGATATGAGGAAAATTCGGCAATATCTACAAAAGAGTCAATAAGCATCCTCCAATTTTTCAAGTATTTCTACAAAGTCTCCAAAATAAATTTTCATGACGCGCAATCCACCGCTCTTGAGTTTCTTCAGTAAATATTATTGAATTATTTTTTCCCGTGTAGCTTTTAGAAATTAGATACATAGTAACCATAAAGATAATTTTTATTTAATGTTTCAAAATAGGTGGCACCTTCATTATGTCCGCTATCAGCATAAATTATAATTTAATATAGTTGATACAAATGTTGCTAAAAATAAATGTTTTTCAAGAAAATTGAGACTACATTGAGTTATAATATATTCATATTTAAGTAAGTGAAATGATTAATCTCCGAAATAACATACCAAATAACTGTAATATACGAAATAACTATAAATGGCTTTTATGGAAATTAAACAACATATTCATGTAAAAACACATATGACTTTAAGTATATCCTATTCGTGCGAGATTATTATATGGAATAAGTATAAAAATTGGATTGTGTAAATTATAATCGAAAGCAAATTACTCTGAATGGGTATAGTGTGGGAGACACTCATTCGATGCTGCAGTCTCTCAGCTCTATTGCTAAATAACAAGTCAAAAGCTATACACGTATAAGTCATACTATCCCATTGTGACCCTACATTAAAAAATATAGGCAAGTAACAATTTCGTGTGAAATAATTATTTTTTACAATTATTATAAAACTGTAGCTAACTTTTGTGATGGAAATTGCACATTTTTATTATTACCAAATAATACAATAAGATCGAAGATATGGTCACCTATGATACTAGGGCCGTTCTCAACCTTCGCGCTAAAGAAGATTTTTCTATACGCTATATATTGTTGTATACTACATAGGTCAGCATGGGGGACCAAAAAGTTTTTTATTTGTATGTAGCCAAAAAAAACTTAAATTCATTAAGGTTTTTGTACTATTATTGTTTTTTATCAAAAAATATAATGTATTTTACTAATGTTATGATTAATTTTTATTTTGCTTACACAATTTATTCTTGCAAAATTGTAACATTTCCAAATTTTGTTTAAAAAAAAATATTGAAAATACAAAATGTATTAATAAAATATACCAAAAGAATCGTTCTTACAAGTATAAGATGAAAATTTTACTGATTAAAACTAGTAAATTTTACATCTCAATGTGAGCATTTAAATTTAAAATTTTCACGTTCTAATGGAGTAATTATTTATCTACACAATCTCTGTGGAATCCAGGTTTAATTTTTAATCTAAAAATATAAAATTTTGAATTTAAAAAAAGTTTTTCGTTTGGGGCAAGTACGTTTGGAAAATATTGCATAAAACACAATTGAATATTAAAAACTGCATTATCATGTAATTTTAGATGTTGCAAACTTCATGTTAATCTACTGTCAACCGGCATTTTTTCATCAAAACAAATAAGAATTCTTGTTTTTTTTTTCATTCTAGATTTGCAATATTGATTTTTTTAAAATGCGGAATAATGTTATTTAACTACTAAATTATTTATTAAATTTAACTTCTAATTTAAAAAAATGATTGTTTACGCACCATAAAGAACATCTTACAATGAATGCTGCAAGCATCATTTAAAGGGGATCTTTTCCGTGTGTGGGACTTGAAACCAGAAAATACATTACTTGGGAATATAAATATTCCCCTGCAAGTTAACTCTGGGTAATACCCACTAAACCTTCCTCGCTTCATAGGAGTATTTAACACTTAGCAGGACGTTTGACTAGGCAACCCACATTGCCAAGTGTTAACTCCACCTATACATGAAGATCCCTCAGCCCAGCATCAAATCTCGATCAATCGACAAATCGAAGGGGGTAAGAACCCTCACCGTTCAACGGTGGACTTCGAAATGTTGCCAAGTGATGGATTCTGTATGGATTTCTTCCCTGCCTATCATCCATGCCCGCTACTTGCTTTGCTCCCGGATGATTGCGTCTCTTCATTTTTTCTATTTTTGCCTATTCCAGGACTTTTCTGAAACAAGCGCAACTACCAGTGTCAGCTATATGAGACGTAATGTCTACTGTGCTATTCTTTATCCCGTACAAGAAACGAAAAGCTTCGTTCGTGCAATGTGCAAGACTGTGGCCAGACTCTTTGTACTTATAGCATGCGATTGACCTGTCCACTCCCCTGCTCTCGTTCCTTCTATGGACATAATTCAGGTACCTATGGCACCTGGTGACCATTAATTTCCTCCTTATTTGGCAACTAAAAAAACCCAACCTTAACCCTACCTACCTGCTCTAACTTCACTGACTTTTCGCGGTCTGCAACCACGATGGCCAGCTTTACCCCCCTCCTATTAGGTCCTGGCTTTTCTTTTGAAATGGAAGGTACGCTTCCATCTCTTGTTTCAATGTTAAACCGTTAAGGTCACGGATTTTCAGAGTCACTCTCTGGACTTCATCAGCCTTAACGGTTCCAATCCTGCTAAGGCCTCTGAGACCCTGGCCGAGAACGCGTTCCCGTCTGAATTCCCTCTCAGCTCCAGGAGAATATTTCCCTCTCTTTTCGGGCCTTGCAACGACCACCGTCATCTGACAAAAACCACGATCTACTTCTTTTCCGAATTTACCCAAGACAGGATTGTCGCAACGTTCTTTTGAACCTTCTACCTTTCGAGCATCAGGTTCATTTCTTTCTCTTTTTGGAGAAAGATTTCCCGTTCTTCCTCGCGCAGTTTTAAACCTGTGCCTTATCCTCCTCGCACGAAGCTATGTCAGCAGCAGTGCCATGGCTAAATGCACTGCCACAGCTGCTGTCACATGCCGCACTACCGCGACGCGACCTACTGTGACCTTCCACCGTCAAAAGCGATGGATTGGTCCCTACTGAACCCGGTCCAGCGGCACTCGTCGCTGGCGGTGCAGTACCACTCCCCCCTGAACGCCTATCTTCTTCTGATTGTGAGTTTAAATTAACTCCGTCCATATAAATCCCACAATTCCCGTAAAAACGCTTAAAAACACGCGCCTGAATGGAAAATCGACCGAATTCCCCACAAGTTTTTTTGCTCGAATTCATTTTGCTTTGTATTGACTCCATAATTCAATGGGGTAGCGAGGTGGAACTGCGCGACGTCTTCAGATTTTAAAAAAGGGGCAATTGATTCAAATTCCGTTGTATTTAATAAGTAAGTGTACCAAGTTTCATATCTTTTCATTCAAAATTGACGTGGTGACAGATTTCTGTCCAAAAATTGAGGTTTTTGCACCACTGTGTGACAATGCGTCCGCCGCCCAGGTCCCCGGCATCATTAACCGATGTCTGCACTTTATAGACTCCAAATTAAATAACACGTAGGTTGGGCGACGTTTGCACCATCCTGGGCAGTTTCACGGCGGATTTAGTAACCCTACTGCCATTCATCCTTGGACACCGTGAACATCTTAGATTGGGTCGGTGCCGTTGGCCAGACCGGACAGAAAACCGGTCCATCGGCCGCCAACCCTAGATCGAGACTACTTCAGTTCAACCTGGGTAATCCATAAATGGAAACAAAGCAGGCAGGAGTGTCCTATTCTTCACAGAATTTCAAGTCCTCCTCCATTCTGGAATCCGAATTAACATCATTCGCGCAGGTAGCTAGTGCACGAAGTACAAGAACGGCGAGTACCCGAATTAACGGGGTCCCCGTTTCCCGGTGCCCTTAAGTTCTATTGCTTTTAATCGTTTTAAATCGATTCTTGCTAGAAGAAATACACTTATTTTAGTCGATACAAACCGAGATTTATTTATTTTTTTATTTATTTAAGTACATATACGGGTCAACGAAAACCCATTAGAAAAAAAAAAGAATATATATAAGTTGAAACACAGATTTGCCACATTATTATTGGTTTATATATAAAAGTCGTAAAGAGATAATGAACTTCGCAAAATAAATTAATTGATTTGAATATATAAAATTAAAAGGTATTCACAGCCTAATTAACAATTATAGATAACAATTAACAATATATATGTCCAGTCTCTATAAGAAAGATAGATAAACATTCGCGATAAAATCAAAAGTATACAAAGTATATAGTAAGAACACCCCCAAAGGAGCCATTACTATAGTTCTATTAATTCTACCATTTTTCAAATGTTTTGACAGAGAAATTATCAGTGCACAATACTCATAAAAACCAACACAATATCGTTGCCAGGCACGTGAGTTGAAAACGTTAGAATGAAAAAGAAGAGACGCAAGGAAGAAGGGGGAGAAGACAAGGTCTCCGTCACACACGCACTGCATCCATCTCTGTCATAGACGTAGATTTTATTATGACAGGACCGTCACGACGATGAGCAATCCTGATTCCCACCTCTCCATTGCGAAGACGACGATTTAACTCCTGCTTCAGCTCCTCTAATTCTTTTAATTGCATCCGAGTCTTGTCAAACGTTATCCAGCATTCACGAACCTCTGGGTTCTTAGAGTTTTTCTTTATTTGTATAAATTCGCGATGGAAAATACGTGCTTTCTGTTGACTGACAAACGAAATCCGCACATGGCGTGATACGCACATGAACAGATACATCAGGCTCAGGGGCGTCAGACGAACTATTATGCTCGGGAATTCCTTTACCTCCACAGAACATTGATGAACGTCAACATTATTAGATTTTAATTTAGCGATTTCACATTTAAGTTCACATATACTTTCCTCTGTGATAGCAACTCTGTCAGAGACAGATTGCAGCTGCTGTTCTGCTGCATCAATCCTGGTGAACACAGCATCCAATTTTGTGGACAATGTAGATGTTAGTGATGTTATCATATTAGAAATGCTAATGAGATGTAAAGCAAGAGCATCATCAATTATTTTCTTTATATCCACGGAATTGGACAATCCAGGGGTCTGAAGATTTTCTTGAGAAGAAACGTTTATAAATGTATTTGCAGGTTGCGAACTAGAAGTACCTGGTTGTAAGTCCGGTTGATTTAGATCAGCTACATCAGAGTTAGATAGAGATTGTGTTGGAGATACGAGTAAAATTATTGTGTTGTTTTCATTTCTCGGTCACTGGCCCTATTATTACAGGTGGTTGTACTTTAATTCTTTTCTTTTTACTTAATAGTTCACATTATAATTTATTTACTTTTCTGTTGCAGGGATTGTACGCTTGAAACTTTTGAAGATCATAAAAACTCCAACTTTCTTGCAATTTTAAAAGTATTAATATCATATCTAAACAGTCGTACTTTTCTTAGATAGTCGGACATCAGAATGAAATTTATTAGTTACTATTCATGCATTATCAGCTTCTTTCTGTATAATAACAATTATGTAGCAACTTTCAAGAATAGTTTTATTGAAGGTTTCGTAAAATACCTTAAAGAAGAGTCTAAAGTGCACCAGGTATTATTTATAATCAACAGTGATGTGACGAATATATACCCTCAAGCGAATAACATCGTAAGAGAAGTATCAATGCAGTTTCCAACGTTGGACTTCAGCTCTAGTAAAATTGAAAATAGACAAAAGATTAGTCATCTTACATCGCGTTTACGACCTAGGACAACGACTCTTTTAGTTTTTATTTTGTATGGGCATGATAGTCTCTTTGATCTATACTTTCGACTTACTACATACGAGTTGGGAATGTGGAATGCACCTTTCATGTTGCCAAAATGTCTTTTTATATCTGTTGACAATTCTGCAGATTTATGGGGAAATATTTCCATTGGAAGTTACTTTCGAGAGTCACATAAGTCGGGTTTTTCGGACCTTGCAATATTAAGTCTGTCAAAACAGTTTTCTAATTGGCGTAAAACTTCTATCAATTCCACTGTAACATCTGTTCACAACATAACAGATGTAGAAAATGATAATTCCGTTAGTAATTTTTTTGAGGCAGATTGTTTTAAATTTAAAAAAGTAGAAAGGAAAACAAAAAAGAAAAAGCGTTATACTGATTTGCTCGAAACTTCTGTCAATTACTGTGCTTTACTGTATCAGTCTGAACCATTTAATTCTGCATACAGAGTTCAGACAGTTTCTTCCAAAACGCAATGGTTTCCAAGAATCTTTCAGGATCTAAATGGATATAACCTTAATTTTTTTGGTTGGAACCAGGCGAATGCTACATATGAATTTGATATCTCCTATTCAATAAAATTAATATCAATCTTGGAAAAAGTAATGAATTTTACGGCAACAGTAAACATAGTTACATTAGCAGACTTAGAAAATAACAATAAAAATATTTTCGAAGATCATGAGATGATTTTAAATCGGTTTGTAGTGGATTCGAATTTGCGACTTTCAGAAATTTATACTTTTAATATTGTATACATGAAAGCAGTGATTCCAAAAACAGTAAAAATTAATAAAGCCTTAAAAATATCTATTGAATTTGTCTTCATGATTTGTATAACTACTTGTCTAATAATTGCTATTAAATTTGTAATTTTGCAATTAAAATTTCATAAAGAGACGTGGGCATTACTTAATCTCATACAAATGGTAATGGGAATGTCTAGCTTCAGGGAACCAAAATTACAAGCTGAAAGAATATTATTTGGATCTCTGCTGATTACCTTCATCGTTTATACGAGCTACTTTTATACAGTGATTTTAGACATCAGTCTGCAAGTGGAACCACAAATTTCCTCACTTGAAGAGCTAGTGAAATCAAATTTGACTCCAGTGATAAATCTATATAAAAAATTTGGGCATTTTGACTCATCTTCTTCTTACATTCACGAATTAATAGAAAAGTCTGTTGAAATGTCAGAAGACGCATCTGACTACGATTGCTTATCGTATTTAGACAGATTTAAGAATATAACGTGCCTTATGTTTCTGCCTTATTATAAAATTAATTCTTATTACACACAAAATGATATTAGTGATCGTTTTATACTACTGGATGAACCATTGTTGTTTGGTTTTAAATCATGGCATTTTAAACCAAATTCACCTTATCTTGAACGTTTCAAAGAAATTATTATGAGAGCTGTAGAATTTGGCTTGGTACATGATGAATTAGATAAAACGAGAGAAGACAGTCAAGTTTATGTTCCTGAAGAAATCAGTGGAGAGAAGCTGCTGCTTATTGCTTTTTATGTTTTAATTGTTGGGTATTCTTTTTCCACAGTCGTTTTTTTCATTGAATTGTTTGCCGGCTGTAAAGTTAGGAAAAAATAAAAGAGTGCGTACATTGCGCGACACTTGCACTGCCTTCACATATAACCGGCACTAAAAATCTGTTCTGCAACAATTTGACAGTGCATAATTCGAAATAGGCGTGAAAATTACGAAAATTTAAGAATTGTGATTTAAAGGAAGTTTTAATTAACAATCCAAAATGCAGGTTACCTCTATGCACCAAATGCATGCTCACTATGGTGGTACAAACATGCATGGAAAAAAAGTAAAGTAGGAATTGTAATGCTTTCACCTTCTTGGATTGTTCTATATGGGCGATTCTTACGTAACTGCCCTACTTGGCGGCGTTAAAAAAATACACCTAAATTAAAAATATATTCTGAAGTGTATTAGTGAATTTAAAAGGTATATATAAATACATAAAGTTTTTACATTTATGAACAATTTAGGTTTATATTGCATTTCATAATACCTTTTTTATACATAAAAATCTATAAAAATATTTTGTCCCTCAATTTTTCCAATTTTTGAACGCAATCTGTAGACTTATAATTAAGGTGTCATGTGTTTAGTTATTACGCCTTCTAATAAGTTAAATCTCAATTTTGATCCATTGGCACTAAATCACATGTGAAAAAAGTTTTAAAAAAGAAAAATTTTTGTTTAAAATAAATTATTTTTGTGAAAATCGCATGTGTACAAAAAAAGCGTTCAGTTCCATGTCATTACTATTATATTATATAATATAATATTATAACAACTACTTGATAGTATTGTTACCATTTTCTTTAAGTTTTCATGTGAAAAATTGTAGAATTGAGGTTAGAATAAATGTCAAATATCAGCTCCATGGTATCACGTAAAATTTCAGCTCCATGGCCTATATGAAGTGTTCAGTGTGCTTCATGCAGAGAAACTTTTTTATCTGTGGTGGTTATTTTAAAATATTATTCTATAAAGTAGTAGTTTAGCAATGCCGGATTACACTGCTCGATCTCGATTTCAAATTATTCAAAAAATAAAACGAAATATTCATTATTAAATATTGTATTTGCTGTTCTTGTATAAGATTTTATATATGTTAACTAATATCTAAAATACTGTTAGAATATTAAATAATTTATGAATTTATTATTTATTTTCGTTTTAGCAAAATATCAAAAAGAAATTTTTTTTTTGTACAATATATTTGCAATAAAAGGATGCTGTTCAGCTCCACATGGCAGCCAATATTCAAAAATTTGCTATTATTTTTGTATAAATATAGTTGTAGTAAAATCGTTTAAAATATACTTATATTACACCCTAATAAGAAAAATAAGTGCAGAGAAACATTGAATAAAAATTTTTTTTTTTTACCTAAACTTATCTTGAAATCGGTCAGTTACGCAAGAATCGACCATATTGAAAAAAATACCCCCTTTTTTTTTTGAAAATCAAAAAATATTTAGTGGTCGCTCAAAGCACTCTTCCTGCTTCAAAGTTCAAAATTAACAGTTTCAGATCAGAAATAAATAAGAACTAAATTAAAGACACTTTACTATTTTAATTACCTCACCTGTATAATTGTAATCTATTTTTATGTCAATCATACATAGTCAAAGGAATATCCAGTGTGTTTTTATATTGTTTGTCATAGATAGTGATACCTATTTTCTTTATTTTGAGAAATGTTATATTTTCTAATATTTTTAACAAAAAGGACTACCTTTTTTTTATTGGTATCCTTTTATTTTATGTGTAGCAAATTTTACTGCTTTTATGTAGTGAACCATAGGCAGTTACATTGGCATCATCTGAAGAATTAAATAAAAGTTACTTAGTAAATTATACTAGTTTTCGTGCCCAGCAAGAAAGCCAACATTAAAAAGGATTTAAAAATTTAATAATTTTAATGTTATAATGCAAATTATTTAATCTTCTTGAATCCCATTTTCTAACTTGACTTTTGAATTCCGTAATGATAGCTAGTTCGATCATGACAAGAATCCCAGCAAATCTCATTTTGAAATTTCTGTATAATTTTGTAATGATTTACAATCCGACAATTTAACTTTCAGCAGTAGCTTTAACTGTTGGCCGCTAGGAGCGCATATCACATTGTCTCGAAGGAGAAACGGCTTGTAAATGATATAAGATGAGGTTACGGATCCTCTTTAGCATCAGAGTGATGGTAGCACTCTTAGCTATTTATTACATATATCTTAGACATTTTATATAAAATGTATTGCAAAAAATTAAATAATATTAAAATCCTTGGAACCGATTATGTCAATAATACAAGTGACGTTTTTATGTACATTTAGATAATCCAAACAGTCAGTTGCAAATCCTCTACCTGGTATGTCTATTGATTTATTTGCTAGTTTCTGAACGTAATCAATAGGGCTTCTTAGTAGTAACTTTTTGTTAAATGAATTTAACATTGGGATTAAATTTGAATCTGCCAGTTCCCGAAGTGATACTCATACTTCCTCCTTTCGTAAATTAAGATGTAAAATAACAGTGTAAAAGTAACCTGCGTATACGATACTGACAATAATTAATGATCCAAATGCAACTCTCTCCGACAGCTTTTCAAGATTCTTGTTGACAGACATTCCCATTATAGTTTCCAGTAAATTTAATAAATTACAATCGTTAATCTTAAATTTTATGATAAAAGATAAGCTCCGAATAATAGCTATTATTGCAAACGTTGCACAGGTCACATAGGTAAATTGATCAGATAATCCTGAATGTTGTCTGAATTTCAATTGTTTAGGAATTATTGCATATACGGCCTTTAAACTTGAAACCTGCGTACGTGGAATCTTCTTACCAACATGATATATCTCTTGACTTAGCCGCATTTGTGGATGCCAACCATGTTTGTCATGACAAATATGTAAGCTTCCACGATCGTGTGTAACATTAACTGTACAATTTATAGCACTTTTAAGAATAGAAGGTAGTCTTGAGTTATCTTTTTTTGTAAATTCATTGATATATGATCCTTCTTTAATATAAAAGTTAAGCAGATAACCATTAAGATTTTTTACCTTATGTAGAAACCACTGGGTTGACGATGACGTCTCATAAGCACTGAATTCATCTCTGAAAGGGTTAAACTGATACAATGTTGATGAATTATTTCTATAGATGTCAAGGAAATTATGATGTTGCTTTGACAGTTTTAACACTTCAATGTCTAACCATTTACTTTTAAACTAACGTTAAAAGTTTCTTTTATAACATGGACATCCCCTATCTTGAACTGATATGGCTAAACATCTTGGTAATCCATCGCAATTGGACATTTTAAGAAGTAATCTTCTGGTATCATACAACTGAGCAGTTCCTTTCCTTTTTTTGCCAATAATCGGAATAAACAGAGTCTTTGATCTAGATCGTTTAAATGATGTATGGTAAATACGATTCATAATTTTGTAATTAAGCAGTTTGTAGTGGCTGATGATGAAAGTTGGAAATTGCATAGCTACTTCTCTCATTATAGAATCCACTCGAATATCTAAATGTTTGACCTGGTCATGACTTATAAACATCACTTGGTGTAAATTAGATTCTTCTATAAGGTATTTTGTAAATCCTGGAACATAACTGTGAGTTGGTGCTCTGCCAAAAATTCCATCACAAAGAATTAGGATGATGAGACATAAATGGTACATAACTAACTTCATTATGATTTTCGTTTTACTACCCGGAACGTAGGAACCAAGATACGATGTTACTCGCTGAACAGGTGTAAAACACTTTTATAAGTTTTCACAAACTGACTAAGAAAAAGCCTTGTTAAGCTCTACTGAGAAGTATTGAATATTGATCACCTTCAAGGTTCGTATAGTAGCTCGAAAGACGCATGAGTGTTCCCCAAAACCCACACTTAATGTAATTATTATGTTTCCGAATTACCTTCATTTTCTTGAAAGCAAATTGTGTTTTTTATGTTTTTATTGAATTACATCTAATTTTTTGATGATTTCTAAATTAAATTTATGAATATAAGCCAATAATATATAGTGTATTTTAATAAATATTTGACTTGTCTCGAAGTTTTTTACTTTAAATTTGAATTTTTGTAAAAATTGCTCTCCCACCTTGAATTAGTAAAAATGGGACCACTAATTCCAATTTATAAAACATATTATTGTTAATATTCTTCTTTATGTGAAGATTATTTATTTTAAATTTAAAGCGTGCTATATGAAAAAGAGGATCTCGATTTATAGCAAATATTTTATTTACTTAGGAAAAATCACAATTCAGAGTAAAATGTGCTCATAAACAAAAATTACTTCTAAGGTAGAAAGATGGTTTAGTCAATAAATAAATAGTATAATTAGCTGAGCCAAGAGTTCGTGAACGAAAAATTATTTCATAATTAAATTTGAGGTTAGAAAGAAATGTCAAACGCGAAACTGCCTTACCAACCTAGCGACTAATTAACTTCAGCTCACTTACACAATGAAACACCGATACATATAGCAATGATTTAAGGCACAAGATGGTAGCACCAGTGATGAGAAAAATAGTCTGCTCACCGGTGTCAATATTTTGCTTTACTATGTCATTATTTTGCTATATTCTGTCAATGCTTTACTCCCTAGTCAGAATACTTTACGCCCTAGTCAGAATATTTTGCGCATCACATTCTCGTACGGTAGAAAATCGTCCATTTTGCATAGCTACCAACGGTTGCCAATCATGAATTTTGCACGTATATGTAAAGAAAAACATCTTTTATTTGTGACGAACCTCACAATTGCACATGACTTTTTCACTGATAATTTATTTTTTGAGTAAAATAAATTAAAACTTAACTTTGAGGTTAAGTTACGCTCTCGAATTATTTTTAAACTGTCAAAACGTGGTCTAGCAGAAGTATCTGCTAGACAGCCGCGCATCTTGACACGCGCATCGCCGGAAGATGGCGCGGAACGCCAGACACAGCGCAGATGGCGCAAAGTAAAATGATCGAGCAGCCCCTACCATAAGTTGCGTCTATATATCGACCTGCACGCCTGTAGATCGGGGAGTCGGCCCCAAGGGGCAGACCGAGGAACATCTCGGATAAGTTTCTCTGACTCCTCCAGATATCATAGTCTAGGTCCTTCAAGAAATGATATCTGGAAACCGTTCCGGAGATTTTAGCATTGTTCCTCCAATGAAAAATCAAAGGAAAACTTTTGCTTTCCTCTGGCCAGGATCGTCCTGAGATTTGTCACGGTTCACCGTGGAGTCTCAGACACGATAAAATTCTGGACATCTACTTCGTAGACTAAGGAATCCTGGTTTGAGTAAAGAATACTCCGTGACGAATTTCTGATCATTGACGTGGTCCTTCACGAATGATCAGAGAATTCGAGAAAATTGTTAGAACACTTATACGTAGGAAAGTGTTCGAAACAATTTTAAAATCTCCCGCGCCGGATCATTGACGTAGATTGTCACATGGGCTTTTCCCAGTGCTATGTCATTGGAGAATAGACTTTGCTAGGTGAACACCCGCATTGTTTAACTGTTCTCCAAATAAATTCACCGCGCACCTGAAATTACGCGTTCAGATTAAATTGTTTTTTACCGGACTGAAGTACGTAATTAACGTAAAAATGAATTAATTAATTTATTATCTTACCTGATAATTAATGTCATTTTACATAACCGCGAATTGATCATATGTGTATAGATGGTCAATTTTATTTAACATCACGGTGAATGACGGTGGCAATATTTTTTAGCGGTTCGTCCGTAATTTATATTGAATGGAGACGGAGTTTACCGACTTTATCCGCGACCGAATATTCCGGATAATTCTAGTTGAATAAAAGATATATTATTTTATTTACTTTTTTTAATCTACATTATTTCTTTTTTTTTTGATTTGTTTATAGATTCTGAAATTACCGAATTCACCAGAGTTCTGGCAGGACGTAGTCCTGGATTAAGGAGAAAAAGAAAATGATTTCTTTTATTGTTTACCATCGGCTCTTCAAGCATTTTAATGTATTTTTATTTAGTATATTTTATTGTTAAATTCATCATTTGTTATTTTTCTTATTTAAATCTATTTTATATTATATTATTATTTTTTGTACTTTTCTTAATTTTGTTTACAATATATTATTTGTTATTTCTTACTAATAGAAATTCTGAGAGTTTTACTGACTATACCTAACCTCAAAGCGACAGTAGAAAATTAAGTAAGATATTTATGGTCAAAATCTAGTTTTACCAGCATAAGTGAATATAATCCGAGAACCTTGGCTCCGGCGAGCAAATTCGGAGCATATCAAAATTTCACTTCGTTACATATTTTTAACGTTTCTACTAACCATGAACCATGAACCATGAACATTTCCTGTTTCTATATTAATGGAGGTTTACCTTTTGAAAAGGCAGAAAGGATATTAGATATAAAGCATGATTTCCTGTGTGGACGGCAAGATGCAGTAAAAGACCACCGAAGTGATCCAGCAAACAATAGAAGATTGAGCCTATAAAAACTAATGCCAGCAAACTAATGGTCAGTTAGAAAAAACCCAGCAGTCACGCAGTAATTAAACACGTATCATATAGGAAGATATAAATCATCAGTCGGTCATTGATTAAAGTGTGATCATACAGTTTCTAGTCTCCAATAAAACCGTTGCTAAAAATCAAGTCACAGATTTTTCAACTTAAGGAAAGTTCGATAAAAAACAAACCTAGACACTTGTCAAATCTTTCTTGGGCACAACAAGCTATTGTGCGACGTGTGTACACAACCTATCTGTGGGACCACCTCTGAATTCCAGCGGCACCAAGGAGTCTCTAGCCTAATTTTTACGCAGGATTTTTAGTCCTTATCTCTGTTTACCATCAACCACACGGATTTACTACCACCAGCTCAATACTACCTAGTTCTTCACTTTTCCTCACTCAAAATAAGGCTCAATTTTTACACCACCATTGTTCTTATCAAATTCTCATTTTTATATGTATAAATAAATATTTTTACTAAAGTAAAAATATATCATCCCAAATAATATCATCCTAAATTAAATTCTTCATTGAATTTGATTTAAAAGAAGGAAATTAGGGTATATTTGGGGAGGCTTTTACGTAACAAAAGAATAAATTACTTTTTTGTTGACAAATAAATTTTGTTTTCAAGAACTAGCTTTTAATTTAACCTTGAGTTTGCATTCTGTAGTTTGTCTTGTTTGGTTCCATCTGGTGCATTCCAACAATGTGTGTTTAGCATTATCAACTATTTCTGAGCAGTAGGTGCAGAAAGGTATCTTCTTTTTATTTAATAACACACGGATATTTGTGAAAGTCACCATGGTCAGACAAGAATTGGGTGAGATAATAATTTGTCTTTCCATGTTTTCTGTTTATCCATGGTCTGATGTGTCTGATTAACACTTGTGTTCATTTGGCCATTTATTGGCATCCCGTTCATCTGTTTTGTCATGTTTCTAGCGTCTGGGCCCTAAACGCTCATCTCAATCCGCTAGGTGGATCTGTTTCTCTGTTGATTCGATGAGCTTCCTGCCTATCTAGAGCTAGCAAGTCTATCGGTATTGTGCTTGCTAACACCATTGCTGGGCTTTCAGAAACCGTTTTATATGCTGAGCATATTCGTACTGCCGCTGCTCTTTGAACTCTTGATAAGATCTTGCAGTAAGATTCTTGTTTTAGCTTACCTGCCCAAGCCTACGCTCCGTAAAACTCTTGCCGCCTTACCTTTAGCTACTGTAATGTGTTTGTTGAAGCTCAATTTAGAGTCCACCCAGATTTTTAAATACTTTAAGAACAACTTACCTCTGATTTCTTCACCACAACTATCAGAAGAGAAGTCGTCCAGAACAGTCCGCTGTTTGGTTAATACCACCAGCTCCTTCTTCATCGCTCCTAGCTTCAAGCCATGTTCGGTAAACTACTGTGTCAGGAGAAATCAAACATGGACAGCTCATGTACGTACAGCTTCAGGTGTTTTAGCTTTTACTACTATTACTATGTCATCAGCGTAACCGATGATTATGACCCATTCAGAGATTCATATATTAGCAAAAAATTGTCGATTAATTTCACTTTCGTTTGATCCTCTGTGCAAAATATCAGTCTAAATATCTCGCCGAGAAATTTTGGGTAATATTTTATAGTTCTTTTTAGCCGTGTGTTCTTGTTTTGTATAATTGAAAAATGTATTAAAATTTTTTTTTTATACAAAATATAGAGTGGTAAGTTTGTGAATGGATGAGATTTTTTACCCACGGATGTTTCCGCAACGGTTTGGACGCCATTACGCACGTGGCAATTAGTTTGTTTAATCAAACCTTTTTAAGATGCAGTTAAATTGAGAAAAGAAAGGCATGAGAGTATTTATTGTCAGAGGGAACGTTCTTCAAATTAATTTTGATAATGAGGCTCATCTATTTATAAAATTTAACAATTTTGCTAAGAATAAAGGCACTCCAAATCATTCCTTAAAATCAGAAATTTACGTACGAATCCCTGCTTAAAATTGAGTTAAAAAAAATTAAAATAAAAATTACATCAAGTGTGAAATAGAAAAGAAAGAGAAAGAGCAATTTGAAAAACAACAGTAAGCAGCAGAGCACAATAATTACTCTATCGCTAAGACTCAGAGTCTTTATTATTTTAATTTTTTTTTCAGCAATGGTTCTCGAAATTCTCAAAGATTTCATACTGCCTTCTATAAACATTAACTCACTGTAAACTCAAATAAATTATTTGTTAGATTTTAAAACTTTTATTGTCTTATTTTCCGTACACCTTACTTCCCACTCAGGCCACCAACTGCTTTATTCAATAATATTATTTAGTATGTTATTTCTCTTTAGACGTAACATCAACGATTAATCGATTTTTCACGTTTTATTAGTTTTAATGAAAATAATGAAAAACAAGTTGTTCTGATACGATGTACACATAAAGATAATTTTTATTCATTTCAAAATGAGTGTTCCTACAATTCTGGCCGCTAATGTAAATTATAATTTTATTCAGTTGACACAAAAGTTTCGAGAATTGAATTTCCTTCAATAACATTAAGATCAAATAGAGTTAAAATGTATTCACAGTTAAGTAAGTGAAATGAATAATCTGCGAAATAACATATCAAATAACTGTAATAAACGAAATAACCATAATTGGCTTTTATGAAAATTAGACATATTTATGTAAAAACGTATACATATATGACTTTATATGCTATTCATGTCAGAATTTTATGGAATAAATATAAAAATTGGATTGTGTAAATTATGCTCGACTGAAAATTACTCTGAAAGTGTACAATGTGAGAAACACTCATTCGAGGCTCTAGTCTCTCAGCTCTACTGCTCAATAGCAAGTCAAAAGATATACACGCATAAGTCGTACATTCCCAATGTTGCTTTACATAAAAAAACATAGGCAAGTAACATTTTGGTGAAAAATAATTGTTTGTCATCATTAATATAAAACTGTAGGTAACTTTTGTGATAAAAATTGTACTTTTTTATTATTACCAAATAAAATAATAAGATTGAAGATACAGTCACCTATGATACTAGGATCGTTCTTCATAAAAGTACCCGGTGCGGTCCTATTATCACAAGTGGTTGTACTTTAATTCGTTTCTTTTTAATTAATAGTTCATATAATACTTTTCTTACTTTTCCGTTGCAGGGGATAGTATGCTTAAAACTTTTGCAGTCTATTTGGTTTTGAAAAGCATAAAAACTCAAACTTTCTTTCAATTTTGGAAGTATTGATACCACATCCAAACAGTCGAACTTTGCATAGTCGGACTCACAATGAAACTTATTAGTTACTATTTATACATTATTAGCTTTATCCTCTATAATGAGAATTATGCAGAAACTTTTAAGAATAGTAATATTAAAGGCTTTGTGCAATATCTCAAAGAAGAGTCTAAAATTCACCAGGTAATGTTTATAATCGATGATCATGTGAAGAATCTAAACCCTCAAGAGAATTACATCGTGAAAGAAGTAGCAATGCAGTTTCCAGTGTTGGACTTCAGCTCTAGTGAATTTATGATTAACAAAAATATTGCAAAGCTTCCGTCGCCTATACGACCTAGAACAACGTCACTTTTTGTTTTGATTTACAGTGGGCATGGTATCTTTCGTATTTTCGCGCAGTTTATTTTCTACCAGATAAAAATGTTGACTGGCTATTTCATGTGCCCAAAAATTCTTGTTATATCTATTGACAATTCTGTAGATTTATGGACTTATATTTCCATCGGTGAATACTTTCAAGACTTACATGAGCAGGGTTTTTGGGATATTGCAGTATTAAATCTGTCAAAACAGTTTTATAATCGTCGTCAAACTTCCATTAATTTCACAGTGACATCTGTTGACAATGTTACAGATGAACGAAATAATAATTCCTTCGGAGATTTCTTTGAGCCAGATTGTTTTAAATTTACAGAAATAGAAAAGACAATGCGTAACATTGATTTGCTCGAAAATTCTATTAATTACTGTGATATACTGTATCAGTCTGAACCATTTAATAATAAACAATAACATTTTTTGAAAGGGTGCCGGGTGGTTCTTGTGTCACATACAGTGGTTTTTTTTACTAAAAGATACCTGGATAACATTAATTTTCACAAAAAGAAAAATTTTGACATATTTCGGAATGAGCTATTTGTACTTATATATGCAATTTTTTGATTGGAATTTTTATTATTGGAATCCTTTTATGTGCAGTAAATTTTACTTCTTTTATGTAGTTAACAATAAGCAGTTACATTGGCATGAATTGTATTAGAATTGGATTAGAGTTACGTAGTAAATTATACTAGTTTTCGTGCCCAGCAAGAAGGTCAACATTAAAACGGAATTAAAGATTTAATAATTTTAATGATAATGCAAATTTTTTCATCTTTTTGAATCCCTTTTTCTGACTTAACTTTTGAATTTCATGATAATAACTAGGTAGGTGACTTAATTATAACAACATAGCTTCCAAAATTGGAAAAGTAGGGTCAAGAAGTTAAAACAATCTAATTAATCAATCACTATCATTTTTGGCATAATATTGCCCCTTTAGTTTTTGATTGTCGAAGTCACTGATTAATGAGTTTTCATTTTTTTTATTTGTTACATGAAAAAGAAACTGTTTTTGACGATTTTCTTGTCATTTTTGCATTGTATTTAAACGTATTTGTTATGTAAGTAACAACATTTTATAAACCATACAATTTTATTTATATTTAACAGTGATTACACTTTCAGGTAAGTACTTGTTTATTTCTCTGTTGAAACTTAATTTTGAAAAATTTATTCTTTAATTAAATTTCGTATGAGAGAGCAAGACGGGGTACAGAATACAGAAAATGAAGACAAGGTGGGTTACTAGAAATACAAATATTTTTAGATACACCAGATTTTCGTTACAATAATATCGACAATGAAGTTTCTAAATGGGCGTTACAGAAAATAACTTCTGATACACTGGACGAGCTGTTCAGCACTTCCCAGGACTCATCGACTCCCGATGTCTGGCGAGTTTGGGCACAGAGGAATGAACGGGATTCCGTTAATTCAGGTAGCCGCCGTTTTTCGAACCTTTGCACTAGCTATCCTGTGCGGATGATGTTAATTCGAATTCCAAATGGGGGCTAAACATCCTCGTCTGCTGTGGACGACATGGATTGTGGGAGGAATAGGACACTCCTGCTTTCTTGGTTTTTCTAAGTTGGTATGGAGTAGTCTCGATCTAGTGTTGGCGCTCGATGGACCGGTTGTCTGTCCGATTTGACCAACGACACCTAACCCAATCTAAGTTTTCGCACTGTGCCGAGAGATGGATGGCACCAGGGTTACAAAATCCGGCGTGAAGCTGCCGGGGATGGTGCGAACGTCGTCCAACCTACGTGCTCTTCAATTTGGCGTCTGTAAAGCGCAGGCGTCGGTTGCTGATGCCGGGGGCCTGGGCGGCGGACGCACTGTCGTCGCCAGTGCCACGTTCGGAGGTGTCGCGAGCGGTGCTAGGATACCGGGCGCCCTCCTAGTGTACAAATGCCTTACCCGATGTCATCGAATGCTGCTAGCCAGGACGGTCAAACGCCAGGTCCATTGCGTTTAAGGGTGGACGAAGGCCTCAGATCTAGGCGAGGAAGTACGACGAGTGTCAGCAGCTGTGGCAGTGCATTTAGCCATGCCACTGCTGAAGAGGAAGGTATTGTCACCTCGATGGAGGCAGAGCTTGAGGTCATGCTAGACAAGCTTAAGGTTCAAACGAATGTAGAGGCGGAGATTCACAGCGGTCTGAAGAAATTCAAACAATGGATCTCCGATCTGAAAAAAGCACGCAGAGGCTGCTCGAGCTGACTTCAAGTTTTATGAAGGCCTCAAGATTACTGATGAGGCAAGGCAAGAAAGACGACGGATAAGAGACAAGTTTCAGGCTGTTGCTACGCGCAATTTAGTCCTGGAATGTAAAAGGAAAAGAGAGGAGGAGGATCGACTACCTCCAAAAAGCGAGCTTCGCAAAAAGAAAAAGAAGGGTGAGATTTCTGCCGACAAGGCAAAAGGTCGGAGAGATAAATGAGGCGAGACAAGAACCGCCCAGGATCGTTGTGGAGCTAAGTAGCCCCAAAAAAAGACCGTGTTAGTCCGAGTTTGCCAGTAAGGCCGGACCAGACTCGAGAGAAAAGACAAGTAACGGTCCTCGGACCAAACAGGAGAGGCGACAAAATCGCCATCTTGGTCACAGACCGGGAGGAAGCGGAACGCTTAGAAAGACTCGGCAGAATAAAATTGGGCTTCTTAAGTTGGCCAATTAGTAGAAGGCTTATGGTTACAAGGTGCCACAGGTGCCTTGGTTACGGCCATAAGAAAGCAGACTTTGGGGGAGTGGACATATCCTCTGCTTGCTTTAAGTGTGGGGCTGCTGGACACTCTCTTGCAGCATGTAGTAAGGAAGCGTTCTGCTTCCTTTGTGCGGCCGAGGCTGGAAATGAGGCGGAAACGGCTCATGATGCAGGCTCAGGAAAGTGCGCCTGTTTTAGGAGAGTCCTGGAGCAGGCGAAAAGAGAGGAGGACCTTAAGCGAAGTAGTCAAAGGGCAACATAGGTTGCAGAAAAACGCAGATTAAGGAAGTTCTCTTCCTCTTGAAGCGTTTTTTGAGCGGATTGACGCTTGATCGAGTCCCTTGACACAACTTGTGTGCGTTAAGGGCCTCCATGACCGTCCATTCCGTCCCGCGGAATGTAGGAAGCCGCTACAGCGGCAGAGTAGGGGATACAAGACCACTCCTGATGGCGATACGCGTGGAAAGTGCTAGCCAGGAGTGGTCTTAAGGTTTCCCCGTCAATATGTTTTTAATTTAAGAATGTAGAAGGTGTGGGAAAAGCAGAAAGAGAAGAATTTGCAACTTGGATAGTGAGGTTGGGAAATGAGAAGGAAAAGAGAAGTCTTGAGAAAGAAGGAAAAGTTAAATGGGAGAGAAGAGTGGATTGAGAAGGATAGAATGTGAAATGAACAAAGAAGAGATTGGGTTGTGCGTCAGAGAGTTTGGGAGAAGAGAATGAAAGAGAATTTTGTGAGAGTAGGAAACAGGAGAATATGCATAAATGGAGAAATGGATGTAAAGAAAATGTAGTTCGAAAAGAGAAACTAGAGAAGTGAGTAAGGGATAGGGAATAAAATTTGGCAATAAAAAAAAAGAGGAGTGAACGAAAGGTGTGTAAGAGTATTTTTGAAGTAAGATAACACGATTAACAACCACTCGAAAAGGAACCTCCTGCTAACTGTAAATAATCGGCTTCTATTTAAAGAAAACAAATTGTTGAGTAGTTTTTTATGCATAATACAATTCCTTGAGAGAATTTATTCTTCAAAATAAAATCAATTTCTCAGCATAAAAGTTGTTAAATCTTAGATATTCATAAAAATCGTAAATATATGTCAAGTAAATTTTTTGTAATCTCAAGAAACGTTTTTCCATTTATAAACGAAAAATATTGATATTGTTAAAAAAAACTTGGTTAGGTAACCCTATTTTACTACTAAAATCTCATTATGATGAGTTGAATTAAAAGTTTAAAACCGTTCTTCAGAAAATTGAAATTATCTACTGTTTGACATTATCCACTATTGGACGGTCTCCCCTACTTGTTATTTCCCCTAATTCCTTAATTTATACTTAACCGAATAAAAATATAACTTTAATGCTTACAATTTATTTGAAAGTTGTTTTCAAACTCACGCAGTTTTAGAAGCTGTTTTAAGATTGTTAACAGTTTTATAATTTATTTTACAGAGAATAGCTTCTTCCTGAGCAGATTGGTTTAAAAAAAAGTCTATTTTTTAAGGATTTGTATAAGCTATTCTAAACTAGAAAATGAATCTATGTATGAATAAATTACATTTCCAGGCTAAGGGAGCAAAACGAGCCACTTGATACGATAAACCATGTTATCGAAAACATACTTTTTTCTGCAGCGTCATTCTCGTTTGTCATCGTTTCATTGAAAAAAAGTTTGGCATTATTCTTTTGCAGATCTCGCAGAATTTTGCTACGTCGTGGAACGTAGACAATGGAGATTGATTTGTTTCGGTGAGTGATTTGCAATCCGCTTTAAGGCTTCGTGGCAGTGAATAGAGAAGCTTTTCCCCCCTGGATTACCTTTCTAATTGAAATACGTTTATTGATTCGGAAACTAAACCCAGACTTCAAAGAGTGTTTGAATTTCCAAGTTTTTTTCAATCCTCGAGCGTTAAATCTTCTCACCGATCATGAACGACGTGTTAGTTTTATAAAAGTTTACTTAATAACAAACGCTCTAAATCAGAATTAGTGAAAACTAGGTCACTAATACAAATCACTGAAGTTTCCTACCTATTTTTAGTCATTATTTGACAAAAGTTTGGAATTATTTCACATTTTTCGTTGATAATATATTTTTGTCTATATCCCATTTTCCAAATCCCACTTTTCATCTCCAATATTACACTTTTCATTTCCCGTATTTATAATTTGATTTCATATCATACACTTTCTACAATACTCTTTACTCACTTTTTATCTTCAGACATCTCATTTTTCACATTTCACTTCCGATATGCTACATTTCACTTTTCATATTCCACTTTTTAATTTAAGAGGGAAATAAGAGATGAGGCACTATTATCAAAGGCGACCTCCAATTTTGGAAAAGCCAATATTGGAAATGGTAATTGGGTTTTGTGAGGTACAAAGCAAAATGTTGGAAGTGTGATTTGGAAAGT
The DNA here is from genome assembly GCA_037103525.1 of Ganaspis brasiliensis. Classification (NCBI taxonomy): domain Eukaryota; kingdom Metazoa; phylum Arthropoda; class Insecta; order Hymenoptera; family Figitidae; genus Ganaspis; species Ganaspis brasiliensis. The sequence goes on from JAZKLR010000311.1 coordinate 460,626, forward strand.
TGGATATGGAAAATAAACAGGAGGATGTCTAAGGTGGATTATGAGGGATGAAAAGTAAGATGTTGGAAGTGTAAAATATGAAGTTGGGTCTTGGATGTGAGAAGTGGGAAGTAATAAGGGTAATCCTGGAAATTAGAAGTAACTTATAGGAAGTAGAATCTTAGTTCCAATAACGGAAGAGTGAGTTGTGGAAATTGAGAATCGGAAAATAAAATGAGACTTGTGTAGAGCGGAATATGACAAGGAAGAGATGAAAGTGAAAAATCATAAGTGGGATGTGGAAAGTAAAAAAGGGTTGTAAAAAGTGAAAAGGTGGATGTGAAAAGGGAATAGTGGAATATGGGAAGTGGCGTATAAAAAAGGGTTGCGGAATGTAAAATGTGTAATGTGAAAAAAAAGTGGGAAGTAAGTAGTAGTATATGGGAAGTGGAAAATAAAAAGTGGGATGAGAGTAACAAACGTGGGATATGGGAAGTAAATAATGGAAAGGTGAAAGTAAGCTGCAGAAAGAAAAAGTGGGATGTAAAAAGTGACAAGTGAAACAGTGGATGTCAGAAGGGAATAGTGGGATATGGGGAGTGAAATATAAAAAAGGTTTGCAGAATGTGAAATGTGGGATGAGAAAAAAAGTGGGAAGTAAGTAATAGTATATGGAAAATGGAATAAAGAAAGTGAAAAATAAAAAGTGAGAATTAAGCAATAAAACGCGAGATGCGGGAAGTAGATAACAGGAAGATGAAAGTAAAAAATGAAAAATGGGATGTTGAAAGAAAATGTAGGATGTAAAAAGTGACAAATAAAAAAGGTAAATGTGAGAAGGGAGTAGTGATATATAGGAAGTGGAATAAAAAAGAGGGTTGCGGAATGTAAAATGTGGGATGTAAAAGATGAAAAATGAGAAGGGAGTAGTGGGATATTGAAAGTGGAATATAAAAAGAGGCAAGGGAGTAGTGGAAAGAGGGAAGTGGGATGTAAAAGGTGAGGATTAAGCTATGAAACGCGAAATGTGTGAAGTAGATAACAGGAAGATGAAAGTAAAAAATGAAAAATGGAAAGTTAAAAGAAAATGTAGGATGTAAAAAGTGGCAAGTAAAAAGGTGAATGTGGGAAGGGAGTAGTGAGATATGGGGAGTGGAATATAAAAAGAGGGTTACCGAATGTTGAATGTGGGATGTAAAAAATGATAAATGAGAAGGGAGTAGTGGGATATTGAAAGTGGAATATAAAAAGAGGCAAGGGAGTAGTGGAAAGAGGGAAGTGGGATATAAAAATTAAGAATTAAGCTTTGGGACGCGAGATGCGGGAAGTAGATAATAGGAAGATGGAAGTGAAAAATGAAAAATGGGATGTTAAAAAAAATGTAGGATGTAAAAAGTGAGAAGTAGAATGGTGAATGTAAGAGAGGAGTAGTGGGATATGGAAAGTGGAATGTAAAAAGAGGGTTACGGAATGTTAAATGAGATGTAAAAAATGAAAATTGAGAAGAGAGCAATGGGGTGTGGTAAGTGGAATATAAAAAAAGGTTCCAGAACGTGAAATGTGAGTATGATAAGTGAGTATGGTAAGTGGAAAGTGAGACCTAGGAAGTAAAATGTAAATAATAAAAAGAGAAATGTGTAAAGTGAGATACTACATTTAGAAAGTTAAAAATGAGATGCTGGACGCGAAAAGAAGAAGTAGAATATGGAAAATGAAAAGTGCGATCTGAAAAGAGTAAAAATAAAAAATGGATATAAATAATAGAAAATACTATGTGGGATGTGGTAATTAGGTAGCCAAAAATATATAAATAAAAACCGAAAATTAGATCAAAGCAGTTAACTTATTTATAACCTAAATTATCTAAAAATGCGAATTACTTAAACCTAATTTACTTATTATTTCGTAACTTCCTCTAGTCTATAAAACATCAAAAATATTACTTTAATATTCAATTAGTCATACATACAAATCATAGTACCAGTTGAGAGTTCGATCTTTGTTATTCCATTAAAAAGCTTCTTTCAATCAAAAAGCATATTCTTTTCAAGTAGTATGTAAGCTATCCTCTTGAACAGTTATAAGTCTGGAAATTAAATATCAACTTTCTGTGTTATGAATTAAAACATGTTTTTCTTCAGTCGTCTTATTATTCTTCTTTCCGTTGCTGAGGTTCTCCATCCATGAAGAATAATAACAAGTCAAGTGACTTTTTTTTAACGCTCCGCGACCTGAGTTCAAAGCAGCAAAAAACTTTGTACTTTTAATGTACATAGAAGACAGATTATTATTCAGTCTACACGTACTTCAGTGAAACTGACACTTAACACAGTTGTTGTACTCGTAACTCAAAAAAAGCCCTCTCGTTTCGCTTTAGTTGCTTCAAATTTATTTTCACACGTTAGGATCAAAAATGTCGCTTTCATAACGTGTTAATGTTTATTTTAAGTTTTAGAAAACCCGGATTGTTTATTTTTCTTTTTCTATACAATTTTTTTTTACAAATCGGGCACTCTTTACAAAATTGAAAAGTTTAGTTTAATGTGACCTATATTGTGAAAATTATCGAGTTTAAAACATTTTAATATTGAATTTAACAGAAGAGTTTATCAACATTATTTTATAATTTACACATGGTTTTAAAATGAAAATGTGTTTATTTCTTGTGCATGTAATATTAATTATTATTAACCATATTAATGATAATGATAAATATTAATCAAACTTTTTTTTTGTCGAGTATAAAATAATAATAACACTAATAATAATGGTAAAAATAAGTAAGTTGTAAAAAGGCATCAATTCTTTAAAAAAAATTTGACTTATTTGCGATAGAATGCATTAAATTGAAGCAGCATACGTTGCAAATTACTTTAGTGCTTTGTAGTATGTTCTATAATCAACAAAGGAAATAAAAAACTAAACACATATAGAACGCTAAGCCTTTATCTTCCAACACAATTCCCACATGTGCTGAACATTCACCATGCACGTAATGATGCTTTTGTACTTATGTAATTAAACAGAATCTTACACATCGAAATATAACAGTTTACATACAAATCACATACATAAACTTATATACACTGTGACGCGGTAAAAAGTTACGGCGCACAATATTTTTAAATTAATTTAATAATAAATTATTACACACCAGTCTGGAATCAATTCCAGGGTACCTATTACGTAATTTTATTGTAGGCACATGGTGACTAATTTTAGTAATGAAATCGTTATGTTTTATTTGTTTCTTTTTCGTTAAGTCCTTCAAGTATTAAACAAAACTTTCTCTTACTTCTTTTTCTTCTGGACTTTCACCAGCATTTGATAAGAATATTAAGTACACAGCCACAATAACAAATTTCGTTGAAATTGTCAACATTTTAAACATTAACATTTTTCTTGTTCTCTGGTAACGTCTACTTTAGTCGACGTTTCGACACGTATCTGATGCTTTTCGTAGGCCATTTAATTTTATTATATTTATAAAAATTCGTTTATAAAGTATCAAGGTGTTTTGAAAATTGTTCTATGATTTGACATTTACGGGCAAAACATTGATGAAATTAACGTTCCTTACCAATAATTTGCAGATGTAATCTTTTTTACCTTTTTCTGTTTTCTAAAACCATTTTCCAAATATAAAATGTACATTTTTTAGAAGCAGTTTTATCTGTTAATATAATCTCTTTTTATAATATGCTTCTGTGTGACCTGTTTGACTTTCACAGCTAATAAAAACTGTACTATTATAGTTATTATTAATCTTTTCCAATTCTTTCCTACTCTAGGATCGTTTTTTTTCTATTAAAAATGCGATGTGTCAAAGTTGTCCTTTTGCTTTAGTTTTATACATCAACCATTTCACGTTGGTGAAAATTTGATGTCCTTTATAATTAATAATAAAAATATATAAATTTATAACATCATGCAAATTATCCACTTTTATCATCATTATCATTAATAATCCCGCGTAGGATTAATAATCTATTTTCTGTACACTCTGACAAAGACTGCAACTGTTATAAATATAGAAAAACATGCCTCAACCATGTCAACCATGGGCGGAAAAAAATCAATTTTCAATTTATTTTTATTTTTTAAATATAAAAATTTTTAGAATTTAAAAAAATTTACCTCACGAGAGTTACATCGAATTCAATTCGAACTAAATTTGCGTATTATGCCTGTGTTGAAATTTCGATATTTAACAAAAATGTTAAAATACGGGAATTTTTATAAGTTTTACCAGAATTACATTGGATAATAAATAGTTATAAATAAATAAATAGTATAATAATAATATTATAACTATGTAATTATGATTATATAACAATACGTCTAGAATTATGAACCTCATGTTAAGTGATCTATAAAGAAAACAAACAGTTTATTTCACAAAACAGTTTCCCGTGCTCTAATTATGTTTAACATTGAAATCAACCCAATATTCTGCTCGTTAAAATCGACCTCTATTTATAGTTGGAATCATAATAAGCGTATTCCATAACATTTTACAACATGTATAACAATATCTCATCTATGCTCAACAATTTTAAAATTGATTTAAATATCACTCCCATATAATTATCATGCTTCAACCCAACAGGAAATTACTACAAAATATTGTATTTCAGTATAGATGTGCATTTGATCTTTGAAAGGAATATTTTACGATTCAATATTATTTAATATTGTTGCTGCCTTTTATGCAAAATGAAACAGTAGTCAAGTGTATGAGTGACTAAAGGCATAAAATGAGTTCAATAACTATAAATTTAAGATAGAATTTAAAACTGACGCTCCTTCTATAAAACTAGATATGAGAACATAGTTTCTGTTCAATTCTCATAACGCACGTTGCGGTGAATGCAGCACATTTTATGCTCGGGATTTTGCGATGCAGTATACTCTTTCCAAATGCAATGCATCACATCTTTTGTTATACACCTTGCGTTCAATATGGTTACAGTACCCTATTGGAGATATTTTTGGTCTTTGAATTTTACCAGCTTTTATACATTGCTCAGAGACGTTTTGGTATTTCTCTTTCTTTAGATGTATCGTTTTCTTGAGAAGTTCCATTTGACTTTTATTTTGGCATGAACACGACTCAAAAACATCCAGGCGCATTCAAGACAAATTGGAAATTGCTTCCTCAAAGGAGATTTATTACTTTTGTAAATATCAAAGGATCCCATTTTTCCTTTCGGTTCAGCGATAAACAAACGTAGAAAGTGGTATTTTATTTGTTTACTTTTTAATATCGGCAAATAAATAAAGGGAAAAATCTAGAATATTTTATTCTGCACAATGTTATTCTGGATTTGAAGTTTCAATTTTTCTTTCGTTCTCATTTTTAAATTCGAATTTATTTCTTTGATGACTGATCATTACTAGGAGAAAAATTATATAAATTCTAAATTAAAGAGCATTTCCGGTATCCAGTAATTAGCAATGTTTCAACTAAAATTAGATGTAATGACTTTTTAATTAAGCTTAAGATATTTTACCTAAATTCCAACAGAATTATGACCCAATTTTAAAGATATGTTCATGACTTGTATTTTTAAAATTATTATTTAAATGCATTTTCTAAATCTAAATTTACCATAAATTTAGATTTTTACCAGTGCACTTAATCCACTTTTGCTCCCAGCCTTTTTTATCCCATTTTTACAATCAGTCTCGCATTTTATACATACCATGTTCTAAAATAAACTACAACTTTCAGTGGCAAACTTCAAATTGAGTCTTAAACTTTTACAATCGACTGACTTTCTTCAAACTCAATTTTTCTCCTTGATGTCATAATTTATTTTATTTTCCAACTTATAATTTAAAAATTATTCTTCAGATGAAAGGTACACTCTGTATATACTCCCTTTTGTATATTTTTTTTTATACTCAAGGAAAATGAAATGAAAAAAGAAAAATTGAAAAAGATTCCAGATGCTCGAGAAGTGTCAACTGAATTTTTATTCCATTTCCCATTCCTTTTCAATTCCCGAGAAAAAAACTTTGCACTTCTTCAATTTGAGATTAAAACTGTAAAAAGCCATTTTCATTCCACTTGATAAGAAGTACACAAACAATAACTGTAGTTTGAAATCAAATCGGAGTACTTCAAAAGTTTCAGTTGTTCCTAACTCCCTTGAAGGAACCATTTTTCCCCCTCGAAGCCAGTTCTGGCAAACTTTACAGAAAAGTAAAGAAAGTGGGACAAGAGATCAGTTTTTCCGTCTAGAGCTCTTCTCGCATCTATTCCTCCTGAAATGATGTTGCATCGCTGTTTTATGTTTTCGCTTCTGACAAGACAGAGCAATAACGTGAAATGGACGGTAAAAAGAGTCTGTATATTTTGTCTGTTTGGGTGATTTTACGTTTTTCCCCCTTTTTTTTTATTTATTTTTTTGCCTCTCTTTTTGGTTTTATGTGTGTTCAGTCTGAGACGAAGAAGAGATCGGTGAATGAACGGAAATGATTCTGCTTTTGGGAGTTCCAGCTAACCGGAAAACGTAACTACACGAGTTTACTTTTAACGAGAAGAGTTTTTCCTTGTTTTCAAGGCCACTCGTTTCAGTTAAGAAGATCCTTCTGAACCACATTCTTTTTGCAAACTTACTTGAAAAACAACCCAACGACAATGGGTGCTTAAAATTTTTATGTTAATGGAAAATACCTTTTTCTTGAAGTTTAAAATTAAAGTTTAAAACCTTTATTAATTTTCTCATAGATGAAAATATAAAACGAGTTTTTAATGATGAAATAATTAATTTCGGTTCTTCTAAGAAAGATTAAAATTTTGTTTATTGAAAATTTCGATGATTACGAACTTAAAAACAAATTTTTTTTAGGAATTCTCGTGAACTCTCAGATATTTCTCAGGAGTTTCCGAGGGATTCTTAAAAAATTTTCCAAGAGTTTAAAGGAATTACCAGAAATTCCCAAGAATTTCTCAGAGATTTCCCAAGAGTTCCCAGAAATTTTTAAGCGATTCTCCTGAGTTTTCCAAAAATTCCCAGATATTTCCCAAGAATTTCCCAGCAATTCCCAGAACTGCCCAAGAATTTCTCAAAGATTTCCCACGAGTTCCCAGGAATTTCAAAGGAATTCTCATGAGGTTCCCAGGAATTCCCAGAGATTTTCTAAGAATTTCCAAGGGATACCCAGAAGTTTTCCAAGAATAGTTAGTGATTTCCCAGAAATTTCCCAATGGTTCCCAGGAATTTCCAGAAATGTCCAAGGTTTTCGATAAATGTTTTATGAATTCTCGTGAATTCTTAGATATTTCCCAGGAGTTTCCAAGAGATTCATAAAAAAATTTCCAAGTGTTCCCAGAAATTTCCAAGGATTTCTCAGAGATTTCTCAAGAGTTCCCAGGAATTACCAGGAAAGCCCAAGGATTTCTCAAAGATTTCCCAAGAGTTCCTAGAAATTTCCAAGCGATTCTCATGAGTTTTCCAGGAATTCCTAGATATTTCCCAAGAATTTCCCAGCAATTTCCAGGATTGCCCAAAGATTTCTCAGAGATTTCCCAAGAGTTACCAGGAATTTCTAAGGGATTCTCATGAGTTTTCCAGGAATTCCCAGAGATTTTTCGAGAATTTTTCAGGAATTTCTTCAGACGGACGGACAGACGGATGAACGACAAAGTCTCACTATAAGGGTTTTAGTCTTGAACCACGAAACCTTAAAAATACAAAAAAAAAAGAAAAGAAAAAACAGTTTTTTTTTTTTTTTTTTTAGAATAACATTAATATGATTACAATAATTTTAAATTAATAATGTCTTTTGCAACTAACTAAAAGAGATGAATTGAATGCTCAATGAATTATTTTTAGTATAGTATTTCAATTTTGTTACTGAAGGGCCTGAATTAGTTCATTCACATGTAAAATGTAATATCGTTTATCCATATCGTTTATTAAGACCCAGTCGACTGTGAAATTTGGAAAAATCGATGTTAAGCTTTTTATAGTTTCCGATAGTTATATTTTTCCTGTGTATTTTAAAGTAAATTGCGTTGAAAAATTCCAGGAAATGATAAAATGAAAGCAAAACTTGTGAGAGATATCCTCAAGATTGGTTAGTTTACTTCCAGCCAAACTCAATTTTCCAATAACTATATTTTTCTAAGTTGTGAACATACCAGGCGCTTCAAAGCTTTTAATGTTTTTTATCGTAAAAATAAAATTGACGACATTTTTAGAGAAACTCTGAAAAATGTTTGCAGGAATTTTTTCAAATATTTCTACGATAAATATTATTATATATTTTATTATTAACATTATTTCTAGGATATTATTATTATTATTATGATATTACTTATGTGTTATTGACATTACTGTATGTACTCAGTTTTTGTAACAAAAATCAAAAAAATTTTAAACGTAATTATTTAAGGAAAGAAACAGGGTGATCATTTTGCTTTTTAACTTTCTTTAGGCATTTGTAAATTTTATGTAATAATTCAGAACTCTCACCAAATAAGCAGTCTAAAAAGAGACTTTTATATAAAAGATTACTATATATTTAAATGACTTTTCAGAAATCACCAGCAAGAAATCCAAACATCTTAGCTGTCATAAAGTTCCTCTGGCTTATTTATATGTAACAAGTCACATCCCCTGAAATCTTGTTCTAATTTACTTTTTCATCAGTACGGAGTTTATGTGAATTAATTTTTTATGTGGGATTTGGAATCTTTTAATTCAGTAGATTTGTTTAATAAATATACAAGTAGAAATGTATATATGCCTAATTTGGAAATGGAAATGTAAATTTAAAGTTGTAAAACAAAATCGTATTTAATAATACACCAACAATTTATTTACTTTCGCTGCATTTTACGGAGTCTTTTATTGTATACTGTTTCTAACATATATTCTAACATAAATATAGTAATATCAATAGATCGGTAGAATTAGAAGACATTTCATCGATGGTTAAGGTCATCAAGATCATCAAGATTTTAAATCAGCTGAAAATATTTTAAATTTAACCACTGTAAAAAAAAAAAAAAATAAATTGCCTATTTATACCTGGCTTACAAAAATGTACAGGAATAAGAATTAAAATTAAAATTAATTTACAAATTTCAATTGAAATAAGAATTAAAGTTTGCTACTCTGTAAGAATAAGAAATCTCAAATAATTAACGATTAACAAACTATTGGAACAACATTACAGGAGAAACATTGCTATCTAACACTGGATCTATGATTCCGCCGGAACCCATTATTCCACGTCAATTCCGACATTTCATATCCGCTATTTTCCGTAGTTTAACATTATAAATTTTCGGATTCCATAATCCCACAGCTCGTGTTCCGAAATATCAAATTCGATATTTCCAGATTCGAATTCCACTGATCCAAATTTTAAAGCGTGATTCCACATGATTCGATATTTTATTCTTTCAAATCCAGGATTTCGACATTTCATTTGATCACTCTAGAATTGCGAAATACTGATTCCACAATTTCCCATTGAGGACTCGCTTCAAATTTCGTCATCTTGAACTACACAAACTAAAATTTCCAATCCTGGATCCTGCTATTCTAACATCTGAATTTAGTTTTTCACCATTTTACGCCCTGTATCCAACAATCCTAAAATTCGACATTTTACAAATCACCATCCTCCATCATTACACATTTTGACATTCTAGATTTCACCATCCTACATTTCGGATTTTGAAATTCTGAATTCTACATTCCGATCCTCACATTCACTGTTTGAAATTTCGCTATTCACTTCCTATTTTGCTAGCAATAATTCTACTAACCTGAATTCCGGATCCCGAATTCTGACATTTCACATTTGCATTACGTTTCATACATTCCCGGATTTCGGTATTTTACATTCCGTCATTCGCAGTTATTAAACGTCATGAAATCCCGGCTGCTTCCTTCCTACATCCCATATTTATTATTTTATTTATTTAATTATATAACCCTGCAGTCCAAAAAAGGACCATAAACAGGTAACAAAAAATTACATAATAGGTAGCCTGTAATAATATATAATGTATGAAAATATGGTCTAGTAATCTCCTCTACGTTTAATTAAATATTTATCTGAGCATTCTAAGAATACATTTTTGGACCCAACGAACAAATCTAAATTTGGTTTCAGAATAGAGTACATTTGGTTTATGTGAAAACAAGCAAAAAGAATAGGCGGGTTATAAATTAAAGGCAAATCATCGTTGTTAATGTAAAATGGTTCCTCATGTCTAGATCCAAAACGAGGTATTTTAAAATTTACAATTTACAGAAGCTTCGGACAATCAAAGTAAAAATTAATGATTTTGAACAGGAACATAATAGCAGCTATGACACGGCGTTCTTCTGAAGTAAAAACTTCGAATCGCTATTCAAAAATAAAAAATTTTATTATTTGCACATTTAGATTTCGTCGCACTGAATCTTCCGAACTAAAATTCCGGATCCTAGATCCCGCCTTTTCATATTCGGATCCCAGATTTCATCATCCCCTCATCATGCATCTTACTGTCCAAATTTTGACATTTCTTTCTGACATGCTAGTATTTCCAAGAACTAAATTTCACATTATAATTCCTCCATTTCTGGTTCAGAATGCCGCTATTTCAGACTTCGCATTTCAGCATCCCAAATTATGCGATCTAAAATTTTGAATCCTGCATCTTGCCATTCCACATCCTGATTTAGTATTCTGATACTCCACATCCCGTATCCTATTATCCCAGAATTCGACAGTTTAGAAACCGACCTTCTCCTTCATAACACATTCCTAAATTTAGATTCTACCATTTTACATATCGAATTTCGAAATTCTGAATTTCACATTCCGATTACATCATTCCTTATCTAGAATTCCGCTTTTCGCTTTGAGTTTCGCTATCTTTAATTCGACTAAACAGAATTCCCGATCCTGAATCCCGCCATTTCACATCCGTATCCTGTATTCTATTTTCCTGAAATTCAGCATTTTACATTCTGTGATTCATACTTAAGAAACATTTTTTTATTCCATATTGTTTTTCTTACTTCCCATAATTCAAGATAATTTATTCCGCAGTTGCACATTCTGATTTCACCAATACTTATTCAGGATCCCGCTAATCCACACTTTGGATTTTGTTGTTCCGAATTCCTTGAACTAAAATTTAGAATCCTGGATGCAGTTATTCCAAATTCGGATTTAAGATTTCATCATTCCTCATCCTATGTCTTTTTGTCCTAGATTTCTACATTTTATCTTGACACTTTCACATTGAGTATTTTGTTTATAAGATTGTCAGAGTTTTTACCAAATAGTTATAATTATTCACATAATCGCATATTTTAACTACAAAACTATGAAAAACTCCAGGCGTAATAATTATCTATCGATAATATCGGATATGTTATATTGAAGAATGACCGCAGAGTGTGTTAATATCACTTTAAATTGAAAAGAACATATCTGCTTAAAGTATTTGAAGTTGTAAGGAAGATTTCTGGCAATATTTAAGTACGTGGTTTATAGCCTTTTGTGAGCATTGTCAAGCAATGCTTAATCTGTCATAAAATCTTAAGTAGAGTTTGAAGATCCTGTTATAGTATATTTCGTAACGTGCGTGACAAGCAGTCGTTTCTGAAACGAGAGCAATGTTTTAAAACGACTGCTTTGTTCACGCAGTTACGAACGATACTTTTCATAACAAAGTCATAAAAAGCGTGATTCGGTTCTCTGTATAGATAACGAGGAAGTTGCAGAATTAAGAACGATTTACTATGTCACGTCAGAGTGTACACAAATACAATCCAAATTGAATGTCTCACAATTTTTTACTTGTCAACACGCCGCGCTAGTGATACGGTCAGGTTAGATTTTGAAGCTGTACTACTCACGCTAAAGACATCGACTCTGTTCTGTTGGTCAAACAGTGCGTGCAAGAAAAGTAGAAAAGTGGGAGACATGCAATTTGGACTGTACTTGTTTGCACTCTGACGTCACACAGTGAATCGTTCTTAAATCTGCAACTTTCTGGTTATCTACAAAGAACCGAATCACGCCATTTTTAAGACTGCGTTATGAAAAGGTGGGTTTTCATCTGTTCTGTGACCATGCCAGCTCTCTTTTCTCCCTCTCTACAGGCTAGAGCTTGAATCGTCGGTGGGAGCTCGTCCTCCCTTCTTTCCTATTGGTCAGCTAGGGCCTGATGTGATCATGATGTCCAGTTCCGCTTTGGCCTTCTTTCAGTTCACATCGCGCTGATTTTCAAGTAAACTTCCGACGGTTTCTTCAATGGTTCTTTAATCCGTAGTTATAACGGGTGAACAATTGTGACGTATTCTAAATTTGTAATAAGAACAAACTATCCATTGTAAACTATAAAAGTTTTTTGGAGTTAGGTGAAATACCATCACACATTTCTAACAAAATAAAAAATTTATTAAGTGACAAAATATCAGCTTCTCCAACTTCTCGCTTGCGTTATCGTTTTCTATTGATCTAAAAAAATCTATTTTTGTTCGATTATCAATAACATCTACAAGAAAAGGATGAATCTACAAAACTATAAAACAAGAGTATAAAATTTAACAGTATGTATGCTATTTAATCACACATCCATATTTTGCACTATTTTTTCCAACAATTTTGACCCATAACAAAATTATTTAGGCGATATTGTGAAAACTCTAGGTATTAGAAAGAAACCCTCATAAATTTCAGGACATAATGAGTAGTTTTTGAAATTAGAGTTTCTAGATAATAGACGATAAAATAATTAGTTTTAGGAACTTACCAATTAATCAGCGAGTCTAGGCGTATGTAAATAAACTTCAAGCCTGGTTTAAAAATTATTAAACTTTTGAAGAATAGTAACAAAAATACTCCACTTAAGTTTAATACGATTATATGTGACGCTCCGCGAGAGAAGGGACCTATCGCTGAGAAAGCAAATTTTTAAGGACGGACGGGCAAAGAGAAGGAAGAAAAATTGAGATGCTTAATATGCCTATGTTTAAAGCTTCATAACAATAAAACTAATTGCATGAATCAAATTTTGATTTTTGGAACTCAAAAAGCAACTCAAAAACTATCAATTACCATAAAAAATCAAAATAATTAATTGTTAATTTCATGGGACGGTCGTTCAAAGAAAATCCAAAAAATACGATACACTTAGCACGTCAAGGTTTGAAGCATTATAACAAAAAGTGTAATCAATAAAACATTTTTTTGAAACCTAGAAATGAAAGAACAACTCCAAAATTATCTTTTAGCATAAAAAACTGAAAATTGATTTTTTCTGCGATAGGTCCCTTCTCTCGCGGAGCGTCACATATTAAGTTTATTTACCTAGAAAAGTCAACACAGATATCCAGTTTTATAGAAAAGTCTACAAACGAAACAACCAATGCGAGAGGTTGACCATGTTCCATTCGACAGAAGGTGTTTTACAATATAAAAAATATAGAATGATCTTCAAGAGTGTAAAATAATTTGTGAGGAAAAAATATGTAGATATAAATGATTTCATTAACAAGATATTTTGATAAAAAAATTCAAAATTTAATTGATTAGGAGATTTTTTGTGATTTAGGTAGAGCGGACAACATAGATGGTTTAATTACATCTGCACCACTATGGGTGTTGAGAATATAAATGCAGAATATTTTCCTTAAAGATTTGTCTTGTACCACCACATGACAGTGTAGGAAAAGAAAGTCGATTTGAATAATACCTCCTTAAAATAAGATAGGAGATAGTGCACTTGATGTCATATTGGAAGTAATAAAAAAGGATTATAAATTCCAAAAACTTTAATGTTATTCAAACACAAAAATGGAGAACCGAGAAGACAAAAAAAATAACAACGCTAGATGCTTCTCTAACGAAACTTAGCTAGTCTACCAAGACGAGTTCCGGACACGGAACAGGTTATCAGGAGAAGAAAAAGGCTTAATCCTTGTTAGAAGAGGTATGACGGTAATTCACAAAAATTCACTGCACTTTCAATTTTAAACTAACAATAATTTATTCTTTTTATAATTGAGAATACGTCACATTTGTTCACCCGGTATAAACACAAATTGGAGAATCAGGTGAGAAACCGTCGGGAACTGCATCGTAAACGCGCCCAATGTCAACTGTATAGAGGCCAAAACGGAACTTGACTGTGACAAGGTAGCGACGACACACAAAGAAGATAGCAAGAAGGCCAAAGATGCACTGACTCGTCTGCGGAGAATTCACCAGTGTCACTAGCCCTCCACCCACGCATGATGCCGATTTGTGGGAAGCCAAAAGGGCACTATCTAGTCCGCCGTAGATTGAACGAGGGCCACCTGCGCATGATGCTGAGTGGTAGAAAGCCAAGAGGGTACGGCCGGGAAATCAGAAAAGCGGGAACCTCTTCCTTTTTAAGCTCCAGGTCCGTTCTATAGAGGAAGAAATAGGGAACAAGCTTGGCCGCAGAACATGGGAAAACCCGTCTCAATAGGAACTTTGAACTCTATTAAAGATTTTATGACAGATTTCAAAAGACCATGAACGACCCATCCAACATTGAGTATTTTTAACAAGCCTCGTCTACTAAAACTATAACGGGACAAAAGAATTATACAAAAGTATTCTAAAAGAAAATTAGCGCAACAGTTTATAGTATCTGAACTACATGCAATCATTTTTAATTCATGTGTTATTTGCATTACTAATTTAATCAACTAACTCGTTGCAACAGAAAGCGAATAATAAATAAAGCTAAGACAAAGACAAACAAGAAGGACCGTGAACAGTATTTGCTAGACGTTCAAAGCAAACATTCGACATTCGTTATCTGCAATTTTAATTATGCTTACATCTGTCTTGATAAATGTTAGTAGGTTTTAAGTCCAACTTGCCAAAGACCAGTTTAAGTACTTAGTCCACTTCACCTTAATACGAAAAAACTGTCCCTCTTTTGGTTCTTGGTCGACATGTAATTTCCAGGAAATGGCTGACGTGATCCTTGGGTAGATAACAGGAATACGGGTTACAAAGTTACTTTTACGAGTGTAGTGGGCAAATGTAAATGGTGAGGGCGAGGGTGCTGGGTCGAAGCGCGAAGAGGAAATCTGTGGAAAACTCGAAAGGTAGTTTGGGTATGTTAGTAATGGTGGGTGGTAAGGTGGCTCTGGCAGAAGTATGGTGGAGTTGTGTGGGAGGTAGGAGAAAATGTCGAGTTGAAAAGAGAGGATGAGACTGGCGGAGTTTGTAATTGCAGCGGCTTTAACGCGTCGGTGATGGCCAATGGCACCCGGGTTGAGGTAATGGCCTGCTCCGAATGTCTCTTCTCGAAAGTCGAGGAGTGAAGAGAATAGTGGCAAAGAGTATCTCATCTCTACTTGGTCGCCTTTATTCTCTTTTTCCTCGCGGCATGACGTCCGCCACGCCGCTTGTTCCACTCGGATGTTCAGCTTTCTTTTCATTATTCTCATGATTTTGCAAAAGCCACTCGCCTATAAATTTGAAACTAGAGCAAGTTCTTTCAAGATAAAAAGGGCTTCTGGAAGAGATTTTCTTAAAAGTAGAGGATTATGCTTAATTAGGCGTCTAATTATCACAGTAAAACAAGGGAGTACATTTTGTTTTCGTTTTTCTTTTACGTCCAGGACAAAAAAAGATCGCCAAAGGTTTTAGTGATAAGTTCAGTTGAATTGCTTTTTTTGGTCTTGTTTTTTTTTTATTAAATGTTATATGATAAAAGTCATGTTTGCTGATCCTCCTTTTGTTCTCTGGGAGAGGGCTAAAAATTAATCTTTCTGTTTTTCTATTCAGAGACGTTTACAAGAAAAAGGAAAGTGGGATTTGAAGCGTCGCATACGTTCCAAAACTACTGGGAATTGAGAATTACAACATCCGGAAAAAATAAGATGTAAAATTTTATGCGACTGTAAAAAAGGTTATTTATTGTTAATAACTGTGAGAATATATCATCAAATACTAATACTGGGGCTCAATTATGTAAACTCACACTCGATTTCGATTTCGCATTCGTTTTCGCGTGCAATTGTTATAAATAAAATTTTTTCTTAAAAATATTAATAGATGTAGCCAATTTCAGTGTTTACATTTTTTTTTAAATGATACGCAAGTTTTTTTTTATTGCGATAAATGCAACAAATAAGGTGTAAAAAATTAAAAAAAGTGTGTGAAGTGTAAGAACATGTTAAAATCTGTGATAAATTATAGTGTCATGACGTGATGATGATTATTTGGAAAGAAAAAAGTTTTTGGTTACGTAGAGGTTAGTATTATGTTTGTAAAATAATTATTCAATCTGTAACTAAAAAAAGTATTAATTGTTTGAGATGTTTTTAAGAAACTAAAATTTTGAATAATATTTTTTACAAAAAGTTGATTGATAAAGTTTTGAATTTATAAATAGAGTAATCAAAAACAGATATTTACATATTTTATTTTATGGATTTTTGTCTGAAAATATCTCTGGAAGTTGCACGAATTTTTCCAAGATTCATCATTTTACCCTTTAACAATAATTGGAACTAATTTTGTAAATTTAATTTATTTCCTATGCTCCTGGAGCGACTCCGGAAGTATTTGGAACGCCTTTTACTGACTAAAAACTTTTAAATTTTTCAATATTTCTTGTTTCCTGATCCAACAATCCAATCAACAACCTTTGACATCAACAATTTATCCTTCTGGTCGTACCTCAGTATTTATTTGATGATTTTGGAATGCTAACTGGATTTTGACGTGGTTCCTTTGTAAAATCCTGATTAATTTATTTACCTGGAGTGGAATTCAATAATTATCCATTGTTTTGGGAAGGTTTATCGTCGATCATTGGCTTGCCACTTGCAAACAAGGACCTCTATAGCTAGAAAGCCCTGAAATAATCGTTAATGTGTTGGGTGCTGGGATTTTCTTTATTGAATATCGTCATTTAAGTAGCCAGCCTTTTTAGAAATATTTTAGGAGAGGAAGGACGTTAATTCAACATATTTTGGACCGAATTGATTTAATCATTGAAATTATCAATTCAGAAGCGAATTTGGATTTATTTTGAATAAAATTTGAGATTGTCTTTTTAAAATTCAACGTAGTTCAAAATAATTCTTGTTTAGTTCACTTATATTAGAAAGCAATTCATTTGTTAAAGATTTTCAAAAAATAAAGATCGAAAATCAACAAATTTGGTTGCCGTGAAGTTAATTTCGTGAAGAAAGAACAGAACTCTACCTCTTTCGTTTAGCCGCTTCCTGAGGAACAACATCGATTTTTACTTGTTGTCAAATATTTAATTTAAATTTATTTTTCTTTATAAAGTTTAATATTTAGTTTGCCCTTGTTTGATTTAAAATAAAAATTTAGTAAAAATAATTTAATTTGTGATTAGTGTTGTGGATTATTTGAAGAATAATAACTTTTCTATTTTGAACCACGTTTTCCTGTTAAGATTCAGGTGAGACTGATTTTTGATTTTCGAAGGAAGTGTTTGTGTATTTCAATTTCAGTTTATTAATTTAAAAAAGTGATTTTTCTTCAATTGAATTATTGATTTTTATTAATTTTATTAGTTTTCTATTATACCTCAAAATAAAATTGAATTGTGAAAATTCTAATTTTAGAATTTAAAAAATTACATTTCCCTATTTCGGAATTTTTACAATTTAATTCTGCCTTAACCAGAAAGGGGCTGAGTTAGAAGATTCTTTCTCGTATTGGAACCAAAAATTTATTTTGAATTTAATATTTCGTTTGATCCTCGGAAGGATCTGGCGCCCTGGAAAAAAAACTCTACAATTTTTTTATCACCTTCCCGAGATCTCTTATTCTCTACATACAACTATATAATTATATAAGGGAAAAATTTATCTCATACACGTGTTTTCAATATCATAATTACTAAATTCCTAAACGTTTTCATAAATTCAAACAAAAAAATTAATTTAAAATATTCCAGAAGCCAGAAGAAAGCAGTGGTTAGATAAAATTTGCCTAATATTTTTTTTTGTACTGAATCGAGGGTGGCTTATGGTGCTGATAATGACACGATAAGGAATTTTGAAGGGTCGATATCATAAGGGTGCTTTAGAGGGATGAGGCTAAAAATTTGGGGTTTATCATATTTTTCCCCTCGGTAATCTAATATGCGTGTTTTTATAAAATGTTACACGGTACCTTGGAACTGAAGGGAATATTAGAAGGTAAAAAATTATGGTCGTTGAAAAAGTATATATAAGGCGTTTTCTAAGTTCCTTTCTTCCTCCTTGAAATGTAATATTTATCTAAAATTAGAATTTTGTCTACTCAATTGAATCTCGAATTTTTCAAATAAATTGAATGAACACAAACGTTATTTTTCTTGGTTATCCAAGACCGAGCGTCTGACTAAAAACTTACATTTCTACTGAATATTCCCGAGGAACACAAATAAAAGAAAGTACTGCGTTTTACGAATACTCTCACACACGTCGGAAAATATTTTCTCATTAAACGAGAAGTAAACCTGGAAAATAATTATTTTAAACAGAAAATTTGACAAATTACTTTTATATCAGTTTACCTCTTTTATGTATTTAATATTGATAATTAGATTTAATTATTATTTCTGTTGTTAATAAAATTAATAATTTTTTTTTTACATTTTCTTTGCTTTGAATAAAAATAAAAGTGCAAAAAAGTTTTATGAGTTAGCAGATAATAAGAATTCGTCTTGTTTTACGGACAATGTTGTAGGAAGTTTCCATTTTATGGAACGTTTTTACTCAAAAGAAATCTCAGTGCAGAGTCTGTTTAAGAAAAGAAACTTCAGTATAA
Source organism: Ganaspis brasiliensis (assembly GCA_037103525.1). Classification (NCBI taxonomy): domain Eukaryota; kingdom Metazoa; phylum Arthropoda; class Insecta; order Hymenoptera; family Figitidae; genus Ganaspis; species Ganaspis brasiliensis. The sequence continues at coordinate 479,412 of JAZKLR010000311.1, forward strand.
TCTAATTCTCCAAATCGTGTATAACTCCTTTCACCAGTATCGCGTTTGGCGACGACAATTTTGTCCCAGCATCAGCAAGATCGATGAAAACGTCTTGAAAATGACTTTTCCACTATATACTGGGTGTCTTGGAATTTTTAAAAATTCTAATTTCAAAAATGTGAAATCTAACTGAAAATCTCTGAAATAATTTTTTAAATTATACAATTTACTTGCGTCAGACAATATTATTTTTATTTCATTCTTTTTTTTTTGTAATAATTTTAATTCAGAAAATAAATCTTTAGTAATAATTTTCAGCAATATTCCCAACCTAAATTATCCAAGAATTTTTGTGAACTTTTTGAAAAAAAAATTTAATAGAAATTTTATCCAGCATATCAATTTTCGAAAAATTTAACGGGGAACAGAAGTTTCAATACAGGTTTGCGGAGGTTCTAAAAATTCAGGCTGGAATTTTCTTTTTGAAATTTTACGATATTTAGATATAATTGTCAAAAGCGATGCACTAGATTCTTTTTTCCTCACTGCGAGAACATTTTTCAAAAAATAAATAATTGAGAATTATCACGCTATTCAAAGGTGCCTTTAAAAAAATTTAGAAACTTGAAACACAAGTCGTTTTTGTCCCTATTTTTGTGACACTTAAGTGTCATCTATAAAAGATAAAATCCTTGAAATTTATTGTGTAGTTTGAAATTACATATTTCTAAAAAATGGATACGAATAAGATTTCATTCAAAATAGATTTTTAATCTACGAATCATTACAAAACACGCTACAGAAGCTGTTTTTGACCGCAATTTTGTAGCATCTATCTATCACCTGTTAAAGATTATGTCATAATAATTTGTTGCATAATACGAAATTACAGATTTCTGTAAAACGGAGAGAGACAGAATACCATTAAAAACTGATTTTCAATCTATGAAGAATTACAAAACGTGCTACAAAAACCGATTTTGTCTTCCCTTTTGTGAGATTTATCTTAATTTTAAGAGTAAATCATGTAGGGCCAAAATCTATTTTTGGTCACTATTCTCTTGAAGCTAAGATAAGTTTCACAAAAAATTGGATAAAAACAGCTCTTTAGCATGTTTTGTAATTATTCATTAGTTAAAAATCTGTTTAAAAATAAATCCTATCTGTTTCGGTGTTCAAGAAATCTGTAATTTCGAATTTCTCAAAAAATTTCTAAGATTACTTCTTTTACATGTGTTAGATAGATATTACAAAAAGTAACACAAAAACGACTTCTATAGCGTGTTTTCTAATTATTTATAAGTTAAAAGTACATTTTAAATAATATTCTATCTTTTTTTATTTTTAAGAAATCTGTAATTTTGAATTTCGCAACAGGTTTCTGAGATATCATTTTTTACAGCTGTTAGTTAGGTATTAAAAAAAAGATGGACAAAAACGACCTCTATAGCATATTTTCTAGTTACTTATAGATTAATAATCTGTTTAAAAATAAGTTATATTTGTTTCGGTTTTCTAGAAATCCGTAATTTAGAATTTTACAAAGGATTTCTAAGATTTTATCTTTTACGTGTGTTAGATAAGGATTATAAGGAGTCGAACAAAAAGGGGTTCTGTAGCTTGTTTTATAATTATTTACAGGTTAAAAGTACATTAAAATAATATTTTATTTTTGTTTTTAAGAAATCTGTAATTTTGAATTTCGCAATAGGTTTCTGAGATATCATTTTTTACAGGTGTTATAAAAGTGTCAGAAAAAAGGTTGACAAAAATGGTTTCGGTAGCATAGTTTGTAGTTATTTATAGATTAAAAGTCCGTTTTAAAGTGAATCCTATCTGTCTCTGTTTTCGAGAAATATGTAATTTTAAATTTAAAAATTATTTTTAAAATTTTATATTTAACAGGTGATTTATCGGGTTTATAAAGATAACTGAAAAAACTATATCTGTAGCGTAATAAAAAATTTCATATTTCTCAAAAACGGAAACATGCAGAATTGAATTCAAAACGGATTCTTAACCTACAATAAATTATAAAACATGCTACAGAAGCTGTTTTTTACTGATTTATAAAAAATTATCAATTTACCAAGCGGCTAATATATTTACAAATATAAAACAATGCCTATTTTTTCTGCAAAGAATATGCAATCGGGTGTTGGAATAAAAATTGAAAAAAATGTTTGGGCAAACCTAGTGTCCATTCCTGATAAAAATACATTAAATATTCAATTAATTTCGTTATTTTTCACAGTAATTTAAAATTCTCTATAGATTTATTTACCAATCGGAATATACCTTGGGGCATAATTTATTCAATTTTGCTGGAACATTGTGCAGAGAGAATTATGACTGGTGAGCAGGAACTTTCAATTGTTTTGAATTTTGAAATTGAAAATGCTTTTGATCAAAATTGCAGATTTTGATGTGCACACCCAGTATGATGGTCGGAAGTCGTGAATACACCATTGCAGTGAAATGCAAATGGAAAGCGTCCGGGAGTCTATTCGTTATTCTCTCTCATTTTGGTGCAGCATTTTTGCTGTCTTTCCACGCTCGGACAAGTTCGCCATTACCACTAAATCGGTATCTGATAAAGATGAAATTTTCAACTGAAGAGACACTCAAGCATAACATTCGATGTTGTGAATTCACTATGCTTTTGTGTTTGTCAGACTTTTTCAAACATCTGTGAAAGGAGTTTGCATATGGCTGCGAAAATTGAATAGCTCTTTCAAAAAGAAAAATAAAAAAAAGGAAAAAGGGAAAAAAACTAGAACTAGAACGATTTCCTTATGGAAGAGAGGACTCTTCCCTTTTATGAGTTTTATTTCTCCAATAATATTGCTCGCAGATGATAATATTCAAATTACATTTACATTTCTGTCTTTAGAGAACAATTTTGCGTTCTATTTCTCACGTATAACTGAATATTACTCAAATTAAATGGTTTTTTACAATAAATCTCAATAATAGAGAAATGTTCCAATTAAATGTGAAATTTTATACGTTTCATTGAACAAAGTTTATTAAACAGTGAAATTCAAGTGTTTGTCTTTAAATTTTGGCACATTTTTTGCACGACCCTTTGTTTCTGATGGAGTGAAATTTCCTGCGGAACTTTACTGCAATTAATTCCCCGGAATGGACATAAAATATTACAATGAAGTAGCATTCTCTATTCATTAACCTTTTTTTTTTCTTTTTTTCCTTTTTGTTGTATTAAGCAAATTAAAAATGTTCGGCTTCTCGGGCTTGGTGATTATTTATGAAAATTTTAATCTCTGCAGAAACGAGAATTTAGCCTTGCGAAGAATTACAATGAATAAAGTAAAACAGGACGAATAAACTAAAACAAGCCTCCAGTTTCTCTCTGATAATTCTAGAATGGAATAGAAAGACAGATACAAATGTTATGCGCGGAGAGCAAGAAAAGGAACAAAGGTATGTGTCTAGGGAGTTATTTGATATCTCTGGATGAAACTGGATTGCGACTGAAAGGGGGAAAATTGTTAAGACGAAATGTGTGTCAGGGGCTGCATTTCCGGTGTTACATGCACACCTGACTCGAGAATAAATCTGTTTCTACTGACAATGTGCAACACTTGTCAGAATCGTATTGTATTTTTTAATCAAACACAAGCTGTTCTTTAGTTAACAAGTTAGTAGTTTGAATTTTGCTTCTTTTTCTGTAAAAAATTTAAGACAGAGAGTTTTAAAAATTGAGATATTGAAGATTGAGGCTTAAGACCTAAGACTTTAAGACATTGTCTTAAGATATAAAACTTGAGACATTGTGACTTAATATGTAAGGCTTGAAATACTGAGACTTAAGATCAAAGACATCAGAAATTGAGACGTAAGATCTGAGACCTAAGAAATTGAGACATTAGATAACCTTATCATAACCTAATCATAACCTAAGAGACATTGCGATGTAAGGCTTAAGACATAAAACTTGGGACTTAAGGTATAAAAAATTAGATATTGACTGACTTAAGTTATAAGACTTCAGACATTGTGACTTAATATTTAAGACACTGAGACTTAAAATCTAAGACCTCAGAAATTGAAATTTGAGACCTGAGAAATTGAGACATAATGTTCATAACCTATGAGACATTATGATGTAAGGTTTAATACATAAGACTTGAGACTTAAGATATAAGACATTAGATACTGAGAAGTTTAATCATAAGGCTTAAAACATTGGGACGTAAGATCATAGACTTGAGACATCAAAACTTAAGGTATAAGACTTGAGACTTGAGCTTTTACTCCTAGGACTAAAGTTGTAAGATTTAAGACTTTCAAAGAAAATTGAATGACTGAAACTTGTGACAAAAAACATAAGGCTTGAGACATTTATGTATGTTATACTTAGACTTAAGGATTTAGTCTTGTGGCTTAAAATATTAAATTTAAAACTTGACAGTTGAGGCTAAACGTCATGAAATCTTAAGGCATTGTATTTTGAAAAATTGAGACATTGTAATGTAACGCTTAAGACAAAAGACTTGAAACTAAAGATAAAAACCTGAGATATTGAGACTAAAATCATTAGTCTTGAAATATTGAGACTTAAGATCTAAGGCCTCAAACATTGATATTTAATATCTAATACCCCAGACTTGAGACTTAAACTTTCACTCCTAGAACTAAAATTCTGAGGTCTAAAGATTAGAGACATCAAGTCTTGAGAAACTAGTAATTGAAACTTGTGACCTAAATCATAAGACTTGAGACTCGAGATTTTAGATTTTAAATTTGTCAATAGAGACTAAACGCAAAAAACTTTAGTCATAGAACCTTGAGACATTGAATTTTGAAAAATTAAAATATTATCATGCAAGGCTCAAGACATGAGACTTCAAACTTAAGATATAAAATCCAAGATATTGAGACTTAAAATCATACGGCTTGAATCCTTGAGACTTGTAATACAAAGCCTTGAGTATTGACACGTGTTGCTTCAAATTTAGATTTAATACTTAGCTCTTGAGACCTGGGATGTGAGATTTGAGACATTGAGCCTCGAAAAATTGAGACAAGAAAATTTGAGCTTTAATATCTGAGACATATAGATATTGGTAATTGAGACTGAAAATCTAAGGCTTTGACACTTGAGACCAGGATTTCTTGAGACTAAAAATAAAAAATTTGAGACCTTGAATGTTAAAAAATTGAGACACTGATACTGGAGACTTAAAAGATCAGAATCATAACGTTGAGACTTTTTACAATGAGGCTTTAAAATTAAAACTTGAAGATTGAGTTTTTAATTTTAAGGCTTGAGACTAAATATACTACTTTATACACGGAATCTTGAGATAGTGAGTATTGAGAAATTTAATTTTTGAAACTTAAGACCTCAGACATTGATATTTCAGGTATAAAATTTGAGATACTGAGATCTAAGATATAGTCTTGAGTCACTGAGACTTAAGCTAAAATACTTGAGACGTTGATAGTTATGTAGGTATAAGGCCTAATATATTGAAAAATTGAGACATTGAGACATTGAGACATAGAAGATCTGCTACATTTATATAAAGGTACGATTACTTAAGACTTAACTTTTTATGTTGAAAAGTTTTGAATTGACACATTATGATATAAAACTTGTTTATTTACAGTTTTAATACGATTTTTTTCTCTTTCTTATCACTAAAGTGACAGTTGTTATTTATTGTTTACAATACTGTGCAACTATACCTATTTATTAAAAATCGAATTATTTGTAAATAATTAATATTGATAATAATATTTGTCGTATTTTTATCCTTATTTTAATTATTATTATATTTTTCTTCATCAATTTAATAAAAAATATACTAATTCCGTAAAATGATGTTATGAGATTTTATCATTTCTAAAAATAAGTTTAAGAAAGTTAGTAAATTTGCATTATTCATATTTCTCTTAAAACTCTGTTTTTGCACGATGTCTTTTATTAAGAAATTTTTTCCTTTTTTGTCATTTCCCCGCAGACTTCCTAAGTAATTTAAAAAATAATTATTTAACCTAACAATGTTGCTTTTTATTAAACAATTTTGTTATTATTTCGCCTCTGTTCTGAATTACAATTTTAAATTTCCAGTTCTGTATTTAATAAATTTACATTTTTATTCAATGTGCTGCTATTTTATCCTCCGCCTGAATATTCTGAACGAGAGTAAAGTTTTCTCTACTCAGAAAATAAAATTGTTTCCTTCCCACTTTTCATTAAATTAGTAATTTAGATAATTAAATTTTTCAAAAATATTTTATATAAACGAACAATAATGTTCATTTAATTTCCCCTTTTATTACATGCAAATTAGAACTTTTAATTAACTTTTCTGAACTTCTCTTCAAAGTTGACAGTTTTAAATGAATTTTTATTGAAAGCGAAAATTAATTAAAACATTTTTTAAAACGTTTTTTCAATAAAATAATCAAAAAATTAATGTAATTTCAATTGTAAGAGAATGGAAACTAAATTATCAATAAAAATTTATTTGAAATGAATGAAGACAGAGCTCTGTTAAAAAATAATGAGGTACTTTTATAACTAGATGGAAGGAAGTGAAGAGTCTTTATTTTCTTGATTCAGAAAGGGAGCTTTTCCTTACTTAGTTCCGGTTATATCCATCATAGTACACAGAGGAAATACAAAGTGGTAGTGTAGATACTTCTTTCATCTTATCAACCACTCCCTAGACAGAAGCCCGATAACATTGATGATAGGAGCTCGACTGACTCTTGGAAACTTATTATTCATGTGTTAGAGTTTCTCCCAGGTATTCACCAGTTTCTCTGCTTTCATATTTACTAATCCCAAGAGACAGTCGATAAACAGCTTCACCACCAGACAGGTCATCTCACTTCATTTTTCTCCTCCAATTGCCATTTCCACCTATCGGCAATGAGAATATTCTGCTTCATTTAATTTTTTATTGAAATTTCATTAAATTTGTTTTATCTTCTTTTTATGGACTAAAAGTGACGTGACAATCGTTTCCAACTTTTTAATCGATAAAATTACTGATACGAAAGATAAAAAATTATAATTAGTGTTTTTCTGTACTGAGTTTTTGAGCAAGAGAAACATTTATGAAAATCGGACACGTATTTTCATGTTATTTAATATAATTTTATTTTAAGGATAATAATGTAATTAACGGTTTCGACGATTTTGGGAAATCGAAAATCTTAACAGAAGTAGAGCTATGGTGATTCTGGCTCACTTACCAACAGTTGCTAATTTATCTATTAGTAAAAAGAACTCTCCGCCGAAAAACGACTTTTCACGGTCGGCAAAGTAGGTATCTGCATTGCCGACTGTTGATAAAGTAGGTATCTGTATTACCGGCTGTCGATAAGGTGGGTATCTGTATTACCTACTGTCGGTAAGTGTTTTTTCTGGATTTCAATATCAAAAATTTAGAAATTTAAACAGTTTATAAAACTATCCGCTTCAAGGAAAATAGAGAAATTACTTAAAAAATTAATTTTTTAGTTTCTTTTAGAATCGAGATTGAACTTAGTGATCAGTTTGTTTTTGGTTTAATCTCGGTTTAATTTACACACGGTAACCGTTTGTATTTTGACAAAGAGTTAGGACATTGGCATTAGTACCTTCTTTGTGCTACGACCTATATTTATTCAGCTCTGTTTGAGAACATTAAAAGCTCCTTAGAAACGACAAGGTCCCATCAACCCTCAAGACCTCGTTGCAGATTTATGGACTTTGACTTGCGTAAGTTCTTGGCTGAACTCGCACGTAACTCGTTCCTAATCCTACTTCATAGTCATCGCCTAAGTAATAATGTGGAATGGTACTTTAACTAGAAGCAGTGGCTATGGAAATGTAGACTTGCTTGTTTGCTTGCTTTTGACTCAGACTTGCCTTTTATAAAATGTTGGGAACGCTCTCACAACTCTCCTGCCAACTTTACCACTGAAAGGGTTTAAAGATTTAACTTTTAAAGTATTTCCCGGACTTGACGGCCAGTCATGTAGGCAAGGGTTTAGTGATTTTATCCTGAAACTCGAAATAGAAAATTTTCCAAAGTAAATCTGCGGAAAGCCTTCACCGAGTCTTCTTTCATGTATTTTCAAATGACAAGTGAGAGAAAAAGCTTAAGGTTGTAGTCGGATGAGTATATTTAATTTCACATCCGAGATTTTGATTCTAGATTTCAGATTTTATATTACGGTTTACATATTATACTGGTTTAAAAATACAATTTCCTCATACTAGATTCCACATTTTAGATTCCATGTCACAGATTCCGGAATTTACATTCCGTTCTTTAGATTCCACATCCCAGTTGTCGAATTCCATATTTTAGATTTAACAACTTAAATCGAAAATTCAACATTCCACAATCCATATCACCTTTAAGATACCATATACCACAATACAGATTTCTTATTCTAGATTCTACAACATAGATTTCAGAATCCACATTTCAGGTTTCACATTTTAGATTCAACAACCCACATGACAATTTCTGAAGTCCACATTCCATATTTTAAATTCCACATTCCCCATATGAGACTCCACATTCCAGATTCCACATTCTAGATTCAATAACCCATAAAATATATTCCTCATTTAAGATTCTACACCATAGGTTCCAGAATCCACATTTCAGATTTTACATTAAAGTTTTCACATATCAGATTCTATATTCAGATTCCACATCACACAATTCATATTACACTGCAACGAAATATTTCTCTAACAATAATTTAACTTTACTGTATTACTCAACAAACTCTAAAAGAAACTAAATTAATTCTCTAAACTTAATTCACATATTATCGGTGCTATTTTATAATGCCAATTATAAACTCTAAACAATAAACCAAAAATATTCTTAAAACTCTACTTACCACAATTTTGTAACAAACAAAAGAAATCAATCTGCAAATGGCGGTAGCTTATTCTAAGCTAAAATCCTTTACCAGTATCTCAATATTAACTCAATTATAAGCTTAATCTTAATAAACTCTAAAGACTCTATCGTTACATGTGCAATCTAGTTCCCTACTAAAATCTAGGCAATCCCCGGAAGGGCACCAGACAATTTTTGTATCGCCGGTATTGTCAACCGGACTAAAATTTCAAAATCTAAACTCAAAATAAACTCAAAGAAACTTAAATAAGATCGACTAAACAAAAGCATTAATAACTGGATTTTAAGCACGTGCCAGTGTCGCTCAGTTAGGCAGGTTGTGGAGAGAGGGTCGGCATCAGTTTTTTGAGAATAGAAGGGAGCATTTTTTAGGTTCAAAAACACAAAATAAAGACTCTAGATTGATCAAAATAAAAAGAATATATTACGAATAATAATAAAAGTAGTTTACAAAAGTAAAGTTAATGATTCTAGTAACTTAATATTTTGAATTAACTTCGTTAAACAAGAATTGTTGATCGGGGCTCAATATTTTGAGCATTTAGCGTCAAATTAATGAAATAAAATAAAATAAAAACTTACAAAAACTTTACTTCGGCGAGAATCATACCTGTACTACACACACACGCTCGTTTTGAAGCTCACAGATTCTATTCACAAATTTAAATAAGACTCACTAAACTGGAACTCAAATTCTATATTATAATTGGAATTCGAATATTAGAAACGATATTCCAAAACTGTAACAAAGACTGCACGACTAAACCAAAGCAGAAAACTGTAGCTTACAAAAGGACGCTATCGGCGTTTACATGCTGGTAGCTCGTAAGCTGAAGGTGTTCACTCGATGACGATCCGGAAGCAAGAGAGCGATTCAGATTCACACACAAACCCATATATTATTCGGGGGTCACGCGACGAGATCTTTCTAGTACTTCTACCAATTAGTAAGCACTTCACCTCATAGATTGCGTTAGGATTCCCATAAATTTACTAAGCACTAAATTTAAATTCTAAATGACTCTAAACTAAAGCGAGAAATCGCTGGTAGTTGCTTCTCCTGGGATCCAGATTGTAACAGGGTACCAAAAGTAGCTTCCACCGCAGGATACATGTGGCAATTCACCCACGGAGGCCCCCAGATGACGCCACATCGCACAGGAAAGGCCTGCAAATTTCCAAAACGAACACAAATTCCAAAAACTAAAACCCTCTAATGTCACAACCTAAACCCCATCTAAGTGGAGCGCCAGTATCTCAATTGGACTCCTGCCAATCTACTGAAAAATCCCAAAAACTCTAACATAACCTTTAACGCGAAATTATTCTCAAATTGAAAATCAGGAGAAGCAAAAAGTAACAAAAACTCAGAAGCGACTTATTCTTTTAACTCTAAAAATACAAAAATCTTTAACGTAAAAATTTAAAATTAAAAATAACAAAAATTACCAAACATACTAAAGCCTAAACATTCTCTAGAACTAACCCAAAATACTCGAAACTTAAGCAATCCACATGGCCTGTGCCTTGTGACGGGATTAACCAAAAAAATAACGTCACAACACATTCCAGATTCCATATTGCAAATTCCAGAATCCACATTTCATATTTTAAACTCCACACTGCAAAAACACCCCAAATTTCAGAATACAGATTCAATATTTCAGATTCCACATTCCATATTCCACATTTTAGATTCCAGATACCCCAACTATTTTTCCACATTCTAGATTCCCTATCCAACAATTTGAAATGTATAATCCGTTATCTGGGATATGAAATCTGAAGTGTTGAACTCGAAATATGGAAAAAGGAATATGGAATATGCTAGCGGAATATAAAATGTGGAACGTGAAATTTGAAATATGAAATGTAGCATAAGAAATTTGTAATAAGAAATATAGAAACAGGGTCGACAGATTTTGGTATTTAAAGTATGGAATCTGAAAATTGGAATATGGGATATGGGTAAGAATTCCTGAAGAGGCCCCCTAATATCTTTCGGATAAGAAAAAAAAGTGACACCCACATATTTTGATAGACCATGATGCCCATAAACAAACCTCCAAACGATTATTCGAAATTCGAATTTTTTTAAAATTTATAAACAATTAAACTTTTTTGCAACGTTTTATAAAAAAATTCAATATCTCGAAATTGCCTGAACCGATTTTAATCAAAATTGAATTGGACAAAGATTAAGAAACGTACTTTTAATAAATATGTAAATTATAAATAAAAAGTTTAATTTGTTTAAACAAATTATGTTTTTAATTGTTAATGTTATAAATTAACAATGTTCTAAGTCGATTTCGCCAAATTTTTTTATAGAATCATCAAGAGGGGCTTTTCATGATTCCATAGCAAAAATAAAAAAGTGGGATTCTCAAAAACTTTAGAAGATACAGCATTTCTTGTCTTACCGCGCGCGAGTTATCTAACAATTAGTATAGCTGACGAGTATGGCGCCTCATCTCCCGCGCGACCGAGTCCGCGTCTACCGTCACTGTAAAAGAGTTCCTGACTACAATATTTTATTAAAGTAACTCAAGTAAACTAAACAGTGGTTTTTAGGTATTTCGTTATCCATATAATTTTTGTTTATAATTAATATTCTTTATTATTTATAAATAAAATTTCTGTTTATTGTAAGTTTCTTATTATTTAATTTTAATGTTAACATTTTAACGTTTGTCAACTTCTTTGCCTACATATCATATAATAATAATAATAATAATTAAATATATTATTGCTAGTGCGTATTTTATTTTTCTAGACAGAATTGTTTCACGTTTGCTGTCAAATTTTTTACAAATTTTAGCGTATGCCTATTGAATTGTGACTGCTTTTTAATAAGTATGATAAATAATTGATTAAAAGACTGGTTAAAATTTAAAAAATATATCCCCCACAGCACCGAAAATTTACTGAAAATTTATTAAAGATTTATTTGCAAACTTGCTATTTAGGTTCAAAGCTTAGTAAAAATTGTGTAAAGATTAAAATGACCCGATCAAATAAATGTTTAGCGTAAAAGTTGACTGAAGATTTAAATTAAATTATCGTGAAATTTTCGTCGCGAAAGTTTCCTGAACATTTAACTTACATTTTCGTTAAATGTTCATCTTAAAAGCTGACTGAAGATTTAAATTAAATCGTGAAATGTTTGTCGCAAAAGTTGATTCAATATTTAAATTAAATTTTCGTGAAATTTTCGTAGTGAAAGTTAACTGAACATTTAAACTGAATTTTTGTGAAATGTTTGTCGCAAAAGTGGATTGAACATTTAAGTGAATATTTGCTAAATGTTGAGCGGAAAGTTGACCGAATAAAAAAAATTATTTTAAATAGAAGGGGAACAAGTAAATTAATCAATAATTAAATTAATATAAACACATTTATTCAATATTATTATTTAACATATATTTTAGTTTTAATTTTCAGTAACAAAACAAAAGTAACAAAAAACAAATTGTAAGTTGAAAGATTGTATTAGATTAAAGATTTGTAAAACGTTACAGAATCTTCAAAATTTTATTCTATAAATGTGTTTATATTAATTTAATTACTGTTTAATTTACTTATCCCTCTTCTATTTAATATAATTTTTTTTATTCGGTCAACTTTCCGATCAACATTTAGCAAATATTCACTTAAATGTTCAATCCACTTTTGAGACAAACATTTCACAAAAATTCAGTTTAAATGTTCAGTCAACTTTCACTACGAAAGTTCACGAAACTTTAATTTAAATGTTGAATCAACTTTTGCGACAAACATTTCACGAAAATTTAATTTAAATCTGAAGTCAACTTTCACGACGAACATTTCACGAAAATGTAATTTAAATGTTCAGGAAACTTTTTCGACGAAAATTTCACGAACATTTAATTTAAATCTTCAGTCAATTTTTACGCTAAACATTTATTTAATTGGGAGATTTAAATCTTTACACAATTTTCACTAAGCTTTGCACCTAAATATTCCGAAGTTTGCAAATAAATCTTTAATAAATTTTTAGGAAATTTTCGGTGCTGTGAGGGATATAATATTTCATTTAGATCTTAACTATATTAATAAAACGTAATGTGATATAATCAGCATTAGTTTGAATTTTAATGATCTTGTTTAAATTTAAGAAAATACGAATATGCCAACAAAAAAGTTTTATAAGCCAAGAAATGTTAATTATTAACAAAAATTATATAGACAATAAAATACTTAAAAACTACTGTTGAGTATACTTGAGTTACTTTAATAAAATATTGTAGTCAGTAACTCTTTTACAGTGACGGTAGACGCGGACTCGGTCGCGCGGGAGATGAGGCGCCATACGCGTGAGCTATACTTATAGTTAGATAACTCGCGCGCGGTAAGACAAGAAATGCTGTATCTTCTAAAGTTTTTGAGGATCCCACTTTTTTATATTTGCTATGGAATCATGAAAAGCCCCTCTTGATGATTCTATAAAAAAATTTGGGAAAATCGACTAAGAACATTGTTAATTTATAACATTAACAATTAAAAACATAATTTGTTTAAACAAATTAAACTTTTTATTAATAATTTACATATTTATTAAAAGTACGTTCCTTAATCTTTATCCAATTCAATTTTGATTAAAATCGATTCAGGCAATTTCGAGATATTGCATTTTTTATAAAACGTTGCAAAAAAGTTTAATTGTTTATAACTTTTAAAAAAATTCGAATTTCGAAAAATCGTTTGGAGGTTTTCTTAGGGACATCATGGACTATCAAAATATGTAGGTGTCACTTTTTTTTCTTATCCGAAAGATATTAGGGGGCCACTTCAGAAATTCTTACCCATATAAAATCGGGAATGTGCAATTTGAAATCTGGAATGTGGAATCTAAAGAGTGAAATGTGGAATCTGGAATCTTAAAACAGGAATATCCACTTTATAATGTGTAATCTGGGATTTTAAAACCGAAATGTGAAAACTGGAATATTAATTCTTGAATGTGGAATGTGGAGTCTAAAATGTTAAGTCTGGGATGTCAAAATTAGAATGCGAAAACTGGAATGTGAAATCTGTATTGTGGTATCTGATATCTGGAATGTGAAATCTTAAATAAGGAATGTGGAGTCTATAATGTTAAATTTGTCATGTCGAATTCGGAATGCGGAAAATTGAATGTTGAATCTGGAATGTGGAATATGGAATGTGGAGTCTAGAATTTTAAATCGGGGATGTCGAATTCGGTATTTGAAAACTGTAATAAGGTATCTGGAATGTGTTTTCCAGGAAAAATTACTTACCCATTGTTTTTGTTCGATCCATCAAAAGTAATTAAAAACAACTGGAAGCAAATTATCTTTATTATCACCAAACAACAATTTTTATCTCATATCATTTTCCACCAATATTTTAATTTTACAAAAGTTCCCGTTTATATATTTGAAGAAATACCTGAAGGTTAAAATACATTCTTAAACGTATTTTATACATAAATATGAATCAATTATATTACATTTTAACAGTTTCGAAGATTTTTCTTAAAGATTTAAAAAAAATTTAATTTAATCAAAAAAACTATAATTAATTTGTTTTCCCTTGGAAGTTCTGATATATATTCTAGTTAAAGTTTCAAAATTCTGACAGTACATTGTTTTATGAACTTTAGCTGAAAACGTCGAAAAGTTTCCCTCTAGAAATTTGCCTTTAAAATAATAATTTCAATAATTTAGTGGGAAAATACGGTACGTTGAATAATAAGTAAAAAAGTAAGAGAGTTTTCCCCGGGCTTTCAACTCCATTTCATGTTCTCTTGAACGAGAAGGAATATGCAAGCACATGAGGAAAATCTCGGGATTTCGAGTAAACTTTTTCACCATAAAAATCGTAGGTCGATCGAGCTTGCAAAAAGGCTTCCTTCCTTCATTTTTTTCTATGTCGGGATGTTTGTAGAGTAAAGATATCTCTTTTTTTCTTCTTTCCTGCCATCTTTGCGTTCACTGTTGGCTCTCGCTGGACCGATCCTACGATTTCGGTGGGTGGTTGCTAATATTGGCACAATGCCACTTGGGGAACATACTTTTCAATGCGCGACTGCTGACCTTTCAGGGATTTCTTCATTGACGGGACTTAAGCTAGATCTGGTCCATTCCTATTTTCCGGGGGCAGCGAATCAAGAGTCTGGAAAACAAGAAGTGCTTGGTAAGTGAAAAATTATTTATGAGATGGCACATTTGTCACACATGATGGTCATATGTTATATTTCATTTCTTAATATTAAGCCACTTGAAAACATTTGTTTCTATCGCATTTATACAGATAGAATAAAAATTTAATATTCAAAGTATATTTCTTTTGCTTCCTCATGGAGACAGCTTTGTATTCCTTCACAATTTTTTTAAAATGCTTTAAATTAAATTTCTTCCAGCTAGAAATGTGTTATGAGTTCCTGATCCAATTTTCAAATGTATATGTGTGTGTGTGTATGTTTGTGTCTGTGGATTATGTACTTTTTCTTGTAAATACGATAACTCGAAAGAGTTTCAATGGATTTAAATCAAATTTTGTATGATCATTTTCACAACCAAAATCTAAAATTAGACACAATGATTTTCAAATATAACAATTAAAAAATTTCGTGTCTGATTTTTTGAAATTTTTATTTTTTTCAAAAAAGTATTTTTTAACCTATAAATTCAACTAAATATATTAAAAAATCGTGTTCCTTGACTCAGAACAAATCAATTGATCTATGTAATGTAAATATTTTGTCAAAATTTTAATAAATCGCATTTTTCAAATTTTAAAAGAAAGGAAATGTTAATTATTTTAAAAATGAACTTATTGCTTTCTCCATGACGAAGCAAAAAAAATCGTAAAGTGTACATAATCCTCGGCTAGTCTTTAATAATTCCGGCACACAAAAATAAATTGATGTTTTGAGTTCAAGATCAGACCATGACTTCTTTATGTTTTTGGAGTCGCTGACCCCAAAGCTAAAGTCCATTTTACCCCATGACCTCATGATTTTAACAACACCTCAAAAAACCCCAAAGTTTGACAAAAAAATTTTAAAATAAAAAAAAATAAAGATTTTTAAGTCTGACTATGATTATTTTATGTTTTTGGGGTCGCTGAAGCCGAATCTGAAGTTCGTTTACCCCCATTAAGTCATAATTTTCACATAACATTAAAAAAACTCAAAATTTGACCTAATAAAATTAAGAAAAATTCAGATTTTCAAGTCTGACCATGACTGTTATATGTGTTTAGGGTCGCTAAAGTAGAATCTAAAATCTATTCACCCCATCACGTCATACTTTTGACATAACCTCAAAAAATCCCAAAATTTGCCCTAGAAATTTTGAAATCAAGAAAAATTCAGATTTTTAAGTCTAACAATGACTGCACTCATGTTTTTGGGGTCGCTGAAGCCAAATCTAAAATCTATTTAACCCCATCACTTCATACTTTTGACATAAACTCAAAAAAAACCCAAATATTGACCTAAAAATTAAAAAAAAAGGAATATTCAGATTTATAGTATGCCTATGACTGCTTTATGTTTTTGTGGACCGCTGAAGCCGAATCTAAAGTCTATTTAACTCCACCACGTGATATTTTCGACATACCCAAAAAAAATTATGGGTTTTTTAGGTTATGTCATAAGTATGACGTGATGGGGTTAAATGGTTTTCGTTCAAAAACTCCTTTTTTGTCTCAAACCTTTTAAATGCTCGTAACTCTGCGAAAAAAAAATTTTTTTTATGAAAAATTATGCTTGAAAAAATTTAGTTAAGTATTTTAAAAAATACATCCTTAGATAAAAGTAAGTCGATTTAGACTATTTTTAGAAAATCATAAATTTTAACAATCACATAGCTTCTCCTAGGAAAAAGGAAAACTTTAAAAAACTAGCATTTTGTTTTATATCTGACCATTTGTAATGACACATATTAAAAGAGTTTTAATGAATCGAAAAGTTTTAACTTGGTAATATTGTAAACTATTTGTGTAACATACCGTTTGCAAATCTACTTGCATTTATTTTTTTTACACTTGTTGCTGCAACATATAGACGGAGTTTTACAACTGTCACCCTTCGACCAACAAAATTTAATTTTAGTACCCGAAATGCTCAAAAACAAAAGACAGATCAAAAATAGTTTTGTGAAGTACATAATGTGTTTTTAAACTTAAAACTCAATATCTAATAATTGCAAATTATCTAACACAACTTGTTTTTATTTTATGCTAGTGGCAGAGGACACTTTTCGAAAATGACTAATCGTTGAAGAAAATATTTATCAAAATAAGTTTTTATGCAACACATTTCTTATCGGAATTCGCCGTCTTCGTATTTGTTAATTTTCTTTAAAATGTCAGTAAAAATAGATTAATTAGTTTTCAGAGAACTTGGAAACAATTTTTAAATATTAACATAAAGTACAAGTAAAAATTTGTTTTTACATTGTAAGATTTTAAGAAGAGGATTAATAATTACTTAATTAAAACTATAATTGTAAGGTTTTGTAATTATTTACAAAATCAATCGCAAAAAATTTGTTTTACAACAAACTTTATTTCTGAAAAGGTAACAATTGCAATAACTATTATACACGTGTGTCATTTTTTTGACATTTTCCTTGTGATTTCTAAAATAAAAATCAGTTAAGTTTTGTTGGGGACAAAAACAAACTGTCTTGGGGTACAAGAAAATTAGTTATTAAGTCATTTAATATTTAATTATTAAAAAAAAAAAAAAATCTGCGTTTATTTGCGTTTCTCTTTTTATTGATATTGGCAGATATAAAAAATGTAGAAACAGATTTCAGGATCAGAACAAGTTCTAATAATAAATGTATTCAAGCTGTCTCCTAATATACACTGAGGAAAAATTCTTGTAAAATTTTCTGTGCTGTTCACTATAAAATCGTCATAATTGAGAGTCACCTAAATTTACCGTCAGTCCTTCAGTTTTTATTGAATTTGCTAGTAAAAATGATAGAAAATCCGGTAAAAAATCTAAAACAGTATGGTAAAATTTAAGTGACTGTCAGTTATGACGCTTTTATAATGAACAGAACAGAAATTTTTTCAAATTTTTGTCTCAGTGTAATAAAACAATAACCTGCTACGAACGGGTTAGATTTTCATGGAAATTACTATTACTATTTTTTTACTTAAATGACAGCAAAAAAAAATTTCTTAGGACTTTATTAGTTAATCCTGAGATCGGTTTCTGCATTATATATATTTTTTTTTCAAAATAAATTTTTCAGTAAAAATTCAAACACAGACAAACGCGGTCAACTTTGTCCGAGTTTTTGTTCTAATCTGTTACGGACATTACAGTTCAATGCAATATTTTGTCCACATTTCAATGATTGACATTCACCCAGGAATAAATGAAAATTGAATAAAGCAAAAATTATTCTTAATTCAATGAATATGTAGTCACTAAATTTTCAGTAACCGATACGTGAATATCTTTTGCAAAACAGAATAAAATTTAAATTTTTGTTTATACTTTTAAAATTTTTAATATATTTTTACCATCACTACTGTCACTTTCTTATTGATCCTGGTCTCTTATGTGCATAAATACATTTACCACAACATTCTCTTGAGAATTTGCATCTCTTTTCAGGAGCTTTACAACTCGGTGTCATTTCAGAAAAGGAAGTACTTAAGATGACGAAAAGAACGATTAAACATGTTGCAAAATGCATGGTTTCATTCTGTTTTAACGTGTGAATTGGTGTCTATTGCTTGGAACGAAAACGTACAGTTCTATTGATTAAGCTATTGAACCACCTGAAGTTCAATTTTATAAAAATAATTTCAAGGAATTAAGTATGTATACTATGCTTTTAGTACCTACAGATAAACAAGCACTTGTTTAAACAAAGTAATTTTCGTATTTATCTACTTTAAATTAATGCCGTTCTTATCAAAGTAGAATAAAGTCAATAAGTTCGATTATGGTCATTTTAAAGCTTGAAAAAAATTCGAGTTTACTGAGTTTTAAAAAAATGACCAACATTTTGTTAATTTCCAAAATTCTTCGAATTTTCATAATTGCTAAGAAGGAGCAATTAGAACATTAGTAAAATCAGAAAACAGAACTAAAAAATATCAATTTTCGAAAAAACTAGAGAGTACGAGGAACTAAGTTTTAGAACCTAAAATGAAATATTGAGGAAAAATTGAGAAAATAATCGACGTTCCTGTAATACATATTCTTACATTTATAACGTGTCAGAATCATTCTGACACTTTATCTTTGTTTTTAACCAACTCTCGAAGGAGCCTACCGCGAAAATACTCAACCAGGGAGCAAAATTAGAATTTAAGGAATTTGTGTATGATTTTGATTTATGTTAATCGTTGAAATTTGATCCCATTATGAGATTGAGAAAGTTGGTTTGAGGGTTCCATGCTCGAAGAAAGTCATTCTTATGATTAAAACTTTGATTATTTATTATTTTTATATTTTGTTTGTTCACGCGATACCGCCCAATCGGGCGGAGGAATGTCCAAAGAGGATTTCCAGCTCTCTTGGCGAAAAGCAAAGAAACCAAAACGCACATCAAGGGACATTTATGGAATCAAATATAAGTTTGATTCCTAATTACCGATTAGAAGGAAATATGACTCAAGAGGAAAGAGGGCGAAAGGCACAAGACATGCCGCCGAATTATCGCGTCCACCTTCCTTCCTGGTTGAGCCGTTGAGTTGAACGGTTATAAATTTTAAGTTGACAAAGTTTTTGTAATTAGCCGCCATGATGGCGAGATTTTTGTAAAAAAGTATTATTATTATTCAGACTTGATTATTAGTATTTTTGATTGGCGATTGTCACGACGAGTCTTCTCACAATGGTAAGCGGCTCACTATTTAATTTAATCTTTATAAAAGAATTTGAAATCGCCATGTGCTTCGGCCCGACTCAGTTCGGGTGAAAATCAAGTTTAATAATAGTAAATTTGAATTGTCTTTTTAGTAGAGTATGGATTTCTTTTTATGACCGATTTCTCACCTCCTTAAAAGAGTAAAATTTCCGAGTTATTAAATGTAATTATCACCTCTTTATTTAATCAATTACACAGGCACATAAAAAAAATAAAGTTCTCTGAGCTGGCTATGAGACCAATATTTATTCTATGTATTTTGATGCGCTGAATCCGAATCCGTCATCAGAATTGACCCATCACGTCAAGTTTTGACCGTAACCCCAAAATCAATAAAATGACAGTTTTTGTTCATTAAAATCTGAACCCGACTTAACTTTAATGCATGCCTAGGGCCAATAGAAAGCTTGATTTATGACCTTTACAATGCTTTTTTAAAAATTGTTCTACGATGATTTTTAACAGAGATATGGTATGTTTTTAATAAAATAATTTTTTTTCATAATTCAGTATTTACGCGTTTTTAACATTTTAAAAAAATCATTTGTTACGTAAAACATCATATCTCTGTTAAAAATCATCGTAGAACAATTTTAAAAAAAAACATTGTAAATGTCATAAATCAAGCTTTCTATTGGCCCTAGGCATGCATTAAAGTTAAGTCGGGTTCAGATTCTAATGTAAAAAACTTGCATTTTATTGACTTTGAGGTTAGGATCAAAACATGACGTGATGGGTGAATTCTGTTGACGGATTCGGATTCAGCGCATCAAAATACATAGGAAAATATTGGTCTCATACCCAGCTCAGAGAACTTTTTTTTTGTCGTTCCTCGACTCACGCTCCTCTTTTCACCAAAGAAGTTAGCTGGTGGTGTTTTTCGAGGTTGGATCTAAGAAATTCGTAGCGGCAATGACTAAAGACTAACTCTTTTTAATCATTGTCTGGCGCACTCGAGTAGCATGATGAAAGTCGTGAATTTTTACTAAATGGTCGAAGCTTCGAATTTGAAAGCACCGAGACACGTTGCAAGCCAAAATTATAACGAGGTTTTGGTTTGAGGAAAATATTCAAATGAGTTACATGTAATTTAATGGTGAATTTTGTTAATTTTGAATATTCATTTATTAATTAATTAAAAAATGAAAAATCTTGTTATAAATGGCACCACAACGATACGGGTCTATAGGCGAACGAATTCAGCAAGATGTCAGATTTTAAGTAAGAAAGTTTAAGTCGACAAACTGTCGAATTTTAGAAAATTTAATCAGAATTTTTTAAAGATTTTAAATGTAAAATTTAACCCTAATGAAAGGCTGAAATTATTTCCTAATTGGCATTTTTATTCCTTAATACCATCTAAAATACACTATTATCATTTTTGTTTTCTAAAAGTTACATGTAATTTAATGGTCAAATTTGTTAATTTTGAATATTCATTTATTAATTAATTAAAAAATCTAGATTTTAATGCTTAATATATAATATATGTTTTTATATTTGAATATCTAATATGTTCATAAATATAATCTGCAAATGGTAAACTTGATCATCTGAGATACTAAAATTTAATATCTAGCAACTAACACGCATATCTTTTGATGCTAAATTTAAATGTCTAAGATGTTTGTCGTATAGTTCACTATCGCAGATATTAATTCTTAATATCCATTTCTCTTAGTATACCCTTAAAAATTAAAACCCAAAAATTAAAGACAAAAAATAAGATAAGAGTATGTCTCCTAAGACAAATTCATAAGTTAATACATTTTTTTTAAATAAACAAATTCAAAGTCAGTTTTGCTCGTAACATTTTATTTATTATTTTTGTTCGGAAAAATTACTCTTTTTGCCATAAAAATGGGTAAAAATTATGTCCATTTTGTAGATATTTCGCTTCCACGTAATCAAAAAAATTTGATTTCTTACAGAGCGCAGATGATTAAAAAACAAGCATTTTGTTTTATATCTGACCATTTGTAATGTCACATATTAAAAAAGTTTTAAAGAATCGAATTCGACCAACAAAATTTAATTTTAGTACCCGAAATGCTCAAAAACAAAAGACAGATCAAAAATAATTTTGTGAAGTACATAATGTGTTTTTAAACTTAAAACTTAATATCTAATAATTGCAAATTATCTAACACAACTTGTTTTTATTTTATGCTAGTGACAGAGGAAACTTATCGAAAATTACTCAACGTTAAAAAAAATATTTATCAAAATATGTTTTTATGCAACACATTTCTTATCAGAATTCGCAGCCTTCGTATTTGTTACTTTTATTTAAAATGTCAGTAAAAATAAATTAATTAGTTTTCAGAGAACTTGGAAACAATTTTTTAAAAATATGAACATAAAGTACAAATAATGTATTATAAATAATAAATTTGTTTTTCAGCTGTGAGATTTTAAGGATAAGATTAATAATTAACTAATTAAAGTTAAAAATATTGGTTATCAGAAAACAGCTAATCTTTTAGGATTCTGTACCGTTCAAACGGAACCCTATTAAAATCACTATGCATGACCATTTTAGCCGCTCTTCTAACTTCCAAATCATTTGAGATAGAGACTTGAAATTTGGTTAAGGAAAGGGCGAATGCAACTCACACTTATTATCTTGGCAATTATTATCTTGGACCATAATTGACATTAAAATTTGTCTTAGTTTGTCCGCGTTTCTCTTTTTATTTACATTGATAAATAAAAAATGTAGAAACTGATTTTATGGTTATCTAACAAAGTTCTAATAAATGTTTTCTTGCTGCCTATTACATAAAACGATAATAATAATTTTATTGCAAATGTCACATGATATACTAAGAACAGGTTGGATTAAAATTACTGTCATTATTTTTTACGTAAAAAAATTTTTTTTTAGATTTTTTCGGAAAAATTAATCTTTTTGCAATTGAAAAAATAGATAAGTAAAATTTTAAACAGCAATTTTGATTGAATTAGTCATTTTTTAACAAAAATATATTTTATTATTTATTACAAAAATGTTGTCCTTTTTAATACTGTTTTAGGAGCAAGCATATTAGACATTTTAGGGGTGTTACACACGTGAAAGTATGATCCGCTGCTATTTATGGGATTCTCACTAATTGGTCCAATGTTTGGTTATAATAATGAATCAATATTCGCAGCCTGACTCACAACATTGTCAAAACATCTGGAAAGTTCGTTTTTTACCTGATCATACTTTCTCCACAAATGCTTCCTCGTCAGTTTTTATTAATGTCTTTTATAACGAATTATAAAATCTGATTACGTACCGTTTTTTAAGCTCGGCAAAATTTGTTTGTTTTTTTATGTCTTTTGGGCCTTATACACTTTTTGCTGCAACATTGATCATTACGTGAGCACATTTGATTGTTACCCAGACAATCAGACGTAGCGAACGAAATGTTTAAGAAGATAAATAGAAGAATTAAGCATTTTGCGAAATACATGGTTTATTACTTTTTTTAAACGTCAGTGTCTTGTATTTTAAAAAAAAATCTAAAGTACTGTATTATTTACGATCTACATTTCCACTTTTTATTGCTTGTTGTTAACGTATTAAAAAATATTTATCATATAATTGTCAGTTAAATGGACTTCGCTTTTTAATCTATATTCCTGTTTAGACAAACAACATTCGTATCTATATTTTTCAATATAAAATATTTACGATAAATGTTTTGCTTGGGTTACAATTTAATTAATTCGTAGAATAATAAACTTTTTTAGCCACACAGTATTAGATTTTTCCTGAAACTGTCCTAAACCTTGTAGAAAAGATTGTTCAACCCTACTGTTCCACGAACACTTCTAATCTAATCTAAACGAGCTTCGCAGAGGATTCTTATAAGGAAAAGTAGACACTTAGTTAAAAACTATTGTATACCTACCCATCCGTACTCTCAAAACTGACCAATGCACTCTATTCAGAGCCCTGCCCCCCATTTTAAAGTTAAGAATTTCTTCCAAAGATAAGTTTGTAACATATTCGGGATTAATAAATTTTAATCCCCGGTTTAATCATCTCGACCCCGTTCAGCGCAATAGCTAATACCGGTTTTGCTCCTATCATCGGTGTTTCTAACCCTATTCTAACTGCAGCGTCAGCCCTTTCATTATTATTAATCCCTGAATGATCAGGTATCTAGATCAATGAGAGTTTATTTTTCGATCTATGATCGTCGAACACCTTACGCGGCATTCTCAGGCCAGTTTTAATTTGATTATAAGATTTTTCAGGGAAGCTAAAGCTGTCTCGCTATCCACACATGTACTTATCCTTCTGCCAAATGTTTCTTTTTCAACAATCATCAGTGCACAAGAAAGGATTGCACAAACTTCAACCTGACAGACTGTAGCTAACTGTCCTAAATAGATTGACACTTTATTGCCGGACCCTGTGCCACAATTCATTTTGGAGCCATCCATGTAACACATGTCCTCACTAAGTGGAAAGCCGTTTTCCAGTCTTCTCTAGAAGGGAAAACGACCTAAAGGAAAGTTTTAAATTTGACTTTCTTTATCATTCTTTCCTGTTCCATGTTAATTTCAGGATAAGATAGAATGCAGCCTGGGATTTTTGTGTGAAGTCCCCCGAATTTTCATCTCCTTTGTGCTTTGAGTCTGCTCATATTGAACGCCAACTTAGCAACAACTAAGACATTTGAAGGTTCTTCTGAGAGCATAAGTCCCAACGCCGCAGTTAGCGTGGTTCTCAAAGATCCAGGTAATCCACTAAAAACCACAGCCTGGAGACTTTACAGTTTACCTTTGACCGTAGCTAATTTGGTTATGGTCCACTAAATTATTGCAGCGTGCAGGAATCTGGGTTTTAGAACAATCCGGTAAAGCCATACCATATTCGGCCTTAGCCCCCAGGATGATCCTATCGCCCTTCTGCAGGTCTAAAAGGCAGTACAAAATTGTTTGCACTGATACTCGAGATGCACATTTCAGTTCATTTTACTATTTAGATTAACTCCTAGATATACAGTCGAACTAGTAATTGCAATTTCTTTTCCATAAAATATAAGTCCTATCAATTTTGGGACCTCATATTTCTTATAATTAGTGAAGATTATTAAATTCGTCTTATGAGGGTTAACAGACAGCTCGGTTTGATCGCACAATTTCCACACTATCCCTATGGCTGTCTGCATTCATTGCAGATAGACTTCCAAGAAGTAACCTTTTAAAATAACCACGAAGTCATCCGCATAACTTTGCGTGAAAAATCCAAGGCTATTGAGCTCCAATAGCTCAGCTCCATGCACTATTGTAGAGAGAATAATACTCCTCCTTGAGCACAACCGTTAGAGACAAAACCTTTGAGTTTTGCCTCCCCATATTCTACTTCAAAGCAATGTCACTGAAACATACTACTGATCCACTTTATAAGTGGTCCCGGTATCCCACGATTACCGGTCATTTTCCCGAATGTAATTTCCCGAACGGCACCCTCCCGAATATCAAAAATCTTGAATACCTTTTTCCCGAATGCAATTTCCCGAAAGGCATCGTCCCGAATATCAAAAATCACGAATACCTTTTTCCCGAAGAAATTAAAAAAAAAGAATAATATGTTACCATAGCAACTTATATAATATTTTGTAACTGCAGTCATTATTTTTATACCTTGTTTGTGTACATTACTTTTTTTAAAATCTGCTTGTAAAATCTTTATTTTTTGATAATTTATTTAAAAATGGAGGAGACATTGGTAAATTTAGATACAAAATTAATTGCTGACGGGTTTTTATATCTGCGCTCTAAAAGCCGTAAGGGAAATACCTACTGGGACTGCCAAAAACTTCGAAGTAAAGAGTGTTGTGCTCGTGCAGTTACATACTTTGGAAAGTGAACCTTGGCAACCTGTAATTATTATTAGAGGACCTACAGAATCGCCACATACTCATCCTCCAAACCAAGAGGAGTGTAAAGCAGAAATCTTTAAGGCGAGGTAACAGCTAAATATATGTTTATATGTTTGTTTACTACTTCTCATTTATATTTATATTTATACAATATTATTCAATTTATATGTATATTGCAAAATAAAAAGGAAAGCCGATGAACATCCGGAGGAGCTACCTGCACAAATTTTAAGATCGGAACTACCAACATTACCGGAGGAAGTTATCAGCCAGCTCCCAGAAAGAGAAAATTTAAAAAGGACAATTAGACGACAACGACAAAAAAATTTACCGCCTAACCCCAAATCATTGATGAATTTAGAGGAAATTCTAGAAAGATACCACAATGCCCTTGTTGGGGAATCATTTCTCCTACATAATTCTCTTGAATCCCCTGAATATCCCGAAAGTAGAATATTGGTATTTAGTACAGGAAAAAATCTTTTCGAATATAACTTAACATGAAGTATGTGGAAATGCACCGTATGCCCTCTTAGAGGCAAGCTTCAACTTTTCCGATCAGATCGATACACATTGGCTTCTTGTTTCTCAACGTTTTCGGCTTATTCTTTGAAGTCTGGGAAGATAACCTTTGTCAGATGTCCGCAGGGTCCCTAGCTAAGATTTTGCGGAGTGCTACTGCTTCAGGTATTTTTCGATTCCTTCGTAAAACCTCTTCCAACCAAAAGCCTACAGAGACCTTTGCCTTCTCAACTTCATTCTTAAAGAACCTTCCAGTTTTGCGATGTAAAGACTAGGCCTGCTGGGTCCTTTTCTTCTTTGTTTTATTAAAAAGCTACCTTACAGTTCGTCTAAGTTCTTTCAGGGAAGAGTTCCAGCATCTGGACTTCTGTCCTGTACCGATTTTGTTAAACGTACAACTTATTTCAAAAGGGGAGATTAATTCTCTTTTTTGATAATCAACTGCAACTTCTAACTCCTCTCCATTCCAGTAACCCGTGGGGAAGTTCCCCATAGATAACTGAAGGTATTCCCTGAAGAAAGCCGATTCAGTTCTTCTATGGTCATGACTCCACTTGCACTCTCGATCTACTGCTTTAAACCTGAATGTTATGAGCTTAGGTCCGACAAGGACTTTCCTTTTGAGACCCTCCGGTAATACAGTCTCCCAAGCAGTTCTCCAGCAGACCATAATATCTAAAACTTTTCTTCTATTAGCAGTTATGAATGTTGGCTCATTTTCTTGGTTCAGAATATCTGAAGTTTAGTTTAATAAAAAATTTAGTTCAGTCAAATAAAAATTTAAGAGTATCTCTCCTCTTTCATTGATGTCAGTGCTACCCCACTCTGTAGAGCTGTCACATGATTTTGGAATGTGAATCAGTTGGTAGACCCTAGCTTAAATGAATAGCCCATCTTAGTCACCTTATGGTAGATTCCTACACCAGGGCACACCTCCCCTTTGAATTCATCTGTGAACCAGATGTCACCATCTTTTGGGAGAGGCACTAATCGATTCTATCATTCCTCTTTTGTTGTTATACTTATTTTGTATTTTTTGTCAAAGAGATAATCTGGAGAAATTCTATGTCTGTTCATTTTTTCTTGTTCCACTGAACTAGCAGTGACTTTCACGTAACCGCTTCGTCCAACATGTTCTAATCCATCATTTAATCTTAGAGCAGTTTTAGTCGCCTCCTCTTTGACGGAAAGGCATAATGGTTCCAGTTCTAAAAGGGCACCCAGAGACATTATATGTGTAGTACCCAACATCCCTGTGATACGTTATAGAGTGGCTTTTCTTTAAATCCAACTCTAAACTGGTGTTAGATATTAAAGCACAGTGGGTGACTTGGTCCCTTTTTGTACCAAAATCGTAGAACTCTGGATCGAAACGACATGAAAGAATAAATCCAGTTGGAGAGTATAAATACGAGTCTACAGAAAACAGGAAAAATATAAAAAAGTATTTAAACAAATTTTATAACTTCCAAAATTCACATGGAACTCATCAGTTTTAGAAAAAAATCTCAATTATCCATGATTCTACAAGTTAAGAATGTGATCTGACATCACATTCGTAATCAAAGACCCCAAAAGCCATGAAACAACAATTTCAAAGCCAATCCAAACAATTTCTATTTATGTTATTCCCCATATTTACGAATTAAAGCTTTTACGGGGCATATATACATTCGTAAATGACCAAAAAATGCAGTTTTTTTGCATATTCTTGAAGTATATCTTCTTAAGAATACTTTCAGTAAATTTTATAACGATCGGGGCATTAGAACTGTAGTTATAAATATTTTAAGAAGACTACGTGCGCAGCGACAATCAGATAATGCAGCTGCTGGTCGGTATAGGCGGGGACATTTATTTTCAAATCGATGTTTTTGAGGCTGCAGAGGACAGAGAAGGAGTATTATATGGTCCTGGAATCGGTAACTCGATGTAAGTAGAAAAAATTTAATTTTAAATACGAAAACTACAAAACTTTAAACGCGATTATCTCAGAATCTTGTTTTACCAAAAGTACCTTTGCAGTGGACACGATTACTTAAAAACTATCAACCAGATCAACACCAAATTTATACCAGTTATTAATTATCTCAAAAGCTAGGGGGTGAACGAAGAATGTAAAATTTAAAAAACAATAAAATTTTAGGAGTAAAAAATCGAATGTCGAAAATCAAACTTCTTGGTAAAATCGTTGCCTTTTCTTTAATTTCAAATTTTGACAAACTCTTCGTTCACTCCCTAGAAATTGCAATATACTACTGAAATTTTTATAGGATTTTGATTTCAGATGAAGCATTCTCGACTTATTATGTCCACCGCAAGACACCTTTAAAAGGCGTGCCAGGAAAATAGCGTTAACATCCACTATTTTCAAATAATTTAATATAATAAAATATTTGTTTCTACCTTAAAACATGTGCAATTAAATGGTATAAATAGTTTTTTAATAAAAAATTATTATCTTGTAAAAAAAAACGAGAAAATGACCTAGTTTTTCTCGACAAAACTGTATATTCCCCCTTGTTAAGAAAAACACCAATGTAATTTTACTATAAGAATGAATAGTCTTCATTAAATGATACAAATAGTTTAATTTTAACCTTTTTTTACTCTATGTTAAATATTTGACTATCAAATTTGAACTGCCGAGTTCGTACAACTCTTGTTACAAATCTCGGTCTCTTTCTTCTTTAGAGCAGGTAGGAATAAAGGTTTAGCATCAGCGTAGTTGTGTACCTGTAAACAAAGGAAAGGACCTCTAGGGAGATAACAACAATAGCAATAAAGATTTAGCCTTTGTACTAGGAATTTAAGTAATCCTGATTATAGTTCATTATGCATCATTAAGTACCTTTCGGAATTTTTCAATTAACAAGACCCAATGACGGGAGGTAACAGAGAAAACCATAAATCAGTTCAGGGAACTGATTGCATGAACCAAGGCAAGGGCTCATAATTGCACTTTGCAAAGAATATCATATCAATATACATACTTTTATCACAATAATTCAAAACAATAGAGATAAACTCAAAACTATAATCAATTTTCTCAAAACCCAACACATAACGAAGTAAACACTTAAACACCCCTTAAGATTATAACCTTTCTAAAAATTTGTCGATAAAAAAACTATTATTTTTTATTTTCGGATTTCCATAATAAGAATTTTTTTATTATTATATTTATTATTATTATTATTATTATTATCTAGTCTGGGATGTTAAAAGCAGAATGTAGAAACTGGACTATGAAACCCGGAATCTGGCCTCTAAAATGTAAAATGTGGAATATGAAATTTGTTTCCGAAGATAAGTAATTGAATCGACCAAATATAGATTCGAGAACTAAAATGTGGAATCTGAGAATTGAAATATGTGAGTTAAAATCTAGAATGTGTAATCCGAAATCTGGGATGTGAGATCGGAAATGTTAAACGTGAAATTGAAAAGCTAGAATATGGAATTTAAAAGGATGAATGCGAAATCTGGGAACTGAAATTTAAAGAGTGGGATATAGAATCTGGAACCTGGAACCTTAAACCAGGAATATGGAAATTAGAATATGTAATTTAGGATTTTACATCCGGAATGTGAAAAATGGAACGTGAATTTAATATGTGGAGTTTGGTATTTGGATTGCAGAACTGAGAATAAGGAACATGGAATATTTTTTATATATGGAATCAGATATCTAAAATAAGACACCTTAAATGTAGAGTCTAAAATGTAAAATCGCAGATGTCGAATTCGGAATTTGAAACCTGGACTGTAAAATCTGGAATGTGTTTTCCAGGAAAAATTACGTACCCGTTGTTTTTGTTCAATCCATAAGAAGTAATTAAAAACAACTGAATGCAAATTATCTTTATTATCACCAAAATAACAATTTCTATCTCATATAATTTTTCCCCAATATTTAATTTTTATAAAATTTTTTGTTTATATATTTGAAGAAATACCTGAAGGTTGAAATACATTCTTAATCGTAGTCTATACATAAATATCTGTCGAATATATTACATTTTATTAATTTCCAAGATTTTTCTTAAAGATTTAACAAAACTTAATTTAATAAAAAAATCTTTGTTAAATTTGTTTTCTCTTGGAAGTTCTGATATATATAATAGTTAAAGTTTCTAAATTTTAACAGTACATTATTTTATGAACTTTAGCTGAAAACGTCAAAAAGTTCCTCTCTAGAAATTTGCCTTTAAAATAATAATTTTAAGAATTTAGTGGGAAAATACGATACGTTGAATAATAAGTAAAAAAGTAAGGGAGTTGTCTCTAGGCTTTCAACACCATTTCATGTTCTCTTGAACGAAAAAAAACATGCAAGCACATGAGGAACACGCAAATGGTGACCTTTCAGGGATTTCTTCATTGGCGGTACTTAAGCTAGATTTGGTCCATTCCTATTTTCCGGGGGCAGCGTATCAAGAGTCTGGAAAACAAGAAGTGCTTTGTTAGTAAAAAATTATTTATGAGATGTCACATTTGTCACACATGATTTTTAATATTTTTTACAGATTTTTAAAAATACCCCAAAAAACGAAAAAACGAGAATTATTTTTTTTTCTTTGTCATAATTCCTAAAATTTTGTAAAAAAATGTTCGTTAATAACTTACCAACAATTAGTTAAGAAGGTTCTTTCGAAAACAGAATTAATAGACAGTTTATTATAAATTTACATTTACTTGAAAATATGATCCGCTTATATTTATGAAACTCTCTCTAAATTATATAGAATGTCATTACATTAAAACAAACTTTTCTGTTATCAATTTAAAGGTTTATCTTTCTAACTTAAATAAATGGAACTATTAAGTTAAAAATATGATACTATGAAATCAAATTTCACATTTATATAAAGCTATAGTACTTGCAATTATTTTAAATAAATATTGAATTATTTTATACAAAAGTATAATTTAAGATAAATAAATATGTTCTTAAGCGAATAGCAGTGTGCTTTGAATTCAAAAGTGTAATTAATCAGAAACATCAGCAGATGCTATAAAATCTATAGCATACTCTGTAGATTCAAGTAAGTATGTATTCAAATACCGCCAAAAGCATCGCGCTATAAAACTTATAGCATAATCTATATAGATTCAATGAACGATGTATTCGAATACCGCCAAAAGGATGATGCTTAAATACAAACAAAATTAAATATAAGATTGTATAGAATGTTGAAATGAGTTTAATCAAAATTCGAACTAAAACAATTAAATAAAAAAAAATAATAATAAATAAGAAATCTTTAATTTAACGTTAATTTACAAAAATTTTAATTTATGAATTAAAACATAAGTAAAATTAAAAATGAAAATCATATTTTTAAAACCCAAATACAATAAATGTTGTAAAAAAATAGTAACAAATTAAATTAATCTTATTTTTTTGTCAATTTAATACTAACAATCCTCATGAGGTCATTTCTAAGACAGTAGAAATAAAAAAATAAAAGAAGATTAAAATTCATAATTAATTTGTTATGGATCTAATTTCTTTTGAAAATCAAATTTGAAATAGTTGTGTTAAAACTTAATTACAAATATCCATAGGCTCTATTATACATACAAGAAAATTTCTGATTACTTGAAATCAAATTCACAATTTAATTCAGATAATTCACAATTTATTATTACATCTTAAATACCGAGTAGTAAATTAATAAATTTTTACAAAATGATTTTTATATTTAAACCTGATTTTGTTTATGGTTTTGTTAAATAAAAACTTAATTGATAGAGGCAATAAATTAAATTTTCAAAAAATATTTCTATTTCCTGAAATGTTCACATTTTCCACAAGAAAATATTTGTCAATTTTTTAAAAACTATATAAATGTTAAAAAGTGGTTTCATTTACGGTCTTGTTTAATATAAACTTTATTGCGATTGCCTAGAGGAAATAGATTAATTTTTCAAGGAAATTTTCGATTACTTATCGATTACTTACGTCTTGTTTAATATAAATTTCATTGTGATTGTCTAGCGGAAGTAGATTAATTTTTTCAAGAAAATTTTCGATTACTTGAAATCTTTTGATTTTTCACCATTTTTACATCTTAAATTTCGTATATTAAATTTGTAAATTTTTGACAAACTTTATAAATATTAAAAAGTGGTTTCGTTTATTGTCCTTTTTAGTATAAACTTTATTGAGATTGTCTAGCGGGAAAATATAAATTTTTCCAAGAAAATTCTTGAATAGTTTTATTGATATATTTATAAATACATATTTGCTATAAATAATAATATTCTCAATTATTTAACATATTTTGCGTTAAAATGCAATTTTAATTTATGTAATTTCTAAGTTCGTCTATATATGTATATTTTTTATCACGTTATTGGATGAAAAGATTAATTTCAAGTTTATCTACTTTGCTAATTTTGTTAGGAATATAATAATAAAACATATTTTTTATATTACTCTATTTTGTCAAGTTAATTTTTTACAAATTCTATTATTTTTAAATTGATATTATGAGTTTCTTAACTGTTCTTCATTTTTAATTTTGACGCTTCTTAACCATTAGAAAATTGTAAGATAACACACAGATAGTAGCTGTGACAAGCTTTCAGGAAGACAGTTGTCGTCGATTTTTCGTTTCATACAAAAGTCTACAAATTAGGGAAATTAAACATTTCTAACACTGCAATTAAAGTCTTTAGATAACTTTGATCAAATTGAAAAAAATCCACATATATGTATTGTAGGTTTCACGAATCAACCACAAAGTAAAATGTAACATAAAACCAACCTTATTTTTCATGTTTTTTAATAATATTATCTAAATAAAAGTTTAGTGTTCTGTAATAAATTTTATTACAGATTTTAAATTAAAAAAAGAAATATCACAATTGAAAATGCAATTAATTAGTAATCTGTGCATATAAAGAAAATAATTACAAAATTTTTTTTTTGTATTTATACGATTAAGTTGCAGACTGTTTAATTGTGCTTAAAAAATTTGGTTGGGTATTTTGAAAAATCCCTGTGTCCAAACTCCAAATTTACTTGTTTATGAGCTTAATTAGCTTTTCAAATTTTATTAAAATCCTTTGAGGCATTCTCGAAATATCCAAGTGACAAAAAGGTTACTCCACTCACATACATTCATACACATGATTAATAAAAATTAATTTTCATAAAGTGCGTTATAAGTTAGAGGAGAAATAAACATTTTTATATCTTTTTATAGAAATCAAGTTTAAGTGACTAGGAGGACAAAAAACCTTCTGTGACAACAATAAGATCTTATTTTTTTACAGTTTTTAACATTGTAAATATATTATTTCTAACTCCAGATTATTTTTTTTTTTGTTTATCTGACAGTTCATTTATGAATTTTTTTTATTAAAAAATATTGTCTTTTCATACTGTTTAGGAGCAAGCATATTACCCATTTTAGGGGTGTCACATACTTGAAAGTATGATCCGCTGCTATTTATGGAACTCTTTCTAATTAGTCCAATATTGAGTAACAATAATGACTCATTATTGTCTTTCCACTTTTCATTCCTTGTTGTTTTCGTATTGAAAAATATTTATCATATAATTGCCAGTTAAAAGCTAAGCTTTTTAATCTATATTCTTGTTTAGACAAACAAGCTACGTATCTATATTTTTAAATATAAAATAGTTTCAACTAATGTTTTGGTTTGGTTACAATTTAATTTATTCGTAGATGTAACGATCGACTTCGTTACTTATTATATCTATTTTATAAAATTAGCTGTTTATTTAAATATTTTTAGAATTGTTTAAAGATTTCTTTTGATTAATTATGTACTTCAGAAAATATGTTGAAACATATATAGCGATTTATAAAATGAGCACAAGTGACCTAATAATTTAATTACAAAAGAGAAATATTAAGCAAATGTTATTTAAATCATGTATCTTGTTGTATTTTTATTTACCTTCTTAAAAAATTAATTCTGGTAACTACTTTAGAAATTAGTTTATTTACAATATTAAATTATGTCACTTTGTAGCTCATATTCATTGTATGAATTAAAGGAAAACTTATAATGCATCTTATTTTCGACAGAATTATGTAACATAAACAAATATCTTTCTTAAATATGAATTTGATTGAAACAATGATGTTGACACACATTAAGGAATTATTATCTTTCATTTTAAGATTCTGTTACGTAATAATTGTTTATTTAACTATAAACAAAGAATATTCATTCTTTGAAGAAGACTTATTTCCACATAACTTAATTTTGCAGTGTCAGAATAACTAAATATAAGACAAATGTTGAGAAACCGAAACAACTGTTTTGAACACCAGGAAGTTGGTGCAATCCAAGAAAGGTTACTAAATAATCTTTTATATTAATCTGCAAGTAAGCGGAAATCAGCTTACTAACATCTTAATTTTACTTCCTCAATCTTGTTAAATAAACAGATTGATGCTGTATAAAAAGGAGATGAAGAAAGCAGTTAGAAGGCATTCAGTGAGTGAATCTTTTTGAGTCAAGTGAAGTAGTGAGTGTAAGATCAAAGGGTTAGAGATTAACTCTTTGATCGAGAAGTCTCAAAATGAGATGGAGTGACTTTTGACTCTTAAAGTTGTATTAGTTGATAAAGTCCAATTTGAATACAAGTTGTAAAAGGTTTCTATTAGCAGTTGTTTTAAATGAAGTTATTATTTGTAAATGAATATAAAAGATATTGTTATGAGAATAAAATAATAAATAATAGTAAATGATTAAATATTGATAAAAAGTAAAAGGATAAATAATCTAAGACACAGTTATTGAAAGATTGAAAATAAATACAAAGAATATATGAAGAATAAGATTATAAAATGAAAGAGAGCTTAATTCCTTGGTGAGTATTATATCACATTGTTATAGAAAAGATACAGATAAATAAATGAATATTATTGAACTAATAAAAAAGAATATATAAATGAATATTTTACAATGAATTATTACAATGAATAAATAAATATATAGAACAGACAAAGATAATTAAAGTATAAAGAATAGTTTTTGCAAGATATTGAATATAATTGGAAGATTGTAAAGAAATGTTTAAATTACTAATGAAACTATAATGTAATTGATTTGTTAAAGAAAATATTAAATATGTTTATTTTAATTCCTCATTTCAAATTATTTCAAAACCCTTAAACCAACTTTCACAGAATACAATCTCAATGATTTATTGAACAATAATAAATTTGGGAAAGATCCACTACCTTTATAATTTTTATTGTCCGAAGGGCAACGTTAGTTAGAGCGGTTAAAGTGATTTGTTTGACAGATATACTTTATTATTGATTTAAAAGAATTTATTAATCTAAAATATCAATTCAATATTGATACGTTTAAATTCTCATTAATTAAATAATTCGTCTTTAACAGTAGAATAATCAACTTTTTTACCCACACAGCACTAGATATTTCCTGAACTTTTTCTGAACCTTGTAGGATAGATTGTGAACCCTACTGCAAATTTATTTAAGGTTTCCTGCAAGGTTTTCTATAAGGGTCTACTAGATCCTATGTATCCAAACACTACGAGATAGGATGATACAAAGATGTCTGATTCTCCACAAACACTTCTTATCTCAAGAAGAAGAGGATTCTCAAAAGTAGAAGTTGACACTTAGGTAAACAACCATTGTACCCACCCATCCGTTTGCTCAAAATCTACAAATTCACCATAAACGATTCCAAAAATAATTTCGTAACATGCTAAGAATTAATAAATGCTGATCCCCAGATTAATCAGCTTGCCTCAGCGAGTTCTGGACAATGACATAGAATGTCGATTGATCTTTCGTCATCTCTTTTACATTTGCTACATCTTGTTGATGCTATCCTAATAATTGTAAATTGGTGATACCTAAGAAAGCCGTGTCCAGGGAAAAGTTGAACCACAGTTTTCATTTTGGCTCTACTGAAGCTAAAAAGTTTTTGCAAAATTTTCCTATAGTGTCTTAAGCCCAAAAGGTCCTTCTCTTGCCTGTCCATCTCAGTTCCTGTCCAATAGTCTTCATGCTTTTGCTGTGCCCATCGATGTATAGGGCATTAACCCCGCTCGGTGCAATGCCTATCGCCGGTTTTGGTCCTATCATCGTTGTTTCTAACACTATTCTAGCTAGAGCATCCGTCCTTTCATTATTCTTGATCCCTGGATGACTAGGTATCCAGATAAATGAGAGTTTATTTCTTGATCTGTGATCATCTAACACCTTACGGCATTCCCAGACCAGTTTTGATTCGATTATTGGATTTTTCAGGGCAGCTAAAGCTGCCTCGCTATCCACACATGTCCTTATCCTTCTGCCAAATGTTTCTTTTTTAACAATCATTTGCGCGCAAGAAAAGATTGCGCAAACTTTAACCTGCAAGACTGCAGCTAAGTGTCCTAGATAGATTGACACTCTATTGTCAGATCCCGTGCCACAATTCATCTTGGAGCCGTCCGTGTACTGGTTCTGGGCCACCAGACTATTGCAGCGTAAAGAAACCTGGGTTTTAGAACCATCCAGTATAGCCAATATACTACGTTTGGCCTTAGCCCCCAGGATGATCATATCGCTCTCGTGCAGATCCAAGAGGCAGTACAGAAGTTTTTGCACTAATACTCGAGATGCTCATCCCAGTTCAATTTACTATTTAGAATAACTCCTAGACATTTAGTCGAACTAGTAATTACAATTTCTTTTTTATAAAATATAAGTCCTTTCAGTTTTTAGACCTTATTTTTCTTACAATTAGTGAAGATTATAAAATTCGTCCATTGAGGGTTAACAGACAGTCCGGTTTAATTGCACCATCTCATCACGATCCTTATGGCTGTCTGCATCCATTGCAGATGGACTTCCAAGCAGAAACCCTTTCAAAATTACCACAAAGTCATCCGCATAACTTTGCGTAAAAAATCCAAGGCTATTGAGCTTCAAAAGAAGTCCATTTGCTACCATGCACTGCAGTAGAGAGAATAATATTGCTCCTTGTGGGGGCCCTACTCCTTTTGGTGCTCTGCAAGAAGTCATTGTTTGAATTCAACGGCTAGCCTTAAGTAAAAAAACATCTAAAGTCGGGTCGGGACCAACACTATTGCTCCAACTGTTTGCTTTTTCTAGATTATCCGCCATTTCGTTGCCTTCAATTCTACAGTGTTCGGGGATTCAGGAGGTTGAATCGGTTCTTGTTCACAAATCGATTTAGTGCCTTGTGGCATTCCCATATTAATTGAGGTATGGTTAAGTAATAATTCAAGGCTGACAGTGTCACCCTGCTGTCCGAGAGAAAAAATATATTCCTGACATGACAGAACTCCTTAGCCTCTTAGTCTCCGTTCAGCCGGGCCATAGTTTCGAAATGTTAAGCAGTTGCAGTAGAAACTAGCTTAAATAAAAAGCCCAACTTAGTCGCCTCATGGTAGCTTCCGTTGACATACCTCCGTTCTTATTCAACATTTATTCTCAGGGCAGTTTTAGACGTCTCGTCTTTGATGGTAAGGCATAAGGTTTCCAGCCTTAAAAGCGCACCCACAGACATTATTATAGGTGTACTACCTAATGTCCCCGTGATACACCATCATGTCATCCTATGAAGCAGAATCGACTTATAGGTTAACATTAGTGTATCCGCCTTTAAGGAGTTACATGGGTATCACAGCTTCAAAAAATTGAATTTTTTTTATTGTCTTATCAATTTCTACAACATCTCAATATTATTATCCTAAATTTTTGAATCTATCCGAATAAAAGTTTTGGAGTTACAGCCTTGGGAAGGTGCGCGCTCAAAGTCAGGTTTTATGTGTGCGCAGCCGAACAAAAATCTGCGAGCGAGACTCGCGAAGCTAGGATTCGTCATAGACAGAAGCAAAAGGATGCTCTGGACATTTTAGCTGCTGCAGGTTTTTTACTTTATGGCCCAGGAATCGACGATTCAATGTAAGTTAACAAAAAATTTTTTTACAAGCAAAATTGTTTGGAAGCTTTCAACACAACGCATCTTTGGTACCGAGCTTCTTAATGAAAGGCTAAGATAAACCACAAGAAGTCTTTAGGGTTGATTGGAGGGACCTCTCTCTCAGAAATTCCTGTTGTACCTTTTTAAAATTTTTAATATAGCGGCTAGAGACCAGTAATGTTATCATGCTAGGTTGGCGAAATTCAAAATGGCGTTTCCAGTATATGCGCTCTACCTGCAAGCAGGGAAAAATTTGAGCGTGGGGACACGTAAATGTGTTCAAAGTACGTGTTAATGAAAGAATTCGGATAAGACGAATTTCCCCTATGCAACCCCATGTTATTTTTAAGCGACCGATGCTTTTGTACGCGCTAAAGCGAATTCGTGTTAACGAGGTTTTACTGTATTATTTTTATTGATAAAAGGTGAAGAAAATTTTTTTGCAATAGTGATTTCTTATGGTCTAAGAATCGCTCTTTCAAGGTTTGCAATAAAAAATAATCTATGTGTAGAGTTCAGAATAAAACATTTATTTAATGAATAAAAATGGATGAGTACATTTGATCTCTCTCGTTACAAAGCAGTTTTAGAACTGCATCCCTGCACTCATCATATGTAAAGAGAAACATAATTTATGTCTATAAACAAACAAATTAGAGTCCGTTTTTTAATGAAAGACACTATAATAAGAGGATTTTTTTCGTTTTTTAAAAAAAACGAAAAAATCGTTTTTTTTTATTAAAAAACAGACTCTAATTTGTTTTTTTATAAACATACATTTTTTTTATTGCAAAACTTGAAAGAGCGATTCTTAGACCATAAGAAATGACTATAGAAAAATTTTTCTCTTTATCTTTACCAAGAAAATATAATATCAAACTTCTTGAAAAAATTTGTTCTCCCGTCCTTAATGGGTTAACATAATAATATTTTTTCAAATACAGAGCATGTTTTAAAAGTAGTTATTGTTTAGATTAAATAGTAAATACTAGAAAAACTTGTCTATGACGTAAAAAAGAAATAAAATAAATTCCAGCGTATCTAGGTTATGAGTAAAAGTACTCGCACATTAAGCTTCAAAATATTAAAAAAGAAATCAAACTATTGAATTTCTCAATAAAAGTTAAAAAAGTTAAAAGTTCGCACTTTTAACTTCAATGTTGAACTTTTAAAAGTGCTTTTTATTCTTTTCATTAATAATAATGAATATTAACAAGGTCGACAGTGCTCTTAACGTAAGAAAATAACAACACACAAAACTTAAAGAGTTAGATCACATCAACTGTGACTAAAAATGTAGATTTTTTGAAATGTAAAAACACTTATGAAAATCAATAGTTCACATCAAAACAAAAAACCACTTTCAGCCGTTTTCTCATATTTTAATTAATTATAATTTTTTTTTGTAGTATTAAATTTTCGCAACGTTTTCGGACAAAAAATAATAACTCAAAATTCGTTGGCTTTAAATTAATGATATTTTTTTATTAGTTTAAAAAATATACTCTTTTTAATGTACATATAATTATGAAAGTTAATTTTCAATAGTACAATATTATTAATAACAATTTTGTAAACAACTTGACATATTTATAAGTTCTAGAGCAAAAGTTATAATTTAACTTATTGGATGTGCAACAATGTACCCTTACCTTAATATTTCTGAAAAAATTTTTTTTTTTAATTCTATTAATACGCGTAAGTATCGAATTTTTTATTACGCCATGCACTAATTTAAAGGTTTTTTTGTAATTGAAGCTTAATAAATTTCTAAAAACTTAGTCGAGGCTAACTTTTTAAACTAATTTTTAATTATTTGTTAAGGGTTAAAGGGCAGAGAACACAAAAGAGAAAGGTCATGGTGAGATCTACGTCAAGAGAGCGGGGACCCAAGGGAGACGTAAAAAGCGCCATTTTTAAACTCTTCAATTCGAAGAAACGGAGAGAAGGAAAATCGGCCATTTTCCTTTCCAATTCTTCAATATAAATTAGACCATCAAAATGATAAGGACAGTTCGAGTTTTTACAATACAACAGTCTTATTTCAACACGGTCTTTCGCTCATCAGTCCGAATCTTTACCACTTTCTTTATCTCGTCGGAAGTATACAATTATCGATCAATTATTATTTTGAGTGTTACCTTTTCATTAAATTACAACACGCTAATCAGTGCAGCATAATATTATTCAAACTTTATTAATTCGACCTAATTTATCTCTTTGCATATTAACTAAAAGTTACATCGTTTTCGTGAGAAACACAAGTTATTGAATCTCCTGAAGAAAGTTTCTATTCTTTACAAGAATTCACCTGCATCGGAATCAACCCTTGTTTACACAACAACTAATTTACTGACAGCCTACTCCTGCTTTATCGCTTGTCTTCAACAAACAAATCTTAGTGTTTCAACAAAAATCTTTTCATCTTTCAAAAGTAAGGCTCAATTTATAAAATCATATTGTAAATTCTTAACTCATAATAAATAAATATTCTTTAACCAATTTTAGTACTCTAATAGACTTAATCCTCATCCCAAATCAAATTCTTAATTGAAATTGGTTTAAAACGAGGCACTAGAATATATTTTAAGGGTTTGTGTACGTGAGACGTAACAAATTGAATAAAAAAAATTAAATGTTCTTTAGCAACATCTTATCAATATATTATAAAATTAATAACTTTACTTTTTGAAAAGCAAAATGTTACATATAATAAATAAAATTTTTCCATTTCTAAATTGTTATAAACAAATTATAACCTTAATATTGTGTATTTTAATCTTAAGCAACAAATTAATTGTTTTGTGTGTCTAGTATACATTAAATTGTTATTTTTTTGTTAATGCTGCTATTCGAAATAATAAAATAATTTATTGTTGTTAGAAATTTTATTAACAAATAAACAAATAGTTTTATCCTATTTCTAATAAAAAAATAAATTTTCTTCATATATTTTTTTATAACAATAAATTAATTCAATAATTTTAGTCCTCATTGTTAATATAAAAATAATATTATTTTGTGATCAGGTAGTAAAAAACTTCAATTATCTCACTCAATGTAAAAAAATACCAAAAG
This sequence comes from Ganaspis brasiliensis, assembly GCA_037103525.1. NCBI lineage: Eukaryota > Metazoa > Arthropoda > Insecta > Hymenoptera > Figitidae > Ganaspis > Ganaspis brasiliensis. The sequence continues at coordinate 520,641 of JAZKLR010000311.1, forward strand.
TATACCTGTAGTATTATCATTTGTTCATAACAGACAGGGAAATAAAGAAATTTTATTTATTATATAACATTTTGCTTTTTAGAACGTAAAGTTATTAATTTTATAAGATCTTCATAATTATGTTCCGTGACATTGTAAAATGGCACTAAACATTGTAACTTAAACGAGAGAATAATTGAAAATTAATTTTCTTATTTAATTGAAACTTTAACAAATAATTAAAAATTAGTTTCAAAAATTAGCCTCGACCTCGTTTTCGTTACCTCTGAACTAAATATTTTTTTCAGGGCCGGCAGGACAGCTTGAGCCCGAGTGGGTAGCTACTTGAAATTTCGATATATATATATATATATATGTATGTATATATATATACCAAAATTTCATGATAAACAAATTAAAAAACAAATGTAACCTTTCTTTTCTGTTTTATTCAATTAAATTTTTACAGCTTTTTGTAAAGCAAACACTGAGGTTTGTTTACTATTGCAAACTATAAATTCATCCATAAGAGCCTCTAAATCCAGATCATCTACCAATTCATCGTAAATGTGCATAATACAAATATTATTTAGACGTTGTTGGCTCATTGTCGATCTCAAATAATTTTTGACTCGACGAAGGACAGAGAAACTCCTTTCGTTAGAGCTTGATGAACCAGGAATTGTGAGGAGTAAACGAATAAATCGACAATATTCTGGTATTATATCTACGCACCAATTATTTTTACGTAAAAAGTCTACAATTTGCTTCAAATTCGACACTTCTGCATTTTTTCTTTTCGTCAGACTTAAAAAAAGTTCCCGGTCACTGCAAAGCTTTTCTTTATCAAAATCCCCCTTATAGAACTGAATGAAATTATCGATAGCATTGTCATCAACTAGATCACCAGTAGCGAATTCCTCAAGAGTCTTAAAAAATTTGGCGTCCTCTGCATCAAATCGATTTTTCAAAGATGAAATTACGTGATCAAAAATTTCGTAATAGTTTTTTCTGTAGAAATCCTCAGCAGTTTGAAAACGTGATTTTCAGTTGAGCTGGTTTCAAATCGCTTGGGGATTTTTCGTTGTTTTGGTATTTTTGGCTCTTTAACACCAAGTTTGGAAACCATTTCAGTGCTGTTTTTCCAAATTGCATTGAATTTAGAATCGCGTGAATCTTGTAAACCATTGCTTACGGCTTCAATTTGAGCGTATGAATCGACAACACAAAGCTCTGAGGCTTGAAGAGCTTTGTTAAGAATTTCCATGCGTTGTCAAATAAAAAGCGAAATCGAATGATTGCATCTGTTTAAGAAAGCCAAAAGCTTTGGCTGTCACGGTGCTATCAACGTCAATGTCCTCTATTCTTTCTTCGAAAAAATTCATGAGAAGTTGATAGTTAGCTCTGACGGTTTTTAACGCTTTTACTCGCATAACCCACCTGTTGAGTAAATGACACTGAAATTAACTTGATGTTAAGTTTCAAATGGTTACGTCCAACATATTTTCATAAAAATCGTTGCTGTCGATTTTTTAATCAGAGGTAAGCGGAGAAGGCATTTTTTTCAAGTTTCTCTTTAAAACAATCTTAAAAAAATAAAATATATTAATTCAAAGTTGTCAAAATAAAAGAATTTTGAATGAATTATTTTTACAATGCATTAGGATATATTTAAAAAAAGACAGGAATGACTTAAAATACTTAATTACGTACCTTGTCGGACAATAAGCTGCAAGAGCAGGAAAAGCACAGTTATCTTCTTCAGCCATAACATCTTGTAATGCTTGAAACTGAGAAATTCGTTTTGGCGAATCCCGCACAAAATAAATTATTTCTTTCACCATTCTAATGAATTTTCGACCCTCCAAAGTTGCTTCTATTGCGTCTTGGACGCAGAGGTAGTCCTTGTTGACCTAAAGCTTTTAGAGTAGTAAAAATTGTTTTTAATGCAATGCGATTATTTATCATTTGCTGTTGTGATGAGGATATCAGGTGCTCAACAATGTTAAGAGAACTAACATTTTGTTTAGCTTCTGCACACTTTAAGTGAAAATTACTTTTCGAATGTTTTTTTAAGCGGTCTACTGCATGACGCCAGTTGACAAAACCTTTGTCAACCCAAGTTTCTTTTGATTTTAGATCATGCGTGTCAAAATTACCGATTAACTTTGTCTGACATGCTTCACTTAGTGTTGCATGTCGATACGAGATGATCGTCCAGATCGCTTTATTTTATTCTGAAATCGAGCATTTGTCGAGCCGAGAGTTTCGAATTTTCTTTTGTTATTATCGTAATTGATCGTATCGCAAGTTTCACTCTGCTCGCTGTCAACATTAATTTTTTATTTTGGAAAAATTGAGAACACATTAAAGAATTAGAAAATGGATGAAAGTGAAAAAGATAGCGCACGAAATATTGAGTATATAGTGAAACCTTATTACTTAAAACATTAATTTGTTATATTTCATTTAAATTTTAATAATTTTGCTATCCTTAAACTTAAAGGGAGGTTACCGTTAAGTTTAACTATAACTTTAAATTGTTATTAAAAAAAATAATTTTAATCTATGTCCTTATAATTTAAATTAGTGCTAACTTGCAAGAAGTTACTTTTCGACCTAAACGAAGAAAGCTTATTGGCAAGCCTCTTCAAGAATCATTTGAGTTCAGCGTGGAAGAAAATACAAAATGGGGAAAGTGCAAATTATGTCTTTTAAAAAATCCTTCTATAATAAAAACTATTAAAATGACTGACTTAAATACCACCGGACTCAAACGTCATTTAAAAAAGGAACATTTTAATGAATTTAATGAAACTTATCCATCTCCTGAAACATCTCAACAAGTAATTGTTTAATTTTAATGATCTATTACATGTAATTTTAAAAAGTTTATAACAATTATTAATATTATGTAGTTAAAGTCTTGAGTAAAAAAGGCAGTTAAAGAAATTCTGTTTTAAATGAAATAAATAAATTCTGCTATTATTTTCTAAAATTAATATTAACTTTTAAAAAACCAATATTTTATTCAATAATGTTTACTAAAAGCTACTTAACCGTTTTGTGTAAAGTTTTAATATTTCTTAATTATAAAAAACTATACGTCTTGAAAATGTATTTTAAAACAAATTATTGATTGAATTACTGAATGTTTTTTTACTAATTAACGTAGTTATTGTTTAAAATTACATTTTTAAATAATTCAATCAAAATAATAAATCAACTAGATAATTGATTGAATGAATTTCGAAGGAAAATATTATTCAGTTTCCTCTTAATAAAAATTGAAGCAAATATGTTTTAAATGTCTTCCTCTTAGGAAACTTTTTTTAAGAATTATTGTCGAAACTTCTCATGGAATCTTTCTGGAAATTTCTTGTTATGATTTATTTAATAAAGATAATTTGAGAAATAAAACAAAAAATTTTTTTTAACAATACACTTTATGAGTATAAATAAAATTGATTTCTTATTTTCTTTTTTTATATCAATATTAACGTTATTTTTATTAATAATGTGATTTAAAAATTAAACAAAAATATCTTGCCTTATATTTAAACCTTTTTTTAAAATGAAAAATACCTTGAAGTTTCTGAAAAAAGGCCAATTTTTGAAACGTTTTTCCATAAATTTTTTACAAGAAAATTATTGGAACCTTCTTGACTAATCTTTTACCATTTTATTCGATATATTAAAATTTCTTACGATACTATTTCAAAAGTTTTTAATTATTATTTGTGTATTTGGCATAGGGTTTTTTTCATGTAAAAAATTCCTGAAAAAATATCTCTAAAATCACACTCCATAAATAAATTTATTACAATAAACCACCAGATATTATAATTTTTATATCTATTTTTTTTAATTGTTTTTAATTAAATTTTAATTTTACGGTTATACATTAGTTCTAATTTTATTTTTGCAAAAATGTGGTAAAACAAATACTTTTAGCTAGGAAACATTTAAATATATTTTTATTTATCTAATTTATTAGTGGAACAAATTTTAGTTTTACCAAGATTTCATTTATTCTATTTTCCATTTTCACAAGTTATTAATTATATCAGAATTTTTAGATAACGAATTCTCATTTAGCAGCTATTTTATATTGCAGAATTTATTTTTACCCGACTTTTTGTTAATTCCACGTTTTCAGAGTTCTATCAAATTGTACAATTAAAAATTCGGACAAATCAAGATTCCGTGAAATTGATATTTTGGCAACTAAAAACTCGACTTACTTAAACTAATGTTAATTGAGATTTTTCTAAATTAAAAAAAGTCGGTTAAATTCTATTTCTTTTTAATAAAATTTCGGCTAAAAGAAATTCTGCAAAATGAAGACTGTTATTCTAATAAATTAAATAAATTACACTTTTTAAAATATGTTTTCTACATTTTCATTTCTTTGTTTAAAATTGAGTTATAACGTAATTTGTAGAGTTTTCAACAAGAAGCATTTGAGACTCTTTTGGTTGATTGGTTAGCGAAGAAATACTTACCTTTGAGCTTTTTTGACGATGATGACACTCAAGAATTGTTTAATTATTTAAATCCAACTGCCAAAGTTCCTTTTCGAACAAATATGAAAAAAATTGTTCTGAACAGATTTGAAAAAATGAAGGAAGTTGTAATTAAAATTTTGGAAACTAACGGGTCAAAAGTGTCGTTCACATTAGATGGATGGACATCAATAGCACATAAGGGCTATTACGGTATCACAGGCCATTTCATTGATGAAAAGTGGATGCTGCATTCTGTTGTCATAGACTTCATTGCTTCTCATGGAGATCACACCGGGAAAGACATTGCTAAATGTTTTTATGAGACAGTTGAGAGTTTTAAAATAGTTGAATAAGTTTTAGGAATCACAGTTGACAACGCCAGTGTAAATTTTAGATTTACAAAGGAGTTATCCAGTCTAATGACCTTTGATTACAAAAATCAGCATTTTCAATGTTATCCTCATATCGTGAATATATCGGTTCAAACAATGCTCAAAGAACTTGGACTCGATATTATTTCCAATGAAAGTGAAAATAATTGGGATAACGATGATAACGAAAATAACGATGATAACGAAAATAACGATGATAACGAAAATAACGAAAACGATAAAAATAACGAAGGTAACATAGATAACGATAACGAAGGAAAGGAAAACGTTGACAAAGCGACAGACATTTTAGAAGAAATTGAATTAAGTCTTATTACGTCACCGCTTTGTAAAATGAGAAAATTATTCAAACTTTTAAAAAACTCGGAACAGTGGAAAAATAAATTACAAAGTTGTTGCGAGGTTTATGGCACCAAGATGCTGTCTCCAAACATCGATGTGTCAACGCGCTGGAACTCAACTTGTGACATGATCAAGTTGGGGATTCACATGGAATTACCAATAAATTTGCTATGCAAAAATAATAAGGAGCTGAATAAGCTAGTTATACCTGAAAATGAGTGGACTCTTTTAAAGGAAATGTATCAACATTTACGAAATTTCAAGGTTTTGTCTAAAGCATTTAGCGGGGAAGATTACCCTACATTGAATTTAGTAGTCGTGGGATTCAACATGCTTCTGGATAAATTAGAAAACTCGATTACTAATTTAAAAGCAAAATCTAGAAACGCGATAGAAGACAGAATTTTATCAGCTTTGGAATTAGGTCTGGCTAAATTATTGAACCATTACTGTAAAAGTAATTGGATATATTGTGTAGTACTGATTCTGGACCCAAGACACAAAATAGAAACGTTCAATATGACAGCGTGGGGCAAAGAAATGAAAACGGAATCTTTGAAAAAATTTAAAAACATTTTTAAGACTCAATATTATAAAGGACCAATTCAGGAGGTAGATTTAAAGATTTTTTTGCAATTTTTCTAAAAAAAAAACACTTTTAGATCACTAAGTAGAACCTTGTATACTTTCTTAAATTGAAATCAGTGAATAATAATAAATAAATCAGTAAAATTTCATTTATTTATCAACCAGAAGTTAGTTACTGATTACCTACAGTGAATTCAGTGAAATTTCACTGATTCAATTTAAGATAAGACAGACTTATACTTATTCAAAATAGACTTATTCAAAATACTTGAATTTACTGGAACCGTTTAAAGTTAAAATAAAACCCCTAATTAATTTTACAGGATTTCTCTAAATTTGAAAGTATATTTCGCTGGATGCCTTAAGGCCATGTGCAAGAAGTCAAATTTACCAATATTTATTTTCTTTAGAAAATGGGACTTGTGAATCATTGACAAGCAAGATCCCTCTTTTCTTGGTTTTCTTAATATTTCAATTTTAAATTAAAATATACTGATTTTATTTATCTTATCTCTTAGTTTAAATCAGTAAATTTTTACTGACAATCAGAGAATTATCTCTGATTCTCGGTGATTTCTAATGGATGGCTTTTCTTTATTTCAATCAGTTAAATTCAACTAATAATCAGTGAAATTTCCCTGGCTGGCCAATAGATTTAAACTAATAATCAGTACCCTTTTTTACTGAATTAATTAGTGCAAACAAAGTTACTGATTCTCAAGTCAGATTTTACTGAGAATCAATAAATTTGTTTTCACTGATTAATTCAGTAAAGGTAGTTACCGATTATCAGATAAAATCTACTAGTGGACCAGTTAAATTAACTGATTGAAATAAAAAAAGCCAATCACTCACTAAGAATCAGTTATTATTAACTGTCTCCACATTTGAGTTAGTGGATTTTTACTGATGAATTAGCGAAAAATATGTTACTATTAAATAGTGAAGAATTCGACTATTTTTTAGTAGAAAACTACTAGTAATTAATAGTTTTCTACTAAATATTAGCGAATTTTTTTCACTATTTAATAGTAACCGATTTTTCGCTAATTCATTAGTAGAAAATGACTAATTCAATAAAATTTAACTTATTCAAATTTAGAGTGTAAAATCTAAATTGTTCAAATATATCTTAAAATATTTTTTTAATAATATTTACAATATAAGTATTAAAAAATAGTTAATTATGCAGTTTTATGTATTTTATTATGCATAATTACCAAAATGTATTAATATGTACAAAATAATAATATATTTAAATATTTAAATATATAGAACCCACGAGCAGTTAAAGAAGTTGATCAATTCTTGGATGATGACGAGGATATCGATATACTATCATTGTATAAGAAAACCGAAGAGTCTCGTTCGACTGTGACAGATAAAACTTGGGAAAGGGAAATAATATTATATGATTTAGAAGAGCGTGCAAATGCAACTACTGACGTGTTAAAATGGTGGAAAGATCACGAAACAAAGTACCCTAATCTTGCTCGCATGGCTCGAGATTTTTTAGGGATTCCAGCATCATCCGTTCCGTCAGAACGACTTTTCTCGCGAAGCTCGCTTACAATTCGTAAACACCGAAATCGACTGAACGACAAATCAATTAGAAGTTTAATGGGACTCAACTCTTGGGTTAATTGTTCGTTAACGCCAAAAATTAAATCATGCATGATGGATAGTTGACTTTATTGATTTATTTACCTTCAAAAATGTTACAATTAAATATTGAAATAAAAAATGCTTTTTTAATTTGTAAATTCAATTTTATTAACTTGACTATCTTTTACACTTTAAATCGATAATCAATGAAAAATTGACTGGTTTCCATCTTTTTAAAAAAAAATTATATGTATCTAAAAATCAGTTAAAATAAGTAAAAGTCACTGAAAATGACGAAAAGTTTGATCAATGAAAGAAATCATTGGATTTTTATCTGATTTAAATTTAAACGGTTGAAGCATAAAGTTAAGTTCTAAAATTTAATATTTAGAATTTTCATTTTATAAACTTTCCTTTTTGACGAATTTTAAGTTTTCAAATTAGTTTTCAATAGAATTTAAATAATTCAAAATTTTTACCTAACATTATTCTCAGACCGACGAATTTATATTTAACAGAATTTTTGATATTTGATTGAATTCTGAAAACAACAATTTTTCATTTGTCTGAATTTGCAAATGTTTGAACAATAATTCAATAGAAAGGTTTTGGTGCAATTTTTAAAATTAACTATTCCCATTTTTCTTGATAATTCGCGATTGGTTAATTTTAAAATTCGCGTCTGAATTTTTGTATAGGGTGTTTAATTGAACATTCGCAATTTGGGACAAATGAACATTCGGTTCTTTAAGAATTGTATTAAATATAAATCCGTGCAACTACAATTTTGTACAAAGGAAAATTCGGTCAAATGAATATTCTGCTATTCAAAGATTCTGCTTACTTAAAGTTCTGATCAATTAGAACTCTGCTAAATTAAAATTTAGTTAAATCCCATTTCTTTTTAGGGAAAACATATTCTGCAGATATTTGAATAAAAATAAATTCTGTGTAATATGAAATCACTGATAAATGTCAATTTGGTTTTTCAAAAATTCTGTTAAATAAAATTTTGGATTTATTCAAATTCAAATAAAAATAAATTCTAAAAATTAAAATTTTTTAAAAATGAAATTATATGCAGTGAAGTTTTATTAAATAGAAATTCTATAAATAATGAATTTTAGAACAAAATCATAAGCTTTAAAATGGTTAGTTCCAGAATTAATTTTTCAATCCATCGTTTAATAAATTTCTTTTAACTTATAATTATTATAAACGTTTTAATACCTTATTATAAAAACAAAATTATATTGCTAAATAATTAAAATACATACATTTTTGAATTATTGTTACTATTAGTTTTTTATTTACTACAAAGAATTATATTTAAATTATTGTGACCTTATAAATTTTTTATTTATTCTAAAGAAAAAATAACCTCGAATAAAATTTGAATGTTTATTTCGCTTGATTTGAATTAAAATTTTTTATGCATCTCTTATAAACAAACAGTATATTTGAGTTTTTAATTTTAGTGTCTATTTCTTCCAAAGTAATTATTTAATATAGTAATAATTAATGTATAAAGTGAAAAGAGTTAATAACTATCAGTAAATTTAATGTTAATTAATAATTCACGTTCTTAACAAATGAAAATATTCGATCATGATCGTTTAATAGAAAAATCACGAGACTCTCGTTCAAATGTTTTGCTCGACTTTCTAATATGAAGCGAGACAAGAGTTCGATTCAAATGACGAGAATCTCACTTGAATTTGGCTATTTCTCGATCGCTGCGATCGACGTGCATCACTAGCTTCACTGCAAGTTGAACAAAAACCTTTTTTTATCAATATTTAAAACAATCCACGGATTTTCATCTTTCCAGCGCTGAAGAGCTTGATTTCAATTCGATCCTGAAATAAATATTCTTTTTAAAATTGTGTCACTAATACAAAAATATTATTTCTTTGATTAATGTTTATTTAATATAACTATTTTTATATTTACGGTTATCCACTTTTGATAAATTTTCGTCAGTCTTTCCATTAATGTTAGGTTGTTTAAAACTTGTAACAACACTGTTGGCACAATTGGCACTGTCACATTGAGAGGTTATGGAATTGTTCACGTTGGTTTTATCAGAATAATCTAAAGTACTTGCCCTACTGCAAACGGATTCAACATTCGCATCAATTTCTCTTTTCCGCTTTATAAGATATCGATCCATCTTTATTTCTTTTTAACGCTTTTATAATATTACCAACATTAGAGACGGTAAACATTACAGTCAATCTGGAAGACACAGGAAGACATACATGCGTATAAAACCCTTAAGTTACGCGTCACTGCATAATCCTGGCTATGACCGTACCCTGAGGGCGCAATTACTTTCCTGCGACGAACGTTACGTTCTTGCGTTGAATGATGAGAGTGACAAAGATGTAACTATATTTCTGTCTTCCTCTCTCTCTCTCTCTCATCATTCAACACATGAACGTGGGACGGTACTTTTAAGTGAAATAAGGGTGAAATCCTATGTGAGCAAAAAGCGTAAAACCGAAAGCAGAAAATATGAGAATGAGAGAGACAGTGATATCTGTCTGTCTCTCTTGCACTAATGGTATTCTGCTTTCGGTTTTGCGCTTTCTGCTTACATGGGATTTCACGCTAAAGGTGAAGTCATACACGAAGTTTTTGGATCAGGGGATTAGAATAGACCAATCAGAAAATACTTTCCAATGTAACCGATTATCTGATTGGTCTATTCTAATCCCTTGATCCCAAATCCTTCGTGCGTGACGTCACCCTAAGGCTACGATCCCATGTGAGCAGAAAACGTAAACCGAAAGCAGAAAACTATATTAGTGAGAGAAACAAGATGATAACAGCGTCTCTCTCACTTTATAATTTTCTGCTCACAGGGGATCGTACCCTAAAGGTGCATTCATTCACAAAAATTGTGGCGATCGCGTCTACAAAACAAGGGTGGATGCCGCGATTTCTCACTAGAGTTCACTGTCTATCTGTAAAATGCATGTCCATGCGCAGAAGTTTGAGTCTGATTGTTTGAAAGAAGGCGTACTTGTTTAAATACATAATTTGGAGAAACTACCAATAACTAAGAGAAAAAGTATTTTAACTATATTATATGCAAAAAGTAAAGTAAACTTATGTTTTTTGTTAAAAAAAGGAGTGCATTTTCAATTAAGTGCTCCAAAATTCCAAGTGGGTCATGACCCACTCGGGAATTTTCCGAGTGGGTCGTGCTATCCACCTGACCCACATATCCTGCCGGCCCTGGTTTTTTTAAAAAACTCAATAAGCTAAAAGAAATAAAAATTTTTAAAAAACATTGTAGTGTAACATTTGACGAATAACCAATCATTTTTATGTCAACAAATTTTTCACAAGCCAGTGAAAACAAATTAACGGAGGCCATTTGAAAAAAATACGTTTTGCACATGATATCTGGTGACAAAATCATCTCAAAACTAAAAAAAAACTAAAAAAAATTTTTTTTTAAAAATAAAAATATTCATAAATTCTTTCAATTTCTGTGAAAAAACATACTTTCTATAGACAAATAAGTTGACTTTTTACACTAGAATATTTTATCCAAAGAAGCTGAAGTTGAAAAATAAAAATTAAAAAAGGTGTAGGAGGGAAAATATTTTTAAATCGTCAACAAAAAATAAAAAATTATGAATTATTATGCGAAATTTTGGTGAATTATATACTTTATATAAATTAAAGATTTAAAGCATGTGCTTTAAAAGTTAGAGCAGAAATAAAAATTTTGATATCTTTCTATAGGAAACAAGAAAAGTACATAGATGTACAAAAGGCGTTTTGTTTAATGTTTTTTATATAACGAATTATAAAATTTGGTTACATACCGTTTATTAAGGTTGGCAAGCTCTGTTTGTTGCTTTATTTCTATTGGGTTTAAAACATTTTTTGCTGCAACATTGATCATTATGTGAGCATCCGTAATTTTTACCCAGACAATCAGACGTAACAAACGAAATGTTTAAAAATATAAACAGAAGAATTAAGCACCTTGCGAAATACATGATTCGTTACTTTTTTAAAACGTGGTAGTCAGTGTCTTCTACTTCCAAGGAAAATATTATGTACTGTATTATTTACGATCCACTTTTTTACACTTTTCGTTATTTGTTGTTATCGTATTGAAAATAGTTTATCATATAATTGCCAGTTAATTGCGTTTCGCTTTTTAATCTATATACCAGTTTAGACAAACAACCTAATACGTGTTTATCTTTGTGAATATTTAAAAGTTCAAACCAATAACTTAGAAAAAGCATTACAGAAGTTCTGTTGTAGGGGAATATTTTTTATGATAAAATTTTAGTTGACCCAACTAACCCCGGTCTCCCCTCCTCCCGAAATACATAAAAAAAAATTTTAATTCATTTTAGTGAGTTTCTATCCATGAAAATGGTAGTTGCAAAAAATTAAAAAAAAAGATGGGTCTGCTGTGTTGATAAAATTTCTGAACTAAATTGTAAAAAATTTGATGAAAAATTGTTCTTAAAAAAATTTGGTTGGGTATTTTCAAAAATTCCTGTGTCCAAATTTTGATGTTTATGAGCTTAATCAGCCTTCCAAATTTTATTAAAATCCCTTGGGGCGTTCTCGAGATATCCAAGCGACAAAAAAGTTATCACTTACATACACACACATCTAGACTTTTGCCAAAAAATAGAAATTTTAGCTTCTTAGATGAAAAACACTGGGCATGCTTAAAAATAGGAGACAAACAAAAAATACTTTTGCGAAGTACATAATATTTTTTTGTAACTTCAAAGTCAGTATCTAAAAGTTTCAAACTATATATAACACAATATTAGTTCTTATTTTCTGCTAGTATCAGAGGCCAGTTTACGAAAATGACTTATGTCGTTAAAGAAAATATTGATAAAAATAAGTTTTTATACAACACTTTTCTTATCGTAATTTGTAGTCTTTGTATTTGTTAACTTTATTTAAAATGTAGTAAAATATATTATAGATTGTTTAACTTTTAAAAAATTTAGAAAAGCATATTTTAATATGAAAGAAGAATTCAAAAATGATAGGTAATATATGAATCGAAATATGATGATATAACGATGATTTGTAAAAATTGTATTAATTACTCGAATGTATCCAGAAAAAAAATGTCCTGTGGAAGTTAACATTTATTAAACAATTAATGTTGAAAATATGAATATAAAACGCGCGTGTAGCTAAAGAGTTTTTCAAGTTTACAATACACCAGAGAACTTTTATCCGATGTTTGTGCTTTCATTTATTTTACCAGACTTGTTTAGAACAATTAATTACTGGTTAGAAATGGTTTTGTCAAAATTATCTAAAATTTAATTTTTCATTTTATCTATTGAAGAATACGATAAATAATTAAGCAGATAAAATTACAATTTATTTGATATAAAATGATTAAAAAAGTTAATAAAAAACTGTTGTCTAGAAAGAACTTTATTTCTAAAAATTCAACAAAAGAAACAACCCTTATGATAAGAATGACAGGCGTGTAATTTTTTCTGCAATTTTTGTCGGAAATTTTTTTTAACGGTGCACAGCGTGCAGTGGGGCAAAAAGAGTATCTGTAGACAACATAGGATTTTTTGTACTTTTATATCTAAATTCTATGTATCTTTGTGCCAGTAATAAAGATAATAAAATTCTACATTAAACGTAACTTTTGTTTTAAAAAAATCTATCAATTGTTTATTAAATGTTCAACTTAAAAGAACTTTTTTTGTTGCTTTAAAACAGTTATCATTTTTTATCCGAGGCTAAAATTGACTAAAATTAAAGGAATTACTATTAATTTTTTTTTTCTTTTTCTTAAATTAAAAATAATAATATTCTGCGTTAAACGTAAGTTTTTGTGAAAAAAAAATTCCATCAATTGTTCATTACATGTTAAACTTGAGAAAAAATTCTTTGCTAGGATTATCGTTTATTATCTGAAGCTAAAACTAACTAAAATTAAAGCAATTACTAATCAAAAAATTTTTGCATTCACCATATTGCTTAATTGTTGTGTATCAGAGCATAAAATTTCAAAAAAAGTTTTTTCTGTGCGTTTTTGGACCACCCTAGTAAAGACACTCCTAACTTCTCAGACACCAAAAACTCCGCACAAGAATTCTGTTAGTAGAGTTTAAATATGACATTTTTAAAAATAAAGTGAAATTGTTTTAGAACAAAAAATATAATTTGGTAACATACCGTTTATTAAATTACTGACACTTATAGTTGACTCTTTTGCCAACACGATTAGCAACTTTACACATTGAACTGCAACACTCAGAATTTTTTTTACATCCCCATCCATGGTGTAGACAACCAGGTGTCATTTCAGCGAACGAAATACTTAAGACGCAAAAAAAGACAATTAAACATCTGGCGAAATTCATAGCTTATTTTTTGTACTCCGGTGTTGTTGTTTATTAAATGCGGGGTAAAGGTAAAGTTCTATTCAGTACTGCGCTGTTCAAAGACTTATATGGCTTATTGTTTTATCAGTAACTGGTTTCTTGTAGAAATATATGTTTATAGTTATTTGAATATAAAAAAGTAGCAATTTTTCCTGAAAAACAAGTTAAAGGAGGTTTCAACAAGCAGAAAAACAACTAACGTGATAACATTTGTCAAAGTCTTCAAACTTCTATTAAGATCTTTGTTATAGTTTAAAAGTGTTTATAAAAATATAACCAATAACCAATTTACCAAATTTAATTTTCCAATAACCAACTTATCAATTTTCAAATAACTAATTTTCCAATAAGTTTTTCTTATATTTCTTCTTCTCTCTCGAAGGAACCAGACAAAAAAGAAATTAAATCTAAAATTGTGTCTCTGTCTATCGGAAGCTACATGCCATCCCACTATACTTATCTTTGTTATCTCTCTCTATCTTAAGCTACCTACAGTTTTTGTCTCTCTCCCGTAACGGACAAACAGTCTTAAACTGCGTAACAGTTATTTGCGTAACAGGCTTATAGCTTATAGCTGCCTGATTTCTTATATGGGACTTTTCACGTCAACGGGCCCAGAGCTCTGTCCAAAATTATAATTAACGAAAATAAACTTATAATGCCTCAAAATACTCGTCAACTTTGCAACCCTTTCAATTGCAAAGTGGCAGAATTAAAAATCATCGATGAAAGTCCCGACTGTAAATATATTTAATAATTTCTTAGAAAAAATAATGCAAAAATTTTGGGTCACCACATATTTTACTATTTTTTGGATCGCTAACTACGAATCCTATGTCCGATTTTTAAAATTCCAAATGGCGGATCCCATATGGCGGACGAGTTTCTAAAAAGTCATTGAATTTGCTTGAAACTTGTTACTCAGGGGTTTTTGAGGTCGCTGATTACGAACCTGAAGTCAGATTGTCAAAATTCAAAATAGCGGATGCAATATGGTGGAGGAAAAAATTTAATGTTCTATCGTATTTGCTTGAAACATGTTTCTTAGGGCTTTTGGGGTCGCTGTTTACGAATCTGAATTCAGTTTTTTAAAATTCAAAATGGCGGGTCCAATATGACAGACAAGTTTTGAAAAAATCAATGAATTTGCTTGAAACTTGTTACTCGGGGGTTTTCGAGGTCACTGATTACAAATCTGAAGTTAGTTTTGCAAAATACGAAATAGAGGATCCAATATGGCAGACGGATTTTTTAAAAATTCACTTAATTCGCTTGAAACTTGTTACTCGGGGTTTTGCGAGGTCGCTGATTACGAACCTGAAGTCAGTTTTTTAAAATTCAATATGGCGGATAAGAAAAAAAATTTTGGGTTACCACATATTTTACTGTTTTTGGGGTCGCTGATTACGAATCTTATGTCCAATTTTTAAAATTCAAAATGGCGGATCCAATATGGCGGAAGAGTTTCTAAAAAGCCATTGGATTTGCTTGAAACTTTTTACTCTGAAGTTTTTGAGGTCGCTGATTGCAAATCTGAAGTCAAATTTTCAAAATTCAAAATATCGGATTCAATATGGCGAACAAATTTTTTTAAAAATTCACTGAATTCGCTTAAAACTTGTTACTCGGGGTTTTTCGAGGTCGCTGATTACGAATCTGAAGTCAGTTTTTTAAAATTCAATATGGCGGATCTAATATGGCCTACGAGTTTCTAAAAAATCAATGAATTTTCTTTAAACTTGTTACTTGGGGGTTTCCGAGGTCGCTGATTAGGAATCTAAAGTCAGTTTTGCAAAATACAAAATTGGGGATCCAGTATGACCGATGAATTTAAAAAGAATTTATTGGATTTATTTTGAACTTGTTACTTTGGGGTTTTCGAGATCGCTGTTTAGGAATCTGATGTTCGTTTTTTAAAATTCAAAATGACAAATCCAATCAAATTATTTTGCGGCCTTTTTGAAGGCCGCAATTTTTTAGTGTTTGAAATAAATTTACAAAATACTTCCTATCAATATGAATGCATTTTAATATTGGAGAACTGAATTCAGATTCTTAATCAGCGACTTTAAAAACCCTAAAGTGAAATTTTTTAAGCGAATTCAATTATTTTTAAAAAAAATTCGACCTTCATATTGGATCCGACATTTTTAAATTTAAAAAACTGATTTCAGATTCGTATTCAGAGACCTTAAAAAACCTAAAGTAACAAGTTTCAAGCAAATTCAATGAGTTTTTAAAAAATTCCTTCGCCTTAATGGATCCGCCATTTTGTATTTTGCAAAACTAACTTCAGATTAGTAATCAGCGACATCGAAAACCCCGAAGTAACAAGTTTCAATAAATATCATGTAAAGCAAAATATTTTTTTTCCAAGTATTGTTGTACAATTATAAAATTTCCAAGTGCACCAATTTCAGTTTTTGGCTTCTACCTTGAATTTTAGAACAACCCCTATGCTTAATTAGAAAATGGAAAATATCTCTATAACTTTTCTATTCTTATGAAATATTGTATTCAATGGATTGTTGGGTAGCTGATGAAGATTTCGGAGTCAATATTTAAGAATTCAAAATAGCATGGCGGATTTTAGGGTATAAAACAGGGTATAAAAAAATAAATTAACTTTTGGACTTGTGCGGTTTCTGCACAAAATGAAATGAAAAACACAGAAAATGTATTGAATCAAGTGAAGTATCACAGTTTTAGTAAATTTTTAGTAACATTTATTAAAAAATTTTAATTTGGATACTTTTTATTATCAGGTTATAAATAATAAACATTTTTAAAAAATGACTTTCCAACATTTTTTTAACAATTATCACATAATTCACTATTATTGTTTTCTGCCTCGCTTTCAGTGCATTTTATTTATACTATAAACTGTTTAATTTAAATTATTTAACTACGTCTAAAGCACGTTAAAAATATCACAAATAAATATTATTTCATCCATTGCGCATCTTTGTGCGCAGCTTGGAATCATAGACTTGTGCTGTTTCTGCACGAAACGAAAAATTGTTTATTTATTTTAAAGGGTTTAGAGTTAAGTAACATATGTAATCTTTTACTAGATCGTAGAGCTTTATTTAAAGATAAATTTTCCATAAAAAAGTGATTTCCGAAAAAAATGGACTTGTGCGGTTTCTGCACCAACTGCCTCAATTATTTTATTTATTTATTTTTTTTTGTTTACAAAACAAGTTTAGGAGAGGAAAAAATGCTTTTACGCACTTGTTCGTGTGGGACTCAACCACGTGCTGTGGCAATACCGCACTAAAACAACCTCTCCCATTCTTGCTTTACTTACTCCATCTGTTCCTGCTCCCTCCATCCTGGAAGGTTAGCAAGAGCGTGATCCACTTACTCGAGACGTTTTTCATGTTTCTTGCACTGTTGTCCTCGCCCATAGCCGCCGATGTTCTTAAGCGGTGGTCGAGAACGTTGTTAGATGCTTTTTTAGAGCTACCAAATTAGATACGCTATCACACTCTATAATTGAGAAGCATGTCGTCGAGCCACCCCTATCTTGAACTGTACTTGTTTGATTCGTTTGCAGGTCTTAGCCACTCGCTCTGAAACAGAATTCCTGTTACTTTCACGAAGCAAGGACACTGCTTTATTATACACCGCACAGTTCAATGTCCAGAGATCTACATTTTCAGGGAGTAATGAGAGTTCTTGATTTCCCTCAGCCATTTTGTCCATTTTTATGGAAACCTTAAGATGAATTTTTGTTTCCCTTGATCTCATGTTCCCATCTTCGGTCGTTGGTGTTGGTGTGTCGAGAACTTGTATGTTCTCTGAGGGATGTTCTTCTTCTCGTAGAAAAGCCTCATGTCCCTTTTTCCTCAGAAAGGATACCTGGTCTTTTAGATACTGAGGCGTCACTTCTGCGTATTGGGGGTACATTTCGACCCATCGCATATGCAGCCTTAGCATATATCCTCTTCTGCCTGGAGAACTGTTTTGACAACACAACAAGATGTCCTTCCGAAGTTGGCCCGTCCATTTAAAACGCTCTCGAGTTTGTCCCGGGTCATTGCCTGTTCGTCGCCTGGGTTCTGTCCTATTGCCCGGTTCCCCCCATATCTGGGAGGATTTCCCCTATCCGCCACCTGGGGAGGCGCTCGATTGGGATATTCAGAAACCCCACCTTAGATGCCACTCAAACACTTGTCCAAGTGGACCAAGTATTTTCTTGGTGTTCGGAAGAGGGCATCTATGCTGACCCAACCGGCCAGGCAATTCTGTGATATTTGGTAACGAACGATACCATTTACCACAGAGATGTCGAGCTTATTATTATTATTATTATTATTTTTTACAAAACAAGTTTAGGAGAGGAAAAAATGCATTTACGCACTTGTTCGGGTGGGACTCAACCACATCCTGTGGCAATACCGCACTAAAACAACCTCTCCCAATTCTTGCTTTACATACTCTTATCAACTTTTACTCCTTCCGTCCTGGAAGGTGAGCAAAAGCATCATTTTTCTTTACTCTACACAGTTTCAGCATTCTGTTTTTTGAGTCTTCATGTCCATTGCCGCCGATGTTCCTATGCGGCCGACATAAAATTGTGGGATGCTTTTTTAGAGCTACCTTTAAAGATGTTTTTTTTTACAAGGAACAGTGTTGTCGGATCAGAAGAAGAGAGTTTTAAAGAACTGCTTTCTGAATTCTACCTGCTAACAAATTGGCTTGACGTTCGCAGGTTGGAATCTTCTTCAGTTGACTCACAAATGAAGCCTTCATCTCTCCTAAGCAGCCGAGAATTAAAACAATCAAGTGGACTCTATATCCTGGATGCATTTTACTCAGTTCGAATAAGAGCTCTTGATATTTGATCCGTTTCTCATCCTCCTTTTTAATGATGTTTCTCTCGCCAGGAGCCGAAAACTCAACCACATAAATGATTTTACTTTTATGATCTTGGAGGACCATATCAGGCTTGATGTCACTGATATGATGAGTGGTGGGGAAAGAAAAATTCCAGTAGATCTTGCACTGGTCATTTTCTACAACGAACTCTTGATCCATTTGGGCATACGGCAGAATGGGCTCCTTATCTACACGGTACTGGTAACGAAGGTGGTAATACATAACCTTAAGTGCAGCATTTAAGGAATGCAAAAGACAAACCTACAGACAATCCCATTTCTCTAACGATATTATAAAATTGTCCGTGAACAGGCTTAATAACATGTTTTTCTAAAAGAAGTACATGTTCTGCATTCTTTACATGTTTTTTGAGCATCAAAGGTGGCAATGACGCTATTCCATGTTCGGAATTATTTGTATCAAAATGCACTGGAATACTATCATCACCTGTTGTTTGTTTAATGTTAATACAAACCTTGTTCTCTATAGGCGCATAAGCTCTTTCAAGCATCTCACTATGTCTGAATGATTCCCAAGACATACAAGGTGGAATCAAACGCCTTACGGCAGCCAATCCAAGCCACGGACAAGTTTCGTCGATAAAATATCGAGTCATGGGTGACACACCTATCAAGCAGTAGGTTCTCCCTACAACCTGCCAGGCCTCTCTTGCATCCTCGTGGTTCGCCTATTGTACCCCATACTGGCTGAATAGATGACAAAAATTTTTCCTTAAGGATACCAGTAAATAGCTTGTAGTTGGTGTTAAGACAAGCTATTGGTCTGTAATTCTTTGGACAAGTCAAATCTCCACTTTTTGGCAATAGAACCGTACGTCCATCAACCAAACACTGTGGTACGGGATGTTCTCCGTTCGGGAAAGTTGAGAATATGCCGGCCAGGTGTTGGTGTGTTGAAGTAAACTTCTTCTATCACATGTTGTTAATTTTATCCGGCCCAGGCGCTGAAAAGTTTTTGGTTTTAGCAATTACATTTCTCACTTCCTCCTCAGTAATTGACGGGCATTTCTCCGCATGATGGTCAAGCCCTTGTCTGAGACAAAAGCTGCGGAAAAGAGGCAAAGAAGCGTCTTCTTTATTTAACGAATATGAGGTTTCATAAATGTTTTTTCAGAAGTTTTCGATCTCTACGCGACATGGTGGTCTGTCAACGACCGGCGACGTTACACCGAACAGGCCGGAAGGAATAGTTTCGAAAACATAATTTTGTTTTATCCACTTAACCCGACGTTCTAAACGTTCTCTTATGATCACAAGAGAACGTATCTTCTCAGTCCAATGCTGCTTGATGGTCTGCAGCTTAGATTTATTCAAAGTGTGATGCAACCTCTTCAGAGATCGGGATACTTCCAATACTCTGGGTGTAAATCTCCTAGTCGTCTCTAGATAAGCAATCACACTCTGAAGATGAAAAGCATTCCGTCTACCCGGCAAGAGGAGGTTGATTAAAACTAATTAAAATGGTTTACGAAAAACACGAAAAACGACATTGCTTTGAATAGAAAGTGATATTAATATTGATCATATTTCCAAGTATTTTAATCCGTTTTAATTTCGTTTGATTAAAATGAATTAAACTGTTGTCAATTTTTACGTTCTAAACGGAATTCAATTAGTTCCACATTTCCACTCGACTTTTCGTAGAATTTGGAACTTCAACCCCTTACCGGGGGGCAATAGGGGGCGAAGGAGCTATGCAATTTGTTCTTGGTTGCTTTTTTCGGATTCAGCGCCCCCAAAAAAAAAGGAATAGCCACCTAACTTGACTTTTCTGAAATTTAAAATTTCATCCCCCTCCCAGGGGGTAATAGGGGTTGAGGAAGTGTTTGAACAATTGCAAATTGTTGTTCTGGTTAATTTTACTGAATACTTTTTTTAATTTTAAATGTAGAAAATGGTCGAGTCAGAAAAAACTACAATTCTCTAGGTTTATTTGAATAATAGCTGTAAATTAACAATAATAAATTGTTTAAACAAATTAAGAATACATAAGAATATCTATTAACATTCGTAAATTGACGATATGTAACAATTTTGTTGAAAAATCCTAAAGAAACTATTAATTTGCAATATAAAAAAAATTATCATTTTTTTGCATTTATGTGGGGACTTCAAAAAATAGTCAATAATAAATTATGAAATATATAATGGAATATAGTTGTTTGAGGTCTTTTCAAGATGTGATTCGCTGTATGGCTGATTTGAGTGATTTTTGTGGATTTTATTGCGAATTTACGAAAAAGTTCGTTTGTCCCATGTAAAATCAATGGGGAATTTCAAGGGGTTTGAGCAACCCCTAAATATTGTTCGATGTCAATATGAATCTAATATAATGTTGACAAACCTGGGCACTAGTGTTCTGCGCAGACTCGAATATATGTATGTAACACGATTTAAGGGTGCTGCAAGGAGAGAATTAACATAACCTTAAAAATATTCTTCCAAGCAGCGTAGAATTTAGACACTTAGCCAATTTTTTCAGAAACAGAAAACGTAATTAAAAATATGGCTATGTACCCATAATTTAAAATTTACGCAGATTCTAAAACTAATTTGACATTTTAGAAATATGTATTATTTGAGCTTCAGTTTCTGAACAAAACATTGAAAATTGTGTACTCCCCTCCCTTGACGACTATACATGCATTTTAAAAAATTTTACATTTAGCGTAGGTTTTGCGTAGGTTTCTTGATTAAATAAGTGAATAAATATTTTTTATTGTCACACACATACTTAAAAACTATGTATCTTCTTTTGTGATGAGGGAGGACATATTTTGATAGGAACGATATTTTAAATAATTGAATTACGTGTAATGTTGTAGAAACAACTTAAATATTTAATTGGCTTAGAAGTCGCTACCTAAAACAGAAAAAATTGAAAGATTTCCGCAAAATGCTTTAACAAAATTAAAACTTCTTTATAAATGGTAATACAGATTTCTTCCATTTTAACAGATGGTAATTAAGATTTATTTTTTTCGAGAGATTGCAATATTGATTGTAGCAAGTTCTGTAAATAACTATGTGAAAATTATGTTCATACATAAACATTTCTCTTCTATGTAAGCAAAATAAGTTGCTTTCTCATAGAAGATGCAATAGATTATAATAATGAAAAAAAAAATTGAATTTCGTTAAAAATAAAAAGTAGCCTTTAAATCTATTAATTTCTAGAAAAATGTATACTTTATATAGACCAATAAGTTTGTCTTTTAAATTAGAATATTTTATCCAAAGTACCTATTATTATAAATTAAAAATTAGAAAAGTTATAAATAAAAAAAAAAAATTTTAATGCAAAAAAAAACGAATAAACATAAATTAGTTTACGAATTTTGGACCAATTATAAACTTTATACAGGTCAATCGATTCGTTTTAAGATTTGCTTTATTAAATTTTTATTTACCTTCCTGCAATTATTTACTAAGTTTCATGACAAATTATACGATATGAGGCTAATTAATTGCAAATTACTATATTATATAATTTTCTTACATACCGTTTTTAAAACTACGAGCATATTTTTTTAAATTTGTCTTTTTGGTAGTCCTCGAATACGCATCTGTTCCTACCGCAGCAATCATAATTTTCTCGGCACCTTTCTTGATAACTGGAACAACCAGTTATCTCTTCAATAAATGAAATGCTTAAGAAAAAGAAAACGATAATGAAATATTTTGCAAAATGCATAATTTTTCGTTTTTCAACAGAGAACTTGGAAGTAAATGGTTTTTTAGTTTGAAGGAAAACGTATAACTTTTAGTGCTGTCTACGAACTTATATAGTTCACTGCTCGTCAATTAGTGTTATCGTACAGAAAAATACATGTGGCCACTTTAACCCATTAATGTCCAATCCAAAAGTGGCAGTTGCAGAACCTGAGTAACAATTTGTTTATAAGAAAATTGTTTAAACAAATTGTTTTAAAAATGCATTTTCGAAAAATCTAATAGCAGCAGTCGAAAGTACGGAAAAAGGTACTGAAATATTTTTACAAAATTTACAATTTGTTTAAATAATAATTTTTTTAAACAAATTTGAAAATTCTTTTAAACAAAAAATACATAAATTTCATCTAGAGTATTGAAATTTGGTTTACTAATGTATTTTGACGTGATGATTACAGAAAAATTATAGCGAATATGATCTGAATTGATAGTCAAAACATTGTAAAGGAAATTTAAAAGAAATTGAAATTTTTCGAAGTAAAAAAAAGTTTTCTCCCCTTTAATTTTGACTTTATTTAAGCTAGAGGGCTAAAATTTGGTACTATATGTATTTTTACGTGAAGATTATAAAAATAATTAAAACGTACAGATTATGAAAAATCTTCTACCTTGAAGTATACCTATGCTTAAGGGGTTAGAAAATGTAATTTTTGTTACTAAATAGTCCTTTAAGAACAATTAAATTGACACCATGAAAATGTTTTATACAGTTACATATTTATGTATAACAAATGTAAAAAAAAAATTATTTCCTTGCTCATGCTAGGTGATATTCTTAGGAAGCCACACAAAAATAATTTTTCTCTATGACTAATAAATGTCATCACTGTGTTTTTAAGAAAAAAAAAATTAAATTTCGTTTAAAACGCTAAAATTTCTTTTGTCCCAAAGGCAAAGAAGTGATAGTAATTTATTGTGGTTTTATTTACGCCTGAAAACAAAAAACTAGTTTTTTACCGAATTTTATTTTCTAAATAATAATAATAACTTACACTATACAATTACTCGATATAAAGTTTAATAATAAATAGATCGTTTCTTTATCAGCTATTATAATTTTTTATCTCTACTACTTTTACCAAACAACGTTTGTCGCTTTATTTGAAAATTACTTCGAATGGATTTGTCAGGTTCTGTTAGTTTTCTCCTTAACGGATAATTGATAGTGAAGTGAGGATAACAATCGATTTTGCATAAATTGTACGTTCATCAAGGTTAGGCTTTTTAACCAATTATTTTTTTAAAATGCCATATTAAGTAGGTTATTTATTAATTAAATTCACTTTTCTTTTGACATTATAAAGTAATATTTATATATTAGCTAATAAAATATTTATTAGTTTTTGTTTTATAAAAGTATGGGTGGAATTAAATGCGATTATAAATCAGCCTAGTTTTTTCAGAAAACCTTTCAGTATTCATAGGAGTTAAGTTTACGTTAATTACTTTTTTAAAAATTTAGTAGAATTCAGTATGTATACGTCAAAAGTGGTAAATAAATATTTTATAAAGGAGTTTAGGTTTAAAATTTTTGATTAAAAGACATTTTAATTAGAAAAATACAATTATTTGCTTTATTAAATATTAAGTCATTTCAATTGTTATGAAAGTGAATAGGATTTCTTTTAAATAAACTTTTATCGTTGAAGTTTTTAACTACCAAGTTTAAGAAATAAATCACATTGTCCTTGAAAATAAAAAGATTTATGAGTTGATATAATTATAAGAGAAAGGTCATCGTATTTCTACAAAATTTCTGGAATGCTCGTCTTTTTCCCTGGAAAAAGTTTCCATTCTAGAGAAGTGATGTATTTATTGGATGTTGGAGATTATATTTTAACTTGAAAACTCTGCTCATATTTTCTCTGACTTTGAGAAAAATGTTCTTTATATTTCACTTTTTAAAGTAGAGCTCTGGCTTTTGTTTCTAAAATTATGTCACCATGGAAAAAAATTCTCATATAAGGGCATGTAATGGATAATGACGTCTTTTAAGTAGACAAAATTTGGCAATTGTTTTATTCTTAAAATGCTAAATATTTAGCCATGAATCTTCGCAGATTTATGCTACTTATTAGTGTGCCAGTTACTGTGGAATTTTAGCCACAACTCATTTAAATAAAAAATACAGTTTTTTATATACTGTCGGAAATTTTAGGTCCGTCGCGCCCGATCAAAGATGATCGAAAAAATACAACTTAATTAAAATCACGATAACTTTGTCAAAAAATAAGATAGAGAGTTAAAACTTAAAAATTTGTAAAGCAAAGTAAATTCTGCTTTAGAAAACCTGTTCATTAATTTTTTTAGAAATTCAAAGTGATTATATTAGTTGACAAGTTAGAAAAAAAAAACTTTTTAAGTTTTAACTCTGTACCTTATTTTTTAGACCAAGTTATTGTGATTTTAGTTGAATTGTATTTTCTCGAAATTTTCAGGCCGACAATTTTTGACGGTAATGTATTTATTCAAAAATCAAAAATTTATTATTTAAACGAACATAAGAAATTAAAAATAATATCATGTCTATTATGCATTGCGACAGTCAATTACTGCGTCGAAAAAGTGTAATTCGAGGTTAGGTTTCTCTTACGAATACTGATTACAAGTAAAATTTTAATTTTACAATTTCGTACTTTCAAAAATAATAACTAATTTTATTATTTTAATGTTAAATAAAAGTTCTTTTTAGATTTGAACTACAAGAAGCATTTGAATGGAATAAATTAACATTTTTCATTGAAGTGTTAAATATATTATTAAATTCCTTTCTTGCACAATTCTTGAGTTAAAAACAGCAGCATCTCCTCTCTGGAGGGATATAATGTTACTTTATTTATAGATTCCAAAATTGCGTTATTAATTATTCAAAGTACCTTTTACGTTTTATAGCTATTAGTTCCTCTGAGCCACATTCTCTCTTAATTTTATATTCTTCACGTAATAATACATTTTTAGCTAAGTCATTTATTCTTAATTACAAACTTTATAAAATTTTAACTTTACCATTAAAAAATTAACGTGTTTTAAATTAAATTCTTCTCATTTTCATACAACTCCTGTAATGTCTTTTAATATTTATGGACAAAAAAATTCGATAAAAATAATCCGGCAAAAAGTTCTGTACCAATAATATTGACAGAAATTTCGATATTATAATTTTCTAGTTGGTTTCCTGACAAATTAAATTTATTACTTGTTTTATTGTTGTTGATGAAGGGTGTAATTTTTTACTTGGAATTTATGCAAGCTTAACTAGTTGGATATTGATTAAAGTACCTCAGTAAATATCGCCCACATCTCGGACCATTGAACCGCATTTTCTGCCGGTGATCATGATTATATTAACCCTTGTCTTTACTCTTTTCAGGCACGAACGTGATATTCAGTGAATATTTGCCTTGATTATAATATATCAAGAACAAATTTTGCAGTATATTCAATTACGAAAATTGAATCAAAAACTAATATGAAGGTGAATCGAAAAATTTTAAGAACTATTATTCAGTTCAGAATATGGTGTAAAAAATTCCCGTAGTCCCTTTCATAGGAAAAAATTTGAAAATTTAAGAATTAAAAATGATAAATTTAATGGAATGCATGTCGTTTAGGTTAGACCTGAGTTTAACTTTTAGAATGGATTTATGAGAATTAAAAAAAGTAGTCAAGGTCGGACCTGGTGGTTAATGTAGGAGCAACAGATTTAAAAGATGCAAAAAGAGAAAATTTTAGTTTTGGAAAAAATCGAAAATAAGCATTATAACTCTACAAATTTCGGGGGAAATATATACTAGGTATAAATCAATTGGAAAAAGTAACTTAAAGTTAAGCATGATTTGGTCATTAAGTAAATGAAAATGTATCTGTTTATTAAAACACTATTGCGCAACTATTTGTTTGGCAAAACACTTGTGCGCATGGATATGTTAGTTAGAATACTATCAACACCAAATCCCAATATCGCCAAATTAACATTCGAGGTTGACAGAAGTGGCCTCTAAAATTTAGTCATCCAGGAATATTTTTATGATCACTTTTAGAACTAGTATAAAAGTTAATTTTGTGACCAGTTTGAGTATTTAATTAAGGAAAATTCTTGGGATTACATTCAGAATTAGTAGAACAATAAACCGAACTCCAGTTCCAGAAGTCATATGAAAAAAATTTGTGGTCCGTCATTTAAACCAATTTGAAGGGTAAATTTTACAATTAATTTTTCGTTTTGTTTGAAGCATTTTTATACAAAACTAGTGAAAGAAATGAAACGAATGTAGATAAAACGAGAAAAAGATAGAACAATGAAAAGAAACAAGTGCGGAGCGAATACGGAAAAGTTTAAGAAATAGGAGATATAGACTGATTGGAAAAAGAGGTCGTGGATGTTCTATATATTAGTGTACAAGGTGTGCAAGTAGCTTAGGGATTGAGAAACTGTCGATAAGTTATCTGAGACATACTATGGGGTTGAGTAGAAACTGCTTCAGATTTTAGGGAGAAAGTGAAAAATTGTTAACTAAGCAGATGGAAAGGGCGTTTGGAAGGACAGAGAAATTTGGGAAAAAGAATTGGTGTCCGGTTAAAGAAAGATTTAGACGAAAGGGGATTTTTTTAGGATAGGTAACATTAAGGAAGAAATATTTGATGAAAAGAAAAGAAAGAAGCTGTAAGAATTAGAAACTAGTGTAGATGGAAGAGGACAGAAGAAAAAGTAAACTAATGGATATAACGAGATTTTTAACTTTTCATTAATAATTTTAATAATTAACAAAAATATAAAATCCTCAGAGTGAGATGACTTTAATAATAATACCTAATAATAATATTAATACCGCTTACCAAGAAAACAAAGACTCGTCGTGACAATCACCACTAATTCTCAGAATATACTTTTTAAATAATAATTTTTAAAATTCCGCCATCAAGGAGGTTAAAACTTAAAATAAATAAATTACGTGAACTTGGATTCACGACCACTCAAGACGAAGGCACAACCAGGAAGGAAGATGCTGGCGATAAATCGGGGGCTTGTCTTGTGCCTTCCCCCTTTTTTTCCCATTGAGTCATCCTTCCTTCTAATCGGTAACTCGGATTCTTAATCGATAACAAATCCATTAGATGTCCTTTGTTGTGCGAATTTGGCCCTAACTTACTCGTCGAGAAATTTTCATAAAGCGATAATCTCATCCGCTAAACGCCCTTGGTGTACAGCCCTTGGCTGCGCTCCCGACGAGAACTAGCGAAGTGCTAGTAGCCTTCTTTGGACCGCCTTCTCATGCGTTGGATGGTATATTTTAATAAAAATAACAAAAAAAAAACATTTTTATAACTGATTTTCTAATAAAAGCGACCCCGGAAGACCATGGAAATTCAAATGATTCGCCCCACCCCTCAAAGAGGAGCAAATAATAACAATAAGTTATATCTCTTAAATACGAAGCTTTTGCTTCCTGGTTGCGCGAATCCGCGACGGGCTCATTCGAGAGTTATTAAACAGTGGCGTAACTGTTAAGGGGCAAAGTGGGGCAGTGCCCCGGGGCCCTTGATATCAGAGGGCCCTTGGTCAACCGAGTAGAACTTTTTTTTAAATTAAAAATTGAAGAAAATAATTTAAAAAATCATAGAAATGTTTTAAAAATAAAGAAAATAATTACATAATATATTTTAGATAAAGGAAAGTTAATGATAACATTAAAAAAATACTTAAAACTTTCAAAAGTACAGTGAAAAAAAATAATACCTGTATATAATAATTAAAAATTAAAGAAAATAAATGAAAAAAGATAAACATTATGTTAAATTAAAGAAAATAAATTGGAGGAAATAAATTTTGGAAAATAATGATAAAAAAATGATGTTAAATTTTGAAACTTGAAGAAAATAATTGAAATATGATACAAACAATCAAAAGTTATAAAAAATAAATAACATTTAAGTGAAATAATTGAAAAAATTACAGAATGCTTTTTAAATAAAAAAAAAAAATTGATTGAAATTTGAGAAAAATACTTGAAGATCTTAGAAATTAATTAAAATAATGAGAATAACTAAAAATTGTAGAAAAGAGTTAAAGAAAACTAAAAATAATTAAAATTTACAATAATTAATAGAAATTTTTTGAAATTATGAAAACAAATGGAAGTAATTAAAATTTGAAGGACATAATTGAAATTTCAGAAATATACTTAAAGAACTTAAAAACTAATTTAACAATATGAGAATAATAATTAAATACTGAAGGAAATAATAAACAACTGATAAAAATAATTTAAATTTGTAAAAAAATGTAATTTGATGATAATAATTAAAAAATTTTAAAAATAATTGAAATATTCTGAAAATAATTAAAATTTCAGATAAATAATCGAAATTTTTGAAAATTATATGAAAATAATTTGAAATTTTTTGGAAATTATAAAAAAGAACGAAAGTAATTAAAAATTAAAGAAAATGATACAAAATATAATATAAATAATTAAAAATTAAACAAAATAACGAAAATATCAGACAAGTAGTTTAAAATTTATGAAATTATGAAGCAAACGAAAAAAATTGAAAATTGAAGAAAATAAATTTTGGAAAATAATTATAAAAAAATGATATTAAATTTGAAACGTGCAGCAAATAATTGAAATATGATACAAACAATGAAATGTCAAAATTTGAGAGAAATGCATGAAGATCTTAGAAATTAATTGACAATTAATAAAGTTTTTTGGAAATTGTGAAAACAAATGAAAATAATTAAAAATTGAAGGAAATGATGGAAATTTTAGAAAAATACTTAAAGATCTTTGAGATCTTAAAAATTAATTTTACAATATGAGAATAATAATTAAAAATTGAGGGAAATAATAGACAGATGATAAAAATAATTTAAAATTGGAAACAAAAATCATTGAAATATGTTGAAGATAATTTAAGATTGAGATAAAAATTGAAAAAAGTAAATAAAATTTAAGAGAAATATTTGAAAAAGTCATAAAATATAATTATGTTTAAAAAAATAAAATAATTACAAAATTAGTTAAAAATTTTTAATTAAAAAATCGCAGAAATAATAAAAATTGATGAAATTAATTGAAATTTCAAATAAATAATTGAAATTCTTGAAAATTATGCCAAAATAATGAAAATAATTAGACATTGGAGAAAATAATAGAAAACATGCAGAATTTATATTAAGGCAAAAGAAAATAATTTAAAAATCATTTTAAGCGTGGAAAATTGATAATAATAATCTAAATATTTTTAAATTTAAGATAATAATTGAAAAGAGCATAGCCGGTTAAGTATGTAAAATCTGCCCCCGCACCTATTGTGCTTGTATTGCTGTTACAATTTGGCATTGCTGTGAAAAAAATTTTCACCAAATATTAACCCTTAAATCCAATTTTTGGGGGAGATATGGAGGGGGTAAGTAAAATTGAAAAATGTGGTTTTCTCCAAAACGGCTGATTCGATTTCATTAAATAAAATATATGTTAAGGTAGTCAATGAGACTATTAAGAAAAAAAAAGTTTTTATTTTTGCACAAAAATTACAAAAAAAAAAAAATTCTCAAAATTTTCAAAATTTTTTTTTTTTTTATATTTAAGAGCGACACTCACAGATTTCAGCTGATTTATTCCCCAAAGTATTCCCAATAATAAAAAATTTTTACCTAATTTATTTTTGAGGTGCGTCATAGTAAAAAAAATTAAAATATGACGTGCTCATGGAACATTACAGAGTACTAGCCATTGGCGGATCCACTTGGGGGGAGGGGGGTCATGACCTCCCCTGGAGCCTTATATATAAATGTGTGTGAGAGAGAGAGATAACATTATAGTGTCTACATAATTATATTATATTATTTAAACGGTCGCCATGTAAGTTTTACGGTTTTGGCGATAGGTCTCTTTTCTCGTGCGGCGATGTAGGTTATCATATTTTTTATTTTTAAAATCCATGTTCATTGTTTATGATCCTCTAAGTATATAAAATGTAAGACTAACGAAGATTAAAAATATAACAAAAGTAAATAAATATAAAAATGTGTCACGTCGAAGTAGCTATTGCCTGGGGCGCACAGTGGGACTTTTAGCATTTTTTTTTTGTCAATATCTAATATCTCTCGATAGAATAGACAAAAATAAGTGGTCCCTGGATCAAAATAAAGCTAGATAAATACAGAATAAGGAAAAATTATAGAAAAGCTTTCTTCTAATTTTTCTGGTCCAGGAAACACTCGAGAAGTTAGCAATTTTTTAAAAAAAAACGACAAATTGAAGTATACAGACAAAACAAATTCGTAAAACTTTACAAAAGTCGTTATTTGTAAGCTTCTGAGGTCGCTACATTAAAATATGAATAAAACATTAACTTTCAAAATGGCAAATCCAATATGGCGGACTTAAATCTAAAAAAATAATCGATTTTTACGAAACTTGGTTTTCAGATGTTTTTTGGGTCGTAGAATGTAAATGTAACATTCAAATTGGGAAATTTAATATGGCAGATCCAGTATGAAGGACTAAATTCTCAAAAAATAATCGATTTTTACGCAACTTGGTTTTCTGATGTTTTTTTGGGTCGCAGAATGTAAATATAATATTCAAATTGAGAAATTCAATATGGCAGATCAAATATCGCGGACTAAATTCCCCAAAAATATTCTATTTTTTCAAAACTTGATGTTTAAATGCTTTTTGAGTCGTAGAATTAACTTGGTAACATGTTTATTATAATTTGATAACAGAAGATGAATAAATAACTTACAAACTTTTATAAAAATTTAAATACACTTTTTTACTTTTTTTTACTACTTACATTCTACAACCTAAAAAACATCTGAAAACCAAGTTTCGTAAAAATCGATTATTTTTTTAGATTTAAGTCCGCCATATTGGATTTGCCATTTTGAAAGTTAATGTTTTATTCATATTTTAATGTAGCGACCTCAGAAGCTTACAAATAACGACTTTTGTAAAGTTTTACGAATTTGTTTTGTCTGTATACTTCAATTTGTCCTTTTTTTTTTAAAAAATTGCTAACTTCTCCAGTGTTTCCTGGACCAGAAAAATTAGAAGAAAGCTTTTCTATAATTTTTCCTTATTCTGTATTTATCTAGCTTTATTTTGATCCAGGATCCACTCACTTTGGTCTATTCTATCGAGAGATATTAGATATTGACAAAAAAAAAATTCTAAAAGTCCCACTGTGCGCCCCAGGCAATAGCTACTTCGACGTGACACATTTTTATATTTATTTACTTTTGTTATATTTTTAATCTTCGTTAGTCTTACGTTTCATACACTTAGAGGATCATAAACAATGAACATGGATTTTAAAAACAAAAAATATGATAACCTACATCGCCGCACGAGAAAAGAGACCTATCGCCAAAACCGTAAAACTTACATGGCGACCGTTTAAATAATATAATATAATTATGTAGACACTATAATGTTATCTCTCTCTCTCACACACATTTATATATAAGGCTCCAGGGGAGGTCATGACCCCCCCCCCCCCTCGTGGATCCGCCAATGGCTATTACTCTGTAACGTTCCATGAGCACGTCATATTTTAATTTTTTTTACTATGACGCACCTCGAAAATAAATTAGGTAAAAATTTTTTATTATTGGGGATACTTTGGGGAATAAATCAGCTGAAATCTGTGAGTGTCGCTCTTAAATATAAAAAAAAAAAAAATTTTGAAAATTTTGAGAATTTTTTTTTTGTAATTTTTGTGCAAAAATAAAAACTTTTTTTTTTTAATAGTCTCATTGACTACCTTAACATATATTTTATTTAATGAAATCGAATCAGCCTTTTTGGAGAAAAACACATTTTTCAATTTTACTTACCCCCTCCATATCTCCCCCAAAAATTGGATTTAAGGGTTAATATTTGGTGAAAATTTTTTTCACAGCAATGCCAAATTGTAACAGCAATATAAGCACAATAGGTGCGGGGGCAGATTTTAAATACCTAACCGTCTATGCTCTTTAGGAAAATAATTGAAAAATAATAAAAAGTAATGAGTAAGTAACCCACTCTTTTAGAGTGGGTCTTTCACTCTGATTAGAGTGGCTCAATTTCCACTCTTAGTGGAGTGAAAACTCACTCCAAGAAATTTAGAGAGTAATTGTTTAACAGAAATGTGTTTAATGTGAAAGTGTACAGTATCTAATAATGTGTTTTGTTTATTAAGAGTTTGTATTGAATAGTTTTAAATACGTGTTTATATTGTCACATACGAATTAGTAAACGAAAAGTGTTTAGTAAATAAATAAGTGTTTAATAATAATAAATTATAATAATAAATAATAATAGTGTTATCAAGTGCTTAAAGTATGCATAATATAATGTTATGCGAATGTGTTTAGTAAAATAAATAAGTATTCAATAAGTTATAAGTAAGTGTTCAATAATAAATAATACATAATATTAATAATAAATAATAATAGTGTTATGAAGTGCTCAAAGTGTCTGAGGTAAAGAGATGTCATTTGATGAAGTATAAAACAAAAAATTTGTCTTGGTAATGTACTCGATTGTTTGATGTTTGTCCCGTGTATTAAGAATATTATGTGGAGTGACTTTGCGAATCTAAATTAAATGATAATTTATATTATTGTCAAGAAAACATCAAATTTATATTATGTTTAAAAGATTCTTTAAAACAAAAGGCCAGACTTTTAATATATTGATTTATAATAATTAGCGAGAGTTTCTTATTTCGCCTTAATAATTATTAAGAATGAGATAAAATTTCAATATTAATTAAATCTTAGTAATATTTGGTTAATTCATTTCTTTCGAACATTTTCTGAAGAAAGAAAAGTACAAAAATGATAAAACGAATTATTATAATGTTGGTTTGACTGCCGCAGTACTTAGTTTCCGTTTCGTCAAGTAAGGATGAGAGTTAAGGGGAGATCAGATTAACAATCGCTTCGTTACCGTTCATACCTTCTTACAAAGTTTCAATAATTTTATTGCTCTTAAAGTTAAATAAATTGGAATTCTATTAACGAAATGTGCTCCTTAAAATTCTCCCTTCTTTTACTATTAAATAAACATTCTGTAACTTTTTTGCGACTTGAAAACTGAAGATTTTATTTTTATTGTAAAATTTATATCAAGTCTACCTCACTTACATAAGTGGTTATTTTTATTGTTTAGTTAACATGTTTATTTGAATTTATTTCCACACTCAAAATTTTGAAGAAAGCTTGAGTCTTATTTTCAGGACCCATGGCATTCTGATAAATAATAATTGAACTTTCCAATTATATTATATTATATTGTATTCGACGAATATTCTTTTTGTTGTTAGGGTTAAGATGTAAATTTAAAGTTACCAATTAAACAATTAAATTTCACGAAATGGTCAGAATAATGATTAGGGGATGATTTTTATGAATCAGAAAGGTAAAAGATGCTATTATAATTTGTACTTACTCGATTAATAATAATTGTATATATTGTTAATTAAAAAATCGCTCTTATTTACTCGATTAATAATAATTACGAGAAATTATGAAAATGAAGTAAGAAATTGAATAGTTCGTGAAGTTATATTAAGATTTTCGCAAGAGTAATTTTCATTTTAGCTTCGAGTCTAAGAGGATTTCGCTTTTCGTTCCTTGGAAGGACTCGAGAGTATAGTTGCACTAAGGTCTGCAAGTTCTCTTGGCAACTTCATAAGTTTCCATCGTGTGCCTAAAGTTACTTTAAAAGTTTCAGTGTACTCTAGACACTGTGTCGTGTATTTCGAGGACAGAACCTAGAAAATTTGCATAGCAACTCTCACGAAGAAGAAAGAACACAGATAAACTTGCCGTCCTTTAACACAGCACAGGTGTCAGATCTCATTTTCTAAATAACTTTAACAAAAAAAAAAAAAAACATCAAAAAGAAAAACTTTAAACCAACGAGATTACAAGAAGAAAAATTTTCCCCTTGAATATGAAGTGAAGTGTTTCTTTTAGTTTATTTAGAACAGTCAGAATTACATTCATTTAGTTTTTAAAATAGGCCGATTTATAAATTATGTATACTTTTATATATGCAGCTTATACTTTTTAAAATAAAAGAATATAATCTAATAAATTACACACCACACTTCAAAAAGAAGCACACATAGTATATAATCGCAGTTATCTTTATTATAACTAAAAATTCCAATCTGTATGTAATGTGAATTTATTCCCATAATAAATTTTAGTTTATCATCCTACAATCGTGATTTTATGGCAGTAGTACTTTTTCATTAAAAAGAAACACTAGGTTTATGTCTAAATTAAGCAATTTACTTAATTTGAGAAAAGATTCTTTTTGAATAGAAAAAATAACCAGGGAAGTGTGACTTGAGGCTAAGGAAGTTCTTTTCTGTATTATTAATTAATTCTTTATAGCCTCGTAAATTCTTAAGGACAAACCTAAATTGCTGAGTAGCATTATGGTTTGGGGAAAAGCCTTTATAAGTAGAGCAATATGTTCTCTTGAGGTTTCTCTGCCATGGTAAAAGACGATAGCGAAAGGAATGAATATGGATGACCGCTAAATGAGTAGAGGGGTTGCTTGTAGTGGGAGCAACTAGGACATAAAATGAATTAATTTCAACTTTTCTCATTCCTCACTGATACCAAGCTCACCGCCAGCTCTGTTCTGTATTTATGAATGGTCCATTCAACATCTGGATGATACAATGCACGTTAAACCATTCTCAACTCATGTTAAATTTATTATATGCTATTGGAATATAACGCTATATTCTACGAACTTGATAGTTTGATTTATCGTATTTTAAAGCTTAAATACTCTAACACCCTGATAAAGAAGACAACGTGATTCTTTAAATTATACTCTTACTTAATCAGGTTTTTGATGGTAATTTTTATAAAATTGTTTCAATTTTCTGTATTTTTACTATTCTACATTAACTAGAAACAAATTGAAATTAGAATCGTATACTCTTTATGGTTCTTATCATTTGCAATTTTAATCTCTTTCTCAGTTAAATACATTGCAATTTAAATGTCTCGAAAATTAAATTGGTTCAATTTGAATAATTTTTTGGAATAACGACAAAAGAACATAAAAAGTTTCATTCTGACAATTTACAATCAATTACTGATATTCGTTATCTTGATGACTACCTCACAGAATTTATTAAAAGAAAATTTTTAAAATTTAAGGAACTATTTTGAAATCTAGGAAATTAATTGAAGAATAATAAAAGTAATAGAAACTCCAAGAAAATATTTGCAAAGTAATAAAAATAATGAAAAATTGAAGGCAATAATTTTAGTTTGTTAAAAATAATTGAAAAAATTACAATATATAGTTACAATAAAAGAAAATTATTGCAGAAATAAAAATAAATGTGAATTGAAAAAATAACTGAAATTAGAGATAAATAATAAAAAAAAGTTAGAGAATTTATTAAAGAATATTTGAAAATGACAAAAAATATTTTAAAAATGATAAAAATTATTGAAAATTGAAGAGTTTAATAAAAAATTTTGGAAAAATATTTGTAAAAATCACAGAATATATTTGAGATAAACAAGACTACTTGAAAAAAATTAAAAATAGTAGGAAAATAAAGTTAATTATGGAAAATAATTGAAAAATAACAAAAGAAATTAAAAGGTAATTAATAAATAATGAAACTAATTTGATATTGAAGAAAATAATTTAAACTGAAAAAGTTTTTTTGAAAAAGTTAGAGAAAACAATTGAAACTTCCAGAAATTTGGAATTTAAAAAATAGGGGAAAAATTGAAAAATAATGAGAATCATTGAAGAAAATTTTTGAAAAATACAAAAAACAAAACTCCTATTCTGTAAAAATAATTGAAAAATAACAAAAGAAATTAAAAGTTAATTAATAAATAATGAAACTAATTTGATATTGCTATGAATAATTTGATTATTTGATAAACTGAAAAAGTTTTATTTGATAAAGTTGATAAAAATAATTGAAACTTGGAATTTAAAAATTAGGGGAATATAAAAAAAAAGAATGATAAAAATAGTTTTAATTTGTAGATATTAATTGCAACCATAAAAAAATAATTTTTAAAAATACAGAATATTTGTGAAGTAAAAGTATTACAAAATGATTTCAAGAATTTTAAATTCAGGTAAATAATTATGCATGTCGAGCAAACGATCTGATCGACTTCACATCTGATCGTCTGCTGTTTGCTCGATTATGATTGAATTGAACAAATTACTTTTTATTTATCTTTTAATAATTAGCATAATTTTTAAAAATATCTTTAAGTAAGAATCATTTATTTTTGTTGACATTTTTTATCTGTCGCGTGGGTAATTTCATTGACTTTCGTCTAAGGGATGTTGCTGCCATAAGTGTTTCAAAAATAAATTTTTTTTTATAAGTCATTATTAAACTCCATAGAATTCATTTCTAATAAAGAATTTGATAACATTTTCTTTTTCATATATAAATAATAAATTATTATATATTATATATAAATAATAAATAAAATTTCGCTAAAAAAGAATGTCAATATATATATTTTAAAGATTTGTCTGTGGTAATTTATTTTTTATATAAAGCATAATTATAATAAGAAAAATGGATTTAAGATTGATCTATAAAGACTGTCAATTTTTGTGATATTTAGAAGCATATTTTTTATAAAATTATTTAATAAAAAATTTGGATACTTACGAGGTTTGAAATTAATACATTAACTTTTCTTATTCAGAACAATAACTTAAAAAAAAATTTTGTGTATTAAAAAATTAAATTTCAAATTCATGAAAAATGACATCTTTCAACACATCGTATCTTTCTTCTATAAGCTTTTAAAAGGTTCAAATTTAACACATATTTAAGTTTGTACAAAATAAATTCTATATCCAAATTTTACGAGGTTATTTTGCTTAATTTGTAAAATTTTTCAGTTTGCAATTAATCATAAAAGAGGTTACTTTTTTAAAATTTCGGTATGTCAGTATATATCAACAAACAGAAATGATTCTTACTTAACGATATTCTCAAAAGTTATGCTAAATAATTATTAAAAGGTAAATAAAAAGTAATTTGTTCAATTCAATCATAATCGAGCAAACAGCAGACAATCAGATGTGAAGTCGATCAGATCGTTTGCTCGACATGCATCACTAAAAATTTATTAAAGAAAATGAAAGTTTCAGATATATCATTGAAATTTTCGGAATTAATCAACAAAGATTCAAAATAATATAAAAATTGTAGAAATAATGTAAATGAAAAAAAATAATTAAAAATTGACGAAGTATTTGAAATTTGTGAAAAAAAATTGAAGAATGTGTCACGTTCACGTAACTATTGATTAATTAAATAATTAATAATAATTTGAATAATTAATTAATTAACTTATAAATAAATAATTTATTAAATATAAACAACTAAGTTTAAGAATGGAACAACAAACTAAATATAACCCTTAGTTGTTATTCGGAAATACATAACTTGACATGTACTTAACTTATTATTTGTTTAAACAAACAAAACAAATTATTTTATTAAATACGAAACTGCGAATATTCTTAGCTTCAATTGTAGTGCCAAGCCCACGTAACTTTTAATTCTTTTTATTAATTAATCGACAAATGTTAATAAACAATTTATCGAATACAAACAATTAAGCACAACAATAATGCAACAAATTAAAAATAACCTTTAGTCGTTATTCTTTTTACGCCTATTAAATTTTTTTTTTGTCTAAACAAATAGAACTAATTGTTTAAACAAATAAAACAAAATATTTAGTTTAAACAAATATAACAATTATATGTTTATTGTAATCACGTATATTCTAAAGTTTTAAATATTCTTAAATTGTAATTTTATAGGGAAATACAAAAATTGTTTAAAAACACAAATTTGTCAGGATTGAAAAAGTCATATTTGTAAATGAACTAATGTAAAAATATTGCATAAAGACTCAAGGATTGTTGTCCCTTTGATTTTGGTAAAGAACGGATTCTCACACACACCTACAAGAAACATACACAAAGAAGATTCAGCATGGACACGTCTCCTAGAGCAGAGGCACTCAGGGTGCTTTTTGTCAAACGATCGGCACACGCAATGCACCACTAGACAACTCAAACGACACACCCCAGGGGCCCTTTTAACGAAGACTTGTCTTTAAATATCAGCTCGAAGGAAGTCAGGTAGTCAGTGAGTCACAGATCCAGTCGCCTAGTCGAAAATTACACGCGTCGAAATAGATACAAGTTTGTCAACGGGTCAGTCAGCCAAGCAGTGAAAGTTCCAAAAGGATATATTTGTGCGGATCTATATTTTTCACCCTCAACAAGTCAACCTGTTGGGTCAGTGACCGAACTACGTTGGCGCCTCATTGGAAAACTTCGCTACATTTTCATCTGGAACCTTTGGATTAAAACCCACTAATTCAACCAAAGGATTAAGCGATCACCGGAGTGAAACCAATCTTTTGAAAACCATATTTGGAAAATTATTAGGTAATAATACACTAAAAATCAGAGACAAACTATATCCTCCCCATTTACAAATCTTTCAACTTATTAACAAATAATAATTAATTTACAGATAGGATCAACTAATCCTATATTTACAATTTCAAAAGAACCAATCCTGAGTTAAATGCAATATTCAAATCTTGAAAAAATTAATAAACATTCATAATTTAAATGTAATAGAACTTGTTTAATTTACCAGCCCTGTCCCAGTATTGGCAATACCTTTTGCCAAACTAAATCAGGGAATATTAGAGATTTAATGTTGGGGTAATAGCTAGAATAAAGTAATAATAATAAAAGACATTTTTATTAAATTTAGTTAGGTTTAGGACATAACAAATGATTAAAACATTAAAAAGTGGATGCAATAACTTAAATTTGAGATACTAAGTGAAAATTTAGGAAATTTATAGAAAAATAATTAATATATCTAATTAAAAGGTAGAGAAAATAATTGCAAAAATATAAAAGAAAATAAAAATTGAAAAAATAATTGAGAAATGAGATGAATAATTGAAAATTTAGGAATTTAATTGAAGAATGAAATTTGATAATAACTCAAATTTGAAGAAATTGATTGCAAAATGATAAAAATAATAATTCAAAATTGAAGAAAATTATTAAAATTTGAGAAAAATATTAAAAAAAAAAAATATTGAAGACAATAATTTTAGTTTTTTAAAAATAACTGAGAAAATTACAACATATAGTCATAAATAATTAAAGAAAATAATTGCAGAATGATGAAAATAATTGTAAATTGAAAAAATAACTAGAATTTGAGATAAATATGTAAAAAAATTCGAAAATAAATAAAAAAATAATTTAAAAAGACAAAAATTAATTTACTAATTAATTTAAAAAATAATTACATTTTGGTTTTTTCCTTCCATTTTCAAGTCTTAAAAGACAAAATATATGATCCAGGGAAGGTCATTAGAATAAAATTCACTTCAGCGTCAAAAAAGCTACGTTTCGTCGACTCAGGATTGTCGATCTCATCAGGCTAAAATTTTTTATTAACAAAAAACACATACAATTACACTTACGTCAATTAACAAAGATATTAACAAATACAATTTTTTTCACATAAAACAATAATTACCTAATAAGTTAAAACAAAAAAAAACTAAAAAAATAATTGATAGAAATAATTGTTAATTGAAGAAGATAATAAAAATTTGTGAAAAATAATTGAATGAATTATAGAATATATCTGAGATAATAAGACTACAATTACAATTATTTATTTATTTATTTATTTATTTATAATAGTATACGGGCTTACAATTAACGCCCTTTCACACAAATGTGCTGGATATTACAAGACTTAAACTTATGCTTAATCTAAAATTCTGGTGCTCTATTTTAAAATTTATGAACTAGAGATTGAAGCTTTGTTTTAAATACTGGTAGAGAATTTTTAAATAAATCTACTTTATTGTACATTTCGTTAGCTTCTTTACGTACCCTATGAAAAACTGAATTCTCTCCATACTCAGTTTTATGAGTTTCTAATGTAAAAAAATATGGATTGCGGAGAGATTTTTCCGGAGCAAAGAGTACAAAAATATCTGTAATGGCTAGACATTTTACAAATCCGTTCAATACCTTATATACAAACATGATGTCGTTATATAAAAACCTGGACGCTAAAGTGGGTATCTTAAAATTGCATCTAAGATCAGTGTAATCGTGAGAACAAAAGTTATACTGTATGTTTTGTTGTCTAGGTTATAGGTATATTATAGGTATATTATAATTCTTCAAACTTTAATTAATTTGAAATTTCATTGATTAAATATTTAATTAATTCTTGCTTTGAGAATAATGAATTTAAAATTATTTAAAAATACACCGAGTGGAATTTTTTTTTTTCAAAAATCAAAAATGACTGATAATATATTGACGTTTATAAAAAATAAAAAGCACTGTTAAGGTTTTTATAACATTGAATGTGTATTTTAAATAAATTAGCCAGACCAGCAAACTTTATTTTTTTGTGCGGTTGTGTTATTTAATAATTTTTAATACAATGGTGCTCTTTGTCTGGAAAAATAATGTCTTTAAAAAAGACAATAGTTTAATGACAAATGTTACATATTCTATGAAAACATAATTTTGTAATGATAATAAGAATTGTATAAATGTAGTATTATGATTATTATTATCTTAATTGTAAGATAATGCATAAAATTGTAATAGAATTGATGTTTTAATAATGAAATTAGTTATTAATTTCATAATCTTCACTTGTAGCAATTTTCTTGAAAATATTTCCATTCTCTGTGGCTTAAGCTCCATTAATTATTACTTGACAGTTCATTAATTTTAGGATTCATTTACCTCGGTGAAAAATTCATTAATTGATATCAGACATTATTTTTTTATATCAAGAATTATTTACGATTTCTGTTAATATAA
The DNA here is from genome assembly GCA_037103525.1 of Ganaspis brasiliensis. NCBI lineage: Eukaryota > Metazoa > Arthropoda > Insecta > Hymenoptera > Figitidae > Ganaspis > Ganaspis brasiliensis. The sequence goes on from JAZKLR010000311.1 coordinate 562,048, forward strand.
GCTTTTAATTTATTTATTCCTTTTAAATTTCACAAGTATGTATAAAAACAATATTTTTTTTAAAGTGTTTGAAAGGTGTGTTTCGACTAACACAAGCAAGTACAAAAGTGGCTCTTTTTATCAATAATAAAAGTCAAAAAATTCATAGTAATTATAATAACAGATTTTACAAACCAAAGTAGTTGTCACATTTATTTCTTGTAGACTTGGTTGATATTAACTATGCAAGATTTATTTAAAATTCACATTTAAAAAAAAAAAACTTCTAAAATAAAATTCCTTTGAGTTTTATCGTAAACATCGATCAAAAATATGTATTTTTAACTGAAACACAAATGTTCAAATTAAATTAACCAAGTAGAGTATTAAATAAAGCTAGATAAGATTAGAAGATTTAACATTTGATTTTTTCACATGTGGATAAAATTGAGCCTTTGCTAAATCCCCAAGCACATTACTCGCCGAAGGATTTAGCGTCAAGATAAATGGCACCGGGTGGCGAAGAAATCGTCCATTAGAGAGTCTTTCTTATCAATATAGTTCCTTATTGCCTAAAAAAACAAGGAGTAAATGCTTTCTCAGTTTTCTACCCGCTTTCTTCGGTTTTTAGAAAAAAAAAAAAATTTGAGACGCTTTAAAACTCGTAGATCCCGTTTCGTTTTGCACATGGGGGAAGATTGCAAACCATAATTTTCGCTCGGGTGCTCGATGGCAGTGAAATATTACGGTGATCTCATCGAACTAGGTTATAGTCGGACTGGGTTCTCCGCTTGTCAGTGAAAAGCTGACGGATAAAACTATTTCAAGTGCCATCGTACATCAAGGAGACGCTCAGAACCAATGGAATGAGGATTTCGGGCTGAAAGAGTGGTTAGACGAATCGAAGTAGAATAGGGAAATAAAAAAGAAAGAGTAGAAATCAAGATGAAATTTATGAAATAGAACCAAAAGGAAAACTTACAACGTTAGTAACATTGGGAATTTAGTGTTTTCGTGTATCTTGTGAATTCTTCAATAAACTTGGATAAATTGGATCAACTTAGATTTTCCCGAAATCCTCGATATTCTTGTACGATCTTTTCCGTTATTGTATGATATGTTCTTTTAACATTTTCAGGAACCCTTTGAGGATTTCTACAATCTCTGACATTCATTAAATTCTCTCTTAAAATAGATGGACAACTTTTGTTTGGAATTTTCGTAACTTTAGTTAGAATCTTTTTTTCAGTAATTGTTCAAGTTTTTAGTATGATAGAAATGTTTCATAAATAACTGGAGGCTTATCGAGTAAATTTAAAAACAAACCCGAAGATTAAAAAAAATTTTTTTTACAACGCTCTCTTAACCAACTAATGTTTTTTTAAGACCCCTACTAGTTGAACAGGAGTCCATCAGGTTAACAAAAACAAATAATTAGATAAATCCTAGCGTTAAGTTATTTTAATGATAAATAATAAAACCAAAAAGAGAAAACAATATACTAATTAAACTAATTAAATTACTTTTAAATTCAAATTAAATCACGGCTAACACAGAAATTTACGGAGAGTGGGGGTAAGGAGCAGCAACATAAACCCCGATTTTTAAATTAGATTACAAATTAACATATTTATTCAAAATATTTAATTTAAGAATATTCACAGAAGGTTAAATAACCGACCGCATGGAACGGCCATTTTACAAAGGCTACGCGCACTGAACACTGACTCGAAAAGTAACAAAATAGTCGGAGAACCGATTCCATCATACTAATAAACAAAATTTTATATTGGAGCTCTCCTGAAAGGGCACAATGGCCTTTACTTGCGCGTGGCGAGACCTTACTACTTGGATCATGATTCAAAGTAAACGCAGTAGGGATCAGAGGGGCTAAGCCGCAATGCATTGGCTGGACATGCTGTGTTTCCAGGGTGCGTCTATCGCAGCGCTAGTGACGCCACGTAAGTGAATGAACAACTGTTGTGTGTGTCAACAAACACAAACGTCTCTTATTCACATACATGGCGACACTAGCGCTGCGATAGACGCACCCAGAAAACACAGCATATCTAGCCAATGCTTTGCGGCTTGGCCCCCCTGACACGGATGGATAGATCGAGCGTCAATCGACCAAGGAACGTAAATCGGGTAAGTGGTGGCAGCACTGACGCCCAGCGCCAAAATCAAAATGGCTACCATCAGTGTTTTGGCAGTTCATAAAAACGACCAGCGACATCATCTTCTGGTTCTGGCACTCTTGTATAAACAGGACATCCAATCTCATTTACTAGGACAATACCACGATGACCACTACTGGCATCCACTCAGAGTCAAGTAGTGTTCGTGCGTGTAAAAAGAAAGAGTGCGACACAATAAATGCTTATCTCACAAAAACCAAATACTGTCTGATTATTTAGTTTATATAATAATAATTATTATTAAACAATTAAATTAAATGAATGTAATATTAAATTAAAAATAACTTTTAATTAACAGAGTCTTAAATTCAACTAAATAAAAACAAATATAAATCAAAATATATTTTAAATTTAAATAATCTTTAGAATTTAAGAGTAAAAACTCAAATTTCACAACCAAATTACTATTTGGTTAAAGTGATTAGATGACGTTACAGGTTGATATTTATTTTAGTAACTTTTTACGGTAATTGTTTCTCAATTAATTGTTTGTGTGTTAGAAATGTTTTGTAAATAACAAGAGCTTTTTTCGAATTGGAAAATTTAAAAATTTATTAAATTAAGAAAAAGTATTCTAGCTTCAAATGATCGTACCAAACTATTGTAAAGTAATCTTCCAAAAGTCCTCCAGATGTAAATTTTTAAATTATACTTAGTCAGTGCATTCTAGACATTATTTTGCGACACTTTGAAAGTGATAAATAATTAAATTTAGTTATAATTTAGTTATTAATTCTCTTCTATGAGGTTGGTTACATCGTCTACCGAATCATGCGGAGATTTCAAAAAAGAAAATTATGATACGCTCTTTCCTGATGTTGGTATCTGGCGTCTGCGCCGAAGTTAGTTGTAATGGCGACGAACTTTTGCGCAGACGCAATGACATAAGCTAGCTTATCATATTGGGATCTGACATGGGGGCGTGGCCTAAACCAATATGGCGTATTCTGGATAACACTTTTAGAACATTTGCATGGGTTTCAAAATAAAATTTTAAAAATGTTGATAACTATGGAGAGTATTTGTGACTGGGCAGGTACAAATACAGCTCAAAGAAAATTTATTGAAGGTGAACGAGTTTTACAAGCAGGATATATTATTAAGTGCGGTAAAAACGAAGAAAATGACGGATCTGTCATAAGCTTTATAGCTTTGTGCCTCCAAACTTCGAAGTTAAAGGAAAAACCTCACGAAATAAAAGGAATTGTGACAAAAGATGGTAAAATAACGTCATGCGTTTGCACGTGTAAAGCAGGATTAGGAGAAAAGTGTAAACACGTAATTGCGACACTTTTATTCTGTTATCAGTAAGTACATAACCTCATTTTTGACATAAATTTTAAAAATTGTTATTTATTAACATCCCTTAAGTTTATTTATTTAATGTAAAATATTTATTTTTTTGGATATAATTTTTTATAACATGTGTTCTATATAATATTTACATAACAGTAATAAATTCTGTATTTATTTGTGCTCGTATTGACGTGGTCATTTCATATTTATTAAATGTAGAAAAGTTTGAATATTATGACAGTAACTAGTGAAATGTCAAATGCGTTATATACTTATTTAATTTTTATCCACAGAAAAGGTAATAATTTGGAGATTTTGTCTTGTACTGATAAATCGTGTCAGTGGAAAAAGCAAGCACAACAAAGTGCTTTAACTACTTACGAATCAGCGCCTTTTATGCACCACGAATGCTTTTCTAATCCAGAAAAAAAATTAAATTAATGAAAGAAGGGACGAGTTCATCTAATGAAGAAAATAAAAAGACTCATAACCTTACAAATGAAGTTCCTTGTCCAGATATAAACGTTCATGTTCGCAGTAATTCTTCAGATGATTTTTTACCTGAGAGACAAAATACCGAAATCGATGAATTGTCGATAATAGATAATAATTCTAAGGATTATTTAGAAGAGTCTTTATCACCTAACAAAAAAACTACTGAAAACGATAAAGTGTTAAAGACAGATAATAATTCAAAGGATAAAAGTTTTTCTTCAGACGTATTATTATCAGAAGAAGAAAAAGATTTGATTAAAAATAAGGTCATTTTGCAATTGCCGAATTGTGCTTTTGCTAAACACAGGCAAGTCAATTGTTTATTTTTTAGATTTATATTTCTTAAAAATCTCATTTGAATTTCTTATTTATTTTAAATAAAAATATTTTTCAGGTTTGAAAGACATGACGAAATTACTTTTCATGAAGAAACTGTTTCTGAATCAGAGAAAGAGTCAATAAAAGTTATTTTCGAACTCCAAGAAAGTGAATTAATAGAAACTATAACAAATTTTGAAGGTGGCCCTTTAACAGACTGCTGTATAAATAATCTGAACAAGTTTTCAGGAGATTGGTTAAAAATATGAGAAAATACTAAAATACAATATGCATATTGGCATAAAGAGCGTCAATATCGAATAACTGGATCCATATGTTATAGGCTTTACACATATACGAAAAATAAGTCAGCAAATTGGGAGAAAAAGAGTCGTGACACATTCACACCAAAAGATTTTAAATCTCAGTTTACGGAATATGGAAAAAAGGAAAAGAAATTCGCTCGTGAAGTTTTTATCCAAAAAACTGGTAAAGATGTGATTGAAGTTGGCTTGGTTGTAGCTAAGCAAAATCCGTGGTTAGGCTTCTCACCGGATGGAGTAATATTTAAAGATAAAAAACCAGTGGAGCTATTGGAAATTAAGTGTCCGTTTATTGGAAAAACGGAAGGTATTAATAATACTGTCCAAAGCTTATTTAAAAAATATCTCGTTAAGGAAGGAGAAAACATTAAGTTGAAAAAAAAGCATCAGTATTACGGTCAAATTCAGCTAGGTATGGCTGTTCTTAATTTAAAACGTGCTACTCTTGTGATAAACTCGTCGTTTGATAAAGATGTATTTATTTTAAAAATAAACTTTAATGAAACTTTTGTTACTACAATGTTAAAAGAACTGAAGAAAGTTTATTTCAATAAAATGTTGCACGTGATATGCCTTACTAAACAAGGTCTTTGTGATAAGAATAAGACTAATAATGTTAATGAAAGTGATGTTAATTTAAAAAATAATTAGTGGAGTTTTATTTGTTATGTTAAAAAAATGATATTCTATCAAAATAAGATTTTGTAATGAAACTGTGTTCTATACGATACCAAAAATTAAAAAAATAAGTTATTGAGTTATTTTTAATAAGGAAAAATAATATATATTTCATAACGTCAAAATAAACAAATACGTTGAAGTTTTGAAAGTGTTATTTATTTTTTTTTTTTTTTGTAAAATCAAATATATAATACAATATAAAATTAAGAGTTCATGAACTTTTCATCTTTCAAAATTGGTGCGCAAATATTTACAGTGCCGCAAATGACTGTAAAAATATCTTCTACAATAGGTAAAATATTTGCAGGCATTTTGGAACCTAAAATCTTGAACATTTTAATCCTTTGATTAGATCTTTCAACGTGAACACGAGCTGCAGCTATTTTTGACGATAAAATAGACTCTGCTTTGGAAAACTGTGCCTTTTCTCTCAAAAAAGGTGGGCGTATGCATTTCCATCCGTTTTTCTCACAAATTTCTCCGATTAAAAAACCCTTATCTACCATTACGGCATCGCCAGGTTCAATAAATTAACAAGATCGCTTTGTTGAAAAATACTCAAATCACTTGCTCTTCCTCCATAAACTCGGCTAACATAGCAAATGTTACCAGCGAGTGTAACAGCAGTCATAAATTTTAAAGTCTCAGAGCCTTTGTAGTGGGAGTAGCTTAAAACTTGGCAACAAAGATTGGCAGGCCGTTGAATAAAAATTTCCGTACAGTCTAATACTACTCTAACATTTTCAAAACCTTCGAAACATTTTGTTAAATTTCTGGAAATTTTTTTTTTTGACGGCCAATCAATAACAGTGCTTAAACAGGAACTTAATACATTTATCGTTTCATAAAATATGCGTTGGCAATGTTTTGCAGTACAACAGTTAAACAATACTGATAAACATTTATAGGTCATATTTAATTTTAATTTTATGTATGTCATTATAATCCTATCTTTCGTATTCATTTGGGAACAATTCTTTTCAAATTTATCGTTAGAAACCAGTTTTACTATGTCAGTAATTGTATTTAAAATGTTGAAATTTTCAATTCCAGTAAAACTGCATAAATCGCTATCTGCTTTCAAAAATGAAATAAATTTTGTATTCTCAAATAAAGTATTGACTTGGACACTGCAATCTTTCACTAAAGGAGTAGCTTCTTCCACAGCAATATTTTCATATAGAATCTTTTCTGATGAAGCAATATTAATTAAAGGAGTAGCTTCTTCCACAGCAATAGTTTCATATAAAATCTCTTCTGATAAAGTAATATTTAAATTTTTATCAATTGATTCACCTTCATTTTGAATATCTTTTTGTAAAATATCACTTTGAGATCTTTTTTCACGTCTTTTTAATCTTGCTTTAGCTCTTTCCGCATTCGCCTCAGTCCTTGTACACTTTTTTTTTTAAATTACAAGAAGGAACAGCAGTTTTCTTTAAAATTCTCTTCTGTGAAGCAACATCTGCAATGGTATAAAATCGCTTAACAAATATTGCTTAATTACAAAATAAAGAAACGAACATAATTTCCATAAGTTATTTAATATACCACAAAGAATCTAAAGATTATAACCTATAAAATAAAAAAGTTTGAACTCACCTGGAAGAACGTAATCTTCTCTTTTAAAATGTCGCGAACAGACTCTCATGGAAGGCTTCACACAATGTATTTTTACTGCAATTTTCCAAACTTTTAAATGATCCACTTTTTCAAAATTATTAAATATATTTTTGACATCTACAACGCGCTGTTTCCGCTTCGGAAATTTGTGGAAAATTACGTCCAAATTCTTTGCTACTGTACTGCCACAGTCTTTAACACAACACTTTATTCTGCACGATGATTTTTTACGTGTTGAAAAAGTTACACCCTCCATAATAATAAAATAAAAAACAATAATAGTAATTGAAAATGACATAAAATGTTATCCAGAATTAGTTTCACTTTTTGACGCCAGAGGGCATATCTACGAATGTCAGATCCCAATAGCGCTTTTTCAAAAGTTGCGTATTTTAAAGTAAATGTTGTAACCAGCCCTTATTGAAGAAAAAAATGGTGCTGTAAGAGGGAAATTAAAGAATTTAAAAAAAAAACAGAAATCGGAAGAAACTGGGATGTAAACAATTTTTTCTTGAAATTTCAATTACTTTTTTTGATTAATATGTTCAACGTCTGTATTTTCGAATCGGAAAATTTTTAATTCATTAATTTAAAATAAAACCTCCAGCCCCAATATACTGTTTAGATTTTTAGAACGTTTAAACACTTTTATAACGAATGTTTGAATTTTTCCGAGGTTTTAAAATTCTATTTTATATTTGTAAAAACATTGAAAAAGGACCCTTTGAATAAAGAAAAATGGAGCATAAAATCCACTGCAATATTCAGCTGATAAAAGGGATATAGAAACAAAATTTTTCGAATGTGAGTAAACACGGAATTCATGCGTGAAATTTGTATAAACTCTCTTATAATATATGTGTAAAATATACTTTATTTCGTTAGGATTATTTTATTTATTTAATTTAAAAAAGTTTCCGGCATCGTTTTTTTTTCATATGTGAACATACTGTACACTTTTTAAGCAGAGTTTTTTTTTTGACAATCCCTTAAATCTCTTTTTCATCAGAGAAACAAAAAGACGAGGAAAGAGTTGTTTCAACCCTTTTAAAAAGCTTAAAAGCTAAACTCGACGGAAATCTCGGTCGAGTCAATGGGCTACCGAGAGTTAAGCCAATCTGAACTTTAAGCTTCGATGGAAATAGGATTTATACCAAAAGCGTAGTTTCCATTTCAATCTAATACTTTTAAAAGATGAAATGACAATTTTTTTCAAATAAAAATTCTCCTTGTTCGCTTCGCGACTTCATTATTCTCAAATATTACAACTAAACGGATTTCCCTGCAAGTAAAAGCTTAAAAAGATTCTTTCATATTGCCGTAACTACTTAATAGTAGCAAATTGAGTATAAAATGCTCTTTAAATTTCTAGTGCTTCGAAGATTTAATCGAACGTCGACCTTATGATCACAATCTTTGTTTTCAAGAGTCGAGAAGTTAAAAAGTTAAGAATGCAATTAGGGTCTAGTTTTTTTTCATAATTGTCAAGAAGATTAAGTCGTATAAAAAGAACGCAGGGTAATTAAAATATCTCTGGAAATGTTTATTAAAGAATGAATAATCTCCGAACAAGGGTCAAAATACCTGGAAAGAGCACTATTTTTATTTTGAGAAAAATTTATTAATTATGTTTATTTATTTCAATGTTTTATAAACTAATTAAAATTATTTAATGAACAAGAAGGGAAAACTTCGTCAATATTTTTAATTGAACTTCGCGCCGACCGCCAGAGGGAGACAGTTGTCGGAGCGCCCGGATCCATAGCGGGTGCGTTTTAAGTGCCATTGCAGTATTGGAAATTTTGAATTTTTCTTTATTTAGCTCGAAGGGTGAACTAACTCTAAAAACTGGGAGAGTTGGCTTCGTTCTGGATTTTGGTTATATCGCACATCTCTTCTCATGTTAAAAGTGTATTATTCCGGTGGAGGGAATGGCAGCTGCCGGTTTTATCTTTGCTGACGTACGATCACGTGATTGAAGCAGAAATTACGTGATTGGCCGGAAGAATCGAAGTCAAGAAATGCTGACAGTTCTTTCTCACTCTTATTCCGAAATTCAGACTATAAACTGTCGTTTTATTTCTGGCTGTTAGAAAGCCCAAAATTTGGTTTATTTTAAAAAGAAATATATATTTGTTAAAAATTAAAGATGGCGAAAGCCTTATCTACGATCCCGGAAGAAGAGGTGAGACCATTTCTTGTTTTGCGAGTGTCCGCGCTGGTTAATTAGTGACAAAATATTTTAAGGTTAGAATCCCGGGATTCGTTCTTGTTCCTGTTTTAAACGAATAAAGTGCTCTTTCTCGTGTCTAATGGCTAAATTTCACTTAATTAAAATTTGTGCTTTTGATTAATTAAGATTTTATTGGTATATGATTGTTAAATTTTGAGTAAAATCATGTTATTATGTAACTTCCGGAACATGTGCTCCGTCTTTACGATAGGAAAAATGTAGCAATTATCGAGTCAAGGACTTTCAAATCTACAAAACCTCTAATCCGCTACCTGATTCCCGGAAGTAGTAATTCATGCTCTTGAATTATTAAAGTGATAAGTAATCATAAAAATAACTCCGTAAAATAAATTAAAATAAAATAAATAATAACAATCTATAAATTAAAGTTTATTTAGCTGGCACCCTTGATTTTAAAAAGTCTTAAGTCTCAATACTTTAGTGATTTTGAGTTTTTCGGTTTTATAGTAACCAATTGCTTGATTGTGATCAGAGGACAAGCAATTACCTCTTACAAGATTATTCGCAATTTGCAGTTTAAAGCCTAAATTGTAACTTTAATTATTGATTTTTTCGTAAAATTTTGAAAAAATAACTTGGCGCTTTTAAAATAAATTAAAAGTAAAAGACAAGAATAATGAAAATTATATTTATTAGTACTATCAAAAGTTTTTTCACAATTGTTTAAATAAAAAAGTATTGCAAAAGAAGGTTTTTATGTCATAAAAGATATTAGTTTATCTCAGGAGTTTTAAAAGAGATATGAAAATTGCTACGATATTTTTCTCAATATTTCAAAGTGAAATTTAATGTATAAAGATAACCACAAAAGTAGACGGAAGTAAGTCCTTTTAGTAAGATTATTCGTGGTTGCTCCCCTGGCAGTAAGTGAATGTCCAATAAATTTTTATTGACCGCTTATGAGCATAAGGATAAGGATAAGACTCAGGTGATACGTTTTAATCTAACTGGATGTTAAATCTCTTTTTACGATAAGCTTAGGACACGAGTCTTCTTTCTGAGCACAATTGAGAAGCTAAAATTTTTTTTCAAGTCGCTGAGTTACGCTTAAAACGTGACCAATAACAGCTGTTGTTGAGTTACGCTTCAAACGTGATCAATATTCTTTGTGAATATATTGAGCTCGATGTACCAATTTTTGTTTCCTCTCAGACCATAAAAATGCAAAACTCTATTTTCTGTCAGAAATGAGAGTGAATATGTTTTCAGAATGTAAATTCTCTGTTAAATCGTGTTTATCCCAAAATGATTATTAATTAAATTCATTTTCTTGAATTAATATTTAATTAACTATTTATTACAAAAATATTTTCTGACTAAATTAAATCCCTTAGATGTAGCCAGAAAATAATTTTAATTTAATTATAAATAAAAGTTAATTACACATTGTTTTAATGTATCAATGAAATAATGAATTTTTCGCCCACGATTTTGCAAGCAGTATTAATTAAAAGGAATTAAATGGTTTTTTTTAGTTACAATCATCCCGCAAAACTGTAAAGTAAACAATTTGAAATAACTCTTTTTACTATTTTTATTTAAAAATAACATATTAAAGTCTAATTAAATACCTTTATAAAACAGGAAGTACATTTTAATATTCTAGTTAAAAACAAGTTTAATTAAATTTATTTCAATAAAAAGTTGTATTAACCCATTTTAAAGAACTCTTTATTGATACCAATTTAAAATTTACGTCAAGTATACATTTTTTATTAAAACAATTTTTTATTCAAATGTTGTAATTTTCCAATTGATAGAATACAGATGTTTAAAAGCTTCCTTCCGATTTTTTGGGACTGCGAATGAAGACTCTGGAAAGTAAAAACTAACTGTTTATTTTTGTTTGTTACACAGAAGCTTAATTATTTTCTCAACAATAGATCTTTTTTTTATTTGACTTCGTTTATACAGAAATACACTCGAAATTATCAAAAAGTTGATGGGCACTGGGACGTGGACGGGTACTAGTACAACAACGGTACTGAAGGTTAGCGCTAAAAGTTAACAAAAAGGATACTTTTATACCTGTTTCCTTGGTTAGAGAGGGAAGGTATGCTTTAAAATTTAACGAAAAAGGAAACTCCTAGCTCATTATACAAATTACTTTAAAAGTTAAATTTTATTTCTTAATACAAACAATAGACCACCTACAGGCTGTCATCATTGTTCGATCAAACCCTTATATAATGAAGGTTAATGGCCTTAGGAAAAGAGATAAAATTTTCGAGTTTTAATGAAAATAAAGAAATTATATTAAGTTCTGAAATTTTACCTCATTATTCAAATATTCTTAAAAATGTAATTTTTTTTTAAATACGAACCCATCGTTTTTCGAGCTATAATGAGGGTTATAATTGGTTTTGGAAAAGAGAAAAAATTTTCAAGCTTTAACGAAAAGAGAGATAAATACATTAGTGCGACGTATAGAAGTGCATAGTAGTGAAAATTATTTGAATACAACTTGAATGTGTATAATGTAGAAGTGAATAATGCTTGTGATTGTATATTTTTTATTAAGTATTTATAACAGAAATGTGTTTAATGTGAAAGTGTATAGTATTAATATGCTTTTTGTTTATTAAGAGTTTGTGTAGAATAGTTCTTAATACGGTGAACAAAAAGTGTTTATTTAGGAAATGAACTGTAAGTGTTTAATAATAAATAATAAAGTAACTCTAATAGTAAATATACAGTAAAAATTAAATGTGAAAAGTGACAGTGATTCAATTAAAAGTGTGCAAAATGTGTTGACTAAAGTAACAATATTTAGAAAGTGTTAAAATTTTTTATTTCTTTCTTCACAGAAAAAACCTGAACTCATATTAAGTCCGTTTTGTCTCGTTTTGAGACGCAGCGAAAATGAGATTTCCTTTTCTCTTGTTAAGTTTTAGTCAAAAAAGTTACAAAATGACTTTTTTAGTCTTAGAAACTCATTTTGCAACTTTCTGAACTAAAATTTAAGCATACTAATGGAAATCTCATTTCCGCTGCGTCTCAAAACGAGAAAAAACAGGCTCAATATGAGTTCAGGTTTTTTCTGTGTTATTTTCAATAAAGTTAGTGTTATAAAATGCTAAAATTGTCCATAAAATGGGATTGTGGATTCATTAAACAAGTGATTGGTAACTGTTTAATAAATAAATTAATTGTGAATATTTATTAAATAATAAAGTAATTATAATGTTTCTAAACAGTCGTTATAGTGTAAAAAAAGTATTAATAATATAATTATATAAAAGAAGTGAGATAAAAATATGAGAGAATAACATGAGATAATGAAATGAGATAAACAGATGAGACAATGAGAGAAATGAGTTACAAATTTGGGACAATAGCATGAGACAATGAGATGAGATAAACATGTGAAACATTGAGAGAGATCAGGTAAAAAGATGGGATAATGAGATGAGATAAATAGATATGAGAAAAACATATGAGATACAGAAACCAAAACTAGGTGAGAATTATGTCCATTTCATGGACATTTCGCTTCCAAGTAAGCAAAATAATTTGTTTCCTCATAGAGGAAGCAAGAAATTAATAATATATAAGTTAATTGGGGAAGTGTTAAAAAAAAATTTTAATGCAAAAAAATGTCAAAATATGAATTATTTTACGAATTCTTGATCAATTACAAAAGTTATATAGGTCAATCGATTCGTTTTGAGATAAGGAATATGATTTTTGTATTCATTAAGTTGTATTTTTAGCATAAAAAATTTTTTTGGCAAAAAACGATTTTTTCGATGAAAATAGGTGCTCAAAAAAATTTGGTTGGGTATTTTCAAAAATCCTTGTGTCCAAATTTAGATATTCATGAGCTTAATAAGTCATCCAAATTTTATTGGAATCCGTTAAAGCGTTCTCAAGATATCTTGTACACAAAAAACGCTATACACACACACACACACACATACATACATACACACACACATACATACATCTGGACATTTGCTTAGGAATGAAAATTTTCGCTTTTTAGATGAAAATGAGTCGATTTAGACTATTTTTGGAAAATCGAAAATTTTAACGATCACAAAGCTTCCTCTATGAGGAAGCAAAAATATTAAAACTTGAAATATAAAGATACTTTGATGACATGTAGGATAAAGAGGTGATTATGGAGTTAGATTGTGAAAAACAGAAAATAAGATTCATTTTTTGTCAATATTTTTTTGCAAGTTGTTTTTGAAAAATGAGTTCTCAGTTAAAGATGAGATATTTTAATTTAAATAATAAAGATTAGGATATTATTCGTAATGGAGATATGCTGAATGACAATTACATGTATAAGTTTCAGGAATTATTGGAACTTACATCAGGTGGTAGTTTTCAAAAACAAATTACAGGATATTTAGAAATGTTAGATGAAATAAGAGCAATTAATAAGAATATTCAAATGTTGTTTAGTGGGAATCGACTTTTGGGTCACTGGATTTGCACTTACTATGATAGAAATGAACTTTTTGTTTATGATAGTCTTAATGAGGGTTGTTTAAATGAAGATCAAAGAGAATATTTATGCAGGTTATATTCATTTAAACCTAATGTAGTTTTTTAAGAGTCAACAACTAAATTTTGTTGATTGTGGTGTGTACGCGATTGCGTTTGCTGTTTTTTATATTTTAATATTTAACCTGAAAATGTTGTATATAATTATGCATTAATGAGAACTCATTTGTATATGATGTTTGAAAAAAATGTGTTATCTCCTTTTCCAATAATTATAAAAAATTGTATAAACTTCGAATTGGGAATATTTAATTGTAAGAAAAAATACGTGGAAGATGCGTGAAATTCTATTAAAGTAGTAAAAGCAGGTAATAATTATAAAATATTAGAAACAATAGTAGTAAGAAGATATTTGTTAGCAAGTCTAATGAAAAAGAAAAGTAGAAAAAATAGAGCAGAATACCAGAAAGAATGTAGTGAAATGATGAAATTAAAACGAAAAAAATTGATAACAAAGTAACAGAAATATCAGTTATGGAAGATGTATGTTTATGTAGTGAAACAGATGTAAATTTTTCTAAAAAAAAAACACATAGAAAGTGCTGTTAAAGAATAAAAGAGTGATAATTATTCTGACAAATTAATAATTTCTAGCGATTGTAATGAGACAAGTAAAAAAAGTCGTGCAGAATATAAAAAAAATATCAAAGGCTTAAATTAAAACGTCAAATAATAATTGATGAGAAAGAAAGAGAAATGTTACTTATGAAAGATGTAAGTAGGGAAACAGATTTCTATGTTTGTAGTAAGAAAAATGTTGATAGTCAGTTAAAGTATTAAAGTATTATAAGAAGTAGGAGGAGATGATAACAATAAGAAATTACAAAGAATAGTGAGCCAGACAAAAATTGTTAACGCCTCTAACCAGAAAGTTAAAAAAAGTATAGCAAAATATAAAAAAAACTACCTTCAAAAATTGAAACAGAAGATATGCCATTATAAGAATAAAAATAATGAAATACTATATTCAAAAAATACGCAGGAGAAAGATGTAAGGATTTGTAATGAGAAAATGAAAAAAGGTCACGCAAAATATCAAAAAACAATATTGTCAAAGATTAAAATTAAAAGGTTCCTCCCACCTAGGTCTCCACATACCGGGTGGCGGATTACTACGGAAACCACAATTACTACTGCAGCAATCCGAAGACCCTTTACATCTTCATTTCTTTTTTAAGCAGTTTTTTTTAGTTCCATTTTAGCAAAAGAAATACCAAGAATGAACAAAACCATGAAAATTGTTAAGAAACGCATGATTTACTTTATTTAAAAAGAGAAAAAAATAATAGTTTACGGGGTAAAATTATTTTCAGTAAATATCTGTAAGTCTATTCTTTTAACTCAGTTGAACTTCTAAGAAATATGTTTTTTTAAATTTAGTTTTAACAGATGAGGCGTCACACGTCGCTTTGTATCGAATAACTCGTTCTGTACAATATTACGGAAGTTTTTTCGTACATTAGAACCTGCTGTACAACAAATTTTTGAATCCACCACTTCTATTAAATTGTATCGCTAACAAAGAAACAATTTATTTTTTATCTACCGAAAAACATAAATATTCGATTTTTGCGTTTACTTTATGATACGATCATAATATGTTCCATGAATTTTATTTAACTTTTCCCAATATACATTTTTTCCTTGAAGAATAAGGAAAATTACAATGATCACTGCAGCATTCAAAATCCTGTTTGCATTTCCATTGGCTGTGTTTATAATCAGGTGTCATTCCAACGAACAAGATACTAACAATTAGCAAATAAAAAAAAAGTTTTTGTAAAGTACATGCTATTTTACTCAAAAAGAATCAAATGTCATTGAATTTATAGCAAGAGTTTGCTCTTGCCTTATTAGCATAGAAGTCACAGAGTATAAGCATATTTTTATGGTATTTTTGCATGATAACGTTCCTTTAAAAATACGTAAGAAATACATGCGCTCATTTTATAAACACCTTGCTTTGAACTTTAAACGCAAAAACACCACAGAAATATGAGAATGTCTACATCCTAGGCGCATAAAGACCATGAATTTTCAGGCATAAGAAGTTGTCATTGAGCTATAGTATTTGCTACATAATCGTGAACAGTGTTCATCTTCACGTAAAAAATATTAAAATAGTACATTGAGTACCAAGGAGGCAAAATAAGCCTTTTTTCGCCGAGCGAAATTTTGCATTACGAGTCAAAACCAAGTATTATAAAATATTGCAAGGCGTAAAAATCTTGTTTTTAAGGTACAATTAGTTCTGTATATAAGAAAAGCATCAAAACATGACTAGCACTTCTGACTTAGAAGGCGCTTCGTATAAAGAAGAAAAAATCTTTACACGACAGTCACTTTATATTACCCTTAACTTTTATTTTATAAATATTATTTAATTTGTTAAATGAAGTGAAATATAACTTGCTAACATGCACGAACGCAAAAACAGTGAAGAAAGTATATATGTGAGAGAAAAAATTCAATCCATGGAAGGTCGTAAAATACATAAAACACGTAAAATAGGTTTTAATGTATTTATTAGGTCAATTGCGACGTTTCGATGACTATTTGCGTCATCCTCATCAGGCTGATTTAAAGTTCAACGTTACATGGTTCAAAAATAAAATTAAAAATAAATTTTTATTATTCTTATTATTTAAATAAATTTAAAATCGTCATGATGGTAAAAGCATCTTGTCAAGACGTGAAGAGTGAGTGAAGAAAGTAAGTGTCAAAAAAACCCATTAAGAAATTGAGTTTTTAGGTTTCTAAAATAAATTATCTGTTTGTAATAATTGTATATTTGCGTTGCGTCGGTTATAAAGCAAATGTTATTTTATCTGTATTTTAAGTTCAGAAATGGGTCGTAATATAAGTTATATGTATATCCTATATAAGAAATCAGTTAGTTATAGATATAGGTATACTGCTATGCTTTTCAGAAAGTAAGAGAAAATAAGTTATAGAATTTACCTGGAAAAATAAAGACAGCAATAGCGTGCTAAACGCAAGGAGAGTTCACAGTTGTGATTCTAGAAGCAAGAGAGAATAAGGTTACCTGGGATAGATAAAGACAACAATAGCGTGCGAAACGCAAGGAGAATTCACAGTTTGCGGTTCTAAAAACAATTCCTGGGATAGATAAAGACAACAAAGGGGTGCGAAATGTGAAAGAGGAAAAAATATAACAGGTGTCTGAGGTAGATAAAGGCAGAGTAGAGAGAGAGAGAGACAAAATGAAAAAAGAGATTTTAAACAGTGTGAAAATTCTAAGGCAGCCTTGTATGAACTTGAATAAACATTTTGAAAGTAATTTTGAGTTGTTTAAACAATGTTTTTCATATTTTCTATGTGAAATTTTTGAAAAGCTTACAACTTTTCAATTACCCAAAGGAAAAAGAATGTAATTAATGTAATTTAATTGATTTAATTCAATCGATTGTTTAAACAATTATAATGGTTTAAAATCCCCTTTCGATGAAATCGAGCTAAAATTATGTGGTTTTTTGTCATTTGTATGGAAGATACATAAAGAAGTTATTTATTCATAATTCGCAGTGTATATTCAAATATTTAAAAAATTTTAATTTGTTTAAACAATTTGTGGAAACAATTTAATTTTCCCATATTAGACGTTTACTAATTTTTTTCATTAACTCAAAAAGGAAGATTTTTAATCTTTTTTATCTCATACTTACCCAGAAAGTTATTTTCCTTAATAAACAGCATATTAATTTAGAAAAAGATTTATATCATACAGTATTGTTATTTAGGCAAGATAATAATAAGAAAGGTACAGTGTGATAGCAGGTAGCTTAAGATTTAAATTTAGTTGGAATTTTTTTTATAAAAGTAGAAAAGGAAATTGTATCTTGTTTTATCTTTTGCATTATTGCTTATTTTCTCTTGTCAAAATCAAGTTGTTCCTGCACGTGTATTCTGACAATATTCGAGTATTAAGTTTATTATTTTATACCAATAGCCATTTACCTCTGTAAAACTCATCGAACAGCTAAATATTTCCTATCCTTCAGGAATATTTTAATCTTTGTACATTGACTACGTTGTAAATCTAGAAACTTTTTGAATACAAATAACCTAAGTTCGGGCTACCTTTACTCCGCTCTGTCATCAAGGGATTATGTTAAGAATCAACTTTATGACGCGACGTAGCCATCTGCAAATTGCTTTTTAAATATGTCAAAATTGTACCTCCATTTTGATTTTCTCCCACTACTATTGTTATCCCTACCATGTATTTTTGGGTCCTTCGACAGTCAGGACATAGCCGATGTTCACCAGAATCCTACAAGTTAAATTTCTCTAAAATTTACTTAATGACCTAATTGCCCTCAAATATAATTAACTCTTTAAATTAAACGTATCATTTTATTGAGTTAAAATATCTAGTATGACACTTGATAAAGAAAAATCAAGTTTGCATAAAAAGTCGTATTAGTCACAACAGGGTAACTGGAAAAAATTAAAAAAACTACATTGTTATGGGAAAATTGGCAAAGTAAAAATATTGATAAATTAGAAAATTAGAAAATTGGAAACATTTGTAAGATAGTAATTTGAGACATTGGATATTTGGTCATTGGAAAATTGGCAAATTAGGAAAATAGAGAAGTGGTTATTGTAAAATTGGAGAAATTGAAAATTAATAAACTGGAAGATTGGCAAATTATAAAATTGTTTAAACTGGTAAATTAACAAATTGGAAATTTGGTTATTGGTAAATTGTTAAAGTAAAAAAATTTGTAAATTGAGAAATTGGAGATTTGGTTATTGGAAAATTGACAAATTAGAAAATTGGAAAAGTAGTTATTGGAAAATTAAAAAATTTTAAATTGGTAAATTGGAAAATTAACAAAATATAAAAATTCGTAAACTGGTAAAAACAAAAATTGAAGATTTTTTTATTAAGAAATTGTCAAATTAAGGAAATTGGTAAAGTATAAAATTGGACAATTAGAAAATAAAAAAACGAGAAGAGCATAATTTAGCGCGCGTAGCGTGCTTTGGAAGTTCTAGTAATTTAGAACTCTACTTCATTCAATACATTGAATAGTATAAATGGTATAAAAAAGGTAGCATTGAAGTTAGGTTAACTGTCAGATGACGATTCGGCGAAATATTGTGTTTCCGCTCTATACTTTTTCTTCGATTTACGAGAAAATTTTAATCAACAGACTACTAAAAATTAAATGTTTGTTTAAGTTGAACCATGAATTTTATATTCTAATAATCAAACTATGAAATAATAATAGTTTTCTAGTTTTTGCCTAGTATGATAGTCGGTTTAATAAAATTAAAACACGAGTTTATTAAATATTAATCTACAAGGTTTTTCAGTGTATTTATGTTTGAATGATCAGAATAAACATGTTTTATTGTTTGCAAACAAAGTAGTAGAGAAGACCGAAGAGGAAAGTAACAGAGGTGAAAAACCCTTACAAAAAACAAGTACAGAATTCAGTATTAAGTTAAATACTGGGTTAAGTACTGGAAAACCAGTACTTTTTCACTATAAATTGTTGAACATTTTTTCATGTTGCGCACTAAGTTTCTATGGCTCCTGCTGCACAATATTTTTTTGTTGTAAATGAAATATAGAGAAGAATACATTAAAGGCACAATCACTGTTCCACTGAAATTTAAAAAAAAATTTTTACTGTGCTTAAAAAAATATACTGCGCGATATATTCTATATAGCGCTTCAATGTTTGAGTTATTATTTTCTTTTTTATTTTATGACTAATTTATGTGACTAATTTATGTGACTAATTCTCATGACTAATTCTCACTCTAATTTTCGAGTGAATCTCCACTTGAACTGGAGTGAAATTTCACTCCTAAGAATGAGATTTTACTCTTATAGAGAAGCTCAATTTTCACTTTTCGTGGAGTGAAAACTCGTTCCAAAAAATTTAGAAAGTACATACGTGTATTCAAGTATATCTGTTTTTAAAAGTTAACACACCATTTAAGAAATTATGTGCAGCTAGCTGTCGT
Source organism: Ganaspis brasiliensis (assembly GCA_037103525.1). Classification (NCBI taxonomy): domain Eukaryota; kingdom Metazoa; phylum Arthropoda; class Insecta; order Hymenoptera; family Figitidae; genus Ganaspis; species Ganaspis brasiliensis. The sequence continues at coordinate 581,736 of JAZKLR010000311.1, forward strand.
CTCCATAGATTTTGTTTTTCCTATCATAATAGGATAAAGACATCTGTTACTGCAACAGTCAGAGTGCGCTTTACATCGCCATCTGCTATGCAAACAAACTGGTAACACTTCAGAAATTGAAATTCCAACACTTAGCAAAGAAATAAAAATTTGTATGAAATACATCATTTTCATTTTCAGGAAAGTAACGGTAACCACGCAATTTATTCTGTTAAACTGTTTGAAGTTCTGACAACAATCTTTCTGTTTATCCAATTTTAACAAATGATAACATAATTTTAAAAAAGCATTCAATATTAAACGCAGTCCGGTTTTCTGTAATACTGATAACATAACACTGTTCGGTTCTTAAGGTTTTTAAACCATTTTATTTATATTTATATATTATTACTCTATAAGCTAATGTTATATCGTTCAATTTTGCTTTCTTATAGAGGAAGCTTTGTGATCGTTAAGATTTTTGATTTTTAAAAATAGTCCAAATCGACTTATTTTCATCTAAAAAGCCTAAATTTCCATTCCTAAGCAAAAGTCCACACGTATGCGTGCTCGCGCGTGGGTGTGTGTGGTAACTTTTTTGTCGCTTGGATGTCTTGAGAACGCCTTAACAGATTTTTATATTTGGATGGTTAATTAAGCTCATAAAATTATCCACATTTGAGCACAGGGATTTTTTAAAATACCAAAACAAATTTTCGTAAATTTTCCAACGCCCTTAAATATATCTTATTCCAAAAAAGGACACCTTCTTAAAACTCTCTGGAAAATGGGGTAAATAATAAAAAAACATCGTGTATTAATTTTTAAACTAGTTTTACTCATTTTACTGTATTTATCAAGAAATAATATTTTTAAAAACTTTAATTTAATAGCCTAACAGTAACAAAGTAATAAGATATCGAAAAATATCGATATATCAAATTCTCTAACGATAATATCATATTTCATGGCGTAAAATAAAAAAATTTTAATTAGGTGTCTCAAAAAATTATTGAAGAAAGTGTATAATCGATAATATGAAAATAAATACATTGAGAATTGGTGTCTGTCGATCTTAGGATACATAAGACCATTTTTTGAGCCTCAGTAAACATTAGTATACAAACACAAATATTAGTAAAATCATTTAAGAATACTATTATACGATAAATAAATATTTTAACGTTAAGTACTTATTCTAAATCTTCGTCTATGCAAACAACAAAAATGACAGAAAGCTTTAGGCGCTGTCACCTTAGGCAAAAATTCTATACATAATGTCCATCTTGGGGCCATTTATAGGCGCCGTTTAAAGCACTCAAAGTTTCCCATACAAAATATACATGGGGGAAAAATACTTTTTCGTAGAATTGGTACAAAATCCGTGAAAATTAATATTTTTTGATTGGCTAATTCTGTTTCTTTTCAGGAGAGTCCAAAGAATAACTTACAAAAATTGTATTAAAAATATGAACGTCTTAATATGTTGATAACTCTGTGAAATATTAGCGAAATGAAATTTTTTATAGACCTTTGGAAAGCTTATAAAACTTACCGATAAATGGTCCTATTTTAAAGTTTTTTCGAGTCATAAAAACGGAGATTCGATGTCATAAAAACAAGTGAATTTTTCGTTTTTTGTAAATTTTCATTGTTTAAGTTTGGTAGGCTGCATTTTCTAGAAAAGTAATAGACTAATCTTAATAAAACCTTGAACTTTTAACTTCAAAATAAGCAAAAAGAAAACTTTAATATCTTGACGAAAAAACGCAACGATTCTAGTGCTCGCTCCACTTTGGCTGCTTAATACATGACAATTAGGACGTTTTGTTCTTTAAACACTTTTACTTATAACTTTTGAATTAGTCAAGATATTTTAATTTTCTTAGGTTTATTTTAAAGCTAATAATTCAAAGTTTAATTTAGCTAAATTTAAAAATTTTACAATTTATTTTCTAAAAAACGCAGCCCACCAAACTTGAACAATGAAAATTCACAAAAAACGAAAAATTCACCTGTTTTTATCACATTGAATCTCCGTTTCTATTAATTGAAAAGGCATTAAAATAGGACCATTTATCGGCAAATTTTACAAGCTTTTCAAAGGTGTATAAAAATTAACATTTAAAGAAGGTCATGTTTTTAATCCTATTTTTATAAATGGTCACACAATTTTGGCCGTTTGTGTACATATTTTTTTTCAACAGCATTTTTGTTGTTTGTTGTTTGGGAAGGATAACTAATCATTATTATATTGTTTTAAAAATTGAAGTTTTAAATATAATCCATTCTCATTTCCGGGGTGCCAATGATGTCTCTGTAACACGCAAATTGAGAATGATTAATAAGCTGTAAAATTGGAAGTTAGTTATTAAGGGGGATCCTTTTATAGGAGGCCTGAAACTAGCGTTTTTTAAAAATTTTTTTTGAGAAGAAAAAATAACTTAGACCTCCAGGATTTTTGGGATATTTTTGTATTTGAAGAAACAATTAAACCGGCAATCTGTCACGACGGATTTTGGTGGCACGAGCGAAATAAGAGACCGCTAATCAGTGAAGAGGAATGAGTTTTTTTACGAAACAATAGTATAGATACAAATTTTGAAAACGAAACCAAAAACAAAAACGCAAGTTCGATTTAAAAATTTTTTTTTTTTTGGGAAAATGTAAGTTTAGCTTTATGATCATTACGATCGTTGTTTATATTTTAAAATCGTCGCGATAGTGTTTGGTGTTATTAGAATTTTAAAAGTTTATTAAATTTATAGAGAGAAAATAAATTAAAAAATTAAAGTGGAAAAAACTAAAAAAAGAAGGCTATATAGTACAGTGTAGTGACAGAAGAAACAAGAAAACTGGAAAAGTGAAATGTATGCTGAAATAAAAAAAAAGGTTATAAGTCAAAAATTATAAATTAATTATTAAATTAGTAAATGAAAAATATTATTAATTGCTTTGTTAACTCCATAAAACGATTAAATATATTTTTGATTTATAAACATATTGTTAATTGAACTAGATTATTCAAAATAAGAATTTTCCATTTCATTAGCCTAGTCAAATTTAATCAATAAATATTATGTATTTTGAATAAAGAAAATAATAAAATATATACAAAGTATAAATTTATGTTACTTTAAATTTCTTGAGTGAATCTTAATTGTCAATTTAATTTGTAAATATTTTATAATGAAGAAAGGTTCACTGAATTTATGTATTAAAAATATATATTGTTTAGTAGGTACTTGTCTTAAGCTATATCCTTTAAATTTACATTTTTCTTTTGATTGCCAATTAAATTAATAAATATGATATATTTTAAATGAAGAAAATAAATATATATGAAGTATAAATTTATTTTGCTTTAAATTTGTTGAACAAACTGCTTTTTTCAATTTAAGGTTCAAATTTTAATTTTTGATACTAATTCTTATAAATTTAATATTTTATAATTCAGAAAGGTTAAATTAATTTATATTAATAATATTTTTAGTAATTATCTTATTAAATCTTATTTCGTTAGTACATTTCCAGTATGGAGTAGGATAATTATATATTTAGGAAAATTAAGTTTTAGAATAGTATTTCAATACTAAAAGTAGTAAATTTTTAATATTAATTAAATTTGTAACCTAATAAAAATTGAATACCTATAGATTAAAATTATGTTAAATAAAAGTTTACATGGATGTAAATTAAAATTAATTTAAATTATAATAAAGGTTATATATAAAATTAAATTGTGCTATTTAAAAATTACATAAAATCATTCTTTAGTGTAATGAGAGCAACTGTGTTGATTACAATTCAAATTTTATTGACTCATTTTATATATTATTAATTTTAATAATTTGCTGTAATAGTGTATTTTTTATTTTTTACTTGTGTTTCTTTGTCAACTTTTTGTTATATATTTGTTCTTTTAATTAAAAACAATAAATTGTTTTACAGTTTCTGATGAGGATGGCTGAGCTATCGTAACGTAAACTTTAAAAAAAGTTTTTTTTGTTTTTTTTTCACCTTGACTTGGATAGATCGATATTTTCTCTAATTTATTTTACATAAAACAAAGTTTGTATCAAGTAAGAATTAAAATTATCCAACTTGAAGAAGATAAGTACTAAATATATTATTAATATAAATTGATTTAATCTTTAATTTATAAGAATTAGTTCTAAAAGAGAATCTGAAAATTAAATTTTAAATTACAGTTTATTTAACAAAAAGAGGTTACATGGGTTTCAAAAAACAAAAACAAAAAATAAATTTTTTTAATAATTTTTTTTATGTAATAAACGAATTAATTTATTGAGTCCTTTTATCACATAAAAGTACATTATTTAAAGAATAAATTTAAAAAATTTCATTAAAAAATTATAAAAATTGAGCCATTGAGGACTGACGTTTTAACACCACTAGGAAAAAACTGTTTTTGAGATGGACATTATAATTCCATATAGCATCATCCGAAATCAAAAAACGAAAAATTTTCTGTTAGTATAAATCTTATAAATTTGAAGGTTCAAAAAGTCGGATTTTTCAGGATATTGGCGGAATTTTCGTTATCCATAAAAATAATCAATAGATAGTTGCTGATTGGAAATATGAAATTATAAATTTCCTAAATTTAGAATGATAAGAACGATATTTTTCGATTTCAAACTATTGTGTGACAGTCGAATATAATGAGAGAAAATCCAAAAATTCTCTTTCCTCTCTCTCTCTCTCTCTCTCTCTCTCTCTCTCTCTCTCTCTCTCTCTCTCTTACCTAGAGTTTTAATCAGAATAACTTGAAACTTGTGGAAAATATTCTTGACATGTTATACTATTAAATAAAAATTTTTTTTAAAGATTGATTTTTTCAAGTTTTAAAACCCATGTTACCCCTTAAAGTAATAAAAATTTATACTTTATATTATATATATCTTTATTGTCTTTATTTAAAATACATAATATTGATTGATCTATCAAAAAGCATTAGTATTCTATTTTTGCGTTCAGTTCATGACACGATCATAATATGTTCCATGAATTTAATTTGATTCTTTCCAATTTATGTTTACTATAAATATTATAGCAAAATTCAAACATTTTTAATATTAAAGAATATTCAAAAACCTTCATATATTAGAGTTTATTAAGACTCTGATGTTTAGTTTGCTAACTCACAGACAAGAAAACTTATTTATCCGCTGCATCTACGAGTTGGTCCTCGAGATCTTCTTCCCGCTGAACGAAGAGCATTACAGTGATCACTGCAACATTCGGAATCTGTTTTGCATCCCCATTGGAGGTGTTTGCAATCTGGTGTCATTGCAGCAAACGAAATACCAACAATTATTGAAAAAATACAAGTTTTTATGAAATGCATGCTTTTTACTCAAAAAGTATCAGATGACAATTGTTATAATATGGAATTTTTTAAAGTGAACCGCAAAGACTACTTTATTAAACTGTTTAAAATTTCTGAGAAAGAAACAGAAATTTTTTTTTATTTATCTAGTTTTATCAACTATCGTTTATCACTGACAAGACAACGAGGGCAGCTTTCTTTATTGTCTACTCGTAAAACATAAATTGCAAAATTGTTCCACAAACTCTCAGTATTATAGACAAAGTAATACGAAATTCACAATGTTTATAATGCCCGAAAACATTGAAAGAATAAAATTAATTCTTAGTGTGATCTAATTGAAAAATGATCAATGAGGGATTTTCAAGAACAGGTTTAAAAATCGGGTGGTTATCGTTAATGTATATTTAAAAGAAAAGAGAGTCTAGATGAGACCTATGCGGAACACCACGAGATTAAAAAAGTACTCAGATTGAAAAACGTCATGAACACAAATAGATTGTGGTGTACCGATTAAATAACTTTTTAACCAATGAAGTAGAATTGAAAGGATATCAAACTTTTAAAGTTTAAAGAGTGTAGGACTGTTATTCATTCTTTCCTTAAAAAAATTAATTCAAATAACATCGATCTGAAATTTCGTTTTCACTTATAACAGTTGCATATGAGTTATCCAACTGGGAAACGAACGTTCTTAAGAAATTTTTTAGAGCGTTTTTTAATGTCCATAAACATTCTGGAAAATTGAACTTTTATTCCGACGACGCAAAGTGGACTGAAACTGGAATTTACTGTTCAAAATTGACTACAGGTCACAAATCTTAACCGATTTCAAAAGTTTTTTTTTTAAATGATCAGCGATAAATTCTTAAAAAAATGGTATTTCCAGATTTTTAAATTAATTATTTAAAACATTTATAAATAAACAAATAAAAGAAGATATTATAATTTTTGTAAAAATAGTTGTGTTTAAAAAATGAAAATAATAATAGCTCAGACACATATTAACCAACAAAATCATATTTAGCAATCGCTTAAGGTATAAACAATTGTATATGTGGATAAAATAATTGTTATAAACAATTTACTTAATTATATAACTTTCAAGTGAAATTGTCAACTTTTTTATAAAGTAAGTTTCTTTGACAAAAATAACAGTAAAAGAGTCTTCTGGTGTCGCTGAATAAGAATTTTATGTCAATTTCACAGTTAACAGCTGTCAAAAAAAGTGCGAACATTTTAAAGAAAGTAAATATTAATTTTAATAGTTAGATAAATAATTTTGATTTGCAATTATAGTAATAATTAAGAAAATTGTTACATTTATAAATGTTATAAATAATTAATTTAAAAATCGAGAAAGTCCATTTTTTTAAGAATTTATAGCTGATCATTTAAAAAAAAAACTTTTGAAACCGGTTAAGATTTGTGACCTGTAGACGATTTTGAACAGTAAATTCCATTTTCTTTTAAAAAAAATCGCACAGAGACATTCAAAGAACGTTCCAGAAACAATAAAAAAAAAATTTTTTTTAGAAAAAAGTCACGTGAAAAGCCCGATTTATTCATCTTTAACCATGTTCTTTTTTAACATTTTGTCTACTTATCTCCCTATTTCAAAACCTTATGTAGGATCTGATGTAGGTTCTTAGGTAAGATCTTACCTAGTAAAATACATATGTTAGTTCTGATGTGATTTCTTATGTAAGAAATTACGTGAGATCTTACGTGTGCATTTGGCAAAAGATCTAACGTAAGTTCTTATGTAATTTCTTATGTAGGTTCTTAGGTAAGTTCTTATGCTTTCCAAAGAATGAAAAAATTTAATTTTCATATTTTTCATTTTAAAAAATTTTATCTTCGTAAATTAAATTATTATTATTTGTTTTATTTTTAGATTTAATTTTTAGACATTTTTGCTAAAATGTCTAAAAACTTTCAAAAACATATTATTAACAAGGTCATTCATAACCATTCATAATAGTTTGAAAGGACATTTTATTATTTTTTTTTTTTAAGAAAGATGTCTTGTATCTTTTTCTTTCGCAGTGATAATTTCTTGCTCCTTATATAAAACCTATGAGATCAGTTCATTTGCGAGGAGGAATGAAGGCAGCCCTCCGACGGCAAACCGAAGAAACAATGTCTCGGGATTATTCTGTTTCAAACCGTTCCAGCTGTAAAGTGTACACGTCAAGATAGTTTGTTTATATTGTGCAAGGTTTCAACTGAAAGGTTATAAATTGATATATATTTAAAAAACTTTTAATAAAGTGTGGTACCCTAAATAATTTTAAGTTATCAAGAGGACGAAAATTTATTGAATATGTACAACATGACAGTTATAATATTGGTAAGTTTTTATAATTTAATTGTGTTTAAACATTTTCATAAAAGTAAGGTTATTGTTTTGAAATATATTATACTCCATTTAAATAATATTACTTTGTTAAAATTGTGTATTGTTTAGAATATTGCAATTAAGATAAATAAAAGTCATCAATTACTTAACTTTTCTCTCATTTTTCGTTAAAAAAAAGTTGCCGATTTGTTAACATAAACAAGTCATCTATTTGATATCTTTTTGGGAATTGGAAAAGTTATCAAAATGAATAACTGTTTTTTTCCACAAAAGTGACATTATTGGGCGGACATTAGAGGAGTTTTAGGTATACAAAACTCAAAATGTTAACAGTTAACGTTTCAATGTTGGCATTTTGATGCCTTTTAGTTTACTGTGTGCCGCCTGGGAATAGATGTTTTTTGTTTTAAATCAATTACTTTTGAAAAAATGTATTTTTATATTAATTATAAGATTTCTAATTTTCATTATTTAATTATTGATTCTCCTGATTCTAAATTTTAAATCAATTGACAAATTTATATAGTTTATTTTCAATAATATTAATGTATTACAATACAAACGTGTCTTATTTCAAGCTACTTTACAGATTTTAATAAAGATTCAACGAATTTTAAATTTAATATGAAAATTAATGAATATTTTATGTGATAATTTATAATAATATATGAATAGTTTGCATAATAATATTTCGTTTTTTAATTACTTCCAAAAAAGACAATATAAATAAGAATAAAGAATGAAATATCATGATATAATTAGAAAAAAGCGAGCACTGTTTTCAAATATTTTTTAAGATTTTTAAATACCTTCTTTATTCCTCTTTTAATCATTTTTTTTTTAATTTGAAATCTTCTTCTCTATTTTAAATAAAAAGAAGTACCAAATTAAATTTCTTTAAATAAATGTTGTATTTTTATCTCAAAATGCTTATTTTTTATTGGTGAATTATTAAACTTATTTAATTTCTAATTTTGTTATAGGTTTCAAATTAGGATCAATTATAATTTTAATCAGTTCAATTGTAAAAATAAAAAATAAGATTCACTAAAAGAGGCGCATGAATATTCCCTAAATCTCATTTAGCCTAAATCCCATTGAGCCTAAAATAAAAAAGCCTAAAATGCATTCAGCCAAAATTCCATTTAACCTAAATTCCATTTAACCTAAATCTCGTTTGACCTAAATTCCATTAAACCTAAATTTCATTTTACCTAAATCCCATTCAATCTAAATTCCATTTAACCTAAATCTCATTTAACCTAAAACTCATTTAACCGAAATACCATTTACCCTAAATTTCATTTAACCTAAATTCCAATTAACCTAAATCCCATTTAACCTAAATCCCATTCAACCTAAATTCCGTTTAACCTAAATCTCATTTAACCTAAATCCCATTTAACCTAAAACGAATTTAGTCTAAATTCCATTTAACCTAAAATGCATTCAGCCTAAATCTCACTTCACCTAAATCCCATTAAACCTAAATCTCATGTAACCTAAATTCCACTTAACCTAAATCCCATTTAACCTAAAACGCATTTAGTCTAAATTCCATTTAACCTAAAATGCATTCAACCTAAATCCCATTTAACCTAAATTCCGTTTAACCTAAATCTCATTTAACCTAAATTCCACTTAACCTAAATCCCATTTAACCTAAAATGCATTTAGTCTAAATTCCATTTAACCTAAAATGCCCTCAGCATAAATCTCACTTCACCTAAATCCCATTTAACCTAAATTCCATTTAACCTAAAATGCATTCAGCCTAAATCTCACTTCACCTGAATCCCATTTAACCTAAATCTCATTTAACCTAAATTCCACTTAACCTAAATCCCATTTAACCTAAAACACATTTAGTCTAAATTTCATTTAAGCTAAAATGCATTCAGCCTAAATCTCACTTCACCTAAATCCCATTTAACCTAAATCTCATTTAACCTAAATTCCACTTAACCTAAATCCCATTTAACCTAAAACGCATTTAGTCTAAATTCCATTTAACCTAATATTCATTCAGCCAAAATCTCACTTCACCTAAATCCCATTTAACCTAAAACTTTTCTTGATTCAACTATATTTATCCTTAAATTAAAAAAAGTTTTAGGTTTAATGGAATTTAGGTTAAATGGGATTTAGGTTAAGTGGAATTTAGGTTAAATGATATTTAGGTTAAATGGGATTTAGGTGAAGTGTGATTTAGGCTAAATGCATTTAAGGTTAAATGGAATTTAGACTAAATGCGTTTTAGGTTAAATGGGATTTAGGTTAAGTGAAATTTAGGTTAAATGGAATTTAGACTAAATGCGTTTTAGGTTAAATGGGATTTAGGCTGAATGCATTTTAGGTTAAATGGTATTTAGACTAAATGCGTTTTAGGTTAAATGGGATTTAGGTTCAGTGGAATTTAGGTTAAATGAGATTCAGGTTAAATGGGATTTAGGTGATGTGAGATTTAGGCTGAATGCATTTTAGGTTAAATGGAATTTAGACTAAATGCAATTTAGGTTAAATGGGATTTAGGTTTAATGGAGTTTAGGTTAAATGAAATTTAGGTTAAACGGAATTTAGGTTAAATGGGCTTTAGGTTAAATGGAATTTTGGTTAAATGGGATTTAGGTAAAATGGAATTTAGGTTAAATGGAATTTAGGTTGAGTGGGATTTAGGTTAAATGGAATTTAGGTTAAATGAAATTTAGGTTAAATGGGATTTAGGTTAAGTGGAATTTAGGTTAAATGAGATTTAGGTTAAATGGGATTTAGGTGAAGTGAGATTTAGGCTGAATGCATTTTAGGTTAAATGGAATTTGGACTAAATGCGTTTTAGGTTAAATGGGATTTAGGTTAAGTGGAATTTAGGTTAAATGGAATTTAGACTAAATGCGTTTTAGGTTAAATAGGATTTAGGCTGAATGCATTTTAGGTAAAATGGAATTTAGACTAAATTGCGTTTTAGGTTTAATGGGATTTAGGTTAAGTGGAATTTAGGTTAAATGGAATTTAGACTATATGCTTTTTAGGTTAAATGGGATTTAGGCTGAATGCATATTAGGTTAAATGGGATTTAGGCTGAATGAAGTTTAGGTTAAATGGAATTTAGGTTGAATGGATGTTAGGTTTAATGAGATTTAGGTTAAATGGAATTTAGGCTGAATGCATTTTAGGCTTTGTGATTTTAGGCTCAATGGGATTTACGCTAAATGAGATTTAGGGAATATTCATGCGCCTCCCAAAATTTTCACAAAAAAAGCGCTGATCACAAAAATCAAGTACTTAAAATAATTTCATAAAATTAAAGAAAAGTAACTATTTATTAATAGAAGTTTGAATTAATAAAAGAATTTAGAATCGATAAATTGAAAGATTAATTGATTTGAATTATATTAAAGTTTGGATCGATTTAAAATTTCCAAATTTCTTTAAATTCTTATAATTATATTATAAATTATTAATGTTTAAACATCTAAAACATAAATTGTGAGAATTTGAAAATATTTGAAGTTCATAATAATTCTAGCATGAATTAATCAAATTCGAACAATTAAAAGTTTTAAGTAATTTAAATTTAATATTACTAAAATTTTACAAATTCATACTTCTTATACTAATTATTAAAGTTTGAAGCAATTAAAATTCGTATTAATAAAATCAAGTTTAAAATTTTTAATTTAATTTAATTTGTAAAGGTGAAAAATTGGAAAAATTGTAACCATGGATTAAATTAAAAATGAGTTATAAATTTTAAAACTTTAGTTATATTTCAATTTTGATTAATTCAAGTTTGAAATATTTTCAATTTGAATTGATAGAAGTTGGGAATTTTTTAATTTGGAAGAATGAAAAAATATTGATAAAAATTTTAAAGTATGGTTTGTTATTAATTGAATTGCGTAAAAAAAATTAAAAATAAGGAATTCTTATTATCAAAAGATGTTTTGAATAAATTAAGTTTGCATAAAAGTTTAAATATATTTTGTTCACAACACTATTGAAAAAGAAATATTCTTACTTTTTTAACTGGGGAAGAAAATTTAATTTATTTTTTAAAATTTCTTTTTATTTATTAATATGTAATAAATTTTAATAAATTGAAATTAATTCTGATAATATATAATTAATTTTATCTAAATAAGTTTATACTTTATTTTTTGCATTTAAACTATATACTAGCCAATAAAATACGCGCGTTTTTTTTTGCTTAGTAATAATAATAATCGTAAACTTTATTCATTCATTCTTTCATTCTGTTCACACCTATAGATGTTTTTCTGTTTTAAATCAATAACTTTTGAAAAAATGTATTTTTATATATGATTTCTAATTTTACTTATAATTATTTATTAATTCTCCTGAATTTTAAATTTAAATTAAGTAATAAATTTATATTTTATTTTTAACAATAGTGTATTAAAATATAAATGCGTGTTTTACTTTAATATACTTTACAGTTTTTAATAAAGATTGAAAACACTTTAAACATAATATAAAAATTAATGAAAAAATATGTAGATATAAATAATTTAAAAGAATTTAATGTTTCCAATATATTCGACGATTTAATTATAATTTTATTAAATACAACATGAATAAGAATAGAAATGAATATTATAAAATTAAATTGAAGAAAGCGAGCAGAGTTTTTCAATATTTTTTAAGGCTTTTAAATGCCGTCTTTATAATTTATTCCTTTTTTTTGGTAGACTTAGGTACATTTGTTAAACTAAATATATTTTCGGTTGATATAAAAATTCCTGAAAATTTTAAGCGTAGAAGTTTAAATTGAATGATATTTCAATTTTTGGAAATTAAGATTTTAAATTGTTTCAAATAATTCTTAGGAAAAGAAGTCTGCATCAATAAAAAATTTAGAATCGGTAAATTTAAGTATTAATTGATTAAAGTTTGGATTAAATATAAGTTTGAATCTATTTGAAATTTCCAAATTTCTATCAGTTGAAATTAATAGTTTTTATATTTGCAAATGATTTCAGGTTCCATTGTTTCGAATTTTTTAAAATATTTTTAGACTTAAATAGTAGAAATTGTAATCATAAAGTTTTGATTAATTTAAGTTTTAATATTATAATACATATTTTTTATAATTTGAAGATTTTAATATTGGCTGAAGTTTTAAATTCCTAATTTAAATATGCATTGTTAAAATTAAAAAATATTTATAGGTTTATAATAACTTTAACATGAATTGATTGACGCTTGAACCATTAAAAGTTTTAAATAATAATTGAAGTTTATTATTATTCAAATTTGAATAATTCATAATTCTTACATATATCTTATTTTAATACACTTTTTGAGCCTCAGATACAATAAAGATACCATAATATCATAGTTTAAGACACTTTCGAGACACTTGTTTTTAGAGTAAACTAATTAAAATTTGAAACAATTTGCATTCATATTAATAAAATCAAGTTTAAAATTTTTAATATAATTTAATTTGTAAAAGTTAAAGATGAAAATAAAATAAAATGAACTCATTTTTATTTTATTTCTAAAAAACACTAATTATTTCAATCTTTCACTTTTACAAATTGAATTAAATTAAAAACCTTAAACTTGATTTATAAATCTTAAAACTTTAGTTACCTATATCTCAATGAATTTTGATTATAATTGAAGTTTGAAATAATTTATATTAATAGAAGTTGAGAATTTTATAATTTGAAAAAATTAAAATTTATATCGATAGAAATTTTTTAGAATGGTTTGTTACTAATCGAATTTCGTATTGTTTAAAGAAACTTAAAAAATAAAGATTTAATATCAATAGAAGTTTGGAATAAAATAAATTTGCATAGAAAATTGTATTAATAAAAAATATTTTGTTCAAAAAACTATTTAAATAAATATTCTTATTTTTTGTAACGTACTATGGAAACTTTTTAATTTTAACTTAGGAAGAAAATCGTAGTTATTCTCTAAAATTTCCTTGTGTTTGTTAATTTATAGCACATTTTAATAAATAAAAAATAATTTACAAAATTTAATTTGATAGTATAATTAATTTAATCTCAATAAGTTCAGTTTATTTTTGCATTGAAACCATTCAAAAATGTAATTCTCGCGCGCTTTAGCGCGCGTATTTTTGGCTAGTTTTTTTTATTTTAATATAAAGTAATTAATAACACGGGTCTACAAAATCAGACTTTTTTTTATTAGATATCGGAGTGGTTTCCGATGTATTTTTGTGCGCTGAACACGATGCCGGGTTCTAAAATAGCGCATCACGTCATGATTTTGAGAAAAGTGGGGGTAAAGACCCCCAAAAACGTGTTTTTGGAGTTTTTCAACATTCTTTTCCTCTTTAACCTGACGTGCTAGAAACTTCAATAAGGTCTTAAATTAAAGCTTGAAATGTGCACTTTAAGATCCATATTTGAAATAATAAAAAAAAAATAGAGGCTTTAGAGAAAAGTGGGGGTAAAGACCTCAAAAAACTCGTTTTTGGGGTTTTTCAATATTTTTTTTTTCTTTAACCTGACGTGCTAGAGACTTTAATACGGTCTTAAATGAAAGCTTAAAATGTGCACTTTAAGCTCCATATTTAAAAGACCAAAAAAAAATAGAGGCTTTAGAGAAAAGTGGGGGTAAATATCTCAAAAAACGTCTGTTTGGGATTTTCCAATATTTTTTTTCTCTAAAGCCTCTATTTTTTTTAGTTCTTCAAAAATGGATTCTAAAGTGCACATTTCAAGCTTTAATTTAAGACCTTATTGAAGTTTCTAGCACGTCAGGTTAAAGAAAAAAAAAATATTGAAAAATCCCAAAAACGAGTTTTTTGAGGTCTTTACCCCCACTTTTCTCAAAATCATGACGTGATGCGCCATTTTGGAACCCGGCATCGTGTTCAGCGCACAAAAATACATCGGAAACAACTCCAATATCTAATAAAAAAAAAACTTGTAGACCTGTGTAATTCTTAGATATTAAAAACACATTAATTAATTTAATACATTTCCACATTTTCATTATCTTCTTGACAGTGAATATTTTTAAAAGTTCCATTTTTGAAAATTTCTAATTTACAAAATTATTCGGACCGTTATTTATTTTTTGTCGTTTTTAAAAACTCCTAATTAATAATTTTTGTCTTTAAAAAACACATTATTCAATTTCTCACGTACAAACCAATTAGTTATTCTTCTCTAATTAAAAAAATATCTGACATTCCAATTTGCAAAATATAACAGTAGCTAACTTTTTTCGCTTTTTAAAAAACGAAAATAATTTTTTTTTTCATAACACGTTATTTAATTTTACACTTACAAACAAGTTTCCTATTCTCCCCTAAATGTATTTGAGAAATATTTATAAAAATTTTGTAGAATGAAGAATGGCCTATTACGTGTTTTAAAAAAAGATATAAGAAATGAATTACAGGGAAGTAAAAATCGAAAAAATATATTTACCGGGAAGTACAGTTTTGTTAATTAAAATATTAAATACATTTTTAATGAAAGAAACTTGTTTGTAAGAGTGAGACTGAATCATGTAATGGTAAAAAAAAGATTATTTTCTTTTTTGAAAATGAAAAAAGTTAGCTACTGTTATAATTTGCGAATTAAAATATGAGATATTTTTTTAATTAGAGAAGAATAAGAAATTGGTTTGTACGTGAAAAAATTAAATTATGTGTTTCTAAAAGACAAAAACTATTAATTAGGAATTTTTAAAAACGACGAAAATTAGATACCGGACAAATAATTTTAAAAATATTAAATTTAAAAAATTTTTTACTTTTGGGAAGATAATAAAATGTTGGAATGCATTAAATTGATGCAAGTGTTTTTATTAGCCAAACATAATTAATTGGGTTCCTTTTAGATAAAAAAAACTAATTACTGTTTAGTTAAATTTTGGAAAAGAATTTTTTTTTGTACTAAAAGTTATAATTTTTGTGTTTCATTGGGCAGAGAATAATTGTATATTGTTTTGAAATTACAGAAAATTCCTGTCGGAAGGTATAAATGTTCTAATTAGAATACTTAAATACTTTATACTTTTAGTTTGGCATCTTCATGAGATAAACTATTGTTTTGGGAGCCATTGATCCTTTTTCGTTTTTGATATTTTTTGCTTTGGTGGTTTCGCCTCTTGATAAAAGAACAATTGTGAATCAAGGTCAATGATTAATTAAACCTCTTGTGATCTTTATTTTCTGTTTTTTGATTTTCTGCGAAATAATCAAATAATATTAATTGACTTATATATTATTAATATTATAATTTACATTAATCTTTACGGATTATTTTTTTATTTTTAAAAATATGTTTTATTGCTTTAAAAAATAACTTCAAAATGTTATAACTTTAAACACAGACAAAGGGCTACATAGGACTTCCAAGGTATAAAAGCTATGCCCATCAAAATTTGGAGCTTTATCTTCAGAGTAGATAAGTCTTCAGCATCTGATGAATAATTTCTTTAGAATAGAGATTTTGTTTATTGTAATATTTTCTGTAAAAAATAAGAATTAATATTTATTACAATTTATACCAATTTCAATGTAATTTAGCATTTATGAATTTAATAGGAATAATTTTAAGAACAACAATTGCGTGATAAATTATTTTTATAAAACATTGTTTAGATTATAGTTAAATTAAAACAAATTATAGTTTATTTGACTATTTGTAAATATATTGTTTAGTTTAAAGGAAAATATAAAATGTAATTTATAGTATTAAAAAACTTAGTGTAGAAACCTGAATATTTGTACATATGGAATAAAATTACTATTATTAATTAAAAAACAATAAAATCGTTTTTTTTAATAAATGTTTTTTTTTGTATTATACTCGAAAGAATAGTTAGCATATTTATTATAATAATTTATCATTTTATTCATGGTTATAAGCAATAATATAATTTATAATTTAAAAATAAATTTACTATTAAGGTATTAGTCGCGTAAAATGATTTTCGTCAGATTTTTTTAAAACTTTGTATCTGTATTCATGAGGTATTTATCTATGAAATGAGATCTATCCTATTGATGTTGACCACTTCTGAGCTTCAAAATATTAATTCAAAGTTTATACCTTTTACATGCAATAGCACAAAATACATGTAAAAAATGTCTCTTATATTCAATTATAAAAAAACAAGTCGTCAGTTTTTCAAATAAAACTACTAAGTTACACATTGAGATAAAATAAATCCTTTAAAAAAAAATTAATTTTATTGACCACGCCGTATAAAAAATACAATAATTTAAAAATCCATAATTTTTCATTTTCACGTGGTTTCATTGAAAAATGTCGAAAACGTGTAAGCAATACATCACGATTACTTATAGTACCTGACTCAAAATCGTGAAAATTACATATATTACATTAGAAGAGGTCACAAGGAAGCAAGTGAGTTGATATAAAAGTTTATTTTTTGTTCTTTTTATTTTGCGGGAGTTTTGCGGGAGCATTTACGCGACTAATACCTTAAGCTTATTATGTTTATAATTATAGATTTGATTATATTTAAAAATTATATTAAACGTTTAATTAAGACATTATTAAATTGACTAATTATGGAAATTAATTATTTAAAAGTAATGAGTATTTATCGATAAATTATACGATTTAGCTTAATGCTTTAAATAATTATATTTTATCAATTTTATATTCAAATTGTTTACTTTAAATAAAGAAAACTTTTAATTATATAAAACATTTTAAAAATTGTTAAATTTAATTTTTGATTGAATTATATAATTAAGTATTTTCTGACAATAATATTTGCACACTTACATATTTAAAATTCTAATAATCAAAAAGTTTCTTATAAATTATAATTTTACATTGAAACAACTAGTTAAATTAATATTAAAAAAGATATTTCAAAATTACCTTATTAAATTAATTATTTATTCTAAACAATACACAATTTTAACAAATTAATATTATTTAAATGGAGTATAATATATTTTAAAACAATAACCTTACTTTTATGAAAATGTTTAAACACAATTAAATTATAAAAACTTACCAATATTATAACTGTCATGTTGTACATAATTATTCAATAAATTTTCGTCCTCTCGATAACTTAAAATTATTTAGGGCACCACACTTTATTTAAAGTTTTTTAAATATATCAATTTATAACCTTTCAGTTGAAACCTTGCACAATATAAACAAACTATCTTGACGTGTACACTTTACAGCTGGAACGGTTTGAAACAGAATAATCCCGAGACATTGTTTCTTCGGTTTGCCGTCGAAGGGCTGCCTTCATTCCTCCTCGCAAAAGAACTGATCTCATAGGTTTTATATAAGGAGCAAGAAATTATCACTGCGAAAGGAAAAGATACAAGACATCTTTCCTTAAAAAAAAAAAAAAAAATGTCCTCTCAAACTATTATGAATGGTTATGAATGACCTTGTTAATAATAAGTTTTTGAAAGTTTTTAGACATTTTAGCAAAAATGTCTAAAAATTAAATCTAAAAATAAAACAATTAATAATAATTTAATTTACGAAGATAACATTTTTTAAAATTAAATATATGAAAATTAAATTTTTTTATTCTTTGGAAAACATAAGAACCTACCTAAGAACCTACATAAGAACTTACGTTAGATCTTTTGCCAAATGCACACGTAAGATCTCACGTAATTTCTTACATAAGAAATCACATCAGAACTAACATATGTTACTAGGTAAGATCTTGCCTAAGAACCTACATCAGATCCTACATAAGGTTTTTAAATAGGGGCTATATTTAACAATTACTATTTTTAAAACTGTCAGGTAGGTAAACGAAGACAGTACTTTTTATTATTTAATTAAAAACCATAAATACTGCAACACATTTACATAAATTTTCTGTCTACTTATCAATCTTTAACAATCACTATTTTTAAAACTGTCAGGAAAATGAGGGCAGTACTTTCTATGTTCTACTGAAAAAACATAAATATTGCAAGGTTGCATAAATTTTCTATTATTTAGACGTTTGTTTTATGAGAACTATAAATCCTCCAATTTTTATCTTGTCAAAACGTTAACAAGAAATTTTCAAGTTAATTTCGAATTTATTATAAAGTCTTATTTTTGAAATTCGAATTATTTTCATCATATTTTAGAAATCATGGCCAATAAATAATTTATTATTGGCATAATAAGGGGCTTTACCAATGAATAATCAAAAACTTATACATTCTGACAAATTTTGGAAATAATCACCCAATATATCAAAACTGTTGTTTAATGCATGAGCTTTTTCTCATCGCGGATAATTAGTTTTAATTTTTCACTAATCCAATTTACCTAGATAGAAGACCTCGTAATTTTAAAATTGATGTCCTTTTATCTAAAATTAATTTTTTAATATACACATTTGCTCATCTGCAATTTGTCGTGATTATATTATTTTTTTAATTTAGTTCTTCAAAATTAGATAACTAGTTTAATGAAGAAATAAAATAATTTCAAATATGGCTTTAGAAAGCTTTTTAAAGCAGACGTTTTTCGAGCTTTGCAAAGTTTGATAAGAAATGACATGAATTAAAGTTGGGGGAGTGGGAGTGTACCAATTTTCATCAGAGGGAAGGAGTTCCCGCTTTAATGAGAGCCTGCAAAGGGTAAATTAGGAAAAGCAGTGAGGGTTGGTTTGAGCACGATATCGTTATAAGTATAACGACGCCAAGTACGGTAATGACTCGCCAACTAGAGTTGAAGGTAACGACTGACGATGTGGCGATAAGTACGTTGATTGTCGTCGTAAACACATATTATGCCTCTTGAAACATTCCATTTGGTGTATTTTAGAAACCGGCGTCACACGAAGAGTCTCATATTTTTTTCATACAATATCCGCCAATTCCGTGTATGCATATTTTTCCAGCAATTTTCTTATTAGCCACGTCATGTGATGAGTCAACATTGATTTTTTTTCTAGAAAAAAGTTTTAGGGCTATTATTTATTTATCTTTAAAACTCATCATTTTTATTAAAAATATAGTTATCTTTAACCTATTATCGTTATTTAATGTATGTATAATTGAAGTCTGTAATATTCACTTAGTTTCTCATCCTAAATTAGGTTCAAATAAATGATATATCCTAAGGATAAACTTCCGAATAATGGGTACCCCCGATTTTTTTGAAACTTGGTATACCTACACCTACACCAAGAAACTTTTGGGTTATCAGCACTCCCAAGTTTGGTGCGCCAAATTGTCATTTTTGACATTTTCGTGAATTTTTTGTAGCTAACCAAATTTTTATTTACCTAAATAGTAGAGTACAGTACTACTCTTAAGCTTCAAAACTCATTTTTGCAAAAAATTATTTTACGATTTTTCAAAAGAAAGTTATGCAGATTTAAAATTTTTTCATTTAGTGAAATATGCAAATGGAACTATAGTTTCAAGTGAAAAAAATCCAAATCTACACAAATTTCTTTTAAAAAATTGTAAAATAGTTTGCAAAAATTGGGTTTGAAGCTAAAGAGTAGTACTATACGATATTATTTAGGAAAATAAAAAAAATTTTGGTCAGCCACAAAAAATTCACGAAAATGGTCAAAATAGACATTTTTTAGTCTGTTTAAGCTAATATTACAAAAAATTCTGATCTTATGGGACATTTCTAAAGTCAGATTTTGATTCTGCGTCAAAAAATTTACAAGAATCATCTCCCATTTGTTTTGTAACAGACATAAACGAAATTTTGCAGACCTGTGTTATATATCAAAGGAATTGATTCTTATTTTTAGAAGAAGAGAAACGATTTGATATCGTAGACGAAGAACTTTACTGGCAGTGGCAGACCTTATCGCTAATGTTGACTTAGGCCACACGTCGTAGGATGCACACAATTCAGAATGTGAGAAAGTTTGCGTTAGTACAGGTAATAGCTATGACGCATTTTTCCAGATTATGTTTGATGTTTTTTAATTTAGTTTTGAATATTTAATCAAAACCAAGTAAACAATATAAAAACAAAACCCGGACGCCAAATTATTATAATGAAAAATAACTAATTAAAAATAATAGTAAAATAAAAGACTAATTAAACTAATCAAATGATTCTAACCTTTTTAATTAAAATATAATAAAGCCACGACTAACTCATAATCCGGAGAGAGAGAAGTAAGGAGCAGCACAGACTAACACTTCACATATTGACAACTTTTATTAAATTTAAAGCATCAGAAAGATTACATGAAAATACAAAATAGCCGGCAGCATGGCACAGCCATTTACAAAAGAGACACACACTGAACACTAGGGTGTGGCCCAAAAAAAAATTTCGATTTTCATAAATCTTACCTCTCCAATTTTGTTCTTTGGCGAAAAATATGCGATACGTATTTTTTTATTTTTTTATTTTTTAATATTGACCCGTGCCGCAAAGCCGTTGAAAATTACCATTGAATTCCCATAGGAAAAATGCACTTTTTCGTAAATTTGACATAAAATCGTGAAAAATTGACCTTTTTCTTTCTGTAAACGATATTTCTGTTCATGAATGTCTAAATAATAAAAATCTGTCGTATATTTATTAAATAAATTATTTTAACTATTTTTTATGCGACTGTAAAAAAAACCCATAAACGTAAAAAAACCTGGAATTTATTAAAAAAAATATTAATTATTATTTTAAATGCTTTTTCTCCATTCATTGATGTTATTATCAAAATATATATTATTGTTTATGTTTTACCTTTTAGACGCTTAAGGACGCTTATATCCTCAAGCGGTTCTCATTCTATCGGACCATGTTAGTCAATATTTTTTTAATTTTATTTCGTCTTATAATTTGGTTTCTAAATAGTATTTTGTAGTAAAAATCATTACACAAACAAATTTTATTGAAAAAAAAAATTTCTGTTGAAAATTCCAACTTTTTAAAATTTTTTCTTTCTGATTATTTAAAAAAAGTGAAGGATTACTATCCTTAAATAACATTTTCTTAACAACGGAACGGTAAATTAATTAAATATTATTGTAAAAGTTGTATTCCATTACAGTTTAAAATATATTAGTTTTTTAAAAAAATCTGTAGAACCGTGTTTTTTTAATTAATTAAAATATAGTCATTTTGCGCGTTTTGTTACTTTTTCCATGTAAAAGTCCCAACTTTATAAATTTATATCTTAAAAACAGAACGGTAAAATTCAATAAAATTGTAACAGTACATGTAAAGTAATGTATTTAATATATCATTAAAATTTTATAAGAGTCTGTAGAAAATGGTTTTTTGGATAAACATCCTTAAGAGAAACATAAATTTATATATATATTTATGTTATATAAATATTTTTTATCAAATTAAGACGCTATCAATTGTTAAAACAAATTATTGTTGTTATTTATGAACTTTTTCAGAAATGCTTAAAAAGAGTTGTAGTTTTTTCTTAATTTTGCAACTTGCTTTTCTTGAATCAATCACATGCCAATAAATTAAATAAAATTATTATAAAAACAATTATTTAAACAAATTATTGTTGTTATTTATAACTTTTACAAAAATGCTTATAAAGAGTTGTAGTTTTTTCTCAATTTTGCAAATTAATTTTATTAAACCAACCACATGTTAATAAAATTATTAAAATTATTATTCTAACAAATATTTAAACAAATTATTGTTGTTATTAATAAAATTTTTAATAAATGCTAAATAAAAAGTTAAACAGTTTGTTTAAAAATTTGCTATATTAAAAATTTATTAATTTTTTTAAATTGTGGTTAACTCAAGAAAAGTAATTTGCAAAATTTAGAATAAACTACAACTCTTTTAATGCATTTTTAGAAAAGTTGATTAATTAATTGTTATAATAAAAATTTTAATAATTTGATTAACATGTGGTTTGTTTAATAAAATCAATTGGCAAAATTGAGAAAAAACTACAACTCTTTATAAACATTTTTAAAAAAGTTAATAAATAACAACAATAATTTGATTAAATAATTGTTATAATAATAATTTTTATTTATTTTATTAAAATGTTGTTGATTCAAGAAAAGTAATTTGCAAAATTAAGAAAAACCTAAAACTTTTTTTAAGCATTTTTAAAAAAGTTAAAAAATAACAACAATAATTTGTTTAAATAATTGTTATAATAATAATTTTTATTTATTTTATTAAAATATGGTTGATTCAAGAAAAGCAAATTGAAAAATTAAGAAAAATCTGCAACTTTTTTTTAAGCATTTTTGAAAAAGATATAAATAACAACAATAATTTGTTTGAATAATTGTTACAATAATTATTTTTATTTATTTTATTAAAGTGTAGTTAATTCAAGAAAAGTAATTTGCAAAATTAAGAAAAACCTGCAACTTTTTTTAAACATTTTTGAAAAAGATATAAATAACAACAATAATTTGTTTAAATAATTGTTACAATAATTATTTTTATTTATTTTATTAAAATGTGGTTTGTTTAATAAATTAAATTTGCAAAATTGAGAAAAAACTACAACTCTTTATAAGCATTTTTGAAGAAGTTAAAAAATAACAAACAATAATTTGTTTAAATAATTGTTATAATAATAATTTTTATTTATTTTATTAAAATATGGTTTATTCAAGAAAAGCAAATTGCAAAATTAAGAAAAACCTGCAACTTTTTTTAAGCATTTTTGAAAAAGTTATAAATAACAACAATAATTTGTTTAAATAATTGTTACAATAATTATTTTTATTTATTTTATTAAAATGTGGTTTGTTTAATAAATTAAATTTGCAAAATTGAGAAAAAACTACAACTCTTTATAAGCATTTTTGAAGAAGTTAAAAAATAACAAACAATAATTTGTTTAAATAATTGTTATAATAATAATTTTTATTTATTTTATTAAAATATGGTTTATTCAAGAAAAGCAAATTGCAAAATTAAGAAAAACCTGCAACTTTTTTTAAGCATTTTTGAAAAAGTTATAAATAACAACAATAATTTGTTTAAATAATTGTTACAATAATTATTTTTATTTATTTTATTAAAGTGTGGTTAATTAAAAAAAAGCAATTTGAAAAATTAAGAAAAACCTGCAACTTTTTTAAGCATTTTTGAAAAAGTTATAACTAACAACAATAATTTGTTTAAATAATTGTTTTTATAATAATTTTGTTTAATTTATTAACATGTGGCTGGTTTAATAAAATCAATTTGCAAAATTGAGAAAAAACTACAACTCTTTATAAACATTTTTAACAAAGTTAATAAATAACAACAATAATTTGTTTAAATAAATGTTATAATAATAATTTTTATTTCATTTTATTAAAATGTTGTTGATTCAAGAAAAGTAATTTGCAAAATTAAAAAAAACCTGCAACTTTTTTTAAGCATTTTTAAAAAAGTTAAAAAATAACAACAATAATTTGTTTAAATAATTGTTACAATAATTATTTTTATTTATTTTATTGAAGTGTGGTTAATTCAAGAAAAGCAATTTGAAAAATTAAGAAAAACCTGCAACTTTTTTAAGCATTTTTGAAAAAGTTATAAATAACAACAATAATTTGTTTAAATAATTGTTTTAATAATAATTTTGTTTATTTTATTAACATGTGTCTGGTTTAATAAAATCAATTGGCAAAATTGAGAAAAACCTACAACTCTTTATAAGCATTTTTAAAAAAGTTGAAAAATAACAACAATAATTTGTTTAAATAATTGTTACAATAATTATTTTTATTTATTTTATTAAAGTGTGGTTGATTTAAGAAAAGCAATTTACAAAATTAAGAAAAACCTGCAACTTTTTTTAAGCATTTTTGAAAAAGTTATAAATAACAACAATAATTTGTTTAAATAATTGTTACAATAATTATTTTTATTTATTTTATTAAAGTGTGGTTGATTTAAGAAAAGTAATTTGCAAAATTTAAAAAAAACCTGCAACTTTTTTTAAGCATTTTTAAAAAAGTTAAAAAATAACAACAATAATTTGTTTAAATAATTGTTATAATAATAATTTTTATTTATTTTATTAAAATATGGTTGATTCAAGAAAAGCAAATTGAAAAATTAAGAAAAATCTGCAACTTTTTTTTAAGCATTTTTGAAAAAGATATAAATAACAACAATAATTTGTTTGAATAATTGTTACAATAATTATTTTTATTTATTTTATTAAAGTGTAGTTAATTCAAGAAAAGTAATTTGCAAAATTAAGAAAAACCTGCAACTTTTTTTAAACATTTTTGAAAAAGATATAAATAACAACAATAATTTGTTTAAATAATTGTTACAATAATTATTTTTATTTATTTTATTAAAATGTGGTTTGTTTAATAAATTAAATTTGCAAAATTGAGAAAAAACTACAACTCTTTATAAGCATTTTTGAAGAAGTTAAAAAATAACAAACAATAATTTGTTTAAATAATTGTTATAATAATAATTTTTATTTATTTTATTAAAATATGGTTTATTCAAGAAAAGCAAATTGCAAAATTAAGAAAAACCTGCAACTTTTTTTAAGCATTTTTGAAAAAGTTATAAATAACAACAATAATTTGTTTAAATAATTGTTACAATAATTATTTTTATTTATTTTATTAAAGTGTGGTTAATTAAAAAAAAGCAATTTGAAAAATTAAGAAAAACCTGCAACTTTTTTAAGCATTTTTGAAAAAGTTATAACTAACAACAATAATTTGTTTAAATAATTGTTTTTATAATAATTTTGTTTAATTTATTAACATGTGGCTGGTTTAATAAAATCAATTTGCAAAATTGAGAAAAAACTACAACTCTTTATAAACATTTTTAACAAAGTTAATAAATAACAACAATAATTTGTTTAAATAAATGTTATAATAATAATTTTTATTTCATTTTATTAAAATGTTGTTGATTCAAGAAAAGTAATTTGCAAAATTAAAAAAAACCTGCAACTTTTTTTAAGCATTTTTAAAAAAGTTAAAAAATAACAACAATAATTTGTTTAAATAATTGTTACAATAATTATTTTTATTTATTTTATTGAAGTGTGGTTAATTCAAGAAAAGCAATTTGAAAAATTAAGAAAAACCTGCAACTTTTTTAAGCATTTTTGAAAAAGTTATAAATAACAACAATAATTTGTTTAAATAATTGTTTTAATAATAATTTTGTTTATTTTATTAACATGTGTCTGGTTTAATAAAATCAATTGGCAAAATTGAGAAAAACCTACAACTCTTTATAAGCATTTTTAAAAAAGTTGAAAAATAACAACAATAATTTGTTTAAATAATTGTTACAATAATTATTTTTATTTATTTTATTAAAGTGTGGTTGATTTAAGAAAAGCAATTTACAAAATTAAGAAAAACCTGCAACTTTTTTTAAGCATTTTTGAAAAAGTTATAAATAACAACAATAATTTGTTTAAATAATTGTTACAATAATTATTTTTATTTATTTTATTAAAGTGTGGTTGATTTAAGAAAAGTAATTTGCAAAATTTAAAAAAAACCTGCAACTTTTTTTAAGCATTTTTAAAAAAGTTAAAAAATAACAACAATAATTTGTTTAAATAATTGTTATAATAATAATTTTTATTTATTTTATTAAAATATGGTTGATTCAAGAAAAGCAAATTGAAAAATTAAGAAAAATCTGCAACTTTTTTTTAAGCATTTTTGAAAAAGATATAAATAACAACAATAATTTGTTTGAATAATTGTTACAATAATTATTTTTATTTATTTTATTAAAGTGTAGTTAATTCAAGAAAAGTAATTTGCAAAATTAAGAAAAACCTGCAACTTTTTTTAAACATTTTTGAAAAAGATATAAATAACAACAATAATTTGTTTAAATAATTGTTACAATAATTATTTTTATTTATTTTATTAAAATGTGGTTTGTTTAATAAATTAAATTTGCAAAATTGAGAAAAAACTACAACTCTTTATAAGCATTTTTGAAGAAGTTAAAAAATAACAAACAATAATTTGTTTAAATAATTGTTATAATAATAATTTTTATTTATTTTATTAAAATATGGTTTATTCAAGAAAAGCAAATTGCAAAATTAAGAAAAACCTGCAACTTTTTTTAAGCATTTTTGAAAAAGTTATAAATAACAACAATAATTTGTTTAAATAATTGTTACAATAATTATTTTTATTTATTTTATTAAAATGTGGTTTGTTTAATAAATTAAATTTGCAAAATTGAGAAAAAACTACAACTCTTTATAAGCATTTTTGAAGAAGTTAAAAAATAACAAACAATAATTTGTTTAAATAATTGTTATAATAATAATTTTTATTTATTTTATTAAAATATGGTTTATTCAAGAAAAGCAAATTGCAAAATTAAGAAAAACCTGCAACTTTTTTTAAGCATTTTTGAAAAAGTTATAAATAACAACAATAATTTGTTTAAATAATTGTTACAATAATTATTTTTATTTATTTTATTAAAGTGTGGTTAATTAAAAAAAAGCAATTTGAAAAATTAAGAAAAACCTGCAACTTTTTTAAGCATTTTTGAAAAAGTTATAACTAACAACAATAATTTGTTTAAATAATTGTTTTTATAATAATTTTGTTTAATTTATTAACATGTGGCTGGTTTAATAAAATCAATTTGCAAAATTGAGAAAAAACTACAACTCTTTATAAACATTTTTAACAAAGTTAATAAATAACAACAATAATTTGTTTAAATAAATGTTATAATAATAATTTTTATTTCATTTTATTAAAATGTTGTTGATTCAAGAAAAGTAATTTGCAAAATTAAAAAAAACCTGCAACTTTTTTTAAGCATTTTTAAAAAAGTTAAAAAATAACAACAATAATTTGTTTAAATAATTGTTACAATAATTATTTTTATTTATTTTATTGAAGTGTGGTTAATTCAAGAAAAGCAATTTGAAAAATTAAGAAAAACCTGCAACTTTTTTAAGCATTTTTGAAAAAGTTATAAATAACAACAATAATTTGTTTAAATAATTGTTTTAATAATAATTTTGTTTATTTTATTAACATGTGTCTGGTTTAATAAAATCAATTGGCAAAATTGAGAAAAACCTACAACTCTTTATAAGCATTTTTAAAAAAGTTGAAAAATAACAACAATAATTTGTTTAAATAATTGTTACAATAATTATTTTTATTTATTTTATTAAAGTGTGGTTGATTTAAGAAAAGCAATTTACAAAATTAAGAAAAACCTGCAACTTTTTTTAAGCATTTTTGAAAAAGTTATAAATAACAACAATAATTTGTTTAAATAATTGTTACAATAATTATTTTTATTTATTTTATTAAAGTGTGGTTGATTTAAGAAAAGTAATTTGCAAAATTTAAAAAAAACCTGCAACTTTTTTTAAGCATTTTTAAAAAAGTTAAAAAATAACAACAATAATTTGTTTAAATAATTGTTATAATAATAATTTTTATTTATTTTATTAAAATATGGTTGATTCAAGAAAAGCAAATTGAAAAATTAAGAAAAATCTGCAACTTTTTTTTAAGCATTTTTGAAAAAGATATAAATAACAACAATAATTTGTTTGAATAATTGTTACAATAATTATTTTTATTTATTTTATTAAAGTGTAGTTAATTCAAGAAAAGTAATTTGCAAAATTAAGAAAAACCTGCAACTTTTTTTAAACATTTTTGAAAAAGATATAAATAACAACAATAATTTGTTTAAATAATTGTTACAATAATTATTTTTATTTATTTTATTAAAATGTGGTTTGTTTAATAAATTAAATTTGCAAAATTGAGAAAAAACTACAACTCTTTATAAGCATTTTTGAAGAAGTTAAAAAATAACAAACAATAATTTGTTTAAATAATTGTTATAATAATAATTTTTATTTATTTTATTAAAATATGGTTTATTCAAGAAAAGCAAATTGCAAAATTAAGAAAAACCTGCAACTTTTTTTAAGCATTTTTGAAAAAGTTATAAATAACAACAATAATTTGTTTAAATAATTGTTACAATAATTATTTTTATTTATTTTATTAAAATGTGGTTTGTTTAATAAATTAAATTTGCAAAATTGAGAAAAAACTACAACTCTTTATAAGCATTTTTGAAGAAGTTAAAAAATAACAAACAATAATTTGTTTAAATAATTGTTATAATAATAATTTTTATTTATTTTATTAAAATATGGTTTATTCAAGAAAAGCAAATTGCAAAATTAAGAAAAACCTGCAACTTTTTTTAAGCATTTTTGAAAAAGTTATAAATAACAACAATAATTTGTTTAAATAATTGTTACAATAATTATTTTTATTTATTTTATTAAAGTGTGGTTAATTAAAAAAAAGCAATTTGAAAAATTAAGAAAAACCTGCAACTTTTTTAAGCATTTTTGAAAAAGTTATAACTAACAACAATAATTTGTTTAAATAATTGTTTTTATAATAATTTTGTTTAATTTATTAACATGTGGCTGGTTTAATAAAATCAATTTGCAAAATTGAGAAAAAACTACAACTCTTTATAAACATTTTTAACAAAGTTAATAAATAACAACAATAATTTGTTTAAATAAATGTTATAATAATAATTTTTATTTATTTTATTAAAATGTTGTTGATTCAAGAAAAGTAATTTGCAAAATTAAAAAAAACCTGCAACTTTTTTTAAGCATTTTTAAAAAAGTTAAAAAATAACAACAATAATTTGTTTAAATAATTGTTACAATAATTATTTTTATTTATTTTATTGAAGTGTGGTTAATTCAAGAAAAGCAATTTGAAAAATTAAGAAAAACCTGCAACTTTTTTAAGCATTTTTGAAAAAGTTATAAATAACAACAATAATTTGTTTAAATAATTGTTTTAATAATAATTTTGTTTATTTTATTAACATGTGTCTGGTTTAATAAAATCAATTGGCAAAATTGAGAAAAACCTACAACTCTTTATAAGCATTTTTAAAAAAGTTGAAAAATAACAACAATAATTTGTTTAAATAATTGTTACAATAATTATTTTTATTTATTTTATTAAAGTGTGGTTGATTTAAGAAAAGCAATTTACAAAATTAAGAAAAACCTGCAACTTTTTTTAAGCATTTTTGAAAAAGTTATAAATAACAACAATAATTTGTTTAAATAATTGTTACAATAATTATTTTTATTTATTTTATTAAAGTGTGGTTGATTTAAGAAAAGTAATTTGCAAAATTTAAAAAAAACCTGCAACTTTTTTTAAGCATTTTTAAAAAAGTTAAAAAATAACAACAATAATTTGTTTAAATAATTGTTATAATAATAATTTTTATTTATTTTATTAAAATATGGTTGATTCAAGAAAAGCAAATTGAAAAATTAAGAAAAATCTGCAACTTTTTTTTAAGCATTTTTGAAAAAGATATAAATAACAACAATAATTTGTTTGAATAATTGTTACAATAATTATTTTTATTTATTTTATTAAAGTGTAGTTAATTCAAGAAAAGTAATTTGCAAAATTAAGAAAAACCTGCAACTTTTTTTAAACATTTTTGAAAAAGATATAAATAACAACAATAATTTGTTTAAATAATTGTTACAATAATTATTTTTATTTATTTTATTAAAATGTGGTTTGTTTAATAAATTAAATTTGCAAAATTGAGAAAAAACTACAACTCTTTATAAGCATTTTTGAAGAAGTTAAAAAATAACAAAAATAATTGTTTAAATAATTGTTATAATAATAATTTTTGTTTATTTTATTAAAATATGGTTGATTCAAGAAAAGCAAATTGTATAATTAAGAAAAACCTGCAACTTTTTTTAAGCATTTTTGAAAAAGTTATAAATAACAACAATAATTTGTTTAAATAATTGTTACAATAATTATTTTTATTTATTTTATTAAAGTGTGGTTGATTCAAGAAAAGCAATTTGCAAAATTAAGAAAAAACCTGTAACTTATTTATGCATTTTTGAAAAAGTTAATAAATAACAGCAATAATTTCTTTAAATAATTGTTATAATAATAATTGTTTTTTATTTTATTAAAATGTGGTTTATTTAATAAAATCAATTTGCAAAATTGAGAAAAAACTACAACTCTTTATAAGCATTTTTGAAAAAGTTAAAAAATAACAAAAATAATTTGTTTAAATAATTGTTATAATAATAATAATTTTTTTTTATTTTATTAAAATGTGGTTGATTCAAGAAAAGCAAGTTGTCAAATTAAGAAAAAAACTACAACTGTTTTTAAGCAATTCTGAAAAAGTTAATTAATAACAACAATAATTTGTTTAAACAATTGTTGGCATCTTAATTTTATAATTAGTATTTATATAACATAAATACATATAAATTTATGTTTTTATTAGGCGTCTAAAGTTAGAAAGTTTAAGAAAATTGACAAAACGCTCGATTTATTTGTCATTTTGTAGGGAAATAACAACAATAAATTGTTTAAACAAATTATGTAACATGGTAAAACATCAACAATAATATATATTTTGATAATAAGATCAATGAGTGAAGAAAAAGCATTTAAATTTTAAAATAATAATTAATATTTTTTTTAATAAATTCCAGGTTTTTTACGTTTATGGGTTTTTTTTACAGTCACATAAAAAATAGTTAAAATAATTTATTTAATAAATATACGTCAGATTTTTATTATTTGGACATTCATGAACAAAAATATCGTTTACAGAAAGAAAAATGTCAATTTTTCACGATTTTATGTTAAATTTACGAAAAAGTGAATTTTTCCTATGGAAACTCAATGGTAATTTTCAACAGCTTTGCGGCACGGGTCAATATTAAAAAATAAAAAAATAAATATCGCATATTTTTCGCCAAAGAACAAAATTGGGGGGTAAGGTTATGAAAAACGAATTTTTTTTTGGGCCACCCTACTGAACACTGTCTCGAGATTCCACAAAATTGGTCAGAAAACCGACTCCAACATTGACAAAAAAAATCAATAATTTAATGAAGGAGCTCACCTTGAATGGGTCATACGACCCCGTATTGAGCCTCGTCCAGTCATAATTTCTAATATTTAATTAGCGTTCTAAAGAGAACACTGCGAGGTGTACCTCGTGCTCACACCAGTACTGGAATGACGATAGGCTGAGCGCTTTGTCGTCAAGCCAAAATTCTACGCACAATCAACCCCTGGCGCAACAAGCATGGTACACAATCGTTTAAACTTCGTTAGTTGTGGCGAGATCCGTCGCCGTTACGTAGTAACCTCGAGCGACCGAACTCTGTCGCGCGGCGAAGTGGTGGTCTCGTCCGCCCACCCCTGTGTGTCTGCCGTCTGCTACTATTATGAGGAATCGCAAACAAACATCGTCTTCTGGTCCTGTCACTCTTGTTAGAATCGGACTCATATCCGTGTCTGGTGCCAGGACGGTCCCACGACGAAGAAATCGACCTCAGCGAAACCGATAATTCTCAGGCAACTTCTCAGCAAAATAAAAGTGGAGAATTCTCCACTTATTCATGTGGAGCGAGTCAGTGTTCATGTGAAGTAAAACAGATTTTTGTAAACAAGATGTTGTTGTTGTCAACAATAACAACAATTCCGGATTGGCAAGTTGGCAGGTAAAATTAATTAACAAATTTTAGATTAAATATCGATTAACTACAATCAAACCCAACGAACTAATTCAAATAAAATAATTTAAATTAAACTTTTTTTGATTTCAGAGTGCAAGCTCAAAATAATAAGGCTCAGATCGCCAAGCTTACACCGGACTATACAACTGTCGAAATAAAATTGATTGCAGACTGGTGTTTATTAATGTTCTTAAAAGTTAATTTGAAAACATTGTGCGAGGTAACATTTTACCTCGTCACATAGCTTATTAATTAATTAAACTTAAAGATTTTGTCACGATGATTGAAACCTGAAATTTACATAGCACAATCAAAATGGCAGATTCAATATAGCGGACAAAATGTAACAAATTTTTGTATTTGCTTTAAACTTGTTAACTTGAGGTTTTTGGGGTCGCTGATTACGAATCTGTTGTCAGTTTTTACAAATTTTAAATGGCTGATTCAATATGGCGGACGTAATATTTAAAATTTAATCTTATTTGCTTGAAATTTGTTATCTAAAGGTTTTTTGAGTCGCCGATTACGAATCTGACATCAGTTTTCAGAAATTCAAAATGTCAAAGCCAGTGTAGCAGACATGAAATTTAAAATTCAATTGGATTGGTTTGAAACGATACAATACGATTATACTTTGATGATACAAACAGTTTTAAATTTTGATCTCTTCACCTTAATTGAAAGTAAAAGTCTTTATACACTCTAGGTTAACTTATGCATAATTATTTACTACTAAAATACAGTTTTTATTTATAAAGAAGAATTAAAAAATAATTTATTTTTATATTAATACAAGCTGTTTATTAGTAAAATATTCACTAAAGCTGGAAAAATTAAACAATGTTTAGTAGATTTTTACTTCGAAGTCCTCGTATCTTAATCAAATTTCTTAAAATATACTGCTTACAAAAAATCCTGGAAATTTTTAGTGCTAAAATGTACCGATTGGTAATGTAGTAAAAATATTTTTCTCAACTTGATTAAATTTGTCTAAAGCGCCGGATGTTGTGTATTTAGAATCGATAAAAGAATATAAAATTATGTTTGATAAAGGTCCAGTTTTTAATAACTTTTATTGATTATTGTATTTTTATTAGAAGGCCGTTTTAGATATCGTTTCTAGTGCCGAGAAAGACGAAGGAAATGTCATAAAAAGAAAATCTGAAAATACTAAAGACAGTGCAATATTTATTCGGGTGCATCTATATATTTGTGACCTTGTCTATAATAATAATAATCATTTCCTTTTTTATAAGTTTATTAATTACTTTCTGTAACAATTTTGCTGTTACACAATCAAGATTAAGTGAACATTAAATGTGTATGTTTGTTTTAAATTATTGAAAACTAAGATTCATACCATTAATTCGTTGGCGAACTTCTTATATGGCGCCGACAAGAAAAACTTTGATTTTAATTTTAAGTGAGTGACAAGACCGAGACAAAGTAAATCGAAACTTTTATAAATCGTGATTTCTACTTCCACAATTCTCCCACTGACATTTCGATCTATGAATTTGTCATTTGGCAATAACTTCGCCAATGCCGAGTATACAATTACTTTAAAGAGAGATGTCATTACTAGTATATATTTTGAAGACTAAATTCCTTTATTTCTTTTTCTGTTACTGATTAGTAGTTTTCATTGGCGTCTTTTATCATTTTCCAACGTTAAATTAATTAAAATACTAAGTTCCTAGTTATGCAGTGACTAATGAAATTGTTCTCATTTACTGATTTATGATAATGATATTTGCATATTTCATTACAATCTAATACGTTTCACCTTCACATAAATATATTTCACTTAAATTTCATTTACCAAAAAAGTCTAATATTAATGCAGTAAATGCATCATTGTTTTATTTTAATATTATAAATTACTTTTATGAGATAATTTAAAATTTATAGTAGTCAAATATTTCTGCACTTTAATCAAGAAACGTTCCAGTAAATCTTGCCACTTTTGAAAGGCTTTTGAATAAAGCTCGAAATTATCTTCCTTGCAGCTTTAAAACCTATTGTAGCGAAGGTCCCAACTGAAAAGCTAAAGAGGAAAAGCTTTATTTGTAGCGTCAAGTACAGCAGGGCATTCTTCCCAACCAGTTATTGTACTAGTGTCGTTTCTTCTCCCGGAAAATGTCCTCGACATAAAAGATCCTCCGTTAATTAAACTTTGAATTTTTGCCCCTTCATCCCTTGCTGCAAAAGGAACAAAAATTATTTCATTGAACACAATAACTGCGAAAACTTTCCTCACATTTTATTGTAAGAAACTTGGAGAAACGGAAACAAATATTATTTCCCTCTTGATCAAAACATTTTCAACAATTCAAACTTAAATGTTTTAAGGGTAAAAATAACTTTCAATTATGGAAAATCAAATCTACTTCATCATTGTTGATGTTGTGCAGTAACTTTTAATTTTAACATATTTGATTTTATTATTAAATTTTTATGTCAAGCTTCATCACTGATTATATAAACAATCTGAAAAATAAAAATTTTATAAATTAAAATAAGTTAATGATTTTATTCTATTACCAGAATTTGAATTGACAGGTTTATCTGAAATCAGTTAACAATAAAATAAAAAAATCAGAATTTCTCGTTATTTTTATTTTAATTTAAAATTTAATTATTTCTACTTTAGACATCAAAAGAAATATTTAAATTCAATTTTTCAACCAGAACTTACTTTTCAGAATCTTAGATTTCTTGGATTTTTCTAGCAATATCAATTGATTTTATCCAGTCTTCCAAAAATGAAATCTAAAAAAAAAATTGTATTTTATTTTTATCTTTAACTTTCAATAAAACTTTTACAATTAATATTGTTCCATTCTTGCTTAATCCTGACTATTGTTCCTATTATTTAAGTATATCTATGCGCTAATCTATTTTTTTAAATATTATAATTTTCATGGTTTATTGATAACACTTTTTATTTATTTTTGGTAATTTTGTTATCGCCAAACTTATAGCAAATCCTATTCTACACGAAGGACTGGAAAACATGAAAAACTAACTTTCTAGGTACTGTGACCCATTTTTCCAGATTATGTTTGATGTTTAATGTTCCTTAATTTTATTTTTAATATTTAGTCAAAAACAAGTAAACAATATAAAAATAAAACCCTGGCGCTAAGTTAATTTCATGAAAAATAACTAAACAAAAATAATAGTAAAATCAAAGACTAATTAAATTAATCCAATGATTCTTCTAATTTTTAATTTATTGAAATACAATAAGGCCACGACTTACTCATAATCCGGAGGTGACAAGAAGTCACAAAATTGCCGGCCGCATGGCACAGGCATTTACAGAAGCAACGCGCACTGAACACTAACTCTTTTTTTAATAAAATAGTCGGAGAACCAAGTCCATAAAATAAAAAAAGTTAATAATGGAGCTCACCTGATAGGGCACAATGGCCACGAATAGAGCTCCGGCACTTATTTTGTTACATTTTTATAAAGTTTCTAGGACTTTCAATAACCCATACGACCTACAGGTCGAACACACCAGTTCAGAATAATACGACAGCGAGAAAGCCTCGTCGTTAAGTCAATGTGCAGCGATACATGCGCCGCGATGCCGCCCTCACGAACCACATTTTAAAATCGAGCGGCAATCGACCGACGAAAGTAAATTAGGTGTAGTGGATCATCATCGGGTCCTGGCAACCAACCACGACGATGAAGACAACCATGTCCACCTCTTCGACGATTCATTATGATGTGGAAAACACCACATCGGAGTCAAGCAGTGTTCGTGCGTGTAAAATAAAAGTGTGAACATTTAATGTTTATCGCACAAAACACTTGTCCGATCTGACAAGTTGGCAGGTAAAAACTGGAAGTTTAAATAATAATATTATCTAATCAATTCAATTAATTAAATACAAAATCAAAATATAAGTGAATCTTAATATAACAAAATCTTAAATTCGACAAGAATCAAAATAAACTTTTGAATCTGAAATATTTATTAAAATAAAATTATGTAAACTCAAAATAATAACAAGCACAAATTAAGGTTAAACAATAGCCTGGAATTGATTCCATACTGGTGTGTAATAATTTAATTGAACAATTAATATAATATTATTATATTTTTAAATTCATTTAAAAACCTTTAACCTCGTCACAGTACATAATGTGAGCATGGCCAGATCATTTCCTACAACGTTCCGGATTTATTAAATTCATTTTCTTTTTGAAACTTTATCACTTAACAAGGAATTCCTTGAAGTTAGATAATCCTGGATGGTTGCCCGGTATGTAACATGTAAAACATGCAAAACTCTTTTATTTTTATAAGTTTTAATTTTATTCTGAATTTATTATTTAAATATCAACTTTTATTAATATATATTAATTTATTTTTAAATATATTGTAAGTAACATTACTTGAAATGGCTTTAACCATTTAAATAAACAATTAACTATTTTTAGTACATATTATACGTCATAAATTATTGTAAAAAATTGTTTATTATTAACATAATATTAATATTGATATTACCTTTGCTAAGATCTGTAATAAATTTACAGTAGGGGCTGAACAATATATCCGCACTCATCGTCCTTACAATCGTTTCCCGGCAATCAAATCGAAATCGTAACGGCTTTGTGAGTCGCCAGCAACTCGGAGGGGGTTTTTTTTTTTTTAATAATTTATTTATTTTATGTTTTTATAGTGTATTTGTGCAATTTATGTTAATAATTTATTTTTATCCTTTTTAATCAGTGTAGCAATTTGTTAAATGTGACTATTTCTAAGCAAAAGATGACGATGGGGTGGAGTTTTAATAAGAAGAACGGATTCTCAGTAAACTAGAGAACCTCAACAATAAACAAACAAGTGGTCCACGCAAAGAAAAGGTGCTATAAAAAAAAGGAATCAAAATTCTGCTCGTCAGTTACCACGCTCTCCAATAATCGCCCTCAGTCTTCAAAGAAAAATTAATAGAACGGCGGAAACGATAACTTTTGTATTTATTTAATTGTTTTTGTCTATTTTATTTATTTAATTGTTTTCCATGTAAATTTAAATTCAACGTAGGCCTGGGCCAAGATTCTGGGAAGCGCAGATCATTATTTAATGTTTTTTTTAATTATTAAAAAAAAGTAAAATGTTTTTTACTACTTTTATTGTAAAGCAAATTTACAAACCTTTTGTGTTAGTACTTTTCTCTCAATAATAAGTAGAAACTTGTAACACGAAAGCAAAAAATGTAAAAAAAGGAACATAACCCAACTCTTTAGCGAACACTAACTAATGCAAAGAAGTTGCAGATTAGTGTTTGGACCAATGTTCACACTTTAAACAAGTTGCGTCAAAAGGGGATCAAGTACAACGTAATCAATTAAGAAATTTTTAGACTATTAAAATTATTTATTGACTATAAGTAAAAAAAATATATTATTGACATAAAATTTAAAAACTTGTGATTATTGATAATTGTAAATTGAACTTGTTAACATGAATATGATAATTTAAAAAAAATAAATTCTTTTAATTTTAGTAAGAGTGTAGAAGTAAAATACTTATTTGAAAACTCTTAAATAATACATATTTATTAATATTTATTTAACTACTAAAAGCAAAATCAAAAGTATTTAATTTACATTATTTTTATATACTTATGTTAATAATATCAATTTATAATTGACACTCATAACAAATTTAAAAATTTTTATGCAAATAATAGAATTATTTTACAGTAGGTAATCGTACAAAGTTTCACATCTAATTGTATCTTTATTCATAGAAAATCTTGTATGATTTGTATAAAACTATTAATTTTTTATAAAATTGTACACTTTAATGCAATTAATTTTTTTTAAAATAACAATAATTTATTATTTATTTAAATTGTTAATATTTGTTTTAATTATTATTAGAAAACTATAAAACTATGAAAATATTTTCTTAATTAATTAAAATTTTTAATTTTGCAAGTGAATGTAAGTTATAATAAAATAAGAAGTGGCTTTTATTAATATTATTAAAATTATTATTATTATTGACTGTAAATGTGAAAATTTGTGATTATTGTCAAATAAAAATTATTCTTGTTAATATAAGTACATGTGTATATACTTAATATAATTTAAATACTTTTATTGTTACTAAAGTAAAAAATTGAAATATTTATTAGGGTACTATTAAATCATCTTTATTTATTAATATTTATTTAAATTATTACTGTAATCTTCTGGAAAATTTGTAATTTTACTGACTGTAATATTGAATATTAAATTTATATACTGATATTAACAACATGAACTTATAATTGTGAATCATCGCAAATTTTTTAATCTCATGTCAATAATAAAAATATTTTGCAATAATTATAAAAAGTTTAATTTTTTTTTAGTATACAATTTAAATTTAACTGTAAAAATTAATTTCTTATTAAGTCATTACAACCACATTTTTATAGTAAATTCATAGTTCCCCATTATTTATAATAAATATTTATAATTTAAATCAATAACGAATTATTTTTAATTAATAATATAAGATTTTCTATTGATAGAAGTATCTACAATCAAATAAAAAGCTGCAAGTCACATGTTTTTGAATGTGAATCTATAAAGAACACAAGTAATGTTAGATTTCCACTTTCTTTACATATTTTATTTTTTTATAAATTGAACTGCTTATAGATAGCTTTATATATTATAGTCCTTTTCTAAATTGATTGCGTTGCAATTGAGCACTTTGAATTGTTTTTAAGTGTGAACATAGGTCTGAGCACTAACAATTATGTTAGCAGTATTTGATGCTGTAATATAGGCCCAGAATTCCGGCACTATATTTAATTATATTTTTTTATATGTAAATTGTAAACCGATCGTTGTGTCAAAAATTATGTGTGTGCCGGTTATATTATATTTATTTTGATTTTGACTTTGATTTTTAAATTTTGATGAAATATAATTTTATTTATCTGACTATTAATTCCGGTTTATGTGTTATTTTAATGATATTTTGTTTTCTCTATTATTTAATGTTAAATTTCATTATTTTTATTTAGATTCTTTTGAACTTTTATATTTAATTTTAATGTGCGATTTTAAAGATTTTAAACTGATAGTTTTTAAACGTTA
The DNA here is from genome assembly GCA_037103525.1 of Ganaspis brasiliensis. Lineage (NCBI taxonomy): Eukaryota > Metazoa > Arthropoda > Insecta > Hymenoptera > Figitidae > Ganaspis > Ganaspis brasiliensis. Next base: position 621,083 of record JAZKLR010000311.1, read on the forward strand.
CACGATGTTGGCAAAGGACTAACTAATCGGGCAAAATGTGAGATAATCTCTTAATGAGTTGTCTGGAAACTGCAATCCCGAAACCTAATTCCCTTTAAATTATTTTATTATACAATAGTATAATATACGATATTGAAAGCAGATGTCAAGTTTTTAATATTTCTACAACAATTTAAAATTCGAAAAAGCATCACATTAGTATTTATTAAATGGTCTTAAGTAAAAACGAAAACTACCTTTTAAAAGCTTTATGAATTATATTTACTTCAACACACGCACTTGGAAACAAGACAAGGCGCATTCAGAATTTAATCACCAGGAATACATGAAGTTTGGGTGTGTTCTGAATATCATTACCAAAAACACACGTACTTTGTCCATTAAATCTAGTATGCAATATTTAAACCAGTTGATTTTAATACTGAATTCAGTGTAAACAAATACTTTCAACAGAGTATTTCGTCTTCTTAAAATTGCCACATCTGTAATTTGGCAATTTTAATTTCTTGGAATTCCCAAACGCTATTTTTCTTTTTCCTTACAATTTTAACTTTACTGCTTTAACCAAACTTTATTTATGAAACAGAAATAATATAACAATAATTTAATTTAATTCAATTATAAATACGGGAAAATTTGCAGCATCAAAATAGTTTTCGTAGTGTGTAAATTCAACCGAGTCCAAATCTCACAGACGAAGGAAACTCGTTCATTTGAAAAGTAGGCTCAGAAAGGGTTCATCCCTTGCAGCAGAAACTTGTATCTGATATCCATAGATGCCAATATGCGATAATTCTTGACGGACCTAGAAATCACGTTGCCAATACTACTATATTTGAAATTCTTTTGTTCTTGGTAATTAGTTTATTGCTACGTTTTAATAATTTTTATTTCTGGAGATAATTATGTTGTCGAGTTAAACAGTACTTCTATTTATTCAGAAGTCTTCATCCTTTATTGCAATATAAGTTAATTCATGATTGTAAACTTTTTACAGAACAGTTGTGACTAGTATTCTGTGCAAGTAAGTATTATGTGCAAGCTGCAATTTTAAAAATTAAATTTTTCTGCGATTTATGAATTCGGCATCAAATAAACAAAACAGAATCGTTTTTCATTTTTGTTTAATAAAAATAAGTGCCAACGGTTTTGTTTTATACAATATAAACAATTAAGAGCATAACTTTATCAAGTTTGTTGATCCAAAGTTCTGTTTTATTTCTGTTCTGTATAATTGAACTGAAATTCCACAAGTTACATTTTTTACTAATTAAAATTCCATTCTGGTTCAATCAATAAAACAATATTAATTAAAAATATATGCCGTTTTCAAATTTCTGCATGAATAGTTCGTTTTTATTTTTAATACGTATAAATGGAGTAAAAATAATTTCGGTGTATTTCCTGAACCATAAGAGCTGGATCTATTGTGTCAATAATTGTAAATGAATACATGCATCCCTTTTCCAATTTTTTACTTTTTAATAAAAAAATGTTTCGTTACTATCTGTTTTAAAAATAAAAAAGCTTTCATCTATAAATTATATGCCATACTTTTTTCAAGAATTTTCAACCCTATCTCTCCTGAATTACATACTTTACATAATCTAAATGACAAATTTTCACAAATTATAAATCTCTTTCCCAAAAAGTCAAAAGTTTGACTTCATAGAAGTCGCCCTAACCACATCTGGATTTAAGTCAAAGAGTGAAGCAATAATCGATGTGAAGATAGCGGTCGATAATTCGAATAGTTGAATATATTTTTACAACGCTAGTGTCGCAAAAAGAGGGGACATTTGCTGAGTCGAAGCTTCTCGAGTCATTCCTGATTTAAACTGAGTCCTGGTAGTCACAATATAATTTTTAAATTTGAATCCTTATTACGCTGTTTGATATTAGATGTGTCAATTGTAGAATTAACGAATGATAATAGCATTACGTGTATCATTTGAATTCGGAAATAACGATCATTGACGATTATTTAGATGTGAGGTAGGAGAAACCTCGAGTAGAGAAGCCTGTTTAGTCTATTATCAAATTTCATAACCAAAGCAGTGATATTCGCGAAAAATATATTAAATTTAATCTGAAAAATATTAAATTTCACCATTATTTGTAAAGTGCCATGGTGGAACCAGAAAATAAATATCAATGAATTTCTCCGTTCGTTCAGGTATTTGTTTAAATGACTAATATTTTTTTGGAAAATATTTTATAAATTAATATACTTTGTAGCGTGGCATTTATATATGGGTAGAAAGACACCCGTCTAAGATTGAGCAGAGCAATATAATTGGACGTGGTAAAGTTCAACTTCTTTTTGAAGACAAAGATATTAAATAATCTGGTCATTGGAATCACACGCTGAAAAATACTTTTCATTTGGTCATTTTCTTTTGACTACTGACACTTCTCACCTCGAAATTCCGATGACAAGTAGCAGCGAAGAAACTACTTCATTTTATCTTGACTTTGCCAGATATATTTAGAATCTGGTAAGAAAGTATTTATATAATTATTGTTATACCCAATATTTTATTGTAAATCAATGTGTGGAGTGAATATCTGACTATTTTAAAAATAATTAATTTATTAATACCCAAGAATTTATAATTAAATCAGACGACTGTGACTATTATTGTGCCAGGTTGATACCCGAGTCATACGTTCGAACCTGGTTTCCTCCTGAAAAGCTCTTCTTATGAAGGAGGTAAAAATATTAACTAAGGTTTTATTTGCATTGTGAGTAAACCCTGATTTGCCCCTTAAACCTCGAGTTATTGGCCAAATCAGATGGTAAAAGGAGGAAAGCAGGAGGAATCTCGGAAGGAACTAAAACCTGATTACATTCTGCTTAGTATTAAGTTCTAAACACGTTCTTGCCTGCTAAAGATTTTCTAAGTATGATGTAAGTAATATATTATGAAAATGAAATATTTAAATAATGAAAGTAAATCATTTTAAAATAATACATGTTTATTATGTATTTTAGAACATTTAAAACTGCGAACACTTAACATCACTTCGTAATATCTTTTAAAAACACAATTTAGTTCTACACGAAAAAAAAAATAATGTAATAATGCGACACACATTTCACAATGTTTACGACAGTTCCAGCACTTTTTTATATGTAGGGGAGAGTGGCCATCAATGTACAAGTTTTTTTAATGAACCATTTCAATTTTCTCAGAAACAATTAAATAAACATTCTCCTAATTTTAAATATAAATGAAGTTTGCGTAAACACACTACGTCCATAAATTTGAGACATGTGGATTTATTCTTTATAGAGAAAACTAAAAAAAACTGTTTTTGATGCTCTGAAGAAAAAATCTACCTAAAATACAAACACGTTTTTTAATTGAAATAAGGCAATTTAAAAATAAATGAACTTACGATTTATTTTGTATCGGGCCTGAACTACAATATTCTAATGAGATAAAGATTTTGAAATATTGCATTAAGTTATAAAAAACCATTTTTGTTGCAAATGACATGTTGATTCAGTGTACCAGGGAACAATGAACCACCTGGAATTTCAGTGTATTTTCGATTTCCAGAGTGGTATGCCTGATTATGAAACTAGGCATGCGTACAGCATGTGACAGCGATTGTTATCAGTACTCTTCTCAACATAGCAAAACTAAAATACCATTTTAGCTCGTTAACTTAAATTTGAGGTATATTTATGTTATACATTATCAATTAAAAAGTGTTAAGTAATAATTTTTTATAGCATTTGATAGAAAATAAGTTTTTTCACAAAGCGAAAATTGCAATATTATTATTGTTGAACATTTTTAGTGTTTTTATAGAGGTGGTTCATTGTGTACCCAGGTTGTTGAAAATGAAAATAGCGTGTTAGTTTAGAAAAATCCAAAATTGTATTATTTAATCAAAATAAATCGGGCATAATATGTGTGCATTACCTAGAGAAGTGTTGTAGTTTTATATTGATGCAAAGAAGTGCTTGAAATGAGTGAAATTGAATAAATACTATGACCTTGAAAAAACTCCGGTACATTGATGGCCACTCTCCCCTATGTTTCTTAAAAGCACTTCAAACTTAACACATGAAATCAATTATTATTTTTTTAATCTATAGGAATTACAATTTTAAATACAAAACAACAAAACTTTAGATAATGTTATAATGACGCCAAGAATTTGACGAAGACGGCAGCCGCATGATTGTCTAGGACACGAGAATAAACGAAAATTCTCGAATCTATCCGAAGAGTTAGTTAGAACTAAAGAAGAAGTGATTAGAGTTATAAAGTTTTTAGGCAGGAGGAAAAGTATTTGGAAGTTGTAGATTAGAATTAAATTTTACTAAGCAGAAGGAAATCAGGTCGAATAGTTCGACTCGGGTATATATAGTCATATTTGTAGACAGACGAATTTTATATTAAATAAATTATTGATATTTCGGTCATATATTTTGTTCGTTTACTTATGATAAGTTGTTTGATATTAATAAATTTTAAATGTTCATTTTTTATAGATATTCATATAAAATTAAAGATTGATTTTATTCTCTATATAATTTCAATAATAAGATTTAAGAATACATGAAACATTACCCAATTTTCTAGTTTAGTTATTGATCCTTTTTCTAATTTTCTTATTCATTTAAAAATAAATTTTACTGCTGTTCGTAAAATTAAATAAATTAATAATGAAAAGGTGCGTCACAGCATGTTTTTATAGTTTATCATTATATGTAATTTTGAGCCATGTTTACTAACTACTTCAGCCTGCAAGGACAAAATTAAAATAAAAAGAAAATTATCATAATTTTTTTTTACTATTGAGTTTTTTTTTTCAACAAAACGTCTCGGTTCCAGGAAGTAATTCGCGTGATTTGATTTTTGTCGAAGCACATTAATATTACTGACAGTTTAAATCCTTGTGACTCCATTCCTTGCAATTAGGATTGGATGAAATTAGCAATTTTATCGTTACCATCCAATTATATATAGTCGGGGATTCCGGCTGTTCCGAGGGTAGAAATTAACTGTTTTGTTGTGGAGCAGTCGGCACCCTCCCGGATAGTTATTGTGATGCAAAGTGACCGGTAAAATCGACGGGATTCGAATTGGTAGGGTTGTCTCAATTAATATGCATGGTATGGGGTGAAAGCGGTGATCAGTATGCGGGACATCGTCACCTCTACGATAGTACCTGTGATTGTCGGGCTACTTCGGGCCTCAATCTGAGGTACCCCTCTTTCCCTCGGCCTATTGGTCAGCCCATTCAATTCCACCCCTGAACTCGCCCCTTATCGGTATTCAGTGCCCCTAACTGCTTTTTGACGGATTTCAAATTGTATTTCATAACTCGAACGTGGATATTTTTATAATGTTCCTTATAGCGATATAAAAGCTTTCTATCAAAAGAAATCGCTTGCTTGTAGAACTCGTAGAGAGTTTCTTTGGTTAGAGAAAAGAAAACAGAACATGCTCAGAAAACTAGATTTTATTATCAGGAACCAGGTGTGATTTCTTCTTCAAATGCTATTATTTAAATTTTATCGACTTGAAACACTTACAGTATTTTTGATTCAATTGCCGTAGGAAGCTATTGTTTTTATTGTTGAAAAATTACAATTATGGTAATAATTTTAATTAATAACAATTTGGGAACAGTAAACGATAATTGTGAATTGTTTGTAATGATTCTATGTAATCTTTATGAGATTTATGGGACATGTGATGGCTTGAAAATATAAAATTAACGGACTTAAATTATGAAACTAAATTTTAATTAATATAGTTGAAGATGGAAGGACTTGTGAAAGAAAAAGCGGATGATTGACAATTGGAATATTAATTTAATGAAACCAAATATTAAAGAATATAAATGAATTTACACGAAGATCTGTATGGATTCACGAAATTTACTATAGAAAGCAACAGACTTTCCAAAATCAATTTATGAACGTCCTTTAGTGTTTCATAAACTGAAATTAATAAGCCTATGTTAAATAGTAGGGATCATACTATTTTTCATTCACATTTCCTGAAAAATACAATGCTAAACTCACTCACCAACATTCAGGTTCTTACAATCAAATCTGCTTCGCAATTATTATTAAAAAATACACATCACTTAAAAGTCCTTATAATCCTCAATCTTCTTCTGGATCCTCAACACATCTCCTTAGACGATAACCACCGAAGTTGTAAAAAGGAAAGTGTAGGCATCCCCACACTTAATACACACACGAGAAAGACACCAAAAAACAATTGTTAGGAAACTAAGTCCCAGTCAAGTGATAAACTTTAACTTGTCTTAACTGATATCTACTCATTACATGTTTAATAAAAATTTTCTTGCAAAAATGGATAAGCGGAACAAATTCTACAGATAACGATTTTGTAACAAGAAAAGTAATATTTTTAAAATGAATAACGACTTTTACATAAAAGAATCATTTTTTGATTCAGGAAATAAAAAATTGTGAAAGTAAAAAGATGAAGTTGAGAACGTGACATTTAACAAAGAGGGGTACTCCCATGAAAATTGTACAATCGAATTAAATCCCGATGGTGTTGGTCGTGAAACACGAAACTGGACGCTTTTTGAATTTCCATTTGGAAGTCCAGTCGAATTCGTACATAACGCGTTGGCTTAATTCATTTAAATGCTCCATTGAGCTGTGTAGGCACTGCAGAAGCACAGACTGGTGGCATGGCGGGTGAACCACCAGTCCTGTATTTATCCCATGGACCACGATGACCATTTCACTTCTACCATGCAATCCTCTCTTTCTGGACGACCAACCTCATGCTCAGCTGAACCAACAAGCACCCGTTTGCCTCAATGTTAAACCTGGTGTTACACATCCTATTTTACATATTCGCTAGTACCTATTTTTCTCTATTTATTACATTATAACAACTCATAATTATGATTGTCTTTCAAGAAGTGCTTTTAGAGTTTGTAATATGGCGAAATTTTTCGAGCTGATGATTTCGCCAAATTCAATGTATCATGAATTTTCCAAAAAAGTGTTGTACTTGACTGTTTTTTTTTGCAATCTAAGGCAGTTCCTTACAGCCCCTCATCCCGGTCTAGATTAACTCAGGTAACGAAAACCAAGGACATCAATGGTCGCAGGGGAAAGAACCAACATTAATCTGGAGACAATGGAAGGTAAGAAGGTAGGGAAGAAATCCGTATAGAATCCTCCACCTGACATCACTTCGAAGTCCACTGTTGATCGGTGGGGATCTTCACCTCCTTGGATTTGTCGGCTGATCGAGATTCTTAATTGATTCCTAACCTCAAAATAAAAAGACAGATTACCATTTTACTAAAAATGACTCCTAAGTTAACGGTTTGAGGCAAACAGTGTATGGCTCCTATAGTAAATGCTGTGGACTTCCACGTCCTCGTACTCCTACAAATCCACCAACAACTGTTTCTAGTGCATCTAGTTCAGCCTCGGGATAAGGAATGGAATCTACTCCACAATTATCTATTTCTGAATCCTTGGAAAAAATCTTAGAAACCGCTATGACATCGATGAAGTCGCACATAACCACGACAATTAATGAATTTCAAACTAACTAGCAGGCTGAGTTAGAAGTAGTCAGAAACTCTATTAGTGACTTTTCTAAGAAGTTTGAAAACATTGAAGCAGAGTTACGTAAAACTAATGTGCGAGTTAATAACTGTGAATCAACAGTAGAAGAATTATTATCATCTAAATAATGTTGTAAAGTTTGGCAAAGATTCAGTTGACAAATGGAATAAATGTGGAGTAGTTTGTAAAATTCCTTGCAAAAATTGTACCGCTGTTTACTACGGTGAAACGAAAAGGTTGCTTAAAACTCGAGTTGGGAGCATATCAAGAATAAAAATCCGAATTTCGTTATCAACATTCATTGTAAAAATAGCAATCATGAATTTGATTTTCAAGGTACGAAAATTGTAGATTACGAACGGGACTGGCGAAAGCGTACAATTTCCGAAATGATTTTTATTAATCACGAACCGAATAGTATTAACATTAAAGAAAACTTTGATAATTTAAACAAAGACTACAAGCATCTTTTACAATCAAAATTCTCCATTGAATAATTTGTTATCCATTGTGTTTTTCTATTAATTTAATTTCTATTTTGATGTTTGTACTTGTCTATATCTATATATATTTTTGTATTAATTTCGTTCCTTCTTGAGTTTATATTTTCATTTTCGACAGTTTGTCTCTTGCTCTTAATGTAAACAAACCGTTTGACGTTTCACCATTTGGTGATAATTTATTTTTAAAAATTCTTTGACATATAGAGATGGGACCTGACAAAGCTGACTGAGAAAATGTCCGTAATGTCCGTAATTCTCCGTCTTTGTCCGTCAGGCCTGTCAAAGTGGACAGATTGTTATTTTAGGTAATTTATATTGTTTTTAATATTTTGATAGGTATATTTCATAACAAAATGTAAAAAATTAAGGATTTCTGAAAAAAGCTTCCTTGAAAATTGTGAGAAAGTATGAATTAACTAAAATTATGTGTCACATAACCTAAAACCTTGGGAAAAGTTGCAGGAACTTTAAAAACTACAATGTATTGTTTTTATGTAGCAAATAATGTAGAACACTATTTTGTGCAAGAAATACATTTTACAAACACTTTTAAGTTATTAAATGTACATATACAGATTAAAAAAGAAATCATGTGTAACATAAAAATAGGCAAATACACATATTTTAATATTATGTTAATTAGTTTTAAAATGCAATAAATTAATTACGCAATGTATATAAATGTTTCAAAACTATAATTTCTGAATAAAAATATCACCCGATATCAAGTTGAAAATCATATATTGTAAAAATAGTGTAAATTGCAATATTATCTCTTTAAATTTAAAATAAGTAACATGAAATAATGCAGAATTTTTTATAATCTTATTGGTTTCATTTGAAAGATAATTTTTCATAAAATTTGGTAGATTTATAAGTAATATTGCACACTTGTTTATTATAATGTTTTAGGAAAGTTGGAAACTGTTTAAAAATTGAATAATAAATAAAACTTTTAATTTTTGCGGAAAAGAAATTTTTGTTGAAATTTTTTTCTAGGATATTTTAACAGTTTTCAATTAGTTTCTTTAAAATCTGTAAACATATTTAAAAATAAGTTTTTCAATTACCGAGATTTAAAATTTATTTTATAATTTTATGGAGTACTAAAATGTTTTTAAAATTTGTGTTAGAGATTTTGTTTAAAATTTTTTTTTACGAGATTGTAAGAGCTTTAATTAATTTTTAGCATGTGTAGCATATTTAAAACTAGGATTTTCAAATAACAAAATTAAAAAAGTTGTCCTTATTCAGTTACTTTATATTAATTTTTAAAACCAATTAAATATTTTTCAATTATTTCAACAATAGCAAAATATACGCGCGTTAAATTGAGCGAGAATTACCTTTTTCATTAACTAGAATAGTTTAAATACGAAAGTAAACTAATATGAACTTATTTAGATTAAATTCATTGCTATCAGATTAAATTTTGTGAATTGATTTTTATTTATATTTTGTTACAAATTAATAAATACAAAGCAATTTGAGAGAATAAATCAGGTTTTGTTTCTCAGTTGAAAATAAAAATTTATTTCAGTACGTTACAAAAGTTAGAATATTTTTTAAAATAGTTTTTTGAACAAAATATATTTTAATTTCTATGCGAATTTCATTTATTCCAAACTTCTACTCATATGATTTCCTTATTCTTAAAATTTCTTCAAACAATACGAAATTCAATTAATAACAAACTATTCTCCAAAATTTCTATCAATATTAATTTTAATTTTTCCAAATTAAAAAATTCCCAACTTCTATCGATTCAAATTTAAATTAGGTCAAATTTCAATTAATCAACATTGCAATATAACCGAAGTTTTAAGGAGGTTCTATCGTAAATAGAATAATTAACATTACCATTTTAAACAAATTTGGTCTACTAGTAGATAATGCTTTTATAATGATGCAGCTAAATTTTTGAGACCTCAAGGTACTTGTGAAAAAAGTTATACAAAAAAATTTTTTTAACATTTTACATTGATTCTTATGGGAATTGAGTAGTTTGTCATATATATTTATATATTTACATGTATTTTCTGAAGTACCTTAAGGGAAAAAAAATTTCACTGCATCATATTATAACACCATTATCTACCAGTGAACCAAATTTGATTAAAATGATGTAAATTCTTTTTAAGATAGAACCTCCTTAAGATTCATAACTCATGTTTATTTTGATTCCTAATGGTAAAAACAAAAATTATATTAGTTTTTTATATTACAAATTAAAAATCAGAAAGTTGATTTTATTAATATGAATTTAAATTGTTTTAAACTTTAATCAGTATTCAATATAATTCAATATAATTATTCAAATTTTAATTATAATAATACTAATAATAGTAAACTTTAATTAATATTTAAAACTTTTAATGGCTCAAATAGTCAATTCATGTTTAATATATTAGAAACTTTAAATATTTTAAAATTTTAACAATACAGAAATATTAGGTATTTTAAATTTCAACCAATATATAAAAACTTTAAATTATAAAAAAAAAAATTTGTATCGAATTTTCCATCAGACCAAATTTTATGATTAAAATTTTAACTATTAAAATGTTAACTAAAATTTGTTCCAATAAAAATTGAAATTGAAATTCTGGAGAATTAATAATTAAATAAGTAAAATTAGAAATCATATCTATAATAATAATAATCTACAAGATTCTTTATTCTTTTATTCATTCTTTCATTCTGTCCACATCAGAAGTTTGGTACATAGATATTTTTTGTTCTAAAGCAGATACTTTTTAAAAAATGCATTTAAATTAATTAAAATTTAAATTTATAAATATCAGTACAAAAAATTTTAATTTCATTAATAAATAAATCTATAATTTTTTCTATTATTTTCAACAGTTTTCAAGATACAATTATTCTCTTTAAATTTTATAATTCTTCTTCAATTTTGTTTAATTATTTTATTCTGTTGTCGATCATTCTCGACAGATTTCGAATTTTTTTTTCAACTGTCAATTATTTTCCTCATTTCTCAATTATTTTCTTTAGTATTTAAATATTTTAGTCATTTTGTAATTTCTGGTTCAATAATCAAGTAATTCCTTAAAATTTCAATTTCATTCTTTAATTTTTAATTATTTTCTTTAATTTTCAATTGCATTCTTAGCTTTTAATTATTTTATTCAATATACAATAATTCTAGCATTTTCTCAATTATCAATTATTTTTTTGAAATTTCAATACAATTCTTCAGTTTCTACTTGATTTCAATTATATTCATTTATTTTTTATAATCTTTTCTATCATTTTTATCAGTTTTCAATTGACAATTTATTATTCTCCTTAAATTTTACGATTATTCATTAATTTAAAAAAAAATTTTGTTTAAATGCCGATTATTCCCACCATTTTAAAAATTTTTTTCCAATTGTTAATTATTTATTTTTAATATTTCGTTATTTTCGTCATATTGTAATTTTTTTTGATTATCAATTATTTTCTGGAAATTTCTATTGAATTACTTACTTTCCAATTTATTTCTTCAATTTTCATAATAATATTCTTCAATTCTCAAATATTGTCTTTAATTTTCAATTATTTTTATCGATTTTCAATTAATTGCTCAATACTCAATAATTCACGGATTTTTTCAATTATTTTTCCACTCATAAAAACTGTTTTAAAGTTTCAATTCAATTATTTAATAAAATTCTAGAACTCTTCTCTTCAATTCTCAGATATCTTCTTCAAAATTAAATTCCACTTTTCAATTTTCAATTTTCAGTTATTCTGTTTAATATTAGAAAATTATCGCCTTTTTTCTATTATTTTTTAGATTATCATTTAGTTTCTTTAATTTTAAATACAATTGTTTAATTTTTTTCTTAATTTTTGAATTCCATTCTTCAATTTTTATTTCCATTCTTTAGTTTTCAATTGTTTTCTTTTATAATGATTAATTCTCCGCTTTTTTCAATTCCTTTTTTTCAATTTTTAAGTATATTCTTTAAATTTTCATTCCATTCTTCAATTTTTAAATGTTTCCTTTAATTTTCAATTCTTTTTTCAATTTTAATTATTTCTTTCGATTTTTAATTTTTTGATATTTCTTGTTTAATTTTTTATATTTATTTTTTTCAGTTGTCAATTAATATAGTCATTCTTCGAATTTTGTTTTCAATTGACAATTATTTTCGTCATTTTTCACATATTTTCTTCAATAATTTTTCAACTGTTGACGTCATTTTTTTTAACTATTTTCCACAATTAATAAATTATTTTCCGCAATTTAATAGTTAATTATTATAGTCAATATTCTATTGAAATATTTTATGATAAATGAATAAAACTTCTAACAAAAATATACAAACATAGGAAACATAGTAAAACATATTTAAGGTTATGTTCCACATAAAAATACATATTTGACTTATTTCACATATAATTGTGTTTATAACAGACAATATAAACAATAATAATAATGATAACAATAATGACAACTATAAAAAACCTTTTTATTTCATTTAACACAAATAAATAATAAAAATATGAATCTGTCCAGTCTGTCCGTTTGTCAACATGGTGACCGTCACCTGACGCAGAATGTCGGTCAGACTCTAGTCCAGTCCCATCTCTATTGACATATTTTGTTTTAGAGGTAAAAACTATTTAAGTCTATTTATACAGTGTGGTTTGTTCGTATTAAAAATTTACTGAAGTGTAATATATTGTATTTACAGCCTGAGGAGGTCAACGAAATGTTGACGAAACGTTGCTCGTTAGAATAAAGGCAGATTGTCCTTTAATTCATGTGTTTAGGGTTTTTTGTTTTTTTATTTTCCACCTAATAAAAAACAAATTACAAACCTAAACGTCTTGGCTCCAACAGATCAAAATTTCTTTTTACTTATTAATTGTAATGTTTTTAAAGTATGCTTTTTAAAATGAGTATTGCGATAGATTATACAACTTAAAAGTTTCTTACACTTAATTTTTATTTTGTGTTAATTTTGTAAAAAAAAGAATGTAAAATCATGTATAGTATATGTAAATTGTTTGAAATGTTTTAATTACATCTATTCAGGTGAATAAGAGAGTTTGAAATTCAGATATCTCGGAATGTAGTTGCGTCAAGCATATAAATCTTACACGGTTATAACTTCTGCCCATATTTCATAGTAAAGAGCTTACATCTTATTCAAGTTCTAAATGTTTCTAAGTAGCGTAAATGCATAGAAAGTTTGTTTACAGCATCCTAGGTGTAAATTAGTTAAAATCCGTTTCATAATTTTCATATATAAAATTAACGCTCTCTCCTGTGGTAATACATTTTGAAAACGACTCTGAAAACGAAAACGCTTTAGGAATGTGCAAATTCTGGAATTACTTTGAAATTCGACGAGTAAATGAATGGCGTGCAATGCGATATAATGTAATAGTATTAATACAATTTTGACAAACTGATGTATAAATTACATGAAATTTTAATTCGAAGTTATGTAGTTCCCATGTTAACAGTAAATGGAATTTAATATGCATAAATAGATATTCCCTTACGAATTAGTTAATAAACGCAGCATATCAAAATTTGATTCTAGAACAAATCCTAAACAATGTAGACAAAGTTATAATTACATATAATTTTATTTAAAATAGAATAGCTCCAAAAATAATTGAATGCACATCGATTTAAAAATAAAAAAAAATATAAATGCCCAATCAAAACATTAAATCTTAGTAAAAAATGCAAGAATAATAAATAATATAATTCATAATTCATCCCCATTTACTACGTTTTAAGAACATTAATAATACATTTTTTAAAACGTCTAAAAATATAAATATGCTGAGTTTTTCTTACTTTGTCTTGTAAGAATCGCGACATTCTTTTTAATTATTAATTTTATTATTATCTTTCATAATTATCCTGTTTTTTAAATTCTATTTTTATTTTTCCTCTTACAGCACCAAGTTACTTTTCACATAATAATAAAAAAGGATCAATGACTAAATCTAAATTCATATTTATTATTACCAGGGTGACGAAAAACAGCAAGTAAAGACAAAATTTGTAAAAATAATAGATCGGTTTGATTTTGCATGACCATCAATTCTATTGATTGTGAATGTGCAATCAAGTTTCTTAATGATATTGTTGTTGCATCTACTTGAGCTGATGAAGCCAAAATTAACCAAGCTTATAAGCATGAATGTAATAATCAATGTTAGTCAGATTTCATGCAGATTGACAGAGGAAAATAATAGCGAAAGTGAAATTCTGAAAATTGTAGTTTGTAGAAGAAACTAATGAATGAAACTTTACCACTTTCAGTAACAGAAGTCAAATTGTCATTTTCAAGGAACTTTTAATATTTTAAATATTCAATATGCCATGAATAAGTTTTGATTTACTTTCGGATTATTTTTCTTTATCTGGGTATTAATATTAAGCATTTAGAACAGGAGAATGTTTGAAATTGTTAATCTTTTTGCAATCAGTTTTCTATATGGGTAGAGAATATCATTCAACGTGTTTATTGTATAATGGATTACAGAAACAAATTGCATTGTTGTCGCCAAGCTGGGATAATAACTGAAGCTTTGTATACATTTTTGTGCACATGTATTATAAACAACAAACAAACAAAAATTCATAATTGTCAAACTATGTTAAAGTCGAAACATGTTGTTTAATTCATAAACATTAAAACCGAGAAATCACAGGAGGCTCTGTAGAAAAATCCATATTTGACAAATTATTAAAATTCTTTTCTTATATTTAAAAATAAACCTGAAACAAGCTTAAAACATGCTTCCTTTAAATTTGTAAAACAAAATTAAAAACAATAATAAATATAATTTTAAAATTCAGTCCGTAACTGGAGTCAGTTTTAATTTATAAAATTTTAAAAATGTCATGCGGAAAATTGTGTTTAAAATGTTTTTCAATTACTTGAATATTTATGAATATTTATTGAAAATTTATATTTTACCGTTATATTATGTAATTATGCAGCACATGTGCAAATGTGCATATTACTCATGCATGCATTTAATTAAAGGATACTAATACTCGACGAAACGTGCATTAAATAATATGTTAGCTCCAACAATGCGCTGAATATAAACGTATCGAATTATTTCTGTTTAAAATCAGTGATTTTGTCATAAACCATATTTTGAAAAGTTGAGTAAATAAAGTATTAATCTTGTGTTTGTTACTCGTTTGGGATAATTCCTATATAATATATTATTTCCTTTTACTAAATATTTATATGCTTATTACTGCTTTATCACTATTTTTAATTCTTACTTATTTTGTTATTATTTTAAATTAAATTAATTTAAGATTTTAGTTATGAAATTTAACACGAAGAGTCAAATTATTTTCATGCCGGTTGATCAATGCATTTAATTAAAAGATCAATAACTAAACTCAAATCAAATGATGCCAAAATAATTAAATTAAGAAACCGCAGACAGGGAGTGATCAGAAGCAGCATCAAATTAAAACATACGCAATTCTTTTATTTAATATTACTGAATTAATTTTATTTTTCCAATCTAATTAACAGGTTTATAATTCCAGTGGCTAAAAATATGAGGTCACATAGCCTCAAATAACCCGACTTAAATAGATCAAAAAAAGACAACTTAATTAAAATTTACGATAACTTGATCAAAAAATAAGATATTGAGTTGAAATTAAAAGATTTGGAAAACTTATTAAATTTTGCTTTAAAGAACCTATTAATAACTTTTTTTAGATACCTCAAAGTGATTTTATTAGTCAATAAGTTAGAAAAAAAAATCTTGAATTTTTTAATAATCTTTCAATATATTTAACTAGGCTTCAGGTATTAGGCACATACTAAAGTTGACGTCTTCTCGACTCTGTGGCGACGATCAAGTAGAGCAATGTGACCGCGAGAGACTGTGACTACTAAGAAAAAAATGTTCGAATACTTTTAGTCATATCTCGAGAAACACTTAATATTTTTTACGTTTTCTTAGCTCAAATTAAAGCTGACGTTTCAACGAAGAAATTGAAGTTAGTTTAAGTTATTTTATTATATTTTTATAGGTCAGGCACAGTTAACTAATAAAATCACTATGAAATTTTACAAAAAATATATCAATAGATTATCTAAAACATAATTTAATAATCTTTCCAAACTGAAAATCGACTTAAAAACGTAACAAACTTAACGACGTGACTAACTTAACAACGCAACGTAAATGACGTAATAACTGAACTAAATTAATTACCTGATTTATTTAATAACTTAACCAGCTTAACAATCCGACTGATAAATAAACTTCAGGCTCTCTCAAACATTTTGAAATTTCAATTAATTTTTATTCGATCGGCATAATTCTCAGGAATGGGTTTTTGAAGAGAACGAAAATTAAATAAACTACTATACTAATCAATTCCAAATATTGCACAAACAAATCTATATTTTACATTTTTGCTCATTTTTAAACTAACAAAAGTGGAATTTAACAACAAATTGTTGCCAATATAATTAAGTTTCTCAGACAGCAAAACAAATTTACCATTCACTGCGATAGAAAACTACGTTATGGCACAATCAATGAAAAACCACTCTAAATGATTATTACTATAAAATAAATTGGAATAATTTGAATCGTGTTAATTATTAATTCGTTAAAATTGTCACGGAGTGCTCACAAACAAAAAAAGTTTGACAAGTATTTTAGAAATAATCCTAAATGAACTCTACTGAAATGAATCTTGAACATATTCATTAAGTTTAACATTCCTACACAAAATTTTATAAAATCAAATTAAATATTTTTCGGCTATTCGGCAAAACGTAGAATGAAATTGCTGGAACTTACCAAACTTAATCCGTAAGAGGCACGCACACATTTTCAGTCAGCATATTATTAAAACGAATCTGGACACAATTTTCAGCGGCAGGAAAAACGAAGGATATACATTCGGCTAAGCCAACCAAGGAATGATCCCACAAAATTTGTCGTGCTAGCATCTCGGTGATCCATGCGGTCGATGATATTCTTATTGTATAGGGCCTCACAGGACTAAAGGAACTCTCCTTATTGGTTGCATTCTCGTCCGTCAGACTCGGCTCTATTTTAAATTTAAACTGACGGTCTTCATCAAATTATCTCCAACGTCATGAAAGTGACTCTATGGGATTCAACTGATGTCGCAACCAACTGTTTAGCTGAACAAACCAAACAACTCATAAGAAGTATAAACTCACCCATAACTAGTTAGGGTTTTTTTCTTTAACGTCCAATAACCTTACAACCGACTTAACAAAGGTCGTGTAAATTCGACTGCTAGAAGGGCCAATTAAACCAACTAATTCGAAATTCAGTCAATTTTTAAAATATCATATCAAAATTCATCATAATACTTATTCGAGAGATCGCTGAATCATGTAACATGAGTTAATAATAATCCTCATCGTCATCATCATCATCATCATCATCATAATAGTTTAAAAACGGTATGGATAGCCGGATCGGAAAACTCGAAATCAAATTTATAAATGTTCCATCAAGTAACCTAAATTCAATTCTTGATATGACCTTGAAACTCTCTCGTTGCTCAGCAACGGATCGACGTAAATAAGCAAAAGTTACAAAAAGTTCTTCTTTCTAATAAAAAAACAACATAACAATTCTTTAATTGCTTAATAGCTTTTGTAATAATGAAGTTATAGTTGTATAACTTTCTGGAAATACAGTACTCCTAACGCTTAAGAAATGTGCAAATCCTGGAGACTGTCGAATAGATAGTTTTTGCAGAACTGGATTTGTTACATCTACGAGGTTAGCTCAGTTCGTTACTTCCGAGACTAAAATCATAGACTCGAGGGGTAGACCCCAGTCAGGTGTGGAGTTCCTCAGGGCTTGTCACTTGCTCCTCTTATTTTCAATATTTATGTTATGGAGCTGAGAATACAGCTTCTTTACTGTAAATACCATAAGTTCACCGACGATTTTAAATTGTATCTTTCGGGTCCTTTGTCTAGTTTGTCGCAGATACTTGTTATGATGCAGTCTGACATCAATCTTATGGTCCAATGGGCCGAGGACAGTGGTCTACCAGGCTTCTTCTAATAAAAAGTTTATTTCTTCCGTTTTTTGACTTTGGTTGCATAGTGTATGATGATATAACGGTGAATTGAACTCTAAATTGGAGAGGTTCTTTAACGCTTGTATTAGATTCGTATTTAGTCTAAAAAATGTGATCATATTTCTCAATTTAGAGTTAAGGCTGATTTTAAGGTAGTTCTTTATGATGAATTTAATTTTTTCCTTATTACAGACTAAGATTCCTAAATATCTCTTTAGCTGTTTCTCTTTTAAGGAGAATATGAGGACTAATGAGCGACGACTGAGATACAGAGGCTCTGTACTCCAAATACCGATTCATCGAACTTGTAAATTCCAACGATTATTTATAGTAAGAGGTTTTAGATTATAAAACAAACTTTCTAAATACATAAAGAGTTCTAGTTTAGTTAGCACATTTAAAAAACTTTTTTTTAATTCTTGTATCACCTCGATGGTAGGTTACTTAAAATTACTTACTGGTAATTTAATGTAATTCTGACATAAAGAAGCTATTCGAGTCTCAATTATTATATGAATGGCGTCATTATCACCATTCTTTTCCCTTTTTCTATTTTTACTTAATTTTATTTTCTTCCTAACGTTCTTCTTACTTTTGTTATTTCCTGTCACTATTCCGTTATTGTTACTGATAATTAGATATTATTCACTATATTCGTCCGTATACAGTATGTAACGTGGTTTTTACGAAATCACATGTTAGTAAACAGAGCTCCGGGATTTCGCCGAAGCTAACCTTACTTGATCGTCGGGCACACGGAAAGTTAAAAGAATTAAATCTACGAAACACTCTCAGTACGCACACAACACACAAATTACCATTTGTATATCGACGTTGATCGTTGTAAATTAATTAATCACCCATCCTTTGTAAAATTACTTGTTTTTGTTGCTGGAAAACACGAAGTTTAGTCTATAACTTTGCTTTGATTATCACTTGTAAACCCCAAAGCAAAGCATAGACCGCGAGCCGCTTCGCACAAAAACAACACAACGCTCACGCACTAGACGACGAGACCGACGTAGAGGATCCGGAAGATCTATGTCGCGATCGTTGGTCAGCTGATCGAACCTTGTTGATATCTTGCCAAGCAGAAGACGCGAAGTAACAGCTAGTCCCAAAAGTTACCGCCATGAGCGCTCATGAGCATGAGATCCGAGGCTATTTCCAGGGAGAATCCTGATGACTGATCCCCAGGAGGTTTTACGTCGGCTTGAAGGTCAGACCTGTTGTCACAAATTTTGAATCGGTGGCTCGAAGAGCATCGTTGTCGCGGTCGCGGCTGTGTTTTCCGGCATATTCAATTGATTAATTAAAGTTAAATTTATTCATCATAATCTCGTGTAATTGTGTTCATCTATCTCATCCTCTCTCTCTCGTACGCGAGAATATACACGCCGTGATATAGCGGTTTTTAGAGCTAGCCGGCGGGTACTTAGGCCAGAGAATTTTAACTCTAGAGGAGGCCCGGGTGGAGATTTTCACCTGGCGCAAAATAAATATAAACGGGCTTCGCGGGGGTCTCTCATGAAGCGCAAGATCGCGGTTTACGAGTCAAGAAGGGTTAAAAGTGTCAGTACGTCATTGCGGTTAGTGCAATTAATATAATCGTTTTCTCTCGCACGCATTGTCGCTGCAAGTTGCAGAGGGAGAACGGTTACAAGTATTATTATATACAATCTTCAAGCATATTCTGTTCTTCAATGGGCTTATTAACCCTAGAAACTTTGTATTGCAATACTTTTACTTTAAGTAAGAGAGGGGCTGAATATTTAAAAATTGCTATGAGTTAATGGTAAAACTAGGATTTAGATAGTACTGAAAATAGTAATAACTAGATACTCGAGAAGCGATGAAGTCTTATAGGTCTAATTGCATCAATTAGATTTGTCAAGCTAGTGTTTAGTTTTTCAGTGCCTTAATTTTGTGCGGGATTAATTTGATTGACTTGGAGCATATAGCCTTTACTGACACTGATTTAAAGAGGGGAATACTGTTCATATACCACTATACGGTCAGTCATTAAACTTTTGGGTTTAATGTCCCCCTGCTGCTGTTGCTGCTACCTTTCTTTAAAATCACATCCATTGCTTATCTTGTGTAAAACACTGCTCCAACGTTACCGACATCTTTAACTTTTCAACAACCAAGCACCTCTACATATTAGTATACAAACACGTCGTTTCAGAAGAAACCAGAAGCCAGTTGCCGAAAGCCAAAAACAATTTTACACAATCCGAACACCAGAAAACCAACTAATACCATTTTATTCAGTATGTACAGAAATGGTTTGCTTCTTATCTGTCTGATAGGATGCAGTCTGCTGTTGGAACCAATAGAGAAATGTCAGGGTGAGGTCGCGTTAGAACGGGTGTTCCTAAGGGAATAGTTCTAAGTCCACTTTTATTTCTTCTTTACACGAATGACTTGAGGATTGGTCTAAAAAATACTTAGTATTTCCACTTTGTGGTTGATTTACAAATTTACTTGAACTGCACTCATGATAACTTAGAAGATAACCTAGTCCTTATAAATTAAGTGGATTCTGTATTTAAGTAGGCTGAGGTAAACATGTTTAAGATAAATTAAAGTAAACCATATTTCATGATAATTGGACCCATTTGATACATAAACAGTGTCAATTTGAATAACCATTCTCCAATTATGTAATAAGATTATTATTTATAAAATTAAGAAAAATAATAATTATTTGCTAGCAAATACTTTATCCGTTTTAACAAATTTAAATTATTGGAGGGCGACAGTTAAACAAATTTTTAATATTCTAATTCTTAATTATTTATTTAACAAATTTTTATCAGATTTATTTTTAATCGCATGAAACTTTATTATCCGGGAAAAAGAATATTAACCAAAGGAAGGGGATTCGGAAGGAAAGAAATTTAGGCCTTGAATCAATTTTCCTTAATATTCATTGGCACAAGTACGTCAGACAAATGATTTATTTAATAAATAAAAGAAAGTTAGACAAATTAAGCATCCTTGCAGGAATTTACATTTATAAAACTCTTAATATTCTGTTGGTGTGAAACTCGTTGGCCGGAAGGGTCGCTGTGAGCACATTTCACGTTTCGAGCTGTTACATTTCAACAAATAAAATTCGAGAAACAAATACCAGCTTTGATTTTTATAAAATATCTTTCAGTAACACAGAGACTTCTTTCGAGAAGTATTCCGAGTTACATGAGAATCTTTCAATCTTAAAATAATACAATTTTATTCCGGAAGTGACAATTTAACGATTTTTTCCGAGCACATGTTTTCAAAGAAGACGACTTTAGTCCTAATTCGACACTTTTAAACACTTTAAATTCGACACTATGATACAGGAGAAAATCAGAGAAAATCTCTGTATGTTACAGATTATTATTAATCCCGAGCAAAAAAGAGCACGATTAAATTTTTAACATTATGGTAAATCCCGGGATTCTAACCTTAAATTGTCAAATCGATTAATCAGACGAAACACTACTTTACGCGGTCACCAATTAGGCATCAAAAAGACTCACCACTTCTTCCGGAATAACGGGAAGAGATTTTGACTTTTTTAACAATAATTTATTTTTTATTAATCTAATTAACAAACGAATTCTTAGTTCTGATACAGAACTTCGTGTTAAATTTATACAAACTGTAACGAATTTTTTAGTTACTTAATTTTATTTATTTATTGAAGTATAAAATTCCGGAAGTATATCGATCCATTATTATCAAATAAGCCAACTTTAATATTCAGCCAAATAAATATCAAACTAATTGGTAACAATATATTTTTATTTATCACAAGATCACATTGGAGTCAGAGAGAGAAAGAGAACAATTCATATCATTTATAAAATCAGTCAAGTTAATATCTCTATTTCTAAAATTCATACATACACACAAATTTAAATTAGATTTCATAAATACTACTGACGAATATAAAGAAAGAAAAGAACAAAAAAGAATCTATAATATTGGTGTCTTCCAATAACTTCACGAGATGTGACAATACATTTCTAATTTAGTCTCAGAAGACCTAATCGGACGATCAGAGCAGATAAAAATGTGTTGACTTACTCTATGTCACGGATAAGATTCATCCAATTGATACATTGATGATATGGTGATGAATTGATCACAGATTTCCGTCAAATATCCACAATCGGAATATATTTAAATGGACCTCAAAGTTCCGATTGAGAAAGTCGCATTGCCTCATGATCGCCGAGAATACATCAAGAATCAGATGATGATATTGTATTGCAAAAATGTATACATATACATTAACGCCACACTTTAAAACTAAAATGAATACAAATAAGTTTAACTCAGCCAATTGAAACGAAAAAAAACATCAATTAACGACAATAAAAATTAATACCTTTAACAAATCTTTCGTCGATGTGAAAATGCGGCGTTAGACAATTATACGTCTGCTCGTTTTGGACACCATTTATAAATTAAGAACTATGAGACGCTTATTACATTAAAATCCCTTCCTAATACACACTTCTCTTTCCCTTACTATTCATTTTCAAATTAGAATTAGCTACTTAATGAATTAACTGAATCATCCTTTTCATGCACATTCCGCACATTATAATAACCTTATTCAAATAATTCAAAGTAATATTTTAAAATAAATTTCTCTCTCTCTGAGCAACAAATATTATTTTATAGTTACAAAACTTTGGAACAAGAGTGACGAAGACCGGGCGTCAGATATCGAGCAAGATTCTTTCAACCAATCACGAATTTTTTCTTACAGTCACGTGATCAAACGTCAGCCGAGTCCAAGAACCATTGAAGAGACTAGTTTTTTAAGAGCCCCTGCAGCTGCCATTCCGTGCACCGGAATACTGAATTTAAACTTGGGAAGAGATGCTGAAATCAACCAATATCTATAAAAAATCCATCTCTCCCAATTCCTGAGTTTATAGTACACAAATGATGACAAACAAACCAAAATTCAAAAATTTTAGAACCATTGTGGCACTCTGAAAACTAGACACCCACTGTCGACCCAGGTGCTCCGACAGATGTCTCCCTCTGGCGATCGGCGCAAATTTCGATTCAAAATACGGACTCGATCTCTGCTCTTGTCCATTACTTAATACAAAGTTGCTCATAAAACAAAATGCATAAATAAAGAATGTTAGTAAAACAATTAGTCAATAATTATAGTGCTCTTTCCGGGGTATTTTGACCTTTGTTCCAAACTAAAAGCTTGCCATTTAAAAGGCTAATCTCGGGACGTAAAAAATACTGCGTCACTATTAATAGAAACAAATTTTAAACTAGATTAATGGACTAAATGTTTACATGAACATTTGGAGGACATTTTTATAATCATAGTTGTTTGAGAAATAATAAATTGGATGAAGTTACAATTTGTTTTCAGATGGTTAAGAGTGAAAGAAGATTATGTTTTCATTGTACAGATGAGGGTGGGTTTAGAAGTTTTCTTATTCTCTGGAAATTATGTATGTTTTCATGTTACTCGACAATAAGGTCGTCAAGAAGTTTTTTACGGTCTCATTTTTCAAGAAAAACCGAGCTGAGTAGACGACCCTTGGCTTGTTTTACCTGTGTTGCTTTGTCTTGCTCGACGCTACCTAGCATTCTTTTTCCTTCTCAAGCGGAATAATCAGTTTCGAGCGGTAAGAGGACTTTCGCGCTTACTATTTCACCTCGATTAACAGGAAACTCACCATCCGCAAAGTGCGAAACTGGATACCCGCTTTGAAACTTCTCTTTTGTACAGAACAACACATTGCGTCCTGCAAGCTCGGAATAAATTACTGCGAAATCCCGACAAGAATTTATGACTTTGATAAAGCTCTTCTCATACGAAAAGTAAATAGAGAAATGATCACATTGAACTAATAGTTACATTTATTCATTAAAAAACATTTCATTTGCAGAAAATTTACTCAGCATTTGAAATTCATGAGGCTGGAAAGGATACGAAATTCAGAGTTCACTGTCCTGTTTCTATTTTTGTTTCATTTTCTACTTCTCTCAAAGGTAATAGAAAATTTTTTTTTAACAAATAAAAAGTGGTAAATACTTTTTGAAATATAATTGTTTTGTCAAATTGGTATTTTTGTATTCTGTGTGGCAAAATTAAGGTATTAAATACGGACGATCAAACAGTTTAAAGTTGCTAAAAGTTTTTAATTTTGCTTCCTCATAGAGAAAATATTCTTTTACGAAACACTTTCAACATCGATTCCTACTTATACGATTAAACCAAATTTTCTCACGAAATTTAGCAGAAATATCCACAAGAATTTATACAATATTTTCAGATAGTAATTTTTATATAATTTCCGAAGGAATTTCGGAATTATCTTAAATAGATTTTCTACAAGCATATATTTAAACAACATTTTTCTCAAAGGCTAAAAACAGTGGAAAAACTAATAAAAGTGCCCCAATGTCTTATTATAAAAATGCTTATCTTAGAATATATATTAATATTTCTTGACATTTTTAATTTTTTTGGTTTATGAAAATTCTGTTAACAAAGAATTTTAAAAATGCTTTATATGTAGCATTATATTCTCTAGAAAAGTTTATGATTTCTGAGTAGCTCAGAATGTTTCAGCAAAATGTATTTCCCTTTATTTTCAGAGACATGCATTTCCTCTTAAAATCATTTAGACATTTTTAGAATTTATAAAATTTTAATAGAATGCTGCCTAGATTCTTTTTCTTGTTGTTAGAGCTACATTCTTAAGAATAAAACACTCCTTGGTTCGAATGTAACAAAAAATTGAAATTTACCAACATAGATTAACATAAACCTCATGTACTTGTTCAGTATTAATTTTCTTGAATTGAGGGTTCTACAAATATGTATCAATAACTTATGGACAACACTGTTCGAAATTATTTAAAAATTGGTTGGATACTTTGTTAAAAATTCTTCTATTAAAAAATCAACTTCTTTTTTTAACAAAGTGTAGAAGATGTGATATCTCCCCACAACACATTCATACTCTAAATGTGAATGTAGTACATCTCGACAGCAGATCAGGTAACAGAAAAATTCAATCACTCAATAATAAGAATAAGAAGTAGTTACTAAAAATCGAAGTTGAAAACTACAACATCAATTTGGAATTTCATATGAAGAAAATAGAAAAAATTGAGGAAGAACTATTTTGGTAACTTCCAGAAGATTTAGTTATAAACCTTTTTAATAAGAATCATTCTAGAATTAAAAAATTTAATAATAAACAAAAAAAACGCTTAAATAATAAATTTAAATGGTTATTGGATGAACAAAATCAAAATTTAAAAGATTTTTTTAACAACGATAGAAATGAATGGATTGTGAATTTGAGCTCTACTACTATTCCAAAAGAGGTCGCTGGTAAACAAAGCTCGGTCAGGTTTAATTAAATTTATTGATGGCATGATGAATTCTTCTTTTCACATTTCTTATTATAATAGAATTCTTAGTGATCGTCTAAGTTTATGCAATTCTTTTATAAAAATAACAAACAATTATTTGTTTCTAAATCAGACAAAGGACAAACCAAAGTAGTAATGGACATTTAAGATTACAATTCTAAGATGTAAAATATAGAGATTCGACACTTAACTAAAGTATCGTGCATTGACTCAATATTTATAAAACTCATGAAAAGCGGATTCTCTCCGTGCTGATACCAAAAATAAAACCAAAGGGAGATTCCGTCAAACTTAAACGCCGCAATGCCGACGCTGGGACAAACCAAATTCTCGTACCAGTTTAAAATTCGAAACTTACCAACTCTGATGTTGGACACCGAAAAACCAACAACCAATCGTTACGCTGACCTGCAGGGCTCCTGGGACTCTCGTCAAATGATTTTAACTCACACACACTCTTCAAGCAACTTAATTATTTATTTAAAGTTTTTATTTTAACACTAAACTTCTAACAATCTCTATGAACTGAACACTTTCAAAAACCATTAGTCTCAGCTGTGGCGAAAATGATAATTAATAATGCCGGAGCACACCGCTGCACAAATTCGGGGATCGCACGTGAATGAAAACGAGCACATGGCATACCCCAATCGACCGGTAGATCCTATTTTCCCCGATCCTTCCCTTTCCACATCTTCTTCCTCATCGCCACGTCTCATTTTCTCAGCCGCTAAGAAATCCATCACCCTCTCGATTGCACCTACGATAAGGCGTCACCTGAAAGAAAAATTCGGATCCTTCCGCTGACCCTCGTTACTATTCGTGAACTTGACCTGCGCAAATCGCAATTAACGAATTCAACAAAGAACGACCATAATCCGCTGATCTAGAGAAAGACGAGAGATACGGATCGACCAGAAAATCAATACTCGGCACTCAGGCTCGCATCTCATAATTCAATCACGGCCCCTTTCAATAAATTATTCCAAAATTAACTATATTAAAGATCTCTAGGGAAAGACAAAACAAATTATAAATGTTGACGATTTACATCGTCACAGATGTTAGATAATTTAAATGACAACAATACTCATAAATTATTAAAAAGTAATCCGATTGGTAAAATGTACACTGAATTAAGCAACATTTTAAAATTATGGAAATCTAAGTCTTACATAAATGATAACTCTTAATTGTGCACGTTATAATGTCAATTTACCTAGATGTTATGGATTGACAAAAATTCATAAATCTGATAATCCTTTCAGAATTGTAGTGTTATCCATAAACAGTCTAATATACAATTTAGCAAGCTGGATACAAGGGGTACTTAGAAAACATCTCCTCCCACCTTCTTCATATTTAAAAGATAGTTGGGATTTTGTTAATTAAATATCAAAAACATCGATTCCAAATGATCACATTTTAGTGTCCTTTGATGTTGTTTCAATGTTTGCAAATATTTCAAAAAAACTAGTATTAGAAGGAATAAAAAAGCGTTGGGACTTTTTAAATAGCAACATAAAAATTCCTAAAAAGAGTTTTTTAAATGCAATAAATTTCATTCTTGAATCAACTTCTTTTTCCTTTCTTGGTAATTATTATAAGCAAATTTATGGGAGTCCAATGGGGTCACCTTTGTCTCCAGTAGTTTCAGACACAGTTATAGATGACTTAGAAATAGATTATTTAAAAAAATTATCTTTTACATCTATTCTATAAAAAAGATATGTGGATGATATATTTACTATTATACCTATAAATACAATTGAAGAAATGTTAAATGTATTCAATGATTATTATCCGAGATTAAAGTGGAAAAATAATCTAATTTAACAAATTGAATTTTTTAGATACAAAAGTTCTTTTAAAAAATAATCCATTAATTATAAATTGGTTTCGTAAACCCACCTATTCAGGTAGATACATAGATTATTTTTCCAGTCATCCTAATAAATATAAAGTAGGAGTTATAAACAGTTTGGTGGATAGGGCCATATTATTATCAGACGAGATTTTTCATGACGAAAATATAGATTTTATTATTGATGTATTACATAAAAACAATTACCCTATTGAATTTAGTAAAAAGCATATAAAAAGAAGATTAAATACTATTAAAAACAAAAATAAAGTCAATACACAATTAGGAATTGTAAATGAAGTTGAACAAAATAATAGAATTAGTTTACCATGTATTGAAAATCTTTCTTATAATATTATATTCTTTCTTATCTTATTCTTATACATAGAATAAATACAGATCATGATTTTGATTGAGATAACGTTGAAATCGTACATAAAGAGAATAACTTAAATAAACGACTGCTAGCTGCAATGTTTTTTATAAAAAAAGAATTAGAGAATAATACATCAATCAATAAATAAACGGTCTCTAGTGATTTTAGTAGTTTTTACAGAAATTATTTATCGTTTATATAATTTTATTTCAGGACAACTTATTTTCATTTAAAGTGTATAAAATATTCTATTTTCGTCTGTCTTGCTTCTTATTGATTATATTGATCGATTTCACTCACTCTCTATATTGATCCTTAGACATAGAGTAGAGTTCGAATAAGAAATTCAATGAGCCTAATGGCTCATTGAATTTCGAAGAAGAATTTATGAAGAACGGTAACTTTATAGTTATGAAAAATTATATAAAATATTTAAAATGACAAAATTTAATTACTTATCAAATTCCACTAATAATTATTGACTAGCAGAACCGCAAAAACCAAATTAATTAATAAATTTACATTCAAAAAATTTAAATCAAAATTTTTCAAAACATATTTAACATAAATTATAATTTTTTTAACTCCTATATATATTTTTGTTTATAAACGTTCTCGCCTTCTTTTAAAATTCGCCTCTAAAATTCGCTCTCTCTAACTTTCTAAAGAACGTTACAACCTAATCCTGTAATGGCATTTAAACAAAGTTATTTTATACTTAAGTTGTAATTGAATTGCAAGACGAGAGTTGATATTCCTAGTTTGTTAAACTCAATTTAAACAATTTATTTCTTAGATAAAGTTAAGCAAGTACGTACCTAATCGCTGGAAAAAAGTTGATCCTTTCCTCTTGGACCGGAAAGATACAGGTATTGCAAATTTCAGTTGTTGTGAATTTTTTAAATGCTCCATTCCTAAAGGAAACTTCGATATTCCCTCCTCTTTAAATTTTTAAAGGATCGGTCTGAGTTCCTCTGTTTGTTGAATAATTTCGGATGTTTATTCTTCCAGGGGTTATTTCTCCGTTAGAAATTGTTTAGGTTTACAGCCGCTTTTATTTACTGCCGTTAAAAAATTTATATATTTCTTGCGCGAAAAACAGCTTGGCTTTTCTGATAGCAGTTTTATTTTCATCAATTTATGAAACATAATTCTCCGATAAGACGTTACATTCAGTTTTACAAACCTTTATTGTAAAATTTTAATTTTTATTGAACGAGGTATACAGTCAAGGCGCTTGGAGCATTTTAATGTCTTACTAAATAAACTAGTTAAATTATGCGTTCTCAGTTGAGCACGGGATATGTTAAATTCTATATATCTAACTATAAAATTTAATACAAAATATTGAAAAAAATTTTCTTCCCCTCAGTGATCTTCTGAATTATATTTATATGTTGTGATGCCGCAAATAATTGCCACCCACACAAAATTAAACTGATTTAATTTTGGGGCGTTTGTTTAAACTAATTATAGAAATAACTTTTATTTTAAAATTTTAATCACCAAACATAAAATCATTCACGACTCATAAATAAAGCCCATGTAACATATAGGTAAAATAGGGTGATCCAAAAAAAGTAAAGTAGGTTGGAGTTTTAAAGCTCTCTTTACCTAGGATTGTTCTATATCGAAAAAAATACCCCTGTTTTTTTACAAATCAAAAAATATTCAAAGGTCGCTCAAAGCGCTCAAAGCCTCCCATGTAACCCCATAAATTGCAAAATTAAGAAAAAAACGTTAAAAAATATTTTTTACTATTTATTGAAAATTTTATCCAAGATTTTGAAAAATAGCATAAATATTTATTATCATTCAATATTCCATGTAATTTCTATTTGTTTAAACAAATTATTATTGTTTATTTACTACTTTATATCAAATGAAAGTACATAGTTGTAACTTTTCTCAATTTGGCAACTTTTCAAGAAGAATGTAACCAATTTTTAACAACATACTAAAAATAACAATTTTACTAATTGTTCAAACAAATTATTATTTTCTGACTTCTAATTTTTACCAAATTAAACGACAGAGTTGCAATTCTTTCTCAATGTTGCAACTTTTTAGACCACATTTAACCAGTTACTAACAACAATCTAAAAATAACAATTTCACCAATTGTTTAAACAAATTACTACTGTTTAACTTTTATTCTTTGTCAAATTGCAATTTTTTCTGAGTTTTGCAACTTTTTAAGCCGAATTTAACCAGTTACAAAAAACTATCTAAAATTAACAATTTTTCCATTTGTTTAAACAAATTACTATTGTTTAATTTCTTCTCCTTATCAAATTCAGCTATAGAATTCGAATTTTTCCACAGTTTTGAAACTTTTTACCCCGAATTTAACCAGTTACAAAAAACAATCTAAGAATAACAATTTTTCCAATTGTTTAAACAAATTACTATTGTTTAACTTTTTCGCCATGTCATATTCAGCTACAGAGTTCGAGTTTTTCCACAGTTTTGCAACTTTTTAATCCAAATTTAACCGGTTACAAACAAAATCTAAAAATATCCATTTTTCCAATTGTTTAAACAAATTTCTATTGTTTAACGTCTAATCTTTATCAAATTGAGCTACAGAGTTAAATTTTTTTTTCGATTTTGCAACTTTACAGGCCAAATGTAACCAGTAACTAACTACAATCTAAAAATAACAATTTCAGCAACTGTTTAAACAAATTACTATTGTTTAACGTCTAATCTTTATCCAATTGAGTTACAGAGTTGCAATTTTTTCTCAATGTTGCAACTTGACAGGATAAATGTGACCAGTTACTAACAACTATCTAAAAATAACAATTTCACCAATTGTTTAAACAAATTACTATTGTTTAAATTCTACTCTTTAAATTAGGCTATAGAATTGCAAAACAAATTAATATTGTATATTTACAACTTTATATCAAATAAAGCTATAGAGTTCTAACTTTCTTAATTTGGCAACTTTTTAAGACGAATGTAACCAATTATTCAGAACTAACTAAAAATTACAATATGACAAATAGTTTTAAAAAATTATTATTGTTTAATTTTAAATTTTTATCAAATTGAACTACAAATTACAATTCTTTTTGGGTCTTGCAAATAACTGGTTACATTCGTCCAGAAAAATTGCAAACCTCAGAAAAAATTGCAACTCTGTAGATTAATTTAATAATGAGTAAAAGTTAAACAATAGTAATTTGTTTAAACAATTGGTAAAATTGTCATTTTAGATTGTTGTAAGTAACTTGTTACATTCGGCTAAAAAAGTAACAAAACTGAAGAAAAACTCCAACTCTGTAGCTCAATTTGATAAAGAGGAGAAGTTAAACAATAGTAATTTGTTTAAACTATTGGTAAAACTGTTATTTTTAGATTGTTGGTAGTAACTGGTTACATTTGGACTGAAAAGTTACAAAATTGAGAAAAAATAGTAACTCTGTCGCTCAATTTGATAAAAATTTGATGTTAAACAATGATTATTTGTTTAAACAATTAGTAAAGTTTTTATTTTTAGTTTGTTGTTAATAATTAGTGTTATTCGTCTTGAAAGGTTGCTAAATTGAAAAAAAGTTAGAACTCTGTACCTCCATTTGATCTAAAGATGTTAATAAACAATAATAATTCGTTTAAATGAATTAGAAATTACATGGGATAATGATTTAAAATCAGTATTTATGTTATTTATTTAAAATCTTGGAAAAAACTTTAATAAGAATAGTAAAAAATTATTTTTTAACTATTTTTTTGTAATCTCGTAATTAATAGATTTTTTTGGACCCCTTTAAAAAATAGTTAATATTAAAAAATGATAAAAAAAACAATTTAGCATTATGCTTTGAAGCCTCCTGAAGAGAAAAAGAGTTTGCCGATTAAAAAATATTCATTTTAAGGATTCTTTACTAATTCTACGAAAAAGTGTCCTTTTCCCACATATTTTACATAGAAAACTTTGAGCGCTTTGAACGACCTTTAAATTTTTTTGATTTAAAAAAAACAAGGGGTTTTTTCAATATTGAACAAACCTAGGGGGTGAGAGGATTAAAATTCCTACTTACTTTTTTCCCATTCATTTTTGGACCACCCTAATGTTAACTCGCTTACCAGATTACCGGATCAGCGTCATATTAATATAACACGAAATTAGTTTTGAAACCAACTAACTTTCTTTTTATAACTCAGTCCTTAATTCCAGTCCTAAAATCGGAAACGACAATTTCTCATGTGTGTCATTTCACTGTTTTTGACACTATCATTCTGCTTCTCCCTTAGGTTCATATTATTTAAATTAAGTTTAAAAAGACTATAACGAGATTTTTCACCTTTTAATTAATTACTTAATTAATAAATAAATTCTAATACTTAAAATCGAAATAAAACCTCGTTATAATTTTTACCTTTAAACGTGTCTCGATGCTTTTACCTGGGAAGGCTCATAATTTTCAAAATCTACGACTTTACTCGTTTTTCTCGAATGCGCCAGGCAATGACAAAAAAAGATTTAATCATTGCCGCCACAAATTTATCAATAATACAAATTAAGCCTCAAAAGCACCACCAGCTAGCTCATCTGGTGCGGAGAGGGGCGTGAGCCGAAGAACGAACGAATTCTCCGAAATTCTGCCATGCTTCCTGGAAATGATAACTCAGGCCTCCCACCGGGTTGTAAAAATGATTATAGAATAAAATAAATGCAAAAATAACTCTGATATCAAATTAACAAGTTTTAGTCAAAAATAATTCATGATGTGAAAATTATTTTAATTAATAGAAAAATAATTAACAAAATGAGAAGTTGACAATTTTCTAAATAACCCGGAAATATTCCTCTTTTAAGGAGGTGAGAAATCGGCCGTAAAAGAAACTCATTGCTTATCAGAAGATAATTCAAATTAACAATTAAATAACTGATTTGATTTTTGCCAGGTCTGATTCGGGCCGAAGCACATGGCGATTTCAAATTCTTTACAAAAGATTAAATTAGTAGCAAGCCGCTTACCAATAAAAGTAGACTCGCCATGACAATCACCAGCCAACAATAAAAATCAAACTCAGTAACAATAATTTTCCGTTTTAAAATAATCTCGCCATTATGGCGGCTAATTTAAACAAAACTTTTAAAACGTAAAATTTTCGACCGTTCTACTTAACGGCTCAACCAGGAAGGAAGATGGTGGCGAAAATTCGGGAGCTCGTCATGTGCCTTCCCCCTTCTTTTCTTTTGAGTCATCCTTCCTTCTAATCGGTAATTACGAATCAAACTTATTTTTGATTCGAACAGATGTCCCTTGCTGTGCGATTTGGCCCCTTTGCTTTTCGCCAAGAGAGTCCCGAAGAGCGGGAATCTCATCCGTTTGACGCCCTCGGTGTACAGCCCTCAGCTGCGCTCTTGGCGAAACCTGGCGCGACGCTGGCAACCTCTTGTGGACATTCCTCCGCCCACTTGAGCGGTATTGCGTAAACAAACAAAATATAAAAACAATAAATAATCAGATCTTTAACAATAAGAATGACTTCCTTCGAGCTTGGAACCTTCAAACCGACTTTCTCAACCCCATAATGGGAGCAAAACCCAGTGATTAACATAAATAGAAAAAGATACATAAATTCCTTAAATTCTAATCTTGCTCCCTGGTTGAGTATTCTCGCGACCGGCTCCTTCGAGAGTTGGTCAAAACCAAAGATAACGTGTCAGAAAGATTCTGCCACGTTATAAGACAAACCTTCACAGAAAGGTTAAAATTTATAAATATACTCTAGAAATTTAAATGCAGTCTTTAAAAATTTGTAGCCTCTAACAACTCCTCCATTTTGAAATTGTCAGTTATTAACTGTTTATCAAAAAAGCGGTTGTAATTTTTATTTACTCTTCTCTTTTTTTCATAATTACTCATTAAAATAAAGTAGAAAAGAATGCAAAAAACGTGTATGTTATAAAGGCTTTAAAAAATACCCAGTTCCAGTTACTCACCTCTAATTCAAACATTGAACCGAATGTTCTGTCAGTTTAGTAAATATAGCGCATTTCAATTTATCGTGCACTGGACGGCTTTACTACGTAACTAAATATTGCCCCTATAAGCAAGTTCCCATAATATCAATTGCTCTTGAAAATTATTACATCGCAATATTCGAAATAGATATGCAGCGTTTCAGCATTTGAACGCGTATAATAATTATAAACCTTGGTTAATAATTCTCACTTAACTGCCACACATCTCTCGCGTTTTGCTTTACTACCATCAACATCAAGATTCACAGGTTATGCGAGAATGAATTCCGGTTGGCCGCCCGGCATTAGAATTGCTTTGGTTATGAATTCAAAATCTCATTAAACGAATAAGTGTCACTCACATTTCAATATTGAATAACCGCGGGTTACGTCGTGACTGCATTTGGGAATAAATTTCATTAATGAGCCAACGTCAGCATTGGCAGTTGAATCATAGTAGCTTCACGCGTAATAGCATCTAACGAGCAACGTCATGTGCGATTAATTAACTGCAGGAAACTAACCGCGGAAGTTTCTCGACGCAGCGATTATTTTATTTTTTTTTTTTATTTCTGAAAAATCCCAAACTCGTTAATTGCTCTTTTTATTGGGTTTCCCGTTTCAACCATCAAAATAAAATAAGCAGTTATTGCACGAAACGAGTGTGCTCCGTGTAGAGGGAAAAAAAAAATAACGTTTGCTACTGAAAACTGTGAAACGATGAATCGAGTGAAAAATTCATGTCATGCTGTTAGCTGGTGAAAAAAGTTAAGTGCTATTTTTTTTAATGTCCCCAGGGCTGGAAAGTTTTTCCCAAAGTCGCCAATGAACGCAAAGTGTTTAAAAAGTTTGCCTTTGCAGACGTTCTCAGTATAACTGGTCTTTTTTTGCCAACAAAGAGAAGCAATTTTTTGACACTCTCTAGATTTGAATTAGGCCAGTTTGTACATGGTGATTTTATTTGATATGATCCGTTATTTCAAACTTTTCAAATAACTGAACATTATAAATAGTTGGAATAATTTTATTGACAAACATTGTTCCGTACTTCATATATGAAGTTTTTGCATACCTATGCAGAAACTGTTCTTTTTAATTAAAAGTTTGAGTTGATTGTAATTTATATTCCCTGAAGTTTGTTAATGATAATTGAAAAATGTATGCTTTCTGCAAAAGTTTGAGAATATCTAGAGATGAATTTTCGAAAGTTGCAAATTGTTGAAATAAGCTCCACGTCATAAAATGGGTATTAAAACTGTCGACAGTGTACTGGAATATTATCCATCTCCCTAGCTACCGGATTACCCTCCGAGATAATGCCTATCGATAAATTTCACAGAGCTCGCTTTAGAGTTGTTTATTAATCACCCTTTATTCACAAAACATTGCCCAGATTACTTCAAACTCACTGCCTACCAACTCATGAATCTTACAAAATTTTAATGTGCCACTGAGTGGAAATAACGCTTTTTTCTCATTTTTTATGCACTGGCCAATAACTCCCTCGTTATCTTCATTTGCCTTCGCTTTCAATTTCACTGTTATAAATTTCGTCCAAAAACATTTGACAAAATTGCTCTTCATCGAATATTTGGTCATAATATTGCTAAAGTGTTCTGGAAGCAAAATTGAATAAAACTAGCTAGAGATAGTTTTAGAATATTTCTTTAGCTAACATTTAATTCATTCACTAAATATTAACCACGAAACTAAAAACAGAAACCAAATGTGCAATATAAAACATTAAAGCATAAACAACATTAATACAATTATGCTGGAAGAGAAGAAATTAATTCATTTCAATTATGTCATATCAATTATCCATCCTTATTTATATTTGACAAATTTACAGTTGAAACACACTGAAATATCCAAACTCGGTAAAAATCCGAAAATCAGCTAATTTTTTAAAAAGTTAACTTTTAGGCAAAATGTAAACAAACTCGGATTAGAGAGACCTACTTAATGATATTTTAAGTAATTCCACAAAGTTTGGTGTCAAAATATTTATTATTTAAAGAGAAACTTTATGGACAAATTTTGCCTACACTAATGACGTCATTCTTCATCACATGCCCTTAAAATTAATATTTTTAAATTTCCAAAAATCAACTAATTCTTTAAGAAATAAAATGGAAGCCAAAAGGGTGGTAAAGAACCACATCAAATTACAAATAAAACAGCACATACTCTCTCTAAATCTGAATTAGTTAAAAACTACCATTTAGGGGTTAAAATCGTGAAGAAATTTTCTCTTTTTCAATTAGTAAAAAATAACTAGTTAATAGTAAAAAACTACTAATTCAGTAGTGAAATTTAACTAATTAAATAGTAAAAAATAACTAATGTAATTAGTATATAAAAATCTACTTATTCTTTTAGTAGTTTAACATAACCTAAAATTACTTTGACTAATTAAATTAGTAGTTTTTTACTAAAGTATAAGCAGGCATCACAGCCAGTCACCTTTTCACCTTTTTTCACCTTTTTCACCTTCTTTGATGACTTGTCACCTTTTTACATCTTTATTCACCTTTTTTTGGATCAAAAATCTATAATTTTTTGTAAATATTTCGAAGTTTGTTCATAAAATTCAGATTTAATGTTTAAATTTAGTTTTATTGATGATTGATAAAACAACAAAAAATCCGATTTACTAATAAAAAAAACCCATAGAAAATAATAGAGTCGAAAAAACAGTTAATTTATCTTTTCTATGTTCCTGCTATTTATGTAAATAGAATAACATTATGATAACATACCATTTTCGTCATTTTGTAATTTTTCTTTCGAATCTCAATTATTTTAATTATATTCCAATTTAGGCAGGCTTGTGTCCGTAAATAGTCTGATTCACTATAAAAGTAAATTCTATAGTGAAGTAGACTATTTACGGACCCAAGCCTTAATTTAGGTAATTCTTAAATTTTCAATTTAATTCCTTATTTTTAATTATTTTCTTCATTTCTCAATTATTTTCTTCAATTTTCAATTATTTTCTTCAATGTTCAATAATCCTCGTCTTTTTTCAATTGTCAATTTTTTTTTGCCCACCCTACGGCATGCAAGGGCGTTACAAAAAGTTTTGTATCTTCATTAACAATAAAGATAAAACCTTCATTCAATATTTATTTTAAAGCTTGAATATTTAACTTAAAACAATACCTAAGAAAAATTTTAAAAAAAAAATTTTTATTGTCTAATTGCTTAAAATAAAAAATAAAAATTTTCACTTTTTACAAAAAATTTCAAATTGATACAATTTTTGAAGAAATCATCACATTTTAATTCTATAAATGGCATTTGAAAGCATTTTATGTCACCTTGAAAACCATTATTTTAAAATTGCTCTACGATAATTTTTAAGGTAGATAAAATCATTTGTTTATAAAAATAGCCTTTTTTCAATTGTTAGTAACTTGAAAACAACTTTCTCTACGTAGAATTAGGAAAAAAATATTTAAACATTAAAAAAAAAGAAATTTTTTATACATTTTTTCCTTATGTATTTCTGCTTTAAGACGAATAACATTTACATATCAATATATGACGATAAAAAAATTTTTTTTTATTAATGTTTAAATATTTTTTTCCTAATTCTACGTACAAAAAGGTACATTTTTTCCACTTACAACTTTTTTCATAAGTTAGTTGTTCTTAAGTTAACAACAATTGAAAAAAGGCTATTTTTATAAACAAATGATCATATCTCCCTTAAAAATTATCGTAGAGCAATTTTTAAAGAATCGTTTTAAAGGTGACAAAAAATGCTTTCAAATGCCATTTATAGAATTAAAATGTAATGATTTCTTCAAAAATTGTATTAATTTGAAATTTTTCAAAAAAAGTGAAAATTTATATTTTTTATTTTAAGCAATTAAACAATAAAATTTTTTTTTTAATTTTATCAGGTATCTTTTTAAGTCAAATATTTAAGCTTTAAAATAAATATCTAATGAAGGTTTTATCTGAATAAATAATAAAGATACAAAACTTTTTGTAATGCCCTTGTTTGCCGTAGGGGGCAAATCCTTCTGAGCGGCACTGTATTTTTCTTAATATTTAATTAATTTAGTAATTCAGTAATTTTTCTTTAAATTATCAATTATTTTCTTACAAATTTAATTTAATTCTTTAATCTTCAATTTATTTCTTCAATTTTTAATATTTTCTCCAATTATAATTCTCGTCATTTTTCAATTATATCTTTCAATTATTAATTATTTTTCATAATTAATAGTTACTTTCTACAATTTTTTCAATTATTCTCTTAAAATTTTAAAATTATTCTTTTTTTCAATTTTTTGTTTTGCTGTCTATAAAATTAGCCATTTTTCGAATTTTGTTTCCAATTCTCTATTATTTTCGTCATATTTCAGATATTTTCTTCAATTTTTCAATTATTCTCGTCATTTTTTTATTATTTCTTCCAATTATTAATTTTTTCCGCAATTTTCAATTATTTTCTACAAATTTTTCAATTTACAATTATTCTTGAAGTTTATAATTATTCTTTAATATTTTGTTCTGTTGAAAATTATTCTCCACAGTTTTCTAATTTTTTTCAATTGTCAATTACTTTCTTAAAATTTTAATTTAATTACTTAATCTTTAATTTATTTGTTCAATTCTTAATTATTTTATTTTCTCAATTATTATTTATCATTTGAAATTCCAGTCTTGAATTTTTAATTATTTTATTCAATATTCAGTAATTCTTACCTTTCTTCAATTTTTAATTATATTTATTGCATTTGCAAAAATGTATAGTTTTAAATGACTAAAAATAATGCAAAGTTTTTCATTGCAAAGTGTTAATATTACAACTTATTTTATATTTTGTCATGGAATTTGATGAAAAATTGTCTGGATAACCTGGAAGTCATTGAATATTGAAATTTTGAAAACGCAGCAACCCTGTTTTAAACACATTCCAGTTTGTTGTTTATTATATTTTTTGTCACATTTCGGTCACCTTTTCCAGGGAAAAAATTTACCTTTTCACCTTTTTCGAAAATAAAAAGTACTGTGACGCCTGTATTAGTAAAAAATTACTACTTGAAATGGTAAACGAGTTTTCACTGTTAAAACGGTAGTTTTTAAGCTTTTCAAATTTAGAGAGCAGTCTAGATACTTCACAATAATTTATTTTACAATTGGAAGATGTAAACAGTGGTTGCAATGAATCGAAAAAAAATTAACATTTTAAAAACTTTGAAAATCGAAAACGTGGTTTCGTTCTTGGGTTATAAAGTTTTGTGATAAACTGACAAACAAGGCAAACGGACAGACAGACGTAGGATTTTAATGCGAATTTTTTAATTCCTTGATGCTTTGATGCTTATATTTCACTGAATTTAACAATTAGTACAAGTAGAGATTAAAAGACGTCCCGTTTCAAGTAGTGAGACAACAGACAGGCTTTAAACTTTAGGACAATTGCAGGAAAATATTGATAAAAATATTTTAAACTGCATAAATGTGCTCTAGAACGAAAGCTTTAAAATAATCCTCCCAAAATTAAAAAATGTCCATCTGTTATCGAGTTATCAATAAAAATGTAAAGGTACGTATGTTGTGTCAGATCAATGATTCGAAATTCAACTACAGTGACTTGATTCTCGCTTCAAACGAAATAGATTCGGATACAACATAGCTTTCCATTTTCATTATATAATAACTGGATAACAGATGAATATTTTTTTGTTTTTAAGCTTATTTTAACAAAGCTTACATTCCAGCAAAATTTTTTGCGCTTTTAAAAAATGCTGCTCCACATTCTCCTAAATTTTTCCGAGAGTTTAACGTAGAAGAATAAAATTATAATAATTCAATCATATATTTTATTATATGATTATTATATTATTATATGATGGTAACAAGTTACCATTGGCTGATGAAATTGTCATATATCAAATTGTCTAGTTCACTGCAATTAAAATTTTTATTTTATTGCTATTATTTTCAATAATTGTTTAAAAAGCAATGTTTTATCTTTGTTATAACACGCATTCATTACTAGTAGAAAGCAATAAAGAAATGTAAAAAAAAATAATCGAAAAGTTGACTATATACTTTTTTCATTACTGAGTCTGAGGCATCAAAAAATGCGCAGGATATTTTTATGTCCCCATCGGGGGAAATTGATTTCAACCCCGCGGAGCAGGAAAATCGGACAAACCCAGTTTTATTGGAATTGTTCAATTTCAGCATGGTGCGGTTACGCCGTTTCGCAAATCTCTCACCAAAAGACGTCGAGATAGAAACGCATATTCTCGCGTTCAGATCTTGAAACCAAGGGCGCAAAGAAATCCTCCCCTAGTGCTAAAATCTCCTAAGCCTTCTTGAAAAAAGTTTTTATTAAAATTTTCCAGTTTAGGTGCTAAAAAAAGTCAAGACAGTATGTATATACATATATATTCCACAGATATTGGAAAGCTCAAAATCAAGCAATATTTACAGTAACACAGGATTTTACGATCTTTTCAAAATATTATTATTACTTTATTTTTTACTATTTCGGAGGTAATAAATTTATTTCTATTTCTGTTTATTTCATAGGATACAATTTTCCACACCCTGTATTTATTTAGCAGTAGAAAATCCTTCTTATCAGGAGCTGTCAGAGAGATAGAAACTGTCACATGAATTCTGAGCACGAATGGAATTTTTTATTATTTCCGTTTACTTTTTTTGTTGTTATAGTTGGTATTTGTTTTAAAGTTTTTGAAATAGTAAAATACGAAAGTAGGTGTAAAATTTGATAATTTTTTTGTTGTTGTCATAGGATTAGCAATTTTTATTTCAGTACGTCAAACATTTCTCAAAATATCCTTGCGACAAAAAGACACACACTATTTTGACTCGCATTTAATTTAATGCAAACAGGAAAGGAAATTAACTGATCACGTAATTTGAAGGATTTGTCTATAAAACTTCAAAATGGGGCAAAAAATTCAAAAATGGGGCCCGTATCATTATAACACAACCTTTTTCGCATTACATGTTATATTGTTCAACCTAAAAAAATGTTATTTTAAACTTCTACTACTTTCTACTTCTAGTTGTACTACTATTTCTACTACTGTAAAGATTATTAAAAATCCAAAAATGTATTTTAATTTTTATTTATTACTAAGTATTTAGTTGAATACAAGACTTTATTAAATACTTTCTACTTAAACTATTTTCTATTTCTAGTTGTACTACTAAATCCCATTTAACCCAAAATGCATTCAGCCTAAAGCCCATTTAAGCTAAATACCATTCAACCTAAAATGCATTCAGACAAAGTCCCGTTTAACCTAAAATGCATTTACCCTAAATTCCATTAACCTAAAATGCATTCAGTCTAAAACCCATTTAACCTAAGATATATTTAACCTAAATTCCATTTAACCTAATATGCATTCAGCATAAAACCCATTTAACCTAAATCTTATTTAACCTAAATCCCATTTAACCCAAAATGCATATAGCCTAAAATCATTTTTCCTAAATTTTATTAAACCTAATTTATAATGTGAAATGTAGGTTCAATGGGATTTAGGACAAATGATTGTAGGCTATATGCATTTCTGGTTAAACAAGATTTGGACTGAATGCATTTTAGGTTAAATAGGATTTAGGCTGAATGCATTTTAGGTAAAATGAGATTTAGGTTAAATGAGATTTAGGTTAAATGGATTTTAGGCTGAATGCTTTTTAGGTTAAATAAGTCTTAGGTTACATGGGTTTTATGCTGAATGCATTTTAGGTTAACCCATTAAGAACCAAATGTACAAAATTTGTCCATAAAGTTTGACAGTTTATCTTAATGATAAAAGCTAAAGAGAAAAATTTTGCAATAGTATTTTGTTATATATTAAGAAACACTCTTTCAAAATCCCTATTAAATATTAACATAAGTTTATAAATAAACAAATAATAAGCACTTTTTCAATAAAATAAATTCAATAAATTATAATTTTTTTTCGACCCTTTATCGTAGATAAAGATCTTTAAGTGCTACATATATCGTGACAAAAATGTCCAAACTCTATAGTAGGGGAATTTACGAATTTAATATGCAAAAGGGCTGACCCAAAATGGCGACTGAATTGGATTCTTCTCTACCAATTCATGGTAGGTTGTACGAAATTCTGGAATTGTGAAGGCTTTTCATAACATTGACTACATAGGGGTTTATCAAGGTTGCTGATAACATATTTGAAGTTGAATTTTTAAAATTCAAAATGGCGGATCCAATATGGCGAACGATCTTTTTAAAATGATCCTATTGGTTTAAAAGTTGTTACTTAGGGGCTTTTGGTGTCACTGATTACGAAACTGATATCAATTTTTTAAAATTCAAAATGGCGGATCCAATATGGCAGACGATCTTTTTAAAATGATCATATTGGTTTGAAACTTGTTACTCAAGGGTTTTTGGGGTCGCTGTTGAGTATATAGTACATTTATATTTGAGGATTGTGTGTGAGTCACTAGATATTGTCATACTCGCTATAGTTAGTCAGTTCGTCTTTGCGATTCAAGATGATAAGTCGCATGTCAATCTTGTATACTTTTATACTTTTATATATTAAATAAATATTACTTAAATATATTATATGATGTTTAATGACTCTTTTCTTAACATGGTAGCAGAGCGTGGTTACCAAATAAGCTGTGTAGTTCAAAAAAAATTAAGTCACAAGTGAGTTTCATTAAATGTTCTGTGAAAAGTGAAAAATGGCGTCAATTAACTGTGACGATATAATAATTCCGATTTTCGACGGTTCGGAATACACAAACTGGAAGAAACGAATCTTAAAGTTCTTTCAGTATAAACAACTGAGTGAAGTGGTTGAAAGACTAAGAATTGAATCTGATAATGAAACAGAGTGGGTAGCAAAAGATATAAAAGCAACAAATTATATTTACAGTGCTATTTCGAATAAACAGTTGGAATATGTTAGTGAACTCACGACAGCTTATGATATCATTAAAAAGTTTGATAAAATGTATGTAAAAACATCAACTGCTTTACAAATTGTATGTAGAAACAAACTAGAAAGTATAAAGTTAAAAAAATTTTCTAATCCGACCACGTTTTTCGATGAATTTGAAAAGGCGGTTAACGAGTTAAAAAGGCGCTGGTGCTGAAATTACGGAACAAGAAGAATTAAATTACATGATAAAGGCTCTACCATCATCGTATAGCTATATAGGAGATTTGATGGATATCTTACCGAAGGAAGAAAAAACTGTCGAGTACTTACAAAGCAAAATAAAAATGAAATCATTGGAAGAAAAAAATGAGCATGATGGAGCTGAAGAGGACGAAACAAAAACAAATAACTTTAAAGCTAAAACTTATTCACAAGCAAATACTTCGAAATTCGGAACGAAGCCTAAAATGAATAGTAATCAATTATGTTTTGGATGCGGCAAACCGGGACATTTTCAAAAGGACTGTACGACAAGTGGTAGAAATAACTTTAGAGGGAATCAACGCCGTGGAAGAGGAAACAGTAGATGGTTTCATAGCTATCGAGGCAAGCAACAAGGATTTAGAAGATTTCGTCCTGAAGGTCAACAATGTAATTCTCAATACAATCAAAATTTTTCGCATGGAACTTTTAATATAGTGGTGGTAAAAGAAGATTCAACTTATAGTGATTCATCGACACCACAGAAAATAAATTGGTTACTGGATAGTGGTTGTACGGATCACATTGTAAACAGTGATTCTTATTTTGGAAAGTCAGTGGTTCTCAATCCACCTGTGAATGTTAAAGTAGCTGATGGTCGAATTCTTCAGGCAACGAAAATTGGTAATATCACCACTTTATTTCAAGTACATCAAAACAAAACAAAGGTAACGGTTAATAACGTTTTCTATCTAAAGGAAATGGAATCAAATTTGCTAAGTTATTCGAAGATTCTTAAAAATAATAAAATTTTTTCTCAAGGAAATTTGTCAAAAATTTATAATAAAAATAATCAACTATTGGCAATAGGTCGAATTGAAAATAATTTGATTAAAATGACAAGTGATGTCATCATAGATAATTAAATCAAGCAAGCAAATAT
This sequence comes from Ganaspis brasiliensis, assembly GCA_037103525.1. NCBI lineage: Eukaryota > Metazoa > Arthropoda > Insecta > Hymenoptera > Figitidae > Ganaspis > Ganaspis brasiliensis. The sequence continues at coordinate 665,007 of JAZKLR010000311.1, forward strand.
ATTGTCATCAAATAAAATCAATCTTATTACTCAAAAAGAAAAATGGCATCGTATGCTTGGTCATATAAATTTTAAATATTTAAATGTATTATGAAAAGACGAACTTTTAGATGGTGCACCTAAGGAATTGGAATCAGATTACATGAAATGTGAAACTTGTATTCTGAATAAAATGACAAATTTGCCTTTTGAAAACAACAGGACTCGAGCAGCTGGACTCCTGGATATTGTTCACACTGATCTAAATGGACCACATCAAACAACTGGTTATTGTGGAGAAAAATATTTTTTAGTTTTTTTGGATGACTACAGTTAACTGGCAAAAGTTTATTGTATTAAATCTAAAGATCAGGAATTTGATTGTTTTATAGCCTATGTTAATGAAGTTCAAAATCTAACAGGCCAAACAATAAAAAAAATTCGTTGCGATAACGGAACTGAATATTTAAATTCTAGAATTTCTAAATTTATTCGAGAAAAGGGAATTCAAATTGATCCTTGTCCTCGATATACGCATGAATTAAACGGATCAGCTGAGAGATATAACCGATCTGTAATGGATATGGCTAGATGCTTATTAGACGTAGCAAATGTTAACAGAAATTATTGGCCAGAAATTGTTATTGCAGCTGCTTATTTAAAAAACAGATCGTTGGCAAATACGATTGAGATGAAAACACCTTATGAAATATTTTTTGGAGTGAAACCATGTGTTAAAAATCTACGTTTATATGGAAGTCGTGTTTTCGTTCGAGTTCCTGAACAAAAAAGAAAATCCAAATGGGACAGAAAAGCTGAACTGGGAGTTCTTCTAGGATACACAGAGGTTGGTTACAAAATCTTAATTAATAATAGAGTTGTAGTTACGAGACATGTGGACATCGTTGAAGAAAATGTGAAATATATTGGATTTGGTGCAAATGAAAAAGAAGAAGAAAATCAAGAAGAATCAATAATAAAGAAAAATGAAGTGAAACAAAATTTAAACATCGATTCTGAAGAAGAAGAAGTAGGAGAAGAAGAAGATGAAGAGAACCAATCTGTACTAAGAAGATCAACAAGGGAAAGAAGACGTCTAGCATGGCAAGATGATCAGTATGTTTATAATTGTATACATATAAACTACTGTGATGTAAATGTTCCTGAAACGTATGAAGAGGCAATTAAGTGTAGTGATTCAAAAAGTTGGAAAGAAGCTATGGATCGCGAAATAAAAAGTTTAAATTTAAATAAAACGTGGACTATTGTTGATAAACCGAGTGAAAAACAAATCATCGATGTTAAGTGAATTTTCAAAAAAAAGTCTGATCAGTTATTTAAAGCACGAGTGGTTGCCAGAGGATTCCAGCAAGAAGAAGTGAGTGGTAATACGTACTCTCCAGTTGCGAAGATGCAAACTTTAATGGTATTAGTATCTGTTTGTTGTAATAAAAGTATGCATATCGATCAAATGGATGTCGAAACCGCTTTTTTAAACGGTAAAGTAAATTCGGAAATTTATGTCAGGCAACCAGAAGGGTATGAGAACGATGTAAATAAAGTTTGTAAATTAAATAAGTCCTTATATGGCTTAAAAGAAAGTCCTCGTACCTGGTATGATTGTCTTTCTGAGCTTTTAACTAATCTCAGATTCACTAAAAGTCAATATGATTATTGTTTGTATACAAAAAAACAAGGAAATAGATCAGTATATATTTTAATTTTTGTGGATGATGTGTTGATATGTAGCGAAAACAGATTTGAACTTGCTGATATTAAAAATAAAATGTCAAATAAATTTAGAATGAAAGATTTGGGTAATGTTAAAAATTATGTTGGTATTAAAATCAATTACGATAAATCAAATTGTAGTATGACACTTGATCAAAAAGCTTTCATTGAATCTTTAGCTGAAAAATATAATTTAAAAAATGCAAAATTATTTAATACACCAATGGAATTAAATTTAAAATTAGTACCCTCCACTGAAAAAAACGTTTAGTCATATCAACAAAAATTTGGTTGGCTCAACAAAATGTTTGTTGATATGACTAAACATTTTTTTCAGTGTCAGAAAATGTAAATGATGATTTAAAGTATAGAAACTTAATTGGGGCACTTTTGTATATAAGCTGCGGAACAAGACCAGATATCGCTTTCAGTATTAACTATTTAAGTAGATTCCAAAATTGTTTTGATGAAACGCATGTCAAGTATGCTCTTCGAGTATTGAAATATTTATATTGTACAAAGGATTTAAAATTAACTTTTAGCAAATGAGATAATGTAGACATTTTAGATTGCTATGTAGATGCCGATTGAGCAGGCGACACTGTAGATAGGAAGTCGACAACAGGATTTTTTGTACGATTGTATGGAAATGTTATATTTTGGAAATCGCAAAAACAAAACACTGTATCGAAATATTCAACTTACGCTGAATATATAGCTTTATCTGAAGCTGTCTCGGAAGTAATTTTTATTAGAGGAATTTTTGAATCTTTTGATATCAAAATTAAAAAACGTGTCAAATTTTACGAAAACAATGTAGGAACTTTATTAATAGCTAAGTACGGGAATATGACAAAAAATTCTAAGCACATTGAAGTGCATTATCATTTTGTAAACGAAAACTACGAAAATGGAAATATCGATATTATCAAAGTAGACACTGAAAATAAAACAGCTGATATTTTTACAAAAGCTCTCGGAAAAACGAAATTTAATAAATTTAGGGATTTGTTAAATATTATATAAATAATTAATTTGAAAATTCAAATTCACTATAAAGAAATTAAGATTATTAAAAATTATAAATGTAAGGAGGCGTGTTGAGTATATAGTACATTTATATTTGAGGATTGTGTGTGAGTCACTAGATATTGTCATACTCGCTATAGTTAGTCAGTTCGTCTTTGCGATTTAAGATGATAAGTCGCATGTCAATCTTCTATACTTTTATACTTTTATATATTAAATAAATATTACTTAAATATATTATATGGTGTTAAATGACTCTTTTCTTAACAGTCGCTGACTGCGAATCTGATATCAATTTTTTAAAATTCAAAATGGCGAATCCAATATAGAGAGCAATTTTTTTTATGTTAATATTGGCTTGAAACTTGTTACTCAGGGGATTTTGGGTAAGTCAGATTTTCAACATTCAAAAGAGCGGATTTATTATAACTAGAAAACACATTGGCCATTGCGACAACTTCTTCCCTTTTTTCCATCAGAACCGCATAGTACCTACACTTTTATACCCTATTTGTAGTAGATTTTGTTTAACTGGTTGATTACGAATAAATGTTTCTAAGCATAATCATCCAAAAAACTTTTCCTTCATTTCATTAGCGGTAATATTTATATTTGATCCACCATTTTGAATTTTAGAAATTCAACTATAGATTCGCAATCAGCGACCCCGAAAACCCCTGAGTAACAAGTTTCAAGACAATAAGATCATTTTAAAAAAAATTGTCTGCCATATTGGATCAGTCATTTTGAATTTCGAAAAATTTATATCAGACTCGAAATCAACGATCACAAAAACCCCTGAGTAACAAGTTTTAAACCAATAAGATCATTTTAAAAAAATCGTCCGCCATATTGGATCCGCTATTTTGCATTTTAGAAATTCGACTTCAAATGTGTTATCAGCAAACTTAAAAACCCCTATGTAGGTAGTCAATGTTATGAAAAGCCAGGATTTCGTACAACCTACTATAAATTCATAAAGAAAAATCCAATTCAGTCACCATTTTGGGTCAGCTATCTTGAAATTTAAATTCGTAAATACCCCTATCATAGAGCTTAGATATTTTTGTCACGATATATGTAGCACTTATAGATTTTTCTCTACGATAAAGAGTCGAAAAACATTTATAATTAAAGAAAAAAACAGACAAAATCGTGTTTTTTACTGAAAAAGTGCCAGTTATTTGTTTATTTATAAACGTATGTTAATATTAATACGGATTTCGAAAAAGTGATTCTTAAACAATAAACAAATACTATTGCAAAATTTTAATCTTTAACTTTTATCATTAAGATAAAGTGTCAAACTTCATTGCCAAATTTTGTACATTTGGTCCTTAATGGGTTTTAAATGGTAATTAAGTTAAATAAGATTTAAATTAAATGCATTTTAGGATAAATCGGTTTTAGGCTGAATGCATTTTAGATTAAATGGGATTTAGGTTTAATGACTTTTAGGTTAAATAGTATTTGAGCTGAATCCATTTTACGTTAAACGAAATTTAGGTTAAACGAGTTTTAGGTTAAATGAGTTTTAGGTTAAATGGGATGTAGGCTGAATGCATTTTAGGTTTATAGAATTTATGTTAAATGGAATTTAGGTTAAATGAGATTTAGGCTGAATGAATTTGACGTTAAATGGAATTTAGGCTGAATACATTTTAGGTTAAATGGGATTTAGGCTGAATGCATTTTGGTTAAATGGGATTTAGGTTAAATGAGTTTTAGGTTAAATGGATTTAGGCTGAATGTAATTGAGCTTAAATGAAATTTTGGTTAAATGAGATTTTGTTTGAATGAGATTTAGGCTGAATGCATTTTAGGTTTATATAATTTATGTTAAAGAAGATTTAGGCTAAATGTGTTTTAGGTTGAATTCATTTTAGGTTAAGTGGAATTTAGGCTGAATGCATTTAAGGTTAAATGGAATATAGGTTGAATGCATTTTAGGTTAAATAGAATTAAGGTTAAATGGGATTTATGTTTCATGGGTTTTAGGCTGAATGCATTTTCGGTTAAATCATTAAAAACAAATATTTTAATTTTTATCGAAATTGAAAAATTGTGGTTTTCTTGTTGGTCTTTATCCCCACTCTCCAGAAATAAATGTGTTAGTCGCGGCTTGTTATTTTTGATTTGATTTAAATGAATTAAGTAGATTGATTAGTTTAATTAGTCTGTTGTTTTTGTTATTTTGGTTAGTTATTTATCGATCAAATAACTTGGCGATAGGGTATTATTTATTTATTTGTTTTAATTTAAATTACTTTGATTGTAGAAGTTTAAACATTAAACAATAAAAATGCATTATAGCAGTTATAAAATAAAATAGTTTCCAATAGGTCATATTTAGGAACACGAAGTTTGAAATCTTTGAGTAAACATTTGGAGATTTCGTCTTGATGTAAGTGTTTTGCTTGATTGATCAAATAGTTTTAAAAATCGTTTCCGCTAATAATTGCTAACTTTTATCGCGAGCTGTTGCACAAGAACTACTTTAATTGAAGGAAAAAAAAATATTTAACAGGGTTTGAGATTCTTTTATAATTGAGGCAAGTTAGCCAATCAATTAATTCTCTTTAGACGTTTTACTTTTATTCGAGAAGAAAAGTTTTATTTCTTTAGATTCGTTACAATTTGAACAATTAGGTACACAATACGAGAAGATTTTTCTCGTCTGAGGTTAAATAGTAGAAAAAAGAGAATCTTTCTTGTAGTGCATTACCACCTCAGAGACCACTAAATTCGTATTACCGTCTAGTCGTGGCGTCGACAATAAAAGTCGAATGTGAGCATGAATCTCGACATTGATTTACGAAGGTTAAGAGATAAAAGAAGTGAGACGAGCACTTACTACTACCAAAGGCCATCGATCAATCGTTATTACTCTAATCAATTTATTAGCCTTTTATCGCACCGAAACAGACAGATTTTTCAATACCAAAGTAGCAGCCACTTAAGATAAAATTTCTACCCTTCATTTAACCCCTCGTTTCAAGTCATTTCTTCCTCAAAAATTTAGAAATTCACGTCTCCACTTTTCTTTAAAATGTTGTCAGACATTTGCCCCCCTTAGATTCTTTATGACACAAATATTTTTTGCAAAGGAAATTAAAAATGAAATGTTATTTACTCTTAAAATTAAAAACTAATTTTCAATTAGAGAATATTACTCTTGGGAAAGAAATTTTTACGAAAAAGGGATTTCTTACAATATGAGAACTTCTTTTATAATTTAACAATTTTGATTCAGTAAGAATATGTTTTTCTCTAAGAATGGAAATAATGAAAATTTTCTTTTCCGATAATTTCTTGAATAATATTACAATAATAATTGAAGGTAGTAAAAGAAAAGGTATAGAGTGTTCTGTGAGATTTCAACGTTTTTACCAGTTGTCCATAAATTCTTAAAATTCCGTGCAGAACGTTTTACGCTATGCACAGGAAAGCACGTATGGGTATTTTCAGAGGACGTGACGTCTTCCAGAAACCACCTGCTGGAATTAAATATTTGAAACTGGTTTAGCCTTGAACGAAGTCAAAGGATTCGATATAGCATTATGAATTTTAGACCAATTCCGATAACTGATACTGTGAATAATTTAACAAGTGATTTCAATTAAGCGCATTCTATTTCGGTCATTGGAAAACTCATCTTTGCCATTTGCTTCCTTATTGATTATATGAATTTCCTAGAAGAGTTAACCTCTTTTGCGATCTGTCGTATGACGTCCATTATATTCCCACAAGTCTTTATAATCTTTCGTTATCCTTTCAAAATCCCTTGAAGTATGAGGTGGTTTTTTGTAATCCTAAAAGATCCCATATTCTTTATCAGGATCTTTATTCAGTTTCTAAGCTCATTGAAGCAAGAAGTTCATCCACTTAATAATTTTTAAAATAATTTGTGTAGTTAAATGTTCGGGGAATAATTCATTTTAGGCGATGTAAAAATAATTATATTGCACAAGAGGAGAATGGAAAATAGTAAATGAGGAAAGAAATAGGTAAAGAAAAAGAAGGCATGTTTCCCAAAAAGAAAAAAAGCGGAAAAGTTGAAAAAGAACAGAGGATAAAGACAAAATCCTTACCTCAATATATCTTAAAACAGGAATAATTGTTAATTTTAATGAACTAATTTAATCGTTAAAGTTTACGTTGAAATTATTCCCCACCTCATGCGGCAGGGTTCAAAGCTGCGAGGGTTCAAAATTTAACTTAAGATTAATCATTTTACAAGCGCCTGTTGTCAATGTTGACGTATTTATAGTGAAAATTAATAATTAAACACCTAATATACCCGGTGAGCAAGAGAATCCCAAAGGGGGTAAAATGGGTGAATCCAAAACAAAAAGAGTTTAGTGAACTGGTCGACACTAATTATCTCCCAGGATATGCCGCAAGGCTCTTGGGATCTATCAATTCTTACTTGTGTATCATTTTTCCGCTGTACACCGAAAGGCTGCCGGAACATATTTAATTTAAATTCCGGTCCACGCCAGGAGGCTACCGGAACTTGTATTTTTCAATCGTTTCCCCATAAGGAGTTGATCCTGGGTCTACTATGATGTCTGCCAAACTACCTATCGCTGATAAGTGCGTTTCTATCGGAAACTACGCTTATTAAACCTGTTAACAGAAAAGAGGCTTTAATTTAATTTGGATTCAATATTGTAAACTTAGTTTATTTTTGTACTTACTCGTTGAGAGTGTTTCCATCAGCGAACCGCAACCTAAAGGAAAAGTATTATTATTTTTTGATTGTTATGAAAAATAGAGGAAATTTAGTTTGATACTTACGAGCGTGTTTCCACCGATGAACCGCAACCTAAAGGAAAAAGATTATTATTTTTTATTGTTGTAAAAAATAGAAGAAGTTTAGTTTGATACTGACGAGCGTGTTTTCACCGATGAACCACAACCTAAAGGAAAAAGATTATTATTTTTTATTGTTGTAAACAATAGAAGAAGTTTAGTTTGATACTTACGAGCGTGTTTCCACCGACGAACCACAACCTAAAAGAAAAGTATTATTATTTTTTAATTGTTATAAAAATTAGAAGAAGCTCAGTTTGATATTTACCAGCCTCCTGTAAGAGTGTTCCAACCGGAATACCGCGCCACGTGAATGTGTTCAACTGAATTGCATGAACGGCAGAAAATTACTTAAAATAGATGTCAATTAATTTAAACTTACTTTACGCTTACTTACCTTCCCTCAGGTTGTGTCCTAGGTCTTATTAGTATAAAAAAGTAGACCCCTAGATAAACGAACTGTTACAAGACGTTAGCTATTGTAGTTCTTGATAATCTACTAAAATCTTAGAAGTACAATTTTTCAGATCAATATAATGTCCACTAGGCTTACTAAATTTTGGAACAAGAGTGAGAAAGAATGCAGTTATCGATCCAGATCCCTCCAGCCAATCACGAATTTTCTTCCCCAGTCACGTGATCAAATGTCTGTCGAGTCCAAAACCACTAAAGGGACTGATGTTTAAAAGCTCTAGTAACTGTCATTCCGTGCACTGGATAATAGACTTTTAACTCTGTATTATATCCATTAGCAATCCAAAACAAAAACCGTCATTTCCAGCTTTAAAGGTTAGAATCTATCCATAATGAAAAATTAAGAACTTGAACTCGGTGGCACTCTGAAATCTAGACATCTACTGTTGCTCGTAAAAGTAAAACAGAAAAACGAATATTCAGGAGACTTCAAAAGTCACGCGTATCCACTTATTGCATCTGTTCTCTCTCTCTCTCTCTCTCTCAAAAAAAAAATAGAGAAAAAAAGTGCAGGAGTCCAAGGAATAAGATGAAGAATAGGAAATGAGAAGGAAGTTAAAAATAAAAAGAAGAACTAGTATATAAAGAAGAGGAAAATGAAGATAAATTTAAAAAGCAGGAGGAGCCGTAAGACAAGGGAAGGGAATAATGGAAGAAAAGAAAAAAGAGAAAGAAGTTAAAAAACCGAAACAAGAAGGAGTAGATACAGAATAGGAGGAGGAAGATAAAAATAAAAAGTGAGTAATTGAAAGATGAGGAATAAAAATAGGAAATTTAAAATAGAAACAGGAAGAAGAGTAGGAATAACAGGAGGTATATAGAAATGGGAGGAATGCTTAAACTTAATAAAAATTTGATTTTAGGCGATCATAAAACTTTATAAAAAAAGCCTGACACATAAAAGCAATTTTCTGTTTTGTTTTATCTTGCAGTGAAAATTTGTTACCTATCTTTGTGAGAAAATTGATAATAATTAGTGTAGTTCTCGCGCTAGGAATGTAATAATCAGTAAACTCATTGCTCGTGTGCAAATATGATTTAATTTGCAAACGAAATACCAGCCAGTAATGAATAGTTCCTTTCAAAGGGTCACTCAATTTATGGAACATCATAAAGTCGTCAGTGAGCTTCGCTGCTGGCTATACTTTATCAATTTTTGGATATAGTCCTCGAAACGAATTACCCATAATACGTCGTTAAAACTGTAGGTGTGGGAATGAAGGCATTTTCATTGGAATGCATATCAGCGGCATATCTGAAATAATCGATCCTGGAACATTCCTCGTTTAAAGGCATTTCGCGTATTAAAAGAGTCCATTCTCCGTTCTTCCCTCGACTAGACCAGACACCCTTTCCAGCCAAGGCGCACACTCAAGCATCCTAATCACCTTATTCTCCTTCAAAAGATCCTTTCAGAATTCCTTAATTTCCCACTTATTATATCTTTTATAGACTTTTTTATTTTCCACGCGCAGTGTTAATTATAGCATTAAAAGGCGAAAATGTATTTTTTTGGTGTCGTTTAACAGATTTTACATTTTTCGTTATATCATTTTCACAATTTCGCATTATATTCTCCTATTTTTATTTCTTTGCACATTTTGATGAAAAAAATAGGTGTTATTTCATTTTATTTATTTTCAGTGTTTTATTCTGTATAGAGTATTCTATTACTATAATAACAATAAAAGATTGTTTTTAATTCCTTAAAGTTTGGATATACTCAGGTCACCGCTTCTGTACTTCCTAATATTCTTAATTAATTCTAATTTACTTCCTTGAGGCTAAATTTTCTCTTGAAGTGTTAATGACTAGTGCTCTCACCTTATTAAACTTTAGAAAAATTATATCAAACTTTACTTCAAGCTTAAGTTTCATAATCTTTCTTCATAATTCAGTTCTTCGCAAAATAATCTAGTGACTTTATATAAAACTATTTTCAGAGCAAAAATGTTTTAAGTTAAATAAACAGTTTTATGAATTTAATTATGGTTAGTTAAGTAAAGAATTTATTTTGCCTTAACCTATTTTTATGAAATTATTATTACTATTATTATTAATATATAAATAATTCATTAATTAAAATTTAATAATTTTTTTTAATAATTTATTTTAAATACAGTCGCCATTTGAACCTTCACTTGGACATATAAGAATTGAAAACTTTTTTTAATCTAAGTAAAATAATTAAGAAACATGAATTATATTGTTGCTATTTATGATATTGTTTTATTCATATTATTTCTTCCTGTTAAATACAATGACTAAAAATTGAATTACACACGTGTTCATCAATCCGAGATAATATGACTACCAACTTCAGTTTGTATAATTTAAATCCAAATGAATAAATTTCATATCGTTTCGTATTATTTTCAAATTACTCATTTACCCGACATCAATCTTTTTCACTCATAAACAGAAGGAATTGCGGATATGTAATCCTTTCGTCAATAATTTATCATTGTTATCAAATTATTTGAAAAGTGGCGCGAGTTAATTTATATCAAAATAAATGGAAAGTGTGCAAGTAAAGTGATAAATCATTTTAAAAGCGATAAATCAAAGTAAACAAATAACAGTCGCGTTCTGGATATATATTTTGGCGTTTTTTCTTTCATTACTTGGACCCAAGTAACAAAATTAATTTAAAAACGATCTTTGTCAAATTTTTTTAGATCTGTAAAAAGTGGGAAATAAATTGGTTCTTGAAGATAAAAGATTGCTAAAAAAGTGAGAATATTGAAAGGGAAGAAATTTTTCTTGGTTACGACAGGAAGAGGGTGGGATTTATTGCGGGAAAGACGATGTCGATTTTAGCATCACCAGATTGGAAAACATTGGCAATAACAATAAGTTTTTCATTGTTACAAGCAGACTGTTTCGAGACCTACCCTACTTCCATAAAAATCGATTTCTTTATTCCTTTCTTCAAATGTGTTCGATAAAATATGACGGGCGTGTACATTACTTCCGACTGCTACGAAGGTGTAGGTTAGACTCTCCCTGAAAAGTAACATACCATTTTTGTCAATGTAGATACGTGATTCTTTCTATCTGATATTAAATATAATTCTTCTAGGCTATATTGTTTTTTTTTTTTTATTAAACAGAAAAATAACAAGATTTTTATAACCATTGACAGAAGTTTTACTACTGAACTCTTAATTTCTGTTCTTGTGTTTTGGGGGGCTATTTTACACAGTTATTCTAGACATTTATCAAGGATTGGAATACGAGATTGTATCATTCGAAAAATTAAGAAATTCGAGCTTGATACCGGTTATGGATTCCTTAATGGATTCCTTTATGGATTCCTATATGAAATATATTTCTATATTCTTCTTCTATGTGTTTACTTTTTTTAAACAGTTCCATTCCGCATATTAGGGAACTTGCAGTTGTACGATATGAAGGAACTGTATAGAACTGTTGATTGATTTACAGAAACATTAAAAGTTTGGTTGCATTTTAACAAATTCTGAAAATGCTTTCAACCGGTTTATATCACAAGGTAATGATTTTAATGTCAAGGTACTAGAGACATTCTTATTCACTGTTTCTCTCGAAAACAATTTCGCCATTCATTGATCGCTTCAATGAAATTATTCTCAGAGCTACAGGCAATGGCTTGTTACAAGAATATCTGAACAGGAATGTGAAAAAATTCAGTACTATTTCTTGCCCAGAAGCAATTGTAGAGAAGAAGCTGCTTCTTATTGCTTTTTATGAACTAGTTGTTGGATGCTCTCTTTTTACAATCAACCTTTTTCATCGAATTGGTTTTCGATTTTAAAAATAAAAATATGAATGAAAATGAAAAGTTCTTTGCGTAATGCAAAAACATTTCGTGGAAACTAAGAAAACGAAAACTCACAATGGATGTCGATTTTGCATCAACATTTAGAATACAAACTTTGATTGGTCTAGTTTAGCCGCACATGCTTATTGATCATCTCATAATCCAAAACGAATATTTTTGGAAATTTAAAAATGTTTGAAGAAAACATCTCTCGGGCTGTTGCTGTGGTGGTGTGATTTTCGGTAGATGTGGGTGGTCTTTTTGAGCTTCCTCAGTCTTGGAGTTTTCCGATAGCTGGCCGGAGTATTACTAATCTTTTTTTTCTTTTCCAGCTCCTAATGGGGGCACTGGGTGAGTGCCGAAACGTCGATTTTTTATTTTTTTTTAACTAATTCTGTTTCTTTTCAGCTAAGGAAGATTAGAGGTAGCAGATAGTGGGCTTGTGGATTGAGGAGGTTTCTACTTACCTTTCATCTCCTTTTCCAGTTTTAATACAGGGTTTTTCTAAATTTTCGTCCACGAATTGGTCGTAAATTGTTCCTTTAATTTTTGTATCGGACGTTAAGGTCTCTTTAATTTTTCTTAATTGAAGTCTGCATACCTTAGGCTCTAAAAACTATTTAGCAGTTTGCAAACACACTTAATGTACAGTTACAAAAGTCCAAAAATTTAAAAAAAAATTTTTGCCTTGAAAAAAAATGTAAACACTTAAAAGGCTGCTACGTTTGTTGAAGAAATTAAATGACATTAAAACCTAATGACATATATACTTCACATAGGGACATGTGGACAGAATGTTCAAGTGATTTAAAACTCTCTACGGTTTCAGAGATATTTGATTAACCGGGTATAGCCCTATGTCTAGATCAGCCCCAGTCTCCCATAATTAAAGTTTTATTTGAAATTCGATACTGTTGCACATACTTACAATCTTGATTTTATCCCCAAAAAATGTAAATGAATTTTAATTTATATGATTAATTGAAACATCAATTCTTGTGTTACTTATTATGTGTCTCGTGTAATTAATTACTCCATTCAATAGATATTAATTATCAATGTTTATTAAAATTTAAAATATCATTTTATTTACCTTTATTGGATTGGTTATCTTCTGCTCTTTTTTTCATTATTAGTTACAACATCTTCCGACCTGAACTTTATTTGTTCGGTTCTCTTCTGATCTTACTGTTCACAGTTTGGAAATCTGTCAATCCTGTCTTTATTGTTTGGATTACCGTCTGCTCATTCCTTCAATACTTACGACATCTTCCGATCTAAACTTTATTCTTTCGATGACCTTCTAATCTTCCTGTCATTAATTATGATATATCTTCCAATCTTGCCTTTATCGATTGGATAACTGAATTTCCTGTCACCAGTTAGGACATTTTCCAACCTTGTTTTTTTTGGCTGAATTACCATCTGCTCTTTCTTTCGTTATCTAGGACATCTTCCGGCCTTATCTTTACTGGTTTGGTTACGCTATAAACTTCCTGACATAAATTATGACATCTACCAACATTGCTTTTATTTATTAAGTAAACTTCTGGCTTTCTATTATAAGGTAGGACATCATCTAAACTTGTCTTAATTGACTAGGTGACTTTCTGACGTTCCCTTAATAAGTTAGACTATTCTCTCATCTCCCCTTGATTAGTTGGTTAGGTTACTTTCTGACCATCTTCTCATCAGCTAAGACTTCATCTAAACTTGACTTTATTGATTGAGTTACCTTCTAGCTTCTGATTATAAGGTAGGAGATCATCAAACTTAGTCTTTATCGACTGCGTAACCTCATAACTGCCTTAGTTAGTTAGGATATTTTTTCGTCTCACTTTTATTAATTGGTAAGGTTTCTTACTAACCTTTCTGTCATCAGATAAGACTTCTTCCAAACTTGCCTTTATTGGTTAAGTAATCTTCTGGCTTCTGATTATAAGGTAAGACATCATCGAACTTTGTCAATATCGATTACGTAACCTTTAAACTGCCTTAGTCGGTTAGGCTATTTAACTTGCCTTTATTTGTTCTGACTTCTGATTATGTGGTAGGAGATCATCGAACTTTGTCTTTATTGATTACGTAACCTCATAATTGCCTTAGTTGATTAGGCTATTCTTTCATCTCACCTTTTTGGTTGGTCAGGTGACTTTCCTGTCATCAGCTAAAACATTTTCCAATATTGCCTTTATTGGTTGACATATTGTTTGCTCTTTCTTTTGAATGTCCATGCTCTTTCGGGGTCGTTTTAGTTAGAAAATGGTTATTTTGTTATTTTTTATTAAACTATGCCGTCCAATGTGAGGACGTTCAGCGGATGAGATTCCCGTTTTACGAAAATTTCTCTACGAGTAAGTTTGAGCCAAATTCGCACAGCAAGGGACATCTGATGGTTTTCACATCGATTAAGAATACAAGTTACCGATAAGAAGGAAGGATGACTAACAGGTGAAGGGGGGATGGCACAAGACTAGCCTCCGAATTATCGTCACCATCTTCCTTCCTGGTTGTGCCTTCGTCTTGAGTAGTTGTAAAAATAAGTTCATCTATTTTATAATTGTTTTAACCTCCCTGATGGAGGACTTTAAAAAAAGTATTATTTAAAAAGTATACTCTGAGAATTAGTGGTGATTGTCACTACGAGTCTTCGTTTTCTTGGTAAGCGGCTCGCTATTATTTTTGTATCATGTTTTGATAACTAATTTGAAATCGCCAAGTGCTTCTACCCGACGCAGGTCGCAATTTTGTCTAATCAGAATTTTTTAATTTAAAATACTTTTTGTCTTTCAAAAGCGATTTCGGGATGGGCATCGGATATTTGAGTATTAAAGTCACCTCCCTCTAAGGATTTTATATTTTTGTTAATTATTGAAATGATTATTTATGTTATTCCGAGCTCTATTATTTGCCATGAATATATGCCTAAAGATGTCAGAAAGAGTTCCAGGAATCATGGCAGATTTTCGAGGAATTTGTTCGTTCGTCGATTCACACCCCTCTCTGCACCAGACGAGCTAGATGGTAGCATTTATTGAATTTCAAATCTCCAATTGTCGATAGATTTGAGACGACAATAATTAAATTTATTCAATTATTATTATTGTCTGCCGCATCCCAGAAGTACGGGTAAAGTCTTGGATTTTGAAACATTTGACCTTCCTGTAGAATAATGCTGCAAAGGTGTTGAGAAGCCAAAAATTATAACGAGGTTTTGGTTTGAGAAAAATATGTAATGGATCAGGTGTCCTGATAGGGAAATGAGGAGAGAGATAAATGAAAAGTGGAGAGAGAGGGACCAAATTGAATATATAGAAATTAATAAGTAGTTAAGTTCCCGACGTGCTAAAAGTCGGACTCACAAATAGTCGACTAAAATAAAGACCAAAAGGAATTGATCACTCCTTTCTTAATTACAATTTTATATATTTGTATATTGTAATCAATTGGTGTTTTATTACTGTGACTTATTCTGGAGGCGCATATACCTCAAAATATCTGAATTCTCTCCTCAACTTACTATTCCTGATCTGGACCACTTTCTTGGAGATATCTCAACCCTTTTTCATCGCTACTCATCGAGAGGACGTTTCAGTGTGGCCAACTGAGAAACTCGACGATCTACGCTTCATTTGAGAAAAATCCATGGTATTTAATTTAATGTAAATTTGTTGTATGTATATATGATTGGGAATAAATGTATGAATTGAGTGAGGAATAAAAGTTTATATTGACCGCAATTGATTTAATGCCATATTGTGCTTATTTCTATAATTAAACATTAACAAACAAGGAATAAAAATTTGTAATATCTTTAATCTTAAAATATAATTGCAATTGAAACAATATATATGTGTGAAACAATTTCTTTACCATAGTCCGAAGCGCTACAAATATTAAATTATATTAAAAGTAATTTAATAGTGAATTTTATTAAGTTAATATCAATTTTGAATATTTATTAGCTTAGAGGTTAAAAATTTCATTATAACATGTAATAAATATAACAAGGTTTTTCTCAACATTTTATTAAACATCCGGCAAACAGTATTTACAAATTCATTTTATTCATATTCATCCATCTCACAGTTACCGACAGTTAAACGTGTACCACTTTTTATATCTTTGAAATGCATCTTAAATTTGAGAATCAGCCACGAATTCATTCAAGCTGAAAATTCCTCTAAAGCTCAGAAAAGATTTTCGCATCTGAAGTAAAATTTCGCTTACCTGACAAAGTGCAAGTTTCGTGCCTGACCTCGTTTTATCAGAGCTTCAAGAACACAATTGAAAGGACAATTTACGCGAATGGAAATTGGCAACGGAGCGTGGAACAAAAGGATAGGATTTTCGATTCCATCGCACTAGATAATTTGGAGAAATCACTTGAAATGCATGCTCTTACGACTCTTTTGGGGCACAGAAGCCGGTATATTAGACCCTTGAAAAGCTGGAATTCAACCCGGTAAGTCAGAGCCAAGAACCAAGTGAGTATGATGCTGTTCTTTCCGAGAGCTGCTGTTGGGTTCTGGAATGGAAGAAGCAAGCATTAGGAGCTTGAAAGACGACGATGTTGAGCAGAACCAACTCTGTGAAGGAAATGAGGGGGGGATGCAAGCAAGCTCCAACAGAAGTGGAATTCCCTGCTTCGTTTCAACGATGGATCGATGCTTTTCATTGTTCACTTGGATGGCTCGACTTTCGGCCACCAAGTACCAAAAAGAGTATCGTAAAAGCCTTTTTCTGGCCAAGTTTGACCTTCTCGTTTTCCCCTGTTCAAGGGCCTCGTAAGAGCTTAGGTCCTACTTTCATGCTCTAGCACCTTTAGCTCCATAAGAGGTATCCATTAGTAACAGGAATTTTACTGCCTTTGAAACGACTTTCACAATTGTTGAGAGTGTAAAATTATTTTATAGGTGACGTGTTCCTCGCTTAAACTATCCCAAATTGCATTCTCCCCAAATATCAATTGATAGAATACGTAATTAACAAAATTATTAGATTTTTGGTACCGAATATAAATTATATCGTAACCTAAAAATTTTTATTCTCAATTCCGCACAATTATTTTTAGGAATCGTATAAAAATCTCATATAACTCATATAATATTTACTTAATATTTATATAATATTTCATCATTATAACTCATTAACATAATTAAAATTTTATTACAAAGTTTATTAAATTTAAAAAAGTTAAGTATTTATTTTATAACTTGGAAGTATTTTCCTCTATTTGGAGATGAATTTATTTCAAGTAGATCCTCTTTAAAAGCGAAAACCACTATTCTTAATAAAGTTCCGAGCGTTCATGTGAACGAAATTTTTCATTTCCATTCAAACATTCTCATAAATTACTTCTGCAACTGAAAATAAAAAAATAAAAATTTTTTAATCGCAAAATTTTATGATTTAACATGCAAGAAAAATTTTTTTTCCTTGTTTTATTCGAATACCAATATAATGAATTATATGAATAAGAAGTAATAAGACGTAATCTTAAATAGATACTTTTTTATAAACATTTACACCAAAATGTAAAAAAAAATTCCCAGTTTCTCTGATTAAATGACTCACATCTCCGTTTATATAACTCAAAAAAATGTCAAACTTCTTATTCGTAATCTTAAAACCTTACTTAACAAATTAAAAAAAACTTGCAAATCGGTTTAGTAGTTAAAGAGAAAGGTGTACAGAAAGATAAAAAAAAATTAAAAACCAAATTTTACAAGAGAGACGAATAACTAAAAAGAAAAAAAACTCATGAATTTCAGAATCCAATAATCCAAATTTTATGAAACTTGGTATACTTGGGTTTTTGAAATCGCTGATTTAAAATTTTAAGTCATATTTGAAAAATTTAGAATGGCGGATAGAATATGACGGTCGAATTTTTAAAAATTGACTGAATTTTCATGAGTATTGGTATATTGGGGTTTTTGGGGTCGCTGATTTCAAATTTGTAGTCAGATTTGAAAAACTCAAAATGGCAGATACAATATGGCAGTCCAATTTTTAAAAATTGACTAAATTTGCATGAATCTTAGTAAATTAGGGTTTTTGGGGTCGCTGATTTCAAATTTTAAGTCTTTGAAAAATTCAAAATGGCGATCGAATTTTTAAAAAATGACTGCATTTGCATGAATATTGGTCTATTGGAGGTTTTGGGGTCACTGATTTCAAATTTTAAGTCAGATTTGAGAAATTCAAAATGGCGGATAAAATATGACGGTCGAATTTTTAAAAATTGACTGAATTTTCATGAGTATTGGTATATTGGGGTTTTTGGGGTCGCTGATTTCAAATTTTAAGTCTTTGAAAAATTCAAAATGGCGGTCGAAATTTTAAAAATTGACTGAATTTGCATGAATCTTAGTAAATTGGGGTTTTTGGGGTCGCTGATTTCAAATTTAAAGTCAAATTTGAAAAATTCAAAACGGCGGTCTAATATTTAAAAATTGACTAAATTTGCATGCATATTGGTATATTGGAGGATTTTGGGTCGCTGATTTTAAATTTTAAGTCAGATTTGAAACATTCAAAATGGCGGATAGAATATGACGGTCGAATTTTTAAAAATTGACTGAATTTTCATGAGGATTGGTATATTGAGGTTTTTGGGGTCGCTGATTTCAAATTTGAAGTCAGATTTGGAAAATTCAAAATGGCAGATACAATAAGGCGGTCGAATTTTTAAAAATTGACTAAATTTGCATGAATCTTAGTAAATTAGGGTTTTTGGGGTCGCTGATTTCAAATTTTAAGTCAAATTTGAAACATTCAAAATGGCGGATAGAATATGACGGTCGAATTTTTAAAAATTGACTGAATTTTCATGAGTATTGGTATATTGGGGTTTTTGGGGTCGCTGATTTCAAACTTTAAGTCTTCAAAAAATTCAAAATGGCAATCGAAATTTTAAAAATTGACTGAATTTGCATGAATTTTAGTAAATTGGGGTTTTTGGGGTCGCTGATTTCAAATTTAAAGACAAATTTGAAAAATTCAAAATGGCGGTCGAATATGACGGTCGAATTTTTAAAAATTGACTGAATTTTCATGAGTATTGGTATATTGGGGTTTTTGGGGTCGCTGATTTCAAACTTTAAGTCTTTGAAAAATTCAAAATGGCGGTCGAATATTTAAAAATTGACTAAATTTGCATGAATCTTAGTAAATTAGGGTTTTTGGGGTCGCTGATTTCAAATTTTAAGTCAGATTTGAAACATTCAAAATGGCGGTCGAATATTTAAAAATTGACTAAATTTGCATGCATATTGGTATATTGGAGGATTTTGGGTCGCTGATTTCAAATTTTAAGTCAGATTTGAAACATTCAAAATGGCGGATAGAATATGACGGTCGAATTTTTAAAAATTTACTGAATTTGCATGAATCTTAGTAAATTAGGGTTTTTGGGGTCGCTGATTTCAAACTTTAAGTCTTTGAAAAATTCAAAATGGCGGTCGAAATTTTAAAAATTGACTGAATTTGCATGAATCTTAGTAAATTGGGGTTTTTGGGGTCGCTGATTTCAAATTTAAAGTCAAATTTGAAAAATTCAAAACGGCGGTCTAATATTTAAAAATTGACTAAATTTGCATGCATATTGGTATATTGGAGGATTTTGGGTCGCTGATTTTAAATTTTAAGTCAGATTTGAAACATTCAAAATGGCGGTCGAATATTTAAAAATTGACTAAATTTGCATGCATATTAATACTCTCTTAATACCATTTTAATGTTGTGTTTAAATGACTTAAAATCAGTTTTAAGGACTTTTGAAAACAACATTTGGGGTCACTTTTTTCAAAATTTGTATTCACTTAAAAAATTTCAAAGCCCAATTGAAAAATTTTTGTTTTCGAAACATGTTTTTCCAAAACTAAAATTTTTCGATTTGGAGTTTGAAATTTTTTGATTGAATAAAAATTTTGAAAAAAGTGACCCCAAATGTTTTTTTTAAAAGTCCTTAAAACTGATTTTATGTCATTTAAACACAACTTTAAAATGGTATTAAGAGGGTATTAAGAGGGTATTAACTAATACCCCACTAATACCACAGGTTCCGGTAGGGTATTGGTATATTGGGGTTTTTGGGGTCGCTGAATTCAAATTTGAAGTCAGATTTGGAAAATTCAAAATGGCAGATACAATATGGCGGTAGAATTTTTAAAAATTGACTGAATTTGCATGAATCTTAGTAAATTGGGTTTTTTGGGGTAAATGTGCATAAAAACTTTTTACTTGAGCGATTTTGGGGTCGCTGAATACAAATTTGTTATTTACTTTTCGATTTTAATAATTTTGAATCTAATGTATCTTGTTACTTGGAGTTTTTTGGGTTTACTGATTGCAAATCTTAAATTTTCCGCCATATTGTATTCGCAATTTTAAATTTTTCAAACCTGACTTCAAATTTGATTCAGCGACCCCAAAAACCCCATAATACCAAAATTCATGAAAATTCAGTCAATTTTTAAAAAATTCGTCAGCCATATTGGCTCCGCCATTTTGAATTTTTAAAATCAGACTTCGAATTCGAAATCAGCTACCTCAAAAATCGCAGTATATCAAGATTCATGCAAATTTAGTAAATTTAAAAAATTTGTTTGCCATTTTGGACCCTTCATTTTGAATTTGTGAATCACGTCGAGCAATTTACATGAATTTTTGATTTATTTGTTTTTAGTATAAAAATACAAAATTTGAATACTATTAAAGCATTCGTACATAATTTATTGATGAACTTCAGGAATTATTATTCTTTAGAAAAAGTATCCAACTTTACACATTTATTTAGGCCACTTCTACTTTTCAGTAAATGTTTTAAATAGTCTTGTTTTATTCCTAAATGAATCTAGTTTTGGATAATCAAATGAAAAAAAAATCATTCTTTTTGTCATTTTTCCACTTAGGTGTCCCCTTAATAAAATGTAACGAGTAAGATCTTTTTAAAACCATTTGAAATAAGAACAAAAATTCACCAATAATTTGGAAATTACGTTTTTTCTAATTATTTGTTTAAAAATTGATTAAGACATTAGAACAAAATTATGTATTGATGACTATTTCAACTGACTATAAATAAAATATATATTTAATAAAATACTTATTATCTAAAAGTTACCGAACGTACAATTTAATTATATCACTAATTTTTTGTCATTTGAATCCTACATTAACTATTTTAATTTAACTTTTTCTTAAACGAAATTTCATGTATTATGAAAATAGAGTAAATGTGTGAATCCCTGCAACAAGGAAATGTAATGTTCGGAACATGACTATTGTCTCCCAGGTGTTACTTGAATATTAATTTTCAATAATTAACTTCATTGATACTAAGTTTTGTTTCACGACTAAGTTACTAAATTTTGAATGTATAATAATGAAGGTATTTATATGTCTAGTTAAAGTTAGTCGAGCCCTTTTGAAATTGAACTTATGATCCCACTAATTAACAGTCCAGTACTTAGCTTCCTTACACTATTAAAGATAATTTATTTATTATTTCAATTAATTTCTAAATAGATACATTTTTAAAATTAGTTAACTAAAAATTATTTCTATCATCTATTTCCGTAGAAATAAAATAAATAAATATGTCTATCAACGGAAATAAATATTCTAATTGAGACTAATTACAATGACTTTTAATAAAACTTGAAATCTACTCTGAAGGTTAATCGAAATTGAGTTCAATTAAAATAAGAATTAATTGACAGCCACTAAATTATCACGTTTATTTTTTCCATTCAGAGCCGTTTGTATTAAAAAATAGAAATAAAAAAATAAACTCGATTGGAAAAAATTCACTTTACCTCGAGTAACCATGATCCCAATTTTCGTTGAAGTGCATCAAGTATCGTTTTGAAGAAATATACTATAAAAATGATTTTCTTCAACTAAGTGGATATATCAATCTCCGCTTGTTATTTAACTCGCTTTATCCGATTTCGAGTCTCTGAAAGGGGATTGAAAACATTCAGAAAAGAAGTTAGCGGCTCAGTCGATGTTATTAGATTTCTTTTCTTTCACAATTCTGCCCGGAAGTAACGTAGCTTCCCGTTCATTTCAAAGCAAAACAGAAACATTTATCAGGATCTTATCGATAAAATAAATAGACACAGGGTGGAGTGACATTTTAATTATAAGGAAGTTGTGGATAGGCAAAAGCAAAAGGGGGTCATGAAAATGGAAGGCGTTTATGTATGCCTGAAAAAGAATAGTGACGCTTTTCTTTTTCCAAGCAAAAATACGGCAGAGAAAATGAAAGAGGATTGCGATTCTTCCTCACTTCCAAAAAATCCAATTTACGATGAAAGACTAACGATCCTCTGGATTTTGTGCATGTACCGAGCCAGGAGGGCTTAGTTCGATGAAGGATGACCTTACATCGAAATTTCACGAGGTATTTGAAGCACGAGGGTGAAAAAAATATTAAACGTCCCTTCCTTGCGAAAAATTTTCTCACAAATCATTAACACATTTCTCTCCTGATATTTGTCATGTTCTCTAATTTTTATTTTGGTAGAAAAAAATGCCATGTAATAAATATTATAAATTTTTATAAAAATAATTCCATATTGGAACCGTCTCTTTTTACCTTATTGTTAATTTATTTTACATTTTCCGCTCAACGACAAGTTGAAAGTTTCTCTTTATAAAATTTAATTTAATTTGAGCAAGTTTTATCACAATTAAACAATTACCGTCAGAAATTTTCGATAAAAGACTATATCCTTAAAACCTAACTTAATTAACCTAAAATCGCAACTGCCAGTTAAACAAATTAAATTTTAAAGACAAATATAACCTAAGTTAATTTACTTAAAAATATTTTAAGGCCGATTTTAATTTTATCTGAAAAATATTTAAGCATGAATCTATACTCGCAAAACTAGGAAAGGTTTTTATAAGATCAATTTAATTTTTTAAACAATGTCCCATTAAGTACGACAAGTTAATTATTTTTTATTTTTTAAAAGAAATTATAAATTCTATTTTAGTCGAATCACAAAAATTCTATTTTTTCAGAAAAGACTCACATTAGACTGAAACAGCACTATCTAAATTTTATTTCCAAAACTTTAAGTTGATCCTGGGATCCTAACCTAAACATTCTTTAAAGCGGCGCGTAAATAATAATTCGCACTTTACAAGTCACTAACGCTTTAACATGATCCTTTAAACCTAAACTTTTTGCTGAAATTTTTATTAGGTCAAATGTCTTTTTAAAGTGTTCTTCGCGAATATTCAGAATTTGATTATAAAGTCCTTTTATCATTTTTGCTGCCACATCAACTGTCATATCTTTAGATTGTAAAATTTCTATTAACTTTATCTATAGCTGTAAAAATTTGATCAAATATTCAATAAACAAATAAATTTAAGTTTATAGTAGCTACAACGTCCGGAAATTAACATTCAGTCTATTCTTCCGGCAAGGTAGAGGTTATGTTGATTTTACATTCGAAATATATTCTTCATATTTCGATTTATAATAAATTTTTAGCTGCTTTAAATAAAATTTCACTGTTTACTGATAGGATTTGTAATTTACAAAAGGTTTAATAATAATTTATTTTTAAACAAAATCAGATTAATTATTGGAAGTGATTCTACATTTGGTGTTTTATATTAAATTTAAAAATAGATTAGATTATTTAGAAATCTTCTCTCTGGAAAAGACGTCGTTCACCAAGACCTTTTTGAATTATATGACATAATTTGTCTAATCAGCTGATTGACTGAAATTTTTTTTATTTACTTAGAATTAAATGAAAGATTTTCTTCCATTTTATTCTTCATTGTAATTTCATAAAATGTAAATCCACTTTTTAATTATTCATTCCTCTACACTCTGCATGCATTTTCCGTATCACTCCTCCCGTATCCTCATCTTTTTTCTCCTCACATTCAAAACTTTAATACCTTATTCAAACAAGTCGTTTTTTTATTCTCTGTAGCTACTTTAACGCTTCAATTCTCTGAATCTTAATACTCCTACTCCTCCTTAATAATTCCACACCCTCCCTTTGTTATCCTCTTTTGATACTTTTGTTCTCTCCTTACCTTCCTCCCCCTTTTTTCTTTCTAGATAATAACAATCATTTTATTTGAACTTACTAAGCTTCTTCAGTTTTTCTTTTCTCTCACTATTAATGATTTTTATATTTCTTCTCCTCTTATGTTTCTTCCTATTTCTATTTTTTATCCTCTTCTCGTTATTATTTTCAATTTCAGTTCATATGAGAAATTTCTTGAAACCATTCAAAATCTTTACATTTTCTAATTATTTTTTTCTGATTCAACATAAAAATATAAAATGAGCGAAATTCACTTTTTTATAAAACTTTACACTCGACTCTCGGATCTTTTACACTTTCGGGACCAAATTCTCTCGCACCTTTTACTAAAATATATAACACAATTTCACTATGATTGTATGTTTAAATGTCATGGTTACGCAAATGCTCGCCAACTTTCTATTATTTTCAGCTATATGTCAAATTTAAAAAAGGACTAAATTATTATTAACGATAAATTCTTTCTTTCTTTTTAATACCTACATGTTTAGCTTTTAAAATCTTCTTGTAATTTAATGTAAATTTTTTAATGGAGCATTACAAGAACTTCAATTTTACTTAAAAATAGAAATTTTGACAGTTGGATAGCCATTCATTTGAAATTGATACAGTTAATACTTTAACGTAATTAAAGAAAAAGACCAGAGAGAAATTGTAAATGACTAGAGAGTGTAAAAGAATTGAATGCAAAAGATCCGAGAGTCGAGTGTATCTACTTCACTTTTATAGAATTTATTTCAATATGAAATTAGAACCACAGTGCAAATTATATGGCAAATAATTTACGAGCTACGGTAAATTCAATACAAGTCAATTGATATTTATAAACGTTGAATATCCCTGTTCTTGAAATCCAAAGTCGGACGTTTTAGATAAATATTGAATGCAAAATTCCCTTGAAGCTTTTGAAATACCTCCTACCTTCTGTTTAAACTCAAGAGGTAGCTCTCTGTTCGATTCCTAATTTTCTTCCATGAATTAAACTAGGTCAGTCCTTATTCTACAAATTTCAAAGGTTTAGGACATAATTTAAACCAGACGGAACTCACTCCACTACCTTTTCCTTTCATCATTTTATAGAATAATTATTTTTCCTTCTTATGATTCCCTATTTTACATAGGCGCTATTTTAAAATATTCTTCCAATTAGTTTAAATAGTTTTGTATTCTAATATTTGAAAGGTAAGTATCCTACAAATTTAACCAAAATTATAGTTCAATCAACTATAATTGATAGTGGCAGAAAACTAATCTTCCTTCCAGGTTCAACTGGGTGCGTTTCAACGCCTACGGCTACACAGCGAACATCACTTTGGTAAGTAACAAAAAATCGAATCTCAATCGATAAATAAATAAAATAGTTCTTTTTATTTTCAGGTTTCATGGCGAAGGCTACACAGACATCATCACCTCGGTAACTAACAAAAAATCGAATCTCCATTAATCGAGAAATAAATAAAATAATCTCTATTAATATCAGGTTTCACGGCGAAGGCAACACAGCGAACATCACCTCGTCAAGACCAAAAAATCGAATCTCAATTAATAAACAAATAAAATAACCTCTAATATTTTCAGGTTCCACTGCGAAGGCTACACAGCGAACATCACCTCGGTAATTAACAAAATCGAATCTCAATCGATGAATAAATAAAATAATGCACATTATTTTCAGGTTTTATGGCGAAGGCTACACAGCGATCATCACCTCGGTAAATAACAAAAAATCAAATCTCCATTAATCGAGAAATAAATAAAATAATCTCTATTAATTTCAGGTTTCAGGTGAAGGCTATTGTCAAGCACTTTCGGGGATTCCGCATTAACACTTGCGACTTTTAATCATTCGGAAAAAACACTCGCGGCTTTTAGGAGTTTTCATGTGACTGTCAAATTCCTGCCTTTCGGCGAACGGAATAGTACCAGTTCTACTCGCCTCCGTCTCTCCTCCTTGTGTCTTCGGTGTTGCAAGTATCACCGAATTCCTCTTCCACTGCAATCCGGTCTCCAAAGCTGGCTCCTCCTATGGAGGTCCGCGAGCTTGCTCCCGGGCTAGGACAATTATAGCCTAAACTCTCCAACTCGATAGCGGGTGATGTCTCCGCGGCAAGAGAACAGAGTTCTCTAGCGGCGAACTTGTCAACCCTTTCTGGTGCCACAGGGCACTACGTCGCATCAGGCGACGTGTTAATTTTCGCCCCGCGGTTATGAACGAGACTCTCATGGAATTTAAATAAAAGTTCATTATATCAGTAAAATTTCTTTATCTTATGGTTTTTATCATAAGATTCGAGTAGTCGCCAAGCTTCTTCACCAAATCTGTGATGAAAGCATCAAAATAAATGAGCATATGTAGTGTGACGAGATAAAAATTTACCTCGCAGAATATTTTTAAATTAATTTAAAAATATAATTATATAATATTACATCGTTCAATAACTGCTATAATAATATATTATTTGTTTAATTAAATAATTACACACCAGTCTGGAATAAATTCCAGGGTATTGTTCAGTCTTAAAGTAAATTTGGCGATTTGTGTCTTTCATTATTTTTAGTTTACATTCTTTAATTTTATTATATATTTAAAATTAAAAAGTTATTTTAATTCATGTTTATTTTAATTATTGTCAAATTTAAGATTTTGTTAAATTAAGATTTATTTCTATTTTGATTTGATTAATTGAAATATTGAGATAATATTATTTGAACTTTCGGTTTTTACCTGCCAACTTACTTGATCGGACAATTATTTGTTTTGTGCGATAAACATTAAATTTTCGCACTTTTATTTTACATGCACGAACACTGCTTGACTCCGATGTGGAGTTTTACACATCATAATGAACCGTCGAGGAGGTGGTCATCATCGTCGTGGTTCGGCATTTCTGGTCGTTGTGGGTCTGTCCTGGCACATGGGTCCGGATGTGAGTCTCGTTCTCTCAAAAGTGCCAGCATCAGAAAATGATGTCATCAGTCGTGTTTATAAACTATCAAAACACTGGTGGCAGCCATCTTGTTTTAGCGCTGGACGTCAGCGCAGCTAACACTACATCTGATTGCGACTTCACGAACTTTGAAATGTGATTTGTGAGAGCGGCACCGTGGCGCATGTGTCGCAGCACACGAACTTGTCGACGACGCGTTCTCGCTGTTGTCGTATTTTGAACTGGTGTGTTGGACCGCCTGGTCGTGTATTATTTACAAAAAGTGTTAAAACTTTATTAAAATGTAACCAATATTACTGTCGGGGCTCTATTCGTAGAAATAGGCCTCTCCCAGGTGAGCCTATTTATTAAAAAGACTTTCCTTGTTGGTGGAGAGCAATCTCTGACTAATAAACATTAAATTTAGAGTCAGTGTTCAGTTCGCGTCTTTTTGTACAGAAAAAGTAAAATTATTAATTTCATTATTCTATTGTTTTGTTATTTTGTTATTTAGTTATTTGTATTAAAATAACTCTGCGTTAAGTTTTTATTTTTGTATTGTTTATTTGTTTTGATTAAAAATTTAATTGTAGATTTTTTAGAAATGAAATACTAAACATAATGTGAAAGAATGCGTCATGGTAGTTTCATCCAAATCCGTAGGTTAGCCTATTCGGAACTTTATTCTTAATCGATGAAGCTACATTCCTTTACACATAATTTCAAACACGTTTTTTTCTTTAACATTTAAAAACTACTATCAAATTAATTACCTTTTTTTTATTTAAAATAAGATTGAGAAGACGATATACTGAAAGGTTTATTGGTTATTTTCTCAAGCGGAGAGTACACTTTTAATAGAATTGTTTTTAACGCCTGTCTTGTTGCTGTACTTGTATTCTTGTAATTGAGTTTGCGTAATTAGTCTTTTCAAGAGAATAAATAGCCTCTATTTCCCAAAGAATCGCTGTGCACGAAGGAACGTCGGAGATGCAGACTGAGCATTCTCATTAATCTACAAATTGCTTTTGGTTCAAAAAGGGCTTATTTTATTATGCTAATTTTATATTTCACCTTAACTGACTGCGAAGTTTACCCTCTGAAAGCGCATTGTAAATATCTATTGAGAATAAAATTCGATTAATTATTTAACAGAGTAATGCCAATACTGAACTCTATATATATTCCACTGACAATAATAATTAATATAAGTAAAAATAATAAAATCAACTCAATTTCCAACAGTTTAATAATAATTCAATAATTATTATTCAATAATAATTTTATATTTAAATCTGGGGTTAATATTCCAATTGAAATTTAAATAAATGAAAATTAAGTATTTGTTATTATAATGAAAAATGAGGAATTCCCTGAGGGAAAAGTTATAAAGTTCTTTCGGTGAGTTTCTTAAGAAGAGGTAATATTTATGTTAGTGGTTGGACTTTACTCATAATTCGATCCTAGGATACCAAACAAACTCATTCGTAGCAAATGGCACTCAAGGATGTGCAAAAAAGCGGACAAAAAAGACAAAGAGAAATAAGAGAAATAAAAGAAAAAAGAAAATATATAAAGAGACACTCGACAAACTCGAGATCTTTATTATATCGCTTGGATTCGGCTTGAAGTTCATTCTGCACGATAATGGCCGGTATTTTATGTCATTCAAACGATATTATCGGAACGTTGGTCCTTTGGACCAGTTCCAAAGTTTGGTAAGACGAGAGTCGCCTCACGAAATTGCCTTTGAGAAACGAGTTACGGCATTCGTGTACCTACCTACAGAGAGTTGCCATTGATTCTCCTGCTCTTATAACACTATTGTCGATCCTCCAAGCTTCTGTCAATTTCGCCTGGTAGACCGTCATAAATATTAATTGCAATAAGAAAACAACGGGAGAAAAAATTTCGTAAAGTTTCTTTATACTCTTTTAACTTGAACATGAACACACATTATAACTATTTTTATTTCCAATAAAACTAGTCAGACAAGTTTATGCTTTTAATTAGTTTTATTAATTTTTAACTAGGTAAATAATATTTAATGTAAGATTTGGTTGATCTTGGGAAGGTCAGTGAAATAAAAATTAAGCAATTTTTATCTTTGCGCTACGTTTCGTTGGCCGGGTTTGCCAACCTCATCAGGCTAAAAATTTTTTATTAAAGCACTTCATTAACACTTTTCTTTAACACAACACAAAGCAAAATATTTATAAAAATTAAGTTCGTTGTTAATAGATTAAAAATAAAGTTCACATTTACCTCATTTTTTAATATATTTTAGACCATAGTAACTTTTTTAATGCGTCATATTTTTTAAAATTGTTAACATTACAAACATAAAATTGGTAACATTACAAACATAAAAATAAATAAATAATATATATCATAATTTAAAATTGTGTCTTGAGCCATCGACGGCCAAGTCAAAACTGAAATAGGAAATAGCACTGTTTTGCTTCTATGGTCGGTCGAGGTTAAGTATTTGAGAAAAGTCAGTGTTTTATTTAAATACATTCCGAAAATTGCTCTACCATACAATGATTACTTTATCAAATTATCTAACTTACTAAAAAAATATAATATTTCAACGATTCCTTTGATTGATAAAAATTTAAATTCTATCGTAAAATTAGGTAAAGACGTGACTAACAAATCAGAACGTACAAATATTGTTTACAGAATTGAATGTCAAGATTGTCCAGCATCCTATATAGGAGAAACAAAACGTATGTTAAAGAAACGTGTCAATGAATACAAAAATAATAAAAATGAAAATTCTGTAATTGGATATCATCGTCAAAAGGTTGGTCACAAGTTTGATTGGGAGAATGTTAAGATTTTGGATTATGAATCTAATTGGAAAAAACGCACTATTTCTGAAATGATTCATATAAATTCTATTCAACACACAATAAATATTAAAGAAGACTGTTTAACTTTAAATAAAATATTTTTACCTTTACTCAGACAATTGAACTCGTGATTAGACTTTTTCAGTGCCTCGACCGAGATTGTAATGTTTGTTTTTATTTAGAGTTCACTGACTTTTCTCAAATACTTAACCTCGACCGACCATAGAAGCAAAACAGTGCTATTTCCTATTTCAGTTTTGACTTGGCCGTCGATGGCTCAAGACACAATTTTAAATTATGATATGTATTATTTATTTATTTATTTTTATGTTTGTAATGTTAACAATTTTAAAAAATATGACGCATTAAAAAAGTTACTATGGTCTAAAATATATTAAAAAATGAGGTAAATGTGAACTTTATTTTTAATCTATTAACAACGAACTTAATTTTTATAAATATTTTGCTTTGTGTTGTGTTAAAGAAAAGTGTTAATGAAAAGCTTTAATAAAAAATTTTTAGCCTGATGAGGTTGGCAAACCCGGCCAACGAAACGTAGCGCAAAGATAAAAATTGCTTAATTTTTATTTCACTGACCTTCCAAGATCAACCAAATCTTACATTAAATATAACTGGAAGGAAGAAAAATCTTTTATCTAGGTAAATAATAATTTAGTCCTTACGTTTGTATAATTAATTTTTTAAATAACTACTGTACAGACGAATGTGTACGAAAATTAAAGTTGTTTCTGACGTGGCTATATACGAAATAATTGACAGTTTACATAATTTATTAATAACATTTAATTAAGAGTTGGTGTTGAAAGTGAATATTATAATTGAGCGCTTGTCAATAGGCTACCCTTGTTGGCTGTCTTTCCTTAAATATCATTCGTAATTCTTGGAAGTGTGTAAGAATTTGGGAAAATGTTCTCCGTTAGTCTGCAAGAGTGCGAGTAACGCGATAGATGACTTTTCATATTATTTTATAATTGATTTTAACAAATGATTAATTGTAAAACTTTGAAATTTATTATAAACTGTTTAAGTGTTGAACAGAGTCCTTTATTTATTTACTGTGAGTGGTTTTAGCCGTGAAAGACTATCAGATAAATAAACATTAAGTAATCGTTCTACTTTAATTGAATCAGTGATTTAATTAATAATTTTCCTATCCTCAATCCAAATTTTTAATTGAAAACTAAACACTTGGTTTTACTACAAGGTTATAATGCCAAAGAAACATCAGGATATTAAATTACCTTGAACTCTAATCCAAATCAAAAAGATTTGAACTATTGTTACTCTTCGAGATCCTCTCTCTAAAAGAATAATTATTATTACATGTAAGGGTAGAAGATTATTTTTAAGGGATGAAGTAAAAAATAGAATCGAATAATGAATAATTAAAGATCTCAAATGACTTTCACATATAATTCAAATAATTCCAATATACTTCTGTAAATCACACCCTGTACTATACAAAAATGATTACGTTAATATTAGATAATACAAGATAATAAAAAAAGATAGGGGATCCTCTTTACACCATGTTATTTTTCAACATGTCGGCAGAGGGCCGTATTTCGTACTGATTTGATTAATGGTAATTTAAAAAGAACGAATGAACTACGTTAAAAAAATTGAAACAATTGATTTATTTAATAACATAAACTCTGACTATACATAAATGTTCACAAAGAGTCAGTATCATATGACAAATAATTTCTCTAAGTTACAAACTTTAAAACAATTCAATGAAACTCGTCATTAATAAGATTCTGATTGTGTAGTGTATAATGATTTGTATATGTGTGATGTGATCTTTTGAACTCATCAAAAATGATTTATTTTCGCCTTATATGAATAATTTATTCGATTAATCTCTTAATATATTCCACTTTTATTTCAATGATAAATTTCCTTTTATTTATTTTTTCTATATTAATTGTTTTTTAACTTTTTCAAACTTTTATTATATATTCATGAATACTTTAATTCTCGAAATATTCTCACTTTAAACAACTGATATTTAATAATTTTCAGATAAACTTTTATACTCTCAGAAACAATTCAATAATTATTTGCAATAATAAACCACTTGGGCGTTGTCCTGAATCACTTAAAGGACCTCTTGGCTCGTCTTCTACGTGACGGCTAACCGCTAAAATACAAAATACCGACCTCTGTCTCCTCTTGAGACTCGGCCGAAAAGACCTCGATTCACCTTTGTCAATCAATTTTATTAAAGACTCATGTTACTTGAGTAATTAGGTCTTTGCTGACAAACGTTTCATCAGTATTGATGAAATTAGTTCGATATAGTTTTTGTAATGCTGGTGTTGGTGCAATTCTGTGGCTGAAAGGCAGAATAACATAACTGCATTTTCATAGTTTTGAGAAAAACCTGTTTTTGTTTATTTTCTTGGTTTTGTAAAATCGAAAAATCAATCAATATTTTTGGTGTTTGGCATTGTATCCTATTTTCTAGTGTAGTTTTTACATCTGTTTATCAATTTTAATAAAATATAAACGCTTTAAAAAAGAATATCAATTCTTTTTTTCGATTTGAATGCAGTTATGCTGTTGTGTTATTAATTATTTTCTACGTAAATAAACATTTAAATCACTTTACTGTTATGAAACTTTAAAAAGCATTACTAAATTAACTCAAATCTGATGTTATCTCAAATTCGATAAAATGTTAGTTATGATGTTATGCCTTTCAGCCACAGAATTCTCGATGGATAATCAAGAGCACCTTACCTTGCACTTTTCAAAACAATATTAAATTGTACACAGTTAAAAATTTTGTGTATATTTAACACAAATTAAATGTCCGAAACGGTCCACTCAAAATTTGTGTTAAAATAACACAAACTATATGTTTATTTAACAATCGTTTATGTTAAATTAACACAATCTTTGTGTTAAATTTAACACAAAGAATATGTGGACCGTTTTTTACACAAAATTTTTAACTGTGAATGAAACTCTAAACCCTCAAGTTTACATAGCCGACTAAGTTTATTTAAAAAAAAAAAAATTTCAAATTAAACCAAAGTATATAAGAATCCAAACCATCGGTCTTTCTTGGCTAACTTGAGTTTACTATTTTATCCACAAAAAAATACAAAATATTTTCGAATATTACCGGAAGTCACCGACTCCTGTCCACAGTTAAATGTCGATTTCCTTTTATTTTCACCATATTTTGTATTTCTTCTAAATTTCTTTTTAAAATATATTTTTTTAGTTTTCTTGCTTGAACTTGGTGTCATCATTGACTACACCGTCCTTCTAGTTTGAAGGCTAAAATTTAAAAACAAATTTTGTCCACGAGCTTAAGATTGATTAGTTTCTGGAGTTAGAATTAATTGATTCATTTATTTATCCATAAAATTGTTTGAGTGAAATTATAATATCATACTTGTGTCAGGATTTTGGAGAATTTGTAAAATTGTCAAGTTTTCTTTCTTTTCCTAGCTTTTTTCTTTTCTTAAATTTTTCGAAAGCTTTAATATAAATTTAAAAAGCAAATTTAAATAATAAATAAAATTTAAGTTTAGATTATCATTCCATCAACTTGAAAAAATAAAACTGATAGGATTTTTACTGATACGACGGACAGAAATTAATTTGAATTGAATCTTAATTTAACTGTTGTCCTAAGCTAATTTAATTATAAGGGTTATTTTAAGATTCAAAAAATTTTAAATATGTTAATCAATTGTCCCAGATCAAAGGGTAATTAACCTTACAATGTTAATAAATCATGGTTTATATCTATTCAATCGAAAACAAGCATGTTAATTTTGACTGACATTGATTGACATATTTATCCGTTATAAACTTGACAAATAAATTATAAATAGTAATTAATCTTCCAATATTCTTTTCTTCTTTAGTAAACGTACTAGATTCGTTTTTTTTTTTTTTTTTTAGTAAAATACATTATTCACTGCGCTTTAATAATTAAAATAATTGAATTTTTAATTAAATTAAGTTATTAAAAGCAGAACGAGAGAAAAATTCTTATTGGAAATATCGTGGAGATCATTTCCTGCCATTTGTTCTGCTCTAAAAAAAAATCTTTTCTGTATCTTCCACAAAAGTTGATAGTCTCGTAGCTTGAGCATAGCAGAATTGTAGTCGTTTCCATCTGTCTTTTTGTTCTTTTTTTTAGTATTTGCCAGGAACAATGAAGCGGTTAATGAACCCGCCTTCAATTGCATCGCGGTCCTTGAAGGAAGCATTGTATCTGGAATGTCAGAGTATGACGTTACAATTCAACCGGCATGAATGGCTGAAATTGGAGCCACGAGTTTCGTGTAGTCGGCGTTCGGTCCATGCAACATATTCTGTCATATCATACCTAGACCAACGAGGTGTCGGTTTCCATTGTTCTTCCTCTTTTAGCTCGCAGTCGACAGGTTTTTGCACAAATCTGAATTTCGATTTCCACTGAAAACAAAAGGTGCTTTCCTGCGAGAATGTAAATCAGAATTGGAACCTGCGGATGAGATAATTGTCAGAACGGATTTATGGAATAATGCTTTTTTCAGTGAATGGTCAAAAATTCACAGAATATCTGTTACATTTGATGGCAAATTAATCCTCTGGAATAGAATAACTTTTTATTTAGGAAATTTGATCCAAGAAAAGAGTAAAGTTTTTATTGAATATGTAGGTTATTTTATCAGCTAAGATATATGTAACAAAGAAAAATTACTGCTTCACGATATCAAGACGATACGATATTTGAGCAATATTGATATTGATCTCGAAATTTCTCGACTATCCAAATATAGTATCGATATTGCTGACAAAAATATCGTCTTAAGTCGATAATATCGTCTAAAATAAAATTTTCTTGATGAGTTATATATTATGTATCAACGTGCTCAAATATCACTTTAAATGTTACTGTTCAGTCTGTAAAACATAGTAAATGCATTAGTATAAAAAGTTCTAGCACACTTCATTCACGTTTTCCTTTTAATTTACCGAAAATATTTTTCACAAGTTTGATTTGTTCACCTATTTTGAATATCTAAGAATTTTTAATATTTAGAGGTTTCTATTAGTACGGACGATAGAAGAGATAAAAAAAAGTTACCTGCAAAAAGTGGTTAAACCACTGTGAACTTTTAAAAAAATCGAAAATTTTTTTTATCTAGAAAGGTGCCATAGGCTTTTAAAAATGAAAAACAATAAACATTATAGAAAGAAAACAAAATTAAAAGCTTACATTTTGAAACCATACGAAGACCTACTATGCGCAGTGGATTAGAAACGTCTATGTTCATACGGGGTTTTCAAAAAAAAAATTATTAGCAATTATCTATCGATTTTTTACCGGAAAACTTCAAATTTTGATTCAAAAGTGTGCCATTTTCAAGGCACACTTTTTACTTCTCCAGCTTTTGAGTTGCAAATTCATAAAAATGTTGGGTTTTTGTTCCAGTTTAAAAATTGAAAAAGATTTTCAACCGGCCGTAGACCTTAACTTAAAAAAATGAATTTTTTAAATCGACCATCTAGAAGCTCAGTGCACGGCTGATTTTTTAAATGTAAAAATTGTCGAATTAATATTAATAATAAAATTTCTAATTGTTCTATTTCTTTATTAAAGTTATTTAAGTATCAATGATCAATAAATATTAATGATTAATAATGTCATATAGAAAAATATTAACTTAAAAATGATTTGCATTAGGTAAAATTTGAAGAAAATGTTTCTATCTTTAACTTAGTGGTGATTAATTTACTCACGAACACTTGATTAAAAAGAAAAAGATATTTTAATAAAAAAACTTACATGTACCTTTTTTAATATAATTCCCCTGGCATTCAATATCTTGAAATATATTAACTCTTTTTATGATGTTAAAGGCGATAAATATGAAGCTAAAAATTCTTTTTAAGATTCCAAACTTATAATCTAAGATTTAAATATTATGTCCAACAAAATATGAAATATTATCCCATGTTACGTCCACTGGAATGTAATGTCCCCTGCTTCTAAGCAAAAATATTAAAAACAAAAAACTGTGCAATACATAATAACAGCATGAACCTAAAAATTTTGACAACGAACGCAATGTAAACATATTCAAATAATAAAAAGATACGTTGATAAAGGTAGGGATTTTAAGAGTAAATATTAAATTTTTAATTTTTTAATTCGTGAAAATAATTACACGGTTGATAACAACGAGTAGGTTAACCAAACCAAATTTAATATTCGTAATTACTACTCACTATTAAATAGTCACGCTCGGCCAATACATATATTAACTAATTATATCCTAACTAATATATATAAATGAAAAAAAAATGTTAAAACCGTATTTTTTTCTTGAAATTAAGTCATCTGAAATTTACGTGTTCAATGAAAATTACCCATATATACAAATTTTTTCATAGGACTAATTTTTAATAAACATCCATTTTCCAAAATTAATTAATCATCTTGAAATAAAAACCATGTATCATTTTTTTGAAAAATACTTGCCTTTCTAAAAACTCAGAAATGTTTTTAAATTCCATTAAAATAAAAACTTTAAAAATACTTGTCGTTATCTTAAAATATGCAATTTGTAACGTCTAAATTAAATAAGTTTTGATAATGTTTAATTTTAAATATTGAATTTAATCAATTGACATAAACAGTAGCAATTTATTCTACAATTTATTTAGAATGAACAAAATTTTATGGTATTAATTAAAAACAATTATAATTATCAAAATGATGATTAAAAACAGACTTTTTTTTGTTAAAATACAATATTTTAATAAAAAACATCCTTGTTATTATCATTGAGGGTAAGACAAGATTTTTTATATCGATAGCTAATAATAATTAAAATGTTAAATAATACTAATTGAAAAGAAGTTCTTCAGGTTTTTGTAGGTCTTTTTAATATTTCTCTCGAACTACCTGAATTTAAAATTGAGATTATTTATCTTCATAACTGTTTTAAAACATTTCCGATCTTCTCGTTCGGAATGTTTTAATTTTGAGACGAGAAGGTGTCGATTAAAAGTTAAAACAAATGAAGTAACGAGCAATTACATTTTTGTTGTTGGCTCGAAAACGATCAAAATTGAGAAACAAACGAGAAATTATCGGATCAAATGCAGTACTACGTAAAATCAATGGGAAATTTCAAGGGGTTTGCGCTACCCCTAAATATTGTCTGATTTTAACAACAACAAAATAGGGGTATTTTTTTGGTTTTGGAAATTTTTTGGGGGATAGGAGCAAAATATTTTAGACTTTCGTCATTAATATGTTATTTGTATGCTCTAATAAAATAATTTAGGGGAGAGTGGCTATCAATGTACCGGGTTTTTTTCAAGGTCATAGTACTTATTGAATTTCACCAATTTCAAGAACTTCTTTGCATCAATATAAAACTACAACACTTATCTAGGTAATGCACACATATTTTACACGATTTATTTTGATTAAATAATAAAATTTAGGATTTTTCTAAAGTAACAAGCTATTTTCATTTTCAACAAACTGGGTACACAATGAACCACCTCTATAAAAATACTAAAAATGTTCAACAATAATAATATTGCAATTTTCACTTTGTAAAAAAACTTGTTTTCTATCAAATACTATAAAAAATTGTTACTTAACACTTTTTAATTGATAATGTATAACATAAATATACCTCAAATTTAAGTTAACTAGCTACAATGGCATTTTAGTTTTGCTATGTTGAGAAAAGTACTGATAACAATCGCTGTAACATGCTGTATGCATGCCTAGTTTTATAATCAAGCATATCACTCTGGAAATCGAAAATACACTGAAATTCCAGGTGGTTCATTGTTCCCCGGTACATTGAATCAACATGACATTTGCAACAAAAATGGTTTTTTATAACTTAATCCAATATTTCAAAATCTTTATCTCATTAGAATATTGTAGTTAAGTCCCAAAACAAAATAAATCGTAAGTACATTTATTTTTAAATGGCCTTATTTCAATTATAAAATGTGTTTGTATTTTAGGTAAATTTTTTCTTCAGTACATCAAAAACAGTTTTTTCCAGTTTTCTGTGTAAAGAATAAATCCACACGTCTCAAATTTATGGACGTAGGGTGTTTACGCAAACTTCATTTATATTTAAAATTAGGAGAATTTTTATTTAATTGTTTCTGAAAAAATTGAAATGGTTCATTGAAAAAACTGGTACATTGATGGCCACTCTCCCCTATTGGTAATTTACAAAATTTATATTTTAATTTTTAAATTATTTAGTGAATACTCAACTTGTTTAACATTTTGTTCAACATGGTTTTTTGAAAAAGATCTTCGATTGTTTCTATTAGTTTTAATAATTTAATTAAAAGGAAAAACAGACTTAGTTTTATAAATTTAAATTTATCAATTAATTCTTTTCATTAAAAGCAATATCTTTAAATGTATAAAAGCTCGATGATATTTAGAATTTTTTAATTATATTATAATTATATATTTTTTTAGATCACATATCCGCAGATAAATGAGTAAAAGTAAAGTTCAATGATTTCTCCTTTCGCCAGTTTTGGTATTTTATTATCATTTTATGTATGAGATACTTACGATTTTCGTTGTACTTAAATATAAAGAATACAAACACTTTATCTTTTCTTTTCGTGTAGTATTATTTTGTAGAGAATCGAAAAATATTTGACACGTAATTTTTCCTTTTGGCAGACATGTTTTAGGGGTTGAAAATGGGGTGAAGATTGCAATTTTTAATTATGTGTAAGGCTTATAGGAAAATCGTAAAGGTCATTTTAATCAAATAAGTAATAAAGTTTACTACCTAAATTGTTTAAACAAATTTTATTTGAAATTATTATTTTCATTATAATAATTTTGTTTTCTTGTAATTTTTTCATTTTACCATTCATTTCCTTGATATGACTACCTAAATCTGCCTATAAAATTTACAAATAATTAATCTTTACTCCTATTTTCAACCCCTAAAACAACATGTATGCCGAAAAGCAATTTTGCGTATCAAAGATTTTTCGACAATTTGATAATAGACCTGTCTCAGTTTAGTACGGTAGCCGTACCAAAGTTGAGAGCGTCAGCAGTCTTACGTCCTGGGGGACAAGTTTGGTACAACAGATGTGCCAAAATAGTTCAAGAGGGACACCAAGGTGGCACTGCTGTTATTCGAAGGTTATAATACTTCTGCTATAAGATAGTTAAGTTTAAAAGATTTCGTAATTTTTTATCGGTGTAGGAGATACCTATAGAGATTCTTTAATTTATCATGCGATAATCTTGCGAATCAATCTAAAAAGAAATTTAATTTTGACCGTGAAATTATCGGTACGGAGAAGTTAGTTGGAGAAGAGTGCATCATTGTAAAATTTTCAGAGAGTATTGTATTAATGATAATTGGTATTTGATAGATCTTAGGACGATCCTCACGAAAAGGTATTGGGTCTGTTCTTTCAATCTTGCATTAGAAGACAAATGTTAAATTTTCAGCACACCTTTTTCAGGAACTATTCTAGGAGGACCTAGATGATGTTATCCGGAATAGTTCAAGTTTGAGTAAGAACTAAATCTCTCTGACCTATGAGTTGACCCTAGTCGACTGACTGATCTGCAATTAAGCTGGTCAATATATTGGTCTGCGCGGTCAATAATTTTTTTAGTCTTGGCGCTTTTTCTATCACTATACGCGAGAGGTTCGTAAACTGACCAATTTTTCGGAGTGCAAAGAATTCAGGTTATTTTGTAAGTGTATTAGAATGACCGAAGAATTCGTAGGTGGTTTAAAAAAGTAATTTGTAGTAAAGAGGAAATTTTAATGCAGCATCACAAAGATACTGAAATTCCTTTAGTGTTCGTATCGGAAATCCGGTTCCTCTACATGTGGGTCTGTGAAATCAGTATGAAACTGTTAGACCCTTGTCACTGATAAAATTGAGGTAACGACTTCGGGCTTTATTGGAGAGTTATTTTCGGGGATGAAACGAGATCGTGGTTTGTCTAATTTACAACGGTCATAAAATTTTTTACTATTCAACCCAAGTGATTTTGAATCTTTGACTAACATAAAAAGACTCATAAGACGACAACTTGAGTAGTCGAAGGGAGAAACATTCATCGTACATAGAGAACTTTGAAATTAAAGAATAGAATAAAAATAGAATTTAAAAAAATATAATAAAAGCAAAGCTATAGTTTTGCTTTATTTGATTTAGGCCATATCACTGTCATTGTCAATATATATTTTGTATAATTAAAAACTTTTGCGGAAAGTGATTATTTAAATTCAAATTAGATTTTCCAAATGGTGTGGCAGACAAAGTTTACTTTGCGTGTCAGCGCCTCGGGTTGTGTTAGTTAGAATAGAACGCGGATACTGGCTTCTAACCATGAGAATATTTCTCATAGTTTTGTATTATTTTGTTAATTGTGTTTCACGAAAAGTTCTAGATTTCTTTTCAGACTTCAAGGACATTCAACGCAGGCACTTGTCTGACTTTTTTTCTTTCTACAATTTTTTTTGCAGTAGGAAACGAATTTACAAACTGAATGCTATTCAAAAACTGATGATTTTCAAAATTTACTGTATACTTAAGAAGAATTTACTTCAAGTTGTTAAGAAGTTTCAAACCGACCTAGCACGATGGATGCTAAACTTGGTTCAATAAGTAATCGAAGTTTTAAAGGAAATCTATTAAAGTAAGTAAGTTAGTTTATTTAATGATATTTAATGAAAAAGTATACACTTGTTTAGGGACCTTGAGGTCCATACAAGAGGAGATCCAAAATTACATAATTACAGGCGCATATTGGTTACAATATAAAATAAAATAAATAAAATATACTTAGACATTGGTCTATCGGACTATCATTTTGCTCGAGTGCAAAATACTTTTGGCGAATGTGATTATACGCAGGGCAAACTGATACTAGATAAAAATAATCATCATTACCGAGCTCACAAAATTGATAAATTTCTTGGTTAATAGGGAATTCGTGTTTTCTATTTTTATATATTATTCGAGAGACATGATTATTTAATAGACTAAACTGCACGAAAACGCTTTTGAAAGTTAGCGGAATTCGTAGTAACAAATAGGGTTGTACTTCATCATTTAAAGCTATGTGTGGATAGATTTGTAAACTTGTTAGACTTGATAATACTTTCATGGTCAAGGTTAATTAAGAAAAGTTTGTAGTTAATTTTCAGGTCCTTTACACTGTCCATCAGAGTGTCATGTGAGAGAGAATTCCATGCATCAAGCATATTGCAATCGAGAAAAAACTGTTTTATTTTAGCACACCAGTTGTATTTAGAATTAGATGCATTTGTCGTGTGTGCTAAGTCTTTAAGTCTCTTAAAACACTCCCTTGGATATCGTGAGGATTCCATGGAGTAGATTTTTTGTAACCAAGACAGCAACATACAGAAAACTATATAAGACAATGGCAACTCTCCGACCTCAATGCGCACGGCATAATTAGGAGTGTTTGTTGGTAAAAAGAGTAAAGAAAATTCCTTATCTTGTGTAGTTTACTCACCAATCTGCAATAGGTAAGGTATTTTAAACATATTGTTAGACAGAAGTCCTTCTTTTAGTAGAACATCATGATAAGAAATTTGTCTTTATCAAGAATTTAATAAATGTTCTTAGAGGATTACTTTATTGTTGGGAACAGTTTAGAAAAAATATTTTTAAAAACTGATATCTAATTAAGTGAGGCTTTAATATTCTCAGTTCTCGTAAAATTTAATTACAACTTTATTTTGAATAGGAACAACTCTAAAATAAAAAGGACATTTGAACATAAAGAAAACAAAATACATTTCGTAAAATGACTCGTAACATCAGGTGGGAATTCCAATGAAACTTGCAGTCGGTTAATCAACTGAAACCACAGTGTCAGTATGCGTCTGTAGATACGTCACAGTTCGAGTTTAATACATGTGGGTGAATACAGGTAAAGGTGTGTAAGTGTAGGATGAAACGTCCAACATCGACACGGGGCTAACATTCATCACCGCGTTTAACTGTAATCTGCCAAAGGCAGTACTCGGCTTGTCAAGCCAATCACCGTGACAGATGGTAGCTAGAGCGTTCTACGCAAAGTTTTTGCGGTCCTACGTCGAGTCGCAGACAGAAATTCCAACTAAACGAAACTATGCTCCCCTAATGTTCCGCACATTTCTAGCTAATTTGCAGCTCATTTGAGAGACGAAAGCAATAATATTCTATTTCGTTGACGGCGCTAACGAGTTTAATTCTAGAACTCTTCTCAAGTTGAAGTCATTTCAAGATGGTAACAAACTAAACGCGTTTTCTAAAATTTAAAAGATTTACAATTTCAATTGGATCAACTTGCTAGAAGGTTCATCTAATCATAATGGAATTTTTATTAGTGCACACAAACTTTAGCGGTTGCACTGTTATAAGTTTGTTAAAGGAGGCTTACTGAAAAGCGTTAAAAAACT
This sequence comes from Ganaspis brasiliensis, assembly GCA_037103525.1. Classification (NCBI taxonomy): domain Eukaryota; kingdom Metazoa; phylum Arthropoda; class Insecta; order Hymenoptera; family Figitidae; genus Ganaspis; species Ganaspis brasiliensis. Next base: position 707,205 of record JAZKLR010000311.1, read on the forward strand.
GAGAAAAATCTTTTCTTAAATTAGAGGAATGGTGTGTGGTTCAAACCTAAATTGCAAATTAATAAAATATTCAATCAAACAAATAAAAGTATTAAGTGATTTATTACATGTAAAATCATTACACAGTATATAACAAAAAATTTCAATTTAAATTTAGAGGAGTATGGAGAAAACATGAAAAAATAGAAAAAAATTTATTAAACTTAATTATAAGATAAAACTGCTACAACAAAGTTTATAATTGATTAGTTCTACGAAGATGAAGGTTAAATAGGGAATGAACTGCTCAAGCCTGAGAGAGAGGAGAGAGTCTGTTTCTTCGAGGCGCGAATCTTTGGTTATTCATTCATATGAACTATGTAATGATAGGACTTTTTCTTAATTATTAAAGTTGCTCCGGATTACGCTCGTCAGATTGTCCAGCGTTCATAACTTCAAAATTTGAATGGAATTTACAACCAAACGATGATTTTTAACTTATTTTCTAGCTGAAAATTAAAAGAAAAACAAATACAAAGTAAATCTTAGTCTGCTGGCTGACATTTATCGTTAAAATAAATTTCTTAATTTCTCAAGGACAGTTGTAGTCAGTAAAAACTCAAAATATTCTTAATTTAAGAATAAGCTAGAAAATATATTTAGATAAAATAAAAATTAGCTTACAAAAATTACAAAAGAATTTAATAACAATATTCTGTTCTTTAAACATCCCGACAATATATATACGTTTGTTTCTACACCTTCTTCTGACGATATAAACAAAAACTGGCAGTACTAGAATTTCTAAGCTTGGATCTGTAACAGAGATTTAATTTTCCTTTCCTAGTCTTAACAAAATAATTTAATTATCAAATATCCGAGTTTCAACCAAATTTATTTTCTCAGTTTTCTCGTTCTTTTAATCTTTTGACTTTAAACATCTCTTTATAAAACTTACTATTTTAACTCTACATAAAAGATTTCTACCCTCCTTTACCGCCTATTTTCAACAAATCCCGCCAAGGGAAGAGTTGAGTCTAATCTCCGAGTAGAGAGAGAGCGTACAGAAGCACCTATATTTTCTCTCTCTAGCCAAGAACTGAGAAAAACCTAGAATAATGCGGATCTACAACGCTATGGAAGGACCCAAAGACGCTGCAAATCTTTCTTTTCGTTCACCAAACTAAAGAGAAGGACCTCTACTAGTTCGGTGACCGTCTAGTTTACCCTTCACCTTAAAGGTTCCGGATTTTCTGTGCGAGTTTTTAGGAGAGAAGGACCTCTGCCTTATCCTCGCACGTTCTCAGGGGTAAATCTAGTCTACTAGTCACCCAGAGCAAAGGAAAAATGTGGCGGAAGGACCCACGCACATCTCTTGCTTTACCTGAGCAGCCTAGCTTGGTATCGAGAAGGACCTCGAGTCCCACCAACTAGACGACTCAATATTCGGCAGCGCGTGCCGATTAATAAAGTCAAGCTCTCGTGACCTATGTGCCGGTGAGGCACACAGGTGGGGAGCGGTAGAGGTACAGGTTCGGTCGCACTGACTCGGGGTCACGAGCCGACCTGAACTTTACTATAGTGACGATGTGAGTGTAGTATATTTCTCTATTTCTAAATTTCCAAATTTCATATCGTTACAACTATTCGAAGATCTGTTTCTCCTTTCGATACTCTGTCATTCAATAAAGTGCGAACCCTTTTAACTTCCTCCAACTGGATTGGTGTTCTGTCTCAGGATAATGAGAGATTCGGTGGCAACGGGTCTGGAAGAACTGGTTCATTCTTTTTGAGTTTTGTGAAAGCAGAAGTTGTCTTTTTGAGAGTCGACTGATCTGCTAGTGTGACCCGAAAAGGACGTAAATGAGTTTGTGGTGCAGTTTGTGAATGTTTACCAAGACGATTTGTTGAAATAGACATAATGTCGTTAGTATAAGTAACTAAATTGAACCTCAAAGTAGAAATGTTATATTCTATATGTCCAACATTACTCTCCAGAGTTCAACACGAACCGTCAGTTTGAATTTGGAAGATCATCAACGAGAATGCAATCAATGAGAAGTGCCCCTTTAACCCTGCAAGTCCCAATGAGAACATCATCGACCGCATGGATCACTGAGACGTCGGCATGATAGCCGAGTGTGAAAGGAATCACAATGATTTGATTCATTTTATAAATTGTTAAATTTTTTGAAATATTATTTTATTTGAGTGGTTTTCATTTTCAGTAACAATTTAATAATTTAATTAAGTTAAATTAATTAATTCTGGAAATTTCATTTGATTTAGTTCATTAAAGACAAGATTAATCGATCTTAGAAAGATTAGATAAAAATAAAAAACTTCAAGAAATTTTTTTTTTTTTTTGCACACAGCAACATTTTGTTGGCTTGGGTTTGCCAACCTCGTCAGGCTGTAAAATTTATTCAAAAAACACTTTGTTAACACAACACTGTTCAAAAGATTATAATTAAAATAAATTAAAAAACAATTATTATAAAAGACAAATAAATATAAATAAAAAATTAAACAAGAATATAAAATTATTAACCTAAATTTGTTAAAACATAAATATTTTTAATACGTCAAATAATAAAATAAATATTTAAAATGAAATTGAATTAAAATAGTGTCACGAGAACGTAACATTCTGTCGATGGCTATGTCAGAACTGAATTAAAATTAGAAATTTCGTCGGTTGTACGCAATAATAAAGGGTCATTAGTCTTTAGACGTCCCTGAATCCAACAAAACAATAATACTAATATTAAGAAACCGATCATGAATTTAATTTTCTGAGTAACGGAAAAAAAACCTTATTTAAAGAAAAACTGTCTTCAATTTTGTTTATTGTTGAATTATCAGAATTTATATGAATCATTTCAAAGATTCTTCTCTTTTTCCAATTACTTTCATAATCTAGGATTTTTAAATTATTTCAATCAAACTCATGACCGACCTCACAACGATAGTGTCCAATAACAGTATTGACGTTTGTATTTTTTTGTGTTCTCTAATACGTGCCTTCAAAGCGCGTTTCGTTTCTTCTATATAAGATACTGGGCAATTTTTTATTTATATTTATTTGTCTTTTACCATAGTTGTTATTTAATTTATTTTAATTATAATCTTGTGAACAGTGTTGTGTTAACAAAGTGTTTTTTGAATAAATTTTACAGCCTGACAAGGCTGGCAAAACCCGAGCCAACAAAATGCTGCTATGTGCAAACAAAAAAAAAAAAAATTTCTTGAGATTTTTTATTTTTATCTAACCTTTCTAAGATCGATTAATCTTGTCTTTAATAATACAATTTGGAAGGAAATACTACTACAAGTGATTGAGTTCAGTTAGCTTTTATTTTGAGTCAGGAGATTGTATTTGAGAATTAGCTATATCAAAATTTTTAGAGTTTCTCTTTATCATTTATTTTGCATTTAACTGAAAAAATTGAAGATACCTATTGATACTAATGTTAATTTGATGATAGTTAATTTCACCAATTTTGATGAATATTATGGAATTTAGTCTAAGATTGTTTTACATTTTAAATTTTGTTACGGATTTATTGAAATTTAAAACCCCATTCCTGACAAGAAAGCTAGTCGAGTCTTTGTTAATTAGAGTTTTAGTGATGGTCGAGTAAATGTGGAATTTGTTTATTGGTCGCGTTGTAAGTTAGTTATGTCGTTATGTCCGTAAGTCAGTGAATTTTAGTTGTTCAAGTCGGAAATTAATTAAGTCGGACGGTTCGTTAAGTAAATTTCGTTAAGTCGCTTATTTTTTAAGTCGTTAGGTCGTTAAGTTTGTTAAGTCAGATTTGTTTGGTTGTTAAGTCATTAAGCGACTTCGAAAGAGGTCTTGTGCCTAACAAATTTTGTCTCGATAAAGTTTAATAAATAAATTCTTTTTTGTATCGAACATCATAATTAAGCTTTTTTCGAAATTTAATATTTGTTAAGCTAGGTTTGTTAAGACCTCAAGTGGCTAGGGTAACCCATGAAATAGAGTTTCTCGTTTCAATTTTTAGTTTAGTCGATTTGGCTTAATGATTAATTTTCGTTTGTTATTTAACTTGATGAGAAATTTTATTTATATAATTTTTTTTTATATTTATTTCAAACGCAATGAACATGTGGTAGACATTTATTATCAAATTATTGGTTCTGTTCTTCAGAAAATAAAAAATGTTAAAGACTTAGGCATTACTTTTAGCAATGACTTTTCTTTTATACAACATATTTCCGATGTCTCTTAAATGTCTTCTAAGATTTTGGAACTAAAATTTGTAAAACAGAAGAAACATAGTGGGTGGAGCTTCAATCAAAGTTGGGACATCATCGGAGAAATTATATGACAAATATTAGAAAATATTAACAAAATACTCTAATCCTTTCACCATTTCTTTAATTTAGCTTCGACTTTATAGCAAATTATCCTAAAGAAAGTACCAGCGTTTCTTATTTCCTAAAGAAAAATCACTGTGGTTCTAAAAACGATGATAAATTTGGCAAGTTTCGATACCTCTTTCACATCCGAGATAAAACTAACCGCTATTTTTTCCCCAATTTACGAAGATACGTGTCGTGGGAGTATTACGAGCGGGTACTTTCTCTCGGTTGAGTCTGCTGTGCTGCCTTACCTCAGCTACTTCGACGTCGCGCGAAACTTAGAAATTTACGAGGGAAACATGTCTCTCCGATAAAGTATACCGACTCATAAACGAGAGATAACTCCGGAAGGGTGACGGGAAAGTGGCTGAGTGTCACTACGTGCTGAGGCGTTACTTTCGACCGTAAAATGAGCAGCCAGTCGAATTTTTAGTTGAGCGTAAAACTACCAGGACCTTAACGTTTTTAATGAACTCACAAAACAAAATTAGATCGTCCTCAATCGTCTGTGCATTCCAATTTAAATATTTTTCTTTCTCTAATTGCTTGCAATTTTTAATTTAATGGAAAAGTCCGCAACACAATAAATTGAAATGAAAGCTTCAACTTTAATCTCTTCTGGGAATAAAACTGAGTTAGGACTTTTTTATGGGTTTTAACAGAGGCTCTAGGATGATAAAAGTTGCTCATTACCGATTCTGGAAATTGACTTTGCTCCAGTGGTGACTTTCATCAGAGAAGCTATAAATGGTATGTAACTCTTGGACAGAACAGTGCCTACAACTTTTATTGTATCTACACCATAGAATCTCGTAAATGGAGCTGTATTTATAGCCACATGCAGTGGATGAGACAACGTCCCTTGCTTCTGTGTCTGACAGGTATAGATACGATCTTGAACCTATATGAAAAACGTCAGCAAGTGCTATGCCATTTTCGCTAAAGTCTGAAAAGAACGATTACTGGAAGTATCTCTTGACCGTTTCTGATTCGCTCTTCTTTTTCCAGTCTTTTCATTAAAGAGCGTCGCCCGCATCTCTAGAAAAATAATAAATCCTTTCAAAGTGACACCAACCAAAATGGAGGAGTCAGTTGTTGAAAAGAATCAACTCAATCCTCCCACACCCACCAGGCACAGTGTCAGTTTAACTTTCCCCTAACATTTGAGGCGCAATTTAATTAAAATTTGAGTGCTGGAAAATTATCGAGATTTAAGGGAAAATTATCTCCCGTCTTTCTAATTTCACATCTCACTGAAATCACGGAAATTCCGATGATGAATACGTTTATTCGCGGAAAACAAAAATAAAGTAATATTGGGTTGATTTTCATCTGTCAGTAAATTATTTTATAGCGTTATATCTCACCACATACCAATTTCACTGAAAATATAAATTTAAATTGAAGAATAAACTTTAATTAAAAATGTGAGTTTAAATAGAAAATAATATTTTAAAAGCTTTTGAATTAAAACAGATTACGGAGGTTTTTTGAATTTTAATAAGTGTCTATAGTTCTAGTTTGTGATATTGAAAATAAAGTATTAAAATTTTTTGTAAAAATTTCTCTTATACAACAGAATAAATTAATTTAATGAATATATATCCCAGACAATTTTAAATTGTGCTAAATTAAAAATTCATTTTTAGAAACATTTGAGAGAATAAGAGAAATATAATAAACTATTGTACCTTGAATTAACCTAATCAATCTCTTTCTTCTAGAAAGAGACATAAGTAATGGCTTGATATGAATTATCGCTGAGGAAAACTAAAGGAAAATATTTCACCGTCGACGGTGAACTCCATAACGATAAATAAAAAAAATTCTGAGTGTAGAAAAATTGATGACTACGTAGATTACTCTTTTATGGGAAAATGGGAAAATCCATGGTAGTAGGTAATAATAAAAACTGACTATGTGTAAAATTGAACCAGGCAGTGAGCCTTATTTGAAAAAAATATTAAACCCGCTTTTTTAAATTACGTGTATATAAATAGGTTCATTTCAATTATTTTTGTTATTATTGTTAATAAATTATTTCAATTGATTGCACTTTAGACACAAGAAACGATCTTCTTCTGCAAAGATTAAATACGTAATTATTGTACATATCATCGTTATTGCTAAAATTAATTTCACTTGCAAGACTAATTAAATTGACCTAGTTGGAAAGTCCAAAACATGCTCTTAATTAGAATTTTGTCTGTTCACACATTAAAATAATTAATAACAAATGTTTTTCCACATGAAAAAACTTTAAACGTTAAATAACAATTTAAATAATAATACCTGAGTATTCGTGCAAAATTAAACACATTGCAACTAGTCAAATTTAAAATTTTTTGTCAAGATTAAAATAGAATAAATAATAATAATTAACACAGAGAGGATCAACGTGACAATGTCCGTCATTTCGATGCAAGTATCTAGTCAAAATTAAATTTAAAATTAAAATAAATTTGGAAGAGGACTACATATACTGGAAATATAAGAGGTCAATTAAATCAAAATTAAACAAGTTTAATGAGAGACACCTGAAAATAGTTAGGAATTTAGTTTTCTAATAAGAGGGAAATAACTCTTACTCAAAAAACAGATGTCTTCTTTTTTATTAATTGTAAAGTCATTATTTAAAATATGTATCATTTCGGAAATTAAACGTTTTTTCTGGTCAGGCTCGCAATCCAGTAAAGTGGTATTATTCCAGTCGAAGTTATAATTGAACTCTAGTTGATGAGCATGCACGGAAAGTTTAACATTCTTTCTTTTTTTATGTTCGTTGACACGTTCAATCAATGTGCGTTTCGTCTCACCAAGGTAAATAGCTAGGCATTCTTTACACTTAAATTTATAAACAACATTCGTTTCTTGACATTTTTCAGATACACCGTTTCCCAATTTAACAATTTTTTAAAATTTTTTAATAACAATAGGGATAGTATGAATATTATAAGATTTTAGAATTCTTGATAATTTTCGGAAATTTGAATTATTAAATGGTAAACAAATTTTAGGAATTTGTTTATACAGAAGTGATCCGGCATTTTTGAGATCCGAATCATTCTTGTCAAATCTGATTTTGTTTATACGGATCTTAATGTATTTATTGAAAAAATAAGATAGAAAATAATTGTTAATCAGGATTTGTTTAACTTTATTTAAATTTTCTTTGTAAAACGAATGGTGTGTAAGAAGAATTTGCCCTGACTACCAGATTATATACATTGTTTATTTTTTGTTGGTTAGGATGGTTAGAAAAAAAATAAATAAGTCTACCAGAAGAGGATGACTTCTGATACCAATAACTAATTATTTTGTTATATTTTTTATTTAAAGTAACATCTAAGAAGTTTATTTGATTATTAATCTGGAGTTCATGAGTAAAATGCAAATTGCCGTCATATGAATTGAAAATATTTAGGATCAAATCCATATGGTCTCTATAAATACAAAAAATCATGTCATCAACATATCTATAATAAAATAATGGAATACAATTGCATGGAGTCTTTAAAACTGTAATGATAGGGATATTCTCTAATGATTGCTGCGAATTCGCTCGTCGGATTGTCCAGTGTCCATTACAACTAGAGTTCTAAAAACAAATGAACTTTGTCCATCTGGTTGAAAATATTATTTCTAGTAAGAAAGCAAATTGAAGCTTAGCCTACTGGCTGACATTTATTTTAAGAATATTAATTACTAGGAGGTAAGGTGAAGTCAATGATGACACCGAGAATTAAAAAATAAAAATAATAATATATCTTAAAAATTAATAATTGAAATGTTACAAAAAGAAATTAACAAAATCTTAATTGACCAACGAATGGTCTGACATAGACTGAATCATTAATCATTTTTAACTGACGTCACTTCCCATCCCCATGCAATAATCCCCTCCAAGGGGAGAATTGCGTCTAATCTTTGGGTAGAGAGAAAGCAAACAGGAGTACCTATATTTTTCTCTCTCTAGTCAAGAAAAATTGAGAGTACCTAGTAGAACACGTATTACAATCTCACGGGGGCACCCATAGACATTGCAATCCTCCATTTTCGTTTGTCAATACGAAGAGGAGCAGCTCTATCAATTTGAAGGACGCCTAGGAAATTCTTCACCTCAAAGGTTCTGGATGTTACGTGTGAGTTTTAAGAGAGGGGCACCTCTACTCAATCCTCTCACGCTCTCAGCAATCAATCTGTCTTACTATTCACTCAGGGTCAAGGGTGAATGTGGCGGGGCACCCACACGCATATATCTTTTTACCTGAGCATCATAGCATGCGACCGAGAAACACCTCGAGTCCCGACAGCCAGAAGACTGACTGAATTGGCGAGCGAAACTGAATATATGTACGCCGTCAATCGCCGCTGCGAAGAAGGTGAAGAGTGAGACTTGCGAGAAGTGGGAAACCCCACTCTCTTCGAGAGTCATGCCGGCTTCTATAATAGTAATGTATGAGTTCGCTACACATTTATAACTCATATAATTACAAAACATTGAGACACTTACATTCCAATCCGGATGGAATAAAAGATTTGAAACATTTTGGTTTTTCGAAAAATGTCGGATGTCGAAATTCAAAGTTGTCTATTCGACCACACTCACACTTTCAGCTATTAAAAAAAGGATAATCTTGAAAAAATCCTTTGTCCATATGGCGGAGAATTATATATAGAATAAGTGACAACAATTACAAACTGAACGTTAAAGAGGTTATCAAGTTACATCGATTAAAGATTTCGAAAACATGGTTCCGAGAAAACCGTGTTGAAAGTATTGAATACGATTTTCAAGCAGATAAAAAATTTATTTTGGAACTAACACTGAATCGTCTACTCTTGGACCATGCGTGTTCACAGCTCGACGTTTCACAACCAACTGCTTCTAAAGTTTGAGGTACAACATAATTACGTAAAACAATTAAGAGGATATAATACAATAAAATGATACTAGTCTATAAGTGTATAAATCGATTAAAGATAGGAGACACATTTTATATCATGCATTTATTTTTCCAAAATTACTGAATTCAATAAAGAAAATTAAAAACCAAAAAAAAAAAAAAAAGGCCTGTGGTCCCTCAGGTATTCCAGCTCACATTTGCCGCTACCTCACTACATTTATGAATTAAAAACGCCTCCATTCAAAGTTATTTATTTCAAGAAATAATAGTTCGATTTGAGTGGAATTTTCTAAGAATACTTTTAAAATATTCTACTTTTAGAAAATGCAAAAATTTTTTTTTTTTTAATTCTAACTAGGTCTGCACCTTTAAGCTATTATTATTATTATTATCATAATTTTTTCCGTAGCAAGTATATATTATTTATATTCTTATTATACATTTTAAAATTAATTATTGGCAAATAATATTGGCAATTATTTTCATTTAAAAATTTTCAATAATTTTTTTTTAATTAAAATTATTTGGCTTCTTTTAAATTAAAGTTTTCATTTTACACCTCGATAAACATTGGCATTTGATGGCTAATAAGAAAATAATTAAATTCATGAAAGTATTTCTATACAAGGTAATTACACAAGCAGGAATAGATATTTGTGTGAATTCCTGTCAGTGGATATAGACAAGTTTGGTCAGCCAATCGATCCAGAACTATGCAAGGACTCAATATGTTGGTCCTTGGGTTTTAGAGGTTAGGGTAGATGAGGAAATAGGGTATTGTTTGATGAAGCAAGTCAGTATCTCTCAGACCTCAAAGTGTTGCATTTTAATAATGAACAAGCCACTATACACAACAAAGCAGTCATTGTAGGCACAACTGCACATTTCACTGTCTGGCCAAACACGGATTTGACTACTTAAATTGTGTACTCTCTTAGAAGGAATGAAACAATATGTATATATTTTCCTATGAAAACATAAATTTCAAGAATGCGAAACATTACTTTTTAAAACAAATGCATAGTTGTATTCAAAAGTTTATACAATAAATCAATTTTATTTTTAATATTAGTCTCAAACGAATTCAAAATTGCAAGGAATTTAATATAAATAATAGTTATTTGTTAAATTATTAATAATAGTAATGTTAATAACAATCGACCAATTTAGGATAAAGTGAAAAATGCTGTGAAAAATTTTATTTATTTTTTAACCTCAATTTCGAGAAAAACGTTGAAATAATATTTAAAGAGAAATTCCGTGAGTATATATCGAGATCCGCAAATAGTTAGATTATGCCAAAAGATTCCTGCTGATAAAGTCGATTCCATGGAACAGATGGAAAAAGAAAACGAAAGGAAAAATCTGATTGAGTTCCTTGAGGAAAAAGTATCAGGTTAGGTTCATATTCTTGTGTATCTTCCAATTTACTAAATTAGGTTCCGTGAGCCATTCGTTTTATTCTCCCTTAGAAACATGGCTCTTAACCCTGTAAAAAATTCTATGATAAAAAATTACACTAAAAATTTTCCTCTTTCATCAAAATATATTACCGGAATAAAACATCGTGACTGAATATTTTATCAATTTTTTAACTCTTTACCAATTTATTACATTAGATTGTAAATTAAATATAACATTAAGTAAAACGTTAAACATAATAATACTTTTTTTTTAAAAATTATAAAAATAGAAGTATTTAAATGACGATGTATGAATTTTTTTAATTGATTCAATTACCAAATTTTGTTACGAATCATTTATGTGCTATGCAGCGGAACAATGGTTTTATAGTATTTTAATGAAGTGGGTTTTTCGGACAATTCGTGAAAAAAACGAGTGGTCTGAATGTTTTACTCGTATTTTAACGTTTCTCGAATTACTCCGAGTGCCGTGTAAAGGGTCAGAGTCTGATGCAAAAAATAACGTCACAGCAAGTGGATTTTCAAAGGTAAAACGATGTGACGTATCGATTTTGGGAATTCACCCTCGGATTGTCATGTGAGCGTCTCTTAATGCTGGATGGATGAATTAAAATTCGATGCTCAAATATCAGGATAATCTACTTGTCTGCATATTTTCATTCATACATCATGTTTCATATCAACAACGTATCAATCTCTTTATTCAATTTTATTTTATTTGCACAATTTTATAATATATTTTATCAAATGTCCATTTATCAAATTACAATGTAGTAACATAAATTTTATAACAAAATAGTATATTTATTAAATACTTTCGAACATACAAAAAATTATATGTTAATATGAATGAGTCAAGATTAAAAATAAATTTATTATATTAAATTTCAAATAAAAATTGTTAGCACAATTGTTGTATAAATATATCACGACAATTAAAATCTAAACAAAGTTATGTCCCATAGAATTTTTTCTTTTTCCGTTCGAGTTGTTATACTATTAACACCTAATTATGTGTATGATGCAAAGCTCGACATTCTAAGAAATCGCGAATTTTTTCATGATAATATTCACTGAATATTTCTTCAATTTTAATATTAGTTGGACATCGTATCGCAAAAAAGCCTTTTTCAAAATATTTTTATTAAAATATTTGAATTTTTACATTTGTAAGGGTGCAGGGTGGTTTTTGAGAATATAAAAAAAAAGTCAAAGATCCGATAATAAACTTCAATTCGACTTAGTATAGACTAATGTAAAAGGATTTTAATGTACCCTGTACTAACAGAAATTGATTGTAGATATTATTAATTCAATCTAATAAAGAAAAGTAGAGGATCGTCTTTAAATCTCGTTATCTTTTCAACGTGCCGGCAGAGGGCCGTATTCTGTTCGAGTCTGGATAGAAGTTAATCAAGATGAAAAAACAAAACAAATGTATTTGTGAATTGTACATTAACAGTTTATTAAAATTGTTTAATGCTGACAAAGCTGTTTTGCTGATAGAATACTTAACAATGCTTGCAAAAAGTATCTTGATCGACAATACAACTTTAGATAATTAAGAAATTGGTATGACAGCAATATGATTTAAATTGTTTTATCTAACTCTCTCTTTATTGATTTATTGCAACAATCTAAGTAGTACTTTTATAGTACCTAATAATTTTTCTCATTGAAATAAAATGTGTGTTCTACTGTGTGAGTGTATATGTGGTGTGTTTAGTTTTAATTTACTCACCAATAAATCTAAATTACTTTAAACAAGATATTACCACTCGTAACCATGTATTTATCTTACTGTATATGTCACTTTATAATGTAAATTTCAAATTAGAACTTCTTCTATTTCCTTTTATTATTTTTCTTTGTTTTTTTATTTAATTCTTACTAAATACTTTGAATTTTATGGTTCTGAAACTTTTTCGTACGAATAATTAATACTTTTATATTTATTGAATGACTTTTTATACTTCCAAAATAAACTTTGTAACACTACGCCTACTGGGCGTTGCCTTGTTTCTCTCAAAGAATAATTATCTGCACGTATTTTCAGGTGATGAAAACCTGAGAAAATACAAAACACTGACACCGTCTCCTCTTGAGACTCGGCCAAAAAGACACGATTCACCTTTGTCAATAAATTTTTTAACTTAAATGTTACTTAAGTAATCAGGTCTCTCCGATGAACCTTTCGTGATAAAATTGGTTCAATATAATTTCTCTTATGAAAAAGTATGCCAGGAAAAGTACGATAGGCCTGTCATGAATTTCTTGTCATACTTTTCCTATCATTTTTTGCGCTGACAGGAAATTTATGACAGGAAATTCCTGGCAGAAAATACATGATAGAAAATGTATTACAGGAAAAAGAACGCCTTATACAAATAACGTCGTGAAAATAACATCAGAAATACTTGACGTTATTTTGCGACTTTAAAAAAATAAAGTCAGAAAAATAAATATACTATTTGTGTGAAAAAATATTATAAATCTTACGTTAAAAGATTTATTGGCCCTGAAAAGGTTCAATTGTTTAAAGGAGAATTGGAGTCCAGGTTCACTTTTGCGAGTCTCACTTTAACTTTATTAATGCGGCGCGATATTTTTAAAAACTTTTTCGACGGCGACGAGACTACACTCACGACGGATGACACAAGACTAAACAGTTTCCGAGAACAGTTGCTGTTTTATGTTCGAGGAGAGGTTAGTAATTGCGATTGGCCAATGTGTACTCGATGTACCAAAGTCGACCCAATTAGAATGTTTCACAGTGAGCAGAAAAAGTAATTGGTTCGACTTCGGTACATCGAGTGCGCATCGGCCAATCAGCAATTACTAACCTCTCCTCGAACGGACAACAGCTACTGTTCTCGGAAACCGTTTAGTCTTGCGTCATCCGTCGTGAGTGCAGTCTCGTCGCTGTTGAAAAAGTTTTTAAAAATGTCGGGCCGCATTAATGAAGTGAAAGTGAGACTCGCAGAATTGAATCTGGATTTCAATTCTCCTTTAAATAATGGAACCTTTTCAGAGCTTTAATCTAAAGTATTTTTCAATTTATGAGCCCGAATGCAGCGAGGGGAGAGGCAGGTGTTCGAGCGCCTGACTAGACGCAAAACGTCCCCACATCCTTTTATTGTTTACTCCAAATTTCTTACCTGTAGTTGGGCCACTGCAAAGATACTAAGGAAGCAGAAAGTGTATTTTATGAAGCCAAGATTGCTGATTCGAGAAATATCCACTGTTTTGGTAGTCAAGATGTGCACCGACGTCAAAAATTTCGAATAGCTTGAGTGCATTTTAATATTTCTTATCAAAAAAATACTCACAAAACTTTCCAAAAACCCTGGAGTTCTAAGTTATTTTTTTCCTTCTTAAAAAGATGTATATTTAGGCCTCCTAAAGTAGTAGCCCTTCCTAATAATAATACGTAGATACGTGTACTCAGCTTATAATCGTTCTCTTTATATTTAAAAAAATAATTCAGAAAAATATAAACCAGAAAGTGGTTTAATCGACATAAAATAGTTTCTGATTATTCTTAATATCAACAGAACCAATCAATTAAATTTTAATTATAAATCAATAAGTTTCGTAAAAAAACTTTTGATGATCGGTTATTCCCTGGAAAATTCATTGACACTGTAATTTTTTATACGTCTAAATTTAACTTTTACCTAATTTCAGTGAATTCAGAAGAACTAATAACAATTTTCATTTTATCTGAGCAATTTTAACCCAAATTAAAATATTTATTTCCAAGAACTCATTATATTCTGAAAATAATATTATGGAGTATTTGTGTTTTATTAATTCATCAGTTCAATTCACACTGAGATGCAACTGCAAGCAGTGTAATCGATTGCACCTGTGGTTATTTGAAATTAGTTTCATTTGTTTAAATTCTCGGTACATCCTCATTAATGTAATTACTGTAAACAGAGATTTCATTAGTGTCCATATAGTTCTTTTACCACATGTAATTAAACAGAGAATCGTTTACAATTCTATAACAAACTTGCGATCATTCATGACCATTCAAAGCAATAAATTTTAAACCGATTCTGCATTTCGTGCTGTTTGTTTTATCTGTATTTTAATCAATTTATTTAATTACGTAATTACAGGTTTAAAGAATAAAATATAATATTTATGATACAAATAACATATAGTTATAAATGCGACACATTATTTGTCAACAGACGCTGCTTAATTAAATACTGTAATTGCTTCTATATTATTACAGGCCCGGCCACTCGGCAGATAACTTGGGTACGGTGCCTGTGGGTACAACTACCCACCCGGAATCAGACATCACTTTTTAATAACATTTTAATCAATTTCAACAACATATCCTGTTTTCTATTTCCCTAGACTTTCTTTATTCATATAAACTTTTTTTAATTCCCTCTTTATCCTTCTCCAAGTTAACTACCCACCGGAGTTAAATATGATCTGTCAGGTCTGTATTGCTAACAAACTAATTTTTTGTTATTAAAGAGCCATTTATAATAATAGTCTACGTCTTCTTTTATTCATTAAATTTTTTACTACTAACAAACACATACTTATTTTAATAATTTTGGATTCCTGCCCTCTTAATTTTTTTAGTTAAACTAAATAATTGGACAAATTTAAAGAAATTAGCTTAATAAGAAATTAATTGATTAATCGATAATTGGGAAACCAATTATTTTAATCAAATCAACTTCACTAGCAATTAACTCAATTTTAATTTAAAAAATAAGATGTAGTTCAATTAATTGGTAATTAATTATTTATTCTTTTTTTCTTAATTTAAATTCATCATATTCAGTTACAATGGTAATCACAATTGTTTGGATCAATAATATCGTCAGTAACGGTACACTATCAATTTAACTTAAATTTTTATTTTCTTTCTATAATCCAAAAGAAAAGAAGCTTCAGCAGGTTCTAACTATTACTGTTTATAATATAGGTAAAACCGATCAACATTATCAACTGGTAAAAAGAATACTTTTATGATGAATAGAAACTAAGATTAAGGCCTTTTTGAAAATATTTTGAAAGTAAGCTTCCGGAAATAATTGCAGAGCATTTAAGAAACTGCTACTTCCTCAAGTGAAGAATTAAAATTTTAGATACTGAAGGCAATTTTTTCTCAAGCAGAAAAATCTTATATTCACTGAAATCTCCTTTTAATTCAAAGAAACTTTTTTCGCTTCTTCAAGCAAGTTATATACGTTTCTTTCTTGAACTGCAAATAAATTATATTCGGAATCAGTTTCCTGCGATCGTAATTGTCTGTCTCTTCTTTATAGATGAAAAAATTTCACGTGCATTTGGCTCTTGCATTCTGCAAATAAAGCCGATTCGATAGATTTTATGTATTTCCAGAGAGTGATCAATTTGCATCTGAAAGAAGCACCCTTAGTAGTTACGGATGAAAGGAGATCGAGGTATGGCATTTACCCATCGTAAATACCCTGTTACGATACCCTGGTCTGGAAGAAAAGATGGTGGAAAGGACTCGCGACTTCAGAGGAAAGCAGCAGCTTAGCAGGGGGAAGAGGAAAATGGTACTAGCACTACTAGGAGAAGAAAAGTGAAAAGCGAGGAATGAAAGTATAGAGCATTGGAGACCATATCGACTTCTCAAAGCCAAAACTTTCGGCATACAATCTCCAAAGAAAAATATGCTCGCGTTTCCTTTTTTTCCCTACAGCAGTCAAATCTATTGCACTCGGAATCGCCAGACGATGTTTATTGCCGGCGTCGGGGGTGTACATGTCTGAGAAAGTAACATACAGGAAGATACATAGATTACGGAAAAAGAGATCAGCATAATTTTATTGATTTTGCGGAAAAAGGCAAGAAATTTGTTTTTTACATCTTCAACGCCCAAGAAGCAATTTGTTGTTAAATAAAATAAACAAATTATGCTAGTTGACAATTTTTTAAACCACAAATAGTAATATTAGTACGTGACCAGCAAAAAAAATGCGTATCTTTTACTGCATCCGATGTACACGTCTCGAAATCCTTCTCAAAAATATCTCCGCTGACATTACTCTGCATAATATCTATTAAACCGTCCTCGTCTAATAAAAGTATTTAACACTCAGCGGGAATATTAAACTAAGCAACCAACATCGCCAAGTGCTAACTCCACTCATATCCATAGATCCCTCAGCCCAGCATCAGATCTCGATCAGTCTATAAATCAAAGGGGATGAGAACCCTCACCGATCAACGGATGATTTCGAAGTGATGTCAGGTGGATGATTCTATACGGATTTCTTCCCTACATTACTACGACTCTACATTTTTAAACATCAGGTGAATCATGTTTTCGGGAGTAACTTCAGTGCCCACCACCCGAAGTATATATTCCTTTTTCTCATCCCAATGTCTGCAAACAAAGAGGTTGTGCTCTGTGTTATCTACTGGGGCATCGCAAGAGGAACACGATTCCTCTTTCTTTAATTTAAAACGTTTTAAGTACTCGTTGAAACAACCATGATCTGTTAGCGCCTGTGTCAGGTAATACCTAACTTTACCGTATCCTCTTGCTAGCCATTTAGGTGAGGAATAAGGCGGTAAGTCCACCTTCCGGTAGATTCTCCATTCCATCTCACCTGACTAACCTCGACAAACTACTTCTTGCGATTTAGGTTATTATAATTAGGTAATTTATAAGTCAAGTGATTGGCGATTAATATTGTTAGAAGTATACAAACACATTCAACATAAATTAGAGGCACTACTAATAGTTATCAGAAAATAGTTAATTTAATTATCAAAGAAGAATACGTCACATTTGTTCATTCGTTATAATCCCTTATGAAGTACCCACAAAATTACTCTCGTGGTAAGAATGTAAAAGCACGCACGAAGTACACAGTCTGAAAGTCAAAAGTGAACTGAACTCAATAAGCATATTAGGCCCAGGCTAACCTAGAGAATGAAAGGGGGAACTCCTACCTAGGACTCGAGGTCTCTTAGAGATTACAATAAGCCATAAAACATCCATTTAAACCTTGTAGGAAATTTCACTTATAACTTTAAACATCTTTAACAAATATTCATTTCCAACAATTAAAATAAATCACCCTAGTCGAAATTATTTATAAATAAATGATCAACTAAAATTAATTTAAAATATACTAATAATACACTTAAGATAGCAGAGTTTGAATAAGAAACATTAATAATAAAAACTGCCCTTATAAATGTTTCGTAACTTTATTAAGCTCCTCTCCGTACAATTACTGGTTGGAAGATATATTGTACAGCTATTTGCGGAGAGCGAAAAGGGATATGGTTATGAAGTGGTGTAGTGTGGTAGTCTGTTAGATTGTGCAATAGCAGTCGACAATTTAGTGGTTCAGTGACAGATGCAAGGGAATGCCCTCTAGATTTTGAGATTTGGCTATTAGTCGTACATACCTAATGGCTACAATTCACGAATACGACGATTATTTTGAGGGTCTCCTATTTCTATCGATCGTCAAAGCACTATATTCCATCCGCCCCTTACATCTTCTCTAACCCTCTTGATATGTGACGGACATTTGTCTCTCTTCTGAGAATTCGAATTCCCTTACCTTCTCTCAAGATAGAAGCCATAAATTGTAACCACAATTTCATGTTGATCGCAAGCAATCCAACTTAATTAAATTTTTCATGAAAGTAAATAATCACTTTCTCTCAATAAAAATCAAGTTTCACTTAAAACCTATTTATCCTCGAATAGTATTCTCTTTTCTTAAAACTAAATAATTTATCGAGTAATTTATACTATTTATTTAGCTCTAAATTTTTCAAAAAGTGATTAATTCAACTTTCAAACTGAAAGTTTACCACTAAAATATCTCGAGATCTCTAAATGACTTCACCTCCTTTATAAAGTTTTTCAAACAAAACTTTATCAAACTTAAGAGATATTTCTTTAAATGTGCCCTTTCTTCTTTTGCTGAACAGCAATAAATTAGTGAAAAAATTCCCAGCAAGTGATTCCCACGGTTTTAATTATACTTGAAAGTTTCTTAAAGTTTCAGTTTAAATTATTTTATTTTTTAAATAGGTGTTTAATTATTATTTCTATGTATTATATCTTTATGCGTATACACTTTTCTCATAAGCGGCTGTAAGTAGACTTGTTCACATTAAAGTTCCGCTTTTCTATAATTTAAACTTTAATTGAGTCAACAAAATTTATTTACATCAAATGCCAAATCCTAGAATTAAGTTTAGTTCACAACGATTCTTTTACGTTTACATCCATAGGAAGCCTTCATTCAGTACATTAAATTGGTTTTAACAGACAATAAAATTAACATTCATGTACTGGTTATCACTGGTTATCAATCAACAGCTCAATACTACCACGGCTATAACTTCTGGAAGATCATCATCACAAATCACTGGAATATGTCTTGGCATATGGAATTGAACATAAAGCATTCCATATACTGCAAAATTGTAAAAAATGTCAACAATCGAAACATTTAGTTTGTTAAAATTAAACAAAGTATTTTGAAGTGTCTACAGCTTCTGCATTTCTGCCGCCATGAAATTTAACCTTAACGAGATCGATCCTCGCGCCGCGGCGCGCTTGTTATTTTTTTCTTAATGAATGTTTATAATGTGAACTGTTGAAGAAAATTCGTAAAGTGTAATTATTTATATAAATTGTTAATAACAATTTTTAAGCGCAAAAACTTCTTTTTACTATTGACACATCCCCAAACATCAAATACATACATTATAAAGTATGCAAAAATATTTTTGTACAAAAGAAATAAAAAATTGTAAAAAATCATTTCTTTTATACCTTTTTGCATTAACATTAAAAATTAATAAAATAATAATTAAAAAATCGACTCTCACTGATCTCTTTGGAATTTAGTTCTGCGTTAGAGCAAAGAAGAATTTTTTAATTTGGTTTAAAATTGCGGTCCAAACGTCAATTTGAACCAAATTTTGTCATATTATCCCACTGTTCTACCTAACCAGAGAATAATAACGAAAAACATAACCTTAAACATGAAAGTATAATATGTTTATTTTACATAAACTTAAAAGGCAAATGAATTATAAACATACAATAAAACAAAATAAAGAACTAAAAATTATTATAACTTAACAGTTTCACCATTTTCACGTGACCGAAAAGAAATACGATGACAATCACCACGTGCATTCCAAAAAAGAAATATCAAAACCTTAAATGACATAAATAATTATGATACTTTTAGAAAAAAAATAACATTTAAATAATAGAACTAAAAAACAGATAAATAAGTTAGAAATAAAGTAAAAGTAAATAAAAGATTATCAATATTATTATCATAACTCACCTGTCAGAAACGAATGACAATGTAAACAAAACATTTTTTCAATTTATTATTATTTTATAAAATGCAATTATTTAATAAACAAAGATTTTAAATAAATTGAAAATGATACAACTAAACTTCTAAACTGTGATGTTATTGTTGACAAAAAATGTCGAAAATCTGCCAGCTAATCAGAAGCCCGATAAAACGTGTTACACCTCTGAAGTTGGTCGAAAGGGTTCTCGTATAGGGAAGTCAAGGTCAAAGCTAATTTCTATGTATTAATTATTTTAATAAAATTTTTTGTTATTTTAGATTGCTAACATTATAAGAAATTTTATAAAATAAACTTGAAGTTACAAAATTTAATTAAAAGTTTTTAATTCGTCTGTAAAACAAAAAATCGAAACTGAAAACTATCAATAGTGAGGTTTGATATTTACTGACCAATGGGAGTTTTGGAAACGGAGTTACACGTCTGAAGTTAACCACAACGTCCGTTCTTTTTAGAATAGGATGATTTTGAAAATTTTTCAGGTTGAGAAAACGATTACTTACAATTTGTTGCCGACCTATTCTTACAAACTGGAGGTGGTCATCCTCAATTGTCCATGATGTAGATAAAACCGTGTGACCTGAACTTAAGCTAGTGGGACGATGGTCATCCGGTCGACATCTGGAGCAAGCGATAGGACTAAAAATGCCAGAAATACCCGTGGCGCTGGTGTCGACTCTTGTCAAACATCTGACCAGACAACCTTTATTCTATGTTTGGTGGAAACAGAGTCCGGTGGGTTCACCTTTAATTACTTTATTCTGTTGACTTTCAAAGTGTAAAAAGCCTGGCCATGATAATTATCAAAGGAAGCGCGAATATCCGATCAGCTTTCGTTTCAAACCTCACATTAGAGTTTTAGAGGGCGCCAAGTCATTTCTCCTAAAACTTAATAATGAAATTCAAAGCTCAGTATCTGTGTAATCCTTCAGAGACCATGTGGCCTCATATCGTCGACAATTCAAATCTTCATTGTTAGCTGAAGTCAGCTTACTAAAACATTAATAAGTTAAATACAATGGTTACTAAGTAATTGAGGTTTAATTCAATCTTGCATCATACCACTCCAACTGCGCAGTGTCTAAATAAAGTATTTTTCAATTTTGGTATAGACCAATACCGTAAATTTAATTCTAATGTAATTATTGATCCTTTATTACTGAAATATAAAAAACAACTTTATACTTCTTGGTAAGTATTAAATGTAAAGCTTATTCTTATAATAATAAGGAGAATTGAGTAACTCAAAATGTATTAAAATAAAATAAGTAAATGTCTACATAGAGCTTCAGAGTGCACAAACTGTGAAAGGTTGATAAAGAGTTTCAAATCGAGTTCTCCATTAAGTAAAAAAGTTCTCCTTTAAAATCTATTTCGCTCTATGGAATTACATCCGTTTCCTCCAATGTTGAACTATTTTCTTTATTCTCATGACGTCATAAATTGTCATCATTAAACCTTCTATAATCTTTCGCATTGTTTTTTTCTGTTTTTTTAATATCGTCACTATTATTCCTCTTTGTGTATTTCCAGACACCCTTTTCCTTCTAAAAAAAAAAAATTAAAACCATATTTCACATTTTTCATAAGAATTTTTATGGAGTCTCTTTCTCTGAATTCCTCATCAGATTTCTAATTTTCATTTTCCTCACATAACATTCCTGTTTTTTTGTCCTCACCCATAACTCTTCGCCCTTGTTTTACTTTACTACCAATTTCACCTAACAACTTTATAAAATATTTGCCCTATTTCTATGTGAATATAAATTTTCATCATGTACTGAACAGTGGAGTTACTGGCTGAAAATATGAGGTTATTAAATTTAATTATGAATTTGATAATTATGTAATAATATGCATTGAATTATTCGTTAATATCAATTTGTGCAGTGTTTATCTTCTCTGGGGTGGAAATTCAATCATTACCCAGATAGTGCACTATAGCCTTTAGAACGAAGGACCAAAACCTACTTTGCCTAATCCCTAATATCCAGCCGAAGAACCCAACGTGGCGTAACATCACGATTTATCCTATACTAAGCGAGAAATCATGAATAATTTAAACCAATCCTCTCTTTGTTCTGTTGCCATTCGCAGCTTCATTTATATCCTGGACCTCGCCTTGAAATCCTTAATTATCCGGCGAAGAGACTTAATTTAGATCGGACGTTTCATGTGCTGCTAATGTTTTAAAGGGATCGTCGGACTTTTCTTCAATTTCTAATATTGTCGAATGGTTTAAAATAAAAAATTTTGTGCTCAAACGCATGCTTTACAAACAAAAAAGAATTACGACCTGAAAATTCTCTTTTAGCGTTTTTCGTCCAACAAAAAGGTAATTGAGTTTCATTCAATTTGAACAAGACAATATCCTGCACATTTTAAACTGTGCTTTTTGGTCCTTTTTTTACAAAAATACACGTTTCCGTACATTTTTTCGGAAAACGTAGATAATGAGTTTTTCTGTCAATAAAAAACATTAATTTCACTTGATAAAATAATAGTAAATCTGTACAAAGTGCAGAAAAGAGTTTTTAGAAAATACAATAAACAATAGCGGTATTGTGTAACTGTTAGTTTTGATTGAATTCATTCTCGTCTACCTTTCTGCTGGAATCATTCAGTTCTGTAATTGGTGATTTTACAAACAACCTCTGTTCATTCGGCAAGCAAGGAAAAATCGATGAAAACCTCTGGGAAAATGCTTTTCGATTCTGATGCGAATTCAAGTCATCCGTTCGTTTATTCACGATAAACTTTTTATTCATTTTGCATCGACATACAAGTATTTATTGTGCAACAGTGATAAATTTCTGAAGTAGGTTTGTTTACTTTTGTTTTTATTGTATTGGCAGGAAAACAACAGTTCATATTTTTATCTTTATTAGAGAACAGAATGTGTGAAATTATTATTTAAAGTGAACAGCTAGAAATCCTTTTGTTTACAGTACAATATGACATTATGCAGGATTATACGGTGCGAATGTAACTATTCATGCATAATCACATCAAGATTATCTGTTCGATTTAATCTTGTTAGTTAATAGATCACTATTATCATTATTGCAGTGGATTGTAAAGCTTCTAGGGAATACGAGATGCACATAATTTGATATGTATAATCCTAATTTGTGCAATTCTCAGAATAGCATTATTTTGGTATTGGGCAATCAAATTCTGTCAGAGATGTAATTCGGCAATTAAATTTTTTCCAACTTAATTAAACAAATTAATTTATTGGATTAATCAACGGAAAGGTTGAACATAATTGTTTCGGTAATTGTTGCGATTTACTTAATCTACATTTTGAAAAATGTAATCTTACTTAAATATCTACTTAGTAGAGAAAAATACGATTTTGTACAAATATATAATACATTCTTTATTTACTCTCTCGTCAGGGTTTCGAGGGCTGCAGCACTCTCTTTAGATGTTCTTTACAAAGTTATTCTAAATGTTAGTTTTTTGAAATACAAAATTGCAGTTCCAATATGGCTGACAGTATTTAAAAAAAATCATTTAAAATGCTTGAAACTTGTTCCATGTGGGTTTTTGTGGTTGCTGATTATGAATCTGTTGTTAGATTTTAAAATATAAAATGGCAAATCCAATATGGCTGACGATATTTAAAAAAATAATTTTAAATGCTTGAAACTTTTGTATGCACTGTAAGAAAATGTCTTCAATTTTCCCGTTGATGTGTAAAGCTTTTATCAGGATTGTCCAGTGAATATATTTCAAATTTTGAGAAAATTTTCATCGATGATCGGTGTAATGTTATCATCATGCATGAATTTTCCACTAAGGATCCATCAAAAGTTGCTGTATCTTTTAATTTTCCACCGACAGTTGCTTGACTTATAATTACACAGGAGGGTTCTGTAAATTTTTATAAAAATGTAGAGTTAAAGTCACAGCACAAGCCATGGAAATTTAACAAGGTTGTTGAAATTTCACAGGACCGTTAAACGAATATTATTCAGACTCTCCTTTTAATTTTCTGTAGGTTAGACAAAAACTTAACAGTATTGTAACAAATTTTACAGGAGAGTTTTGTGTAATTTTATCTCCATTGACCTGGGGAAAATACAATATTTAAAATTTTCACAGTGTTTTTAATTGATATACATTTATTTCCGTTAGCCTATTAACTTCATAATAATTATAATTACATTTACTACTCGAATCCAAATTTATCGTGACACCTTGTATAAACTGATTTTTTACAAGCAACATGTTTATTTTCAACTACTGCTACGAAAAATGACGATCATAAGCTATGTTCAATTATTTTCATAGCTATTTCATAACGTTATGACAAAATATCTATGTCAAACCGCTATCTAGTGTGGTTAAGTTCAATTTTTTTTACTAGTGCAAGGGTGTATTCACCTTTTTTTAAAAAGTCAAAGCATATTAGTCTTATCTACATTACTGGTAATTAATTTTAGCTAAAATATCCCCAAATTATGTAGTAAAAAGCAAAAAGCGCTACCGCAGCGCTGGTGCTACAGAGAATATCATTTGGTCAATAGGATGGCGGGAATCTTTTGTGTATGATAAATAAAACATACTTTTTAATTTTCAGCAACAATTCCAAGGAGAGATGACTTTGTAATTACCTAGATTAATAAAATTATTTGTCAGGATGACGACATCCTCTTAAATTATTATACAACCATGCAGAATTTAGTAAAGACTAACGTTGTAAAAGTAAGGCAATACCTTCTTCTTAAGGCTCTGCAGTCTGCAGTCTAGGTGCATTTGTAGAAATAACCTAGTACTTTTCTAGTTATTCGGAAATCAAGATATGTCCTTAGTCCTCCATTAGAATAGGACAGTAAATTAATAAAGGTTTTACCCAGAATTTTATTTTATATTTATTTTATTTAGCTTAGGGATTTTTAAACCCATAATTTTAGTTTAAGTAGGTAAAATTTAATATTTAGATGAAAACTTAAAATTGGATTTATAATTAGTTTTTATTATTTTAATTTTCGATTCACAAGCGATTTCACAAACAAACAAAAATTAAATAAACTAATCATTTTTACGTATTTCATTTGGATTTTATTAATAAATTGAAGTGAGTAAAAGTAAATGAAATTAAATTTGTATAAGAAATATTTAAAGCTGAATGAAAAAAAGTTTGAGAAAATAACAAATTAATTTGATATTTATAAAAAGTATTAATAGAAAGAGATAAGTATTTGTTTGTATTTTGTATAATCTTAAAATTAATAACAATTGAACAGAAATAAGTAAATCTCACTTTTAATAATTTAGAATTTCAATTTTTAATATAAAATAATGTTTTATTTACAGATTTTTTAAGCAATCAATGATGAATTCTGTGTTATTTGATTTTACAAAATAAACAAGGAAATCTGAGATCATAATAAAGAATAAATAAGTTTATGAATTTATTAAATTTTTAAATCAATTAAATTAATTATTGACGTTATAAAAATGTGTAAGTATTAAAGTTATTATTTATAAATAATTATTTCAAAAATTATTACAGAGTGCTATTTTATATTATTAATTGGAAATAATAATGGATTTAAAGATCCATACTTGAACTGTATCTCTGTCTTTTTAAATGTTAATTCAAATTCAGAATAAAATAAATAGATAATAATAGATATAATAGATAGAGATATATGCTTCAACTGGTACCCCTGGTGTCTTGCTCTTACACGTTCAAATATATTTCTATTTTATTCACATTACAGACAAGCGGTTGAATCATGTCATTGCTTTGATTGATATTTGCGTAATATTTGTCAGACATTTGTGTCTTTCTCTTCTCCATTAATAAAGTATAAACAGATATAGACTCTGTGTAACTAACGGTTGACAATACAGTTAACGTTCTCTCTATTTCTAAGATGCCTAATTTTAAATTGATTTTTATTTTATTCAGATTTAAATGTCTCATATAGAAAAGGAAACACGATAAAGGATGCAGTAAACAACTGTGTCTCACCTCTCTCTTTAGGATCTCTAGGCACAACCTGTTAAGAGTTTAATGTTTAGTGTTTCATGTGTCAAAATATTAGAGATAATTATTATTTATTGTTTTGTTTCATTTTGACTGATGATTTGAAATATATTTTTTGTTATTTTGAGTAATATCAAAATTTAGTGACTGATATGGTACTTGCCTGAAAAGATATGATTAAAAATGAACAATGTTTTTATCTTTTTTTTTGTGAATATTGTTCGGTTATTAAGTTAAACACAGTTTCTATAAAAAATAACAACACTAGCGCCATGAACTTTGCTATGATACTGATTCACAAAATCTCGTAGAAAAAACAGAGCATATGAGAGCTCGAGCAGGCATCAAAAGTCGTTGTTTCTAGAGCGAAATTTTGCCGGAAAGCGCATACTTTTGGATAGGGGATGAAGAAAACATTTTTGTGTAATATAATACCCAAAGAAAGTGCATGGTATAGAAAAAAAAACAGAAATAGTTTCTATGCCTCTTTAATTGTCTTAAAATACAAAAACGGTATACTGATTTAGATACCTATAGTGATTCCTTGTTTAACGCTGCGCAGGGCAGCTGAAATAAAGGATTTTTTTCAATTCCCGGTTTAAATCAAATCTTATCAACCGGCTTAAATCAAATCCGGCTTTAGTTAAACAGGCGTTAATCAAAGGAGCACTAAAATTAAAATATTTATAATGAATGCCAATAGCTTTTGATCAAATCACTAGCTTTTTCGGCAATCATAATAGTAGGTGCGTTGGTATTGCCCCGAGTAATTTTTGGCATAATGGAAGCATCAACAACCCTTAGGTTTTTAATTCCATAAACCCGTAAACTAGGATCAACAACAGCTTCTTTATCCGTTTTCGGACCCATCTTGCAAGTACCCACAGGATGATAAACAGTACCCATGTATTCTTTCATCATGCAGTACCAATAATCATCACTATTGAACTCAAAGTGTTTGCAAAGTGGCCAAGGTGTCTTCTCCAATTCCATCTGATTTTCCTGAAAAACATTCGTTTTAAATAGCGGAAGAGCCATTCTAATTGCCTCCAGCAGGCGTTGCCTGTCTGGATCCTTTGTGAAAAATCCTTGCCGAACAACAGGTGCACCCCAGACAGGATCTGAAGAATTAAGAGTAACAAATCCTCTGCTATTGGGACTCAACAACATGGTCATGATGAGAATCGTATCGAAAGAGTTTGGAATGGCAAAGATTTTTTCATCAATAGCTCCATAATGGAACTGAATATCCGGAACACCTTGTGTCTGAAATTTTGTTTTGACAAAATTGATACATTCGAAGGTTCCAATTGACGCGAAGGGGCCATTGTTAGTCTACAAATACAGCTGGATATCTTTAATCTTTTCCTTAAAACTTTTATTCAGGGTTGAAGTTGTATTAAGCTTGATATTGAAACCTTGTAGAACTACGTGATCCTGCAAATTTCGTCCTACGGATAAATTTTTAATCACCTTGATCTTGTGCTTTTCAAGTTCCACTGTTGGACCTACTCCAGAAAGCATCAAAAGTTTTGGAGAATCTATGGCACCTGCCGAGATGATCACTTCCTTTTTTGCTCTTACTGTCTTTTTTTTACCAGATTTGGTATATTCAACACCAATTGCTTTCTTTGTTTTCGGATCAATGATAACCCGTGTGACAAAAGACTCTGTTTCGATAAATAGATTCTTTCTGTTTTCCCTAATTGGTCGAATAAATGCATCATTCGTACTTTGACGTCGACCATTTAACGAGGTAGTTTGTGCAATCATAACGCCAATTTGTTTATCAGCGTTCACGTCAAGATACTCATATCCTAATTGCTGCCAGGCTTTTACAATTAGCTTCGTGTTTGGATCGGTGTAGGGAAATTTTTCAACTGGCAGCAATCCACCTTTACTATGATAATGGGGATTAGCTTTCATTATCTGAAAATCATTAAGGGTTATAGGATAAAGTTTGTTTTCTATTATCTTTTTCTATGTAGTTTCATTTACCTAACTACTACTATTACCAGGTGTCATAGTCCAAATAAGAACCTCTTACGTATAGCATACCATTTATAGAACTACTTCCGCCCATTACCTATTTCAACAGAAAGTTTTAATTAACATATTAAATATGTTATAGCTCAATTATTTATCCTTAATTCTTAAATCCTCTCACACTACTAATAAAAAAATACCTTGCCACGTGTCATTGGACAACCTTGAAAAGCTCGACAAGAATTCTTTTCCGGTTCCATTTTATAATTCCAATCAACGCTGCTTTCCAACAATATCGGTAATAACCCAGGTACTTCATTTACTTTTAATTCTTCTCCACCAGCTTCCAAAAGAAGTACCTAAAACACAAAATCCATTTCTGGTATTTACTTTTATCCCATATTGTAAAGGTTAAAAAAGCTTCTAATTAACACTAATTTTCAAAAAAATATTATCTTGATCGATCAATCGATTTGTTTTATAATTTTAAATATTTTCCCTGAAGTAACTATGGTTATAAAATAAAAATTGTTAAAGTTATAGATAAAACTTTGTGTTCGTTACGATTTTCGAGTTTCCAAAAAGTTTTTGATGATAAAGTGTATGTTAATAACAATTAAATGATTATTACCTTCTGATTTTTCATTTCTGTTAAGCGATTGGCAACAACGCATCCAGTCGATCCAGCTCCGACAATAATAAAATCAAATTCTTCCGGGATGTTACGAAACGTTTCTTTATCTCTGGAAAATCCAAAAATAGTAGAAAGTAGTGCTACAAGCATTACTGATTGTGAGGGACAAGATGTACATTTTGCTCCAAAATCACAAAGATCCTGATAGGATGTGGGTGGGACCCAAGACATGATCCACTCTGGAATAATTAGTAATTTTTAATCCTTCATTGATACTTATTAATTAGTATTTTGTTATTGTTTGAAAAATATTAATAAGAACAAAAGATAGACCTTGATGCTTAAAACAAAAGTTTATGTTTCTTTTTTTCTTTAGAAAACTATTGACTTTTTGTATACATATATATGGAACATAAAATGTGTATTTTTATAATATCCACAACTTTTGTCAAACATATTTTTCAAATATTTCTGATTTTTTAATTTTTTTACCCCCCAAAAAATTTACATTCAAAAACACAGCCCCAAAGAAAAAAAAAGGCTGTACAATAAACCAGACTACACTTTTCCTACGTATTTTGACCTCCTTAGCACGAATTTGAGGTCTAGAAAAACGTTTATAAGACAGTTTTTTTAAACTAAAAAAAAACGATTTTTTAATTGCAAAATACCAAAAAATGAAAAAAAATTTTCCCCAGGAACTAAGCAGTACATTCCAAATTTAATGTATTTGAGTGTTTTAAGCACAAATTTAATATTAAAAAAGCAATACCAGTAATAATTTTGTTATTATTTACAAAAACTTAATTGATTTTTGCAAAAAATTGAAAAACCCAAATTTTTTTTCCAATACTGACTTTTTGTTAGATTACTTCTAGTCTTTTAGAATTAAATTTTTTATGTTTCTTACAACATATTTGTCTATAAATTTTAAAAATTAATATCAAAATAAATTTTAGATGAAACAATAAAAAATATGAATTTTTGAATCTGAATTTTTTTTTGTAAAAAAATGAAAAATAAGGTAATTTAAGAAATTGCATTTAAATTTGGTAAAGGTGTATATTGTATATTGATAACTTGGATTTTATTAGAAATAAAAATTGGGCTTTATAAGGCACAAAATAAACAAATTTAGTTTTGTACAGTTCTTTTCAGAAAATCTTTTAAATATAAGAAAGTTTGTTAATAATAATAAAGCTGTTGTTTTTGGTCCGAAAATAGAAATTAGGCATTATAGGGCGCAAAATAAAAAAATCATTTCTGAACAATTATATGTACAAAATATTATATAAAATACATCAGTAAAGTATTTCCGAAAATATTTTTACGAAAAAGGTAGTGAAAATTAGAGAAAATTTGGTTATCATGGTGAAAAGCATAAAAAATACTGCAATAATTCACGGTTTTTTGTTAGTATCTTATAAAATATTGAAAATTGTATTTATAAGGATTGTAGATAAGTTTTTAGACAAAAGTTATAAGTCTAATAAAAATAAACATTTTATGTTGCATATATTTTTTACAAAAAATTAATAGTTTTCTAAAAAAAATACTAAAACGTGTTAACGAAGAAATTAGTCTATACTTAGCTATATTATCCCTGAACAATGAACAATGATCTGATAATTGGAACAAATTTTATGTACCTATGAATTTTGATTTAAAAACAGTTACTACTTTATCCGTTCAAATTAGGTTAAAG
Source organism: Ganaspis brasiliensis (assembly GCA_037103525.1). NCBI lineage: Eukaryota > Metazoa > Arthropoda > Insecta > Hymenoptera > Figitidae > Ganaspis > Ganaspis brasiliensis. Next base: position 737,611 of record JAZKLR010000311.1, read on the forward strand.
TTAAAAAAGAGTATACATGTGATTTTAAAAATCATTTTCTTTCCACAATATCCTATTATTGATTGAAAAATAATATTGAGTCTTACATGTGAGAATATTCTTTTCGGTAATAGCACCCTAATTTTCTGAAAGTTTCCCATAGTAAGGTCAGAAGTTTACAACGGAAGTCTCCAGGAAACTTCCTGGACATAGCGAAATGTCCTTCTCCTAGGAAGTTTCCCTTAGAAACATCCGGAAAGCTCGCATTGGAAATTTTCACAAAACCTCCCTTGGGAACTTCCCAAAAACTTTACTTGGAAACTTCTCAGAAACTTCGCGGAAGTTTCAATTGGAAATCCCCTTGGAAACATCGGTTGAAACTTTGCAGTTATTGTTTTTTTTCAATCATAGCAAATATTTTTAAATTAGATTAGTTGTTAAGTATTTAAAATTGTACCTCACTGTTAAATTGTCCGCTTACAAAATTAAAAAGCAGTATCTCTTTTTTGAAAAATTATTTTTCATTGAAGTTTTAAGAAATAACTTAAAGTTTCCAAGGCGTGTTTTCAGGAACTTTTCAAAGGAACCCTCCGAGAAGCTTTCAGTAAGTTTCCAAAGAATGATTCCGGAAAGTTTCCAGGGGATGTTTCAGGAAAGCTTCCAAATGAATTATCCGGGAAGTCTTCATGGAAAGTATTTAGGAAGTTTAAAAAGAATGTTTCCTGGAAGATTCAAAAGAAAGTCTTCGGGAAGTTTCCAGCAAGTTTCCAAGGAATGTTTCCGGGAAGTTTCCAGAAAGTCTTCAAAGGATGATTCAAGGAGGTTCCAAAGGAAGTTTCCAGAAAGTTTCAGGGGAGTCTCCGGAAAGATTCCAAGGAATGCTTTCCGAAAATTTCCAGGAAGTTTCCAAGAAAAGTTGCAGAAAAGTTTCCAGAAAGTCCCCAAGGAATGTTTTCGGGAAGTTTCCAGAAAGTTTCCAAAGGAAGTTTCTGGAAAGTTTTCAAAAGAAGTTCAAGGAAAGTTCCCAAAGAAAGTTTCCAAAGAAAGTTTTTGGGATGTTTTCAAGAGGTTTTTCCGAAAAGTTTCCAGGGGAGGTTCTCGGGAGGTTTCCAAGGGGAATTTCAAAGAAATTCGGGTGCTATCAGGGGTGTGAAGTTTAATAAAAGGTATTCTAGATTATATAAAAATCGGGGTTCTACTTTTTATAGCACCCCAATTCCCCTGCATCCGTTTAAAAAATAACAGTTTTTATAATAGCCCATTTGTTTTAACGTTTTAAAAAAATTTACAATTATAATGTCACCCGAACCTCTTTTTATTCGTTTAAGAAAAAGTCCACTTCATATAACGCACTGACCCAACCATAAGAATGTACAAAACTTGCCTTCCAATTTTGTTAACTCTACTTTTTATTTTGTAAAACCAACCCCAACTTTATAGAAAAATTTACCTTTTCGTTTATACATAAGCAGCGCTGATAGCAGTACATCCATATGTGTTACAGAACCTTAACCATTTTTCTCAAAGAATATTTATTTGCACACAAAAATTCATAGCGCATGAAATGCGTGTTTTTATCAGATGTACAATTTTAGTCTAAAACGTTTTTTAAAATTAAGAAATTAAGAAAACAAGTCAAAAAATAGTTTCTGTCAGAAAATTCTTTTGGTCAGAAAATACTGTTAATGGCACGCCACCAGATTTCGATGCCCTCTGAAGGCGAGCTCGAAAGTTAGTAATTAAATAATATTAAAAAATACTCACAATTATTATTTACAGTTATTTCCGTTTTCAAAAATTTCTTCTAATATTATTGTATCATTGACGATTAAATCATCATAGACTTTAATGACATTTTTAGGAATTTGTCGACCTGGTTCTTTTGTCTTAAAATGGACACACGTATTTTATAGTATTTATAACATTTTCATTATCACTTTTTTGATCTATTTTGCTACAGTATTATTCATTAATATATGTTTGCAATTTGATGATTTGATCTGGTTGCAAAAAATACTGCTTACTATTTTGGTCAATTTGTCGCATGATTCAGAATAATTTATATATTTCTATTTATTATAAAGATATAACAATCTTCAGAGACATGTTCCTAGTTGGACTACTTAAGATATAAATACTAGGGCTGTGCAAAAAGCTCGAAATGTCGAGCCGAGCCGAGCCGAGCCGGCTTTTCTCGGTCCGAGTCGAGCCGGGTTCGAGATTAGCTCGAACTCGAAAAATTTGTCAAATACTCGGAAAACTTCGAGCCCCCGACCAAAATCTGATCACAAAAGAATTCGGGTACCCGAACGATTCCAGAACTCGAAATATTCGAGAACTCGAAAATCGAAAAGGACCCGAATGAAACGAGAACCCGAAAATTTCGAGAACTTGAACTTACATAACATGTTTTGGTCCTCTAGCTCACTAAGCAACCCATAATTGCGCAGTAGTGTTTCAAGCACCAAATACATGCGCAGTAGTGTTCCAAACACCAAATATATGCGCAGTAGTGTTCCAAGCACCAAATACATGCGCACTAGTGTTCCACGCACTAAATACATGCGCACTAGTTTTCTATGCACTAAATACATGCGCACTAGTGGTCCACGCACTAAATACATGCGCACTAGTTTTCTACGCACTAAATACATGCGCACTAGTGTTCCACGCACTAAATACATGCGCACTAGTTTTCAATGCATTAAATACATGCGCACTAGTTTTCTATGCACTAAATACATGCGCGCAAGTGTTCCACGCACTAAATACATGCGCACTAGTTTTCAATGCATTAAATACATGCGCACTAGTGTTCCACGCACTAAATGCATGCGCACTAGTTTTCTACGCACTGAACACCTGCACACTAGTTTTCTATGCACTAAATACATGCGCACTAATTTTCTACGCACTAAATACATGCGCACTAGTGTTCCACGCACTAAATGCATGCGCACTAGTTTTCTACGCACTCAACACCTGCACACTAGTTTTCTATGCACTAAATATATACGCACTAGTGTTTACCGCACTAAATACATGCGCACTATTTTTCTATGCACTAAATACATGCGCACTGGTTTTCCACGCACTAATTACCACTGCACAATTTTTCTACGCACAGTACATATTTAGTGCATGGAACTCTACTGCGCATGTATTTAGTGCGTAGAAAAATAGTCCTCATGTATTTAGTCTGTAGAAAAGTAGTGCGCATTTATTTAATGTGTCGAAGACTAGTGCGCATGTATTTAGTGTGTGGAACATTAGTGCGCATGCATTTAGTGTGTGGAACATTAGTGCGCATGCATTTAGTGCATAGAAAACGAGTGTGCAGGTTTTTAGTGCGTAGAAAACTAGTGCGCATGTATTTAGTGCGTGGAACACTAGTGCGCATGTATTTAGTGCATAGAAGACTAGTGCGTATGTATTTAGTGCATTCAAAACTAGTGCGCATGTATGTAGTGCGTGGAACATTAGAGCATATGCAATTAGTGCCTAGAAAAACCAGTGCGCATGTATTCGGTACTTGGAACAATACTGCGCATGTAGTTTGTCCTTGGAACACTAGTGCGCATTTGTTTAATGCATAGAAAACTAGTGCGCAAGTATTTAATGCATTGAAAACTAGAGCGCATGTATTTAGTGCATAGAAAACTACTGCGCATGCATTTTGTGCTTGGAACACTACTGCGCATGTAGTTTGTCCTTGGAACACTAGTGCGCATTTGTTTAATGCATAGAAAACTAGTGCGCAAGTATTTAATGCATTGAAAACTAGTGCGCATGTATTTAGTGCGTGGAACACTAGTGCGCATATATTTAGAGCATAGAAAACTAGTGCGCATGTATTTAGTGCATTGAAAACTAGTGCGCATGTATTTAGTGCTTGGAACACTACTGCGCATGCATTTTGTGCTTGGAACACTACTGCGCATGTAGTTTGTCCTTGGAACACTAGTGCGCATTTGTTTAATGCATAGAAAACTAGTGCGCAAGTATTTAATGCATTGAAAACTAGTGCGCATGTATTTAGTGCGTGGAACACTAGTGCGCATGTATTTAGTGCATTGAAAACTAGTGCGCATGTATTTAGTGCATAGAAAACTAGTGCGCATGTATTTAGTGCGTGGAACACTAGTGCGCATTTGTTTGGAGCTTTGAACTCTACTGCGCATGTAGACATTTTTCTGGTCTCGTTCAAGACCCGAAATTTTCGGGCCCTCGTATCATTCGAGAACCCCTACATTTTCGAGTACTCGAAAAATTTCGGGTATTTAAGAAAGCTCGGCTCGAACTCGACCCGGATCGAACCCGACAAAGCCGAGCTAAGCTCGACTCTGCTCGAAGACTGCTAGGCTCGGTTCGGCTCGGTCGGACTTCGAGTTTCGAGCTTTTTGCACAGCCCTAAGAAATACTCGGTTCATATTTTCGCTTACTTACATTCATTAAGTGGTAAATTGTTGTTTAATATGTTTCTGTTGAATTTTGAGCTGACAATATGGTGTTTATGCAAGTTTTTCCATCTACAATATGTTTCAATACTGTTATTTATTAGTGATCGAAAGTAGATATGACAAGCGTGCAATCTTGGTCACTTGCGGGAGTTTAACGGTGTTCCACAGCTAAAGTTTAAGAAGACATTAGAGGTTGCTCCCAACGTTTTTTTTCCTAAGTACTGTCCTGACTTCCTGTTACAGTCCCCTACTTCATACTCGCACACTCTACATTTCCTTTCATTCTCATCCTCATCCTTCCAATATTTACACGCATTCATCCCTTCTCCCATTCTGAATCTCAACACTCTATTCCACTTGCATTTCTTTTTCATTCTCTCTAAATACTCTGGTACTCCCTCGTCTTATACCATTTTTTACCAGATACACTTCGGCTCTATTTTTTCTCACCTCTCTACCTTATCCTTCCATTTTAATCCTTCTTCTATGTTCTCCCACCTTCCTACTCCATCTCCTTCCGTCATTCTTTACTCTTCTTTCCTTTCCTTTTTTCATTTAAACATATATGTCACCCATCTTTGCTCTATCCTCAATCTGATGCAGACATAATTGAGCAATTTTCCTTCCTTTCTTTGTCTTCATCTCTCCTTCATCATCCATGTTCTCTTTCTCTGTCTGTCTTCTTTTTCTTCCTAATTCTTCCCTTAGCATATACCCTGGACAATTACGGTTTACTCCTATCATCTACCTCAAGAATTTGTCATGCATTCGTTCCACACACTTTTTTTCCTTCCTTCCCCTCCAAATATTTCGTTCACCCCAAGCCGAACATATACATATATATATATATATATATATATATTTTACTCTTATTCGGTCTAAATTAGAATTTGCTTCCATTATTTGGAGTCCAAATTTCACTAATCAAAGTAACTTGTTAGAACAAGTCCAGAAGAGGTTCCTGAAGTTCCTCGATTTAAAAACAAGTGGTGTTTATCCACCTCGAGGCTGTGATTACGTCAAGCTTTGTAAAAAATTTAATTTTAGGTCATTAGCGCAAAGAAAAGTTTTCTCAGCTTGTCTTTTTTTATTTAAAATGTTATCATCGCAAATCTCTGCACCTGATCTTTGGTATAAAGTTGAATTTCGAATTCCTAAAGCTGCGTCACGTCAAGCTGAACTATTTTGGTTACCCATAATTAAAAAGGATTTTGGGAAGGTTGTACTACTATTTTTTGCTTGTTACAATATTAATATAATGTTTGCCGAAATGAACCCTGATTTAAATTTATTTTTCTCCTCACATACCGAAATCATAAATTGTTTGAACGTTTATCTGAATTCACTATTGTGAATAATTATTATTATGGTATATGTATAAGAAGTTGCCCATTGATGGGCATTTTAGGCCGCGGGCTCCGGTGTTACTAATAAATAAATAAAGAATTAATTAGTTTATAATACTAATACACCAAAGGCGTGTTGGAGATGGCGTCGTAGAAATTTTAATCAATTGTTATTTGATAACTGTAAACAGCAAAGATCTGCAATTTTTCAAAAATCTTTTTTAAACTTTTCTCGAACCTTTGGCATTGATTAAACTGTCATTTTTAAAAATAACCTCGACTCTTAAAGCGTTTGAAAATTTTAGTATCGATCAAATGTAAAATGTCAGAAAATTTCGCAACTTATTTCGAAATTATTTTTTAGTGGAATTCTTTTGCATTATTAAACTGTCTATGTTCACTACCTAACTACCTATGTTTTCATGTTTTGCTTTCGCTGAAAGGCTCTCTAGTTGCAGGTAAAATAAAAATGCATTATTCGATTCATGTTATTCTATATAGCCTTAAGCTTAATGTAACTGATTTGAACTGATTTTTATTCTACAACAGAAAGGTAAGACTAAACAACTGCACTAATGGATTTCAAAGGAAATTTAAATATTTGTCAAAAAAACCAATTGCGTAATTATTCGATATATGAAAGATACAATAGTAACGTAGCATAGCATTGTGTTTCAGTTTTATTTTGCATTTTAATAGTTTTTGTTTTAAATTTCATTGAATATTTAGTAAAAAAAAAGAAGAAAAGAGTTCTGTTTGAAATATAAAAGCATTCTAAAATAAAAAATAAAAATACGCATTTTTTATTCTTTTTCGAAGCATTTAAAAGTTAATGGAAAAAGCATGCTTTTTACCTTGCATTAGAAAAATCCAACTTATTTATTAAAATATTATAGGTTATAAAATTTGAAACACCAAACATTTTAAAAATTATTTACCTACATTTGTCAAAACATAAATATTTTAATACGTCAAAAAATACAATTGAATTTTGTTACAAAATCGTAACTTCCTGTCGATGGCTCAGAACTAAATTAAAATTAGAAATTTCGTCGTTTATAAACAATAATAAAAGGTCATTGGCCTTTAGACGTCCCTGAATCTAACAAACAATAACAGTAATATTAAGAATTTGATCATGAATTTAATTTTATGAGTAACAGAAAAAAAATTTTATTTAAAAAAAACCAATATCCAATTTTATTATTGTTAAATTATTAAAATTTATGTAGATCATTTCAGAGATTCTTCTCTTTTCCCAATTTCTTTCAAAATCTAGGATTTCTATATTATTCCAATCAAATTCATGACCAACTTCACAACGATGATGTCCAATAACAGAATTGACATTTTTATTATTTTTCAGTTTTCTAATACGTGCTTTCAAAGCACGTGTCGTTCCTCCTATAAAATATAAGATACTGGGCAATTTTTACATTTAAAATACACAGTGTTAGTGCGATCTAGTTTTTTGGTCACAACTTTACTCAATCTTAAAATGCAATATAAATTCTTGTTTACAAGAGGAATCGTAGTAATTTGATATTTTTTTAACACATAAGACAACTTATATAAAGAACTAAAAATTATTATTACTTACCAGTTTCACCATTTCCACTTGACCGAAAAGAAACCCGATAATAATTACCACATGCATTACAATAAAAAGAAATATCAAAACCTTCAATGACAAATAATTATGATACTTTTAGAACAAAAATAACATTTAAATAATTAACCTAAAAAACAGATAAATAAGTTAGAAATAAAATAAAAATAAATAAAAGATTATTAATATTATTATCTTTACTCACCTGTCAGAAACGAATGACAATGTAAACAAAACATTATTTCACTTAAAATACTATAACCTGAACAATTTCACGAAAATCACTGTCACTTCTTAAACTATCACTCCTTAATTATTACAATTTAATTTATTTTCAATTTATTATTATTTCATAAAATGCAATTATTCAATGAACGAAGATTTTAAATAAATTGAAAAATAGTACAAATAAACGTCTAAACTGTGATGTTATTTTTGACAAAAAATATCGAAATTCTGCTAGCCAATCAGAAGCCCGATATAACTCGTTACACCTCTGAAGTTGGTCGAAAGGGTTTTTGTATAGGGAAGTCAAGATCAAAGCTAATTTTTATGTATTAATTATTTTAATATAATTTTTTGTTATTTTAGATTGCTAATATTATCAGAAATTTTATAAAATAAACTTGAAGTAACAATATTTAATTAAAAGATTTTAATTCGTCTGCAAAACAAAAAATCGAAACTGAAAACTATCGATAGTGAGGTTTGATATCTACTGACTAATGGGAGACTCGGAAATGGAGTTACACGTCTGAAGTTAACCACAACGTCCGTTCTTTTTAGAATAGGATAGCCGAGTTTCTTCTGACACATCAAAAGAGGAAAGAATTAGAAAAAGGGAAGCCAGACTAACTGAAAACGATGCATGAAAAAAAAAAAACTTTGCACGCGTTTTTCTCAAAACCATTTTTTCCAACTGGTTGCCAGGATTACTCATAATCTATTTAACTGGTCGGGCTGCAATTTGGAGGCATTATTCTAAATATGAGTGGCTATCGTGTGAACCTTGGTCATGATTTTACATAAACATTTTCCTATTTTTTTAACAATGACTAACGAAAAAAAGCGATTTCAATAACTTTTTTAACAGTCCGACATTTTGATATTTATTAGGATAAATTGTTTATTGTGGCTCACACGATAGCGGCAAGCCTACTGAGTAAAAATAGGTTTGATTTTTTTGTTTCAGACGATACTGAAGAAAGTTACCCTGGCAACCGTCAGCCCGTGCATTTCCGGAAGAGTCAGCTTTGTTCCCTGCAAATAATTATTAAATAATTTTAAAAATCATTAAGAAAATTTTTTTGTATATTTTGAGACACCAATTTTAACATGTAAACTAAGTTATAGAGTTATATTTTATTTTCTCTAAAAAAAAAATTCCTAAAAAAAGCCTAAAATTTCAGCCGTCTCATAGGAAAAGTGCCTTAAGTGCAACCGAGAGGATGTCAGGTTTTTAGCGGATGATAGAATGAAACGCAGCAAAGGAGACGTGGCAAGGGAAGGATCGCGGAAAAGAGGATCTACCGGTCGATTAGGAGTCGCCATGTGCTTGATCATTTATTTACATGTGATTCCTGGCTTAAAGTAGTAGAACTCTATAAATTAAAGAATTCGTGTTTTATTAGTGTGTTGAGTGGTTAAGATTAGAAAATTGTTAAGATTGACTAGCAGAGTCTGTTGTATTGTAATTAGAAAGATAATAGAAAAGTTAATAAGTATTTACTCGCGTGGTCCTTGTTTGAAGACATTAAATAATCACAACGGAATCTCCCTTTCGATTTTTGATTGTCACGGAGAGAATTTGGTTTTTGGAGGTTTATTAATAGTTTTCAAATATCGAGAAGATGCAATTTTGCTTTAGTTAAGTAATTTAAAAATCTCTATTGTTTAAATAAAAACATTTGTTTGTAAACTTCAAAAGAACGACAGTCTATTTAGATAGAATAGTCGATGTATTTTTATTATACTCTAGTTTATATGTAATTCTCCCTAAGTCTCTATTAACATAAATTGCCAAGACTTATCTTCCACAAGCATAAAGTCTTTTAAAAGAAGCTCATAATGAGATTTATCCAAGCAATAAACGGACGCAGACAATAATTAAAGCAGAAATGAAGTAGGGGACGTAATCTGGTCCGTGAGGCTCTAACTGACCGAAGATAACGAAATGCAGGGGTGAAGGTAGGCTAACAGCTATATAGTAGAATGGTAAGCACAAGCAGGAGTCGCGGACGCATTGTTAGCTAAGCTGCGGAGATAGTTGTGATTTAGGGAGTTGATGTAGAGCAGGGGTTCAACTCAGGGAACAATGCTGAGGTATGTACATACGTCGCGTCGCGTTGGAGCAAGTGTCGAGCGTCTAGTGTCTAGTGTCTAGTCCCCAGTCGCAGCCAACTCGATTCCAGCTCGGTAACCAATGCCAATGGCCCAGCGACAACAACGCCAACGCCAGCAATGGCAATGGGCCATGGGGATGCCTCGTAATTGCCGTGTGGTTCTCAAGTGGCAGAGATGCTGGTCAATTTCACCCCCTCTGGACCATGATATCCCAACTTGAAAGAGAGGGTGAGCCACCCTTTTACTGCGATCGGTGTGCACTCTGCAGCAGGATTTGGGCTGGATTATACCAGACAGGGGATACTTTGTAATTCGATAGTCTACAAGAGATAGAGTCCTCTTGCATACAAGATCTTTGTCCTTTGTCTCCGAGATAGAGACTTAACAAACTTTACTCTTATTTTCACCTCTCCAAGAATTTTAACATTTATAGGGTTTTGCAATTTCCAGAATAAAAAATTCCATGTGTTACGTCGTAACAATTATTTTAAAATCATTTAAAATATTAAAGTCAACTAGCAGAATCAAATTCAAAAGAGGTGTAGAAGCAACTATTTTTTACCACAAGATCTATTACATATAAATAATCGTTCTGAACAGTTATCATTTTATAGGAATTCTTGTAAAAAAAGTTTCCGTAAATTTAATTATCACTATGCACGGACGCTTTTTAAATACGAAATAAGAGATATTCATTTGCATAACAATTTTATTAATAAACAATTACAATTTATTAAAAATAGGATTATGAACTCGTCAATCGATACAAGTACTCTAGACAATTTTTTCGCTCTTTCAAATAAAAAATTTATCTCTATCCGTCAAAAATGTAATCAAGGACTTATTAAAAAGTTTACTTCGTTATTTAATAAAAAATATATTTGTCATAATATTAATTTAAAAAAGAATACTAATTGGTTAATCAATCTGAGTGACACTAATATCCCCCAAGAAGTTATGGAAATCGCTTCTCTTGGTCAAAACTATAGTTTAACTCAACAAAGTTCAAAACAAGATGCAATTATAATATTATAAAAAATTTAGAATTTCCCATTTCAAACTTAAGAGTTCGATACTGACATTAAGAATGAGATTAGGAAGAGTGTTAATAACAATGTTGCTTATAATTTGAATAAAAAAACTCCATAGTACTGTTAAAAAAAAATATTCTTATCAAACTTAAAATAGACAAATATTTGTCTCAAAAATAATCCTGACATCTTTTTTCTAATTCTGATAAAGACAATGCGTCTGTTTGTTTAAAAAAAATCCGACTATTTATCAAAAGACAATACTCTACTTTCAGATCAAACTGTATATAAAAATGTTTTTACAAAAAACCTCTTAACTAATTTGCAATCTAGTACTAAAAAAATTCTTAATAATTTACATGATAACGATTACCTTAATTATAAATTTCACCACAATCAGTTAACTATGACAGACACTTCATTAGCAAAATTTTATGGATTGACAAAACTTCACAAAGAAAATGTTCCTCTTTGTTCAATTGTCTCTCTCATCAATAGTCCAACATATTTTTTAGCAAAAACAATATACGAAAAAGTAAAAACGGCTATTCCTCTTTCGAAATCTCACATAATTAATAATTTTGAATTAAAAGAGAAATTGGACAAAATTGTTATACCAAATAATTTTGTACTACTTTCACTCGATGTTAGTTCTCTATTTAGCAACATTCCTTGTAATTTAGTTATTGAAAGTTTAAATAGAAGATTCGAAAAAATGCATAATTAGCATTAGTTGATAGCGAGTCTGACTGTGGTGGTGTTAGTGAATCTTCGTGTGTGTTGGTTACTTATCCCGTTGCCTCACACTCCCATTCTTCGTTACTCATTCCACCGCTTGCTTCTGGTTTGACTGTGTACTATCAAACCGTCAGAAGTGTTAGAAGAAAATAGGTAGATCTACGTAAATCACTGGCGTTGGTTGTTTTTAAAAAATAATAATTTTTACTGAGACTTGGTTCAACTCTCTGATGGATTCTGCTGAATTAGGGTCATTGAATGCCACTCGTCTTCACACTCAAGTTTCAAATATTAAGCACATTTTTGTAAAATTTTATTTTGAGTCAAAAAATTAATTTTGTTGGTACGTCTTACATTTTACATTGAGCGTATTCAAAATTGGACTGCATAGTTTAATTCTTCAGTATAATGTTCGACAACCATAAGGAAGTAGTGAAATAATTTTTTTTTGTACTAGTTAGGTACATATTATTACTAAGCAATTTGTCGCAAAGTATTTGGATACATCTTTTGTAATTGGGTATATTTACCCGTATACTTTATAAAATAAAAAATAAAATAATTCTTGTAAAATTTCGTTTGATGAGATTATATTAACTGCACTAAATTCCTTTTTAATAATACTTTTTTGTGTTTAACAATAAAATTGATCAAAAAAATGCATATTACCCCTATGGGTTTCCCTATCTTACCATTATTTGCTAATAGTGATGATTAGAAGTTTACATTGTTTGTAGGTACTTACATTTACTCTTGTCCCAGGGACAAGAATGAAGTACAAATATGAATTCTGATGATGTTGACGCAGTGAGATTTTCTCTTCTTTAAAAAGAAACGGTCGATACTCCTCACTCACTGTCTTAGTTTGTAAACCTTAAAAGGCACACATGTCAGGTTTGCAAATATCTTTACAAGATTATACTAAAATTACAATAATTTACATTTACATTTTAATTTTCCAACCAACTCACGAATATAACGATAATAATAATATATCTTAGGACGGTATACTCAAATACGACGCGATGTGAACTGTGACAAATTACCGAAACAATTGACAACTGACAAAGTAAATGCATGTTTTCTATAAGAAAAAATCTATTCTAGGGGGAGAAAATTAAACCAAAATTCACATGAATTCTAAACTTGAACCTAGGAACCGAGAAGATTCCAGAAGCTTAGTTATCGTAGGTATCATATTATGTGACTACAAATATCCTCATAAGCAAACGAGGTTAGATATCGATGCTTACGCTTTATAGCATTCCTAAGTCTTCTCATAGATTAGAAATTATTTCATTATAATTTTAATGTTGTGCACTCTAATATCGAGTTGAATAGATTGACTTGATAAAAGTCAACAATTATCGGATTTTTATGAAACTCTGATAATAATCTATGAAACTGAATAATAAGAACATCATTTGAAAATTTTATACTTCTGTAGGTGGAATAAAATTCTCGGAAACTCTTACCGAAAAACAAAATACATTTTACTAACAATTTATTTCTTAAAAAAAAGTGGTACGTTAGGATCGAATAATTAAGTGGTTCCATCTTCAATGAATTACTGGATGTCTTTATTTTATTTATTTACTTATTTTTACAAATTTTAGGTTATCGTCATTGCAGTTTGGCGTTAAATTACTACTAAAAAAAATACATTTTATTTGAAGCGATAAATCAACAGTATTTATTTTTTATTTAATTCATTTTTGTAAAACTTGGAAGATTTTTCAACAATTCGCTTTGGTCGATTTTTCATCTCATCATTAAGTAACGATTTGGTTAACCATATCTCGTCAGTGTTGAGAAGTAACCAATTTTATTTTATTTGTATTTTTGAATTGTCTATTGACATGTTCATCTCGTGGTAGAAATATTATCGCCTGTTATTTTATCTTCTCGCAAATCATTTGCATTTATTTATGCCCATTGTATTTGTTTATTTTATTGTATTAATTTCAATGCGGATTAACTTTCTAGGGATTCGAACGTATTTATATTTTTTTAAAAAAAAATATATGTATATTACCGGAAAAAATTGTGGGACCACTTACAAAATTATCTTAAAATGTTGATAACTCTGTTAAATATTAACGAATTGTTTGTAGACCATTGGGAAGATTATAAAACTTTCCATTAAATATTCCTCTTTAAAAGCTTCTTTGATTAATAGAAACGCAGATTCAATGTGATAAGTACAGGTAAATTTGTCGTTTTTTGTAAATTTTCATTGTTAAAGTTTAGTGGGCTACATTTTTAGAAAAGAGATTGCAAAAATTTGAAATATAGCTAAATAAAACCTTGAACTATTAGCTTTAAAATAAGCCAAAGAAAATTAAAATATCTTGAATAGTTCAAAAGTTATAATTTATAGTTATATGTTTATGATGGTCATGCTTTTAATCTCATTTTTGTAAGTGGTCCCACAATTTTAGCCGGTAGTGTAATTTGATTATTTAATAAGATTTAATTCTAAAAATATTGTAATGAATAGATACAATTTGTTACGTATGACTCCTCCAGGTTTTCGAGAACTTTTTAAATTCCATGACAAAGCATGATAATAATGAAACACCTTTTTTGAAACTGTAACTTTTTAGTTAATTCAGGAAATTATATAGCCTAAGTAAAAATTTAAACAAAATTAAATTTCTATTTAAGGGTAAAAATTATCTTTTTTCGATAAGTTTTTCACTAAACTGACTACACAGCCTCTTTTGATTCTGTATAATACTCTTAATACCTCTCTTTTAGATTTTATCTTTGCGAAAATGAGAATATCTGCTTTATTTCAGGCTAAAAAGAGAGCTTGAAGAGAAGCAAAATGAATACGAGATACGAGATCCCAAATTAGATTTTTTTAATTTTTCTAAAAATGAAAAGAATATCTCTTTCATGTGGTTTTTTTTTTCTATGTGTCGTTTAAGTTACAATTACTGTTTTTAAAATACTTGAATAAAACCTTTCAAGCAGATTATTATTTAAAAATTTTATTTTGATGAAAACTGTAAGCTCTTTAAATCCTCGAAACGTGCAAATCTGGGAATATTTGCACGATTTTGAGTAGTATAAGTGGGTTTAAAATGGAGGCTTAAAGAAGGATCGAAATTCAGATTAGAGAGGTCAATCGGTTTGTTTAACTGCACGGAATATGATTTTTAATTTTTAAAAGCGGCGTTTTTAACATGAAATGAAGTGCCATTTAATGGAATGAATAATCATTAAGTGTCTAAGGATTTAATTAAGAAAATTAAAATTCCATTTTTAATTAAAAAAAAAAATAGAAATAGTAGATTAAAAAAAATGATAGAATTTACAAAAATCATATTCGAATATAAATTAATTATTTACAATTATCTCTAGTATACTCAAAACGCTCTTAGCGTGTGGTGTGAAATATAATTATACGAATTTAAAGCTCCCAATTAACTGACTAATTAGAATTTCTCTTTGCTACGTGGAGCGTCGATATTCTCAAATCCTTATATATTCTCTCTTATTCAATTCATCAATCTATCAATGTAATAGGAATTTCATTTACATATTTATCAGCATTATACAGTTCTCGAAAATTTTTAAAATGTTAAAAAAATTAATAATTCTCTTGACTATGTATCCTATCACTCGTAAGGAGACCCTATATATATTTTAGGCGATATGTTGACGATTTTTCTACAATGATAATATTCGATTTTTAATCACATTGTTTTTATTAAATATACTTGGTCTGGAGATTACGCTGTTTTTTATTTTAATAATTAAAATCTTAAAATGTTCTGAACACCAATGGATTCTCCGCTTTCACCTACTTACACCAACTTGGTTATGAAATATCTTCACTGACAAAAATACTGTGTTCAGATTAGACATTTGACTATGGTTGACAGGTTATCTAGAAGTTTGACAACTATACGTATGAATTTCCCATGATGCATCGGTGCGGCACTGTCGATTTTACCTAACCTAAACAATGTCACTCGCAGTTTCACGAATATCAACTGTTTCATCAAACAGTCGTCTGGGAAAATCACAAAACTACATTTCCTAAATAATCAATAAAGTATGGTCGATCTACCCATAATAATCTCAGGCCTCTGAAGGGGTTACCCCCACTTTTAGCGTCAAAAAATAGTCCTTTTTCATGAATTTTTTGAAAGAAAACTACAAAACTTTTTTAATCGATCACTATGTCATCTTAAAGTACACGTCTTGAAGAACTTTCAGTAATTTTTTATTGAAAAATATTACATTGTTAAGTGGCAAATGGCCGTCAATGAAATAATGTTTTTATTTATACGGTTTGCGGTGACCAACATTGCGGCGAAGTGGATCATCTGAAATAAAAAATGTGAATGGATCTAGTCAAATATAAGTATAAACTAGTCTTTAATCAAAGGATTTAAAAAAAATTTCATTTTTCACAAAATGGCGGACAGTCAAAGTTAAAAGTTCGATTTTAACGAATCTTGGTCACCGACTTCAGAAATACCATTTCGAGAAAAACGCGTTTAAAGTCTTAACTCAAGTTAAGGAAAAAAAATTTTTTTAAACTTACAAAGAGTCATTTATTCCGGGCCTATGAAATAACTCTTTCACAGATAAGACCGCTTCCAAAAATTACAATCAATTGAAACTGGAGGGAAGTCCGAGTAATATTTAATATATTTTTAAAAAAATTAAATATTGCAGATTTTTCTCTTTCAATGCTCATATCTTAGTTAATTTTGCTCGGATCGACTTGAAATTTGTAAGACGTATTATTGGATAATTATGCTTCAAAAATCTGCAAAAAAAAAAATTTGTAAAATTTCAAAGTTACGAGTGTCTGAAGTCAGTTTTTCCATTTTTAAATTAAGCCAAGTCTTGTCATGCGGCATTTATGAATTTAAAACGTAACCTCAGAAGCCTGGAATTATTTTCATGCTTATACTGTTTTTTCCAGACAAGACGAGGATGGAACTACAAGAACTTGAATTTAATGATAGTTTATTGCAATGAGATTCCTGCTCTGATTTAAGTCAACAAATCGTCTATCAGCCTGAATTAAAACAACTGAGACGAAATGACTTGTGCATAAAACCAATGACTGATCTGCTAGGAAATTAATGAAATATAATTAGTAGTGACGCATGAGAAAATATCTAATTTCGTGTATTAATAGTGTGGCTGTTTGTTTATAATATTAATAAATTTCTTGGCGATTTACTTACAGCATCCTCGCCTAATATGAGTACGAAGAGATCTGGCATGCAGACTATGACAGAGATGTGAATGAATCACATTTATGATGAGCTGCGAGGATGGCTTGACAAATGTGAATACCGATGGAGTTGGATTCATCAAATTGATGAGTATCAATCTTTGTATTTAATACTTAATTGGAGGAGGTAAATTGATTGTCAAGTATCGGTATCGTGTGCGTAAAGTCGAATCATGTTCTTAGTCTTTTTTATAATTTGGATTGGTATTTGTAACTATAATCATGTTTGTATATTATTCTGCGCAGGAAACTAATTTTTATAACGATTGGATGGAGAATATAACTTTCATTTCAATATTTGACTATTGTTTTATTAGTTAATGTGATATCCCGATATGACGAATTTATTGATAGTTTGAATTTGATTTTTCTTAGGGAATTTCATAATTGATAGAGTTATTATTATTTATAAATGGGCGGGATCATTGAATAAACTTTGTGGCAAACCTAAACGAGGCTTTTAATTTTAATAATTAAATAATTTAATTAAAAAAGTGACTAGTTCGCGGGTTCGGCTCAAGAAGGCCGGCACACAAATAGACGAGCGAGATTTCCAAAATAACGAGTCAAAATTTAACGAGAAGAGAAAAACGAGCATGGCGAAACACAAGGCGGAATTGAGGAAAACACAATTTTACCAATTTGTTGATTACAGGTGCAAGTTACTAAATAATCCGTCATGCGACGTGGTCTATTGGGATGAGAATCAAAGCGAAAAATGAGGATTTTAACACAGTCAATTGTCCAAAGAATGCTCTCACCCACTCACAGTCCGCACACAAAGAATCAAGTCCAAATGTCGTTTAACAAAACACCATTTATTTTAGAACAAATAGTAAATGCTATAAAGCGCACAATTATTGTACAAAAAAAAACAACGAAAAGCGTGGAAAAACAGATTTTATAATTAGGTGCTAATTGCACGGCACACGGTATCTTTCTGACGAGACATCGACCGTGATCTATGACAGGACCTTCGGGCCCTTTCGTATCCAGACCGAGGTCGTCCGATTACCTAATTCGTCAGTTGACCGAAGATCGCAGCAGCTTCCGCATTCCTAATTAGCGCGGAAAATATAGAATATAATTTGAACATTAAAGTTCGCACGGCTAGCAGCAAGAAGGATAGGAGCTTTTATTTATTATTAAATAAATTATTAAATAAAGGCGTTAAGGGACGCCACAGCTTTAAACTAATTGTTATATTTATAAGAAGAGTTTTTGCACGACGTCTGTTGCACTCAAATGTCGAAGGATCTATTTGTGTTTGCACACAAATATTCTGTACTTACGTCAAGCAATCCTTTTCATTTAATGTGAAGTAATTATTTTTTCTAAAATTTAGGTTACATGACAATTATTGACTCATCTGTTTTGGGTTTTGTTTTGGTATCAATCCAAAATTATACCATTAGTTATTGTTATAAATGTTTTTATTAAATGTACTATTAATTCTTGTACTTTCATTTTCGGCCAGCTCTCTATTTGTGACCTTATATCAATTCAACACAGTTTATACTCTATTCTCTCGCATTTATTATGAAATTAATGATTTCTATCTAAATGCTACAATTTTGTATTTACGGCGATTTTAATATAATCTGTTTGTTACCTGGTGTCAAAATAAAACAAAAAATTCCTTATATTGTATTCTCCGGTTTAGCAAGTGATCTGGTGGAAATTAATTATACTCAATAATTGATTTTTTAATTTCAGTGGAACTTAATAATTGTTTTAAACTTTTGTGTCATCTCTGACTTATTTTATCCCTAATGCAAATTCCTTAAAGTTTTCCAAGTGATAGAAAGATGATAGTGGAATATTAATCATCGGATATGGGTATATCTCAAACACCTTTAACTTTTCCCAGGCAAAAGATTGATAACCAATGTAAATTTTATACAACTTGTTACTGTTATTTGGCAATAATTAACATTCAGTTGTCAATTCAATTAAAATCTTACAGTACCCAGCGTTCATTCTTTATTATTAATTCGTCTAACCGTGAAAAGGATTTAAAATCAACGTACATTTTAAATTCAAACGCGTTTTCTGCTTTAATTACTCTTTTTAAAAAATTGGATTACCTTAATCCTTTTAATTAAAAGTTCTTCCTTTGGAATTAACGCTACAAAGTTAATTGGTAATATGGGTCTCATAACGAGTTGATATATATTATATTTAGTGTATACAGGGAGCAGCTATAATGTCCTCTATATGATTTGTGACTAAGAGGTCGAAATTTTCTGTAGTAGTAATTCGTGACATGGGCCTAGGAATAGCGGCAATCTATTAATTATTTATAGTAATGCGTTATTGATCCGTCTGGCTTTCCTAGGCTGGACACCGTCCGTAAACCAGCTATCCCATGCCATATACTACATACTACAGTATCTCGACGTCCCTAGGTTGCAGGTGCATAACCCACCATCATTAGCGGCATCGAATATTCCTCCTATCTGGCACATATGCCCATTCATCGGGCTTACGTAATCTTTGTACTGTCATTCAGTGCACAATTAACGCGTGTAAATAAGGTATGTATCTGGCCACATTCACCCTCCGTGTGGAAGCTATCGTACCAGGTTATTTGAATTATGCCAGAGAGAAGCTGATACCTACAAAGGTTCGTAAACTGGTTATAAAGCAAACAAATGACGCCTGAATTATATTCCATTCCAGTAGTCTCTCGATGCTTAGTTGTTCCATTCAATGGAAATTGTGTGTATGGAAACATAATTAATCACCACTTGGAGAAATACCCCATTGGTTAATTAATACGCATTTCAAGAGGCATGTTTGTTTTAATGTTTACTCTCCGATTTGAAATATTGACTTATTACCTTATCCCGGACAAACAATTTATTACAATATCTTCTGCAAACTGTAACTGTAGTTTAGGAAAAAACTATACGAATTGATGGAATTTAAAATGTAATAGAGAGACTTTATTTAAAATTTAACGGATAATTTTAGATAACAATTAAAATATTAGTAAAGATTACATTCATTCAGAAGCCTACCTATTTAAGCTCAAATTAAATCTAACGAATCAAACGGTTAACAAATTTGGGAATTAGATTTGGTAACATTCCTTACATTCATTTGACTCCAATTCTTCACACCAGAATCTATGAAAATATTGTTTATAAAATGTCTCTTACACTTTTTTGTACGTACGTAGTGGTCACTTTTTCCACATCAATTCTGAATGATAGCAACGCTGGAACAATGAAGAAAAGATAGGAGTTTCCTTGAAGTTTAGATGCGACTTTGGAGAGATTATAGGTTTGATTTTTTCAGCTTCAAATACTTGTTCTTCGAAATCCGTTAATGCACCAGATCACAGAGTACCAAAATTCGTTCGTCTCAAAAACACACAGAAATACTTTGCATACAGAATTTTGGCAATGAATAAATCACAAATTTTCGATTACGGATTTCCTTCTGGATGTCTTATTAAATTGCTCAGACATCTATTCCTGTTGGCCAACTAGGAATAACTGCCTCTCCTTATCTCGAGAAAAAGGGGGGTTATGACGTCATGCCCCTTTCCCTAAACCCACATGGAATGTCCATTTTGACTTATTACAAACTTAATGATAAAAAGACATTAGAATAAATTTAAATTGATGTTATCTTAAAATGAAGAATAATTATAAAAAATTATGATATACCTCATATCATTTAGAATGTTGAAGAAGTAGAAATAGAATATAGTTATTGTAACTTTAGACATTATTTACTGTTGATTATTTTATATTTTAAAATGTCTATATATAATAATAATATAATATAATTTTTCCGAAATACGGGTGACTTATTTTTTATTTTTAAGTAAAGAGGGTTGAAATTTTTTTCATATATATATATATGTTTATAATATTTTAAAATAATAATCATTAACACTAAATAGTAGAGCTTATTTTTAGACTACTGAAACTATTTTTTATCTTTTATTAGAAACAAATAAGTTTACCTTTAAACGATGAATATAATAATAATTAATAAGATAAAACTATTCAATACAAACTCTTAATAAACAAAACACATTAATAGACACTATACACTTTCATATTAAACACATTTCTGTTAAACACTTAATGTATTTCGAAATAAAATTTGAATTTGAAGAACATGTATAATCCTTTTCCGTTAACTTTTAACGTTTACCTTCAGTACTCGTTTCTTACATAGGATAGTCCAGATATCTGATCAGAAAGAAGGGTGTTTGAAAGAAAAGTTCCTTACTTCTCTGTTCTTTTGCTTAAACCCTTCATTTTGGCAACAGTAAAAGGCTCTACACTGAAAAATATTCCCAAACGCAAATAGTTACGAGAAGAACCCACTAAGAATTCTTTGTTGAGTTAAGCAGACTTCCTAGTTGATGTAGCTATGCATTTGTCAACATAACTAGAATTCCTAGTTAAATTGACTCTGATTCTTGGTGGGTTCCTGTCATGACTAGTCGTATAGTCAAATCACTGAGGAATTTTTTTCAGTGTAAATTTGCTAGATCAATTTCAATCAAAAACCGCAAAACTTTTTTAAAATAAAAAACCCGATTTTTTCGACTTTTCACTAAAAAAACATACTACGTGATTTATGGACGACCCGAAACTTGGTCAGTGAAATGATAGTAAAAAATAGCTTTTATGAAGCGTAATAGTTTGCCATACGATTACCATTAAACGATTATGTCATGAAGAAAGTGACAATTTTAAAGAATATATTTGAAGTGAAGTTTTTAATTTAATTAAAAGGGTATGACTAAAAGCTTTTAAAATAATGGGATCACTAAGTAAAAAATCACTTTGTATAAAAGATAAAAAATTCTCTCTGGAAATATGTTAACTGAAAAAATTGATTTAGCAGTAAAACTACGGCATAACATACGTTAAAAGTTTTTCAACATTTTAAAAGTTTAGTTTATTTAGAATAGGAAAGTTCATAAATAAATGAATTTCAATTTAATAAAATTGTATTTGTGTTTTATTTTGTGTATAGTATAAATTTTCCTTATATTGCGTTACATAACGGATGTTCTCAAATTTTATAATACTTTAAGAAAATCAGCTTAATACGATATTGATATATTGATCAACTAGAAATTAATTTCTCAAGTATACGGAAAAATAGATAACACGCCAAAAATAAAAAAATAAACCAAGTCATATATATGATCATTGTTTAAATTATAAACATGAATTCGATTTCGATAATACCAAAATTGTTGATGTTGAAACTAACTGGAAAAGATGTACTTTGTCTGAAATGATGTTTATAAAACATGACCCGAATTGCATTAACAAAAAAGAAAATATTTCAGGTCTAAACAATATTTATAACAAACTTTTAAAAGAAATAATTGAATATACTTAATTTTTCCGTTTTACTTGTAACTAAATGTTTGAATTCTGTTTCATCTTAATTGCTTATTTATTTGTAATGACTACGTATAGATCTTAGATATCTACGTCATTTATTTTCGTCTCCATTCTGTAATAGTTAGTTCGTACTTGACCTCGACAATGGTCGCACCTTCTGATAAAGTCTCCTCAGGAGGACTACAAATTTTTTATTTTTAAAATATTACTACTTCTTGTGAAGGTAAAAATCAAGATCTCTAATTTTACTAGAATTAAAGTGGTGTTCGTATTAAAACATTTATATTGTTCTACAAGAGTCATAATTTTGTTACAGCTTGAAGAGGTCAATGAACCATTGACGAAACGTCGTGTTAATAAAGACTTCGTCTTGATTTTTAAACAAATTTATGTGTTCAGAGATTTTTGTTTTTTTATTTCTAAAAGTAAAAAAATATTAACCTACACTAACTTGCTCCTACGGATCGACATTTTCCTAATTTATATCAACTATGGAGAGCGAAAAAACTTTTAATTAAATAAAGAGCAAATAAAGAGTTTAGAAGGAAATGAAATAATTAATGAAATATTATAGGTAATCAATTACCTTAATTTTATTTATCATTTTTAATTGTAGTAGCAGATTACAGGGGTTTTACAAAGAAATATTAAAAACGAGCGAGTCAAAATTGAAGAAATTAATTTAGAAATTTGTATCACAATAAGTTTTGCCCACCCTACAGCATGCAAGGGCATTATTTACAAAAAGTTTTGTATCTTAATTTATAGTTTCGCATAATTTTGACTCCGTATTGTTCTCTCACACACCGTTTTGGTAATTATTTTGCTTTTTCAACGCAAGGGTGACATCTAGAAACATAAATACTATAACGAACATGCATATATACAATCGTTTTCTCTCATAAAAACACTGCTACCAACGTCAAATAACAAAAAATTATATTGCGTTATTGGCACGATTATTTGCTTATTATAAATTGTTATTTTACAATTTAAACAAATAATAAAATTAAAATTGCTGTATAATCTAATTATTTACTTCATACTTTTTCATAGAATTTAGTTTGAACTTGAAGATTAATTTTAAATTAGATTTAAAGAAATTTCTGATATTTTCATTTTCTTAGATTGTATTTTTGTACAGTTGTGACAGATAGTTTTAAAATATGCGCGTTTTGACTCAACGGAATTCGGAGAATCCGAAAAGAAACGATGCAATAGCCGGCGATGATTAATGTGTGTTTGGTTCGATCACTTTCGTGCAAGTGTTGAGAGTGAGTGGAAGAAAAACCCGATTCGGGGTAAGTGTAATTTTTGTTTAAAGCAGTCTCATTTAATTTCATTGGAAATAAATGAGAAATTTGTTTAGTTTTTTGGTGGGAGCTTCAAACAAACGAAATAAGGAGAGAGATTCCTTTTGGTAATTGTCGAGGGAGGTTCTCATTTTGGAGATTAACTTGTAAAACAAATTCTACGAGCACAAGATTGTGCGAACAGACGCCTGGCTGTGACCAGTGGACAAATTTGACTATCTGCATATCAATATTCGCAAATCTAGATTCGATTCAACCTAAAGCTAATCACGTTATCAAAGATAAGTCCCAAACTCGATTTCAAATTAATTTTACGAAAGATACTATTTGTAAATTTATCTCATATGTGTGTAAAGTAACTTAACGTATGAATGCTTGTGTGAGGGATCTTATATTTTATGCTATATATAACTTTTTATGTTTGTGTGAGTGATCTTATATTTTATGCTGTATATAACTTTTTATGTTTGTGTGAGTGATCTTATATTTTATGCTGTATATAACTTTTTATAAAGAAATTCTATGCCAGTCGAATTTGCTTAATTGTGTTTTTAAATAAACGATTTATTTAAGACTATTTTTGATTTATGTTTTTTCAATTGAGATTTTTACAACAACGATTAAACCCTGAGATAAATTAAGCAACTAAGAGTCACACAGTCTGGAACAAAGATTCTGTTCTGATATGACAAAAAATGTTAATATATTGTATTTAGCAAACTTTAATTAGATTATATATATACATCTTTTTAATAATAATTTTTTGCTATTATTAACGTTAAAGCTGATATACACAGCTTAAGCAAATTACTAATTCTTGTAAAAGCTACAAACTTTTTGACAGATTAGGATAAGCATTATGTGAATTAGCCATACCCAGGCCACACCCAAGAAGAAAAAGGATAAGTACCATGATGATCATTTTGCAGTATTCGAATAAAATGTTGAAATGAAAAATTTTTAAACAGGTGAGTGACATAAACATCCAAGTATTTATCTTTCGGTATATTTTATACGTATTCAGAGGTTTTAATTAAAACGAAATATTGTTAATTTCATGTCCTCATAGAAGCAGTTTTTAGTTTGGAATTGTAATTAGCTTAGCGTGAGCTATTTTTGTATTCTTCTTTCTCTCTAAAGTTTTTACAACACATTTTTCTTTCATTCGAAATTAAAGTACCGATCCATAGGTGGATCCTTTGGGAAACATAAACCGCACGGTATCTCAAATCTGCCTAGTGGTTTTGCACCATTAGCAGCATTTAGCAATTTGTGCGTAATGAAAATACCATGAAATGAGTGCGAATTTACTATTATATCTGCAAGTATCCATGTATGGTCTGAAACTTCACATTCTCAGCGTTTCATTTTATTTTTGTGTTTGCGATATAAAAACTTTCAGATTCAATTCATTCGTTATTTTTATCAAATTTCCAATAAGCTTGACGTCCCGATAATAATGTTAGCCACTTCAGTGACACTGGATATATAATTAGGTACATAGAATTATAATTAGAATATTGAAACCTAATAACACTGTAATAAAAAATTCTTAAAATGTCAAGAATTTAAAAAATACAATCGAAATCGTTTTCAAGGTTATAATTGTGAGAAGATTTATTTATAAAAAAATTTTCTTTAAATCATCGTTAATATACTCACCCGTTCAATAAAATTATGTAATTTAGCATAATCAGTTCGCATATCCATTATTGAATTGTTAAACTTGATAGATATTAAAAATAGAAAATACTTTTAGAATTTTGACTTATGTCAAGTAAATAATAAAGACTAGACGTTTGCAGAAAGATACGTTGAAATATTCATATTTTGGAATGATTTTTTACATCCTTTTCTTTTATGAGCTCTATATAATATTATGTGATATGGAAGTGTAGCGTAGTGTAGTTTGCAAATGTGCTTTCAACTTACGTTCAAGTATAGTTGAAAGCCTGCAAAATGGCCTGTAAAAGTGCAAGGAAACATTTCGCAGTTTCTGGCTAAAGCTTTAAATACACTTTTATGACTCTTCTTTAAGGAATTTATCATCAAACTGTTTAATTAAATCTCCTTTAAATTTTATTATAATGTTCTCAAAAGGAATCATAAATTAAAAATAATATCTTGAGAATTTGGAGCAAAATAGTCAGCTATCAATAAAGGAGTGTCAACATCAGTGAGGCATTTATTTACTTAAGACAATCTCGCATAATATTTACACTTAAAATTTATCGTTTAATACTGTTCTATATATTTAATATATATTTATTTTCATATGTAAACCCTTTTTTGGCATCAAATCTTTCGCTTGAATATATTTCAATCGCAGTGAAAAACACTAAGCTGCGGATGCGGATATCTATCCAAGTTCTAACCAAACTATATGTTGCTTAACCTCCCCAAGTGCGGAGTCAGGCGCTTCACCACCTGATCTATTTCTCAGTTTATATATTTAATGCATTTTATATGAATTTGGATTATTAATTTACATAAAATTCAGTGTTGTTTTCCCCATAATTAAATGTAAACATTGCCTTTTTCGTATTTTATGCCCATGTTTGCAGCTATTAGTTGTTTGTTTTTGTATAAAAAAAAAACTTATGACTTTTAGGAATAGTATGTAAAAGTAAACTAAGATTTCAACAGAGCCACACAATATAGTTTGTGACGTGGTATTTTTCACGTCCCAAGATTCGCCTTTTAACGGGCAAGATTTTTACTTTGGAACAAGGGTCAAAATACCTGGAAAAGAGCACTGTAATAATTTATTTTAATTTTGTCTATTAATTACGTTTATTTTTATTTCTTTGTTTTATGAGCAAATAAAGCACTTAATGGACAAGAGGGGAAAAACTTGGTCTGTAATTTGAATTGAACTTCGCGCCGACCGCCAGAGGGAGACAGCTGTCGGAGTGCCTAGATCGACAGTGGGTGCCTAGTTTTCAGAGTGCCACAATGGTTCTAAAAAGTTGGAATTTTGTTTGTTTGGCACCATTTGTGGACTCTAACCTCAGAAAAAATTTTCCCAAGTTAAAATGTATTTTCCAGTGTACGGAATGGCAGCTGCCGGGGCTCCTCAACAACTAGTCTCTTCAATGGTTTTTCAACTCGGCTGACGTAAGGTCAAGTGACTGAAGCCAAAATTACGTGATTGGCTGAAAGAATCGAAGTCAAGAAATTCTGGCGGTTCTTCCTCACGCTTGTTCCGAAGTTTCTCTCAGCTCGACACGAAATTGCGTGTCTTAATTAAAAAGTTTTATTTAAGTAGATTAAAAGATTCAATTATTTAAAAATGGCAAAAGCCCTTTCGGCAATTCCGGAAGAAGAGGTGAGTCTTTTTTGCTTTCCGTTAGTGACCGTGTAAAGTAAATTTCGTTTGTATAATTAACTTGACATTTTGAGGTTAGGATCCCGGGATTAACTTAATGTTGAAAGTTTAATAGTGCTCTTTCTTGCTCGGAATTGAGATTAATATGTAAAATTCAGAGATTTTTCTCCGATTCTCCCTTGTATCATTGTGTCGGGTTTTAAAGTGTTTAAAAGTGTTAAATTGAGACAAGTCGTTCTCTCTAGAAACATGTGCTCGGGAAAAATCGTTGAGGTGTCACTTCCGGAGTAAAATTTTCTAAGTTTTAATATCGAAAGATTCTCGTATAGTTCGGAATACACTTTGAGGAAAATCTCTGTATTATTAAGACATCTTTTATAAAAATTAAAGTATTAATTTTCTCTTCTTTTTCTAAATCTGAAATCTTGAAATGTATGAGATTGAAGCGTGACATGTGCTCATAGCGTCCCTTCCGGCCAACGAGCTTTACACTATCAGTGTATTAAAACTTATGTAAAAGCAAATTCTTGTTAATGTCTTTATTGATTGAAATTGTTAATCTCGTTTAATAAATTTTGTTTGCCGTACTTGGGGCAATTTACATTAAAATATCTGATCTTACAATGACATTTCTAACCTCGGACCTGCAACCTGATTTCCGGAAGTCTTTCATGCTCTTGAGTTATTAAAGTGATAATTAAAAATAAATTAAATTTTGTTAAATAAATAAAAATTAAATAAATAATAGAAATTTATGGATTAAACTTTATTTAGCTGGCGCCCTTGATTTTTAAAAGTCTTAAGTCTTAAAGATTTTGTTGTTTTGTGAATTGAAAATTCCGGTTTTATTAATTAAGAATAATTGCTTAATTGTGATCAGAGATTAGGCAATTACATTCTTACAAGTTCACCTTTCAGGGTCTCAGTAGTAGTAAGCATTTCCGTTTCTCAGTTCTCACATTTAGCACATCATCAAAGTGACATTAATTTGTACCCACTAGCATAGCGTTTTCGGACAAGTAGACATCCATAGAGCCAGGTTATATCATTCACCTTAATCTCAAATCTTATGAGTTGTTTGGTTTGTTTAGTTAAAATGTTGGTTACGACATCAGAGCACCACTTGTATGATGTTAGAGGTAACTTGATAAGGATCATCAGTTTGAATTGGAAGGGTCAGCGAGCCGAATTTGATAGACGAGATCGTAACCAATAAGGAGTGTCCCTTGAGTCCTGCGAGGACCAATGAGAACAACATCGACCGTATGGGTCACCGCGAGATGCCGCACGATAAATTTTGTGAGACCATTGATTGACCGAATAGCCGCTTGTAAAAGGAATTACTATGTCGACGAATTTATAGTCTTTGTGAACTGTTAAATTTCATGTTTTCTGAAGATATTCTCTTTTAGTTTGATTATTCAAATTTTCTCAGAACTTTTGACCTCAAACTTATCTGCCAATCACCAATCAATCTTTATTTATGTCTAAT
The DNA here is from genome assembly GCA_037103525.1 of Ganaspis brasiliensis. NCBI lineage: Eukaryota > Metazoa > Arthropoda > Insecta > Hymenoptera > Figitidae > Ganaspis > Ganaspis brasiliensis. Next base: position 765,903 of record JAZKLR010000311.1, read on the forward strand.
AAAATTAATGTTAATTGGAAGATTGTCAATTCAATCGTTTTTGCCAAAAACCCATTCCTGAGAAGAATGGTAGTCGATTTTTTTAAAGTAAATTTTTGTTAAGTCGGTTATTTGTTGAATCGTTATTTGCTTAAGCTAGTTGTTTTAGAAAAAGGTCTGACGCTCAAGAAATTCGTTAAAATTTGTAGGTAAATCAAAGATCATGAATAACTTTTTTTTGTAATTAAAGATTCTTTAAGCTAACTTTGTTAAGACCTCATGCGCTGGAGTCAACGATGGTAAAGAGTTTCATCTGTTATCTACGAAAAAACCCAGATAAGAGAACCCGTTTAAAAATCAATTGAGTTGGTTAATGCAATGAAATGATCTCAATTTTGATCCTTCTGTAAGTTCAAATTTTGTCCGCAAAGCTTAAAAAGCGATACCTCTGGATTAACTGTTTATTTTTTAAACATTATCTTCAAATAACGAGATTTCCTAACGGTCCTTCCATTCCTGGCATTTGTAACTTTCATATTGTTATTACAGTTGACAAACAAGTTGTGGTTGCTCGTAATCCAGATAAAATCGCGTCTATTAGCGAGTGGAATGTAACAAGGGCATTCTTAAAATCGAGAAAACATTCTACTAAATTTGTAGTTTACAAACAGAATTTAAAGTATTTTAACCTCATTCCCTTTTTTTATATTTTAAAAATTTATTGAACAAAACAACTGAGTCGTAGGTAAGGTTTGACAATAATTAAAAGTTGATATATTTTGAAAAATTTAAAAAATCAAATATAACTCTTGATGGATGGCAAATGAAATTATTCATTACCAAGAGGATCTTACAAGGCAGTTTTCCACTTTGAAATGAATTCTGAGCTCGAACAGCGTATGCAGTCGAGGACAGCAAAACAAGTTAGGCAACCTAAACTACATCGTTACAGAAAAAGTTTGGACTTCTGGAACAAGGTCTGAACGTGCTTGTGTTGTCAACAAAGCAATGAGAAAAGGGGACGATTCGTTCGTTCCTGTTTGAATAAGTAGTATAGTTACCAGCCTAATAATAGAGTAGCATTGTGACGACCATTGAATACAAAATTTTCACAGGACAAAGCTTAACTCAACCTGACGCATCAAACCACCATAAACACCTTACGCGTTTGCCTTTTACGAGGGTGTCGTTTCGTTTCCTTTCTTAAGCTCGTTTTCTTTTCCAGAATGACTGAAACAACATAATGTCTAATGCCCGTAAAGTGTGTTCTCTTTTCGCGAAGTCGTTGCTCTTTTTCAAAAATTTAAACTGTGCCGTTCCGTATCTTTAAAGAATATCCTTAATTCACAGATAATTTTTCGAATTTAGTTGACCGAAACAAGACAACTAAATTAAACTCACGGTAACTTGGTCGAAAAATAAGATAGAGAGTTGAAACTTAAAAATTTGAAAAGCTTATTAAATTCTACTTTAGGAAACATATTAATAACATTTTTTAGAAATTTCAAAAAAATTATATTAGTTAATAAGTTAGGGAAAAAATTCTTGAATTTTTTAATTATCGTTCAATATCTTTAACTCACTGTCTGATCTACAAAAATTATATGTAAAAATTAAAATTTACTTAATCTTTTTCGTTGAAATGTCAGCTTTAATTTGAGCTAAGAAAACTTAAAAAATATTAAGTAGTTTTCGAAAAATGATTAAAAATGTCCGAGCATGTTTTTCTAAATAATCACCGTCTCGCGCTGTCACCTCGTTCGTCGCCACAGGGCTGAGAAGACGTCAACTGAAGCCGGTGCCTAATGCTTGAAGCCTCTCATGTACTTTTTCATTTTTTAAAATACAGTTCTAGTCTAGTCGGTTCTTGTTTTCTTCTATAATAAGTTCTTTTAAAAAATAAGGTCTAGAATTGTATTTTAAAACACGAAAAAGTACATGAAAGGCTCTAGGCATTAGGTACATGCTTCAGTTAACGTCTTCTCAACCCTGTAACGACGAACGAGGAGAACAATATGACCGCGAGAGACAAGCCCCGCCGCGGCGATTATTAGGAAAAATTTGCATTTTTAGTCATATCTCAAAAACCACTTAATATTTTGCAAGTTTTCTTAGCTCAAATTAAAGCTGACATTTCAACAAAACAGGTGAAGCAAGTTTTAATTTTTTGATGTTCTTTTTGTAGATGTTAGTCCGAGACGCTGACGCGTAAGCCCTGTTTTTTTTAGACTGATATATTTCTTAAAGTTATGACTTTTTTTATATGAAACTTTTCAGAAAACTTCTTTGGATAAATAAAAAACTTTCTCGCTTTGAGTTCTTTCTGAAGGCAAAAACAAAAAATTTCCTTACTTACTACTTTTCAGTGAAACGTTTTCAAACAAGTTTCTATATTTATTAAAAAACAATTGAACATTAAATTTTTTTAACTTTTCAATCATTCAGTGGGCTTCACTGGACTCAAATGCGTAAGTATACCAAGTTTCATTTAATTTCATTAAGATTTACCCTAGACATGACTAGTTGTGTTTTAAAATTTAATTAAAATTGAGAACAAAAACTTTTCACTTTTTGTTTATTATTGTTCAAAATATTACTCCTATAAAAAAATTTTTAAGACGAAAAAATTGCACAATTTTATACTCTACAATGCTGTGTTTTTGAAAAATTAAAATTTTGAATTTATTTTTGGCACTTTTGCCGAGCTTGACAGGCTTGAAAACCATCAACCAAGCGCTGATCGAGCTATTTGATGCAGACGCTCAGTTACTTTCAATTTTTATAAAATTTTCTCAAATTTTAAATTATTTTCTTTAAATTTCAATAATCTTTAAGTTTATAGTATATTTCAGAAAATATGTTACTCGGTACACCTTCTGTTTGAAAAATGTTCGGAAAAACGACCTGAAATGTTACTCAACATTTATGGAGAAAAAAAATCTTATGATATTTTTTTTTTCAAGTAAATTTGTTCTGAAATATAGTTCTTGGAAAAGAGAACTTATTTTTCACACATTGCAATTATTTTAAATCACTTCTTGTGCTGCTGATAAATGGAAGTTATTTTCGAAAAAATAATATCAAAAATTCATCTCTCTCATCCGTAAATGGTTGGAAAATTGTTGACCTGATTGCGGTTTTATAAAACAGAAAAATAACCAGTTATTTGTAGCCATTTTTCTAGCTAATGAAACTATTTTAACTGAGAGTAATTTAAGGAAAATGCGGATGAAAAATGATGAAAAGGAAATCGTATTAATTTTCCCACAAATTGAAAGATTCCTGATATTCGAGGTTTGTTCGTACTAGCGGAAATTAAATTAGCTCTCCCTGAAAATTAGATTAACTAATTGAAAAAAAAACGGATCATAAGATTAAAAAGTTTAAAACACGAAAAATATAATTAAAACTATTTCATATTTTATCCGTTCATTTTGTCTATGCCTGCAATTTGTTATTAGGTGATTTTTTTTTTTTGTATTAAATTAGTTATATATTTTAAATTAAATGATACTACGTATATAAGTAATGCTTGATCGACGGGCATTCTGAATTTTTAAAATACTAAAAATTGTTCTAGTGATTTAGTTATTTTATTGCATTTTTTTTATTTTCTTAAAATATCAATTGCATTTTACAATAATTTATTCGATAATTTACTTCGCTTTCCAAACGTCTACTTCCAATTAAAAAATATTCTTCATTTTACAAAATTATTTTCATAAGTTGTAATTATCTTCTTCAATCTTGTTTTAATTTATTTTGTCATTTTTTAATTATTTTAATAATTTTCACATTATTGTCTACAAATTAGAATTATATTATTCAATTTTTTCAAATAACTGTATCATAATTTTAAAATTATTTTTCCTTTCTTCAATTAAATTTTTCAATATCGAATGATTGTTGCTTTATTCTGTATTTCAATAATTACGATTAATTATATTCAATTATTTTTTATTTCTTTTTTCAAATTGAAATTCCTTTAATGAATGATCAATTATGTGTTTGAATTTCTTCATTACTTTTTTCAGTTATCAATTATTTTTCTTAATTTTCAATAACGTTCATCAATCTGTCAATTATTCAATTAATTTGCAATTATTTTTGTAAATGTTTAATTGTATTCTTTTTATTGTAAACTGAGTTTACAAATTTCAATTATATTATACAATTTTTAAAATGTTTTCCTTCAATTTTCAAATATATTTTTTAAAATTTTAAATTATTTTTAATTATTTTTAATTAGTATCGTCAATTTTCATTTTTTTTCTATTAATTTTTTCAGTTTCTTATTATTCTTAATGCAAATTTTAATTATCCATATCAATATTTTAAATTATTGTCATCTACATACATTTATTTTTTTCCATTTTAAAATTGTTTTTTTTTTGCTCTAATTACTACATTAAATTTATTTATTTTCTTGAATTGTGAAATATATTTTTTAATAGCCCTTTCCATTTCAATTACTTTTTTTTGCACATGCGCAAAAACCTTCGGCCATAAGTTCGAGTTTCAATGAATTTCCTCTATTTGAAATATATTCCTTAATTTTACAATTATTTTCCTCAAATTGTAATTATTTTCATCAATTTTTATTTATTATTATTATAAGTTGGAATTATCACTCAGTCGTAACTTTTTATTTGTGTTCTTCAGTTTCTTGAAATATTTTTCTCAAATTTCAATTACTTTCATCAATTTTTATTTTTTTATTTTGACATCTTCAATTATTTTCTTCAGTTTTTAATTATTTTCTTCAAATTCAGATTGACTTTTCAAATTCCATTTATATTCTTAAGTTTTTCAATTTTGTCCTTTAATTTTTAATTATGTCTTTTAAAATTCTTCATTTTTTTATTATTGCGTGGTTATTTATTTATTTTCTTTAAATTACAATTTTATATTCTTCAATTTTCACAATTAATTTGATTAATACTTCAGTACTTTTCAATTATATTTTTCTTCATTCAATTAAGTTCTTAAATGTCTAATTATTATTAATATAATTTTTAATTGTCAATTTCAATATTTTTAATCATTGTCATACTTATCTAATTGTTTTAATACATTTTCATTTACTTTCAGAAGTATTAATTGTTATTCTAAATTATTCTTTTCAAGGTTATACATGAATACATAAATAAATAAATGTTAAACTAATTTCTTACATTTTGCAATCATTTTCGTCACCTTTCAATTCTTTTGTTAAATTGATTTCTTAAATTTCAAGTTTTTTGTTATTTAAAAATTAGATAATTCTTTAATTTGCAAATATTTTAAAAATTGCTTTAACGTCTCGGAACAAAATAATCCAATAAATACCTAACATCCAGATAATGTCATCAGTCCTTTATTTCAAACGCCTCAACGTATCGTCACAAAATAAAAAACGTCAACGTTTCGCCATACACATATGTAGGCCTCCTTAGGACAATAAAAACTAAAATTACATAAACCATTTCAATATACAAAAAAAATTAAAAACGTAAAATAAAATTTTCAGGTTATATGCACAAACATATAAAAGATTAATTATTTATCAAGTTACAATAAATTATAAAACTTACATAATAGTCAATAAACAAAAACATAAATCCATTGTTAATAAAATAAAATTAAACAACAGAAATCACAATAAATACGTCACATAATAAATATGGGAAAAAACACAACAATTTATCTAAGTCAACGTGTTTAAAATTTTGAGGTTAAAAATTAGTACATTCCGTCAGGTAATATAGAGCACTGCCATACCAACTTTTTTTTTTAAAATTCTGTTACAATCCAGCTTCTAATTTATGTTTCATAAAATTTTCAAAAGGAAAACAAGAACAGATGGTATACTAAAAATTATCTAAAATCACATTATATAAACTATTATAGTTTCTTTAAATCAGTAATTAAATTTAAACTATTCACTTTTTATTTTTTGATAAAAAACATTTCACCTACTAATATTTTATATTCATTATTTTCTTTATGTACATTTTTAATATTATTAGAATCAAACTCGTGAGTAAAACAATCATATTAAATCACATAAAGAAAATAATGAATATAAAACAGGGACTGACACGAAAACCGAATTCTGTTTCTGTTTTGAATTGTTGTGACGAAACAAAAATGTACAATCAATATTGTTTTGTATTGAACCTGAAACGAAAAGGCTCTGAATTACGTTTTCGTCTCATGCCCGAAACGAAAATCAGCTCCGAATTTCGTTTCAGTCTCATGCCCGAAACGAAAAGATTCTGAATTTCGTTTTCGTCTCCTGCAAGAAAAAAATTGTGTTTAAAATTGTTTTTGTGGAATTTTAAGCCTTTTTTATGAGAAACGAAAACGGAATTCGGAGCGGATTTCCGTTTCGGGCATGAAACGAAAACAAAATTCGAAGCCTTTTCGTTTCGGGCATGAGACGAAAACGTAATTCAGAGCCTTTTCGTTTCAGGTTCAACACAAAACAAAATTAAATTGATATTTTGTTTCAGTTTTTCAAAACCGAAACGAAACAAAAATAAAATATATTTTGTTTCGGTTTTCGTGTCAGTCCCTGATATAAAATATTAGTGGGTGAAATATTTTTTATCAAAAATGAAAAAGAGAATAGTTTAAATTTAATTGCTGATTTAAATAAACTGGGTGCAGGGAATGTCCCAAAAATCCAAATGGTCGAATTTCGAAAAGTCGATTCTCCAAACGGTTAAATATCCATTTTGTCGAATTTCCAAATGATCGAATGTCCAAAAGGTCGGATTATTTTTTTCATGTGAGTTTCCCATCTATGAAATGTGTCGGTATTGTAGATTGGATAAGTGCGCAAAATTTAAAATCATTATGGAAATTTTGAATTTCGCGCACTTGTCCAATCTACTATACCAACACATTTCATAGATAGGAAACTCACATGAAAAAAATAATTCGATCTTTTGGACATTCGAACATTTAAAGATTCGACAAAATGGATATCCGATCATTTGAAAATTCGACTATTTAGAAATTCGACAATTTGGATATTCGACAATTTGGATTGTCGACAAAGTGGATATTCAACAAAGTGGATATTCGAGAAAGTGAAAATTCGACAATTTAAAAATTCGATTTAATGAATATTCGACAATTGGGAAATTCGACAAAATGGACTTTCGACAAAATTGAAATTCGACAATTTGGAAACTCGAAATTTTGGACATTCGACAATTTGGAAATTCGACAAAGTAGAAATTTGACAATTTAGAAATTCGACAAAATGTATATTCGAAAATTTTGATATTCGACAATTTGGTTATTCGATCATTTGGAAATTCGACAAAATGGATATTCGACCTTTTGGGTTTTTGGGAAATTTCCTGCTCCCGAAATAAACTATAATGGCTTATATAATTTGATTTTAGATAATTTTTAGCATAACATCTGTTCTTGTTTTGCTTTTGAAAATTTTATGAAACATAAATTAGAAGTTAGATTGTAATAGAATTTTAAAAAAAATGTTGGTATGGCAGTGTTCTATATTACCTGACAAAATTTGAATGTACTAATTTTTAACCTCAAAATTTTAAATACGTCGATTGGCCATACCAAGGCCATATAAAGAAGAAGAGGAAGAACCGGAAGAAGAAGACGTTGACTTACACTGTAAAAAAATAAAAATTTATTACAGATATAATTGGTAAAAGGGTTAAAATTTTCTGTAATTTTACTACCTTAATTGCAGCGAAAGTGCAAATTTGAGGTAATGCTAGAGGGGATTTACGAACAAAAATTGTAATTTTACAGTTTTTGTTCGCACACTCACTGCGTTCAGCGTCGCAAGAGTACATGGCGCTGCGATCGCGCATTTCAGACATGCCAATCTTCTACATTGAATGTTGGTAATAAATGGTCACTGCATTCATTGTGTCTATTTTACAAGAAACTGTAAAAATACAAAAGTTTGTGACATTGCTTTTTCGAACGTAGTTTTACAATTTAAAAGTGAAATACCAAAGTTTAATTGTGGAAATTATGTTTTAAATTGCATTTTCACAGATTTGTATTTAATAATTACTAGAGCTGTGCAAAAAGCTCGAAACTCGAAGTCCGACCGAGCCGAACCGAGCCTAGCAGTCTTCGAGCCGAGTCGAGCTTAGCTCGGCTTTGTCGGGTTCGAGCCGAGTCGGGTTCGAGCCGAGCTTTCTTAAATACCCGAAATTTTTCGAGTACTCGAAAATGTACGGGTTCTCGAATGATAAGAGGGCCCGAAAATTTCGGGTCTTGAACGAGACCCGAAAATTTCTACATGCGCAGTAGAGTTCAAAGCTCCAAACAAATGCGCACTAGTGTTCCAAGCACTAAATACATGCGCACTAGTTTTCAATTCATTAAATACATGCGCACTAGTTTTCTATGCACTAAATACATGCGCACTAGTGTTTCACGCACTAAATACATGCGCACTAGTGTTTCACGCACTAAATACATGCGCACTAGTGTTCCATGCACTAAATACATGCGCACTAGTGTTCCACGAACTAAATACATGCGCACTAGTTTTCTATGCACTAAATACATGCGCACTAGTGTTCCACGCACTAAATACATGCGCACTAGTTTTCTATGCACTAAATACATGCGCACTAGTGTTCCACGCACTAAATACATGCGCACTAGTGTTTCACGCACTAAATACATACGCACTAGTGTTCCACGCACTAAATACATGCGCACTAGTGTTCCACGAACTAAATACATGCGCACTAGTGTTCCACGCACTAAATACATGCGCACTAGTGTTCCACGAACTAAATACATGCGCACTAGTTTTCTACGCACTAAATACATGCGCACTAGTTTTCTACGCACTAAATACAAGCGCACTAATGTTCTACGCACTAAATACAAGCGCACTAATGTTCCACGCACTAAATACATGCGCACTAGTTTTCTACGCACTAAAAACCTGCGCACTAGTTTTCTATGCACTAAATACATGCACACTAATGTTGCACACACTAAATACATGCGCACTAGTCTTCCACACATTAAATACATGCGCACTACTTTTCTACACACTAAATAAATGAGGACTATTTTTCTACGCACTCTATACTTGCGCACTAGTTTTCTATGCACTAAATGCATGCGCACTATTGTTCCACACACTAAAAACCTGCGCACTATTTTTCTATGCACTAAATGCATGCACACTAATGTTCCACACACTAAATACATGCGCACTAGTCTTCCACACATTAAATACATGCGCACTACTTTTCTACACACTAAATAAATGAGGACTATTTTTCTACGCACTCTATACTTGCGCACTAGTTTTCTATGCACTAAATGCATGCGCACTATTGTTCCACACACTAAAAACCTGCGCACTATTTTTCTATGCACTAAATGCATGCACACTAATGTTCCACACACTAAATACATGCGCACTAGTCTTCCACACATTAAATACATGCGCACTACTTTTCTACACACTAAATAAATGAGGACTATTTTTCTACGCACTCTATACTTGCGCACTAGTTTTCTATGCACTAAATGCATGCGCACTAATGTTCCACACACTAAATACATGCGCACTAGTCTTCCACACATTAAATACATGCGCACTACTTTTCTACACACTAAATACATGAGGACTATTTTTCTACGCACTAAATACATGCGCAGTAGAGTTCCATGCACTAAATATGTACTGTGCGTAGAAAAATTGTGCAATAGTAATTAGTGCGTGACAAACAAGTGCGCATGTATTTAGTGCATAGAAAAATAGTGCGCATGTATTTAGTGCGTGGAACACTAGTGCGCATGTATTTAGTGCGTGGAACACTAGTGCGAATGTAATTAATGCATTGAAAACTAGTGCGCATGTATTTAGTGCGTGGAACACTAGTGCGCATGTATTTAGTGCGTGGAACACTACTGCGCATGTATTTGAGTACTTTGAACACTACTGCGCATATATGGGTTGCTTAGTGAGCTAGAGGACCAAAACATGTTATGTAAGTTCAAGTTCCCGAAATTTTCGGGTTCTCGATTCATTCGGGTCCTTTTCGATTTTCGAGTTCTCGAATCATTCGGGTACCCGAATTCATTTGTGATCACATGTTGGTCGGGGGCTCGAAATTTTCCGAGTATTCGACAAATTTTTCGAGTTCGAGCTAATCTCGAACCCGGCTCGACTCAGCCCGAAAAAAGCCGGCTCGGCTCGGCTCGACATTTCGAGCTTTTTGCACAGCCCTAATAATTACCAATCGTTTGTATAATTTCAATATTGAATGTATTGAAAGTAGCAGACGAAATCTTACTTTGTTTTAGCGCGAACGCGTAGTCAGTCAGGCACGATATATTCGTAGGAGATGTAAATTATATTTTATCTTTAATAATAGTTTGCGATATATAGTTTATTCTCGCAAAAAATATTAACTTTGTTGGAAATAGCCCTAAACTTGATGGAAGAGTAACATGAATTTTCAATATTTCTAAATACATGTGTGGGTTGGCTGAGAGGCTTAATGGCACGGATTAGATTTACGTATGTAGGTTAAACATAAGGGTTTCGATCCCCTATCCTCCAAGATTTTTTCAATACGTTGAATAATTAATTACAGTTTTTTGTGAAATTACAATTTTATGTTGTAAATACACAGAAAAATAAAGTTCTACCAATTTCTGTAATTTTACAGATTTTGTCTGATATTCTACATAACCTATTCGGAAATAAGCTATTTTCACGTTATATCGCTACCTTCACAGTTGGTAATATTCGGTCCTACATTCAAGGTAGTAAATTTACAGGTTTTTTTTTTACAGTGATAGATAAATAATAAACTGTTGTGTTTTTGTCTATATTTATTTTATTATGTGACATATTTATTGTGCCATCTGTTGTTTAATTTTATTTTATTAACAATGGATATATGTTTATATTTATTATAACTATTATGTAAGTTTTGTAATTTATTGAAAACCAATAAATAATTAATCTCTTATGTTTGTGTATATAACCTGAAAACTGTATTTACGTTTTCAAGTTTTTCGTATATTGAAATTGTTTATGTAATTTTAGTTTTTATTGTCCTAAGGAGGCCTACATATATGTGTGGCGAAACCATCAGGCGAAACGTTGACGTTTTTATTTCGTGACCATACGTTGAGGCGTTTGAAATAAAGAACTGATGACATTATCTGGAGATTACGTAGGGGAGAGTGGCCATCAATGTACCAGTTTTTTCAATGAACCATTTCAATTTTCTCAGAAACAATTAAATAAAAATTCTCCTAATTTTAAATATAAATGAAGTTTGCGTAAACACACTACGTCCATAAATTTGAGACGTGTGGATTTACTCTTTACAGAGAAAATTGGAAAAAACTGTTTTTGATGTACTGAAGAAAAATTTTACCTAAAATACAAACACGTTTTTTAATTGAAATAAGGCCATTTAAAAATAAATGAACTTACGATTTATTTTGTATCGGGCCTGAACTACAATATTCTAATGAGATAAAGATTTTGAAATATTGGATTAAGTTATAAAAAACCATTTTTGTTGCAAATGTCATGTTGATTCAATGTACCGGGGAACAATCAACCACCTGGAATTTCAGTGTATTTTCGATTTCCAGAGTGGTATGCTTGATTATAAAACTAGGCATGCGTACAGCATGTTACAGCGATTGTTATCAGTACTTTTCTCAACATAGCAAAACTAAAATGCCATTTTAGCTAGTTAACTTAAATTTAAGGTATATTTATGTTATACATTATCAATTAAAAAGTGTTAAGTAACAATTTTTTGTAGTATTTGATAGAAAATAAGTTTATTTACAAAGTGAAAATTGCAATATTATTATTGTTGAACATTTTTAGTATTTTTATAGAGGTGGTTCATTGTGTACCCAGGTTGTTGCAAATGAAAATAGCTTGTTACTTTAGAAAAATCCTAAATTTTATTATTTAATCAAAATAAATCGTGTAAAATATGTGTGCATTACCTAGATAAGTGTTGTAGTTTTATATTGATGCAAAGAAGTGCTTGAAATTGGTGAAATTCAATAAGTACTATGACCTTGAAAAAAACCCGGTACATTGATAGCCACTCTCCCCTATTTATTCATGAATTACAAATATTTTCTGTAAGTTACAATCAGTTGACATAAATTCGTGTAGTCCTTTTCTGTTTTTTTGATTGTGTATTTTTATTTATTTTCTTTATTTTTATTGGTCTAAAACCAGTGTTAATCGTAAATTCATGTAGTTTTATCACACACATGTTACACAGTTATAAATTTTTTTTCCGTAATCTTTTTTCCTTTTATTGGAAAAGATTTTCTTTCAGAGACAAAGTTGGAAGAAAGTGTGTCTTAAAGAGGGAAAGATAACGAGACTTGTCGGTGTTCGGAGCTTCATATTTGTGTGTATGATGCCAATTACTTGTCTTTATGAGCCGTATCGAATAACGTCTCCTGCAGGTCCACCTTACACCCACATGACCCGAACGATGTCACAGGAGACATTTCTCTTTCGTCAAGGCTAATTTCTCCGCTTGTTAATTAGAGAAATAAGCTGATTCCTGAGGGATTACAGCTTGAGTCCTGAAGTGCCCTCTAATGACAAGGAAGGAGCTTATTGTTTGTTAAGCAACTCTCCGGACAATCATCTCCCATCAAAAGTCAAAATTCCGTATTATTAAACGATATTTATAGTTGCCTTATTGATAAAACCACTCAATTTTACAATATATTTAAGAAAAGTCTCTTTTAATGATTCAAATTCTCGAATAATTGAATTCATTAACGAAAGACTATAAACTCGAAATACAAATATTTTATTTTAAATAACTTATTTCTCAGAACTGCATTTTATCAAGTTCTAAAAGAGTCTATACAGTTTAAACTTTATTGAAAAGCTTTCTTCGTTATGAAGGATAAATGTTGTATAAATAAAAACTTAATTTTTAAAAGAACCTCGCTATAATTTGTTTGCAGTCACAGAGGAACATTAGTGAGTGCATTGAAAACTTTTTCAAATCAAGGAAAAGTTCTCTGACTCGTTAAAACATCAACTTCCTTATAAATTAGCTATCAGACCAATTATCAAGGTAAAAGGGATTTAAGCAGCTTCAAGAAATTTGAACTTTTCCCCAATTTTCTCATTGCTGCCTCTGAAGGTTCTGCTCTCTAGACACTGTAATAAGTCCAAAAATTGGAAAAGAAAAAACTAATTAAACTCCTTCATACCATCTCTTCAATTACGATTCAAAAGTTTCAGAATTTAAAATTCGACACATAAGCAATTTTTAGCTTAATCAGCTGCTGAACTGTAAGAAATTATCTTGAAATTATTTATTATCTTGGAATCTTTTAAACTTGACTGATTATACGAATTATCTGCAATTCTCAGCCGAGAGAACAATAATTGGATTAAAATTATTAATCCAGTGTAATGGAGTTGAATGTATTCTGAGAGTTGAATGAAAATCATGTCGAGTCAAAACTTTAGAAATACGATTTGAGTCTGAAACGTTCGACGCAAGACCCACACAGTTGCCAATGGGAATGAGAAAACGGATTGGTTCCGGCAAATTACTGCGGGAGAGCGGAATCCGATCACACGACCATGTAGCATTCCCAATGGGAATTTCAAAATGAATTTCTTTTAATTAAGCGATCCTGAAAAGAAGATTACCACAGCTGCACTAACTCCGATAGGAATTGTATCGCGAGCTGTGGGTTCACGCTGCGAAAGAAATTACACAGCACTGGATTAACCCTTGAATATAATTCCGTGCCTTAGATTTTCCGCAAGGTCGAAATCATTCTCTGCGGGAGATAACAAATTTTGAAAACTCGTTTTATAATTGGCAATATGATGCGGAAAGTGTGTAAAAGAGATTTAACTTATTATTAGCACCGGGGCACAAAAAAAAATTTTCCAATGCCAGCAGAGCCGTAACTTAGGTTTTTCGCGCCCGGTGAGAAATAAATATTTTGGCGCTCCCCCCCCCCCTCCCTATATTCCTTAGAAAAATAGAAGTTAAAAAATATGTTTAATCAGGAGCAGAGACTTGTAAATTTTTGCCATCTGCACACTTAATGTTGACCCACAGTGGGAGGGGGAGAAGAGAAATAAAACAGTATTAAATTAAAGAGTTTCTTAATTATCGTAATTATTTTAACGCAAAAGTTGACAATTTATTTCATTTCGAGTAAATTTTCGGAATTAATAAACAAATAATCAAAATAATATAAAATTTGTGAAAATCATTACAAATTAAACTAGGTGAGAATTATGTCCATTTCTTGGACATTTCGCTTCCAAATAAACAAAATAATAATAAGTTACGAATTCTTGATCAATTATAAATGTTATGTAGGTCAATCGATTCGTTTTGAGATAAGGAATATGATTTTTGTATTTTTTAAGTTGTATTTTTAGCATGAAAAAAATTTTTGTCAAAAAACGATTTTTTCAATGAAAAAAGGTGCTCAAAAAAATTTGATTGGGTATATTCAAAAATCCCTGTGTCCAAATGTAGATATTCATGAGCTTAACATGTCATCCAAATTTTATTGAAATCCATTAAAGCATTCTTGAGATATCTTGAACACAAAAAACGCTACACACAAACACACACACATACACACACACATCTAGACATTTGCTTTGGAATGAAAATTTACGCTTTTTAGATGAAAATAAGTCGATTTAGACTATTTTGGAAAATCGAAAATTTTACCGACCACAAAGCTTCGTCTATGAGGAAGCAAAAAAATAAAATAAAAATTGACAAACTTGATTGAAATTTAAGAAAAATAATTAGAACATTGAAAATTGTATTCAATAACTTAGATTTGACATAATAAATGAAAATTTAGGATATAAATTGAAAAAAAATTAATATATCTAATTAAAAGGTGGCCAAAATAAATGCAAAAAGATAAAAGAAAATGAAAATTGAAAAAACTAATTGAAAAATCAGGTAAATATTTGGAAATTTAGGAATTCAATATTGAAGAATGAAATTTGAAAATAACTAAAATTTGAAAAAATTGATTGCAAATGATAACAATAATAATTGAAAATTGAAGGAAATTATTTAAATTTGAGAAAAATATTTTAAAATCTAGGAAATTAATTGAAGAATAATGAAAGTAATAAAAACTCCTTGCAAAGTAATAAAAATAACGAAAAATTGAAGACAATAATTTTAGTCTGTTAAAAATAATTGACAAAAATAACAACATATAGTTATAATAAACGAAAATTATAGCAGAATAATAAAAATAATTGTTAATTAAAAAAATAATTGAGATTAGAGATAAATAATCAAAAAAATTTAGAGAATTTAGTAAAAAATAATTGAAAATGACAAAAACTAATTTAAAAATTATAAAAATGATTGAAAATTGAAGAATTTAATAAAAATTTGTGAAAAAGTAATTGTAAAAATTACAGAATATATTTGAGATAAGCAAGACTACTTGAAAAATGATAAATATAATTGGAAACTAAAGTAAATTATAAAAATTTAAAAACCAAAATTGAGAAAATTACAAAATTTATCTGATTTTTAAAAAAGTGATTCAAAATCCAAGAACACCATTGAAATACTTGAAAAATACAAAAAACAAAACACATATATTTTGTAAAAATAATTGAAAAATGACAAAAGAAATTGAAAGTTAATTAATAAATAATGAAACTAATTTTATATTGAAGGAAATAATTTAAACTGAAAAAGTTTTATTTGAAAATGTAAAAGAAAATAATTGAAACTTGCAGAAATTTGGAATTTAAAAATTAGAGAAAAATTGAAAAATAATGAGAATCATTGAAGAAAATTTTTGAAAAATGATTAAAATAGTTGAAATTTGTAGATATAAATTGCAAACATAAAAAAATAATTTTAAAAAATACAGAATATTTGTAAAGTAAAAGTATTACAAAATGATTTCAAGAATTTTAAATTCAGGAAAATAATTACAACAGTATAGAAATAATCGAAAAATTATTAAAGAAAATGGAAATTTCAGATATATTATTGAAATTTTCGGAATTAATCAACAAAGATTCAAAATAATATAAAAATTGTGCAAATAATGCAAATGAAAAAAAAATAATTAAAAATTGACGAAGTATTTGAAATGTGAGAAAAAAAAATTGAAGACTGATTAAAACATGAAAAAGTGGATGCAATAACTTAAATTTGAGATACTAAGTGAAAATTTAGGAAATTTATTAAAAAATAATTAATATATCTAATTAAAAGGTGAAGAAAATAATTGCAAAAATATAAAAGAAAATAAAATTTGAAAAAAATAATTGAAAAATGAGATAAACAATTGGTAATTAAGGAATTTAATTGAGGAATGAAATTTGAGAATAACTAAAATTTGAAGAAATTGATTGCAAAATGATAAAAATAATAATT
This sequence comes from Ganaspis brasiliensis, assembly GCA_037103525.1. Classification (NCBI taxonomy): domain Eukaryota; kingdom Metazoa; phylum Arthropoda; class Insecta; order Hymenoptera; family Figitidae; genus Ganaspis; species Ganaspis brasiliensis. Next base: position 782,318 of record JAZKLR010000311.1, read on the forward strand.
CAAAATTGAAGAATATTATTAAAATTTGAAAAAAATATTTTAAAATCTAAAAAAATAATTGAAGAATAATGAAAGTAATAAAAAATCCGAGAAAATATTTGCAAAGTACATAATAAAAATAACGGAAAATTGAAGACAATAATTTTAGTTTTTTAAAAAAAATTGAACAAATTACAACATATATTTATAAATAATGATAGAAAATAATTTTAAATTGAAAAAATAACTAGAATTTGAGATAAATAATAAAAAAATTCGAAAATAAATAAAAAAATAATTTAAAAAAACAAAAATTAATTGAAAAATAAATTTTATAAAAAAATAATTGATAGAAATAATTGTTAATTGAAGAAAATAATAAAAATTTGTAAATAATAATTGAAAGAATTACAGAATATATCTGAGATGATAAGACTACAATTACAATTATAGGTATATTATAATTCATCGATCTTCAATTAATTTGAAATTTCATGGTTTAAAAATTTAATTAATCCTCGCTTTGAGAATAATAAATTTTAAATTATTTTAAAAATTTCTTCAATTTTTAACAATCTTTTACTATTATGATTTCAATTATTTGCTACAATTTTCAGCTATTTTTATCATTATTTAAATTTTTTCTTTCAATTCTAATTATTTTCATTATTTTTTAATTTTTCCTCTAAATTATAAATTCAATTTCCGCAAGTTTCAAATATTTTCTTCAATTTTTTCAACTAAATAATTTAAATTTAAATTTTAAAATTTTAGAATTTTGAATCAAATTTATAATTATGTTTATAAATTATAAAAATTGTAATTATGTTTATACTTATACTTATTCAAAACTTATGATTTTTTTTTCAACACTTAGATTTATCTTTTGGTTTTACTTACTAATTTTCTTTTCTCTTTTTATGTAATAACGGGATCTTTTCATTTTTATGTTTCAAATAAATAAATAAATTAATTAATTAATTGATGAAATTTTTTCTTAAAAACTAAATTTTACTAAATGAACGAATTATTTCCTTCCTATTAATAATCATTATATTTATTGATTTTAAAAGTTTCTTTAAAATGATGTTTTAAATACAGTAAATAAACACTTTCTGTCTAATAAAATACTTACAATTAGTAACATTTATAATAATCAAAATTCGAACTGCCTAAAAAAGGAATATAATTTTTTTTATTAAAAAAAAATATATATATAAAAAAATGTTGCGCCCCCCGAAGACTGCGCCCGGTGCCACGGCACCACCCTAGTTACAACACTGCAACACTGCAATATTTTTGAGGTTAGGAGGAAAAATTCAAATTAATCCGGAATATTATTATATTATAAAATTTTCAAAGACTAAAATTAACAAACAGGTTTCATAATATTGAAAGCAATTTGCATAATGTAAGGCAGGAATTAACCCAGGAAACTATTTTCAGTATAATCAACATTTAAATTTTAACTGTTCATTTTTGGTGACAAATTCAAAACTTTAGCAGGAACAAATCTAGATTAAATCACCAAATAAATTAAACTCCACATGGGCCTGAAGCACAAAAAAATTTCAGGGCCCCTTCTAAAAGAAGATCAAAAAAAAATTTCTACAGTTTTATCTTATCAGGGTGTCTAGCGAATAATCATTTTAAAATTTCCGGATCGCAAGTCATAATTTTTCCGGATCTGTTTATTTATTTTTTTTATTAATAACTGTACAATTTTATTATTAACAAGGTTTAAACGAAACATTAATATTCATTCAAAAATATGTACGAAAACAAAAAACAGACAAAATTAAAAAAAAAAATTAAATATTAGAAATTATACAGAAAAAAATAAAAATTTAACAAAAAAATAAATAAATTTTAAAAACAGTCAAGAAGTCTGATGAAATAACAAAAATTGAGAGAATTTATTAAACAATATAAAAAACTTTAAAGAATGGAGAAAATCTTCAAAGAATCTAACAAAATGTGAAAAATGAAATTTTACAAAATATCTTCAAAAATTACAAAATTTTAATAAAAACAGTATTATGAATGAGCAGATAAGAAAGTTAGGGATAATTTACATTGAAATGAAACAATTAAAGCAAAAACATGTAAAAAATGTAATAATTGAAAAACCTGTCAAAAATAAATAAATTTTTCTTCTCGGGTATAAAAAAGGTAAAAAAATCATTGAAGGCAAAAGGGGTAAAATTAATAAACATGTTAATAATGTTATTAAATATTAAACAGTTCAAGAAACATTGATTAAATTGCATTTTTTAAATCAAATTACCACGCGGTAATACAAGAAAAAAAAACTTTTTTAAAACAAAAAATTAAAACTACAAAAAAGAGGAAATAAAGGTTATAAAGAAGTTAAAATATTGACGGATATGTTTTTTTAAATTATAAAAATAAATAAAATAATCAGTAAAAAAACGGAAAAATGTTACTAATGAAAAAAAAAATACATTTAAAAACCTGTTTTGAAAACTAAGCAAAAAAGAAAAAACAATAATTTCTTTTAAATGAAAAACTAAATAAAAACGATTAAATAATTTTGAGAAAAGATCAAATATTTAAAAAAAAAAGAGAGAAATTATGATCAAATGAGAAAATTTATTATAAGATAAAGTTTACATAAAAGTAAATAAGAGAAGAAAAGTCTTTAAAAATTATAAAAATTAATAAGATATGCGACAAATTATAAAAAATCGAATACATGTTTAAAAAATCATTAAATTGAAAAAAATTATATTTCCCCACCTCCTAATTATAATAATAATAAATGAATAAAATTAATCACTGAAAAAGTATATACATTTTTATAAATATTTTAAAAATAAAAATGTATAAAATTAACTGAAGTTAATTATATTATATTTATTATATTATTATATATTATATTTATTCTTAAGTTTTGAATTTGTTTTTTCAATTTTCCATCATTTGTATTATTTTTCTCAATTTTTAATTGTTTTCTTCAATTTTTTATTATTTTTTATAATTTTTAATTATTTTCTTTAATTTCAATTTTTTTTATTTTGATTTTTTGCGTGCCTAGGTGCTCTCGTTATTGTTGCTAAAAATTAATATTTTACTATTATAGTTGAATATGACTGGCCAATCAATCCTATTTAAAAAAAATAATACTAGAAATTGAAAACGCAATTTTACCAGAAGCTTTTAAAAACTTCTAAAAGAGAAAAATAATTACTATAAAGTGAAAAAAAAATAGTTTAAAATATATGGGTCCCTAATTTTGAGTTGCTATCATTTTGTTTCAATTAAATTGAAAAATTTACAATTATTTTCTTCATTTTTTTTTAAATTGTAAATTTTTATAGATTTTGTCCTATATAAATAAGCGTATTTGTTTTTAAATATTATATTAAAAATATGTATCATATGGTTAATAACACAATTTGCAGAAACTAATCGTTGCTAATTATACAAGAATATTTCCTACAAAATGAGCATTTTAAATAAAAAAATCATTAACCAATGGAGTTAATTGTGTGTTTATTATTTATAATAATATAGACCACTCAGAACACTCTAACTCCCATTACCTTCTGCACAAACTGCAAAAGGCGAACGATCCTCGAGTACTGGCAAGATCAAAAAAAATGATCTAACCAGCAACCTCTCACGCTCAGAGAGAAGAGCTTCTGCTCATCATCGTGGCTGCATCGACTCCACTTTTGGGTAGAGAGGACGTGAAGATATACTACAGAAATGATCCTGTGAAGTATGATCTTGTCTTTTCTCTTCCACGGCTCGACCTTTATATACTATTTGGTCAGACTCGTTTACGCGAAAGAGTGCAATTTGCCCTCTGGCGGACGTCACTTGTACTTACTACTTCCCGTTCGTAAGCGCGTTAATATTACTAGAAATAAAAGGAGAATTTTATTGAAATACGAAAATAACTGAATAATTATATTGAAGATTAAAATAACTGAATTTTAAAATTAATTTTAATTTTTTATTTTAAATTTTCAGTTCAATACTTATATGACAAATTTGTAAAAAGTATAAAATAAAAATGATAAGTCAAAAGAAAAAAAATGAAATTTCCAGAAAATTACGAAATAACCTGAAAGTGAAGAAAATAACTTGATATCAAAAAAAACATATTTGCAAAATAAAAAAAAATTGAATGCTGTACTTTGTACTGAAATCTCTAGATATAAAGAAGAAATAGAATTTGCTGAAAAGATTACTAAATTTTTTAATTAAAATCTAGAGAATGTTACAAGCTTTCCAAAACTAAAGATGATTTATACTAAAAAATAAAAAAAAATTGAAATTCGAGAAAAATTATTAGAAAAGGAAAATTATTCCTACAAGTAAAAAAATTTGTGGAAATTAAAAATATTACTGTAAAATCAAGAAATAATTAAAAAGCAAAAAAGAAACTAATAGCTGACTTTTACTATGAATAAATGTAAGAATATAAGGAAAACAATACTTGTATACATTATAGGTATGAAAAATTTAATTTCTTATTAAGAAACTTAATTAAATATTTTTAAAAGTTTGTGGATTCAATTTTAAAATATTTATAAGTAAATACAAAACTTTTGCTTAGATACACACATACAACAATCACAAAACTCCCTCTATGGGGAAGCAAAAATAAATATAAAAATAAATTTTATATAAAAAATAAAAAAAAAATGATTGGACAGTTTTAAAATAACAGGTAAATGAAAGAAATATCTAAAAAAAAAAGATATGATTTAAAAATGTTATTTATGAACAGGACTAGAAATTTTAAAAAATTATTATGAAAAGAAAAGAAAAGCCACTGAAAAATGAATAAATGTTTGTAATAGAAATTTTAGGGATAATCACTAAAAAATTTTAAAAAATAACTAAAATTTGTAATAAAAAATAATTTAACAATTTCCAAATTAACTAGCAAAATAAAACGCGCGCAAGCGCGTGATTAGTTTTTCGTACATTTTAGAAATTATAAAATACAATAATAAATGTAAAAAATCGGTAAATACTATTTATCTAATAAGAAGAAATAAACATTTTAAATATAATATTTAAAAATCAATTAACATAAATAAAATAAATATTTATTTAGGACAAAATTTATAATATTTTAGAATTAAAAAGTATTGCAAAGAATAATTGAAATTAAACAAAATAATCGCAAATTTTGCAAATTAATTGAAGAAAAAATGAAATCAATTAATAATTGGGGAAAGTAATTTAAACATTCATAAAAATGTTTCAAACATAAAGAAAATAATTAAAATTTGAGAAATATACTTAAAAATCTTTAAAGTAAATTAAAACAAAATTGAATATTGAAAAATTAGAGAAAATAATTGAAAATTGAAAAATGGTTTAAAATTGAGGTAAAAAAATTAAAATTTAAAAAAAAAAATAATTAAAATTTGAGAAAATAATTAAACAAATTACCTAAAATATTTTAAATAAAGGAAAGTTGAACAAAATTTGAGAAAAATACTTAAAACTTTCAGAAGTTCATTGAAATAAAAGAAAATAATTAAAAATTAGAGAAAATAAATCAAAAAAGATAAAAATAATTTAAAATTGAACAGAACAATTTTTAATTAAAGAGAAATAAGTAAAAACTTTTTGGCAATTATAAAAAAGAACGAGAAAAAGAACGAAAGTAATTGAAAATTGAAGAAAATAATATAAAAAATAATATAAATAATGAAAGAATTAAAAAGTCAGATAAATAGTTAACAATTTTTGAAATTATGAAACAAATGTAAAGAATTGAAAATTAAAGGAAATAAATTTTGGAAAATAATGGAAAAATGTTTTTAAATTTTAAAACTTGACGAAAATAATTAAAATATGGTATAAACAATGATAAGTTGTAAAAAATAAATGACATTTAAGTGTAATAAATGAAAAAACTACAGAACTTTTTTTAAATAAAGAAAAAATAATTTAAATTTGAAAAAAATACATGAAGATCTTAGAATTAATTAAAAAAAAGAAAATAAATAAAAATTGGAGAAAAGAATTAAAGAAATAAGCTAAAAGTAATTGAAATTTACCATAATTAATAAACAAATTTTGAAATTATGAAAACAAATAAAAATAAATAAAAATTGAAGAAAACAATATTGCAATTTTAGAAAAATTCTTAAAAGTCTTAGAAAATAATTTTAGAAAATGAGAAAAACTAAAAATTATAGAAAAGACTGAAAGAATGCTAAAAATAATTGAAATTTACGATAATTAATAAAATTTTTTGAAAGTTATGAAAACAAATAAAAATAATTAAAAATTGAAGAAAATAATAGAAATTTGAGAAAATTACTTGAAAAAATTTTAGAAATTAATTTTATAAAATGAGAAAAACTAAAAATTGGAGAAAAGTCTGGAAGGAAGCTAAAAATAATTGAAATTTACGATAATTAATAAAAAAAAATTTGAAATTCTGATAACAAATCAAAGAAAATGAAAATAATTAGAAATGGTAGAAAATATTTGAATTTTCAGAAAAATACTTAAAAATCTTAGAAAATAATTTTAGAAAATAAGAATAATAATTAACAATCGAGAAAAATAATTGAAAAATGATAAAATTAATTTAAAATTGAAAAAAATAATTGAAATATGCTGAAAATAATTTAAGATTGAGAAAGAAAATTGAATTATGATGAAAATAATTTAAATATGAAAAATTGAAAATATTCAATAAAATTTGAGAGAAATAACTGAAAATATCATAGAGTATATGTTTAAAAAAAATAATAATTACAAAATCACTTAAAAAATTTTAATTAAAGAGAATAATTAAAAAATCCCAGAAATAATGAAAATTGATGAAAATAATTGCAATATCGGATAAATAATTGAAATTTTTAAAAGTAATGACTAGATAATGAAAATAATTATAAATTGATGAAAATAAAAAAAAATGCATAATTTATTTTTAAGCAAAAGAAAATAATTAAAAAAATCATTATATAATGGAAAATTCATGACAATAATCTAAATTTGAGATAATAACTGAAAATTTAGGAAATGAATATGCACATGCGATTGCATGTGTATATATTTTAAACTTCTTCAAAAATTATAATAAATTTTTAAAGCATTTTGGAAACTTTTTTTTTACACAAATGTCAATTAAAAACCAGTACAAAAAAAAATAACAGGAACTAACTTCACTTCACTTTTTTAAACGTGGACAGAAAAAGATGAATAAATATTAATACTAACTAACTTCACTTCAGACTTTAAAACGTGGACAGAAAAATATGAATAAATATAAATACATACTGACTAACTTCAGGAGTTTACGGAGATTATTATTATTATTTCACAATAATATTTTATTTCCTTATTTTTTTCTTTCCTTTTAATTATTATTTTAAACTTCATTTATTTTCTTTTTTAAAATGAGATTCTTTATTCTTAATTCAAAACTTTTATTGGAAAATTTATTTTCCGTACAAAATAAATTGAAATATTAATTTTTAAATGATTAAGATTCATCAAGTATTTATAAACTTGAAAAGTTGTAATTAAATAAAATTTTTGAAATTGTGTTTTCTTGTAGAAAAGTTAAAAAACTAAAATTATTGTTTGATTCACAAAATTAAAAAATGTTAATAAATATTATTTATTAAATTTATTACTTATTAATATTAAATTTAATGACAAAGATTCAAAATTGTTTTACAAATTATTTTAAACATTAAATGTGTCCACGGCGTTAATTCAAATTTAGTTTCTTCAACTCTCAACGGAGCGCTAGTGTCGCAGCAAAGGGGGACTTATGAGACGACGCTCTTTGTATCTCGTGTAACAGGTGTTGTTGTTTCTTATGGTTAAATCTCAATGTGACAGTGTGTGTTATAAACTTGTGTTAAAAAGAAACTTTTTGAGATGACAGGCCGAGAAGTGATCGAGAATAGTGACCGGTTCAATGGTGAGTCTTCGCATTCAATTATTTAACGGTGAAATCAGTTCTGCGAACAATTATAAAATCAGTGTTCAACGTCGTTTTGTTTGGTTCTGTGAAACAACACGAACTTACAATAGAGCAATTCCTGAAATTTCCCGCCTAAATAAGACTATTTATATAGAGTTCATGTTTCAATATTCAAGTATTTTTTGGCTTAAAAATTTTGTAGTAAATTTAGCACTCTAGTCCAACGTGTTGCCGAATTGCAGGGGCTCGAATTTATCTTTTGTTTGCCCACGTGAATATTAAAGTGTAAATAATAAGTGATATATTCGGGTTTTAAAAAACAGTGAGTGTTTCGAAAAGCTCTTATTTTAAGTACATTTTAACAAAATGGCAATTGTTTTTAAAAAATTATTAGGGTTAACTTCATAAAATAAAACTTTGAATAGAGATTCTTTACAATTGTATTATTAATAATATCTTTATTAAAAGTTTCAATTCATGAAATTAACCCTAATAATTTTTTAGAAACAAATGTCATTTTGTTAAGATGGTTAAGATGTATTTAACATCAGAGCTTTTTACAACACTGCTTTTTTAAATTTTTAAAAATTTTGTTCTATAACACAGGTTTTGCTTATATTTACATTTCAAAACAAAAACATACATTGTAATAAAAATTCATAATTAGTTTTATTTCAAGACTTTTCTTTTCTAAATGCTTTTAGAAGAAAAGTGGATTTCATTGATCCTCTTTCAAAGGACTAAGTAATTAACCAAAATATTGACATTTTTCATTTCAATATGTTAAAAACCATCCGAAAAAATGTTCATTTTTGTATCCTAAAGCTAATACATATTGTTTCTAATTTGTACCATTGTTAAAATAATAATTTAAATTTACCTACCTGCATAAGTGTAAATTTAAAGAGTTTTAAAATTTATTTTAATCAAAACAAATTAATTATATATAAAAAGAAAATTTTTTCTTCTAGAATCGGGCACAAGTAAATATTCTTATGAAAAATATTTTTCACCTTGGAAGACAATTTGCATTAAAATTGTGATTTAAAAATAATAATAAAAACATCGAATTTATGAGTAATTTTATTTTTAAGTTTTTAATTGAAATTACTGTCCTTTTATTATTTCTCAACATTTTATATATTTCATAACGGATTTTTAAAAAAGAATAAATTAATTCACTTTTTTGTCCAATCAGAAAAAGTGTAATAATTCAATTACTTATAAAGTTATAAAACTTGATATTCTCTTTGCTTTCATTTTAGATAAATGACGGTTCAAAATAAAAGTTTAAATCCCTATGAGTTCGTAAAAAATATTATAACAAGATTTCATCACCAACGTTTTCTTTTTTTATACCGAAAAAAAATTACTTGCCCTTAAATTATGAGACATGTTTCTCTATCTTTCAGAAAAAGTTTGCGCAATAATTTCTTTTTTAGCTCAAGAAGCAAACAAATTGAAAAAAAATAGAAGTGTAAAGTGGATAATAATATGAAAATAAGGTTAAAAAATCTAAAAAAAATTCTATTTTTACAACGAAATTGTCACATAAATGCAAAAAATACTTTCTATAAGAAAGAAATTTATAAAATTAAAAATTATTGGGAGTATGATATTAAAATTTGAATAAATAGTTGTAAAAAAGGTACGTATTAACGTCTAACCTAAATTTTATTGCCCGATTTCAAGAAAAACATTTATTAATTGAATATTTTCTTGAAAACAATCAATGTTTTTTTAACAAACTTTTTTGCATTTGATTCGTCAATTTGTTAATTCAAAACTGGTTTCCCAATTTTTCTTTAAATCGTATACTTTTTTCACAGTTAACGTTTAAAGAAAAAATGCACTTTTGATGTAACCTTAAAGTAGCACAATTTTTTTTATATTTCTTGTTAATATGTAAGTTTTGCTAAACAAATTATTATTTTTCCAGTAAAACATATCAATATGTCAAAACTGTTTTCTTAGTTTTGTTTCAAATCACCAGTAAAATCTTTAAATTTGTTTGTTTCCAGGGTTTGTTTTTTTCTACTACCGGGAAAACCGGGAAATTAAATTGACCGGGAAAAACCGTAAATTTTCAGTCAAACCGGGAATTTTTTTTCTGGGCTAATAAATTTGACTAATATATCAATTTGTTTTATAAATAAAGATGATAACTTTATGCATTTTGAACTAATCTGATTATGCGTTTTAATTTTGTGTAACTATGCGACAATTATGCAATTGAAAAATAAAAAATATACATTAAAAACTAAAACATAATATACTATATTCTCATGAATTATAGATGCTTGTCTACTATTTCTTTTTCTTAACGCTAACAATACCGCAGAAACAATGAAAGACATTAAACATGAAACAATCAAATTATTATGAAAAAATGTAGATAGAACTTCAGTTTTTTTATTAGACCGTACATTGCATAATAGTTTATATAATTATTGGCAATTCTATTGTGTGCTTTCAATTATCAATTATTTTCATCATATTTCAATTATTTTCTTCGATATTCAATAATTCTCGGCTTTTTTCAATATTTTTTGTTCAATTATCGATTACGTTCTTGAATATTCAATTCAATTCTTCAATTATTCAACTATTTTCAGAATTTCACAATTATTTTCTTCAATTGACAATTATTATTTTAAATTTTTAATTATTTTCTTCATTTTTCTGCAATTTTTGTCAATTTCTGATTAATTTCTTTACTTCTGAAATATTTTCTACAAATTTCAATTATTTTAATAAATTTTTAATTATTTTCTTCAACTCTAAATTATTTTTTTCAATTGCCAATTATTTGATACATTTTTCAATTATTTTCTTCAGTTTTCAATTATTTTCATCAATTTTTAAATATTTTCTTCAGATCTCAATTATGTACTTCAATTTTTAATTATTTAATTAAATATTCAATAATTCTCGACTTTTTTCAACTATTTTTTTCAATTATCATTTATTTATTTTAAATCTTAATAACTCCTCCAATTTCAATTATTTTCTTCTATAATCAATAATTCTCGGCTTTATTCAATTTTTTTTTTAATTATCAATTATATGTTTTTGAAACTTCAATTACAATTCATTAATTATTATTCAACAATTTTCATAAAATCACATTTTCTTCAATTTCAAATTATTTACTACAATTTTTAATGGATTTCTTCAAATTACAGTTACATTCTTCTTTTTTTTATTGTTTTCTTCAAATTCTATAATTCCTGGTTTGCTCAATTTCTTTTTTCCTCAATTATCACTTATTTTCTTCTACTTTTAATCCAATTGTTCAATTCTTGAATTATTTTCTTTAATTCTCAATTATAATTTTCGACATTTAATTACATTCTTTAATTTTCAATTGTTTTTTTCTCAATATTCAATAACTCTAGGCTTTTTACAATGTTTTTTTTTTAATTCTCAATATTTTCTTCAATTTTTAATTATTTAATTCAATATTCAATAATTCTTGACTTTTATCAACTATTTTTTTCAATTATCATTTATTTATTTCACATCTGAATAACTCCTCAAATTTTTCATTATTTTCTTCTATAATCAATGATTCTCGGCTTTTTTCAATATGTTTTCTCAATTATCAATTATGTTTAAACTTCAATTCAATTCATTAATTATTATTCAACAATTTTTATAAAATCACATTTTTTTATTATTGTACTTATAGTACAAAGGGCCCTTCATTATGCCCGTTTATGTATTAAATGAATAAATAAATAAATTATCTTCAATTTCAAATTATTTTCTATATGATTTTTCATTAATTTCTTCAAATTACAATTACATTCTTCATTTTTTATTGTTTTCTTCAAATTCTATAATTCCTGGGTTGTTCAATTTCTTTTTACTTCAATTATCACTTATTTTCTTCTACTTTGAAACTTTGAATCCAATTGTTCAATTCTTTAATTATTTTCTTTAATTCTCAATTATAATTTTCGACATTCAATTCCATTCTTCAATTTTCAATTGTTTTTTTCAATATTCAATAACTCTAGGATTTTTACAATGATTTTTTTTTAAATTCTCAATTATTTTCTTCAATTTCCAATTATTTTTTCATATTTTTTTCAATTTTCAATTTCTTCTCAATTTTCTTTAATATTTAACAATTCTTAGCTTTTTAAAATTATGTTTTTCTTTTAATTTTAATGTAAATTCATAATTTTTAAATTATTTTCACCAATTCGCAATTATTTCCTTCGATTTCTTAATTTTTCTGCTGTTTTCAAATATAGTCTTCAATTTTTCAGTACTTTCTTCAATTTTCAATTATTTTCGTTAATTTTTAATTATTTTGTTCAATTTTCAATTGTTTGTTTCAATATTCAGTAATCTAGACTTTTTTCAATTATTTTTTTTCAATATCAGTTATTTATTTCATGTTTCAAAACCTTCTTCAATTTTCAATAATTTTCTTCTATTTTCAATTTAATTGTTCAATTATTTCTTTTCATTCTCAATTAATTTCATTTAAATAACAATTCTATTCTTCAATTTTTAATGTTTTCATCAATATTAAATAATTCCTGGCATTTTCCATTTTTTTTTTTATTTAAAAATTATTTCCTTCTTTTTTCAATCCAGTTGTTCAGTAATTTTCTTTAATTCTCAATTATTGTATTCGAATTTCAATTTTAATTCTCAATTTTCAATTTTTTTTTTTCATTATTCTATAATTCTGTGTTTTTCCGATTTCAATTTCATTATTTAATTTTCAATTTATTTCTTCAGTTTTGAATTATTAACTTAAATTTTAAATTATTTTTTTTGATTTTCTATCTAGTTGATCAATTTGCAATTATATTCTTTAAATTTAGTAACCATTGTCTAATTTTTTTCAATTATTGTTCAATTGTCGATTAGGATAATATTTCCTTTTTTTTTAATTTTGTTTCTAATTGTCAAATATCTTTGTCATTGTTCAATTATTTCTTTTCATTATTAATTGTTTCTTTTAATACTTCAATTCTCAATTATTTTCTGTGAATTTCAATTACTTTCTTCAATTATCAACTGTTATCTTCAATTTTTGTAGCCATTTGTAGGTCTATTTATACTTAAAATATATTTTAAGTTAACAAGAGAAAAAACAGGGAAAAATAGGAACAGAAACCGGGAAATGACCGGGAATTTTGTGGGACGAAATTAGTAGACACCCTCTTTTTCGCTTCCTGTAAAAATATAAAATTGTCGCTGGACCCTTTTTGTCATGCTACCCTTCAAATTATTTTAAAGAAAATTTTTTCTCTTTTTTCTCTTGTTTGCTATTTCTTAATTACAATCTTTCTTTGGTTATATCACGTTCATATTTATTACTTTGTTCAATTTCGTTATACTATGTTGTTGGGGATTATCTTAGTTTTTAAATTGAATGTAATCAATTTTTACTATTTATTCTTGATTCTCCCTATTTAAATCTTAAAGTAAAAGTAAAAGTAAAAGATATAATAAAGATTTACTGAGTGAAAAATGAGATTATAAATTCCTCGGAATAAAAATCTAACAATTTTGTTTCCATAACTTTTGCATTTTCTGTTAATGGCGCAAGTAATGAAAATTGTAGAATCAAAGATAGAACGTAATAAAGAAGAGCTGGATAACTTTCATTAGTGCAAAAACTGATTATTTTAAAGAAATATCAAACTTGTAAAAAATCTGCCTCTCATGTTGGATCGTCCATTTTGAATTTTCAAAGTGTAACCTCTAATTCGTAATCAGCTACTGAAAAAATGTCGGGATACTGATTTATAGAAAAATTTACATAATTTTTCAGAATTCCGTCCGCCATGTTAGATCAGTCACTTAAAATATTAAAAATCTGACCTTAGATTCGTTTTCAATGACATAAAAAATGTCGGAATATTGAGTTTTAGAATTATTTATGTAATTTTTAGGAATTTCGTCTGCCATGTTGGATCGACCATTTTTTTTTAATGCTGTTGCAATTCGAAGATTGCTTTGACAACTGTAATATTTTTCTCAGTGTAAGTAATAAGTAAACTTCTGGTTTAGTTATTGATCCTTTTTCAATTTTCTTATGAAAATAACTTGACATTTTTTAAAATATTAATTCATATAAATTAATATGCAATTAAAATAAATAAGAAAATAATTTAAATTTTAAAAAAGAGTCACGGTTCATTAAAGCCAATAAGTGTTTTATTAAAATAACACTTTGGTTGTTTCGGTATGGTTTTGAAGGTGGTCGAGTCCATACCAAGTGATCACACCAATTTCAGTCATATTGAGTAATATTTACGAAATTGATATTTTGGGTTCCTTTAGGAGTAAAAAAAATAAATTTTAATTATTTTAAAAAAATTCAAAATATTTTCGAAAATATTCAAATTCAAAATTTTGAGTACTATTTTTTTTGTTTTATCATAACTTCTGTAATTTTGAAGCAATTGAGATCATTTTTTTTTAAATTACTCGTATTTAAATACTCTTTCAAGAAAAATTATAATAATTAAGAAATTGTTTATAATTAAATTTTTATTAAAAAAATTAAATTATTTATTTAAACAAAATCTAAAGTATATCATCGATCTTTTTCAAAAAATTCATAAACATAGCCTATAATGTGCTTAAAAATTTAAGCCAAAGAAAAAGATGGTATGTATTATAGTTTTTGAGAAAAAAATTATTAAGTTATGCTAGCGCGGCGCAGACCGGTGTCACCGCTACTCAACGCGTAGTTCCGTAGTAACCGAAATGTATGTATATTATTACATAATATAAATACAGTTAATCGTCATGTTTATTTTTTTATTTTACAAATTGTGCTGTGCACAGAATTTGAAAAAATTTTTGTTTCAATTTTATTCTCAAGGGGTACGAAGGAATGAAATTTTTGTGTACCTTTAATGGTCAAAAAATTAGAAAAAAGTGAGACTAGTACTAATAATGACCCAAATTCAATCACTTCAACTACAAACGCAAAACGATAAAAAATCAAAGGATACAAACCTGTATATAAGTGAATTTTTAATTAAAGCTTGCTTGCTTATATAGAAAATACTCAACGATCTCTCTTTCGAGAAATACACGCACCTAGCGGCAAGTTAAGAACTACAAATGTTAGCGGCAAATTCGAAATCTTTAAAATATTAAATATTGAATTTAATTATAGATGTCAACACAAATTCATATAATTTTTTCTATTATGTGAACTTATAAGATTGATTTGAAATTTTTTTTTACAAACATTGATTAAAAATAGTTATTTATAATAATCTTCAAATTTCATTCATTAATTCAATCTGTCAACACCTGCGAAGTTTGTCAGTACTTCGCAGTACTGACAAATTTTATGTTTCATACTTTATGTTTCAAATTTTTAATCATTTTTCTCCTTATAAAATTTTGTCATCTTTTAAATTTATTATAGTTTTTATTTCTTTCAACTATTTTCAAACTATTTTTATCATTCTTTAAGGGGAGAGATAGGTGAAATTTTAACTCAACAAAATTTTTGATGCTCAGAGGTGTCATTTTTTTTCTTACATCAATTAAGATGTAGAATTATGGTATTACATAAAAATTAAAAAACAATATTTTTTTGGTCATTTTCGAAATTTTATTTTTCAAAATCCATACGATGGATTGTAGAAAATCATTTAAAAATCCCACAAAAAAATTGTCGATGGAAAAAATGAAAATTGTGAAAGAGGTTTAATTTTTAAAATTTAAGTTTTTCTTAGAATAAATTTCTCAAACTACGCAAATTATTTGTTTCTCAATTTTTGACATTACCCCATAATTTTAGGTCTAAAATTGCATAAGAAAAAAAATTAACACCCCTGAACATCGCGAATTTTGATAATTTTACCAGTCCATTATTTTTCTTTCTTCAGTTTTAAATTATTTTAATTATTCACTTATTTTCACTTATTTTTACCAGTTTTTAATTATATTAATTATTTTTCAATTGATTTAACAAATTTTCAATTATTATTCTTAAATTTTAATAATTTTCCCAATTTTTAGTTATTTTTATTATTTTTCTATAAATTACCAATTTTTTAATTACTTTTTTTTACTTTAATTATTTTCTCCGATTTTTTTAATTCTAAAGTTTGATGTCCATGTACTATGAAAAGATCAGTGTGACTTTCTGAAGCTTATAATTTAAATATAATACACTAACTATATTTACATTATGTAAAAATATACATACATTTCGGTTACTACGGAACTACGCGTTGAGTAGCGGTGACACCGGTCCGCGCCGCGCTAGCATAACTTAATAATTTTTTTCTCAAAAACTATAATACATACCATCTTTTTCTTTGGCTTAAATTTTTAAGCACATTATAGGCTATGTTTATGAATTTTTTGAAAAAGAACGATGATATACTTTAGATTTTGTTTAAATAAATAATTTAATTTTTTTAATAAAAATTTAATTATAAACAATTTCTTAATTATTATAATTTTTCTTGAAAGAGTATTTAAATACGAGTATTTTAAAAAAAAATGATCTCAATTGCTTCAAAATTACAGAAGTTATGATAACACAAAAAAAATAGTACATAAAATTTCGAATTTGAATATTTTCGAAAATATTTTGAATTTTTTAAAAATAATTAAAATTTATTTTTTTTACTCCTAAAGGAACCCAAAATATCAATTTCGTAAATATTACTCAATATGACTGAAATTGGTGTGATCACTTGGTATGGACTCGACCAGGTGGTTAATTGTAGAACAAACAAGTTTATGAAATAAAACAAGTAACTCTGGCGTAGAACTGCAACTGAGGCTGATAGTTAAGTTTGATTCAATAACTTTTACACGAATTCACATTCCCCAAAGAGTTCCTATACAGAATCCATCATTCGTATGAAGCCTTCCTCTTCCTTCTGGCCCTTTTCACCAGAGATTATATTACAAGGATTCCTGCAAACTTATACGTTCCACCCTACTTGTTATGGGGTCTCGTTTCCCGTATATAGTTGACCCGTTAACACTCAAGCATTTACGATCATCCTTCCAACCGCGCTTAACATTTCATTCCCTTCATAGAGCAACTTTACTGCAAAAAAGAAAAATTTCTAGAGTTGGAATTCTTTTACCTTTATCGAAAATTTTCTATACTTCTTTCGAGAGTATACATTTGTTACGTTATTGCATCGTAAAATAAGCTCATAATAAAAAGACATTCTTTTCATGTTACTTCTCATATTTTTTCAACAAGTACTTCTCTAAATTGAACTGTAGAGTTTTTTTTTTCATTTTTGGATTGAGTGATTTTTCGAATTTAGTTCTACCACAAATATTTTTATGATGATGGAATTTTTAACGGTTTGGTTATACGATTGGCTCTTAGTCCAATATTTCAGCAGTGAAATTCTTTTTAAAATAAGTTTCTGTTTACATTATTCACAATTTATTTTTGTAGTTTTTTTCTTATAACTCTTTTGAAATCAAGGACGGAAATAAATGACCAAAATATGTACTATGAAGATAACTACTCCATCCTATGGAGGCAAATGACTTTCCCAGATAAATTAATCTCGAGTCATAAAAACTTCCGGAATATCAATTATAATAATTTGAATTATGAACCAAATAACACAACAGCACAAACCGAATCAAAGATCTTAAATTTTGCACCAAGTATATTGTAATAGGCCTGTAAATTTTAACATTTTTTTTTTTTATACTTTTATAAACAGAAATTATCAATCTTATTTTCCACTTAAATGGAAGAGTGCTACATTGTAATTTGATAATAAATGCTTACAGTAATTATATGGTTCTCATTCTAATCTATATTAGAACTTGGCGGGCCTTTGAGTATAGAAGCAAGCGATCTCCTGAGTATACTCAGGATTAGGTGATTACGTTATCACTTCAATAACTAATAATAAGCTCTGTGTAATGCAGAGTAGTTGGCTGGATAGGCATGAACACTTCATATCCGATAGAAGTTAAGCAGTTTCGTGAATGTTTAGTGTTATATCAGAATTATGACGATAAGCTTAACTTCCGCATACCCACCATCAGTGTTCATTTTTAATCACCATTAACACCAATTATTATTAATGCCCATATACTCTTTCTTAATTATAAACTCACGTTTAACATTTTAATTTTATCAGTAATTTAGATTTAATCATATTTATTAAATTATGAACGCCTTTAAATGTATAATAAAAACCAATTCAACCAGTTTATTAAATTAAATTATTTTTTACCACACTGACATCAAAAGTTAGATTTTACGGATCGTTTGGGAACCTTTAAGAGCTCATTTCTTGGCCTAGGTCGTAAAATAAAAAACGTCGCAATCTGATTGGCTGAGGCTGGTCAGATGATCTCTACTTACCTTTGATTGCTGTAGTTTTCGGTTTTAGGGTTTCAAAGAAATGAAGAAGAAACTTTGTTTCGGTTGTTTTCACTACGTCAAACATTTCGACATATCATGTAGGTTTTTATCAGTGATTGTGTGTTTCATTAATTTAAAAAAATGTTTATGTACTTAGAGATTCTTTAAATTATTATTAATACAAACACTTATGAGTAATTAGTAACGTTATCTCTTAACACAAATTGACACAAATGGTCGAGTCCACACCAAGTGATCACACCAATTTCAGTTAGGGTGTTGTGCAACACTTTTTTTCGTTGCTCGTAAAACATGCACAATAATTAAATTCTTAAATACAGTAGAACCCACGTATATCGGATCCGCATATATCGGATTCCCGCTTACATCAGATATTTTTGTTAGTCCCTTGAATTTATATATCATGCATTTTTACCCGGATAAATCGGATTCCTGCTTATATTGGAAAATTTTCTCGGTCCCTTAAAATCCGATATAAATGAGTTTTACTGTATTTCATGATTGAATAATGTAGAGGAAGGAAAATACTACATTTCTTCATTAATAGATTTTAAAAATTTTAAATTTTACCAAAAAAATTATCGCATATTTTCAAAAAAAGTTGGGGTGATGTGCAATACAGGTAAAGTTCTGAGAAAAAATCCATAAATATCGATGTGAATCGCTTTAAGTATTAACGTTATGCTTCTTAAATGCAAATTAATAGAAATCACTAAGAAACAAAATTTTTATTAATATATAGTCGACTTCTAAAAAGTGGAAATTTCTACAATGAGAAAAAGATTTTTGCATTTGATTTTTTATTTATTTGTTTATTTTCGTAGCGTAATAATGATAATAAAATAATAAATATAATAATAAAATAATATATATAATAGTAATAATAATAATAAAATAAATTGTTGCACATCACCCCAAATATGATATTTTGCGCAAACTAGTGTGACAGCAATACAATTTAAGGAAATCACAAAATCTCTTTAGATGCTAAAAGGCACTTAAAAAACAAACAATATAAACAAACTCACCTATAAAATAATTCAAAACAATTCACGAAATAACTATAATTGTAAAAATCGAAAAATACTTTTAAATCGAGAAATTCTGCTTGCTTTACCAGAGTAATTGACCGGGAAAAACCGGGAATTAACCGGGAATTTTCTTTCGGATTTTTTCAATATTTTTTTTTCAATTACCGATTACGTTCTTCAAGCTTCAATTCAATTCTTCAATTATTCAACTATTTTCAGAAATTTACAATTGTTTTTTTTAATTGACAATTATTCTTTTCAATTGTCAATTATATTCTTCAACTCTCAATTATTTTCTTCAGTTTCCAATTATTTTCTACAATTCACAATTATTTTCTTCCATTTAGAATTCTTTTCATTAATTTCAAATTATTTCTTCATTTCTCAATTATTTTCTTCGATTTTCTACTATTTTCTTCAATTGACAATAATTTTCTTCAATTTTCAACTATTTTCATTTATTTTAATCAATTTTTAATAATTTTCTTCAGCTATAAATTATTTTTTTCGAAACACCAATTATTTGATTCAATTTTCAATTATTTTTTTCAATTTTCAATTATTTTCTTCGGATCTCAACTATTTCCTTCAATTTTTAATTATTTATTTTAATATTCAATAATTCTCGACTTTTTTCAACTTTTTTTTTCAATTCTCATTTATTTATTTCACATCTCAATAACTCCTCCAATTTTCAATTATTTTCTTCTATAATCAATCATTCTCGGCTTTTTTCAATATTTTTTTCAATTATCAATTATGTTTTTGAAACTTCAACTCAATTCTTCAATTATTATTCAACAATTTTCAAAAAATCACATTTTCTTCAATTTCAAATTATTTTTTACAATTTTTAATTAATTTCTTCAAAATATATTTACATTCTTCATTTTTTATTGTTTTCTTCAAATTCTATAATTCCTGGGTTGTTCAATTTCCTTTTTCTTCAATTATCACTTATTTTCTTTCACTTTCAATCCAATTGTTCAATTCTTGAATTATTTTCTTTAATTCTCAATTATAGTTTTCGATATTCAATTACATTCTTCAATTTTCTATTGTTTTTTTCAACATTATATAACTCTAGGCTTTTTACAATGATTTTTTTTAAATTCTCAATTATTTTCTTCAATTTTCAATTATTTGCATCAATTTATAATTTATTTCTTTCATTCTGAAATATTTTTTACCTTTTCCAATTATTCTAATCAATTTTTAATTATTTTCTTCAACTCTAAACTATTTTTTTCAATTGCCAAATATTTGATTTAATTTGCAATTACTTTATTCAATTTTCAATTATTTTCATCAATTTTTAATTATTTTCTTCAGATCTCAATTAATTCCTTGAATTTTAAATTATTTAATTTAATATTCAATAGTTCTTGATTTTTTTCAATTATCATTTATTTATTTTACATCTCAATAACTCCTCCAATTTTCAATTATTGTCTTCTATATAATCAATAATTCTCGGCTTTATTCAATATTGTGTTTCAATTATCAATTATGTTTTTGAAACTTCAATTCAATTCTTCAATTATTATTCAACAATTTTCATGAAATCACATTTTCTTCAATTTCAAATTATTTTCTACAATTGTTAATTAATGTCTTCAAATTACAATTACATTCTTCTTTTTTTATTGTTTTCTTCAAATTCTATAATTCCTTGGTTGTTCAATTTTTTTTTCTTCAATTATCACTTAATTTTCTTCTACTTTCAATTCCATTGTTCAATTTTTGAATTATTTTCTTTAATTCTCAATTATAATTTTCGACATTCAATTACATTCTTTAATTTTCAAGTGTTTATTTTTTCAATATTCAACAACTCTAGGCTTTTTACATCGATTTTTTTAAATTCTCAATTATTTTCTTCAATTTCTCATTTTTTTCTTAAATTTCAATTTTTTCTTCAATTTCCAATTATTTTTTATATTTCTTCCAATTTTAAATTTCTTCTCAATTTTCTTCAATATTCAACAATTCTCAGCTTTATTAAATTATATTCTTCTTTATTGTCTTTAATCTTTAAGTACTTTCTTCAATTTTCAATTATTTTCTTTAATTTTTAATTATTTTGTTCAATTTTCAATTGTTTGTTTCAATATTCAGTAATCTCGACTTTTTTCAATTATTTTTTTTTTCAATTATTAGTTATTTATTTCATGTTTTAAAACCTGCTTCAATTTTCAATAATTTTTTTCTATTTTCAATTTAATTTTTCAATTATTTTTTTCAATTCTCAATTAATTTCTTTAAATAACAATTTCAATTTAAATTCTGTTCTTCAATTTTTAATGTTTTCTTCAATATTAAATAATTCCTGGCTTTTTCCATTTCTTCTTTTTTAATTATAAATTATTTTCTTCTTTTTTCAATCCAATTATTCAATAATTTTCGTTAATGCTTAATTGTTGTATTCGAATTTCAATTTTATTTCACAATTTTCTATGGTTTTTTTTTAATATTCAATAATTTTATGTTTTTCCGATTTAAATTTCATTATTTAATTTTCAATTTATTTCTTCAATTTTGAATTATTTTTTTTGATTTTCTATCTAGTTGACCAATTTTTCATTATGTTCTTTAAATTTAATAACCATTGTTCAATTTTTTCAATTATTGTTCAATTGTCGATTAATATTTCCTTTTTTTTTAAATTTTGTTTCTAATTGTCAAATATGTTTGTCATTGTTCAATTATTTCTTTTCATTATTAATTATTTCTTCTCATTATTAATTGTTTCTTTTAATTCTTAATTATTATTTTTTGTAAAGTTTAATATTTAATTCTTCAATTCTCATTTATTTTCTTTGAATTTCAATTATTTTCTTCAATTATCAACTGTTATCTTCAAATTTTGTAGCCATTTGTAGGTCTATTTATACTTAAAATAAATTTTAAGTTAACAAGAGAAAAAACCGTGAAAAATAGGAACAAAAACCGGGAAATGACCGGGAATTTAGTGGGACGAAATTAGTAGACACCCTGGTAGACCAGAAATCGTCGGTGTTGCACATCACCCCACAACACCCTACTTTAAAAAGTTTCTACGAAATTGAAGGTTTGGGTTTCTTTAGGGGTTAAAAGAAGAAATTCCAAGTATTTTTGAAAAATTTGAAATATTCTCCAAAATATTCCAATTTAAAATTTTCATCATCATTTTTTTCATTTTATCATAACTTTAGTTATTACCAATGTATTAAAATACATTTTTTTCAATAACTTGTCTTTTAATTCTCTTTTAAAAAAAATTATAGTTATTAAAAAAAAAATAAATAAATAAATTTTTGTTAACAAAAACTTAAAGTAACTGAAATGGCTTTTTGGTATAGACTCTACCAAATAAGTTAAAGTAGTGTAAACCTGAAAAAATGAAACGTCACAATAATGTAGTTATAATAAACGGCAAAGAAGGAGAGTATTAACATAAAACAGTAAATATTAATTCCAATAAATAATAATATTTATAATAGTTATTGTATTTTGAGGACGTGTATAAAGTAATACGGTTCTATTTTTGTAATGGAAATTTTGTTTTTTGTTGTATACAGCAAACAAAAATTTTATATACGAAGGGTTAACATTTTTCTACATGTTTCGAATTGAAAATATAAATTAGAATTCTAGAATTTTTTTATTTTGATTTTACGATACTATTTCTTTGTTTCTCTGTTCGGGATTGACAATGATCCTGAAGAACTTTATAAATAATTTTCCAATTTACAAATTTAAATTCCCTCACTTTTAATAACTTTCTGATTAAACTTCTGTTTCCTTGCTTTCAGTTCCGGAAGAGACTCTGAACTTGAATGACCAGGAATATGGAAGGGAAGAACAGATGGAAGCCTCGAATGACAATGGCAAGTTTGATTTTTACACTCCAGTGCTATAAATGGATTAAATCTGAAAACTTTTTAATTAATCGCTTTTGTCTTACCTTTGCAGATGAGGAGGAAGATGACGAAGAAGACGAGGAGGAAAGAGAAGAACGCACTTTTGTGGAAAGCGATTTTGTATTCATAGATTTTATTCGCAGGTAAGTAATAATTTCTCAAAAATCGTAAATTGATGTTTAATAATTTAAGTTCAACTTTATCAGTAATTTAAATTTATTAATAATTATCATCAATTAATAGAAGACTTTAAATAATAAACGAAAATAAATTCCGTAAAACATGCGAATAACAGCAATTGATTATAAAGGACTTGGTTAAAAAGGGAGTAAAATATTTTCATTCATGGGAGAAAATTCAATTTTGCCTGGAACTATGTTTTCCTGGATGGAAAAACGTTATACTCAAGATTACAGTGACTTGCAGGTTCGCCAATATGAAAGTGGTTAAAGCGATGACGCTCCTTCTTCAAGGATTCGAAACGAATTCAATCGAAGTGAATCACTATATTGTCAAAATGCTGCATCGCATTGCCTGGGATTGCAAAATGTCGGCTATGCTTTTTCAAGCTTCGATTTTTAGGATCTTTCAGAAAATCCTTGAATCTAAATCACCCGAGCACAAGGTAATTTAATTCTGAATATAAATTTATTTTTCTTATGCAATAGGAGCAAAAACGTAAGATCTGTAAAGTACTAATTTATTATAGGACTAAATTTATATGACTTTCAATATTTGACAAATAATAATTTAAATAAACACTTAATATCCTTACAGCTTTTTTTTCTACAATTCATTTATAATTCATCAAGAAAATCTGTTTTGCAGTATGTAAATAGATAATGCTCCGAGTTGTGTAAGTCATTTTCGTGAAATTGATTTTTTGACGAATGGTGGTGATTAAGGGTGAAAAGTTTGAAAGTCTGGAAGACTCTGCTCAATAATAGATTCTTTGGTTGGTCGTATATTTGCAGGACTTTAAGTCGAATGGTGATGTTTCAGGAGCTGCAAAAGTTTGCCATCTTTATAATTCGCAGTTTCACGGAGGTCGCACAAAAGAATCGGAAGGCGTACATGGAATTGCTGTTCTGGAAGACGACCCTCCAAGCCAACGAAATGGTTGAGGGCTACGACACACAACCAGCAAACAAGAAACTTTCTCGCGCCGTCTGGTCCGAAGAAGAAGAAGACGAACTACGCACCTTATTCATGGAGCATCAAACTAACAAGTATCCTCAAGGTATCGTTGTTCCATCGACTTCCCTCTCAGAAAGTCGTGTCGACTAACGAGAAAAGAATCGTCTCCTTCCCACAGGAACTTTCTTACAAAACTAATTTCTTATTGGATTCTTACTTTTCTCTTGGACATTTTTCCAATTCTGTCCGTAATATCATAATATAATGGAGCTTATTTGGTGTTTTGTTTCTTTTTTTGTTCTAAGCGGATCTGATTCAGGGCCGGCGGAAGTAAGTTTTTTAGAGTATGGAATTCTTATTTGCTCTTAGAATGACGAGTGACGTTTTTAGAATATTGAAAAAAATGTTTTTGCGGTTGACATGATAATAAGCCTAACGCACAATGAATCGTAATCGCTGATCCTTAATCGTAAGAATGAGAGGAAGCAGGACAGAGATATAAATACTTTGATAGGCCTGACGAACCAAGACGAAGAATTACAGACATTTTCTCAGTCAGATTTGTCAGGTCCCATCTCTATGACTATAGGGATTGAAGAAAGGGTTTGAAAAAATATCTATTGGGAATTGACAGAATCTCTAATGGCGACAAAAAATTGTTAAAATCGCTTATTACGATCCGCAGTTTTAATAAATTATTTTTACAGACTTGTTTTAAATTTAAACTTATTCTTTTTTTTAAGTTATTATACACTCGTTTAACGACCTTACAGGCCCAATAAGTGTCCCCTGTAGGTACCAGGGTGTCTACTAACCGGGAAAACCGGGAAATAACCGGGAATTTAAATTGACCGGGAAAAACCGAGAATTAACCAGGAATTTTTCGTCAAACCGGGAATTTTCTTTCTGGGCTAATAAATTTGACTAATATATCAATTTTTTTTATAAATAAAGATAATAACTTTATGCATTTTGAACCAATCTGATTATGCGTTTAAATTTTGTGTAATTATGCATAATAGTTTATATAGTTATGGGCAATTCTATTGTGTGCTTTCAATTATCAATTATTTTCATCATATTTCAATTATTTTCTTCGATATTCAGTAATTCTCGGCTTTTTTCAATATTCTTTTTTCAATTATAGATTACGTTATTGAAGCTTCAATTCAATTCTTCAATTATTCAACTATTTTAAGAAATTCACAATTATTTTATTCAACTGACAATTACTCTTTTCAATTTTTAATTATTTTCTCCAATTCTCAATTATTTTCTTCCATTTTAACTTAATTTTCATTGATTTCACATTATTTCTTCATTTTTCAATTATTTTCTTCCATTTTGAATTATTTTTCATTAATTTCAAATTATTTTTTCATTTTTCAATTATTTTCTTCGATTTTCTACTATTTTCTTCAATTGCTAATTATTTACTTCAATTTTCAATTATTTTAATCAGTTTTTAATTATGTTCTTCAACTCTAAATTAATTTTTTCAATTGCCAATTATTTGATACAATTTTCAATTATATTCTTCAATTTTCAATTAGTTTCATCAATTTTTAATTATTTTATGCAACTCAGGCGTTTTATGGTCACTTTAACTACCTATACAGGCGCATCCTAAGTTCTTCCTTATAGCCCAGCGGTCAATAAAGTACCCATTATTACCCTAGGGCAATAATGGTTACTTTATTGACCTGCTGGGCTATATGGAAAAACTTAGCATGCACCGGCATAGGTAGCGTAGAGTGACCATAATACGCCTTTGTTGCATAAAGAATCGTATGTACCATGTGTCATAGGTGCGTCTTTCGTCTCGCGCGATATTTCCAAACTCGTCTCCGGCTCGAGCGACCTTGGCTTCGCCTCGGTCTTGCTCTCGCCTGCAACTCGTTGGAAATATCTGCGCTCGACTATAAAGACGCACTTATGACGCTTGGTGCATAATATACTATTCTTCAGATCTCAATTATTTCCTTCAATTTTTAATTATTTAATTTAATATTAAATAATTCTTGATTTTTTTCAACTATTTTTTTCAATTATCATTTATTTATTTCACATATCAATAACTCCTCCAATTTTCAATTATTTTCTTCTATAATCAATAATTCTCGGCTTTTTTCAATATTTTTTTCAATTATCAATTATGTTTTAGAAACTTGAATTCAATTCATCAATTATTATTCAACAATTTTCATAAAATCACATTTTCTTCAATTTCAAATTATTTTCTACAATTTTTAATTAATTTCTTCAAATTACAATTACATTCTTAATTTTTTATTCTTTTCTTCAAATTCTATAATTCCTGGTGGTTCAATTTCTTTTTTCTTTAATTATCACTTATTTTCTTTCACTTTCAATCCAATTGTTCAATTATTCAATTATTTTCTTTAATTCTCAATTATAATTTTCGACAATCAATTCCATTCTTCAATTTTCAATTGTTTTTTTTTTTCAATATTTAATAACTCTAGGCTTTTTATAATGATTTTTTTAAATCCTCAATTATTTTCTTCAATTTCCAAGTATTTTTTTTTATTTCTTTCAATTTCTCAATTTCTATTAATTTTAAATTTCTTCTCAATTTTCTTCAATATTCAACAGTTCTCAGCTTTTTTAAATTATGTTTTTCTTTAAATTTTAATGTATGTTGATAATTTTTAAATTATTTTCATTAATTCGCAATTCTTTCTGTCGATTTCTAAATTTTTCTGCTGTTTTCAAATATTGTCTTCAATTTTTAAGTACTTTCTTCAATTTTTAATTATTTTCTTTAGTTTTTAATTATTTTGTTCAATTTTCAATTGTTTGTTTCAATATTCAGTAATGTCGACATTTTTCAACAATTTTTTTGCAATTATCAGTTATTTATTTCATGTTTCAAAACATCCTTCAATTTTCAATAATTTCTTTTATTTTCAATTTAATTGTTCAATTATTTTTTCAATTCTTAATTAATTTCTTTAAATAACAATCCTATTCTTCAATTTTTAATGTTTTCTTTAATAATTAATAATTCCTGGCATTTTCCATTTTTTTTTAATTATAAATTATTTTCTTCTTTTTTTAATTCAATTGTTCAGTAATTTTCTTTTATTCTCAATTATTGTATTCGAATTTCAATTTTATTTCTTAATTTTCAATTTTTTTTTTAATATTCAATAATTCTGTGTTTTTCCAATTTCAATTTCATTATTTAATTTCCAATTTATTTCTTTAATTTTGAATTATTAACTTAAATTTTCAATTATTTTCTTCGATTTTCTACTATTTTCTTCAATTGCTAATGATTTTTTTCAATTTTTTATTTAATAATTTTAATCAATTTTTAATTATTTTCTTCAACTCTAAATTATTTTTTTCAATTGCCAATTATTTGATACAATTTTCAATTATATTCTTCAATTTTCAATTAGTTTCATCAATTTTTAATTATTTTCTTCAGATCTCAATTATTTCCTTAAATTTTTAATTATTTAATTTAATATTCAATAATTCTTGATTTTTTTCAACTATTTTTTTCAATTATCATTTATTTATTTCACATATCAATAACTCCTCCAATTTTCAATTATTCTCTTCTATAATCAATAATTTTGGCTTTTTTCAATATTTTTTTTCAATTATCAATTATGTTTTAGAAACTTGAATTCAATTCATCAATTATTATTCAACAATTTTCATAAAATCACATTTTCTTCAATTTCAAATTATTTTCTACAATTTTTAATTAATTTCTTCAAATTACAATTACATTCTTAATTTTTTATTCTTTTCTTCAATTTCTATAATTCCTGGGTTGTTCAATTTCTTTTTTCTGTAATTATCACTTATTTTCTTTCACTTTCAATCCAATTGTTCAATTATTCAATTATTTTCTTTAATTCTCAATTATAATTTTCGACATTCAATTCCATTCTTTAATTTTCAATTGTTTTTTTCAATATTTAACTCTAGGCTTTTTACAATGATTTTTTTTTAATTCTCAGTTATTTTCTTCAATTTCCAATTTTTTTCTTATATTTTAATTATTTTCTTTAGTTTCCAATTGTTTTTTCTTATTTCTTTCAATTTTCAATTTCTTCTCAATTTTCTTCAATATTTAACAATTCTCAACTTTTTTAAATTATGTTTTTCTTTTAATTTTTATTTAAATTGATAATTTTCAAATTATTTCCATCAATTCGCATTTATTTCTGTCGATTTCTAAATTTTTCTGCTGTTTTCAAATATTGTCTTTAATTTTTAATTAATTTCTTCAATTCTCAATTATTTTCTTCAATTTTCAATTACTTTTTTTCAATTTTTAATTATTTTGTTCAATTTTCAATTGTTTGTTTCAATATTTAGTAATCTCGACTTTTTTCAATTATCAGTTATTTATTTTATGTTCCAAAACCTCCTTCAATTTTCAATAATTTTCTTTTATTTTCAATTTAATTGTTCAATTATAATAAATAATAATAATAATAATAATAATAAATAATGATTCTATTCTTCAATTTTTAATGTTTTTTTCAATATTAAATAATTCCTGGCATTTTCCATTTTTTTTTAATTATAAATTATGTTCTTCTTTTTTAAATCCAATTGTTTAGTAATTTTCTTTAATTCTCAATTATTGATTTCGAATTTCAATTTTATTTCTCAATTTTCAATTGTTTTTTTTTTAATATTTAATAATTCTGTGTTTTTCTGATTTCAATTTCATTACTTAATTTTCAATTTATTTCTTCAATTTTCGAAATATTAACTTAAATTTTAAATTATTTTTTTTGATTTTCTATCTAGTTGACCAATTTTCAATTATATTCTTTGGATTTAATAACCATTGTTCAATTTTTTCAATTATTGTTCAATTGTAGATTAATATTTACTTTTTTTTTTTAATTTTGTTTCTAATTGTCAAATATCTTTGTCATTGTTCAATTATTTCTTTCCATTATTAATTATTTCTTTTCATTATTAATTGTTTTTTTTAAATTCTTAATTATTATTTTTTGTAAAGTTTAATATTTAATTCTTCAATTTTCAATTATTTTCTTTGAATTTTAATTATTTTCTTCAATTATCAACTGTTATCTTCAATTTTTGTAGCCATTTGTAGGTCTATTCATACTTAAAATAAATTTCAAGTTAACAAGAGAAAAAACCGGGAAAAATTGGAACAAAAACCGGGAAATGACCGGGAATTTTGTGGGACGAAATTAATAGACACCCTGTAGGGAGTTCCTAGAATTCAATAGTACTTTGTATATATTCTCTAAGTGTTTTTGCGTCTACAGAACGGCTTGAAATTAGGAGTGACCGCATTTGCCTGGACCACCCGGTATATTGGGTTTGCTCGTTAGTGGAGAGGGAAAACTGTAGAGAAACCTCTCCTGAGTACAACCGGTTTATCGACAGTCGAGTTCTAGTGATCTGCACAGGTCGGTTACCGACAGTGCATATCATTGTCCAGGACCTTAACCAACTGAGCCAACTCCGTGGTAAATTTAAACTTATTCTAAAGACACCATTTGATAATTCTTTTTTAACGTTGTGACTAAAGGGGAAGGAATCTTATTTTTAAAACGATCCGAAAATCTTCTCACATTACCAATTGGCGAAATCAAACTCGCTCTCATCCCTAACGTTGAAGGTTGATTAATAATATCAGCTTTAGGTATTGAAATCGAAGTATCCTCGTTTTCCCCCGCCGTAAAAGATCCACTCGTTGATAGTTCTCGTAAAAGATTTGATTCCTTTGAAATATCTGAGCGATTCTAACAAGAACGTGAAGATCCGTGAAATTCCGTTTGCTCCCGACTTTCGATTTCTGTGACAATTATCTGATGTCTTTTAACATTATAATTTGGGACTAATGAATCAGAATTGCAAAGGTAGGTTCTCTCCCTCAAGAACTTTTGAATTATAGCTGGAGGATTTCTAGAATTTTGATTGAGAACTTTATTTTCTTCAGGAGAAGATATTCCTTTGTGATCTTTAAAGACATGTGCTACGGAGACAATTTTTTACAGGAGCTATAAAGGAATTCGGTCTTCGTGGCAGAAACCCTTAAGAAACTTGATTTATCTTTCGGAAATTGTTTTTTAGCTCCCAATATATTTAACCGGTTCCTGACTTCGTGCCTCAGACATTTTTTTAGTTTCTACTTTTCTGTAAAACAACTACGATAATAAAAAATGCATCTTGAGATGAAAAATCTTAAACCCTTAGTGAATTGTTCATCATCATCATCTGAGAAATTAACGTACCTTGTTAAAAGCTTGTAAAACTTTCCGTAATTTTTCAATTATAAACTTTAAATTTATAAGATTCCTTTCCATAGTTTATGGATAACGGCAAAAGTAGAAAAATCTTATAAAATCTTACTAATCTCGTTAAATTTAATTAACTCCTCTTATGATTATTTGCAGAGAGTACAACAAACGCTTATTCTAAGAATTTTCTTTTTTGATGTTCTTGAAAACTACTTTTTCCTTTGTCGTCAAAATCCATTTCGCTCTTGTTGTAACTTCTTACAAAGGTTCAAACAGTTGGCTTAAATGAGGCTCAAACTTTCTATGGTAATTGGCCATTTTCTGAAATGCCTTCAGATCCTTGTTATTTTCAGATCTTTTTATTCACCGAATATCTTCGAACATTTCCCCCTGGATTCTTATAAAATCCATTTCTGGCAATTATTTAAAATAAAATAGTTTGTGTCATTCGGAAAAAATGTACGTCCTTATAATAGTCGATTAATAATCACTAAGAACAACAATTCAAAACAAGATAACACTTTTCGCGACGAAAGAAAATAACAGGAATAAATGACACAAAATTGTTTTTCTATTAACTCTTTATCGATCGTATGTGCTAATTTCCTGTTGTCTCATTCCGAAGCTAAATTTGAATCCTGTTATTTAATTCCGAATCAAACTGTTTCAATTTTAATCACATTTATGCGGATTTGAAATGAATTGATTCAGAATAAAATAAGAAGAGACACTAGAGGATTAAAATTTAACTTCGAATTAAAACGGATTAATTCGGAATGATTCAGGAAGATGCTTACATTAATTTTAGATTCGGGTAGAAACTGATTGGTTCGAAAAAAATTCAGAATGACTCTGAAGATGGCCATGGTTGTTATAAAACATCAGATTCGTTTAAGCGCATGCGTACATCCAAAGTCAGTGGAAAGAAGATGCGCGAAAACTAACCTTATGTTTTGTAACGACCATGGAATGACGTATAGTGACTCCTTCCACAATTTTATACAACTATGGCGTATGCTGATGTCCAAATTTCTTATCAGCGACTTTTCTATTAATTTTCTTGTTAAAAATTCAAATTTTTATAAAATTAAAATTGTGTTTGATCATAGGTTAGTTTCTTTAAACAAATTTTGAACTTTTTTCTTAAATCCCGAAATCATAGGAAGCTCGTCTGCTATTATTATTATATAATTTTTTTTTTTAATTCTTTTAACTTTTAATAAATTTTCCAATTTAATGATCATTTTTCTATTTCTTAGAAAATCTGATCAGTTTTATTCTTGTAATTTTTTTATTTTTCAAAAGCTTTCTTTCATTATTTTGTTGTTTTTCCTTACATTTTTACATTTTTTCATAATGTTTTCCTTATTTTTTATTACTTAAATTAATTTTCTGTGATACTACTTATTTATTTATTTTTTCCTTTTTACATTAACAATATTCTTTTCAACTTCTTTTATTTGAATTAAATTTTTTTAACGTTTCAAGTATTGGGGAACTTTTATAAGTGTTCCTTTTTTTTAACAATATCATCAAGCGAACAAAAAATTCGATATTAGAGTCAACTAATTAATTCTCAATTTGTTACAAAAATCGTTTTGTCTTATTCAAAAATAACTTTTCCTAGTTTCTGAACAAAGTTCCAAGAAAATTTGGTAATATATATGCACCCTATGATCGAGCAATCAATCCACAAATTCCCTCGGGAAGTTATTATACTGCAAAAGTATCAGATGACGAGACTATTTACAAACTTCTCGAAACTATCTCAAGAGATTTTCTTTTCCGTATAGATATATAGGGTAAAATTCGTATATCTTAATTAATTAAGAAATTAAATATGTACATCAATTATAACTTTTTTTAGAGCATCGACCTTTTGACTCTGAAACTAAAATGTGGTTTCAGGAACCAAAAAATAATTTATTAGATTTTACCAAATTCAGAAATATCCAGTTTAAAAATATTTATAAAAAAATATTTTCAGTGCGAATTTATTGTCATTAATATTACTTAAATAATCGATTTTTTATTCAATTTATACAAACAATGAATTGATTAAAAAAATTTTTTTTTTGCAATAACACCAAAACAAAATATTTTTAACAAATTTTAATCAAAAAACATAAAATTAAGAATTTCTCATCCGTACTTATTAAAACCATTTTTTTTTATTTCTTCTTGTAATTTTGTATTTTTTTTAATGTTTTGTAGTAAAAATTAACCTGAAAATATTGGGAAATTTTTTTCTGTTATAGATGTCCTGTTATCATTTTAAAATGAATGTAAAAATTATATTAAATAAAAATTAACATAACAAATTTATATTAAATAATATCAAGTCTGAGAAATTGTTACTAACTAATTGTTTAAATTTTAAATATCTATTTTTCAATATCCAATTTGCTTCACAAACTTAACAAAATTTCTATCCAAATAAACAGAACAAAAATCCCCCAAAAGTTTATAAATGGATCTATTGAGATGAAATGTCCCATCTGCGCCTTAAGGCCAATCAATCAATCGAAAAGTTCCCTTGGGAAGTTATTATGGTACGAAAGTATCAGATGATGAGACTATTTACAAACTTTTCTCGAAGCTGTCCCAAATTGAGACTAATAAGCCTAATTCTTGAATTTACAGATCTAATCGATTGGCTTCTGGATAATCTGATCAATAAGGACCGAACGAGTCGTGGAGTAATGAAAAAGCTGAGGGAAATGTATCTCATCGTTAATTCTAAGGTATTTTAATATCACGAGGGAAAAGAAAAACTTTTATCATTTATCGAACTAAATTGGAACCAGAGCAAATAGTCGGAATTGTTTTGCATATCGTATTTTCTCTCTGGTTCTGAACCAAATTCCGATTTCCTCTTTTAGAATACCTTTTTCACATTCGCTTGTCCCTGATCCTGGTTTCCCTCAACGCCGTGACACGTTCGAATGATTTATGAGAATCGTCGCCAGTCTGGCCTCAAATAAGTTTTAAGACTGTCTTTTTTTTTTAGAGCACGAACATATGCAAAAAAAAAAAAAAATAGCAGAATTTAGTCCCCTCTAGGATTTCCTACTGACGAAATTTATGTCTCCGCTATGCATGGATTATTTGGTGCAAAACTTGAGACACATTCTTTATCGCGATCCTTTAGGGAGTTACTTCTGCGGGCTTTATTTACAAGATTGGATTTTATTTAACTGTATTTTTCTGATTTCAGGCTGTGAGAAATGAAATTCAGAAGAGACTTCCGAAAGAATGGTCTGAGGAAGAAGTCGCTCAATTGTCAGAACTCTGGGAACAAGTCAGAGAGGAAAATGGTATTGACCTTTGTGTTAACATGAATATTGACAGTTTTCATAATTTATTCAATTTTCTGAAAATATATTTTCAAGCTACTGACGTTTTCAAAGACAGATTTTCAATTTTATTCGTTAAATTTTAATATTCAACTGTCATGTTTTTCAATGAACAAGAGTATTATTAGCATCCAATTGTACTCTAATTAAAGAATTCTTGTTCTTACTTCTGCATTTGTGAAGCGACATGAAGAAAGAGAATTAAGAAGGAAAACATTGTAGGTTTAGGGGAGACCGCCCAACAGTAGATAGTAAAAATTTCTGATAGGTGTAATTATTTCGGGCTAAAGTTATTAATAGAATGATTAACGCTAAAATGAAGCTAATATATTCAAGTAAGTAATGCAGAAAGCAAAATGAGCCTAAAATTAATCTCTTATTCATTTTGAATACTTTTTTAACACGATAAACAATCACTCGAAAAGGAACCTCCTGCCAACAGTAGATAATCGGCTCTTATTTAAAGAAAACAAATTGTTGAGCAGTTTTTTATGCATAG
Organism: Ganaspis brasiliensis; assembly: GCA_037103525.1. Classification (NCBI taxonomy): domain Eukaryota; kingdom Metazoa; phylum Arthropoda; class Insecta; order Hymenoptera; family Figitidae; genus Ganaspis; species Ganaspis brasiliensis. The sequence goes on from JAZKLR010000311.1 coordinate 816,817, forward strand.
TACAATTCCTTGAAAATACTTGGTCAAAATAAAAGCAATTTGTCCGCATAAAAGTTGTTTATTCTGAAATATTTAACTGAAATATGAGAAATACGAGAAATTTTCACTTCTCTGAAACACGCCTACCAAACCTAAAAGCTTAAAAAAGCGGCAAATTTGAAACTAAGAAAACTGAATATCACATCTTGAGTAGCGACTAATTTATTTACATAAGTGTTTTTAAATTTTTTTATTGGTAATAAATTGATTGTGGGCATTTTATATGTAATAATTCAAGCTTAATTTAAAAGTTTTTCAAATGAAGAAAATGCCTTCAAAACATAACCTCAACTTCTCATAATCTACTGTCAGAAATTATACTGATTTATAAAAAGATTTAAAATATTTATAAATAAAGAAAACTAACACTTGGCAGTGGCCTATATTTTTTCTTAAGATTTCAATTTTGATAATAACGCGTTTGTGAGCCAGAAAAGTTTTTTTTTTTTCTTAAAAATCGTAAATCCACCGTAAATCTATGGCAAGTCAAAATTTTTTTAACCTTAAAAAACGTTTTCTGCATTTATAAACGACAATTATTCATATTGCTTAAAAATAAATCAAAATAGTTCAAAATAGTTTTTTTTTAAATCAAAAAATATTTAGAGATCGCTCCGAATGCTCAAAGTTTCCCATGCATTTTACATGATAAAAAAAACTTTTTCGAAGAAATAGTATAGAATCCTTAAAGATCAATATTTTTCAATCGACAAACTCTGTTTCTCCTCAGGAGACTTCAAAGAATAATGTCAAATTTTTTATTTAACCATTTTTTAATGTTAACTATTTTTTATGGGCCCCACAAAAACACACAACAATGCAATATAGAAAACAATTGTTTTATTGTTTTTTGTTTGAACAAATTATTATTTACAATTATTTATCAAATTAAGCTACAAAGTTTCAACTTTTTCTCAATTTTGCATCTTTTCAAGACGAATGTAACTAATTACTAATTTTTATTTATTCAAAATTCCAAATTTCCATTAATTCCAATTGTATTCTAAAATAATTTTCAAAATTCAATTTGAAATGATCAAAATACTATCTAAAAATCTTCGGTAGAATGAAAGACAAAAATAATATTAATTTTTTAATAATTCCAAGTCATTATATAATTTAAATAAATCCTAAGCGATAATTAAATCAAACTTTAATTTATTCAAACTTAAATTTCAATTCGGTTCGATTTCAATAGTCAAAAATTAATTCTTTTGCAAATTAAAAATTTTAATTTTTAATTCTCCCTTTTACACAGATTATTCAGTTTATTTTATACAATTTTATTTTCAAACTTTAATGGAAAATACAATTTTTTCTTCAATTTTATCGTTTTATTTTTTTGATTCACTCGGTTTTTGTAAAACTTGTTTAAATATCTTGAGTTTTTTTTAATTTTTCCCCTAATTTATTTACTGTTTCATAAAATTTCTAGATTTTATAATTACAAAAAAACTTGATTGGTAGAATTGTTTTAAAAATATGTCTAATGTTTCAAACGAATTTTTCTTTTTTTAAAGTTGTTTCCATATTATTTTTTTAATCGATTTCATTAATGAAGTCATCTTCTTAAAATGTTAATTTTTAAAAGAATTTATTGTTCTTTTTCTAGACTTTTAACTTATTTTTTTACATTTTCTTATTTTACTCTAATGTTTTTTATTTTTGTTAAGTTTATTTCAAAAATTTTTTAAGTTTTTCATAGTTTATTAAATTTTTTTGGAATAATTTTTTATAGTTTGTCAAATTATTGCTTTATTTTAGTTTTTTTTTTGATACTCTTATTTTTCCTCTTTTCTTAAAACTTTGTGACTTTAATTTAAGTTTCTTTAATCTTCAATTTATTCGTTCTTTCATAATTTTTAAATCACTTTTTAAACTTTTAATAATTTCATTAATTTTTATTTTCTGGTTTCTACATTTTTAAAAAAACTTATTTGGTATATTTTTCTGTGTGTTTCATAACTTCTTATATGATATTTATTATTATTATTAATTAATATGATATTTATAATTTTTTAAAAACTTTTCTTCCTTTTTTTTACTTTATGTAAATTTGATCTTAAAATAAATTTGTCATTTTATATGATCATTTTTCTATTTCTTATAAATATTTTCATCTTTTTAAACATGTTTTATTTTTTTATTTTTTCATTTAAGAAAAAATTATCCAATGTTTTTTCGCATAATTAAAATTTTTATATTTTTTCATGGATTTTCTTATTTATTTTCCTTATTTGAAAAAACATATCCGTTCATATTTTAAAATTTTGAAAAAATTGTCTGTTTATTCTTTTGTAGTTCTAAATCTTAATTTTTAAATTTTAATATTTTTCGTAAATTATCGCAGTGTTTTGATTTAAAATAAAAACAATTTAAGAATGTTTTCTTAAAATTTCTAATATTCCAAGTTATTATTACCATGTTTCTTCTTCAATTTTCAATTGATTTCATAAATTTTCATTTATTTTTTAAATTTTTTAATATAATTTTCTTCAGTTTTTAATTGACAACTTAATATTCTTCTTCAAGTTTGTACCTAATTATCCTTTAAATTTTTTTAAATTATTTTGTTCTGTTGGCGAGTATTCTTGACAGCTTTCGAATTTTTTTGTCAATTGTCAATTATTTTCTTCATTTCTTAATTATTTTTGTCATTTTGTAATTTTCCTTGCAATTATCAATTATTTTCTTCACATTTCAATTTAATTCTTTAATTTTCAATTTATTTCCTCCATTTTTAATTATTTTCTTCAGTTCTCAATTATTTTCTTCAATTTCCAATTATTTTATTCAATACTCAATAATTATTATCTTTTTCCAATTATTAATCATTTTTTTGAAATTTCAATATAATTCTTTAATTATCTTCTTCAATTCTCAATTATTTTCTAAATATTTTCTCGAATTATTATTTTCGTCATTTTTCAGATATTTTCTTTAATTTTTCATTTATTCTCGTCATTTTTCAATTATTTCTTTCAACTATTAATTTTGTTCCTCAATTTTCAATTATTTTCTAAAAATTTGATATTTATTCTTTAATTTTTAAAATTATTTTGTTCTATTGTCGATTATTCCCGACAATTTTCTATTATTATTATTTTTTTCAAATTTGAATTTAATTGTTAAATTTTCAATTTATTTCTCCATTTTTTTTATTATTTTCTTCTATATTTCATAATTCTCAGGTTTTTAATTACTTTTTTCAATTTTTAGTTAAATTCTTTAAATTTCAATTTGATTCTTTATTTTTCAATTTTTCTCGATTTTCAATCCAGTTGTTTAATTTGTAATTATTTCCAACAATTATTCATACATTTTTCTTAATTTTTCTTATTTTCGAAATTTTTCGATTATTTCCTACAATTTTTTCAATTCTCAGTTATTCTCTTAAAGTTTTATAATTATTCTTTGATTTTTTTCAAATTTTTTGTTCGGTTGTGTATAAATTTAGCCATTTTTTCAATTTCGTTTTCAATTGTATATTATTTTCGTGGATTATTCTCGACAGCTTTAGAATTTTTTTGTCAATTGTCAATTATTTTCCTCATTTCTCAATTATTTTCGTCATTTTGCAATTTTTTTTTCAATTATCAATTATTTTCTTTACATTTTAATTTCATTTTCAAATAATTTCCTCTATTTTTAATTATTTTCTTCAATTCTCAATTATTTTCTTTAATTTTCAATTATTTCAATTATCAATTATTTTTTTTAAATTTCAATACAATTCTTCAATTTTCATTTATTTTCTGAAATTTTTCCTAAAATTTTCTTCAGTTTTTAGTTCACAACTTAATATTCTCCTTCAATTTTAAAATTATTCTTTAATCTTTTCAATAATTTTTTTCTATTGTCGATTAATCTCGCCATTTTTCGATTTTTTTTTTACTTTTTTTTTTTGCCAAGTATTTTTCTTAATATTTAATTATTTTAGTCATTTAGTAATTTTCCTTTTAATTGTCAATTATTTTCTTACAATTTCAATTTAGTTGTTTAATCTTTGATTTATTTCTTTAATTTTTAATATTTTCTCCAATTATAATTCTCGTCATTTCTCAATTATTAATTATTTTCTACAATTTATTATTATTTCCTACAATTTTTTCAATTATTCTTTTAAAATTTTATGATTATTCTTTAATTTTTTCAATTTTTTTTGTTTTGTTGTCTATTAATCTTGTCATTTTTAGAATTTTGTTTTCAATTGTCTATTATTTTTGTCATTTTTCAACTATTTTCTTCAATTTTTCATTTATTCTGCTCGTTTTCAATTATTTCTTTCAATTATTAATGTTTTTCCAGAATTTTCAATTATTATCTATAAATTTTTCAATTTATAATTATTTATTTTAAATTTTATAATTATTTTATAATTTTTAAAATTATTTTAGGCTATTCTGGATTATTCTAGACAGTTTTGTAATTTTTATTTCATTTGCCAATTATTTTCCTAAAATTTTAATTTAATTCCTTAATCTTTAATTTCAAGTTTTTATTATTCTCTTTACTTCTCAATTATTATTTTCAATTTGAAATTGCAGTCTTCAATTTTCAATTATTTTATTCAATATTCAATAATTCTCACCTTTTTTTAATTATGAATTATTTTTTCAAATTTGTATTTAATTTTTAGGGTTCCGTACACCTTCGGTGTTCGGCGGAACCCTTATAACGAGACTCGTGCGTCCGTAGCCAAAAACCATTCCCCCCCCCCCCCTTAACTTCTAAACTATTTGACCTAGAGGGCTGAAATTTGGTACACTTATGTATTTTCACGTGTAGATTGCACGAAAAATATAGAGAACATGATCTGGATTGAGCTAGAGGGCTAAAATTTGGTACACTCGTGTATTTTTGCATGCAGATTATGGAAAAATTATGTTTGGAAATAAAATTGAATATTATGAGGTCACAAAAAAAAAATTCAAAAAATCACCAAAAAGAGGTTTAGACCCCTATCCTAGAGCTCACCCTAATTGTCCTACAGTACCCCTCAAACCAATAAAGTTTTTATTTGTATACTCAGAATTTAAAAAAACGATATAAAACGCAATTGAAAATTGTTATCACTTTTTTTTTCAAAATAATTGAAAAATTATGAAAAAAACGAAAAAAAATTTTTAATCTTATACAAGGCTTAATCAAGGCAGCCACAGGACCTATAATCAAGACTGTTATAAGCCCTGAAACCCTATAAAAATTTCAGGGCCTCCCCTTAAAAAAAAATTCTTGATTTTTATGTTATTTATATGAAATACAAACCTGTACCCTTAAGCAAAAGTTTCATGTACTTGAAGGTAGAAGTATTTTCATAATTTGTACGTTCTAACTAATTTTCATAATCTGTACATAAAAATATATAAATGTATCAAATTTTAGCCCTCTAGGTCAAATAGTTTCAAAGTTATGAGGAAAAAACTTTTTTTTTCGAAAATTTGCAGTTTTTCTTTTTTTGACAACGTTTTGACTGTCAATCCAGATAATGTTCCCTATAATTTTCCTGTAATCTACACGTAAAAATACATATGTGCTCTCAAATCTGAATTAGTAGTTTTCTACTATGAATTAGTCAAATTCATGGCACATTTTTCTCTAATTCATATAGTAGAAAACTACTAATTCTTAGTAGAAAATAACTAATTCTTAGTAGAAAACTACTAATTGAAATAGTGAAACTTTACTTTTCAAAAAAGTAGATTTTTTTACTAATTTAATTAGTAGTTTTCTACTACAAGATTAGTAGTTTTTTTTACTAATTCTTAGTAGTTTTATACTAAAAATTAGTAAAATTCTTACTATTTTAATAGTAGCTCACTTTTCGCTAATTCATTAGTAGAAAACCACTAATTCAGATTTAGAGAGTGTACCAAATTAGAGCTCTCTGTTTGTTAATAAGGTATATCTTTGTTTCGTAAATGTACGGAACCCTAGATTTTGGTACGGGTGTAACTCGTACTTGTTACATTTTCAATTTTTTTATTATTTTCTTCAAATTTCAATTCCATTCTTCAGTTGTCAATTATTTTCTTCTATATTCCATAATTCTCAGCTTTTTTAATTACTTTTTTCAATTTTTTTCGATTTTCAATCCAGTTGTTCAATTTGTAATTATTTACAACAATTATTTCTATAATTTTTTTAACTTTTCTTGTTTCTAAATTTTTTAATTTAATATTTCTTGTTTAATTTTTTCAGTTGCCTATTGATCTAATCATTTATCGTCTTTTGTTTTTAATTGTCATTTTGTTTTGTCATTTTTCAGATATTTTCTTCAATTTTGTAATTATTCTCGTAATTTTCATTATTTATTGCACTCAATACCCTGATTGGTATTTTATTATTTATTTAATTTGAATATTTTATATTTTTTTCGTTATAAAAAGTTATTAAAATAATTTTAATTATTTTATTTCCAGGACCTGGAATTTTTGTGAAAATGGTCTGGAAAACCTGGAAAAGTCATGGAATTTTCAAATTATTTTTTCGTGGCAACCCTGTAAAAATTTACAACTTGAAAATGCCTATGCTAAATTATGCAATTTTCAGTCACCTTATTTTTAAATCAATACAACATTAATCTTCATTTTTCCTTTTTAAAACTCAACGAGAAAGTTTTTCCTTTCCCTTCTGAGAAATCGGTAAAAGTCAGTAAATGTAAAAAGGGAAAAGAAAAATTGTATCAACCCTGAAAAATGTCAATTTGTAAAGAAAATTCTTCAATCTGTTTCTCACCAGATCCTGTGGACCATATTTATGACGGATTGCGGATCAAGCGACCGAAAACAAAGATCAAAGAGAAACTTCTGGAGCTGGGATTGGCGAAGGATCGAAAGGAACTGCGTAAAAAACGCACCAAGAAAAGCGACTCAGGTTAGTGTTGGTTCTGATTTAGCCCTCAAACCTAAATCGTTTCTGCCAATTCTCCCAACTCCATATATCTTCCTTACTTTCCTCGTACCTCGATTCTGGTTCAATCTGCTCGGTTATAACCCTATTGACTGAAGGATTTTACACCACTGACCTCCGTCTACTCTCTTCAGGGGATATGTTTGAAATTAGATCCTGAAACATTGAGCCTCGAAGAGATAGTTTCCGTTTCATTTGTTTTTTTTTTATTTTATTTTTCTACGAGACCCATTATATTCGAACTTTATTTTATTTCAAGTAAACTCTCGCCTGACAATGAGTGATTTGATAAAGCAGCTTCTCATATGCATTTCAACTTTTAACATTTCCAAAGTTTCATATTATGTCACTTTACGGGAGCGTTAGTGTCAGTTGTTGCCACCTTTTGTTCAAGCGTTTCTCATCATCTTGTCTGTTAGCTTTTCAGCTCTCGCAATAAGCCCGATAGCTCTTTGCGTTCCGCTATCGCGAAGCGCATATATCCATCAATTTCAAGTTTCAATGTTGAATTCGTTGTTTTCATATTCAAATGAAAAACAAGCCGATTCAGATGGTAATAAATTTCGGATTATTGCGATATTTCCCTCTTAGCGGAAGATTTTATTTACTTTTATTATTCATTTTGAGCTGGGTTACAAGTTTTTATAAGTTTTTGTTATATAATGCCTTCTAGAAGATGAAGTAAATGTGTAATAGTTTGGAAACTAGATTTTATATTATTTCTTTTACTTTGTATTCCTTTAAATAATGATAAATCTAGCCTCATTTTAATTTTTCAAGTTAAAAACTGTACGGTGCTTGGAGAAATTAGTTTCTTTTTATTTTCTGTGTGAAAGACAAGAAATTTCAAAAAATGCTTTAAACAAAAGTTGTAGATCTGATAAAAATATACATTTTATGTTCTGTATATTTTTTCGATTTTATTGATAGTTTTCGAAAAAATTGACTTTAAAGTTAAGACCGTTGGTTGCCGTCGCCAACTTATGAGATGATGGCCTATCTAGCTCTTGAACTTTATCACCGATTTTCTCAAAAACTATTAGTGATATCGAAAAATTGTATAAAAGAAAAATGTGTATTTGAACGAGATCTACAAATTTTATTTAAAACATTTATTTATATTTTTCTTTCTTTTTCAGACATATATAAAAAAAACATTTTTTACGCTTTCCTCAAAGTTTTTTACATAAAAATTCAAATTGTGGTGATTTTTGACTAATTTTTTTTTTAAAGTACAGCTAAATCTTTCAAAATTTTGTGACATCAATTTTAATAATATTTTTATTTTGTATATGAGAAACCACTTTTTAGTTTGAGGTTATGTCAAGTGGAGATCACTTTTTTGAATAAAAAGTTTTTTTTCGTTCTATATTTCTTTTAAGTTGTTTTTCTTTAATTTTCAATTACTTAAAATTACTTATAATAACTTGTCAATTTTTTTTTATTTTAAATTTTTTTAAGAATTTTCAGTTTTTCAATTTCTAATTCTATTGTCGTTGTTTAGTGAAAAATATCTAGTTATTTTTTCAATTTCTAGTAACTTTTCCTTATTATTGTGTTACTTTTTTTTTATAACAAGATTTTTTCCTTTACAGTCACATTCTCGAATTAGGTAATTACTTATTTTTAATTAGATTTTAGATATTTTCTTTATTTTCTTGTTCTTTCTTTTAATTTCAATTTAAAATTAAATTTTAACATTTTTTAATCTTGTCAAAAACTTAAAATCGAAAATTTTTTTTTATGCCTACTTATTTAAAGGACTTCCAAATATCGGTTAAATCTCACGAATCATTCTGGGGCATAAAATTTTTATAGCACTTTAAAATTTCTTTAAACCTCTTCAGATAAGTTACACTGTTCAGTCAATTTTCCAAAGCTTCTTGAATTTTTTTTTATGATGTAACTTCTTATCTTCAACACTTTGTTATTAACCTTTTTATTTCTTAACCTAAATTTATCTTTTAGTTAGAATTTTCTCTTAATTTCAAAATTCGTTTGATTATTAATTAATTATTATTTTTTTACATCAGTATCTTTTTTCATCAAAGTATATGTATACAGGGTAATTAGTTTGTAGTTTCCGGAAATAAAAAATAGTTGACCAAAAAGCGAAAAAAATGTTTACATAATCATTAATAAATATCATGAAAAATAACTAATTATGAATCTGTTGGAATCTTAATCGATACAAATTTAGAAAATAATTAAATTTGGATTAATTTTAATAGGCGTTATTTAAATTCTAAATATATTAAAATTGAGATAAATTGAAATTTAAAGAAGAATTGGACACATACTCAAGAAAAGGTCATGTTTGAAGACATTATTTTGCTCTTTGAAATAGAAAAACTAACTCTTAATGTAATTTTATTTAGACATAATGTGGCAAATTTAATTTGAAACAAAATGAACCATTAAAACTCATAATTGGATAAAAATGAAAAAATTTTGATATTCAAAAATGTTTTAGAAAACCTAAAAAACTATAAAATTATTTCTGAATCTAAAACATCCTTATTTTTTTTATATGAGTTTTAATGGGTTATTTTGTTTTAAATTAAATTTACCACATTTTGTCTAAATAAAATGTAGTTTTTCTATTTCAAAAAGCAAAACAAGGACTTCAAACATAACCTTTTCTTGAGTATGTGTCCAATACTTCCTTAAATTTAAATTTATTCTAATTTTAATATGTTTAAAATCTAACTAATGCCTATTACAGTACATATCCAAATTCATACACAAGTTTCAATTTACTTTTGTTATTTTTCAATTATTTTCTTCAAATTTCATTTATATTTTTCATTATTCAAATATTTTTGTCACTTTTCAATTATTTTTTTCATATTTCTATTATTCTCTACAAATTTCAATTAATTTATTCAATTTTTGTTTATTGTCATCAATTTTTTAATTTTTACACCAATTTTCAATTATTTTCCTCAAATTTCAATCATTTTGTTCATTCTTTTTATTATTGTCATAAAATTATTAATTATTTTACACCTTTTTCAATTATTTTCTTCTAAATTTAATTACTTTCTTTATATTTAAATTTTTTGATTATTCAATTATTGTCTATAAATATTTAATTTTTACACCCGCTTTCAATTAGTTATGTCATCATTCAATTAGTTTCTTAACATTTCAATTGTTTCACCTTCTTTTCAAGTATTGTCTTCACATTTTTTTTTTACTCCAGTTATCAATTATTTTTGTCATTTCTCAATTATTTCTTTTTTACAATCATGTTTGTCCTTATTCAAATATTTTTGATATTTTGGCATTATTTTTTTTAAATTTCATTTTCTTCAATCTTTTCATTTTTGTCATGAATTCATTACTTTTTACATCAGTTTTCAATTATTTATGTCTTATTCAATTAGTTTCTTCACATTTTAACTATATCGTTAATTTTTCAATTATTTTATACAATTTTTCAATTAATGTATTAAATTTTTTATTTTTTACTCCATTTTTTAATTATATTTATCATTTTTCATTAATTTTTTTTCAATTTCAGTTATTTTTGTTATTTTTCAACTATTTTCATACATAATATTTTTTTGGACATTTTAAAATTATTTTCTTTAAGTTTCAATTATTTTCTTGTAATTTCAATTATTGTCTTCAAATATTAATTATTTCGTTTCAAATTTTTAATTTTTGTTTTCATGTCTTGATTATTAATTAATTTTTCAATTAGTTCTGTCATTTTACAATTTTTTTTCCACAATTTGAATTATTTTTGGCATTGTTTAATTATTTTCTTCATATTTCAATTATTTACCCCATTTTCGATTTTTTTTCTTCAAATTTGAATGGCTTTCCTGAATCTTTATATTATTATCATGAATTTTTAAATTTTTTAAATACGTTCACTTTTTTAGATTAAAAAGTCACGTTTTTCACTATTTTTATTCTGCAAGTTCGTTGGCACCTCTGAATTGGGATTTTGATAAATTAAAATTTGGACATATTGAAGTTAAAATCGATTGAAATTCTAATAATTGGAGAATTTCGACAGGATTGAATGTTTAATATATTGAAATTTGTATTGATTGAGAATTATATAAATTAAATTTTGCGTTGATTATTTTTGTTTTAAATCAGATATTTTTTAAAAAATAGTATTTAAATTAATCAAATTTTGTGTTTATAAATATGAGTTCAAATAATATTAATTTCATTAATACATAAATAAATCTATAATTTTTTCTATAATTTTCAACAATTTTCAATATACAATTATTCTTTAATTTTTTAAAATTATTTTGTTCTGTTATCCATTATTCTCGCCACTTTTCGTATTTTTCTTTCAATAATATTGTCAATTATTTTCCTATTTCTCAATTATTTTCTTTAATATTTAATTATTCTAGTCATTTTGTAATTTTTCTTTCAATTATCAACTATTTTCTTAAAATTTCAATTTAATTCTTTAATCTTCAATATTATTTCTTTATTTTTAATAATTTTCATCAATTCTTAATTGATTTCTTTCAATTTTCATTTATTTTCTACACTTTTTTCCATAATTTTTATCAGTTTTCAATTGACAATTTATTATTCTTCTTCAATTTTATGATTCTTTACTAATTTTTAAAACATTTTTGTTCAAATGCCGATTAATCTCAACATGTTTCGAATTTTTTTTTCAATTGTTAATTAGTTTTTTTTTAATAGTTAATTATTTTCGTCAATATTTAAGGGGAAGCACCGGTGAAATTTCAAAATTTCATAAATTGTGTTGTTTAGAGATCACCAATTTTTTTCTAACAACATTTTGGATTTAAAATTATTCTATGGTGATAATATGAAAAAATAAATTTTGGGCTGGTTTTAGAATTATTTTCATTTTTTTTTTAAATTAACCTTTTTTAATACGTTGCTTAATTTTATTTAAAATTGAAAAATGCCATAAAAAATTGTCTTAAAAAAATTGAAAATTGTATAAGAAGATAGGTATTTTAGGTGAGAGAGTTTCGTCATATTGTAATTTTTCTTTTAATTATCAATTATTTTCTTGAACTTTTCATTTAATTCATTCATTTTCAATTTATTTCTTTAGTTTGTAAGTATTTTCTTCAATTCTTAAATATTTTTTTAATTTTCAATTATGTTTTTTCGTTTTTTCAATAAATTCCTCAATATTCAATAATTCTCGGATTTTTTCATTTATTTTCTCACTTATAAAAATGTTTTAAAATTTTCAATTAAAGTTATTCAATTCTAGAATTACTATTCTCTTCAATCATCAGTATTTTTTTCAAATTTAAAAACGACATATATTAGCGACAAAATTTAAATTCCATTCTCAATTTTCAATTATTTTCTTTAATATTAAAAAATTATCGCCTTTTCCTATTATTTTTTTCTATTATCATTATGTTTCTTTAATTTTAAATACATATGTTCAATTATTTTCTTTTTTTTTTTAATTTCATTCTTTAGCTTACATTTGTTTTCTTCTATAGTAATTGCTTCTCGTCTTTTTTCAATTACTTTTTTCAATTTCTAAGTATATTCTTTAAATTTCAACTCCATTATTCAATTTTTAATTGCTTTCTTTAATTATATTTCTTGTTTAAGTTTTTCAATTATTTTTTTCAGTGGACTATTAATCTAGTCATTTTTTGAATTTTGTTTCAATTGACAATTATTTTCGCCATTTTGCACATATTTTCTTAAATTTTTAAATTATTTTCGTCATTTTTAAACTATTTCCTTCAATTATTAGTTATTTTCCCCAATTTCCAATTATTTCCTACAATTTTTTTCATTTTCAATTATTATCTTAAAATCTTATAATTATTCTTTAATTTTTTAAATTATTTTTTTCGGTTCTGTGTTAAATCTAGCCATTATTTAAATTTTGTTTTCAATTGACAATTATTTTTGTCATTTTGCAGATTTATTCTTCAATTTCGTAATTTTCATTATTTGAAACCGGAAATACCGAAAATTTTCCGTCAAACCGTAAATTTTCTTTCTGGCTAATAAATTTGACTAATATATCAATTTGTTTTATAAATAAAGATAATAACTTTATGCATTTTGAACCAATCTGATTATGCGTTTAAATTTTGTGTAATTATGCGACAATTATGCAATTGAAAATAAAAAATATACATTTAAATTTAAAATATAATATAATATATTCTCATGAAATATAGATGTTTGTCTACTATCTTTTTTTCTTAACGCTAACAATACCGCAAAAGCAATGAAAGATATTAAACATGAAAAAGTCAAATTTTTATGAAAAAATGTAGATAGAACTTTACTTTTTTTATTAGACCGTACATTGCATAATAGTTTATAATATAATTTTGGGCAATTCTTTTGTGTGCTTTCAATTATCAATTATTTTCATCAAATTTCAATTATTTTCTTCGATATTCAATAATTCTCGGCTTTTTCAATATTTTTTTTCAATTATCGATTACGTTCTTCAAGCTTCAATTCAATTCTTCACTTATTCAACTATTTTCAGAAATTCACAATTATTTTTTTTAATTGCCAATTATTCTTTTCAATTGTCAATTATATTCTTCAGTTTTCAATTATTTTCTACAATTCTCAATTATTTTCTTCCATTTAGAATTATTTTCATTAATTTCAAATTATTTCTTCATTTCTCAATTATTTTCTTCGATTTTCTACTATTTTCTTCAATTGACAATTATTTTCTTCAATTTTCAATTATTTTCATCAATTTCTAATTAATTTATTTAATTCTGAAATATGTTCTACGATTTTCAATTTTTTTAATCAATTTTTAATTTTTTTCTTCAACTCTAAATTCTTTTTTCAATTCCCAATTATTTGATTCAATTTTTAATTATTTTCTTCAATTTTCAATTATTTTCATCAATTTTAAATTATTTTCTTCAGATCTCAACTATTTCCTTCAATTTTTAATTATTTAATTTAATATTCAATAATTCTCGACTTTTTTCAACTATTTTTTAAATTATCATTTATTTATTTCACATCTCAATAACTCCTCCATTTTTCAATTATTTTCTTCTGTAATCAATAAGTCTCGGCTTTTTTCAATATTTTTTTCAATTATCAATTATGTTTTTGAAACTTCAATTTATTAATTATTATTCAACAATTTTCATAAAATCACATTTTCTTCAATTTCAAATTATTTTCTACAATTTTTAATTAATTTCTTCAAATTACAATTACATTCTTCTTTTTTTATTGTTTTCTTCAAATTCTATAATTCATGGTTTGTTCAATTTCTTTTTTCCTCAATTATCACTTTTTTCTTCTACTTTTCATCCAATTGTTCAATTCTTGAATTATTTTCTTTAATTCTCAATTATAATTTTCGACATTTAATTACATTCTTTAATTTTCAATTCTTTTTTTTTTAATATTCAATAACTCTAGGCTTTTTACAATAATTTCTTTTAAATTCACAATTATTTTCTTCAATTTCCAATTTTTGTTCTTAAATTTCAATTATTTTCTTCAATTTCCAATTCTTTTTTTATATTTCTGTCAGTTTCTCAATTTCTTTCAATTTTTAATTTGTTCTCAATTTTCTTGAATATATAACAATTCTCAGCTTTTTTAAATTATGTTTTTCTTTCAATTTTTATTTAAATTGAGAATTTTTAAATTATTTTCATCAATTCGCAATTATTTCCGTCGATTTCTAAATTTTTCTGCTGTTTCCAAATATGTATTGTATTTAATTTTTAAGTACTTTCTTCAATTTTTAATTATTTTCTTCAATTTTCAATTATTTTCTTTAATTTTTAATTATTTTGTTCAATTTTCAATTGTTTGTTCAATATTCCGAAATCTCGACTTTTTTCAATTATCAATTATTTATTTCATGTTTCAAAACCTCCTTTAATTTTTAATAATTTTCTTCTATTTTCAATTTAATTGTTCAATTGTTCAATATTTTTTTTCAATTCTCAATTATATGTTTGTCAAACTTCAATTCAATTCATGAATTATTATTCAACAATTTTCATAAAATCACATTTTATTATTAGTACTTATAGTACAAAAGGGCCTTCATTATGCCCGTTTATGTATTAAATAAATAAATAAATTTTCTTCAATTTCAAATTATTTTCTACATTCAATTCCATTCTTCAATTTTCAAGTAATTTTTTTCAATATTCAACAACTCTAGGCTTTTCACATCGATTTTTTTAAATTCTCAATTATTTTCATCAATTTCCAATTTTTTTTTTTTTCATATTTCATTCAATATCTCAATTTCTTTCAATTTTCATTCTCTTCTCAATTTTCTTCAGTATTTAACAATTCTCAGCTTTTTTAAATTACGATTTTCTTTGAATTTTAATTTAAATTGATTATTTTTAAATTATTTTCATCAATTCGCAATTATTTCCGTCAATTACTAAATTTTTCTGCTATTTCCAAATATTGTATTTAATTTTTAACTACTTTCTTCAATTTTTAATTTTTTTTTTCAATTTTCAATTATTTTCTTTAATTTTTAATTATTTTGTTCAATTTTCAATTGTTTGTTTCAATACTCCGTAATCTCGACTTTTTTCAATTATTAGTTATTTATTTTATGTTTCAAAACCTCCTTCAATTTTCAATAATTTTCTTCTATTTTCAATTTAATTCTTCAATTGTTCAACCTTTTTTTCAATTATCAATTATATGTTTTTGAAACTTCAATTTAATTAATTAATTATTATTCAACAATTTTCATAAAATCACATTTTATTATTAGTACTTATAGTACAAAAGGGTCTTCATTATGCCCGTTTATGTATTAAATGAATAAATAAATTTTCTTCAATTTCAAATTATTTTCTACAATTTTTAATTAATTTCTTCAAATTACAATAACATTCTTAATTTTTTATTGTTTTCTTCAAATTCTATAATTCCTGGGTTGTTCAATTTCTTTTTACTTCAATTATCACTTATTTTTTTCTACTTTCAATCCAATTGTTTAATTCTTTAATTATTTTCTTTAATACTCAACTATAATTTTCGGCATTCAATTCCATTCATCAATTTTCAATTGTTTTATTTAATACTAGCAAAATATACGCGCGCTACAGCGCGCGAGAATGACGTTTTGCATTTGTTACTAATTTAAATATAAAAAGTATGAACTTTTTTATATTAGATAATTTATTATTAAATTAAATAAAAATATAACTCATTTTTTACTGTTACATAATTATTATTTAAATTTTATTAAATCAGAAAAAGAGTTTTGTTCTTTAAACTATGATTTGTTCCGTCAAATGCATTTCTTAAAAGTTAATTATTATTATTAATATACATCCTAATACATAATTGATTTAATTATAAAATAATAATAAAAAATTTTTAAATAATAAAAGTAATCCGATTTAGTTTAAATTAATTTTATTAGATCCTAAACAAATTAAACAAAAATTTTATTTTAACATATAATTATTATTTTAGTCCAGTTTAATAAGAAAGATAAGGTTTGTTAAAAGAGGTATGATTTTTTTGAGTTGAATGTTTATTAGCATTTCTTGACCCATAAATGCAAAAAAATGATTAATCAAAAAGTAAACAATAAAAGTTTATAGCAAAAAGGAAACGAGAAAAACGTAATGAATTATTTATTTTGAAATATACTAACATTATATTCAAAATTCTATACAAATTTCAATTGTTCCAAACGTCTATTAATCAAAGTTTCTTATTCTTAAATTTTCTTTAAACAATATAAATTTCAATTACTAACTTCTCTAGGTGCAAATTAATCGTCAAAACTTTTATCAACACAGATTTTAATTTTTCCAAATTTAAAATATTTTCCAACTTTTATACTTAGATTCAAACTCTAATTATTTTAAACTTCAATTAAGCAAAATTTTAATATTTAACCAAAGTTTTAAGAGACATATATAATCCAATTTCACTTTGATTCTCAACAATGTAAACAAAATGTATTTTAACTTTATTATATATTTATAAACTAAATATTTTAAATTTAATTTTATTAATGCAATTTTAAAATGTGTTTCAAACTTTAAGAGCTTGTGATGGAGAATGATGTCAGTATAGTCACATGACCCAAAGCCAAAATTTCTCAGCGATTTTTCTGTATAAAACTAATGAATATTTTTATATAAAACTTAGTATAGAATTATATAAAATATCAACCGGAAGATCTTTCTGACTCTAGCGTGTGTTCTCATTTTGACTAAAAAGTTAATTTTATAAAATTGTTCAAAATTAGAAAAAACTCAAACAGTTAATTTTGGGTCAAACTCCAAATAAGTTAGGAGTACGCAGACCTTTCAGGTGATATTTTAGGTAATTCGACAAAATTGCATTGAAAAATATTCAGTACCTAGTTCTAGAGAAAACCGCTGAAAAATTTTGTTTGTGGGTCATGTGGTCAATGATCAATCTATCACATCCTCTTAATTATTAGGAACTTGGAATTATTTGAATTTTATTATTAATAAATTTCAATTATTATTAAAAACTTTTAATGCTTCAATTTTTAATCATTCTATGTTTTAATTATTATATCAACTTTAAATAATTTCAAATTCTAACAATATACATATTAAAATAATTTCAAACTTAAACCAATTTCTAAAAACGTTTTAATTGTAAAAAATTTACATACATTAAAACTAAAATAAATCCAAATTTTCTGATTAATTTTATAATTTTAGTCTTTCCAAAAAAAGTTAATTCTTTTATAGTAAAAACTGTATTTCAGTCTATCTCATTTTCTGTTAATCTAGTTAAACTATAATTAGATTTATAATTGTCTTTAATTTTAAATGTATAATTAAATTGAATATTAAAGCAGTTTAATCACTTACTCACGCAATAAAAAATAATAATTTTTAGATAAAAATACTAAATTTTTTCAAAAGTAATTTAATGCAGTACCCATTTTTCTTTAAAAATTAATAGCGCAAAAAAGCTTCAAGAGTCAAACCACCGTCTTTCAACTAAAGCTCGTCGCTGACATATTTTAATAAATATTAAAACCCATATTATATGTATTATTGATGTGTCTAAATTCAAGTTCTGAAGTTGTTTTAGATAATTTTTTTATTTTCCAGCCGTAAATTGTAATTAAAGAAGCAAGTGTCAAGAAAAATTGGCGTTTTTAATGCATATTTCAAATATTTTTTATTTAGAAAGAAAACATTTCATTCTCATATTGTAAAGAAAATATGTTTAATTAACATCCAAATATTTATTTTATTTAATGTTATTTTGTATGTAATGAATAATGATAAGAATAATAATAAAATCAATTTAAAGTTGATCAAAAGGCTGTCACTTTTAACCATTTTTAAAAATCTATTTTTTAGAAACCTTCTTAATAAATATTATTCAAACTTACCATAAGTATTAATTTATACACTTTAATCATGTTTTCACTAGATTCAAGACAAATATTTATTTTATTACTAAATAATACCATCTTAAAACTTGAGAAGTAACCCCAAAACACAAAATTTTTAATCTTATATAAGTTTTTCTGGATGCAATTAACAAATTATTTCTTTTCACATATCTAAGTTTTTATAAAATCTTCAACATATTAAATTTTAGAGAGAGTAATTTGCTCAGTTTATGAATTATTATTCAAGTTTAAAATGTACAAAATACACTCTAAAGTTTGACAATCTGTTATTTATTTTAAATTCAAAATTATTTTTGTCAATAATTTTAACGACAAATGTAAGAGTGTATTTTGTTCAATGAAAAATATGGTTTTTTCATTACATTTTTAAACTTTAATAATTCATAAACTGAGCAAATTACCCTCGCGAAAATTTAATATGTTGAATATTTTATAAAAACTTAGATATGTAAAAAGTGTTAATTTTTTAATATCATCCAGAAGAAACTTATATAAGATTAAAAATGTGTTTTGGGGTTAATTCCGGAATTTTAAGGTGGTATTATTTAGCAATAAAATAAATATCTGTCTTGAATCTAATGAAAATATAATTAAAGTGCATAAATTAATCATTATCGTAAGCGACCACCTTTGGTCGAAAGTCAGTGGTTTGACCCTTAAACTAAAGAAAAAAAAGTTCTCAAAAGGAAAGCAAATAATCAAAAAGGTAATTGAAAACCTTAAGCAATATTTAAAACCTGTGCATAGCTTATTTTTCAATGATATAATTCATAATATTTCATTCTTTATTATTATTTTTATTGTATTTTTTAGAATTAATTAAAAGCTCGAAATAGGTGTAAACAGAATCAAAGACTGAATGAATGAATAAATGATAATAAAATTTTATTATTTCATATCTTCAAATCATTTATGAAATTTCATAGAAATATTAGATTTTCTGAATTAAAAAAACCAATATTCAATTTACTCAAAATATTTAAGAAAAACTTAATTTTACATAATAAGAACTTAAATAAATTTTGTTTAACATAAATTAAATTAAAATTGTAAAAAAATGTTAAATACAAAGCAGGTTATATACCTGCATAATGTATATATTTTAATCTTGTTTTCTTTTTTAATCCTATTATTAAAATTTTATTAGTTTATTTTAAAAATTTACCAATTTTATAGTTATGTAAGTCCATTGACTTTCGTCTGAGGACTGTTGCGGACATATTATTAAAAAAAATTGTTCCACAACACTTGAAACTTGAATATTTCCTGATTTCATTGGTCATAATATTATAGTGTAAATTGTATTTCTTATAATGTAATTATTAATCAAAAACCTTAAATTTTTGCAATTTTTTAAAAACATTATTATTCAAAAACTATTTGATATTATCTATTGGAACTTACCAGAAACATAAAATGCTTAATTTTTAATATATTAATGTTGATATTTTTATTAAAAAAGGATTATTTTAAAATAATATCTAAATTAGAAAAATTTTTACTTCGAAAAATTTCACAATCCTTTTCAGCTTACAAATTTTTTGTGGAACCTCCTACAAATGGAGAAAATGGAAAAGAACTGGTGGTATAAATATCTAGATTTCTATTTTTCAATTGATATTTTAAACTTTAGGCAGGTTGTAATAATGCTTGTCTAATTTGAATTACAAGTTGAATAGAGCGATGTGAACTTGGTCTATACTAACTTCAAGTTTTAGAAATAACCTTTTTAAGTATAAAATTTCAATATTTTATATCTCAAAAATGAAGTAAAACACGTTCATAAAATTTTAATAATAAGTAAATTTTATTAATATGTAATCAAATATTTACAAAAGCTGAAATTTGTAGGAGGTTCAGTAAAAAAGTTGTAAGCTGAAAATAATTGTAAAATTTTTCAAAGTAAAAATTTTTCTAATTTAAATATTATTTTAAAATAATCCTTTTGTAATAAAAATATCAACAATAAAATATTAAAAATTAAGCATTTTATGTTTCTGGTAAGTTCCAATAGATAATATTAAATAGTTTTTGAATGATAATGTTTTTAAAAAAATGCAAAAATTTAAGGTTTTTGATTAATAATTGCATTAAAAGAAATACAATTTACCCTTTAATATTATGACCAATGAAACCAGCAAATATTAAAGTTTCAAGTGTTCTGGAACAATATTTTTTTTAAAATAAGTCCGCAACAGTTCTCAGACGAAAGACAATGGACTTACCTAATTGACACAAACGAAAAACGTAACCTATTTTCAACTACATAACAAATTTCAAAACCAAGAAGCAAAACATTATTAAAAAACAATTGAATAGAAAAACGACCAACTTCAGGTGTGGACAGAATGAATGAAAGAATGAATGAAATTGCGGATTATTATTATAGATTCAATAACTCTTGGCTTTTTACAATGATTTTTTTTAAATTCTCAATTATTTCCTTCAATTTCCAATTATTTTTTCATATTTCTTTCAGTTTTTCAATTTCTTTCAATTTTCAATTTCTTCTCAATTTTCTTCAATATTTAACAATTCTCAGCTTTTTTAAATTATGTTTTTCTTTCAGTTTTTATTTAAATTCAGAATTTTTACATTATTTTCATCAATTCGCAATTATTTCAGTCGATTTCTAAATTTTTCTGCTGTTTCCAAATATTGTATTTAATTTTTAAGTACTTTCTTCAATTTTTAATTATTTTCTTTAATTTATAATTATTTTGTTCAATTTTCAATTGTTTGTTTCAATATTCAGTAATCTCGACTTTTTCAATTATCAGTTATTTATTTCATGTTTCAAAACCTCCTTCGATTTTCAATCATTTTCTTCAATTTTCAATTTAATTGTTTAATTATTTTTTCAATTCTTAATTAATTTCTTTAAATAACAATTCTATTCTTCAATTTTTAATGTTTTCTTCAATATTAAATAATTCCTGTCATTTTCCATTTTTTTAATTATAAATTATTTTCTTCTTTTTTCAATTCAGTTGTTCAGTAATTGTCTTTAATTCTTAATAATTGTATTCGAATTTCAATTTTATTTCTCAATTTTCAATTCTTTTTTTTTTAATATTCAATAATTCTGTGTTTTTTTTTTATTTCAATTTAATTTGATGTTTCTTCAATTTTGAATTATTAACTTAAATTTAAAAATTTTTTTTTTTTTGATTTTCTATCTAGTTGACCAATTATCAATTATATTCTTTGAATTTAATAACCATTGTTCAATTTTTTCAATTATTGTTCAATTGTAGATTAATATTGACTTTTTTTTTTTAAATTTTGTTTCTAATTGTCAAATATCTTTGTCATTGTTCAATTATTTCTTTCCATTATTAATTATTTCTTTTCATTATTAATTGTTTCTTTTAATTCTTAATTATTATTTTTTGTAAAGTTTAATATTTAATTCTTCAATTCTCAATTATTTTCTTTGAATTTCAATTATTTTCTTCAATTATCAACTGTTATATTGAATTTTTGTAGCCATTTGTAGGTCTATTTATACTTAAAATAAATTTTAAGTTAACAAGAGAAAAAACCGGGAAAAATAGGAACAAAAACCGGGAATTTTGTGGGGCGAAATTAGTAGACACCCTGAATAGATGCAGTTTTGAATTTTTGCCTAAGGGAAAAGCAGATTCACGTTTGATTTTAATTCACTGCGTTATGATTGAAGTAATTGCGAAGCTTTGTTAAATTTGCGCTAAATGAACTCAATCTCTCTGGGAGAGTAAAAGGCAAATTTTCCTTTGTCTCGTAACCTAATACACGCCACAATTAAAACAAGCTTGTTGCTTATAGTTGAGAGGGTTTGTTGTTTGTCTCTTGTGGTGGCGTTGCAGAAAATTTCATATTTACCATAGAAATTGTTTCTCACTCTCGAACCTCATTTGTATTCAATGCATCGCAATAGATCGGATAGCAGAGGTAAAAGCAGAGGTATATGAAATATTAAAGGTTGTTTTGCCATGGCAAGAAAGCCCTTGGGAATTTTATAAAATGTTACTGCATACATAAACAACTTGACTTTTTTCAAATACTTTCTCGAGATTTACTGCCTTGACAATAGGGAAGGCTCATTTCGTTATATATGCATCGAGAGAATCAATAAGTGAAATGGAATATACATGAGAATAGGACCAAGTAAAATTGCTCGTGTATTATCCTTTATAGTCCTCTTTATTATCCTGCAGAAGCCTCTCAACTTTTCATAGATCACGGATAGAGAACCGCCACAAATTCCGGTGATCGTGAATCTTTTAAATAACCACCGATATTTATCTCCATTTTCAATTTTCAAATGTGTTTCAGCTCCAAAATCATCTTGGGAAACTGCGTCCAGAAGTGGATCCGGAAGTGATTCGAATGATTCTGATAGTGATGGATCGAGATCTTCGCGAGGCGTTCAAACAACCTCTGGAAGACGAAAAAAAAATAAAAAGCAAGCCAAGAAACCATCTTTTGTTTACACTGATGCACAGCTGTCAGGATTACTCAAAGAAGTTATCAATAATGGTAAATATTTGGTTTTTATTAGCTTTTAATCATTTAAATCTCAAATGTTCTTGTTGTAACTATTTAGTTAATTAACACTGTAATGGAAATAAAAGTAATCGTCCAATATTCTCAGAAATTTCCACATTCTAATTGGAATTTCTCAGGAAATTTCTGGATAATAAAATTCATTTTATTATGCAGTTAGTTTCTTTGAAGAAAACAGTTCTGAATGTTGTTGAGAAATTTCCTGAGAATTCTAATTATTGAAAATATTTAGTATGTTTATATCTTATTCTAAATAGGAATTGAAATACAAAACTCCAGAAAAAATAATAAAATATTTTTCCAAATGATACTAATTGTAGAAACAAATTTTAATGTAACTTAGTGGTATTAACATTTTTTAGAATATTTGACGCGATTTGAAGAAAGGAACTTATAAGAAGGAAAAAAAATTATGTTATGTTTGTGATTTTTGGAATGAAAAAAATACACGAAGAAATTTAATAAAATCTAGATTTGATTTTACATAATTAAAAAGGAAATTTTTATCAAGGTAAAACTAACACTGAATATAACCTAAAATTTTTTCTTAGGTCCCTTCCTTCCTTCAATAACGTCACATTTAAAAGTCTGGTGTTAAAAAATTTTATGTTTTCTACTTGGAAAATTTGAAAATACTGAAACTGAAATACTTGATTTCTGGACCTTCGTAGCTCAGTGGAAGAGACATTGGAAATTTATTTTTTATGGGTTTCGATCCCCAGCAGAGTTAATTACAAAAGTTTTTTTTACAGTTTTCAAATTCTAAATTCATTTCAATCCTTGATTACGCAGAACGTTTCAATATCAAGAAATTAAAAAAAAACTCAATCTACTTTAAGAAACTTATTTTTACATATCAGACATAACCTTAAATATTTAGTTTATAAAATCAGAAAAATATTTTAAATTTTAAGCTTTTAAAAAATTTATGAAAGAGTTTGAAATACTAATGTCTGAAAAATTATAGTTTTATCGCAACTTTCATCAAATTTTATCATTCGAAGACAATAGTGTGTAAATCTTTTCTTCAGTTTTCAAAAATGTGGCTCAGTCTTTAATTCTTGTCTTCAATTTTCAGTTAATTTTACAATTTTTAAATTATTTTCTTCAATTATTAATTATTTTAATTATTTTTCAGCTAATTTTCTAAATTACTTTCAGAAAATTGTAATTATCTATTCTTTAATTTTTGCATTTATTTTATTCAATATTAAATATATCTCTTTATTCATCAATTATTGTCTTTCATGTCTAACTTCTTTCTTCACATTCCAATTATTTTCATTAATTTGAAATTCTTTTCTCTAAATTAAAAATTTATATCCTTCAATTTTTTAATTAATCACTTCAATACTCAATAATTTTTAATATTTGTTATTAAGCTTCATCTTTTTACATTTATTTTTTCTTTTTTTAGATATCTTCAAAATTTTAATTATTTTCTTAAAATTGCAATTTGATGTTTCAATATTATCAAAATAAAAAATGAATTATTTTACTGCTTGAATTATTTTATTAGATTTTATTTTATTTTCTAGTGTTTTCGATTTTCCATTATTTTTTTTTAATTCCTAAAATAATGTCTTCAAATTTTATTTATTTACTTCAATCTCTTCAATTAATTTAATTAATAGGCATACTTAATTTTATTATTGTCAGTATTTTTTTTTATTAATGTAATTTTAAAATTATTTTATTATTTTTTAATTAGTTTTTTAAATTTCTAATTATTAAGGCAATTTTCAATCCATCTATCTCAATTTTTTCATTTTTTTTCTTTAATATTAAATGTATTTCTCCATTTTTCAATTATTGTCTTTTATTCAATTAGTTTCTTTAATTTCTGATTAATAATTCAATTTCTAATTATCAGTTTTAATATTTGCAATTATTGTCCTCTGTATTCAATTATGTTTTTCTTCTCCAATTTTAAAATCGTTTTGCTTTTCTGTTTTGATTGCATCTATTATTTAATTTTTTTTATTTGCTCGAAATGTCAATTTTATTTTTAATTAAAAAAAACTTGTTTCTAATGATTCTCTATTCATTAATTTGTAATTATAGTTTTTAATTTTAAATAATGTTTTTTAATTTCAAATTAATTTCTTCGCTATTTATCAATTATTGTTCTTCATTTCCAATTCCTTTCTGTTATTTTTCGATTATTTCTTCTTTTTTAATTTTAAAATATTTTCTTCAAACTACATAATATACTTAAATTTTTTAATTCACTTCTTAAATACATAATTATTTATATTATTTATTAATTAGATTCAACATCTAATAAAAAATACTAAAATGTTGTATATATAATTCTTTGAATCAATCTTTTAATTTTATCATTATTTTTATACTTTTTAGAAGTATCAATATCGAAACTATTTTTTATCGTTTTAAAATGTTCTCCAATTGTCATACTTTTACGCAATTATCGTTTTTCTTAAATTCTTTATTTATTTTTTTTTAATTTGACTTTTTTTATCGATTAAATCAATGAGCAAAATTCAATTTTTTTAAAACTAT
The DNA here is from genome assembly GCA_037103525.1 of Ganaspis brasiliensis. Classification (NCBI taxonomy): domain Eukaryota; kingdom Metazoa; phylum Arthropoda; class Insecta; order Hymenoptera; family Figitidae; genus Ganaspis; species Ganaspis brasiliensis. Next base: position 842,240 of record JAZKLR010000311.1, read on the forward strand.
TATTCTTTTTTTTTGTTTGAATGTTTTTCCTTTCCCAAAACTGTTTAAATTTTCCTTATAATTTTTTATTTATTCAAACAATTTGTTGGTTACTTTTTTTTTATCTACATGTCTTTATAATTTCTACAATTTTATTATTTTTGAAAGATTTTTCTTCTTTTGATTTCTCTCTTTTGTATTTTTTCTTATTTTTCAATATCATTTTTCTATAATTAATCGCTTCTCTTTTTTCTGCTGGACAGGGAGGGGAAGATTTAATTTACTATTTAATTATCATTTCATTTATTTTAGATTGGCTTATTTTTGTAGATTCTTTCCAACTTTGAACATTTTTCAAATAAGTAAAATTTTCTATTTTGTTGCAAATTTCTTTATTCTTTCATAAAAATTTCGAGCTTCTCTTGCTTTAAGGAGGTTCTCATCACTCACATAACCTCAAACTATAAAGTCGTTTTTCACCCAAATAAAAATATTATTCAAATTAATTTTACCAAATTTTGAATGATACAATTCTACATTTTTCAGAAAAAATTAGGTTGAGCTAAAATTTGTTGTCAAATAATAATTATTTAACATTTAATGTTTTTTCTTTAAATTCAATAAACAACTACAATTTTTATACAATTCTGACAAATAAAAGCTCATTTTTCTCGTTGAAACATTCTCTACAATTTTATTTGTTAGATTTTGTTAAATAATATTCTCTTTAAAAAATACTTAGAGAACAAATTTTATTTGTTTAATAACTTTAAAATAAAATATTATTTAACAAAAACCAACAAATACAAATGTAGAGAATATTTCAACGAGAAAAATGAGCTATTATTTGTCAGAATTGGATGAAAATTGCAGTTGATAATTTTCTATTTGTTAATTTGTTCAAATTTTTCAATAATTAAAATTTTATTTTTTCAATTTTTGATAATTAAATATTTCTTTCTTTCTTTTTTAATTTATCGTATAAATTTTATTTCTTTACTATTTTTATAATTTATTTCACTTCATTTTCCTTTATTATTGTAATTTTATTGTTATTTAAAATGTTTTATTTTTATATAATTATAATACTTTATAATTCTTTGAGATTTAAAAATTATTTTATTTTACCAGACTCCCTGAAGAGGAAATCATTTAGATTTCGAAACGTCGGAAGTTCTTATTTTAAGCATTAAACTTCTTTGTCCGAATGACTTCACTTTTATTCATCCTTTCTAATTGCAGACTATTTTCCGTATTACAATTTTTTTTTCTTTTAATCTACATTTATATAAAAAAAAAAAAAGAATTGTGAAGTGCTTTTTGGATTACCAGCAAGAAATGTCTATCTCTCGATAAATTCTTGAAAAACTTTGCCAGTTTGACGTTCATGACGGGGAACTTTTTGATTAGGCATGCAGGAGGCGTTGAAGTGGATCAAGGAAAGTTTGGAAGAGTCCTTGGAAGATAGAGACGAAGAAAGTGACGAAGGAATTGCCCTGGTGCCTTTGACCGGTGAAACGTCAGCGTCAATGGATTCGCCAAGTTTTCAGCGGCTTATTCGCGCAATGGGAATCGAACCTCCGGACCTCGAGCAAGCTTATTGGAGGATACCAGCCGACATGCTTCCGGCTACCATCAAGAAACGCTGCAATCTCATTGAAGCTGCTCTCAGAGGTGAATTCGTTACTGAAGGTCGGTATAAAGATATTAAACGATTTAAGTACCCTTTCTTCTCCTTGAGAGCTTTTCTTTTTATTTGCTTTCCTCAGAGTCCAAGAAGTTAACCACGATCGATTCGGATTCCGAGGACGACGAGGATGTTCTCGAGAATGTTAAGAAATTCTTCAAAAAGAACAACGTTCACGTCCACGGTGAGGCTTTTTCTCTTTTTCAACAAACATCCCACAAAGAAAAAAAAAAATAATGATAATATTTTATCTTCCCGAGAAGCTTTACATTCCGTTTATTATACTTGGGATAATAGAGCCTCTAGTAAACAACGCTCACTCTTAAGAATGCTTAGTTATTACTCGTTTTTCCCCTACTTACTCTATTAATAATGATCCTGTTATTTAATTATTTTTTACTCGTTTTGAGACAAGAAGGCGATTTTTTTTATTTGTTACCTTGCATTTTTGGCGAAAACGATATTTTTAGGTGAAAAATGGTATAAAGAGAAATTGATTCATTATTTTTAAAAATCCGTGTGTCAGATTTTAGATATTTGTGAGTTTAATCAGCCTAGCAAATTTTATTTCAATCTGTTAAGACGTTCTTGAGTTATCGTAGTGACAAAAATGTTGCTAAACATACACACACATGTATACATCGGGATATTGGCTTGAGAATGAAAATTTATTCATTTTAGATATGGCTCAGTCCAGCTGAACCTTGTCAACGAAATTCCATTGATTTTCTGAAATGTTAAAACTTTCATGAAAATCTGTAGTTCACAACATAACAAAAAAACGCTTTTAACCGTTTTTTTAAATTCCATGTCTTTGTTAGTTTTTTTTGCATTAACAAATTTTAACAACATTTTAAAGAAATATTAATAACTCAACAGTGGTTTGCAATAAATTAATGAAACTTATGTGAATTATCTAAAAATGTGCACTCTTTTTAACGAATATAATTGCAAAATTTTAATATAAAAAATTACATATTTTTAATAACAATTTTATAAACAATTTGAAATATTTATGTGTTCTACCCCTACGGTTGAGATGAAACTCATAGAAAATGTACACAGAGATGTCTTCTTTAAGTTTCTGAAAGAAAAAATTGGTATTTTCAATAAGAAGTGTAGATACTATATTTATTTCCTCTTCGCGCGCCAACCGTTACGCTGCGAGAAGCTCCGGCGCACTATGGTCAGAATCTGCAATTTACTGTTCAAAAAAGTCTACAGCCGGCAAATTTTAACGAAATTGGATGACTCTTGATTTAAAACACTCAAAAATAAATTCTTAACAACTTTAAAGAAGCACTTTTTTGAATTTCTGTTTTTATTATTATTATTATTTTAATGTTAATAACAAAATAATGACAAAGTGTTTAGTAAATCTTCAATTTATCAAATTAAAGTCGTCTTTATGCTGAATATCATTTAAATCGACTGACTAGCGATCTTTAAAAGGCAAAAAATAATGTTTAAATGAATAAAAAAATCGTTTATTTAGTTAATAAATATTTTAATTCATTTAAGTTAACAAATGAATAACGCGCATTTTTATAGTTGAAATAAATTTTTTTTTTTGCATTTATTTTAGTATTTAGTTACAATTGACAGTTGTACATAAATATTGTTTAAAAAGTATTATTTGTTATTGTTATAAACAAATTAAATTAACAAATGATCAGCTCACTTGTTTTTTGCTAAAACTAAATCGTTTTTTTCTTAAATTTTTAGAATTCTCTTAAAAGTAACATTTATTTATAAATATTGTTTAAAAAGTGTTATTTATCATTGTTATAAACAAATTAAATTAACAAATGAACAGCTCGCTTGTTTTTTATCGAAACTAAATAGCTTTTTCTAGTTTTTATAAGTTTGATTTTAGTGCTATTCATTTTTTAATTTAATTTGTTTGTAACAATGATTAAAAGCAATTTTTAAACAATATTCATAAAGAAATGTTACTGTTAAAAAAATTATAAAAATTTAAGAAAAAAAACGATTTAGTTTTAGTAAAAAACAAGTGAGCTGATCATTTGTTAATTTAATTTGTTTATAACAATAACAAATAATACTTTTTAAACAATATTTATGTACAACTGTCAATTGTAACTAAATACTAAAATAAATGCAAAAAAAAAAATTTATTTCAACTATAAAAATGCGCGTTATTCATTTGTTAACTTAAATGAATTAAAATATTTATTAACTAAATAAACGATTTTTTTATTCATTTAAACATTATTTTTTGCCTTTTAAAGATCGCTAGTCAGTCGATTTAAATGATATTCAGCATAAAGACGACTTTAATTTGATAAATTGAAGATATACTAAACACTTTGTCATTATTTTGTTATTAACATTAAAATAATAATAATAATAAAAACAGAAATTCAAAAAAGTGCTTCTTTAAAGTTGTTAAGAATTTATTTTTGAGTGTTTTAAATCAAGAGTCATCCTATTTTGTTGAAATTTGGAGGCTGTTGACTTTTTTGAACAATAAATTGCAGATTCTGACCACAGAGCGCCGAAGCTTCTCGCAGCGTAACGGTTGGCGCGCGAAGAGGAAATAAAATAATATAGTATCTACACTTCTTATTGAAAATACCAATTTTTTCTTTCAGAAACTTAAAGAAGACATCTCTGTCTACATTTTCTATGAGTTTCATCTCAACCGTAGGGGTAGAACACATAAATATTTCAAGTTGTTTATAAAATTGTTATTAAAAATATGTAATTTTTTATATTAACATTTTGCAATTATATTCGTTAAAAAGAGTGCACATTTTTAGATAATCCACATAAGTTTCATTAATTTATTGCAAACCACTGTTGAGTTATTAATATTTCTTTAAAATGTTGTTAAAATTTGTTAATGCAAAAAAAACTAACAAAGACATGGAATTTAAAAAAACGGTTAAAAGTGTTTTTTTTGTTATGTTGTGAACTACAGATTTTCATGAAAGTTTTAACATTTCAGAAAATCAATGGAATTTCGTTGACACGGTTCAGCTGGACTGAGCCGATAAAAATGAGTCGAGTCTGTTTTTGATCGGAAGCAAAATATAAAATTCACTTTTTGGTTTAAAGTCTGGAGCATTTGTCTGAATGTGTGTATGTGTGTGTGTGTGTGTGTGTGTGTGTGTGTGTGTGTGTGTGTGTGTGTAGTCACTTTTTTGTCGTCAGGATATCTCGAGAACGTTTTAAAGGATTTTAATAAAATTTGACAGGCTTATTAACCCCCTGCCTACTGAAACGACCGTTAACGACAAAAATCGACAATTCGGATGCCTGGTGGGGACTATAGGAAACTCGTTGGATAGTGGGAGAGTGGGGAGAAGTAACCGTAGGCAGAGGGTTAAACTCATAAATATCTAAGTTTTGACACAGGGATTTTTAAAAATACCCTCTCAAAATTGTTTAAAAACCTTTTTTCATTTAAAATTTTCGTTTTTTGGCAAACATTGTTTTCATGCTAAAAATCCAAAGTAATAAATAAAAAATTATATTCATTGATGCAAAGAGAATTGATTGATCTGTATAAACTACCTATATAATTCACCAAAAAATCGCACCATTTTCATTTTTAGTTTTTTTTTATGTGAAAAACTCACTTCTCCAATATTGTTATTTTTTAGCTGTGTTAATTGTCGAAAATATTTTTCTGTATTTAAAAAACAATCAACTAATTTATAGCGTAATTTTTTTTTTCAATTATTTTGTTTTAATTTACATTTTAGAAACTTTCTGTTTGTATTGAAAATAAATTTTTGCAATGAGATTAATTCAAGAATATCTTTTTCCAATTTTTTTTGTAAAGGATAAGAAAAACATTATTTCTAATTAATTTAGTGATTGAATTTGAAATTTCTAAATTTTCATCTAAAGTAATGTAAATGGTCAATTTACTTCCATGTAAAAATTACCTGAATCAAAAATAAATCAATCAAAATCTGTTATTCTATAAACTCGATTTCTAAAAACAGTAAATGAAATTCTTTTAAAATGTTTTTATTCATTTGATAAAAATGTTGAATCTGATATTTTGTGTAGAAATATTTTTTTAATTGATCTATTGAAACCATATTTGTTATCAAGAATGAAACAGAGTTTCATTCCAGTTTAATTGTTCAACAATTATTATGAGAACAAAAAATATTAAATTCGCTTTTGTTTAAAAAAATATTTAATTAAAAAAGACTCACTGTTTTTTATTAATTGTGTGTTTTATATGGTTTCGAATTTTTTTTAAAATATTAAACTGTAAAGAACGTTCTTTAAAATCGGAAAAAAATATTTCTTTTACAAAAAACGTTTTACTCAGATTAAAAAATTCTTTTTCAATCCAATAATTTTTTTAATCTAATAAAATAGTTTTTATGCAGTGGCGTAACTGGGGGTGCAAGGGCCCTGGGGCAAAAGGAAAAATGGGGCCCCAATTATATATAATAATTTAAAAGTTTAATTAAATCATTCATTCATTCTGTCCACACCTGATATTTGTCACTAGATATTTTTTTCTTTTAAAATTTTAAATCGTATTTCACTTTTTTAAAATGTTCTCTAATTTTGAATTTATAGCAATTTTAATTTCTTCAAATTTCAGTTAATGTGAACTTGCATTGATTAAAAGTTCAATTTATCCACATTTTAAAAATACTAAATTTGAAGTGATTTAAAAATTTCATCAATTTTTAATAATTAGTTTTTTTTTATTTCAATTACTTAGAATACAATTTTGTACTATTTATTTTATCATTTTTCATCTGTTTTCTACAATCCTTAATTATTTTAATTGCTTTTAAATTTATTCCCTAAATCTTAAATTTACCTTTATCAAATTTCAATTATTTTGTTTTGTATTCTCAATCACTTTTTCAATTTTAATTATTTTTGCCTTGACATTAAATCAGTTTTAATTATTTATTCCATAATATTTTATATTATTCATCTAAAATTAAAATTTATTTTTTTAACTTACCATTATTTTTGTCATCTTGCAATTATTTTCAATTTTCAATAATTTTCATAATTTCTGAATTAATTTACTGAACTTTCAAATATATATCAATTTTCAATTCGTTTGTTCAATTTTCATTTCTTTTTATTATATTGCAATTATTTTCTCCATCTTTTAATATCTTCATTATTTTTCAACTAATTTCCTAAATTTATAGTTATTATCTCAAATTTAAATTATTGTGTTTAATTTTCAAGTATTTAAAAGATTTTTTAATTATTTGCTTTTGCTTAATAATAAATTCTGTAATTTTATATTATTTTCTCCGATTTTTAATTATTTTCATTCTTTTGGCATAATTTTCAAAAATTTCAAAAACTTTCTGAAATTTCAATTGTTATTTTCATAAATTTTTGATTATTTCTGCGCTTTTTTCATTATTCCGAGAATTATTCTCTTTAATTACAATTTTTAAGGAATTTTATAATTACATATTTTCTTTTTATAAACATGTACTCTATGATTTTTTCAATTATTTTACTCAAATTTTATTCACTGTTTTATTCTTTCATATTTAAATTATTTTCATCATAAATTTAAATTATTTTTCTTAATCTTAAAGAATTTTCATCATATTTTAATTTTTTTTCCAATTTTGAATTAATTTTATTATTTTTCAATTATTTCCCTCGATTGATAATTATTATTCTCATTTTTTTAAATTATTTTCTAGAATTTTTAAGTATTTTTCTCAAATTTCAATTATTTTCTTCAATTTTTAATTATTTTCAATTGTTTTCATAACTTCCAAATTTTTTTCTCAATTATCTCAAAGTTTAATTATTTTCAGCTTTCCTCAATTCTTTTCTCCAATTTTTAGTTATTCTAATTTTTCTAAATTGATTTTCTAAATTGATCATCGTGCATTTTTCTCAAATTTCAATTATTTCTTTTTGTTTAGAAAAACTCTGTAATTTTGTTCAATTATTTCACTCAAATGTGATTAATTTTTTACAACTTATCATTGTTTTTATCATGTTTCAATGATTTTCTTCGAGTTTCAAATAAAAACCCCATTTTTTAATTATTTTCTCCATCTTTTAGTATTTTCAATATATTTCAATTAATTTCCTAAATTTTCTCCAGTTATCTCAAATTTTGATTATTGTCTTCAATTTTTAATTTTTTAAACGGTTTTTCAATTATTTTCTTTTACTTAGAAACAAATTCTGTAATTTTATATTATTTTCTCCTCTTTTTAATTATTTTCATTCTTTTAGCATAATTTTCAAAAATTTCAAAAACTTTCTGAAATTTCAATTGTTATTTTCATCAATTTTCGATTATTTCTACGATTTTTTAATTATTCACTTTAATTAAAATTTTTAAGTAATTTTGTAATTATTTTCCTTTTTTAAACATATGTTCTACGATGTTTTTTTATTATTTCTCTCAAATTTTATTTAATGTTTTCAATCATTCATATTTAAATTATTTTTTCATAAATTTCAATTATTTTCAGCATATTTGAATTATTTTTTCAATTTCAAATTAATTTTATCATTTTTTTAATTATTTTCCTCTATTGTTAATTATCATTCTCATTTTCTAAAATTAATTTCTAAAATTTATAAGTATTTTTCTAAAATTTCAATTATTTTCATTTGTTTTAATAATTTCCAAATTTCTTTATTAATTATTGTAAATTTCATTTATTTTTAGCTTTCTTCAATTTTTTTCTCCAATTTTTAGTTATTCTCATTTTTTTCAGTTGATTTCTAAGATCTTCATGTATTTTTCTCAAATTTCAATTATTTCTTTTTGTTTAAAAATATTCTGTAATTTTTTCAATCATTTCACTCAAATGTGGTTTTTTTTACAACTTATCATAATTTTGAAACATATTTCAATTATTTTCATCAAGTTTCAAATTGTAAAATGATTTTTCAATTATTTTCCAAAATTTATATCCTTTAATTTTCAATTTTTTTCATTTCTTTTATAATTTCAAAAATTTTAAACTATTTATCTGAGATTTCAATTATTTCATTCAATTATCAATTATTTAGATGATCTTTTACATTATTTTCTTCAATTTTTAGTTACTTTCGTTCTTTTTCATAATTTCCAAAAAGTTTATAATTATTTCTGTTTAATTAAAAATTATTCTCTTCAATTTTAAATTATGTTTATCTTGTTTCATTTATTTTCTCTAATTTTTAATTATGTATTTTCTTTTTTTTCAATGAACTTCTGAAAGTTTTAAGTATTTTTCTGAAATTTTCTTTAACTTTCCTTCATTTAAAATATATTATGTAATTTTGTCCAGTTTTTTCCTCAAATTTTATATTATTTATCTCAATTTTCAATAATTTTTTTTCAATTATTTTCCCTAATTTTTCATTATTTAATTTTTTTCAATTTATTTTCAAGATTTTCAAGTTATTTTCTCCATTTTCAATTATTTTCTTTATTTTTAAAACATTTCTATGAGTTTTTAATTTACTTTACCCAGTTTTTAATTGATTTCATTTTGTTTTAATTAATTTGAAAAATCAGGAATTTGTTTGTTTAATTTCAATTATTCCCTGCATTTTTTTTTTTTTAATTTAAAATTTTTATAAATCTTGTCCTATAAAAAAAGGTTTATTATTGTTGACTGAGGGCCCCCTGAGCTTAAGGGCCCCGGGGCACTGCCCCACTTTGCCCCTTAATAGTTACACCACTGTTTTTATGCTCTTTATCGAGGAAATATTTTATTCATTTTATTTAGGTATTTATTTAATTCATCTCCTTATTAAATTTCAAACTTATATAAATAATATTTAGAAGAGAATTGAAATTTAACAACTAGTTTACTATTTTCCAGATCTAATTTACTAGTTAATTAAAAACTAAATTAATTTAATTAATTGTTCTTTTTAAAACAAAATTTACTTTTTAATTTTACTCTTTGACATAAAAAAAAAGAACATAAAACAGTATTTTATAGTTTACTACTTGGTTATCGTTATTTTATCAGAAATATTTTTTTTAATCTCTTTTTCTTTTCACTTTTGTCTTGTTTGTTTTAACAGCTTAGTTACGATTGGCAATTCGATTAGTGTGAAATATCAAATAAAATTCACGAATCAAATTGATTGGTGAGTTTTTGGTTTTGGATTTATTTTTAAAATAACGTGGCAATTTTTGTATTTGTAGCAGAGTCACAACGTTCGATATCTCCTGTAAATGCGAGTGAGAATACAGCAATATCGGTAAATGGCGAGAATAGCGAATCTAGAGCAGAAAGCAGTTTCAAAGCAAGCAATAACGATGAGAAAGTTGCAAAAAAAGGTATTTCATGTTTCTTGATAGGAAATAAATATAAAATATGATTCGATGACATAATTTTTTTTTATATAAAACGTGAAATATTGATATATATTTTCTTATTTGCTGTTTATTTATTTTTTGTTTTTATTTCACAGGAAAAAAGAAATCCAGTGCGCCTCGTGTGAATATTGAGATTTCATCAGATTCTGAACCAGATGTTTCAATAATTCCAGAGAAAACGAAGGGTATTTCAAAATTTCGTAATTTAATCCTTTTATCTGCCAATAATGCTGGAATTTTAATAAAATCCTCGAATTGAATTTCTAGGAAAAGAAAAATCTAAAATTAGACAGACAGCGAAAGTGGAAATTTCGTCTGATTCCGAGGACAGCAATTTGCCGACTTTAACCAAATCAAATAAAACTGCAAAAAAGCCCAAATCTAAATCTCAACTCGTGCCGAAAATTGACATATCATCTGATTCTGAAACTGAATCCTCAAAAACTAAAAAAGTTGACTCAGGTAAATTTTGTTTATTTGTATTTTAGTTTTTATTATTTACTTCTCTTTTTTATAAATTGTTTTCACATATATAGTCCGTGAAAAAGAAAAGTATTTTTGCTTTTTTATTTTTAGAAAAAGTAGAACCTGGAGGCCGAAAATCAAAGACAGGACGAATTCAATTAATGGCAGATTCCTCGGATTCCGAAATTGAGAATGCAAAACTCTCAACTCTAAATTCGGGTGAGCAATAATTTATAGCTTTTTTCTAATTTTGTTTTAGTTTTTTAACGTAATTACAAAGCAGTTGAACATGTAAAGATTTTATTCTTTCGATTGGATTTAAAAATTATAAATAATAGTATTCATGCTTCATTTATTCATTCTATCCATATCTAAAGCTTGTCACTAGATGTTTTTCTATTTTAAATTTTAAACAATGTATTTATTTAAAATTTTATCAAGTAAATTAATAAGAATTTTAATTTCTTCAAAATTCATTTAACTTGATCTTGCATTAACAATTCAATTAATACACGCTTTGTGTACACTAAACTTTAAATGATGTATACATTTTTTCAAATTTTAATCATTCTTTTCTAGGGTATTATGACTTCAATTACAACAGTTTTTCATCATTTTTCAATTATTTTCTATAATTAAGAATTTCTTTCATTATTTCTAAATTTTTTCCATAAAGTTTTAATTTACTTTTCTCTAATTTCAATTATTTCCTTCCATTTTTTCAATTACTTTTTCAGTTTCAACTCTTTTTTTCAACATTAAATTAATTTCATTATTTATTAATTGTTGTATTTATTTTAATTTCTTTTCTTGAAATGTTATTTGCACTTTTCATTTATTTGAATGGTTTTCTTCGATTTTGAATCATTTTTTTATAACAAATATATTCTGTAATTTTGTCAATTATTTTTATCATTTTTTAGGTAATCGCGTTTATTTTAAATATAACCTGTATTTGTTTCAATTACTTTTTGAGTGTTTTTATTGTGTTTTTGATTTTTCAATTATTTCTATCTTTTTTAAATTACTTTCCCTATTCTTTAATTATTTAATTAATGTTCTAAATTCTCAATTATCCATTTCAAATTTCAATTATTTTTGTCAACTTTACATTATTTTTATCATTTTTAAATTATTCTTTTTTATTTCAAGTACCTATATTCTGTTGTAATTTTTTTTAATTATTTTTCTTTTAATTTTAATTATTCTCATTATTTTTTAATTATTTTTTAAATTTTCAATTTTTTCCATCAGAATTTACTCTTTTTCTTTCAGTTTACCATTATTTTTACAATTTTAAAATTATTTTTATTATTTTGGAATATTTTCATTATTTTTCAATTATTTATCTCGAATTTTAATTATTTTTAAACTTATTGTTTTTATCGTTCTGCAATTATTTTTCTTATATTTTTTTTCTTTTTGTAATTTTTCAATTATTTTCTCAATTTTATATTACCTGTTCCCATTTTTTTAAATTAATTTCTAAAATTTTCAATATTTTTCTCAAATTTTAATTGTTTTGTTTAATTCTCAAATATTTAATTGATTTTTCCATATTTTGAATTGTTTTAATTATTTCTTAATTTTTCCCCTAAATTTTTAATTTACTTTCCTTCTATTTCAATTAATTTCCTTCCACTTTTTAAATTACTTTCTCAATTTTGTCACTTTTCTCAACATTAAATCAATTTTATTATTTATTAATTGTTGCATTTATTTTTAATTTCTTTTATCAATTTTCTAATTATTATTAGGTATTTTCTTTAAATTACAATTAATATCTTCGGTATCGAATTATTATCAATGCAAATTCAATTATTCGTTTCAATATTTTCCATTATAGTTTTCTATATTCATTTTCCAAATATTTTTTAGAATTAAAAAAAACCGTTTTTTGTGTTTCAATTTTTATGAAATTTTTTTTTTATTTTCTTGAATTGTTAACTGCAGGTTTTAATTATTTGATTGATTTTCTTCGATTTTCAATCATTTTCTTTTATAATAAAAAAATTATATATTCTGTAATTTTCTCAACAATTTTTCTCAACTTTATAAATTTATTATTTATTATCTTAAATTTTCAATTATTTTTATCATTTTTTAAGAAATCTCGTTTATTTCAAATATAACCTGTTTTTATCAATTACTTTTTATACGTTTTTATTGTGTTGTTGATTTTTCAATTATTTTTATATTTTTTTAATTGCTTTCTCTAATTTTTAATTATTTAATTAATTTTCTAAATTCTCAATTATCTATCTCAAATTTCAGTTATTTTTTTTTAATTAACCAATATTTTTATCATTATGAAATTATTTTATTTTATTTCTAAAATATTTTGTTGTTATTTTTTCAAGTATTTTTTTTTAATTTTAATAACTTTCATTCGGTCTCATAATTTCAAAATTTTTGAATACTTTTTTTTTAATTTTATTTATTTTCTTCAATTTTTAAATATTTTTATTGTTTTGTAATTACAGTCTTCAGTTTTCAATCATTTCTATCATTTTTCAATTACTTTTTTCAATCTTATAAAAAATTTAATTACTTTCTTTAGTTTTCAATTATTTCTATCATTATGCAATTATTTTTAATTTGCATACCAGACTTTTTTTCAAATTACCATTATTTTTACAATTTTAAATTTATTTTTTTCATTCTTCAATTATTTCCATCATTTTTAATTAATTTCCTAAATTTTTAATTATTTATCTTAAATTTTAATAATTTTTTAAAATTGTTTTTATTGTTTTTTATTTATTTTCCTCAATTTTCTATTATTTCTATTTTTTTCAATTAATTTCTTAAATTTTCAAGTACTTTTCCCAAATTTCAATTATTTTCTTTGATTTTTAAAATGAACGATTTTTCCCAATTCTTAATCGTTTTAATTATTTTTCAAGTAAATTAGAAAATTTGCAGTTATTTTTTTAAATTTCAATGGTTTTCTTCAATCTTTTTTTAGTTCTAAATTCTAATTCACATTATATATATTTTTTTTACTTAGTAGTGTTTTTTTATTTCTCATTATTTAATTTATTTTTTTTTTTTTTACTTTATATTTTTTATCTTTTATCCTTTTCCATCTATAATTTTTTATTTTATATTCCTTCGATTCTATTCAATCGAAAAAAGCGTTAAGTTTAAAAATAAATTCGGATTGAGAGATAAATTTGTATTTAAAAGCCGTAAATTGCTGTAAATATTTAAATCACTAATTCTCTAAATGTTTTATTTTATCTTTTAGAAGAATCGAAGAGGAACCGTTCAGAAAATTCAGACACCGATACGCCTCTAACAAAAAAACGTCGAGTGTTTCAGAGCGACGAAGAGGAGGAAGATCCCGAAAGCGCAAAAATTCAGAAAATAAAACAAGCTCGTATAATCGTAAGCGACGACGAAGATTAAATTCGACTTTCTGCATTTTTGTTCAGTGGTCCTGCAATTTCGTTATCAGTTAAATTGTCGTTTCCACTTAAATTTTATTTCTTCGTAACTGTTGTTTCCACGTAATTTATATTTTTATTATTATTTTAATAATTTTTATTTTAAGTATATCACAGACAATTGTTTCGATTAAAATTAGCTTTGAGTTTATTTTTAATTCTTCATGCTGTGCTATTCGACTCTTGAAATTCTTTTGTAATCCAAGAAGTTTTCATTGAAGATAAATATTTTGCTAAGATTGTAGTTTATTATTATTCGGAAGACTTGTTTTATATTTATAGTTCAATGATTGTATTGATTGGGAAAACTGTTTTATCAGTAGATTCTTTGCGGTAATGCAGATTCTTTTGAAATTGGAGAATTATGTGCCATCTGTGAGAGGAGACTTGAAACGACAAGTAAAATTTTCGATTTTATCACTAGCGAAAACTGTTTCGAATTAAATGTTACCACTAGCTTCCAACCTTGTCTGTATTATTTAATTTTGTGCAGAGCAGATTTTGTGAATTATTTAAGTCAAATGGTATAATTTAGGGACTAATAATCATTTTAAATTTAATTAACTATAAAATTAAATTTCAATTGAACAATACTTTTAATAGAAAAGTAATTAAATTACTCGCAGTAGGTACGAAGTTAGTAGAAATCGTTCTTACCTATTTTATCTTAAAATTGTAAATTTTAAAGAACATTTAAAGAGGTTGTTTAAAATATTTAGTTTTTAAACAAAATTAAACTAAATATGTGAAAAATATTGCAAGCTAGATCTAAATTTCAATATAGTTAAGAATTTCTTTTTTACATATTAACTCATTCCTTGTAAATTATTTCTTTCTTAAATAGAAACTTAATTTAAAAATTTTCGACATTTTATGATTGTCTAACTTTATCAACAATTTTTCGTTGTTTCATCAACTTTTTCAATAGTCTTTGACTTTTTAATAAATTTTCCAACCTAATTATTAATTCAATTAAATGAAGTTTTTAATTTGCAATTTAATATTTTTATATAAACTATAAAATTATATTAATATTTAAATAATTTATCTCAACGAATTGATAAACAAATTATAATTAAATAATATATAAAATTGTTAATATTTTCCCAATTTCTACATAAGGATAATCAATTGACTTCATTCCAATTAAAGTTAATACAATTACAATATTAAAAAAAAATATATTAAAAAAAAACTGAGACTAATAAAGCTATAACTCCTCCTAACTTATTTGTAATTGATCATAAACTTGAATAAGCAAATAATAAAATAATGTCATTTATTTTATCCAAATGAACTATTGTTAATAAATAAAAATTGGAGAAGTTATAGAAGGAAAAATAATAGTGAATTTAAAATAAATTATTATTTATTTCTTTCTTTATCAGTAAACCTCTTAAACATGTTTTTATAGATTAACAAATGGTTTTTAATTTTTTTTTATTTGTGTTTGGAGAATAGGGGAAGAGGAGCTTTTTCTTGGATTTCTTATATCTTATGTAAACTTTTATCTGCCTTTTTAGATGTTTTCATTTTTTTTTTTTTTACTTTACTTTATATTTTTTTGTACCTAGATTTTAATATTTTTAAATATTTTTTGTAACTTCTAATTTTTTAAGTCTTTATTATACTTTTTTGTCAGTTTTCTCCATTATTAAAATAACTTTCATTTTTATATGGGATTGTTTCAGTTTTCCTTATTTCTTTAGACTGATTGATTTCTTAAACTTTTTTGTTCTTTCATAATTTTTCCACTTTTTGGAATATTTTAATTTTCTCTTGTAGTTTCTCTTTCCTTTTTCAAAACACTTATTCCATATTTCTTCATCATTTCTTAAATCTTTTAATTTTTAAAATATTTTTCATCTTTTCTTTTTTAATTGTATGTGATTTTAATCTTGAAATAAATTTTTTTGTTTTACCTTTATTTTTCTATTCCTTAGAAATTTTTTCGTTCTCTCGGAACTGTTTGATCCTTTTCAATTCCTCATTCTTTAAACAAATTTGTTCACTGTTTTTTCTTCTTAATTTTTTATATAATTTCTTAATTTTCATCAACTTTTAAAATAATTTTATCTTCAGTAAATTTTTTACAGTTTTTCTCTTTGATTTTCTTATGTTTCAATTTCAAAAATACCTAAAATGTTCTTAAATTTTTATATATTTTTTGTCATTTTTCGATTCTACAGTAATTTTAATTATTCGTTTTTTAACTTATTTACCATTGTTTGCAAATTATTGTACGGTTTATAAAGTTGAGAAGAAAATGCAAAGATTTTTTTAGAGTTTTTAATATTTATTTTAAAATATTTTCTCATTTTTTTTTTAATTTAGTTTTTTTCTATGCGGTTTGTAACTTTTATTTTTTGAAAATTTGTTCATTTCATTTTTATAATGTGTTTTGAATAGCTTGTAATATTTTCTATAAATTGTGATGCAATAGTCAATAACATTAACTCTATTGCATTTCGTTTTGACATCTTTTTATAATATTTTGAACAAATTTCGCTGTTTTTAAAGTTGTTTCCATATTATTTTTAAATTTTCTTCATTTTGGAAATAATTTTACTAAGAATTCTTATTTTTAGAGGAATTTATTTTTTTTTTTCCTACACTTTTAACTTATTTTTTTATTTTATTTTTAATGTTTTTTATTTCCTTAATTTACTTTCCACAATTTTTATGTTTTTTATAATTTTTTTCCTACCTTATTAATTTTTTATTTCATGTTCTGTTCTTATAGTTTTTTCCATTCTTTGAAACTTTTTGACTTCCCATAAATTTCTTTATTTTTCCTTCAATTTATTCGTTCTTTCATAATTTTTTGTCACTTTTTGAACTCTTAACAATTTCATTAAAGCTACGCGTCTAAGATCATGAAACTAAAAAACAATGTTAATAATATTTTAAAAAATAAATGTATTTTACGGGTCAGAATTACTTGCAAATTTTGAAATGCTTAATATTTGTATTAAATTATTTTGTTTTCTCACACACACCTCGAAAGAATACTTAATATCCCCCCCCCCCCTGCCCTGACATCGTTACGTAATTTATTTATGTAGTCCAGTCAAATTGTCAAAAAGACCTCAACA
The DNA here is from genome assembly GCA_037103525.1 of Ganaspis brasiliensis. Lineage (NCBI taxonomy): Eukaryota > Metazoa > Arthropoda > Insecta > Hymenoptera > Figitidae > Ganaspis > Ganaspis brasiliensis. Next base: position 859,241 of record JAZKLR010000311.1, read on the forward strand.
AAACATTAATTCCAAAGTTGAAAAATTATTTTTTCTATCGAAAGAGGAATATTTCCTGAGCTTAACTTCAAGTTTGCGACCTCAAGGGGGCGGCAACGTTGCTCGCCATCTTGAAAAAGGGGTGCAATGTTATTTTGCAAATAGTTTGCAAACTATGGTTTTCTAGTAAAAATTTGTAGAGAACAATCTTATGGAATACAAAATTCTCTACAACATTTGTAGGAAACATTTTTTGATAAAGTGCACAAATAACGGGTACTCTACACATAATGATCGTAAAATATTTAGTCACGAGATCGACCTGCGCGCCGCGGCGCGCTTGTTATTTTTTTCTTAATGAAAGTTAGTAACGATTAACACATGAAATAGAATAGAAACAAACATTCTAACCTTAAATTACTCATATAATAATAATTTTAAAAAATTAATAAAATATTATTTTCAATACAATAATAAATAATTCAATATATTAATGAAAAGTAATGAATTGTTATTAGTTTTAATTTAATAAATAAAAAAATGTAAATAATAAACAGCACAATTGTTTTAAATATAAATAAATTAGAAATTTAGAAACAAAAGAAATTTAAAAAAGTTATTATTATTCACTTTACTTACAATTATTTTATGATTATCTTTATTATAACTATACTCATTTTATAAATTTAAAATAATTATTTAATAAACTAATGTTTTAAATAAGCTTAATAAAATGAATTACTTATCAAAAAACTTCAATGATAATTATCACATAATGTAATTATTGAATTACAATAGAAACAAACATCATAACCAGAAATGACATTTATCAATATGATACTTTAATGAAGAAAATACAACTGTTGAATTAATGTACTAAGAAAAAAGATGAATAAATTAGAAGCTTACAATAAAATAAAATTATTGAAAATTATTATTATTACTTACCTGTCACTAACCATTACTATACGTAATGATAACAAAAAACATAACCTTAAACATGGAAGTATAATATTTGTATTTTACAGAAACTTAAAAAGTTAATGAATTATAAACATACAATAAAATAAAATAAAGAACTAAAAATTATTATAACTTACCAGTTTCACAATTTCCACGTGACCAAAAAGAGACCCGATGACAATCATCACGTACATTAGAATTCTTTTTGGAAAAAAAACATTTAATAATAGTTCTAAAAAACAGATAAATAAGTTACAAATAAAATAAAAAGAAATAAAAGATTATTAATATTATTATTATTACTCACCTGTGAGAAATGAATGCCAATGTAAAAAAAACATTATTTCACTCAAAAACGCTATAACCTTAACAACTTCACTAAAATCACTGTCACTTCTTAAACTATCACTCCTTAATTATTAGAATTTAATTTATTTTTAATTTATTATTATTTAATAAAATGCAATTATTTATTAAACGAAGATTTTAAATAAATTGAAAAATACTTCAAATAAACGTCTAAACTGTGATGTTATTGTTGACAAAAAATATCGAAAATCTGCTAGCTAATCAGAAGCCCGATAAAACGTGTTACACCTCTGAAGTTGGTCGAAAGGGTTCTCGTATAGGGAAGTCAAGGTCAAAGCTAATTTCTATGTATTAATTATTTTAATAAAATTTTTTGTTATTTTAGATTGCTAACATTATAAGAAATTTTATAAAATAAACTTGAAGTTACAATATTTAATTAAAAGATTTTAATACGTCTGCAAAACAAAAAATCGAAACTCAAAACTATCGATAGTGAGGTTTGATATGTACTGACCAATGGGAGACTCGGAAATGGAGTTACACGTCTGAAGTTAACCACAACGTCTGTTCTTTTTAGAAAAGGAATCCGCCGTTGTGAACTTTGCGGAGTTCCCTAGACTTAAGTAACTGTTGCATTGAAAAAAAGTGAAATTAAAATTTGTTCGCCTTTTAAAACTCTACATCTTTTATTTAAAACAATTTTTCACATTTTGCACACAACTTGAAGAAATTACAAAAATATAATTTTCTACCCCTTCAGTCTGTCATATTTTGTGATATAAAATGAAAAATAATCCCTTTATCAGAAAATGTTGCCTACAAATGCTGTAGAGAATTTGTTACTCTATAAGATTACTCTCTATAAATTTTTACTAAAAAGTCATATTTTGCAAGCTAATTGCAAAATAAAGTTGCACCCCTTTTTTCAAAATGTCGGAGAAATTTGCCACCCCCCGGGGTTAAAAACTCGGTTTTAACCTTAGTACATAATCCTCTATCAATTAAAAAAAAAAAAATTAGCAATGCTGTTTTTTTTTTTTTTTTAACAACTGAACTGACTTTATTGTTGCAAAAACGACTGCACTGTTACGTGAGATTATGTAAATGAGTCGAGCCTCCAGCTATACGTGTGGAGGTAGACGCATGATCATGATGTAGTCGGTGCAGTGCAGTATGACGCTTCAAACGTCGAATGCAGTCGCAGGATATAGTGGGGATGAGGAGAGAGAGACCAGTTCCACCTACAACCGTATAAGGAGCCCGCGTTTGTATCAGGAGAGCATAATCCGCGCAGGGTCTCTGACTCACTCTCTCGCCATCATGCTTGCTTATCACATAGACCACGTGCTCTGGTGAGGCATTTATTCGAATTCCAATAATCAAGCCGGCTTCCCCTACGCCAGCATTCTATTCCTCGCTCTTCTGTTCTCCTGGCCTTGGGAAGTCGCTATTAGAATGCACGTGGTCGCCTTTCGTAAATCTACTGTTTCCACTGCCGCTTGTGGACCCTCCAACGCTTCCGCAAATCTCATACCAAACTCGATAACCCTCTATTCTTCACCGTCTCACCCCAAAATTCGACTTTTACCCCAAAAATCGCAATTTTTTCTCCCTTGTTTTAATTACTTCTCGTCTTTTCTAAATCGGAAAATGTACTGACCTTCAATTTTCCAACTAATTAAAATTTTTCAATTCAACAATTTACTTATAAAGAAACGTAATAAAGTGGTGGAAAAATAACATTTTTTATTTCTAATCTTATAGAGAAAGAAAAGTAAGTGTGGAAATTCGTCGAGGATTTGTAATTTAATGGGAAAGATGTGCTTTGTGGAAGAATAGAAGCTAATGGGTTTAATCGATAAGTCGAAGTGGGAGGTTCAGGAGCAAGAGAAAGACATTATTAATAAACGGACATCGTTAAAACGTCCGATTTAGCTCGATTTCGACGCAAGATTGTTAGGGAATCATAAAGAGTTGTTAGTTTTCTGCGGCGTCATTGATAATAGAGGGGAAGTGACTGAGTACTGTGTGGGAAGTATGCTCTCCTGATTAAGAATCCGCGGGATACGGAGTCCTTGCGGCGACACTATGCGCTGTGCCCATATGGGAATCACGCGGAGACGTTAAGACGCTCAAAAAAAAAGTAAGGACTGGTCTGGTCCGTAGGTATACGTATATAGCGTTGACACTCGCCAAGACTTCTCACCTGCCCATCAAAAGACATAAAGTCATCCACATTGGCCAACTGATTATCCGGCTAGCACGTGACAGAGGAGGTTAGTTCACTCGGTCTGAGGCTGGCATGTTCGCCTCGTTGTTAGTGGCCGACACGTGGACTAGAATATTATTTGCCGTGAAATTTTACAAGTGTTTATTTTATCTGCACTTGCAGATAGTGATGGGTCGTGACTTTAAATTTACGAATTCAAAGTTAATTAGATTGCTATAAAGAACCGTAAATTTGTAGTTATTAAAAATTATATAAAATATTTAATATGACAAAATCTAATTACTTATCAAACTAGCAAAATAAAACACGCGCAAGCGCGCGATTAATTTTTCATGCAGTTTAAAAATTGTAAAATACAATAATAAATATAACAAATCGGTTAATAATATTTATCTAATAAGAAGAAATAAATATTTTAAATATAATACTTAAAAATCAATAATAAAATAAATATTTATTTAGGACAAAATTTATAATATTATAGAATTAAAAAGAATAGCAAAAAAATTGAAATTAAACAAAACAATTGCAAATTAATTGAAAAAAATAATGAAATCAATTAAAAATTAAAGAAAGTAATTTAAACAATCATAAAAATGTTTCAAGCATAAAGAAAATAATTTAAATTTGAGAAAAATACTTGAGAATCTCAAAAGTAAATTAAAACAAAATTGAATAATGAAAAATTAGAGAAAATAATTGAAAAAACATGATTAAAAATTGAGATACCTAAATAAATTAAAATTAAATAAAATAATTAAAATTTGAAAAAATAATTAAACAAATTACATAAAATATTTTAAATAAAGGAAAGTTAAACAAAATTTGAGAAAAATACTTAAAGCTTCCAATAGTTCATTGAAATAAAAGAAAACAATTAAAAATTAGAGAAGATAAATGAAAAAAGATAAACATAATTTAAAATTGAAACAGAACAATTTTTGGCAATTATAAAAAAGAACGAAAGTAACTGAAAATTGAAGAAAATAATATAAAAAATAATATAAATAATGAAATAATTGAAAAGTCAGATAAATAGTTAAAAAAAAATTTTAACTTATGAAACAAATGTAAAGAATTGAAAATTGAAGGAAATAAATTTTTGAAAAGAATTGAAAAATGTTTTAAAATTTTAAAACTTGACGAAAATAATTAAAATATGGTACAAACAATGATAAATTGTAAAAAATAAATGACATTTAAGTGTGATAATTGAAAAATTACAGAATTTTTTTAAATAAAGAAAAAATAATTAAAATTTGAAAAAAACACAAAAGATCTTAGAAATCAACTAAAAAAAAGAAAAAACTAAAAATTGGAGAAAAGAATTGAAGAAATAAGCTAAAAGTAATTGAAATTTACGATAATTAATAAAAAAAAAATTGAAATTATGAAAACAAAAAATGAATATAATTAAAAATTAAAGAAAACAATTGAAATTTTAGAAAAATTATTAAAAATCTTAGGAAAATAATTTTAGACAATGAGAATAACTAAAAATTGGAGAAAAGACTGGAAGAATGCTAAAAATAATTGAAATTTACGATAATTTAAAATATAAAGATATAAATTTTATGTTTTTTTCCTATTCTATCAGATTTATATATTTTTTTAGATACGCTGTTATAACTCTGCTGTTGTTTAATACTTTGCCTCATACTTAAAAATGTTATACTTTTCATACAAATTTTATTGTTGTTTAGTTTTAAGTATTATTAAGTACTAAGTACAAAAGGGCCTCAAGCCCGTTAACACATGAATAAATAAATAAATAATTAATAAAATGTTTTGAAAATTATGAAAACAAATAAAAATAATTAGAAATTGAAGAAAATAATAGAAATTTGAGAAAAATACTTTAAAATTTTATAAATTAATTTTATAAAATGAGAATAATAATTAACAATTGAGGAAAGGAATTGAAAAATGATAAAATTAATTTAAAATTGAAAAAAATAATTGAAATATGCTGAAAATAATTTAAGATTGAGAATGAAAATTTAGTTATGATGAAAATAATTTAAATATGAAAAATTGAAAACATTCAATAAAATTTGAGAGAAATAACTGAAAAAATCATAAAATATATATGTTTAAAAAAAATAATTAAAAAATTACTTGAAAATTTTTAATTAAAGAGAATAATTAAAAAATCGCAGAAATAACGAAAATAACGACACTAATGAAAAAGGTTACCTTATTCTTTCAATTTAAATTTCAAAATATTTCCTGATAAAGAGAGTCAAAATGAATAAAATAACAGGGACTAACTTTACTTCAGTTTTTAAAACGTGGACAGAAAAAGGTGAATAAATATTAATACTAATACTAACTTCACTTCAGACTTTAAAACGTGGACAGAAAAAGATGAATAAATATAAATACTAATTAAATTTACGAAATTTACAAAATATACTAGCAAATAAATTTACGATTTTTTTACGGTTAAAATTAGAAAACTGTCTATTGTGATTATTTACAGTAATAAATAATCAGGGCTCGAAGTAGATCCGTAAATTTGATTGTACCTCCTATCCGTAAAATTCCGTTTAAAAAAAAACGTCCGTAAAGTCCGTAATTTGTTTATTTTCTAAATCTGAATTAGTTCAAACTAATTAATTTGAAATCAAAAACTCAGTCACTAATTCAAATAGCTGTACAATTTCTACTAATCATTTAGTAAAAAATAACTAATTGTTATAGTCTGCTATTTTTATATTTTTACTAATAATAATTAGTCATATTTTTCTATAATAATTAGTTATTTCTCACTAATTGCTGAAACAAAAACTCAGCCGCGATTTTACTAATAATTTGGTTGTTTTAAGTAATTCCGATTTAGAGAATAGAAAAGTATTTAAAGTCCGTAAATTCTACGTACATACCTACTTTTATAGAAATGTAGATTTTAAATAATCTAGAATTATTTGAAAAATTTATTTATTTAGATTTCCGTTTATTATAGCAGTGCAGTGAGTAACACCATTGAAATTAATTTATAAAAAACATATAATGTATGGCATATTTATTGATAAGCGTCATGATAGTAAGAAAAATATAAAAACATATTATTTTAAAGCATTTGATTTCTTAAAATAAATATTCTTAGAATAAATATTATATTCAATCTAATATTAATAAAGTGTTCTCTATTTTTCAAGAAAATAAATTAATAGTAAGATTTGTAATAAATATGGGTCAAACCCTTGACTTTCGTCTGAGGGCTGTCGCTGACATATTTTTTGAAAAAAAAAAGTTTCAGAAAATATGAAACTTCAAACTTTTCTGAATCCAATAACCAGATAGTGTTATTGTGTAAATTCTATTTTTTTAAGAGTTATTATTAATCAAATGTAGGAGGTTTACGATGTGATTTCATAACCTTAAATTTGTCACTTTTTAAAAATACGCTATATTTAAAAAATTATTAAATATTAGAAATCAAAACTTACCAGAAATATAAATCCCGTTATTTTGATCCTACAAATGATAGAAATCTTATCAAACTACATTATTTTAAAATAATAATATAATTTGAAAATTTTGCACTTGTGAAAATTTGCAAGATTTTTTAAAGCATCTAACTTTTTTTTTTGGAGCTCCCAATAATTTGAGGATATGAATAATATATATTATTATTAATATATAACTTACTTGCTATTAAAATTTAGCGAAGGCGTTTTGCTTTATTTAGAAAATATTAAATTTAAAAATTTTCTATTCGAAAAGGTTAAAATTTAATGTAAATAGAGCAATGTGAAATTGTTTTGTTTACTTCAAGTACCAGAATTAAACTTCTTAAATAGACAATATTCAATTTTAATTGATTCCAAAACGAAGCAAAATAACCTAAAATTTACAGTGCAGAATGAATTTTCAATCCAAAATAATTAATGAAACGAGCAAGTTTTTCTTTATGAACGAATATCCTCTAAAAAGGATTATCAAGTAACTTTGAACACAAAAACGCAAGTTCGATTTCAAATTTTTTTATTAAATGTCAGTTTGGCTTTGTCATTGTGATAATTGTTCATATTTTTAAATCATCAGTGTTTGGGGTTAGTAGTATTTTGAAAACTTAATAAATTTATAAATTAAGTAAAAATTAATTTATAAATTACAGTGTAAAAAATTAATAAAAAAAAGACTGAATAGTGCAGTGTATTGCCAAAAGAAAGAAGAAAAACGGAAAAAGTGGAATTTCTGCGGAAATAAAAAAAAGATTAAGTAAAAAGTCATAAATTAATTATTAAATTAGTAAATTAAAAATATTACTAATAATTGTTCTGTAAACATTGTAAAACGATTAATATTATTTTTGATTTATATATAGGTACATAAATGTCATAAAATAATGTTAATTTAAATAGAGGGATAGCTTAAAATAAGTACTAAATACCTATACTATTAATATAAATTAATTTAATCTTCTTTTATTATAAAATATTTAATTTATGAGAATTATAAAGTATCCATGAAGAGAATTTGAAAATTAAATTCAAAATTGCTGTTTTTTCAACTTTAAAGTAAAATAAATTTATACTCTACATAATATATATTTTTGTTTATTTTCTTTAATCAAAATAAATAATATTTATTAATTTAGAAAAATCATCAAAATAAAAATGTAAACACTTCTTATTTTGAATACTCTATAGTTAAATTAACACTAACTAATACATTTTTATTATTTTATTGTAGTTTTTTCAATTTCTAAAAGTTGTTTTAAAACTTCTAGTAATTTTATCAATTTGTTAGTTATTTTTCTTAAATTTCAAAATAATTTTTCTCTATTTCTGGTTGTCCTTTATTTAGATGGTTTTCCCATTAAATTTGTTAATTGTTATTTTACTTTCCTGCAATCTTTTTACCTTTTAAATGTTTTTTTAATTTTCAATAAATTTTTTTCTCATCTACAGTTATTTTTTTATATTTTATCTGTTTAAATATTAAAATTTTTTTTATATATCACAAAAAACATAAATAATAATAATCCATTCCACTTTTGTGTCGGAAATAAATATTTGATCTAATAAGGCCCAAATTGAAAAATTTAATTTGGCGCAATTGTATTCACAAAATCCTTGAAAATATGAGAAAAATTGCAATAATAAAAAAATGAATTTAAAAATATCAATATAAGTGACATTGAAATTGGCTAAAAACAAAACATAGAAAATAAAAAAAACTTTCTTTTAGGACGGGTACGGCATAAATATATTCACATAAATATTAGTTTTGCATAGAATCCGATACACATACATTCATTTTTGAAAAATAAAAAAAAACCTTAGGGTATACTTAACTGTACTATCTGCAATATTGATTTGCGCCAGAAATAAAAATAAATATTGTTGATTCGAAAACTTGACACATTTGCATATTAGCCTTAAATCAGTGCGAACGCTAAGTAGAAGAAATATATTCCTTAGAAAAAGCCAAACCAAAAACTAAAAAGACAAGACTCAGAAAGTACATAAAAATGCAGATCGAAATCTCTCTTCTTTTTGACTTACTCTTAATTTTAAACTTTGCAGCAAAAGTGTGCAGTGATAAGTGTATAAATCATTTGAGAAAAAGCATAGACAACAATTTAAAACCTTATCAAATCGTTCTCTTATCGAATTCCGAGAATGATTATATTGCTGATGACGCGATTCTCTCGATTTCACGAAATGTTCCCTTAGTTTCAATGAACATCGAGGAAATGTCTTCAAACAAAATCCGGCCAATGTTATCACCAACCTATAAGGAGCCACGAGATACATCTTTATTCTTACTTGTCAACCCTTTCAGAAACGGTACGTTTGCATTAAACTCTTCTGCTTCCTTAAAACACTTGACACTTTTCGCACCTGGAAAAGTTCGTCCTAGAAGTTTAATCATCTCCATTACTAATCAAAAATCGTCATTTGAAACATTGCTTCAAGAACTGTGGACCAAACAAGTTTTGGATGTTACGGTATTGGAGCTCAGAAAAGTTGCAAAAAAGGACCACTTTGGTAATTTTGAATCACATGAAGCATTGATTCACTACTATATTCCATTTACAAGAACTTACGTTAGAAGTAAGTGTTCGTTAAATACCGTCTGGTTTCCGAATAAGCTCAAAAATCTTAATGGCTACCAGTTAAAGGTAGGAGTAATTTTATTACCTCCTTACAGTATTGTCAAATACAACAAGTCAGGACACTTAATCAGTCACAGTGGTGTTGACACACACGCTTTTAACAGTTTATCAAAATCCATGAATTTTTCTGCAACTGTCGAATCTAATGTTAACTCTACAATTGGAAGTTTCAATGGAGTCACGGCAACCGGAATGTTAGGAAAACTCATAGATAATAAACTTAACCTTATTATTACCTCGGTTATTGCCGCTCGTCCACCCACTGATGGAACAATGTATGTAACCTCTATAACACTCGAAATGGAATCAGTGGTTGCTGTTATACCAATTGAATATAGATACATTGTCGAGTCATCTCTATATTTTTCCACTCTATACATCAGACTCACTGTTTTCAGCTGTTTTGTTATATTAATGTGGGCATTCATAGGGAATTTTGAATTTCGTGGAAACTTTTGGACAATTGAAGATATTGCAGCTACCTTGTTAGGTGTAGCATTATCAAGACAACCAACCACTACTCCTCAGCGAATTTTTTTTCTTTACCTGATAACATTAGGATTTTGCTACTCAGGTAATTTTCTTGCTGGTTTAACTGCAGATAATATCAAGAATATTGATGAGATTAAAATTAATTCTTTTAAGGATCTTGAAAAATCCGACTTAACTCCTGTTGTTCATAAAAATTTTTACCATTTAATACTAAATGATTCTGAAGAATTTAAAGTTTTAAAACAGAAAGCAGTAGTAACTAAAATCGGACAGCTAGAGTGTTTGCAAATGCTTCTACATAAAAAAAAAATTATTTGTTTTACTTCGAGTTCAACAGCCAACCATTTCATTAAGTTACACAGAGATTCGTCTGGACAACCAATTGCGAAGCTTTTGAAGCAATCGTTTTTTAATATTAGGCGACTCATTGCATTGGAAAGAAGCTCACCCTACAAGATTAGAATTGACCAAGTACTTACTGCTTTTATTGAATTTGGGATTAAAAAGAAGTGGGAGAATGAGATTGAATTTAATTCATTGTGGAGCAGAACCAAAAAGGAAGAGTTACCGAATGTTGCAGATTATGGTGCTACATCAAATCTGAAGATGATTCTCATCTTTTTACCTTTGCCTGGATATGCACTTGCAATACTTGTTTTTATCGGAGAATTGTTGTTTTCTAGATATTCAAATCACATTAGAAGGCGGTAAATAAATTGCAGAATTTAGAAACTGAGAGTAATATGAAAATGTAAGAGTTGCAAAAAATCTCTATTAAAGTTAAGTTCCTAACAGAATTCGAAATAGTTTTTAAACATGTTATAAGACAAAATTTTTCAAATTTTTAGAAAATCACATTACATGTTTATTAGGGTGGTCCAAAAAAAGTCGATTTTCGAAAATTAAAAACGGCTATTCAGTTTCATAAACTTCAGGGGTAAACAAGGCATATCCATTTTTTGCAAATTTTTTTATTAATATTTTCATGTGGCGACGAGTTTTTTCTCTTCTTATAGGAGTTAACACGTAAAAATAGCAAATTATTTTTGACTGCACTTTTTATTAGTTTATTGATGTCGTAATTTTATTTCGAGCTACAGACTGCTAGGTGTGAACTAAGATAAAGTATTGCAAAAAAGTAAATTTACAAATTTTTATTTTTATAGTCATTATTCAGTGTCAAAAAACACCAAATTGGTAGTTTTCAGGACCAGTTTTCTGCTAGTAAATATAAGTTGTTCTACATCTAACTTGTACTGTATGAAAATTTATTTCTTAAACATGAGATTCTGTGAAATTGAAAAAGCTACATCAATATTAAGAGGGCAATTTGTTGAATTGAATTTTAGCATTTTTGAACTTTCGTCGGTTTACAGCCATCATTATTAGGAAAAATGATATAGGCCTGCTTATTGCTACTGACGAACGTCAAACCGGAACGGGGACAATGGAACCCTTTTGCAGTGAAACTGAAAATCGACCGTAGATCATATAACCATAAATCACATACCCTTTAAGGATGGAGCTGTGATTATTGCCCAGAAGCGAAATGTACAAAAATTAGACAGAAAGATGAAAAACTTTAAGAGCTCGTCGCCACATGAAAATATTAACGAAAAAATTTGAAAAAAATGGGTATGCCTTGTTTCACCCTGAAGTTTATGAAACTGAATAGCCGTTTTTAATTTTCGAAAATCAACTTATTTTGGACCACCCTAATGTTTATGCAACAATAATTGAATCCATCTACACATTTAGAAAATGCACACAGTTTTGTATTCTTTTAAATGCAAAATTTGTTTATAATTTACTTATTTCAAAAATTCCGACACGTAATTTTAATTATTGTTTTCAAATGATGAATTTTAATATTATATTGTAAACATTGCTTTGTACTGAATTTTACTAAAATAAATAATGAAATTTGTTTTCAATGTAACAAAGTCAAAGAGTTTTATTAATAATCAGTTGTAGATTTATTTTGCAACATTTGTACATTATAGTCAATTAGTCGACTTCAATGAATATTAATTGTCGTTAATAAAGAGCCACGCATGTTGTTGTGGAAACGGCAAGCAGACTCGTGAAGAGGCTATAAATCGAGACTCTATGAGCAATACAAATCTACGTCACTCCTGCTGATAAAAGCAAGTCAATGCTATGATGTCATTTATATGCTGAAATGTCAATACATTTACGATGCTTGAAATGCGTCTCCTATTTTTAGACCATAAATGAAAGGTTCTTTACAACCTTTTTTTTCAGGTTTTTTAATATATAATGAGGTAAGTTTTTAACTGTTTTCAAGTATATTAATAACTATTAAGAAATAAAATCACGGTCTTAAAAAATGTAATATACTCCTTTCACATGTAGGGGGAACTTAATACTGGTTTGAAAATGGTTAATATCATAATTCAAGACCCGTTTGACTTTATAAAATTGTTTACTATTTTACTAAGCTTTTATTTTTTTACTGAGTATTTTTTTTTTAATAAATAACTTGAAGTTTCCAAAGAAAGTTATCTAGGAATTTGCTATCTAAGAATAATAACACGAATGGTATTTTTTGAAATAACACGTAATGCACTGCACTGAAGAAATCGGCGATTTATGATTATATACAACATGTCCTACTCTAACAATAAGACAAACATATTAAGAGATTGTAATAAGCTAAAAAAAGAATTATCAAGCGTTTCTATCCCAATTGGAACCTAAATATATTAAAAGTTACATGCATAATAAAAAAAATATTATAGGACTTTTTGTTTTCGTATGTGACCTTATTATAAAACTTTAATATGTTAGCCTTAGAAAAGGACATGTTGTACACCAATTGAAGACTGCCACTTAAAAAAAGTTTTGGCAACTCCCAAACCTAGTTGCTTACTTCTGCAGAAGTACAATAAGGTCCAAACAGCAGTAGCGCCATCTTGATAAAACTCTTGAAGTATTTTCGTGCAACTGTTGTAGAAAGTATTTCTGCTCGAACACATCTAAGAACAAAAAGATAAAGTTTCTCTCGATTTCGGTACAAAATTTCTATACGACAAACATTCTCCAAGAGACAGAAAATTTTGCCGAAAAGGAAAATTCAATTTTGCAAGTTAGAACTAGATTTAACTGATCTTGAAGGCTAAATTGAGGTTAGGACACTTTTTGATTGATACACGTGTTGGACTAGAGGCGTACATGCATATTTATCTACCTTTAGGTAAATTTTAGTTTCCACGATATTTATCTGCAACAGAAATTTTCAAATGTTTTTAAATTGATGTTGCTTTGAATTTTGTTGTGACTCCTATACCAAACAATTATTTATTATACTAAATTGACGTACTGTCAATTACTGTATCTTCTATTCCGTTTCAAGTATATCCAATGCACTAAACTTTTTTCAGTATGCGTAAGTATGGGCATTCTAACTCATTAAACTATTTTCCCAGCTGAAAAAATCCGCCCGTATTGCCTTCCGGAAGCTACAAAAATATTATATTTAATAGTCGGTAATAAAAGTTAAAAATTGCGAACGGTTACGTGAATTACACTCATAGCGAACCCTGACATGTGACGTAGTGAGTCAAACGAATAGTACGATCCACATACACAGGCATGACATGGTCGCCTGTCAAAATAATTAAACCATGACGACTAAAACAGGACTTTTTTATTGTTTTTAAATATTTTAATGTAAGAATAGCAATAATTAGACCAATGGAAGGTAATATTTGATCGCTCTCCATTGTTAAGTGTGTTAGTTCGTGTTAAAAAACTCTTATTAAATTTGTTGTATATTGTGTTTTAGCCTGAAGAGGTCAACGAAATGATGACGAAACGTAGTTAATAAAGACTTTATGTCTTGTTATTCAATGTGCTAGTGTTTTTTTACCTATACACAATTTGACTCCCATGGATCAATGAATCTTTGTCTTATAATTAGACCAATGATTGACGCTCAATATTATTGTTTTGTACTGGAATAATTTTTTGCATATTTGTGCCTTAATTTGACTAAAGAGGACAAGGTTCGTTTCCACTTTGGAAATTAATTGTTGACACCATTTAACAAATAAAACAATATTTATTATAAATTAGGAGGTGCAAAGAATTTTACATGGTGTGAATTTGTCGGTAGTACACCAGAATCTGGTTGACGAGACGTACAACGCTACCTAAGAGATGCTTAAGGTGAGGGAGTATCATAAAATTTATCTAGTTAGAAGGGATTTCTGTTTCATGATTGGTAAATTTTAGGAAAAACCAAAAAGGTTGGACTAACAGATTTCGCAGCTGTACGTAGTAAAAAAAGGTTCTTAATCCCTAGCCGTGTTGTCTCAAACATGATTCATTTTATGCTTTAAAACGAAGATTTATTTTCGCTAGAAATTAGTTTCAAAATAATAAAAATTCCTCACCCAAGTATTTATTTATATATTAAAATTAATATTTATATTTTATTTATTTACTGTTTGTAAAAAAATACAACAAATTTTGAATTTAACTTGCGCTGCAACAATTATGAACGTCAACAATATATGTGGTTATGTGTTGTGATATGTAAGTCGAATAATGTTTAAACCGAGAAGTAAAAAGTGTTTATAATATATGTTAAATTTTTTCACTAATAATTTATATTTATGTATATTTAGGTCTAACTATTAAATTTCTAAAGATGATCATCGTGAATGACCGAAACATGTAAAATTTAATAAAAAGTAGAACAGACTGAAAGAAAAGGAAACGAGTTTTGCATCTAACCTGAAAAAAATTCTATAATACACAGTCGAAACAATTATAAGATCAATCTATAAAACCATAACGAAAAAAAATTTTTTTTTTTTCAATCTTTATTAGTGTTGAAATAAATAAGAAATCAATATTTTGCACTTTTACTAAATACACAATTTTTGTGAAGCGTAGGGTGCAGAAAATTTTGGTCACGTGCCTGAAAGGAATACGAGTCGTCAGACGCGTATGCAGGTGTATCTATATAGTGTCTCCTTATGTATCGTGTGCACTCTGTTACGTGCATATCAGTTGTTTTGTCATAGCGTGGATGCTTTTAGAAGGAATTCAAGTGGGCTGGAAGTTGGTCCGGGTTAATAGCCATCAATCATCACCGAATTTTGGCAACGTGTTGGACAACGTCGATGTCAGGATACTATCAACAACGTGGAGTTCTCCGGGACCACTGTAGGAGAGAATCGAGGTGGGGAAAGGGGGGTTTGCCTCCTGGGGGAGGGAGGACCCGTTCAATACCACCGAAAAGTCGGGCCTCGACGATATATGTATAACAGGTCATTGACATTTTAATGCCACCAAAAAAACACAATTTTTCGTTTATTAAAAATTATCCTCAATCGTTCAATTTCATCCATTCTTCTCTTAATTGAAATCAGTGAAAGTATCGATCAAGTAACTTACTTTTTGTTAAAAATTTATTAACTTTGATTAGCCGGTTGTTTAAATTTGTTTTTTAATTTGTCGATTCCTTTTCTAACTACTTAACAAAAGTGTCAAATATCATAAAATTTAATAATTCAGGAAAATAGTCAAAATCTTGACAGAGAGTATAAAATTTGATAAGTCATAGATTAAAGATTATTCTACTTTCATGATGTAATATTGTTTCTTTTTTACAGTGCTATAATTTATTGGTTTTTTGTAAACATTGATTTGGAGAATTTTTGGAATATGGAAGATTTGGGGAAAAAATTGTTTTTAGAAAACTTAAAATTGTGTAAACATGCGTCATTATGTTTAATACAATTTTAATTTCTTCCTATTCTTCTGTTCATTATTATTATTATTATTATCATTATTACTATTATTATTACGTTTTCATGAACATTTGAATATGAAATATTGAGTATCTACGAAGTATTAGAATCTGATCAACTGCTTCTTCTACTAATTTATTAGGATACTACTTTATAAGCAGTAAAAAGTAATTAATGTATATTACGATTAAATGCATTACATCTTTTTAATACTGAAAATGCATGAATTTTGATTTGTTTTATGATTATTTATTTAGTAGTAAAATACTTGTGTTGATTAGATAAGAGCAATGAAAAATATGTCTTCTTTAAATTTATACCGTATACGTGCATGAAGTTTCATGTCTTGTAAGTTAACGTACGTAATTGTCTGAAGTACATATACCCGGAGCTTATACGACAAAGGAGTTAAACACTCTAAGTACGCACGTTCTTTTTGCTCTTGAGATAGCATACACGCTTTCAAGGTCACTCATGGAAACTTCAACTTTCTTTCTTTATGGTCTTAACTCGTCAAGAATATTTTCCATTCAATATCAAAAAAAAAAAAAAAAATTACAGTGTCTCATTATTCTGAGAAGTGTAATTTATTAAATTATTTTCGAGCCATTATTATAACTTATTAAATTTATTACAACATAAATATTAATAATTTTAAGTGATCAGAATCAATAATGTTGAGAAAATATAAATGATTTATTGGTGGAACATTTTATATTCAAAATTTGCTCTAATAATATAAATTTGAGCCTTTGCTGACTGAAGGAAGAGACACATATTTTTGACCAGAGAGAGCTTTCAAGAAGGACTTAAATCAATGTAAATGCTTATAAGCAGCCTCTAAGAGGGCCCAATTTTTCTCCGATAAACAGTACTGGCGCAGATCATCGTTCAAGAGTTACAGTAAATCTAAGGCTTTTCGCATTTTTTTTCCTTTGCCAAGCATATCATGTGTCGAGGACCACCTAGTTTTGCTATCAACTGTAGGAGCTTCGTAACATATATCTGAAGAAATGCAACAGCAATTCAACTTTTGGCGCAATTGCTCTGAGTATTTAGTTTTTACAAAAAGTTGCTTTAGTTTTGCTACGAGTGTTTTAGGTCTCTTTTTAATTTGAATTTAAGATAATTTTCTTGTTATCATTGTCAATTTCTTCCTCCACTTCAGCCTCTTCAAGGGATTGAACTTTTAATTCGACAAGGAAATCCTGAACCCCTAAATTTTCATTGTGAGCCATACATTGAAAAGGCTGATCCTCTACGTCAAATGAAATTTTATTTTGTGATAATAAGAGTCCTAATGCTTGAATGAATGTTGTGTTGCTTGCTGCGTTATCAACAGTAATCCCACCAATTTTTTCTTCCAATTTATATTTTCTGATAAATTCATAAAATAGATTTGCGACATCTTTTCCAGTGTGGCCTCGATTTAATGGAATGAACTCCAAAGTCAAAGATTTGGGCTCCCAATTTTCGTCAATATAATGACCTGTTTGAAAAAAAATATTTTAGGTTAATTACAGTGAAATTTATTGAAATAGAAATTGTACATTAACTACTAAAGTATCAATTAGACGTATGAATATCCTCTAAAGTTTATTAGTTTTACCTTGTAAATTGGAATTTTCATTGACTTGATTTTTTCTTACCAATGAATTTATATCTAACCAAATTTATAGTTATTATTTTACATAGAACATTAATTTTAAAAAATTAGAATCTCCATTTCTCATAATTTTCAATTAACAAAATTTATATGCATAAATAATTTTTTGTCAAAGTTTGATTTGCATTAAAAGATGTATAAAAACATCAAATTCTTATTTTTAAAAATTATATGTGTACTAACAAACACACAACATGAACATTACATCGCGAATGTTAAAATAGGCCATAATTGGAAGGATAATTTTTAATTGGTTTACTTTGAAATTCATACAGAAAAGTTTTTAATGAATTTTTATTTGCTCAACCAAATTTCTGACAAAGAAATATTTTCTACATGTCCTAAAAGTAATTATTCGAGAAATGTCTGTGAATTAAAAAAAAATTTTTATATGTAGTTAAGGCTAAACCATACAAAAAATTGATTTAAAATTTTGGAAGCTGTTTTAGAAATCCATAAAGTGTTTATGAATCTTTATTTTAGTAATAAATTTTGTAAACGAAATGTTAACAAAAAATTAAATTTGGGATATAAGGTAGAACTCTACATCGTGGACGCAGAACTTAAACACGGCAAGTTAATAACTTTTAAAGAATATTTCTGTGTCTTGTATCATTTTAACTTTAAGGTTTTTTAATATAAAAAGTACGTTTTAATTGAACATCGAGCATTTAGTAAAATTCAGTTATATTCACAAAATCAAAGACTTTTCTATTCTATAAAACATTTTTGAAAGATTTGAAATAGCACAATTTACAAAATTAAATTTTTAGTAGTAGCTTTAATTGTTTTATTAAAGAATTATTTTTTAATTAGTAAAAGATTTTTTTATTTCGAAACTATTATTTAAATGCTTATTGAATACAAAATATTATTTTATATATA
The DNA here is from genome assembly GCA_037103525.1 of Ganaspis brasiliensis. NCBI lineage: Eukaryota > Metazoa > Arthropoda > Insecta > Hymenoptera > Figitidae > Ganaspis > Ganaspis brasiliensis. The sequence continues at coordinate 877,681 of JAZKLR010000311.1, forward strand.
ATATATATCAGTAAATTGTCTTAAAATGAAAGATTTTAATAAAAGTAATGAAGAATAAAAGTGTGCAATGATTTATAGAATAAAATGTTATTAAAAACTTGCCAGTTATCCCGTAAAAACATGTGGATGAAATAGAAGTCCGCCCATCTACTGCAAAGGATATCTTCGAAGCATTGTTTTATAAAGCTTGCATCACGTCACTTTGTATTTCCAAAAATCGTTCAGTAATTAAACAATGCAGATTATTTCTTAAAGGATAAGTTCCTTCTTTGTTCAGATAAGTAAAATATTCCTGCGTTACGTCATCTTTAAAAAAATTCAGAGGAAGATATTTTTTTGCAATCCACTCAACTGTTATGTTATTAATTTTTTTCTGATCAAATTTCTGAATAAAAAGACAAAGATACACGTTTATGAAATCTTCTTTGAATTATATACAATTTAATTTTTTTATGCATATTTTATTAATTATGAGCATTATTGTATAGTAATATATTATAAGATATTGCTATTATAATTACTTCACTTGATCATTAATTTGTGCTGTCAGGAAATGCCTTGGCAAATTCAACACGGTGATAATTTCTAAAATGTCTTGTTGTTCCGGTAGTATTCCCATCTTGCATTTTTATAATAACTTCTTGTCCTGTTTGATCTTTGCACAGTTTATATTTCGCAAATTTTGCTTTGTTCTCCGTAAATTTAAAATCAAAAACACTTTCGAATATTTCTTTTTTCTTTTTCTTCAGGCATCTGTTATCTTCACCCTCAGTATGCTGAACACTTGGAAAAAAAATTAATTCAACTTAATATTAAATCATTTATTTTAATTATTAAAATTTTAAATCTATAAATAGAAATAATACAGTTTTATTCGAGAATAAAAAATTATAACCTATATTATTTTAAATATATATTAATCTACATAATAAAAATAATAAAAACAATTAAATATTTACATGAAATATAATAGCTATAAAACATATACTTAATATAATGTAAATAATATAAAAATAAAATGAAAAACTAACCACAACAAAAATAGTATATTACAATACTAGGCCGGAAAGTTGGATTTCCTGGCAAGCGTGATATAATTCTTACGGCAATTAAGATACAATAAATTATTTAATATTTTTATACTTTCTATTATATCATAATTTATTTCAACATTATTATTTATTAATTTAATTAAGTTGACTTTGATTTAATTGTTTCTTAATTTAAATGATTTAACTATACATATTTTTATAGTTTATACTTACAAAGTTTCTTCTTTCCAATTACTTGTGACTTTCATTTTTCTTTTTGCAAACTTTTGAAAAATCTATTTGAAGGCGTATTTTGTAAGCGCAAATTTTTATATTTTTCCACAATGCCAATGTTGGGAAATTTATCGTCAACAGTAAACGAGAGAGGAGCGGTCGTGTTTGTTAGTTTTAAAAGAAAAATATATAAAAAAAAATAAATATATAAAGTTTCAACATCTTCTAATTTTAGGTTAACTAGTTCATTTGTTTTGCAAGCGCCAGTTATTCCCAAGATGAAAGCAACCTATAGGAATTACAAAAAGAATATATTTTGTTTACATAACTACAAATTTCATATAATATTGAAAACAATTAATAAAAATATATTTCTTAAAGACAATATTTTATTTAATCATAAGTATTAGTTCTTTTTACTTACTTTTAGTGCTAAAAATTTATTATCTGGTGCTTCGTTCTGGAATTTTTTAATTTGCTCTGGAGTGAAGACTTTTGATTTTTTACTTTTAAATCCTGTGGATAGTCGTTTTAAGAAAGACGTCTACTTTTGATAAGTGTCAATGTTTATATTTTCTTTGCGGTGTTTAAAGTACTTTTCAACATAGAATAATGCGACTAAAAAGTTGACGGTTTTATTGTTTTTGAAAGTTCAGAAAAATACACTAATATAAAATTTGCTCAGGACGAAGTAACAGTTTTTGAATTATTTCATTTATTTAAGATTATGTACGTATTCTCCGAATTTTTCATTGACTTTTAGGGTACAAGATTGTTAATAACGCTTGATGCAGCTTCAGTTATATCTAGTGGCATACATCCAGACATGTCTGATCCACTTTCATTCATATAATCCTAATTAAAATAATCTTGAAAAACTTACAATCAAACACGATAACGCCGGTTACCGGTATCCAGTAAAGACTAATATATGTGACAGCGCAAAAGTGAAAGTAGTCAATAGGTTATTCGATTCGATATATCGAAATATCCAGAATCGATGGTAAATTGATATCGTCTGCTACATGTGTATTCGTAATCTCCAATTTTTTGTCAATAAATTATTATTATTTACGCTTTTATAAATCATTATTAATAAACAATAAAAATCACTTTTAACAATACTAATAATCTAAACAGGTTATAAATTTTGCTAATTAAAAGATTCTTACAAAAAAATGCAATTTTAAAAATCGATTTATGTTCCTCATTTCAGATTTTAACAAAAATATTTGTTCCGATTTAAGAGCTCCTACCCTTAACTCTAAACTACCCCATAAAATGACTAGGACTGACAAAGCTGGTAAAATAATTATAAAATCATACTTTTCTCTACATTAATTTATATGTGACCTAGATATGAAATGGTTTTATCTAAAATGCATTTAGCAACAAAATTCTTTATGAAAAACATCAATTCATAATGAAAAAAGATAAAAATATGGAAAAACACAGTATACTTATTTTGTCTTTTCGACAACGTAAACTATAACGCTGTGTCACTTTTGCCTTTTTAGACTTTCTTTTTGCTCCTGTGACAGCTGATCATGCACCAAACCATCGGCACTTGTGTAGCACTTAGTCTACTAGAATACAATTTTTTTTAGTAAAGTTTTGCCCCACCTCTCGTCACGCCCTCTGAGTTAGCAAAGTGTAACAGTTTGACAGGGGCACAAGGGACCCAGTGTTACACTTTAAGGGTTAAAATCGAATGTCAAATTCATAATCAGCGACTCCAAAAACCCCCGAGTAACAAGTTTTAAGAGATTTTAATCATTTTTCAAAAATTTATCCGCCATATTGGATTCGCGATTTTGAATGTTTTACAACTATTATCAGATTTGTAATCATTAATCCCTAAATCCTCATTTTATTTGGTTTGATGATGGTCAATTTAAGTTTCAGTACATTTGACATACTGGATGTCTAATAGACCAATGAATTGGAAAAAAATGTTCTCGACACATTTTTACAAGAATAAAAGAGGATTTGTAAAAGGTATAATTTGAAATTGTAAAAACTTGTTTATTTGTGATTGTAATATAGAATTTTACATAAATTTTTAATTGCTTATAGTGTGGCGTTCGTATTATAATTAACGAAATTCTACAAATTGTAACAAATTATTTCAACTTTGACGAATACTGGGTCCAGTGCGACATTAGATTTCACCTACTTGTTACGTTTTGATGTACAAAAACCCTTACAATATTCCCTAGTTCCTCCTTTTAAATCAATTTCAATTAGGAACTTGATTTGGGATGAGGATTAAGTCAATGAGAGTACTAAAGTTTATTGTAGAATATTTATTTATGAGGTTATTATAATGAGTAGAGAGATTTACAAAAATGATTTTATAAATTGAGTCTTACTTTCGAAGATGGAAAGATTGATGTTTTACTCGCAGATTTAGAGAAGGCAAGCGATGAAATAGTATTAGCCTTGTAGTAGATTAGCCGTTGAGTGAATAGACGAGGATCCTAATCTTAGATGTCGATGCAGGTGAATTTTGTAGAAAATAGAAACTTCTTGCAGGAGACTTTTAGTTTGTTTTTCGCACAAAACGGTGTGAATTTCCGTTATTTTGTAGAGTTACAACTTGGACCGAATAGAATTATCACTTATTAAAAGCAATACGTTACTATACAGTAAGACTGTAATACTGCAAGTAATTTGAGTAGTTGAATGTGAATAACTACTGACTAGATGGTAAGACTGTGTATTATCAAGTTTGTAAAACTTTGAACTGCACTAGTCAACCTGATGCTCCAATTTATATTGGAAAATTGGGAATGCTCATGGCTGCCTAGAAAAAAGATGTCCGCTTCAAAAAAAGATGGACGCTTAGGAAAAAGATGGCCGTCCTAGCTTCACCTTCCTCTTCCTTCCCCTGCATGAATTCTAGGTTGTAATACTCCGCATTAAAGTGAAAGTATATCGTAGTTCTTGAAATTTGGAAAATGTTTGTCTTTGCTTGTCTCTTCTCCCCGTTCCCTTTATAGGTGTCTAGACTTGTAGTACCCTCCACCAAGAGGTAGCTGTCCTAGACTTGCGTTTGTCTTATGTTAACATAATCTCTTCCTTCCTCAAACGTTTTCAATTTTAAAATCACATCTACTCTTGTCTAATATTCGTATACAATATTAACCAAAATGATATACAATGATAAGAATTCTTATATCTATAAGAATTGAATAATAACAATGTATATAACAATATATAAAGTATATATATAGGTTACGAACGTAACATACTGGATGGTTACTGATCAACGTTGGAAATTAGAATTGGATATTTGCCGATCAACACTGAAAAAAGTCTGGATATCTTGATGGAATATTAAATTCATCGAGTACACAATTCGCTGTTGCCACTTTGGATAGACCGTCAGAGGAAATCGAGTAAGTCGATAATATTGATAAATGTACACAGCACAAGTTTACATATTTGTGAGTTTTACAGGTTAGATTTGGTGTCGTAGCTAATTTCCGTTAAAAGTACCTCGGATGCAGTTTTCCTTTTGAGAAAACGTCAGTGAATATGTAATAATGTAAAAAATGCAAAAAAGTGAAATTTGAAAAAAATCCGAGTTGAGCCCTTTTCGAAATTCACCATTCACTTGTAATAAACATTTTAACAAATTATAACATTCTGGTTTTTAACATGTGAAAGAGCAAATCAAGTCAAGATTAAAAAACCGATAACAATTAACAATTAAAAATTATGGTTTTTTACATGTAACTATTAAAATTTTAAGGATCTCAAAAATACTTTCAACAAAAGTTGTAAATCTCATTGACATATTTTACTATACACTTTTTGCCAAAAGTCAATAGTTTTCCAAAAAAGCAAAAAACTGTCAACCATAAAAAAAAACAGTCGATTGTAATATTATTACTAATTGATCATTTCTAGATTTTTGCATTTTTCTCTTAAACTAATCGGTTGTAGTAAAAAATGATTCCGACATGAAATATATATTTAATGAAACCTACAACTTTTATATAAAGCAATTTTTAATATTTTTAATATTTTAAGAGGATAAATGCAAAAAATATTATGGTTTTTATGGTTCTTTATGTGGTTCTTACCATTAAAATGATCTCGTTGCCAATTTTCACTATCATTTTCGTAATCAGAGCATCAAAATACATAAGTATACCAAGTTTCATAAATTAATATTCGATATGGTTTAGATGAGTTGTTGCCTTGAATCAAGTTTTAAGACTTGTTGCTTTTTATTTCATTGCCATTGAGTAAATTAATTCTCAGGTTTAAAGTTATGAAGTATTTCTTCAACTTCAGTACGAGCTCGTTTGTTCTCATTGGTTATCAGTCACATTTACATTCTCCGACTGAAAATTAAAAAATATACATGTATATGTAACATGTCACATATAATTTCATAAATCTAGAAAATAAAGGATGATTAGTTCATTTTGTAAATTGAATTTTCTATTGTTTTTTAGTGTTTTAAACCGTTCAATCGGAATCCTATTTATTAAAATCACTATAATTATGTATGTCCATTTTAGCAGAATTGTATATACATAATTTAATAATGTACGAAGAACACTAACCTTATTGGAAAATGAACTATCCTCGATCATTTCCCAAAATTGCCAAAACCTATCAGTTAATTCATATGCAGCTACGTAGATGATGATATTATGAAGATACTGTAAAGTATATCGTAATTTAAATTTAAATTGATAAACAATTTCATTAAGAAAATGATAATTCACTCCTTTACGTACTGTGAACATAAAATCGTTTCCTAAATTTAACCAAGTGATTGGCTCAGAGTTTGCTTGCATCAGGTGAAGACTAAACATTTCCAACTATACAGAAATCAGAGTGCTTAATAAATATTTTTTGAGCTTCTTCACTAATACTCAATAAAACATTCAGTATGATATACCTTACCTCTTCTGAAATTTGCATTTCTCTTCCAATGGGCATTAAATCCCGGATAATTGTTCCAGTTTTACTTATCTATAAACATTATAAATTGCATTATTCATCTTAAGTGTAAAATTGATTTTTTTCAATTGTTCAATTACATTTCTCGTAAACACGTTTAAATAACGAAAATTGATTTTTTATTTGTAAAATAAAAAATCCATTCCTTAGGAATGATATATCTATAAGTCTAATATAAAAACTGGACCATCGAAACCTTCGTTTGATTCAAAGTGTGTAAATGCAAAAAAATATATTATATAATGATTTACTTAAAAAATGTAAAAAAAAATAATTTTGAAGAAGACTTGGTGTCTCAATATAATGAGAAGTAAAAATTGTTTTTTAATTGTTAACTCTCAGGAGTTAATGACTACTCGGAGAGTGATGCAATTATTCATAAGTTTACAATTAAAGAAACAGATCCCATACTAGATGTACCAATTAATTATGAAGAAATTATTAAAACACTCAATAAAGAAAAAAATAATAAAGATCCGGGATGGGATAGAATATCATACGAATTCATGAAAAATTTACCCGGGAAATTGATTATTTATATAAGCTCCTTTTTAAATAAAATTGTAGAAAAAGAGAAATTCCTTGATTCCTTGACACACATAAACTTTAAAAAATGATTCCTAAAGGCGGAAACTTTCAGGACCAAAACAAATATAGATCTATTGCCCTTGTTATTAATATTACTAAAATATTCACTCAAATTATGAATAATAGAATGACCAAGTGGGTTTTGTTGGAATTTCAAATTGGGTTTAGCAAAAACCGAAGCTGTATTGACAACATTTTTACACTAAACACGATAATTTATCTGTAGTTTTTCTATACTGCTGAGTATTCTTTCTATATTATATAATTGTTTTTTCTTCTTAATCATCTTACTATTGTATGTTTCATAGTTTTGGTTCCTTGAAGGGCTATTTAGCTCTAGGATCCTGTATTTTTTAAATAAATAAATAAATAAATATAATTAACACAAACGTTTATTTCCTTTATATAATTTGTCTAAAGTTTGTGAATAATGATTTCTTTTTGAATCTTTAATTTAATTTCAAAAATACCGTATTGTGGTTTCGAGAAAAACGCGTTTGAAAATTGAGCAACCAATAAAATGCGAGATTACTTAATATTTCTCATGTAATAATTAAAAAGCTTTTGCTTTTGGATACCAATCATCTTTTCAGTAATGTTATAAGCTTTTCGAATCTATTTAGGAAATTTTTCTTGCATTATTTTTCGCGAATTTATAATAGATTCAAAAGCAGTTGTACTTTTAATCGCGCTTCACACACAATTAGGACCAGTAATGTATTGCTTCTTTATTTTTTGGAATTTTTTCTTGAAATTTTTTAACAAAAAATTGTGGGACCTTAAGCTTGAAGAAAATGCAAAAATAAAAAAACGTTTCTTTCGAACTTCCTAGGTAAGTGTTTTCGAAAATTTTCACTTTTTGAAACACTCTATTAATGTAAAATATAATGTAAAATTTAATTCACAGTGCTTACCTCTGTATTGATTCTTTGTGAAAAAATATTTAAGAGCATAATCAACATAATTTGGAATAAAGCCAATTTCAAGTTGAGCGCTGACAATAACTTTACTTTATAATTTGATGCTTTAAATCCAGCATAAAAGAATAATCCAAAGTGATAAATATAAAATATCGTCGATCCAAAATTTTTTAGCGTTAGAATTGTGATTTGAGTGTTATAAATGTTGTTGACTTCCATCAATATATCCATAAGCTCTAGATGCAAGTGTCTGAAAATGCAAAGAATATTTAAATCTGTGTGCATTTGTCATTGATTCAATATTTTATGGGCCTTTAAAATGTAATCGTCTGAAGCGGACAACTAACTAAATTTAAATTAATTTCAAATTTATTTAAAATCTGTAAATAAACGGGTCCACATGATTAGCTTTTGAATGGTTTTCATTTTATTATTATGCTTACTTGTGAAATTCTGTTAACTCTTTCTTACTAAAACCCTTCACATGAAGAGGTATTCTCCGTTGATTCTTTTTTTTTTTATTAATCCACCAATTCATTTGTGGTTTCAAAGATTGTTCAAAAATGTCGTTTGCATTCTTGAATCTTCCACTTAAGCAGCTGGAATGTTTATTTAAATTGTAATATACTGAAAATTTTGTTTTTATGTCTTTGCTGCATTTGATAACAGGGTCAAAATTTCTCATAAAAATCAAAGTTGTTTTAGGGTCTTTCGATTTTTATGCAAATTGACAAAACTTTAGTGTTAGTTGCTGGTGGGACAAAGAATTTGCCGTCAAAGAATGACGGCATTCTCCATCACATGCTCTTAAACAAAATTCGAAATTTTTCATTTTTTGAAACACCCTATCAACAATTTTGAAAAATTTTTGAAAACCCTTTGACCAGAAATAACTCTTACCTAACACTAAAGTTCTGCCAATTTTCAAAAAAATCGAAAGACCCCAAATCAACTTTGATTTTTCTGAGAAATTTTGACCCAACAGAGAATAATTTTTACCTTAGCGTTGCTATCAGGCTGATTTCCACGATAAAATTAACATGTACGGTCCAATTTGATCCAAATATGCAATAAAAACTCTGATACCAGAATAATTCATAATAATAATTTACTACCCCTTGGATTGCACAACCAGCAAAAATACTAACTGTCCATATTATTGAGATCAATAGGTTTTGTTTGAAGATCCACTTATAATTATTTTCTATCCCAAACAATTTCAGAGAGTCATCAATTAATTGCATTCTTTTCCAAAGAAGCTGAATTTCCTTAAAAAGGTGCAGAAATAAATTTAAAGAACTGTTTCTTCCAGGTAAAAAGTCAAAATTTCAAACTTAGTTTTTTTAATCATAAACCTATTTTGATAGGTTCAAATACTTACTCCCTTCATTTTCAATCTAGACACAAAAGTGGTGTTTGAAAATAAAATTTTTAAATTGTAGAGTTCGTAATCTCTCATTTTGTTCCACATCAAACAAGAAGAGATAGATATTTTTTTATTTTATTTTTTATTTTAACATTATATGGTGCTTCATCGACCATGAAATTTCTAATGATGTGTTTTACATGGAAAAAACTATTTTTCTCAGATTTGCAATAAAATAATGAAAAATAAATATTTATTTACCGGACTACTCTGTTTCTTTTGGAAAATGTCAAAGAATAACATCCTATTATTTTGTTATGAATTTTTTGAAAATAACTGTTTTTTAAAGAGCCCCCATAAATCACTAAAAAATAAAGAATAATTAAAAAATATTTATTACTAATTTTTCTAGTATTCATTGCTAGATTTTTTATTTAGAACTACAAGAAATATTATTAATTATATTTTCTTGTAAATTCAAATTTTTTAAGCATTTTGTTGTTGTGATTGTTAAAACTCTTAAATATCAGATCGAATCCATTTCCAATCAGGCAAGCTGACCACCTTCAGGTCATTGATTTTATTGACAATTAAATATATTATTTTTCAAGTAAAATAATGAGATAACCATTTTTCCAAATTTGAAAAAAATAACGATTTTTAACAAAGTTATAAGCATTTCAAATTTTACTGAAACAAATAAAAACTCTGATTAAAAAATTTTCTTTTGCATGGCATTTTTTGACAAATTAAGATAATTAATTTTTCTTTCTTGATTCTTGTAGATAATTAAATATCTTAAAAATTAACAAAATGGCGTGGTATTTTCTGAAAATAAACAAAGTTAATTATCACAAAAACAGCACCTTTGATTTTGTTCAAAATTTTACCACAAATTGTTACTAATATAAGGAAAAATTTCTATAAGTTTAAAGCGGGCTAAACCATTTTTACGGTCAGGAGAATTTTTTTTCAAAAAGTAAAAAAAAAATTTCATCATACTAAGTTTTATTTAGAAAGAACGTTTAGAAATAATTTCCTTTGATTTAAACAAATAACTCTAAATTGCAAAAAGAGTTATTAAATTTATATTAGTAAATTTCATTTCAACTTCAAAAAAATAATTTTTTTTACCAAAGACATTTTCTTCCATTTAAAAAAATTTTCGTAAACGAAATAATCCCTTTAAAATAAAGTATCTTTTTTATTCGAATACAATTTTTCCTTGACTATACTTTTAATATATAAACATATAAGATTATTACATATATATAACAAATATATTATTTTCTTTTTTAAATATACTTTTAATACATGTTCAGTTACAAAAAGTATAGTCAAGAAAAAAATGTATTCGAATAAAAAAGCTTTATTTTGAAGGGATTATTTCGTTTAAGAAAAAATTTTAAATGGAAGCAACATGTCTGGTAAAAAAAAAGATCTTTTTGAAGTTAAAACAAAATTTACTAGTATAAATAAATCTTCTTAAATTTAGAGACATTTGTTTAAATCAAAGGAAATTATTTCTAAACTTTCTTTCTAAATAAAACTTAGTATTGATATATCAATCGGTAGCATTGCTTTCATCAGAGTGTTGCACTTCCACTTCATTTTAAATCTGATGCTTCTCTTGCAACAGTAAAACCACAACTGCACCCTTCAAATAGGATTATTGCTCTTTCTAAAGCTCTTCATATTACAAAATATAGTACGTGGAAGTGTTTTATCTTCTGCAAGTATCAACTTATTGCGTGAGTCAAAAGCATGTCATGATTGTGAATACCAATTCTAAAACTGATTCTATTATTCATGAAAAGCTGCAAAAAATCGACGACAATACAAATAGAAGACTTAAGAGTGTCAAATTGATAGAATTTTATAAAAGCATTCTAAAGTTTTCAAACATTGAAAAGTGAATTTGAAGAAAAGACAAGCTCTTAAAGAATTATATCTACGTTTACAATTTTTTTTTACGACAAAAATTTAATAATTCTTCAAGCAAGTAAAAATAAAATAAGAAATACAAACATAACATTTTATCTTCTGTATATATTTTTTTGTACTTTTCTTCAGGTGCATTTGTTTGTTTATCTATTTTCTTAATGTATTGTCATATATTGATACATTAAAAGTAGAAATTATATAAAAAATCTGACTTTTATCGACTATATGTGACAAGATAATCTGCTTTGCATGCAAATAATGAATAATGTGGGATCGTTTACAAAGTATTGATAGAATTCCACGATTTTTATAACATTCAAAGTTTTCTGTACTCTTTTTTCTGATATTCGCATTTCACCCTACTTATGCAATTATGGTATTTATTATTCCAACATGAAACGTGGCTTTTTCCTATTGGCTTTAAAATAACAGTTTAACATTATTTTTATCAAATATAGTATTGAATAGAGTAATTACAGGGTGTTTAACGAATAATCATTTTGAACTTTCCGGCAAATTCACGGATTTGTTAGCTTGATAATTAAAAACAATTTTAAATTAGACAGAATGTCGATCAGTTGGAGCAAGAATGTGTTTCGTTTTTTAAATTAAAAAAAAAACACTTTTTTAACAACAAATTTTTTTTATTTTTTGTTGCAACGTTTCGTCAATTTATCATTGACCTCATCAGCCTGTAACATAACAATTTGCTTATATAAATTAAATATTTTTTAACACTAACAACACTAAAGTAGCTTCCGAAAATAAATTTTTTACCTTTCGAGATAGTATTCTCTAGTTCTACTAGTTAAAAATATTACTTGATTTGAATACAATGTTAAGATTTTTTTAAAAAATAACTACAAATACAAAACTGATGAATTATTAAAAAGAAAACAGTTGAAAAATGTTGTGACCTTACTATTTTAATAAGCAGAAAAATGAAAATTAATTAAATTAAAGATCATGATTGCATTTTAATATAGATTAACTTACCTAGGCCCAAATCCTTTCAGGATTCAAAATCATCTTAATATAAATTCAAAATAAAAAAAAAATTGGTTAACTCAGTCCCAATCTGATCCAGGCAGAGGGAAATGGTTCAATATTTATTATAATTTATCTAAATCACTTTAAATAAAACAAAGACATCAAAAATATAATACATTTATAATACATGTAATAAAAAATTTAATAATATATATATTTTAAAAAAGTCATTTCAGATTTAGTTTTATAATACTATAAATTACATTTTGTATTTAACTTTGAACTAAACAATTCAACTATAAATAGTTAAATAAACTAAAACTATTTTCATTAAATCCATAAATGCTAAAATACATTGGAATTGGGAAGAATTATAATAAATAATCATTTTTATTTTTTCCAGAAAATGTTGCAATAAAAATAAATTCTATTGTAAAAAAAATTCCTCATCAGATGCTGTTGACTTATCAATATTTTAAAAATAAAGCTCCAAATCTTAATAATATTAACTTCGTATTTCTATGTACAGCTATCGTCAGATATGCTTTAACATTTTAACACGTAACTTCTATATAAAAATTTTAAATTATTAGGAAAACTGTACACCTTTGTCTGTAATAAAATAAGTTATAATACTTTAAAGTAATATTTAAAAAATATAAAATATAAAAAGAAAAAAAATCATTAAAGATTAATGTAAATAACAGAAGCAGGAGCAAGCTCAAGCTGTGTTATTTGACGTGTCTAACAATTTTACTCATTGACTTTTCGTTTTCACATGAAAATGTCATCTTAATAAATTTTAATATTGACATATTTTTTTGTTTCTGAAAACGACAGTATAAACTGTCGAAACGTTAAGAAAAGTGGTTTTTTATTGACTTGGAGTGATTGATTAATTCATCCTACTTATGAAAATTGTCACCAAGTGATAAATTCAAATTATCAATAATAATATATATTATAAGACAATTAATATTGTTTAATTATTTTGCAGAAAATCAACAAAAAAGAAAAGTCACAAGATTTTCGATTAATCAGTGGCCTTGATTTACAAATTATTCATTATCAAGAGGAGAAACCAGCAGAGCAGCATATCAAAAACTAAAAATAATCAATGGTTACAAAAATAATAACTTATTTCGCAAAGACACCACATTAAAGAAAAAAATGATTAAATTTTCTAATTAGAGAACTTACACCTTCCGACGGTAATTTTTGGTAATTTCAAAATACCTTATAATTATTCTCTAACCAATCAAGCACAAAAAATAAGTTTTACTATAAAAAAATTTTTTTATCACTCTTTAGGTAAAAATTTAATTACAATTCCAATTTTCAAAAATTTTTTGTCTCTTAAAAAAACATATATAAACTTCTAACACAGAAATAAGTTTTTTATTCTTCTCTAAGTAAAACTATTCAAAATTCCAATTTTGAAAAATTTTTCTGGACAGTAATAATCCGATAATAATTTTTTTTTAAAAATTCCAAATTACAAAATTCTTTTGCACAGTATCTAATTTTTTGTCATTTTCAAAAATTACTAATTAATCATTTTTGTCTGATAGCAATACATAAATCATATTCTTACCTAATAAACAAATTACTTATTTTTCTCTAAGAAGAAAAATATCTTACATTCCAATTTGAAAAATATATAACTGAACAGTAATTAATTATTTTTTTATTTCAAAATTACTGCAAGAATAAAAATAATCAAATTGTAACAGTTAAACAATGTTTGCAGTGCAAATTTGTTAAGGCAGTAATTATATTTGCTACCACAGCGAACAAGTTTGGTACTAATGCGAATTTTTCGCTGCCTCGTTTAACTTTCTTCGCAGTCCCTATATTAACAAACATACTTTGACGTGGCAGATACAAGTTTACTGCCTTAATTCTTTCAGTGCGAATTAATCATTTTTGGGTATTAAAACATATGCTTTAATTTAATGCATTCCCACATTTTCTTCATCTTTCCGATAATGCAAATTTTTAAAAAATTCCAATTTACAAAATCATTTGACCCGGTATCTCATTTTTGTCTCTTAGAAACACATACTTAAATTTGTCACATACAAGCCAGTTGTTTTTCTCAAATCCGCTGGTTTGAAATCAAAGACTGAAGGATTTTTATTTGCTTGTCAGGATAGATTAATAAATACTTTGGTGTACTGCAGTCGAGTGATGCATATATCTGTCTACAATACCAACTGTCTTGCGTGCAAACGATACCAGGAAACACTTGATAATTTTCGAAGTGCTTGTCTGAAGTATGCATGTTACAGATATATAGAAAGACACAATGTTGCGCTTAAGGTGTTGTACTATCACCATATTGTACATCAATATGGTATAGATAAAGAACCCACCTTGCGTATGTCCAAGGAGTTCAGGAGTCCATTGGGGAAAATGAACAGTGTAAAATCTACTGGAATTTTTCTTTTTCCACCTCTCATAGTATCAGTGCCGCTAAGCCTGCTATAGTGCTCGAGGATCATCAAAGTAAGGTAACTTTTAGAGTTTTCGACATCGGCTGAGCCAATTAAAGAAAATTTCTAACTGCGAACGTCAAGCTGATGCATTGGCGGTTCGCATGCAAAAGCTGTTCTTATGAACTCTCTAAATTTGTTTATGCAGCATTGTTAATTATAAGATTCTATTCATTATTGTGGAACAATGCTAAAAACAGGAATAGCGTAGTGCAATACACAATAATAATAAAAGATTTCATGACAATCAAAATATTAGGCCGCATAATTACAATATAAAATATACAATTAAACATAACATCATATATACATGTATGACACGAGTAGTGCTATTTCGTGATGTTAAAAAGAGCACTACGCAGAGAGTTTACGAATATGCTAAGTTTGTTGCCAAAAAATTTATGATATGACTATAAAAGTTGACCCTTGAGTTAAGTCTCATAAAAACAGAATTTTTAGCAAAGTTAGATTTCCTAAGTGGAACATAAAAAGGTAGGACTTTTCGCAGTGATCTCTGTGACGCAGAAAAAGTAATAAATGACAACACATTTGGAGAATTGATAAAACCATTAATCACTTTACAAAAAAACAACATATCCGCATATATAAATCTCGCTTCCAGCGTAGGTATATTTAATCTGCTTCTCAATTCGGTGTAATCATGAACATAAATATCAAAATCTATGTGTAACTGATAAGCAGCAAAGCGTAAGAAACGGTTTTGCACACGCTCAAGTCTTAAGATATGTAAGTTATGATACGGACACCATATAATTGAACCAAACTCTAAAACAGACCTAACAAATGAGACGTAAAGAACTTTAAGTGTAGATAGGTTCCTGAAATGAACAGAATTACGTTTTATGAGTCCAAGGGTTCTAATAGCCTTATTTACAATCATGGTTATATGCGCATTATATGATAAATCGTGACTAAGTATAATCCCTAAATCACGAATCTCAGAGACACGAGCAAGAGCAACATTTTTTTGTTTCATAGTTACAAAGGTATATCAACAATTTACGTGAAAATGATATGCATGAGCATTTTAAAATATTAACTGAAAGTCCATTAGTATTACACCAATCATTAAAATTATTAAAGTCACTTTGTAACTCCAAACAGTCATTTAAGCTACGAATGATTCGATACATTTTTATGTCGTCAGCATAAGATAAAAAGAGAGCATGTCTAAAAACAGTTTTAATGTCATTAATGAACAATAAAAACAAGAGAGGCCCAAGGTTAGAACCCTGTGGAACTCCAGAGGTCGCAAAAAATTCTCTTAGAGTAAGAGTTGCCAACTCTAACAGACTGAGGTCTATTTATTAAATAATCAGCAAGCCAACAAAGTAAGTCAGAATTAATACCCATCAGTTTAAGTTTTGTCAATAATATTTTATGATTCACACTGTCAAAAGCCTTGGAAAGGTCTGTATAAATCGCATCAACCTGAGCACCACTGCCCAGAGCAGAAGTCAGGGTTTCAGTAAATATACTCAAATTGGTAATAACAGACCGACCCCTTACAAAGCCGTGCTGTTCATCAATTATTGAACTAGAAACTGCACTATAAAAAGTATCAAAAATGATGCTTTCAAGAATTTTTGAAAACACATTTAGAAAGTAAAAAGTGTAGAAAACAGAAAAACAAGCTCACGATAGATAAGATTAAAAAAAAATCTGAGAATTTTAGTAAATAATTATATGCTATTTTGAAAAATTTGTGATAATTTCAATAAATTTTTGAAGTGGTAAATCAAAATATTAAAAATAAACAAATATTCATTCCAATGAAAAAATATTCACTATACAATTAGATAAAATGTTCTTTCATGTGCGTAGGGTATAATAACCAATAGATAGTAAATTTGTTTTCATTGCAATGAATTTATAAATAATAATTAAAATATATTTTTCGAATTACTTATAGAAACAAATTTAGATGATCAATCAAATAGTGGATTAATTTCTATTCGCACATTTTGAGACCCATAAATACGATTTTCCCTCACGGAGATGATTACAAGCAGTGATTCATTGATTATAATGGAATCAAATTTACGGATATCAATAACCGCTATAAGTGTAAGTGTTCGGATGCAGTTTTTTTGTGAACATGATAACTCGAGAAAGCCTCAACAGTTTTAAATAAAATTTGGAATGGTTATTTTAACTACCGAAATTTGGAATCAGACACAAGGGTTTTTAAAAACATCTATTACAAAAACTTTTATTAACTTTATTTTTTTCTAACAAAAATTTTTCGCCCTTAAAATTAAACTTAATATATAAATAAATCATATTTCTTGCTTTAAAACAAATCGATTAATCTATGTTAAGTTTATATTTTGTCCAAATTTTAAAAAATAAATTACAATTTTTAAATTTCTAAAAATGGAAATTTTTAAAGAATTACTTTATTGCTCTCTTCATGAGAATATTTCACTTTTTCCGTCATTGGCACCAATTTAGTGATAAACGTAAACAAGTTTTGAAAATTAACATTTTTTTAATCATTCTAATATACATTTTTATTTAAATTAATAAAAGACTTAATTGTTAACATTATCGAGAGAATATAAAGATAAAGTGATGAATTTTCAATTTAGTTTTTATTCTATTCACTGAATTGGTAAGCTGTAAATATTGATAAGACAGGCAATTATATGTTTTTTTATCGGATAATGTTTCCTTTTAAAAAATGAAACAAATTATCTTGAAGGAAACTTCCATTATCGGGAATAACACTTACCATTGAACTTGTACAAACATTATTAAAACACTGTCGTTAAAAGTCTGAACCTGTAAAGAAGTATACATATAAATCGAATTAAAGAAAATAATAAACATTTGGAGTGTAGTGCAAAATGATTAAAATTTGTAGTTTTTTATTATTCGTTACCTTTGTATTAGTCAACACTGATGACAGTATACGTAAGTTGAAGAAAATGTAAAAATAGTTTTACTTATCACTGCAAAAACAGGTGTCTTATTGTAAGACATTTATGAGATTAGTTTTAAAAAATTTTCGAGTATCTTAATTTTAACGAATGAGCGTACGTATTACAAAATTATTAACCAATGAAATAATTTGAAATAAGACACTTTATAAACGTCTTATGTCTTAAAATAAGACACCCGGAAGACACCTGTTTTTACAGTGTAAAAATTATAAATTTTATACAATAAATTATTATAGCAATAGAGTACATAATTATTGGTCCTCGAGTCACGGCGTGTGGACCTAATGGAGTTTTAAGTGACTGCGCGTCTAGATGTCCACCTAAATGCAGTAATTACAAAGAACAACTTGTTTGTACTGATGTAAGTTAGCACAAAACATTAAATATAAAGTAATTTTTTATTTTATTAGATAAAATTTTGGCAAATTTTAACTAAAGAAAAAAAAAACGGATTCTACGGAAAATCTTCTTTCAATTTCTGTGATGAAAATTTTTAACACTAAGATTTTAATTCTAAAAAATAAAAACAAATATTTAATTGACATGTTTTTAAAATGTCAACTCATCAAGTGCAGGTTATAACGAATTAATTTTAGAAAATTTTCAAAATCTCTAAAAGAAGAAGAAATTATCTTTCAGTATGGGCAGATAATAATAACTGATTCTATAGAATTTAGGAAATGAATGTAATTAACAGAATAAAAAAGGGGAAAAAGAAGAAATGAAGCCTAACATCGCAGCTAAGTATTTTTTGTGAAAATGATAGCTATGGAAAGGGGATCTATCTATTTATCTCTAAATTTCAATAAACAATGCCTCGACTATCATATATCTCAGAAAGGAGTTTTTGGAGTGAACTATTTATAAATAAATGCATAACCAAATTAAAATGTTAAACAATTTGGAACTATATTCTACAATCATTACCTAAATAGTCCAAATTAACAAAATTTGAAGTATCTACATTTTTTATTACAGTCAAACCTGGATAAGTAAAAACTGGATAAGTGACAAACCTCTATAAGTGACCGGCTATCGCCAGTTCCCTTTAATTTCCCATGTAAAAACCTCTATAAGTGAGTAATCTGTAAGTGACCGGTCATTTTTTCGGCAAGACCTCTATAATTGAATGAAACGTCTCTTGAACCTCTGTAAGTGAATATACTTTTCTTCATTTTTCTCGGCTAGACCTCTATAAGTGAAAGAAACGTCTCTAACCTCTATAAGTGAAAATCTCTTCTGTATTTAATTTTTCTAAAGGGCAGTAGTAAATAACACAAATAACAGTGATGATGATAATGATAACGACGAAAAAGTAAACGTAAATTTGACTATTAAATAGGTTTCAATCCCTAAACATCAAGAAGCTTTAGCTGGGGCTCAATTATGTAAACTCACACTCGATTTCGATTTCGCATTCGCTTTCGCGTTCAATTGTTATCAATAAAAATTTTTCTTAAAAATATTAATAGATGCAGCCAATTTCCGTGATTAAATTTTTTTGAAAATGATACGCTAGTTTTTTTAAATTGCGATAAATGCAACAAATAAGGTGTAAAAAATAAAAGAAAAGTGTGTAAAGTGTAAGAACATGTTAAAATCTGTGATAAATTATAGTGTCATGACGTGATAATGATTATTGGGAAAGGAAAAAGTTTTTGGTTACGTAGAGGTTAGTATTGTGTTTGTAAAATAATTATTTAATCTGTAACTAAAACTAGGTCTGAATTCTGTCCATTTCATGGACACTTCGCTTCCAAGGAAGCAAAACAATTTGCTTCCTCATAGAGGAAGCAATAATTTAATAATATTTTAAATATTTTAAGTTAATAAAAACAAAAATTAAAAAAACATGAATTATTTTGATTAAAAAGATACTAAAACAATTTGATTAGTTAATTTCAAAAATCCCTAAGTTCAAATTTAGATATTTATGATTTTAATAACCAATTTAAATTTTATGGAAAATCCTCTACAAAAAACTTTATGCACGCATACACATTTACCCACACAGATGTACGTATACATAAATACACATACACATAAATAAATAAATAAATTGGCAACCAATAATCGAAATATGTTACTTATTGGTGCAAATTTTTTTTCTGGGATTATTTTGGATGTAAAAGAATGCCATATTATCAAGATTAAAAAAAAATTTTGAATACAAAATTTTTTGAAAAAAAAATTAAAAAAAATTTTTTTTTTTGAGAAAATTAAAAAATGTTAAAACCCATACGATATTTTGTTTGAAATCATAAAAAATTGGCATTAAAAAAATATGAAAAATTGTAGGAGATAGATTTTTACAAAAAAAAAAAAAAAAAAAATTTCAACAAAAAGAAATTTTTTTTAAATTTTTTTTTTCAAAATTTTTTTTTTTTTAATTTTGATAATATGGCATTTTTTTATGTCCAAAATAGTCCCAGAAAAAAAATTGGCACCGATAAGTAACATATTTCGATGGGTTGAAATTTCTCAGGTGACTCCACTTAATGAACCAAATTTGATGATTTTCATTTCTCCCAAAAAATGTGTTTTTTTCAGCCAATCAAAAAATGGCTTAAGCAGACTTAAGGTACATGTTTAAAGCTTTAAAAATCCACTTAGAAATTTTATTTATGTCTATTTTTGGTGTTACTATAGCTATTTGAAAAAAACGACTTTTTAAAAAAGTATCTTTACATTTCTTGAAATATTTAAAAAAATATTAAAGACACATTAATTTAAGCTAGATATTCTTTTTCTACAGGTTCTGGCAATAAGTTTAAAAAAAAAGACGTCCCGATATGTTCATTAGGCTCTGAGCAATCAGCGTTTGAAAATCGCTCGGGTCCCGTAGACCCAATCTAGCAGTTACGTTAAATCCCGATAGTTTAGCAGTTGAGGGTTAATATTATTAGTAATATTATTATTATTATCATTATTTTACTAGTGAAAATTATGTCCATTTCGTGGATATTTCGTTTCAAAGTTAGCAAACAAATTTGCTTTCTTATAGAAAAAACAATATATTAATAATATAAAATTTAATTCGAGAAATTCTTTAAAAAAAGGAATTTTAAGTGCAAAAAAATGAAAAAACATCAATTAATTTACGAATTTTTGATCAATTATAGAAGTTATATAGGTCAATCGATTAGTTTTGAGATAAGGAATATGATTTTTTTATTCATTAAGTTGTATTTTTAGCTTGGAAAAAAATTTTGGCAAAAAACGATTTTTTTCGATGAAAAAAGGTGCTCAACAAAATTTGATTGGGTATTTTCAAAAATCCCTGTGTCCAAATTTAGATATTCACGAGCTTAAAAAGTCATCCAAATTTTATTGAAATCCGTTGAAGCGTTCTCGAGATATCCTGGCGACAAAAAACGCTATACACACACACGTACACACACACACACACACACATACATCTGGACATTTGCTTAGGAATGAAAATTTACGCTTTTTAGATGAAAATGAGTCGATTTAGACTATTTTTGGAAAATCGAAAATCTTAACGATCACAAAGCTTCTTTTATGAGGAAGCAAAAAGTATTAATTGTTTGAGATTTTTTTAAGAAACTAAAATTTTGAATAATATTTTTTACAAAATGTTGATTGAGAAAGTTTTAGATTTATAAATAAAGTAATCAAAGACAGATGTTTACATATTTTCAATGTATATATTTTGATGTTGATAAGAATATTAAATTAAAACTACAAATTTTGTGAATTTGCAGATGCACATTTAGTTTTAATTTAATAATCTAACCTACAGCAAAATAAAACCTTAAAAATGTATATGACGGTTAGTATTATGTTTGTAGAAAGAATTACCTATTAAAAGTTTGAAACGTTTTTAAGAACCAAAAATTCTTAATAATGTTTTTTATTGCCATAGTTTCAAATTTATTCGTAAAATAGTAAAAATCAAATGCTTATACATTTTTAAGGTTTATTTTAAATTTTAAGAAATAATAAATCAATGTAATATAAACCTATTTATTTATATAAAATATATTTGTTAAATAATCACAAATTTGTCAAATAGTTTAAAAACAGAAATTTGTCTTTGTTACTTAATACTTAATTTAAATAAGTATTTAATTTAATTACTTTATTTTTCCCTTGTTTTAAATCAAATTTATTGATTCGAATTAAATATATACTTTACTAAAATTTGACGAATTATTCCAATTTAGAAATTAGAAATAATACATTTTTTAAAGTGGTTAATTTAATTTTTTTAATTTAACTTAATTTGCATCTGCAAATTCACAAAATTTGTAGTTTTAATTTACTACTCTTACCACCATCAAAATGTAAATATTGAAAATATGTAAACATCTGTTTCTAATTACTTTATTAATAAATTAAAAACTTTATCAATCAACATTTTGTAAAAAATATTATTCAAAATTTTAGTTTCTTAAAAACATCTCAAACAATTAATACTTTCTTTAGTTACAGATTAAATAATTATTTTACAAACATAATTCTAACCTGTACGTAACCAAAAATTTTTCCTTTCCAAATAATCATCATCACGTCATGATACTATAATTCATTACAGATTTTAACATTTCTTACACTTCACAACTTTTTTTTATTTTTTACACATTATTTGTTGCATTTATCGCAACTTAAAAAAACTACCGTACTATCATTTTCAAAAAAATGTAAACACTGAAATTGGCTGCATCGATTAATATTTTTAAGAAAAAAAATTTTGGGTGTACTTCCGAAAAGCTCGAACCTCCAATCTTTTTGATACTTCGTATACTTACGTAATTTGATGCGCTGATTTCGAAAATCATAGTGAAAATTAGCGCAAATTTGAATTCCATAGTGAAAAAGATGTATTTAATGAATCATGAAAATTTTGGTTTTTTGCATTTATCTCTTTAAATATTGCAAATATAAAAAACAAATTTATATAAAAGATGTAGATCTCATAAAAATACACATTTTATGTTTAATGCATTTTTTACTGAAACCAATTAGTTTACGAAATAATTGCAAAAAACATAAATCACCATAAATGTAACGAAATACCCACATTATATTAATATTAAATAGCCTACAGTCGTAATTGCGTTATTACATTACCGTCATTACGTAATGTTACCGTCATTACGTAATTGCGTTATTACATTACCGTCATTACGTAATGTTACCGTCATAACGTAATGTTACGTTCATTACGTAACATTACATTTATTACGTACCATTACGTAATAACGTAAAATTACGTGATTTACGTAATTTGCATGCTGTAATTACGAAAATCATATTTAAAAAATTGTAAACTTGATCATTTTTATGATAAATACTTTAAAAACCAACACAACTATAGGTTTTCTAACCGCTGTCTACATTCCACTTTCAGTATGGCACCCCAACCCCCCCCCCCCCCTAGATTGTCCAAGACATAGGGGGGTTAGGGGACAACCACCTTAAAAGATTACATAAAAATACGTAAATTACGTTATAAATAACGTATTTATGGTGATTTCTAGTTTTTTACATTTTTCTTAAAAACTATGCACATTTGGAAAAAAATGTAAGAAACATAAAATGTGTATTTCGATGAGACCTACAACTTTTATTTAAAACATTTTTTTATGTTTTTTTAATTTACTGAAATAAATGCAAAAAACCATTATGTTCATGGTTTTTTTTATGGTTTTTACCATAAAGATGAGCTAGTCGCCAATTTTGACTACGATTTTCGTAATCAGAGCATCAAATTACATAAGTATACGAAGTATCAAAAAGATTTGAGGTTCGAGCTTTTCGGAAGTTTATCCAAAATTTTTATTGATAACAATTGAACGGGAAAGCGAATGCGAAATCGAAATCGAGTGTGAGTTTACATAATTGAGCCCCTGCTCTAAAAACAGTTCATAGATTTTTTGAATTTTTGACGAAAATTGATAAAATTGTTTTTGACAAAATTTATGAACTTGAGAAGCATGTGAATAATAGTAAAGTCCAAAAACAAACAAAACTGACAGACTTTTTCCAATCAATTAATTAATATTCATGTAAATTGGCGAATTACTTTTTGATAAAATTGTCTTTAAATAAATTATTCAAATAATTAAATTTCGTATTCCTTGTAGATTAACAAAACCTCTATAAGTGACAGAGGTCGCTCTTCGACCTCCATAAGTGAAAACCTCTATAAGTGAAAAACCTCTATAAGTGACAAAAAATTCTCGGTCCCTTGGAATGTCACTTATCCAGGTTCGACTGTATTAGTTACAAAAAAAAAACTATTGTGACAATCTCTACAGTTTCTACGGAAGTGATTTTAAACGAGCTTTAATTTATTTCGCAATTGATTAGATTTAAAATTTTGTGCCTCGCTAACTTTATCCGTTTAAATTCATAACTTTCTGAGATTTTTGTTGAGAAAAGTATTGTGTAAGTTGAGGAGAATTCTTTTTTTTCAACCGCACTTACGGTTTACAATGTTGATAGATATAAATTTTTATGCGTATGTCTTTTTCACTAGTAGTGGAACTAAAACTTACACTGTTCAAAATTGATTTTTTCACAAATTCTGGACTGTAGGTAAAAAACAGAAAAAGTGATCTGTCTCTCTTTCTCTCTCGACTTCAACTGATCGAAACTATTTAGCTGAACAAACCAAACACCTTATAAGACTCAATATTAAATGTAAACGCACCCTTAGCAAGTTGAGATCTTATTTTTTAATATTCAATAAAACATCCAAAACGACTTATCCGAGAGATTGATGAACCAAATCAGGAGCAATATATATACTAAAATACTCACCTTCAAAATTGTAGCCTTAAGGGTGTTCCAGAGCCACCAAGCGACGCCATATCAAAGTTTACTCTGTCTTTGTTTTAATCACCTGTTTTTGAAACCAAATTTTCTAGCACAAATCTTTGCCGCATCGGAATAAAATAAAATAGTTCCAAGTGATGTAGAAACTACAAATATGTAAAATTTCTCGTTGATGTTGCGTTTTTATGTCTATATAGTATTGTGTTGTGCCAAAAATTTATGTGTAAAAATTGACGTTTGATGTATATCATATGTCTTTGTCATGACTTAACTTGGCTCTGGAACACCCTCGTCTTGGTAGTCTAACCTTATATCATTGGAAAATGAATTATAAGACAATTCTTTTTTCTTATTTTTAGGATTGTGTGCATGGATGTAAATGCAATCAAGGCTACATTATCGACGATGCATCTGGGCTGTGTGTTTCACCTGAATACTGTAATAAGATAGTGGTCCCTAAGACTCAATCCTAAATTTATATTGAGGGGTTACACTACTCTAGAGGCATAAGAAAGGTCTTTATTTAATAATTTGTTATGAAAAGATGGAAAAAGAAATCGATTTGATTATTTTAGAAACTATTAAGGGTATATTGAAGTATGTAAACAAAAATTTATATTTAATTTTTAAAACAAAATGGCGTTTCTACAGGCATTCTTCCAAAACTCCTTTTTTTAACATCCCCTCGAACATCCTCGAACGGGCCGTAACGTACCTCGATAACCATAGCACCCAGAACAAAAAAAAATATTTTGTCTTAAAATACATCTCAAAAACTAGTGAAGTACATACGATTTTATAAATGATTTTTACAAAAATGGCACGAGTTAAGAAAAATCGATTTTTTGTCAAAAAATTGAAACTAAATCGTCTGTAAATTGTTTTTTTTTATCAAGAAACGGATATGTACTTTACTAGATAATAATCTACTAATTGTAAAGTTACAGTCAAATTTTCAAAGAAATCCATAGACCGATTGTTGAGCAGCGTTCCTGCCCAATTTTAAAATAATGATTTTGAGAAAAACGCATTTAAATAAGTTTTACAAGTACTAAAACTAAAAATTTAATTTACCTTTAGTCTGCGATGCCTGCGCCGAGGCGATTCCGGAAAATTTAAAATTGAACCACTTTACACTTTTTTTCTACTATACATATAATTGCATATCATTTTTATGACTAAAGTATATTTTAGACGAAAAAAAAAATTTCAAAATCTTATAGTGGTGTTACCCCTTAATCTTTACCAGTTTTATTCTTGATCTCTGAAGCTTAATCATTTTTTTTTTATTTATGCAAAGCAGGCGTTTTCTGATCACTTTAGGTAACTTATGTAGCACCTTGTAAGTTCCTCTATTTGATATGTCATTGTGAAGACTTTGCTTTATTTATAACAACGTCATTTATATTTAACATATGTCGTATATTTAACTTGTTTATAATTTGTAATTATACTATTGGTTTATTACAATAAATTAAAATAAATTACACATTTAAATTATTTTACCTTTAATGTACCATATAATAGTATATTATTATCAGTAGTTTATAATTCAAACTTTTGGAACGTAGTTCAATATGAAACTAGTATGTTGTTCATTCAATATGATATCCATTCAATCATCATTAACTTTTTCTACTGCTATAAGGCCAGCATAATTAATCAGATAAAGGAAAACTATCGCTTGAAACTTTAGAAGGAATTTAGTTTAAATTTAACTTATTTTAAGTTATTTAATGTAGTTCAAAATAGTACATAATTTCATAAGGAAATAAAAATACAACATTTTTAAATTTTATTTTTCATATGTTTTATCTGACTTTGAGAATAACAATATAGTTGATACACGTTACTAATTATTGCAAATAATTATTGATTGAATAGAATCAATTAGCACTGAATATTAATATCTACTTTAATAAATTAAATTAAAAAAGTGAAAATGTGAGTTCATTCTCACAAGCACCCTTATTATTAGACTCGAGGACAATGACATCTTTATCTATTTCTACATAATATACTTTAAGTAAGTGATAATTTTATCTACTTTCACCAATTAATAAATTATCAAAGCCTATAATCTATATGAGTAGTATTTTACTAATAATATCAGAGTAAGAGTAATTTGATTAATATAATATTGATGTGACACTATCTAAATTACATCAAAGGTACTGTTTTTTATTACTTTTTTTACAAACCTTTAAACCTTTTTACGCAAATAACAGTAACTGACAATCAGTTTTAACTTTGTCTTATAGAAGATATCAGTGTTTTATGAAATCTACAAATACGCTAATGAACATCAACTTTATAACGATAAACAGCGTTTATTTGGATATTTTGTATTTCTTGGTTGCAAACTGCAGAAACATTAACAATAAAAATTCAAGTGAGTAACTGTTTGTGTTGATTTTATGAAGACGTTGCTTCCTCATATACCGATCAATTAATTTGTGTATTTGTACAATTAAAATTAGAAAGCAGGTCGATTTTCTCAACAAATAACAAAACAAAAAATTTGAAATTAAATTTTAAACATTTTTTGATTCTTTAAACATTACTAAGTCCTGATTAATAAATCTGAAGGGAATCTTAATTATGTCAATTGATGTATTTTTGAATTGCGTATAAATTGATACATACACTGTTTCTTATAAAATTTAAATAAGTCGCTAAGACATTTACAAAACTAAAGTTTTTTAAAAATTAAATGAAACTAAGTTAAATTGATACCAAATTTAGAGAGTAAGTCTATTTAAATTAATGGTAATTCCACCCAATAGAATTTACATTTTGCATAAGTTTGTCAACGAATAATCCTAATTTTATTATAATAATTCAAGGTTGAAGATATTATTAAAATTTACAAGATTACAAGAACTTCTTAAAGAAAAATTAGAGACCCACGAAATTTATTTAAGAAATAAACTTTATACTAATAATTTATTGCTGGATGTTAAAACAAAAAAAAACCAGGTGAATATATATATATCAAGTAAACTTTTAACAAAATTTAAAGCGCAATACAAGTTTTTTATCACTTTTCTTATTTTCCAGCTTTTTGCATGTAAACAAAGTACTAATTAAATACTATACAATGGGAGTAGAAAGTACCTAACAGAAGAAATACACTTTCAGAAGCTTTAAGTCTATAACACAAAGTCTTTTTTAAAAAGTGAATGTTCTAACAAGAATTTGAACATTTAGCCGGAATTTTTATAGCAACGTTCTACCAGAAAAAGGATTTTCTATTTAGCTTTAATCATAATGAAAATTTCTAAATGTATTCTTTATTTTTTTGGGTTTTTGGTTTTGATAAAAACTTCAAGCACAACAACAATGAAGTATACAGACGGATTACTAAAATATTTAAGAGAAGAGTCTAAAGTTCATCAGGTAGTGTTTATTCTTGAAAATGATTTTCAATATTCGGACCCCAGATTAAACATAATTTTAAAAGAAATAACTGATCAGTTTCCTTCAACGAGCATTGGTTTTAATGAATTAACAGAAAATCTAAAAAAAGGCTGTTTACCGTCGTTTCTATCGCCCAAACAAATATTATTTGTTTTTCTTCAACATATGGATAATGGAAAATCACAAATTCAAATAATGGACACAGTTATTCGTCTGAAATTCATAAACCACGTAAATTCAGCACCAAGATGTTTGATTGTTTATTTCCAAACGAATAAGTTGCAATATGTTAAACTAAAATCACTCTGGGAAAATGATTTTCTAGACGTGACAATACTCACATTTGATGCAGAGAATAAATCGTTGCTGAGTTTTAAACAGCAAACCATGCCTCATGTGCATTATATTAATCTTTTCACAAATGTGTATACTGTTAAGACGGTATCAAGTCGAAGTCCATGGTTTCTAAACAAAGTGAAAAATTTACATGGTCATAATATAAATCTTTTGTATGTTTTACGCAGCAAATATCTGATGGATAAAAATACTACGCGTGTAGGAAAATTTGCTGATATTTTAGCGCAAGGGATGAATTTCTGTCCAAAAATGCAATTACACATATTCGATAACACTTCAAGATTACTTCAGGCTTTATTGGATAAAAAAGCAGAAATGTATTTAAATCCATTATATGTTTCTAACCTTGATACTGTAGCAATTTTAAGTAATCGCGTTTCTAATATTGGCAGTTATCAGGCTGTGATTCCAAATACATTGAAATTTACTAAAGTCATTGTTGTTTCACAAGAATTTTTTTGTATGATGATTGTGACCATAAGTACCATTGGCATCATTCGATTGTTAGCTTTTTTCTTTGGATTTAAGAAGGATAATTGGGAAGTAGTAAGGATCAGCCAGATTGTATTGGGAATGGCAGTTAACAGGGAACTGCAGAAATCGACGGAAAGAATATTTTTTGGATCCATAATGATTGCCTGTATTGTCTACACTAGCTATTTGTACACAGTGATATTAGACATCAGTTTAGCATCTCAACCGGAAATTTCAAATCTTCAAGAACTTTCAAGATCGTCTTTGACTCCTATGTTAGATCCGAAAACCAAGAGACAAATGCTTAAAAGTTTGATTTCTGACATTCGGCAAATGGCAAAAGCATCAGTTAATATCCCTGAAGAAGGTGAACCTTTTGACTGCCTATTGTACTTGCAGAATAATCAAAACGTGACGTGTATTATTGAGGATGCACAATATTTTGTTAATAAATGCATATTTCGAGGAATTAGATTAGATGTTAAAATCCTATCAGAACCAATAATTTACTATGCAGAAACTTTTATATTAAGACCTGATTCACCATTCATAGATTCGATTCATAAAACATTTTCGAAATCTTTGGAAGCCGGGCTGATATCTAGAATTTTTGACTTGGAAACTTCATTTTCCAGGACTTCAAATTTCAAAAATATTGAAATGGAAAAATTACGGCTTATCTTGTTTTACGTACTTGCTGGTGGATACTCTCTTTCTATCATTGCTTTCATAGTTGAACTCGGCATACGTTTAAAAAGTAAAATATTCAGATGCCTAGCAAATAGAGTTTGTCATGAATGAATCTCATTGGTGCGTTTATTATTAACAACACCTATTTTAATGTGAGAAAATATCTTTAAAATAATGGTAAATTAGATTTTTTTACGCTCTTTCACGTGGTGTAAACTAAAAAAAAATTTTAACACGTAAGCCCCTTTTTCATTGCACATATACATTATAATAAAAAATGCAAACGCAAATGAGAAAATTGAATTGTTTTAAGTTCCCAAGTGTCAGAATTCTGACACTGATTTGCTGATTTGCTGACTATTAAATGAAATCATGGCTTATAACTTATGTAAATTGCAGCTGCATCTTTTGATATGTTTTAACAGCTGCACAAACGAAAGAATTCACTACCATAATAAAAATGCAAACGTACATGGGACTAAAATATTGTTTATGTTCCCAGGTCTTTAAATCGTAGTAATGTCTTGCTTCATCTGCTGACCATTGAATAAGATCATGGTTTATAATCTAAATTAAATTTCCATAACATTGGAAGCCTAGGTGTGGTTATAAGTTTAATGAGTAATCTAATATTACGTTTCAACAATTACAAAGAATGTACGTGACTTTCTTAAATGATCACACGTGCGGTTCCTACTTAGATAAGCAAAACAATCTATAACAAATATCTGCAAGAATGTCCTAATAGCTTAAGTAAGAAATTGCAAGATATTAAAACAAAACCAAAGGTTCGATGTGAACATGAAAAATTAGTATCCTCAGTTGCACGTGCGACAACATAGTGCACTCTTCAAACTTCATCAATTTTTACCTCCTACTATCTAAATCTTAGACTCGCCTGTTCTTAGGAAAGGGTAAAAATCGTCCTTAAAAACAAGCGACGACTAAATTAATTTGTCATTTGTTCTGTGCTAACTTAGGTTCACATCGAACCTACCCTTCGGTAGTCTGCAATCTTTTTTTCGCATAAGACTTGCACTTTCTGACAGTATACGTTGAAATCGCCTAAGTTGTGAGCCCGGTTGTATTATAAAGTCTATAAGTGTTGCAATTTTAACAGTATTTAAATGTCATCGGTTGAAGTGTGAGTCGGGTTAAGAGATTTAGTTTCAGCGTCGTTGTTTAGATACTGAAAATATTATAAATATTTTTCTAATGTAAACCATTTGTACTCTCTACGATTTGATATTTTGTCATTTTTTTCTCTTAACAGAATATTTATTTGTCGAGATTCAAACAACTCAATAACTTCGGAATTTTGGGTAATGACCCGTTCAGGTCATAAGGACCGGAAAATGGTCATAAACATCAAGTTTACTTCCAGCGGCCTAAGTGGCGAAAACATCTGTCAAATGTCTAACTTTTAACACATTTCTGCAACGTTGTCACATTTTACTTCGGGAATTTAAGAATTTTGGAAGTTTGTAAGCCACTTGTCAACACCGAAAGTTCAAGACAACGCGAGCTCGTTTGTACCTCAGGATCAGTATGATCAGAGGTTTAAGCGCGAACAGACTGAACGCTGAATCCAAAATGTATTTTCTGCCTCTGATTGTATCACCACAACTAAAGTCTATGATTATAATAAACACAGAGTTTTAATTGTATTTAATGTTCAATTATTTAAACAACCCTTGAATTTTCAATTCCGTATGTTGCATTTTGTTGCTCATACAAACAGTCGTAATTCTGGTATATTTCTGTTAACGAAATAATTATGAGACATTTATTTCAAGAAATACATTGTAACTATAGTGGTGTAGCAAATCAGCGATTTTCACCCTAAGTCAGTATCATTGCAGTAATTGTAAGTAAATTAAGCGATTATTCTATTAAAATTTATACAATTTCAAATTGAACAGGAATAGAGGTGTCACTGTCAAACGCGTGTAGTATCAAATTAATTATAAAATTATTGTACTAATAAATATTACTTTCGGAATTCAAGTATAACAAAGATGTCATACAGTGAGACACATATAATAATTGTTTGATCTACCTTATTGTATCAAATTTAAATTACTATCTATTGTTTTATGTATTCTTTTATGTAATATTAAACTATTCTCACACACACTGAATTATAATAAATTGGAAATCATTGGAAATCTTGTCTAATTAATCAATCAATAACGTTTCCTTCAGGAACAACAACACAACAAATCCACAAAAATAAACACTAAGTGGATAACGAATGGCTTAAAAAAAATCTATTGTTGGGGACCAATATAGATGCACCTGTTTTGTCCACGACCACAGATTTCCTAGATTCAACTTTTCCCTCTGAGAAGATTAGTAAGTAACTAGAAAAAGTGTCATCGCGCAGAAGGTAGTAGCAAATTTTCATTGCGCATGGCAAATTCATTTATTTTTATACCTAGACATTTTTGTGCAAAAAATAAATTAATAAATAAATTAATGCATTAATAAATTTTGCAATGAGAACAAAACTGTCACATTTCTATATATTCAAAATACAATGAATCTTGGCTCCATCCGGCGAACAAATTTGCGAGCATAAAAAGTTGAATCATTACAAGTTTAGAATATATCTTTTACAAAAATGTTGCTTTTTTACATTCGTCCTAAGTAAATCTTTAAATTTTATTGTATTTCATATCCTCTGCTATATTTAATGAAATGGAAAATAGTGAGACTGCAATTAGATTATAAAATGATTGTAATATTTATGTACGTAATAAAAGTGTTGTTTGTGTGCTACTTGATTTGAATAAGTTGATAACTTTTTTATCGATCTTTCCTTTTGCATTCTACATCTTTCTCGATGTTTCCGAAGTCAAAATGTGCACCATCGTCAATAATAACAAAAATAACTCGAGTGCTGTTTAACATTAGGTGTCAAAAAATGTTTACAAATACTTTATATAAATACAAAAATATCCCAAGAATCTCAAAGATCTAAGTTATTCTTTTCCTTGTTATTTTTTTTAATTCGCTATTTTTAGGTCCCCTAATGTAGAAGTCTCATTGTCATTAGAAGACTCCAGGTAGGTAGAATTAAGGGTGCATGTCCAAATTTATATTCTCTTACTGGATTAATTGAGTCTTCAAATATTAATTTAATGTACATGCGCGTATCCAGGGGGGGGGGGTCAAGGGTGTCATGACCCCCCTAGGAGCTAACTTGGATTTGCATGGGAGAGACAACACTATAGTGTTGTCTCTTTCTCTCTCATGTATGCCCCCCCCCAAAAACCGAGTCTGAATACGCCACTGTTAATGTATTGAAATAAATTATTTAATAAAGAAGACTTGAAAATCTTTGTTTTTACAAACAGCGTGGACAGCTCGGTAAGAAAGTAAGTAAGAACGTAAGAAAACAAACACGTATTCTCCAGACAAAAGTTAGTCAATTTATTTCAACGTAAAGTCACGTCAAAAACAAATAAAAACTGTCGACGTTTCGCACTACATATATGTAGGCCTCTTCAGGACAAAAAAACAAGTAAAAAAGAACATAATAACACAATATAAATATAAAATTCGTAATATAAAACAAAACATACTAAATTTGAGGTTAATTAAAACAAAACTAAGTTACATGTTAAAATTTACAATTCTAAAGTATAAAAATAAAAATCAACTTACAACATTATAAATAATTCATTCAGGGCTTCCGTTTCCGGTACCGTACAGTAGTGCACGCGTTTGTGAAGGGTAAATTGTTTTTTGAAAAATTTGGTTATTATTAGTTAAGGGTGGGTAGTAGTGTGAGTGAAAAGTGATGTGCAAAGTAAGGTGAATGGTTGAAAAAGAATGTAAGTAGAAAATACTGTGAATTAGTGCAGGCGCTGGGTGGACTTGAGTATGCAAAATATGAGGGCGGGTATTTGACAATTGGAATATGTAGAAGACATTCCCCCGAGTCAGAAAAGCCATGTTGCCCCTAAAAATTTTGGTCGGGTTAGCCGCCATTTTGATTTAAAGTTTGAAATTTGTTTTTTAAAATATTGCAGTAATTAACAATGTAACAAAATTTTTGTAGAGACATTTTTTATAGAAAATAGTATGATCTACAACTTTCATTAAAAACTTTTTTTCATAACTCGAATAATAAAAAAGTTATAAACAAAAAACAGGTTAAAAAAAAGGGATGAAATTGTTTAAACTTATTTTACGCTTTTATTAATAATTTTTATAGAAAAATAGTTCAGATAAACTTTAAAGAGTATTTTCTAACGATTCATTTGAGTGATATAGTTTTTAAATATCTTTATTTTTGTAGATTTTACAGAGCCGCAAAAGCAGTTAAGTTTGAAAAAAAAGGCTATCAATGGCTCGCTTGCCCTGAAAGTCTGACAATACATAACGCTAAACGTACGAATATATTTTAATCAAAATATGAGGGCGGATATTTGACAATTGGAATATGTAGAGGACCTTCCCCTGAGTCAAAAAAGCCATGTTGCCCCAAAAAATTTTGGTCTGGTACGCCGCCATTTTGATTTAAAGTTTGAAGTTTGTTTTTTAAAATATTTCAGTAATTAACAATATAACAAAATTTTTGTACAAACATTTTATGTAGATAATAATGTAATCTACAACTTTTATTTAAAACTTTTTTTCATAACTCGAATAATAAAAAAGTTATAAACAAAAAACAGGTAAAAAAAGAGGGATGAAAATTTTTAAACTTATTTTACGCATTTATTAATAATTTTAAAGAAAAATAGTTTAGATGAACTTTAAAGAGCATTTTCTAACGATTCATTTGAGTAGTATGGTTTTTATATATCTTTACTTTGGTACATTTTACAGAGCCGCATAGGCAGGTAAGTTTTCAAAAAACGGCTTTCAAAGGCCCGTTTACACTGTATATAGTTTACACTACAGTGTAAACGGGTCTTTGAAAGCCGTTTTTTGAAAACTTACCTGCCTATGCGGCTCTGTAAAATGTACCAAAGTAAAGATATATAAAAACCATACTACTCAAATGAATCGTTAGAAAATGCTCTTTAAAGTTCATCTAAACTATTTTTCTTTAAAATTAATAATAAATGCGTAAAATAAGTTTAAAAATTTTCATCCCTCTTTTTTTACCTGTTTTTTGTCTATAACTTTTTTATTATTCGAGTTATGAAAAAAAGTTTTAAATAAAAGTTGTAGATTACATTATTATCTACATAAAATGTTTGTACAAAAATTTTGTTATATTGTTGATTACTGAAATATTTTAAAAAACAAACTTCAAACTTTAAATCAAAATGGCGGCGAACCAGACCAAAATTTTTTGGGGCAACATGGCTTTTTTGACTCAGGGGAAGGTCCTCTACATATTCCAATTGTCAAATATCCGCCCTCATATTTTGATTAAAATATATTCGTACGTTTAGCGTTGTGTATTGTCAGACTTTCAGGGCAAGCGAGCCATTGATAGCCTTTTTTTTCAAACTTAACTGCCTTTGCGGCTCTGTAAAATCTACAAAAATAAAGATATTTAAAAACTATATCACTCAAATGAATCGTTAGAAAATACTCTTTAAAGTTTATCTGAACTATTTTTCTATAAAAATTATTAATAAAAGCGTAAAATAAGTTTAAACAATTTCATCCCTTTTTTTTAACCTGTTTTTTGTTTATAACTTTTTTATTATTCGAGTTATGAAAAAAAGTTTTGAATAAAAGTTGTAGATCATACTATTTTCTATAAAAAATGTCTTTACAAAAATTTTGTTACATTGTTAATTACTGCAATATTTTAAAAAACAAATTTCAAACTTTAAATCAAAATGGCGGCGAACCAGACCAAAATTTTTTGGGGCAACATGGCTTTTTTGACTCAGGGGAAGGTCCTCTACATATTCCAATTGTCAAATATCCGCCCTCATATTTTGATGAAAATATATTCGTACGTTTAGCGTTGTGTATTGTCAGACTTTCAGGGCAAGCGAGCCATTGATAGCCTTTTTTTTCAAACTTAACTGCCTTCGCGGCTCTGTAAAATCTACGAAAATAAAGATATTTAAAAACTATATCACTCAAATGAATCGTTTGAAAATACTCTTTAAAGTTTATCTGAACTATTTTTCTATAAAAATTATTAATAAAAGCGTAAAATAAGTTTAAACAATTTCATCCCTTTTTTTTAACCTGTTTTTTGTTTATAACTTTTTTATTATTCGAGTTATGAAAAAAAGTTTTGAATAAAAGTTGTAGATCATACTATTTTCTATAAAAAATGTCTTTACAAAAATTTTGTTACATTGTTAATTACTGCAATATTTTAAAAAACAAATTTCAAACTTTAAATCAAAATGGCGGCTAACCCGACCAAAATTTTTAGGGGCAACATGGCTTTTCTGACTCGGGGGAATGTCCTCTACATATTCCAATTGTCAAATACCCGCCCTCATATTTTGCATACTCAAGTCCACCCAGCGCCTCGTCTAAATGGGAAAGATAAAGAAGGTAAAAGGAAAGCGTGAATTGTGAGGTTAGGTGGAAAGAGTGGGGCGTGAATGCGAGAGATAGAGTGAATGACGAGGAGAGCGAATGAATTGTAGGTAAGGTAGGAATCTAGAATGGCGAAATTTGACTCAAGTAGTATAAGCGGGAAAATATCGGAGATACGAAATATTATAGGCGAAATAAGAAAGGGAAAAGACGGGGAAATTATGAAGTGTCAGGACTGCATCGACTTACTTGAGTTTGTCAAGTTGTTGGTAAAAAGGTTCGATAAAGAATGGATAGAGGTGTGGGACAGAATAGAGATTGATAGGGACATAGAAGAAAAAAGAGATAAGTAGACAGAGGTAATAAAAAAGGAGATAGAAGGAATGGAAAGGAATTTAAAAAAGTGGGAGGAAAATTGGAAAATGGAAAAAGAAAATATGTGGAAGAGAATGAACAAGTTAGAGGAAGAAATATCGGATTGGAGTGAGGGAGATGGGAAGAATGAGAAGGGTGGATTAGAGGTTGTAGAGATAAGGGAAAAGGAAGGAAGTAGAGAGAAGAATGGAGAAGTAAGGGATGATATTTTAGAAAGGAAAATGAAAATGTTAGCAAGTCAGGTTGAGTTGCTCGAAAGGGAAAAAAGAAAACGGAACATCGTGATTAGAGGTTTGGAAGTAGGGTGTAGGGAAGGCAAAGAGGAAGTAGAAAGATTGCTTACAGGAATTGGGGCCAAGGTAAAAATTAAAAAGGTTACGGGAATTAGAGGAGTCGATCAGGGGACAATAAAATTGTGGATAGTGGAGTTGGAAAATGAGGAGGACAAATATGAAGTCATGAAATTAAGGGGAAGGTTGAGAGGGAGTGGGAAGAGGATAGATGAAGATAGAACATGGAGAGAGAGAAGGATAAGGTGGTTCTTGGAAGAGAAAGCGTGGACAGAAAAAAGAAAAGGGGGTGAGGTAAGAATGGGGAGAGATTGTGTCTGGGTGGATGGAATAAGATGGAAAGTGAGGGAAGAGACAGGAGAGATTATAAAAGTGTTATTGTGTGTAGGTATGGAGTGCATGGGTATGTTAGGAATGGAAGAAAGTGTGGGGGTAAATGACGAAAGTGGAATAAATGGAGAAGTGAGAAAAAAGAGTGGATAGTAAGGAGTGAGTGAGAGAGTATAGGAAAAGGTAAAAGGGTGGTCGATAAAAGGGATAAAGACAGATTTGTCAAAAGGAACGGGAAATGGAAGCCTAGGCACATGGCGAATAATAGGTTAAAATAAGTTAAGATAGCGTTTAGATTTAAGTAGATTAAGATTGTAAAAAGGTAGTTGTAAGAAATATATTGTAATAAAAATGTAAAGGAAGTGGAGCCCTCGAACCCGTTAAAGGGAGAGTAAATAAAGTATAAATAATTCATTCACATTTTGGAGACATTATTATAATTATTTTTAGGTACATTTAAAAAAAAAAGATAATTTTAGATCAAGAGAGTATGTTCTCATATTAAGATATGAGAAGTTCGATCGATCTCAATCGAAAAAATGATACGAGATGATACGAAATTCAACAGATGAATAGTAGAATGCTCGTGAGAATAAAAGAATACAATTTTGATCGATACCGATCAAGAGATCGAATTAGTGATGCACGACGATACGAGAAAAAAAATTTTTCGCTCGATATCGTTCGGATTTACTGATTATGTTCAGGGCGATCATCTCGGACTCTCAATTGTCTTTTCCCGGATCGTTTCGTCTCAATTTTCGAATGATTTCGAGCGATCAGACGATAATTTCAAAGTCATCAGCTGTCAAATGAAAATATAAAAACACGATGGGTGATTCCACTGACTTTTGTCTAAGGGGTCTTGCTGGTATATTTTTACTTTTTAAGAGTACATTTTTTGTAAATGACTCGTATAATTACTTGAGTTGAACTTCAGTGCATTTTATTTGCTTTTCCAAAAATAATAACTTAAAAATATTAATGTAATTATTATAAAATACAATCTCAAAATTTAAAATTCATTAAAACTGCCATATTTCAACACTACTACTTATTTTTCAGAAGTCTTTTAAGAAGCTCAAACTTGGCACATATTAAGGTTTGTACAAAATAGACCGGACATTGAAATTTCAGGAGGCTAATTTGTTTAATTTCTGAAATATTGAAGTTTGAAATTTATCACAAAAGAGGTTATTTTTTTACAATTTAGATTTATTTTGAAGTTGGTTAGTTTAGCAATAATAATCGATTAAAAACGATTTCATGTAAATTAAAAATCTTAATTATGATGAATTTCTAAGTAATTATAAAAGTAATACATTATTTATTTAAGTAATATTTTTATTTTTTTATAATTTCTTAGAAAGTAATATTAATTAAGATTTTAAATTTAAATGAAATTGCTTTTAGTCGATAATTGCTTAACTAACGAACTTCTGAATATATATCTAAATTTAAAAAAATAACCCCTTTTGTAATAAATTTCAAACTTCAATATTTTAGAAATTAAACAAATTACCCTACTGAAATTTCAATATAATGTCTATTTTGAACAAACTTAAATATGTGCCAAGTTTAAGCTTCTTAAAAGCTTTAAAAAAAAATATGTATGTTGAAATATGGCAGTTTTAATGAATTTCAAGTTTTGGAATTGTATTTTATAATAATTAAATTAATATTTTTAAGTGATTCCTTTTGGGTCAACAAAGTAAATGTACTCATGTTCAATCTAAGTGAGTATCCAAGTTATTAAAAAAAAAAATTACAAAAACAGTGATCCTAAAAATGATGAAAATTGACAGTTTTTGGATCAATTTCAAATCCAATTTTCTTCTTCTTTTTCTTTTTCTTCTTCTTCTTCTTCTTCTTCTTCTTCTTATTATTATTATTATTATTATTATTATTATTATTATTATTATTAATTTTAATCAGAGAGAATTATTCTAAATGAATCAATAATACACATATTAATACTTTGTTTAGAAAAATTTTATTCAAGCCTATATTTATTAATTTAAATTAAAAGTTTGAAATATGGTCCGAAGAAGCCATTATAACCTAATTATCACACCCTTATTTACGTTTGTAAAATAAACAATTTACTTTTTTAGTATAACTAATAATTTACATAAAATTTGAATTTCTTGAACTTAAATTAATTGCGTGTTACTTCAAAGTAAAAAATCAAAAATATATGTTTTTTTCATTAAATAGAAGAATAATTTTTAAAATTAAAGAAATGATGTGCACAATTTTTAAAAGTCATTTACACACACTTAAATTTTTACTGAATTTAAATAGACATTACAGAGAAAGAAATTAAATCATTATATAATAATAAATAAATCATTTTGTTTAATAAAAAAAAGGATGTCATGGTTGTTTCCATTTCAATTCAGACAGGCTATGTATGTTGAAGTCAGAGAATCATTTCCCATTGAAATATCTTATTTTTCAAAAACATTTATGTTATGTATAACAAATTATAAAATAAGTGTTACCCAAAACTTATTTTATAATTTGTTTTGTAGAAAAATAAAACAACGATTAATAAATATGCAAATTAATTGCAATTAAAATTAAAAAATCTAAAGAAACACTGTCTAATTTCAAATTTTAAAGAAATCATTATTTATTAAATTAATTTTATATAGAATTTGTCAGTTTTTACACATTTAACATTTCTTGCATTTCAGTGATATATTGAAACTTTATTCTACTTGCAAAAATGCAAAATTTATGTATTTATTTCGTGTTACAATTAATAATTCGAAAGATTCGCAAGTTAGAGATAAAATCTATCAAACTTTTTTGCTCCACTTCTTAAGAGGAACATTTTTTCTATTTGGATTTTTGTTGTACCTAATACAGGGTTTAAAAAAACTTTGAGTTTTCTTTTCTTAAAAAGAAAAATTTTTTTTATTCTTCTCCAAGAAGCGGGACTTTAATAAATTCTTATAGAAAATAATCGTTATACCTCCAGAAAGTAAAAAAAAATCGAGAGAAAAAAAACATTGGGGATTATCAGAAAATTTGATTTTGATTTTTTTTTAAATGCCGCCGTTTTGTTAACTTTGAAAATATTTTAAATTTCCTTATGGAATTTAAAAGAACATAAAAGCCCTAATTAGACACAGAAAGGTTCATTTTAATATATACAATAGTAAAAAAGATATAAAAACTTTAAAAAATTTTAACGTTATTTTCTTGTAATCTCACTTTTTAACTTAAAAAATTCAAATCCGCATAACTTCGTTAAAAATTTGTTTTCACCAAAACAGAAAAATAAGTGGCGTCTAAAATTACCTGATAAATAACATATATTTCAATGGGCAATAATTCTTTGACTTCAACATACATAGCCTGTCTGAATTGAACCTCTTTCATTTTCGCATTTCGGAAAGTTTTAAAAGTTTCATATAAATCTTGAATTTTTTATTTAATGTCATTATTTTTTAATTGACTACAACTTCACGCCTAATTTTTTGGTAAAAACGAGATGCTCGGAATGATCGTTCGACTATCCGAGATGTTCGCTTTACCGAGACTAAACAAATTGATCGCTCGTCTGTCAATTTTATGAAACACAAAAAATGTCGCTCGTTTCTCGGATCGTGTCGCTCAAATGCATCACTAGATCGAATTTCTTGTATCGAAGTGAAACAATATTTGTAGGGCTCTGATAATTGTAGCTCTAGTCTGTACGAGCACAGTATTTGTTGAATATAGAATGCAAACAATTTTCTTACAATCTATGTTAATTTTGAACCATAATTGACGTTTATTAGTTTCCATTTCTATTTTATTTTTTCTATTTTCTATTGTCTACGAAGGACAGAGTCCATCAATATGACGCACAGTTCTAAAAAAAATCATAAAAATTGATTTAATTTGATTCTATGTCACCACTCAGGTGTTACCTAATACGAATTTAGTGTCTCTTTTTCTATTAACTTAACTTTTTCCTTAACTTTTTCTCTTAAGTGTATTTACCTAAAGCGAGTTTTGTATGTATTCTTTAAGTGTTTATAGTAATAACTATCTCCTTTTACTGTGAAATAGTATATTTAAATAAGAGGAAAGTATAATAAACATTTTATTGTAATCTTACACGGCAAGAATAGTATAGTGATCAAAAAGATGCAAGTTTGTCCAGCCATTATTGTCAAAAATGTATTTGAAACTCTGTTCGTAATTACCCCAAATTTTCGAATTCTTCAGCTAATGTCGAACAAAATATTATTATTATTATTTAAATTTGAAAAAAAACTCAGGTGAATTTTAATTATAGCATTAATAACACATCAGAGAATTCTTTATGAATTTGAAATTATCTTCCTATACATTTATAAAAATAAATTATTATTATTATTATTATAACATTTTTATTTGATGTGAAAAGACAATTTAGAGTTCTGTTTGTAACCCTATTGGTTTCACTTTAAATCAGCTCCTTTTTTATGTTTTTTACTGAAAATATATGGGGCATTCTTCGGAAAATTTTCATTGAAAAATTAGATTTGCCTGGAATAATTTTTTTTGGGTTCTATATTGAAAACTAATACATACGTATTTTTTTTATTTCGTGATTTGATGGAAATTACAGAAGTTATAAATTATTAAAATTTGATGTTTTCGAATACAGGGTGCTTTTTGAACACGTTTTTCTCCTTGAATAATTCTCAAAGAAAGACCATGTCGATTTTCAATTTTTTTGTTTAAAAATAACCTTTGATTAATAAGTAATTTTTCTCTGTTTATGAGAAAGTGGAGAATTTTTTCGTTTAATTGTTATTTACAATTATTTAGCTCAGTCCACGCATTCTAGAACTGCATTTTAAAAATATATAACGTAGTTTCGTTCGTTTTCTGTTGAATGTCATTTGTTTATTTTTTTGTAGTTTAATGTTATTTGTTTTGACAGATGTATAAACATTCATTGCAAAATCCAATATTTTATAGTTATTTATTTTCGATGTCTTCAATAAAGTGTTTTAATGATCGCTGTTGCAATCCGTTTAAGTTAAAACCACATTTGGTTAAAAAAAATTTACGTAAACTAAACGAACAATTGTTTAACAAACTTCCATCTATAACCAAAAAAAAGTTTTGGTTAATAAATCTGTGCTTTGTACTGAGTGCAGACTACGAATTGGAAAACTAAGTAAGAAAACAGTTAATAGTAAGTAGGTAATTTACTTTTAAAGTATAAAATTTAAAATTATTTATTTTTTAAGCAGCAAAAGAAGATTCTTTATCTGAAGACGATTCTGATTGTTCAGAAACAGAGAGTGATACTGATTCATTCATTTGTAGTGATTATTCTGATGTAAGGTTTTGAATTATAATGTAAATTAAGTAACACATTTAAAAATGAATTTGATTAACATTTTAGTTTTTTTTTTCTAAATCAATAATAATTTTTTATTATCGTCGATTTTCTATAATATTCTACTTATCTTTAGGATGAAATATTTTCTTCACATCAGTCTACTGGAAAGTTAAAAGAAAAATATCATTATGAAAGTACTACTGATGACGAAAAAATGCAAATTTTGACTCTTTTTTTAACAAAGATGGACAATTGCTAAAGTTGCAAGAATTATGAAAACAACCAGACACTTTGTTAAAAAATCCAAAAAATTGATTGAACAGAAAGGAATTTTTTCAAAATCAGAAAAACTTACCAACACATTGTGTTTTAGTTGGATCTGCTGGTACACAAAAAATCTAATGTTGTCAAGGTTGAATATAAGCAATGGATTTTGAGTCCAAAGGCAACGCTTGAAACTACTTCAGAAAATATTCAAAACTTTATTTCAACGTTTTACAATCACGCTAAGGAATTTTTGCCACATTCTTTTCTTGCAAGAGAACAAGCAATATTCTACACAAGAATTAAAAGCAATTTGAAAAAAGATGAAGCTTTAGTTATATGCGACATTGCAGAAAACTATGCGTTTGTAATTCAAAATGCGATTCCTGGCTACCATTGGAACAATAATCAAGCCACAGTGTTTCCAATTGTTTTTTATTTTAAAACTGAAAACGAATTAAAACACAAGAGCTTGATTTTTATTTCCGATTGTTTGTTGCTGTATATTTGTTTCTCAAAGCTTTCAATGACTTTTTATCTACGCATTTTCCTTTTATTAAACGATTAATATACTTATCTGATGGGGCTCCGTAACAATTAAAAAATTTTAAACATTTTGCGAATATCTCTTGTTACGAAGAAGATTTTAAACTTACAGCAGTGTGGAACTTTCAAGCAACAGCACATGGTTATTGGTGTTATTATAAATAACTATATTTTTCATTTGGTTTTAATTATTAATACTTCATAAATCTAAATATTTTTAAAAACTTAATATGAAAACAAACTGATTGTTACAATAATTTACAAAATTAAAAATTCTCTTTATACTGAAGAATCATAAGCATAAATAAAACAAAAAATTGATTGTAAATGTTCTTTTAATTAAGAAAAATTTACATATTATGTGGTTTTCTGCCGTTTTAGAACAAAATCAGAAATAACTATAATCAAAATATAGCATTTTACAAACACTTTGGGATCAAATGATTTTTATTTTTTTTATATTAAGTAATATATATAGGAATTTGTAAATTTTATATTAATAAATATGTATTGAATTTATTAATTTTATTTTAATAAGATCATTATTTAGAAAAATATTATTATTTAATAATAAGAGATTAAAGATTTTAATAGGGAAAACATAAATTCAAAAAAAAAATTGATTTTAAATGTTCTTTTAGTTGAGAAAAATTTACACATATGTGGTTTTCTGACATTTTAGTACGAAATCAGAAATGACTATATACTCAAAACTCAAAATAATGCATTTTATAAAAACTTTAGGATATTATAATGAAAAGTGTGAAAAACACAATTTATTTTCTAAATCGATTTTCAAAAAGATATCAATAACTGCAGGGTTCTTAACCAAAACGTTTTTTTTGGTAATAGATGGAAGTTTGTTAAACAATTGTTTGTTTAGTTTACGTAAATTATTTTTAACCAAATGTGGTTTTAACTCAAACGGATTGCAACAGCGATCATTAAAACACTTTATTGAAAACATCGAAAATAAATAACTATAAAATATTGGATTTTGCAATGAATGTTTATACGCCTGTCAAAACAAATAACATTCAACAGAAAACGAACGAAACTACGTTATATATTTTTAAAATGCAGTTCTAGAATGCGTGGACTGAGCTAAATAATTGTAAATAACAATTAAACGAAAAAACTCTCCACTTTCTCATAAACAGAGAAAAATCCCTTATTA
Source organism: Ganaspis brasiliensis (assembly GCA_037103525.1). NCBI lineage: Eukaryota > Metazoa > Arthropoda > Insecta > Hymenoptera > Figitidae > Ganaspis > Ganaspis brasiliensis. The sequence goes on from JAZKLR010000311.1 coordinate 921,737, forward strand.
ATCGAAGGTTATTTTTAAACAAAAAAATTGAAAATCGACATGGTCTTTCTTTGAGAAAAAACGCTTTTTGAATTTAATTTTAATTTTTTAGGTATTTACATTGCAGTTACATTATTTTTTATTGCATATTTCGAAAGGTTGAGAAATTGTCAACAAATTTCATGTGGCATGAAATTTTGAATTTATTCTTATTCAAGGAGAAAAACGTGTTCAAAAAGCACCCTGTATTTGAAAACATCAAATTTCAATAATTTATGACTTCTGTAATTTCCATCAAATCAGGAAATAAAAAACATACGTGTGTATTAGTTTTTAATATAGAATCCAAAAAAATTATTCCAGGCAAATTTAATTTTTCAATGAAAATTTTCCGAAGAATGCCCCATATAATCTCTGACTTTGCCAGTAAAGGCAATGTAGGCAGTTATCTAGCCTGTAAAGGCAAGATAGAAAATAATTCAAACAGTAAAAGGAAGAGTACAAAAGTGTCCAGCCAGTAAAGGCAAGGTAGGAAATTATCCATCCTGTAAAGATAAGATGGGAAGTGATTCAACCAGTAAAAGCAAGAGTAGAAAAGAATCCGGACAGTAAAGGCAAGGTAGGAAATGATTCGGACAGTAAAAGCAAAAGTAGAAAACTATCCGTCCGGTAAAGGCAAGATAGGAAATGACTCCTACAGTAAAAGCAACAGTAGAAAAGGATCCGTCCAGTAGAGGATAGGTTGAAAATGATTCAGACAGTAAAAGCAAGAGTAGAAAAGTATCCAGCCAGTAAAGGCAAGGTAGGAAATTATCCATCCTGTAAAGGTAAGATAGGAAGTGATTCAACCAGTAGAAGCAAGAGTAGAAAAGGATCCGGACAGTAAAGGCAAGGTAGGAAATTATTCCTACAGTAAAAGCAACAGTAGAAAAGGATCCGTACAGTAGAGGATAGGTAGAAAATGATTCAGACATTAAAAGTAAGAGTAGAAAAGTATCCAGCCAGTAAAGGCAAGGTAGGAAATTATCCATCCTGTAAAGGTAAGATAGGAAGTGATTCAACCAGTAGAAGCAAGAGTAGAAAAGGATCCGGACAGTAAAGGCAAGGTAGGAAATGATTCCTACAGTAAAAGCAACAGTAGAAAAGGATCCGTACAGTAGAGGATAGGTAGAAAATGATTCAGACAGTAAAAGCAAGAGTAGAAAAGTATCCAGCCAGTAAAGGCAAGATAGGAAATTATCCATCCTGTAAAGGTAAGATAGGAAGTGATTCAACCAGTAGAAGCAAGAGTAGAAAAGGATCCGGACAGTAAAGGCAAGGTAGGAAATGATTCGGACAGTAAAAGCAAAAGTAGAAAACTATCCGTCCGGTAAAGGCAAGATAGGAAATGACTCCTACAGTAAAAGCAACAGTAGAAAAGGATCCGTACAGTAGAGGATAGGTAGAAAATGATTCACAGTAAAAGCAACAGTAGAAAAGGATCCGTCCAGTAGAGGATAGGTAGAAAATGATTCAGACAGTAAAAGCAAGAGTAGAAAAGTATCCAGCCAGTAAAGGCAAGGTAGGAAATTATCCATCCTGTAAAGGTAAGATAGGAAGTGATTCAACCAGTAGAAGCAAGAGTAGAAGAGGATCCGGACAGTAAAGGCAAGGTAGGAAATTATTCCTACAGTAAAAGCAACAGTAGAAAAGGATCCGTACAGTAGAGGATAGGTAGAAAATGATTTAGACAGTAAAAGTAAGAGTAGAAAAGTATCCAGCCAGTAAAGGCAAGGTAGGAAATTATCCATCCTGTAAAGGTAAGATAGGAAGTGATTCAACCAGTAGAAGCAAGAGTAGAAAAGGATCCGGACAGTAAAGGCAAGGTAGGAAATGATTCCTACAGTAAAAGCAACAGTAGAAAAGGATCCGTACAGTAGAGGATAGGTAGAAAATGATTCAGACAGTAAAAGCAAGAGTAGAAAAGGATCCGTCCAGTAGAGGATAGGTAGAAAATGATTCAGACAGTAAAAGCAAGAGTAGAAAAGTATCCAGCCAGTAAAGGCAAGGTAGGAAATTATCCATCCTGTAAAGGTAAGATAGGAAGTGATTCAACCAGTAGAAGCAAGAGTAGAAAAGGATCCGGACAGTAAAGGCAAGGTAGGAAATTATTCCTACAGTAAAAGCAACAGTAGAAAAGGATCCGTACAGTAGAGGATAGGTAGAAAATGATTCAGACATTAAAAGTAAGAGTAGAAAAGTATCCAGCCAGTAAAGGCAAGGTAGGAAATTATCCATCCTGTAAAGGTAAGATAGGAAGTGATTCAACCAGTAGAAGCAAGAGTAGAAAAGGATCCGGACAGTAAAGGCAAGGTAGGAAATGATTCCTACAGTAAAAGCAACAGTAGAAAAGGATCCGTACAGTAGAGGATAGGTAGAAAATGATTCAGACAGTAAAAGCAAGAGTAGAAAAGTATCCAGCCAGTAAAGGCAAGATAGGAAATTATCCATCCTGTAAAGGTAAGATAGGAAGTGATTCAACCAGTAGAAGCAAGAGTAGAAAAGGATCCGGACAGTAAAGGCAAGGTAGGAAATGATTCGGACAGTAAAAGCAAAAGTAGAAAACTATCCGTCCGGTAAAGGCAAGATAGGAAATGACTCCTACAGTAAAAGCAACAGTAGAAAAGGATCCGTACAGTAGAGGATAGGTAGAAAATGATTCAGACAGTAAAAGCAACAGTAGAAAAGGATCCGTCCAGTAGAGGATAGGTAGAAAATGATTCAGACAGTAAAAGCAAGAGTAGAAAAGTATCCAGCCAGTAAAGGCAAGGTAGGAAATTATCCATCCTGTAAAGGTAAGATAGGAAGTGATTCAACCAGTAGAAGCAAGAGTAGAAGAGGATCCGGACAGTAAAGGCAAGGTAGGAAATTATTCCTACAGTAAAAGCAACAGTAGAAAAGGATCCGTACAGTAGAGGATAGGTAGAAAATGATTTAGACAGTAAAAGTAAGAGTAGAAAAGTATCCAGCCAGTAAAGGCAAGGTAGGAAATTATCCATCCTGTAAAGGTAAGATAGGAAGTGATTCAACCAGTAGAAGCAAGAGTAGAAAAGGATCCGGACAGTAAAGGCAAGGTAGGAAATTATTCCTACAGTAAAAGCAACAGTAGAAAAGGATCCGTACAGTAGAGGATAGGTAGAAAATGATTCAGACATTAAAAGTAAGAGTAGAAAAGTATCCAGCCAGTAAAGGCAAGGTAGGAAATTATCCATCCTGTAAAGGTAAGATAGGAAGTGATTCAACCAGTAGAAGCAAGAGTAGAAAAGGATCCGGACAGTAAAGGCAAGGTAGGAAATGATTCCTACAGTAAAAGCAACAGTAGAAAAGGATCCGTACAGTAGAGGATAGGTAGAAAATGATTCAGACAGTAAAAGCAAGAGTAGAAAAGGATCCGTCCAGTAGAGGATAGGTAGAAAATGATTCAGACAGTAAAAGCAAGAGTAGAAAAGTATCCAGCCAGTAAAGGCAAGGTAGGAAATTATCCATCCTGTAAAGGTAAGATAGGAAGTGATTCAACCAGTAGAAGCAAGAGTAGAAGAGGATCCGGACAGTAAAGGCAAGGTAGGAAATTATTCCTACAGTAAAAGCAACAGTAGAAAAGGATCCGTACAGTAGAGGATAGGTAGAAAATGATTCAGACAGTAAAAGTAAGAGTAGAAAAGTATCCAGCCAGTAAAGGCAAGGTAGGAAATTATCCATCCTGTAAAGGTAAGATAGGAAGTGATTCAACCAGTAGAAGCAAGAGTAGAAAAGGATCCGGACAGTAAAGGCAAGGTAGGAAATGATTCGGACAGTAAAAGCAAAAGTAGAAAACTATCCGTCCGGTAAAGGCAAGGTAGGAAATGACTCCTACAGTAAAAGCAACAGTAGAAAAGGATCCGTACAGTAGAGGATAGGTAGAAAAAGATTCAGACAGTAAAAGCAAGAGTAGAAAAGGATCCGGCCAGTAAAGGCAATATAGGAAATGATTTTACAGTAAAAGCAAGAGTTGAAAAGGATCCGGCCAGTAATATCGAGAGTGCACACTGTTTTTGTGCGAGATTGTTTCTTTATCTTCTCATATCAATACACACATCTTCTTCTTGTGAGTCCAATTTTAATTGCGTGATTTTTCTTTGTCTTCCGAATCTGATTTTTGACTTTAGTAATTTTAACAGCGGTTGGGTGGCCACGTTTTTTTGTAGATGAAAAATTAGCTATTAATTGTCTTGCTTAATTTAGCCGGAATGACAGCTGATCGGTTTGTTTTTCACCTTTGCCGGTCTTCCATAGAATAGATGAATTTACCTTTGCTAAGTTAATTAGAAAATAAAGTATTCTATGCCACCATTTTCTTGATCTATGACCAAGAGCATTGCGTTCCTTTTTTTGATCGAACAAATCGACGCCCCCCATATAGCGATTGTAATCATCAATAGCTTTTGGACATAACACTTTACTTGTAGTACCGTCTTTATTTTTCCTATTGACTTCAGATGTACTTTCAGGATTATGAGCTATTGTCAATAATGTGACTGGTTTTGAATCTTGCCATTTTATTGATGCAAGACAGCCTTTCGTCCGAAATAGATAACAATCACCCCTTTGCATCTTATGCTTTTCTGTCATCATATCTGATAGATTTTTTCGGTTTGCTCTGACGGTACCGACTGCAAATATTCTCCTAGCTTGAAGCTGATACATTAGCGATACTGAGGGGAAGAAATTGTCAAACGTAACTAAATTATTTCGTAATAATATATTTCGTAAATTTTTAGTCGAATTCAATACAACTCGCTCACCGAGACTATCCCCTGATGAATCGTTTGTAGTCAATTTTTCAGTAAATAATTCAAATTTTAGAGCATAGCCCGTATTCCAATCAGCTAAAACCCAAACTTTGTATCCACTTTTGATGGCCTTCTGAGGCATGTATTGCTTTAATCTTGAATGACAGTTGATTCATCAACAGATGTAATGTTTGAATGGCGATAGGCTCCATCTATATTATGATCTAAGTCTTCAATCAATGTGCTAACTTTGTGCAATTTATTATAATTTGGATCGTTTTTTGGTAAAATAGTTTTATTAGAATTTAGGTGAATTTTTCTCGGTATTTTTTTAAAACGTTCACGTGTTTAATACAGCAGACACTCCAAGAAAAGGATCAGTACCTCAGTAGTGTGAAGATAGATTACACTAATTTATAGAAAAATGATGACTGTTATTTCAAAAATACTTTTTTTTTTTGCAACTTTGTTTGTTTAAATATTTACTAATTGGACGTTAAATTAAAAAATCGGTTTCCTTACGTTTGTTGAAAATTTAATACTGAGTATTTAAAAAAAAAGTATTAAAATCAATAAACAATTACGACCTGTAGGTGGCCGTGAACAGTAAATTTCAGTTTCCGACTACTGTGGACTGTGATAATTATAGCTCTCTCCTGTACGAGAATAGAATTTGTTGAATATAGAACGCAAACAATTTGCTTACAATCTGTGTTAAATATGAAACATTATTGACGTTTATGAGCTTTCCTTTCTATTTTCTGTTTTATATTTTCTGTTGTCTACGAAGGACAGAGTTGCAATTCGACTTCGAGATAGTAGCATCGCACAGTGAACAAATTTAAACTGGACTGGACTTTTCCCTTATAATTTGACATATAATACAGACTGATATTATTTTTTATATTAAAAAATATGCGCAAGCAAGAATCGGCATGTGGTTTCAAGAAAAAGACCTATTTAATCTACGTAGCCGCAATAGCCATATATATCGATCAATAATTCCTCTTCTGGAACATCAAAAAATGCAAAATGTAATGAATCTGGAAATCCACAACGATTATTAGACTGGTAAAGTATAAATAATTATACTCTTAATTATACTTATTTACGTTTTACTTTAAACTGGGTGAAATATTAATTTATTTATATTGTCTCATCTTTCTAATCTTCATAAAGCTTTAAACGTCATATTCTAAATTCTCTGGTCCGAAATTCACGTTAATGCAGATCCCTAAATGGCGAATTGCAATATTAAAAATTATAGGGCAAGTACGAGTTACACTCGTACTAAAACCTATATTTAAAGTTTCAAATCAATCTAATAATTTTTACACAAAGTTATTAAAAATAATAAGCAACCTCGACCGATGTGGAAACGGAAGGGCTCATTGCTAGGCACACAAACTATATACATTCGTAAAATTATATTTCGGAAGACATGAATTTTGATAAAAAATCAAAGGGCGCCTGGACTATAGGTATTTAAGTAGCTCATTGTCATTACATTAAAAAATTAAAGAATTTAAATAATTAAGATTAAACTTGCTAAGAATGTGTTACTTAGTTCACGATTTAGATTTTTTAATAAAAAAATTTACAAAATTTACAAAATTAAAAAATTGTATTTTAACTTATTAAAAATCTAATCAATAATTTAATTCACTAGAAAATAAAAATCATAAACCATCGTTAAGATGAATAAATAATACATTTAAATCGCGTAATTCATTAGAATTATTTATATATAAAAACTACATTTTTTTGACAAAGGTAAATTCTTCCTACTACTAAAAACTTATATTATTAAATTCTCTAAACTTGAAATGTGTGATATTTAGTATTAATTTATACAAGCTAGTTAACTGATGAATTTCTTATATTTTAATAAATGTTTAAAATGTTTAACTGATTTAAGTTTGTAATTAGTAAACTAACTTAATTATACTTTTATGTATTTTAAATCATTCAACTTCACAGAAAATGTATCTTTACAAAAATATAATGAGTCGGAAAAAAAATTCAAAATATTAAGTTCTATTCGTTGAGTTATATTTTCTTCTAACTCAAAAATATTTAAAAGTATGTGATATTTCATTTTAAATTTCTTTATATTAAATAATTTAAATATATTCTTAAAGATTCATTTTAACGTATTCACTAAGAAAAGTCCTCAATTTCAAGTAATCATTCAAGTTTTGTGGTAACACTATTTCTACAAAATATATAATAAAAACATTGCACTGAAAAAAGTTGTTTAGTAAATTCTACAGCAATTGTTTAATGAGGTTATAATAATCTCAATTGAGTATTCATGACTCTTTCGTTGAGTAACCATAACTTTTATTTCGTTTAGTCGACTCTCCGTTGAGTAAACATGACTCTTTTTTCGGTCCGTCGAAAATGGACTTAACTTTTGAGTAAACACAAATAAGTGTGGAGGTTACTATCCCCTTCTTTAAGTGTGACAAAAAGGAATCATGTAATTAAGCCTCAATTAAAGAATTGATCAAGTTAGTAAAATTTTGGTATAGTTTATTATTCTTGCATATTAATATTTTATAATTTCTTACTTTCACCTTAAAAAATAATAAATTTTATTCAATTAATTTTACAATGCCTTTATTATTTTTATAAACTTTTTTCAAAGAACTAATCAATTTTTCCAAGTTAAATTAACACGAATAATATAACTTAACCGTCTTAGCTTCTCGAAAGATTAAATTTTAATTAGGTATCTTAATCATTTAATTTTACTTTTGAAAATTCAATTTAAAAATATGTATTTTTATACTTTATTGTACTCCATTTATCACAATAACCAGACTTTTATATATTATTTCTTTAGTTCATAATATAATTAATTAATGTATAAATTTATCATTTAGAATAGTAAAACTTTATAAAAATTGTAAATTCATTAGATGTACATGTATAAAATATACATAATTATAGTTTTTAATAATTGCATTATTTAATTATTATTTAATTAATTAATATACAATTATCAAATTAATAATATTATTGAAATAAAACTAATATAAGAACATTATTTATTTCTAAATTAAAAGAAGAGAAATTAAAGTAAAATAGTATTTTTAGTATAACTGTACAGTAAAAATATTAGAATACACTGTCTTTTAATATTCCACCGATTGCTTGACATAAAATTACATCGGATTGTCCTGTGAATTTTCATCAAAAAGGTTAGACTATCTTATTTCCGTTAGCCTATAAACTTCATAATAATTATAAATGCATTTACTACTCGAATACTAATTTATCGTGACACCTTGAGTAATCTGCTTTTTTTCAAGCAGTTGTTAACATGTTTATTTTCAATTACTGCTACGAAAAATTGACGATCATAAGCTATGTTTAATGATTTTCATAGCTATTCATAGCGTTTTGACAAAATATCTATGTCAAATCGCTATCTAGTGGGATTAAGTTCAAGTTTTTTGTACTAGTACAAGGGTGTATTCGCATTTCTTTTAAAAGTCAAAGCATATTAGTGTTATTTAGATGACTGGTAATTAATTGCAGCTAAAATATCCCAAAATTATGTAGTAAAAAGTAAAAAGCGCTACCGTAGCGCTGGTGCTGCAAAGAATCCATGCCCAGAAACGGCAATTGCGTAGTGACATTAGGGTAGCAACAGTGACAGGAAATTTTTTTGGCCGATGTTCGAAAATCCGGGAAGGGGCTATTTATGTGACCCTTTTTTTCGCGTTAAACTCGATACGGTTTTAAAGATTTATGCTTCTCGTTAGGACCTGGACTATAAAGTCTCTATTGTAGGCAGAATTTGACCTAAAGAAAGTAGTGACACTGTCACTATAAAAGCGTAGAAATGGTGACGCTTGGACTTTCCTGTTCTGTTTTCTGTTTCGAGTTATCAAGGCTTCAAAAATTAAAAATTTTTATAAAAATTAATTTTTATATGATTTTTTGCGTTTTAAATAATTTTTTTGTAAATTAATTTTTATTCGTTTTGTAGACAATTCAAAAATGCATCAATTGGTCTATTTAATATTTTTTTCCGAGCTATTAATTAAAACTTAGTGATGTTTGTAGTAATCTCTATGATGATAAAACAACATCTTGGATAGAAACTCAATTTTTAGTTCCGATCATGCCCAGCCTGTTTGATTTGAGATAAATTTGGTCAAATATATTTATAAAATATACTAGCCGTCGAACAAGTATATTCTTCTAGTCCTCTGGTAAAAAATACAAGTTTTACTGTAGTATCCTGATTTACCATCAATCAATAAAATAAATACTACATTATTAACTATTAAAACTAAGAAAGTATACATAAATAAAGCAATTATGATTCTTGATATTCGCCCTTTATTCATGATAAAACTGAATGAATTTATATTTGTTAATACAAACTTACAGCAATGTCTGTTTTTGTTTTTTTAGGTTATAAAAAATTAACAACGTTCTAGCAAACAAAAATTTTAAAATTGAACTTGATTAAAATCAATCAAATGATAATATAATAATCTTTTTATGTAAAAAATATAAACTGTTTAATTTTCTATCACAAAAGAGCAAAAACTATTTTTCTTTTTAAAATTCTCATGAAAATTTTTTAAACAATTTGAAAAATAGATAAATAAAAATGATCTTATTTTATTACTTTTTCATTTTTGTTTATATAGAATATATTTGTGACAGGATACTATCTATAATTAGGCATACTATAATATAATGCGGTTTGTAGCTTATTTTTTTGAACAATAATTTTCTGCAAGCTCACAGCTATGCTTAACCTCTCTGTATAGTATTTCTAAAATACTTATAAATTTCACTAACATCAATATAAGAAATAAATAATAATAATATTATCAATTGATATTACAGCTTTTCGAGGACCAAGAAAGATTAAAAAAATTCAAAGAAAAAAATCACATTTTCATTTGGAAGAAGAGTTAAAGAATTTATCGAGAAGACTTACTTATTCTGGTAAGATGCATGTAATAATTTATATGGATAGTAAATATGATATAGTATACTTAAGTAAAACAGTCTAACGGAAAGTCTGCAAAAAGTCATAAAGATAATTGCATTTTGTTGCACTGAATATCAATTGTCATTTTATTAGAAAAATGTTACAGTTAACTTCACGTTTCACAGAATTTTAAAAAAGAATCTTATTGCACTTGAAGTTAAATTTGCATTATATCAACGGAATAAGGCGTCGATTTGTCCCTCTAAGTGCCTTTAATTTCGTAAAAAACATGGTTTCTTCCTAATATGGAAAAAATTCATTGGAATGGAATACTAATACACACAGATGCACATAATAAACACGGAAATTTTTTACAAGTGTCATTTTTACTTAATTTTTATTATATTTTGAAAAATTTTAACAAAAAATATGTTCCGTAGTATTTAATAGCACTCTTTTAAGATTTTAAAGAAATGAAATCCTTAATTCGATCCCAAATTAAATTATAAAAATGTAATGTTTTATAATTTTTTTAACAAGTGCATGATATTAAAAAAAAATCAGAGTTTTAAGAAAAAATAACAATAATGTCTGAATATGCGGCTACAGAGTGGTAGCTAATTGATTAAGAATGTAGTTTATGTTTTTTTATTGTTTTAGAATGGTCAGAGTAAATAGTATGAGTGAAAAATAGATTGCATACTGATTGATCGTCACACGAATATTAGTATGTTTTAAAATTGTGGATAAATATTAGCCAAATTATTGTGAAAGTCGATTTATTTATTTTTTTAATTAAAAATCATATTATTAAATTTTCTGTCACGTGCAAGATTGTCAATTGTGTAAAAACTTGAAATCTGATTTGCTTTGAAATAAACAGCTATACTATTGACTTTATTTTGGAGTAAAATTATTTATTCCTCCCAGCCGTACGATAAAGAAATTTATTAATTTTCAAAATTATTAAGCTTTTTTGTGTAGAAAACTACACATAATAATATTAACAATTAATTCTCAGAAAAATAATTCTGTTGATAAACTCAATTTTTTAGAGAAAAAACTAAATTCAAGTATTAATGAAACTAAAATTTTTTTAAAAAATAATAAAGAATTACTATGTACGTCAAAGTGGTCCAAAAGAAAAAAATTTTAAAATTTAATATACAGAACGGCTAAAAAGCTTTCTTTTTAAGTAAAAAGAAATTTCATAACTTAAAAATTGGAATCAAATAATAATATCCTGGTGCGCAGTGCGAATTTCTATGTTTTGCAACGAAAATCGTATTTAGTTAGGACCTGAAAGAAGATTGCGTTTATTTTTATATGCATGAGCTGCATAACATTTTAAGCGCAAATAAACATTCAATATTTTAGTACTTACCTTACATTTCTACGATTTTTTCTTTTCAACTTATCGTCTTCCAAAATTAACAAATTCTGAGGGGCAAAGACTTTTTGTGCCGAAATTACACTGAAAAAAATCCCTTGCACCCGTACACAAGAAATCAACCAGTTTTCCTTATTTGTTAAGGCACCGCTAACTAGGGAAGCATAGTTAAAATACAAGGATAATAATTTACAGCCTAAGAAATTAGAAATTATATTATATTATATTAACATCAGAAATTGTGCGACCGACTGTTTTTATTACGGAAAAAGTCTTTTATTTTATAAAATATTAATATTTTCTATCCCTAAAACATCAGTGGTTACGGTAAATGACCTAGTTGTGGCCATCTTATATTTAAAGGTTATGTTGATTTGACATTTTTAAAAAACACCGTTAAAAGTTTACTGTGAACTTTTGTATTATTTGAAAGATTATGTGATACAAATTAACTCATTTGCACTGAAAAATTGTAAACTTTTAGTTGATTGACAAATTTTTTCCGTTTTTAAGAATTACAAACAAGATTGGTATATTAGAACTAACTTTGCTTCGGTTGCAAGCTTAACTTGGAATCCTTTTGTCATTTTAACTAAAACGGCTTCAACTATAGACAAATAATTGTTTTTGTCAAAAAAAAAAAAAAAAAATTCAGTGTAGTTGTCTTTAATATATTATGCCTCAACATATATTTGTAATTGATTATTTTCATAAATTTTACCTTTTTTAAAGAATTTGATACTCCTTGTCTTATTTATCGAACTTAGAACAATTGAAATAAAAATGTCAAAGCAAAATATGTATAATATAAAATTTAAAAAAAAGTATTGGCACACCGGTTTAATTTTATTCGATTTAAATTATCTTTGTCACAGTAGTTTTTCATAAGAAAAGATACTATATTTAAGCTATTCTGCGACTTTATATTTTTACTTTTTTTCCCCATTTATTTTTGGATTACCCTAATGTACGTACGCGGATAAAGGAAATATAACAGTTCTAGTTAATAAACAAAAATATTATAATGATGTAGAAAATATTTTTAAAGACAAAAATAGTTATAAAATATTGAATGAAGATTCTTTAGATCAATTAAAAAAACAGACTTATGAAATGTTAAATGGTTGGAGATTAGAAGGTTTTTTATGCAGTGATATCCCTTTTCGACTTGTTCGCAAAAGTATTAAAAATAAATGGACTAAAATTGAGAGAATTACCGGGTATCCGGTAAAAAATTATTTTATTAGTCTAAATACATATTTACATATAAAAATGTATACAATACATAAAATAGATATATAAAATTATAAAACGATAGAATTTGACAACACATGTAAATATTTTATAACTTGCTTGTTTCTTCTGTACTCTTCATACTGCCCAACGATTCCCTGGAGACGTCTCTGGATTGTTACCCACTTCTTCTTTGCGGCTGCTTTTACGGACTTCTCTAAACTTAGCTCTGCTATTGGAACCTCCGTATCGGCCTGCTCTTTCTGTAAGTCTGTTAACAATGAGTACAGATCTGGGTGACGCTTTCCAATGAGCAAAGCAAACCTGTTGTGCCATCCTTCACTGACATTGCTGGTTTTATGAGCACCTCGCAAAGCTGCCTCGTGCTGGTTCCACGTATGTATAGGATATCGAGGCAAAATTCTTCTTCTTCGAGAGTCGCAGATTGGCGATTCAAACAACTAATGCTGCGTCCCTATCGGCCGACTTTGAACTAATATTGGTGTGACTCTTGGCGTGAAATTCCATGTGTTTTGTGTTTTAGCAGTGTTTTTTTTATGTTTATTATTTCGATTTTTATAACATGTGTAATATTTTATTACAAATAATTTTACAACCACCGTATAAATATCTAAATAAAATTACAAATGAACATAAATTTTCGCGGAAAAAGGAAAAAAAGAGACCGACACAATTGTTGAGTTTCCACAGTGCTCCGTGTTAAAAAATAGAGAAAATCATTTTTACCAAATTCTAATTGATCTTTCAAGACGCCAATAATAGGAATAAAAACGATTACAGCTTAAATGATTATGTATAAGTTTGCAATAATATTTTAAACCCAAGGATTAAAATCACGACTCGCAAGGCTCGCAAGTTATGTGATATTTTTTGGTTATGTCTTATACTACACGTTTCTAATAATGTTTTTTTATTTACTGTTTATTTGTTGAAGATGAATAAGATTTAGAATTCCAATTATAAATTAATTGAAAAAAAACGAAAAGAACAATCTTAGAAATATAACTAAAAAATATCGATACAGACTTACGTGTCGTGACTTTAATCCTTGGGTTTAAAATATTATTGCAAACTCATACATTATCATTTAAGCTTTTATCGTTTTTATTCCTATTATTGGCGTCTTGAAAAATCAATTAGAATTTGGTAAAAATGATTTTTTCTATTTTTTAACACGGAGCACTGTGGAAACGCAACAATTGTGTCGGTCTCTTTTTTCCTTTTTACGCGAAAATTTATGTTCATTTGTAATTTTATTTAGATATTTATACAGTGGTTGAAAAGTTATTTATAATAAAATATTACACATGTTCTAAAAATCGAAATAATAAACATAAAAACACTGCCAAAACACAAAACACATGAAATTTCACGCAGAGAGTCACGCCAATATTAGTTCAAAGTCGACCGATAGGGGCGCAGCTTTAGCTGTTTGAATCTCCAATAGAGGTAGTCTCTAAATTTCTTGCAGTGAGTTCTCACTCCACTAAGAGTGGAAATTTAGCCACTCCAATCAAGAGTGAGAAACCCACTTTAAAAGCTAGGCTAAATTAAGCCTAGCTTTTCCATTTGTATCCGATGATAACACCTACTTTTATCCGCAAGTCAATCCTTATTAATATGGGTTCAAATATTTGTCAATCCTAATTAATCCCTTTATAAATACAGAAAATAAAATGAATATTTTTTAATGTCCGCAGTTCAGGTTATTCAATACAAATGAATTCATTTATAATGAAATTAAAATTTTTGAAAAATCAATGTTTTTGAAGACCTACAGTTCAGATTTAATTAATCCAATTGAAACCTTTTATAATTAAAAAAATGATATGAATATTTTTTAATACCTACAGCTCAGATTATTTAATACAAATAAATCTCTCTATAATAAAATTTAAATTAAAATAAAACTAATATTTTTAAATACCGACAATTCATTTTATCTCTACATGTAATTGAAACTTAATATTTGGTAAATTTTTATTTATTTCAGATGAACTCATTCATAATGCGTCTTTGGCGCAAAATTATACACCGTTTTTATACACTGTTGCATCTTAAGGTATTTCTCTTCCATTTATAGGTACTTGAAAAAATCGATTTTCGAAATTTCAATTTTTTATCATTTTGCATGTAAAATTGAAATTTCGAACGAGAATATCTCAAATTGTAGACGGTGAAGGGTCCTGAAATCTTAACCAGATAGAAGGCACATATAAAATAACGTTTTCTTACAATTTTAAGAAAATCCATAAAAAACGGTTTTTTCAAGTATATAACTGCAAGAGAAATACCATCGGAAATACCTTAATTGTGGGTTAAAAAGCAAAAAATACGTAAATTTGAAGTTAATTTTTAATGATCTTTATAATTTATTAAGACGTTGATGAAAGTTTCTTAAAAGTGTTCATCAATAAAATTTTTTTTTACTTAAATATTATTCTTGAATACATTTTTAAAGAATTTAAATTAATCATCTTTTGAAGCCTTTTAAATCTGAATTAGTGAAAGGTGAGCTACTATTAAGTAGTAATAATTTTACTAATTTTTTAGTAGAAAACTACTAAATTAAACAGTGAAACTTTAACATTTCAATTAGTAGTTTCCTACTATTTCAATTAGTAGTTTTTTATTAAAAATTAGTAATTTTCTACTAAAAAAATTAGTAAAATTATTACTAATTTTACTAATTTTTTATTAATTTTTCCACTTTTCAATAATTTATTAATAGAAAAACACTAATTCAGATTTAGAGAGAAAGTTATTAAACTTTTTTTTAGACTTTATTAAAAAAAACTTTTTTGAAATCTGTTATCTGTTTTTTACAAAGCAATTTTATAGTTT
This sequence comes from Ganaspis brasiliensis, assembly GCA_037103525.1. Classification (NCBI taxonomy): domain Eukaryota; kingdom Metazoa; phylum Arthropoda; class Insecta; order Hymenoptera; family Figitidae; genus Ganaspis; species Ganaspis brasiliensis. Next base: position 936,975 of record JAZKLR010000311.1, read on the forward strand.
TAATCTCAGCAATATTTCTATTTATATTTTCACGAGTATTTTCATTTACATTGTTACAAAAATGTTTCCCAAGGTCTCTAAAATCTTGACCCCTTCAACAATACACTCACACAAACAAGTTTTTTTTTCCTATCGAGACAACTGAAACTTTTCTTGAACCCTCGCTTGATCCTTTTATGACTTTTATAACATGTGTTTCATTTCAACTGTCACTTTCCTTGTAAACTCAGTTTTCGTTAAATTTTGATCCGGTCAACACGTACCAAAAACGCTCATTCAAAACTAAAAATTAAATTTTACTTACAAAATTTTTTTCGGTTTTCATTATAAAAACTATAAAAACGGTTGTGAAAGTGCTATGTGGACTGCCAGACTTTCTGGATAGAAAAATGGATACTATTACTATGTAAATTTTAAGTATATATTATTTTCGTTTTTTACACCACAAATTATTAGCAATAGTTATAATATTTAATAGTTATTTATTTTCGTCATATTGTAATCTTTCTTTTAATTATCAATTATTTTCTTGAAATTTCCAATTAATTTCTTCAATTTTTTTCTTTAATTCTCAAATATTTTCTTTAATTTTTAATTATTTTGATCGATTTTCAATTAATTCCTCAATTTCCAATAATTTCCGGACTTTTTCAATTATTTTTTACACTTATAAAAATTGTTTTAAAATTGCAAATCAATTATTCAATTCTAGAATTCTTCATTTCTCAGTTATTTTCTTCAAATTTAAATTCCACTTTCCAATTTTCAGTTATTTTCTTTAATATTAAAAAATTATCGCTTTTTTTCTATTATTTTGTTCGATATCATTAAGTTTCTTTAATTTTAAATACAATTATTCAATTATGTTCTTTCATTTTTAATGCCATTCTTCAATTTTTATTTCCAACCTTCAGTTTTCAATTTCTTCTATATATTCATTAATTCTCGACTTTTTTCAATTACTCTTTTTAAATTTTTAAGTATATTCTTTTAATTTCAATTCCATTCTTCAATGTTTAATTGCTTTCTTCAATTTTCAATTACTTTTTTCAATTTTAATTATTTTTTTCGATTTTCAATCCAGTTGTTAAATGGGCAATTATTTCCAACAATTATTTCTATAATTTTCTAAATTTTTTAATTTGTAATTATTTTTTTTTACATTTAATATTACTTGTTTAATTTTTTCAATTATTTTTTTCAGTTGTCTATTAATCTAGTTATTTTTGAATTTTGTTTTTACTTGACAATTCTTTTCGTTATTTTTCACATATTTTCTTCAATTTTTCAATTACTCTAGTTATTTTTTAACTTTAATTTTTAATTGTTTTCCGCAGTTTTCAATTATTTCTTACAATTTTTCAATTTTCAATTATTAACTAAAAATTCTATAATTATTCTTTGATTTTATAAATTATTTTGATGGGTTGCGTGTTAATCTAGCCATATTTTGAATTGTGTTTTTAGTTGTCATTTATTTTCGTCATTTTGTAATTTTTTTTTCAGTTATCAATTATTATTTTTTAAAATTTTAATTTAATTCTTAAATTTTCGATGTATTTCTCAATTTATTTTCTCAATTCTTTAATTTTCAATTTATTTCTTCAATTTTAAATTATTTTCTTCAATTCTCAAATATTTTCTTTAATTTTAAATTATTTTGATCGATTTTCAATTAATTCCTTAATTTCCTATAATTCTTGGACTTTTTAAATTATTTTGTACACTCATAAAAATTGTTTTAAAATTGCAATTATTCCTACAATTTTCTTAATTTTTCAATTTGCAATTATTTTCTTTAAATTTAATATTTCTTGTTTAATTTTTTCAATTATTTTTTCAGTTGTCTATTAATTTAGTTATTTTTTGAATTTTGTTTTAAATTGACAATTATTTTCGTCATTTTTTAACTATTTCCTTTAATTATTAATCATTTTCCGCAGTTTTAATTTATTTCCTACAATTTTTCAATTTTCAATTATTATCTTAAAGTTTTATAATTATTCTTCGATTTTTAAGTTATTTTGATCGGTTGTGTATTAATCTAGCCATCTTTTGAATTTTGTTTTCAATTGTCAATTATTTTTGTCATTTTGTAATTTTGTTGTTTATTATCAATTAATTTTTTCAAATTTTCAATTTATTTCCTCCATTTTTATTATTTTCTTAAATTTCAATTATTTTTATCGATTTTCAATACAGTTGTTCAATTTACAATTAGGTATTTCCAACAGTTATTCCTATAATTTTTCAACTATTTTGTTTAAAATTAAAATTTATTGTTAAATTTTTTAAACTATTCTTTTTAATTGTGTATTTATGTAGCTATTTTTCGAAATTTGTTTTCAAATGTCAATGTATTTTTATCATTTTTCAAATATATTCTTCAATTTCGTAAGTTTCATTATTTGAATTTGCAAAAATTTATGTTTTTAAATGACCAATAATGCAAAGTTTGTCGCGCGCTTGAGCGCGCTTTAATGTTGCTAGTAAATAATAATTGACAGTCAACAATTTTTATTTTTCTAACCATAGGCCATTAATTGTGTATAAATACCCCCCAATTATGGGAGTTGTTTATAACCCTATAAAACAAAATTAATAAAATTAATTTCAAAAATTGAAATTCTTTGTTACTCCTTTGTTCTTTGTTTACACCTTACACCCTTACAGTGATTTCAAATGTGCTCTTTTAATCTGAATTAGTGAAAAACGGTCATTAATTCGAATTAGTGGAACTTTTTACTTATTTTTAGTCAATTTTCACTAAAACTTTAGTGAAGAATTTAAAAAAATTAGTAGAAATTTATACTAATTTGAATTTCTTCAGTGACTTTTCACTAATTTATTTTTAAAGAGATGAGTATTTATAGAACAATGGATTTAGTTTTATTTATTTAAATTATAAAAAGATTAATTTGGATTGAATAATCCGAACTATGTGTATTCAAATATTAAAATTTCATTTTTTTTTCATTATAATGGTATTTATTTGGATTCAATAAAACTGAATCGTGAGTATATAAAATGTTCATTTTATATTTTTCAATCATAAGGGTATTCATTCGGATATAAATTTTCATTTTATTTTAATTGCATTTTTATTATAAAAATATTCATTCAGATTGAATAATCTGACGTGTGGGTATTTAAAAATAATTAGTTTATTTTTTTATTATAAAGGGATTCATTTGTATTCAATAACCTGAACTGCAGACATTAAAAAATATTCATTTTATTTTTTTTCATTATAAAGGGATTCATTTGGATTCACAAATTTTTTAAACCCATATTCATAAGGACTGATTTTTGGGTAAAAGTAGGTGCAATCACCGGATACAAATGTATTGGACAGAAAACGTATTCAAAAATATTAAAATTTTTTAATATTTTTTAATTCCTCTCTTCTTACTGGGATCGGCAATATGCTGTTACTATCCCGCAGAGAAAACTCAAAAATACCTTTTAGTTTTTTTATGAATTTTTGAAAATCGCGTTTCGCTATTAATTGGTCGAGAATAATTTGAACGCCATTTTCAAAAACATTCGTCAGTTTTGTCTGCTTGGCGTTCAAAATACGGGGCAGTAGAACGTGCCTCGACTTTACGAGGTTAGTAAACTTTTACAATAAACAATAATAAAATTTTGCATGCAGATTCATATTGTACATGGATTTCCGAAAATTTTGATGTATAATACTTGTTTGCAGGTAGAGTGAGAGCCGAGAAAAATGCGCACACGCGAAAAAAATTGGGAAGAAAATCTCCGGGGTGAAAAACCTTCTCTCAAGGGAGCGTTACACACAAAATTTGTTGACAATTTTAACTTGCAGTTATTGAATTCTCATCACACTGTAAAAAATTACAGTGTAGTGTGATTAAAATAGCTTTTTCGGAGTTAATTATCAACTGCAAAAGGAAATAAAGGTAACTTAACCTCAAACTGTCAAAAAATTTAATTTCCTTAATTCACTTAATTGATATAATTTAATGAGACCAAATATAAAATTTGACTAAATAAAAAAAAATTTAATTTCTTAAACACGTTTTTGCAATATAAAAAACACGTTATGACTCTGAAAATAAAACATTACTAACTTTTATTAAGTTCCTTTAAGTTTGTTTTCTGCAATTCTGAGAAAGTGTGACTTTTATAGAATCCCCTTTGCAGTTAATTTGCCAAGTATAATAAAATTGGCAGAAAAATCGCAGTGGCCTGAAATAAAAAATGTGAATAATGACTTGACTCTCTATTGCCTCAATTCTTTAACTGAGTTTCAAAATGTCACGTGCATTATGAGTCAGGCTGAAACTACTGTTAATAATTACATGTTAAGAGAAAATAAATTAAATATCAAAATTCTGTCCGAAGCCATAATTACATTTCTGCTTGAAAGAAGCATATTTTATTTGTCAAAACTAAATGCAACGCACTTTTAAAAAGGTAATTATACGAAATTTGAAATTATTTAAGATAATTATACTAGGACTTATAATATAAAAGTCGTTTAGAAAATTATCTAAACATCTGTAAACATTTTTTCCAGATTATCGATTTGTCCTTTAGAGTACACTTTATAAAAGTTCGATGTGGACTTGAGTACTATTCTAAGTAAGTAAAATATATTTTTCTTACAGATGTTATATACCTAATGTAATATTTATTATTATTAAGGTTGTATTATGCTTTGCATCGATCAAAAAATCTACTTTTTCTATTTTATTTTTGTGGTCTACTTTACTTTACTTCAAGAATATAATTCCCAAATTGCAGATTAAAATTTGAAGAAATAAAAAAGTTATACACATGTAAAAGTTATACATATGCACATCGGTTTATTACACACAAAACTTTAAACGCGTTTTTCTCAAAACCATGTTTTTTAAACTGACGGACAGCGTAACTCGAGTTCTTTTTAAGGTAGTATTATACTTTGCGTAAGCTGTCAAAGATGACTTTAAAAAATAATTTTTTTTCTCGGTTATAATTTTATTTAAAGCAATGAAAGTTTTTGCATAATATTTTTGCCATTTTTGTCTGTCAGAAATAAAAAAATTATTTTTTTTTACTTTGTCTGTTTCATCACTAGAGGGCGCCACAGTTTTTTTTTTGAGTCGTTAAAAAACAAAAAAAAATAAAGTAGACAATCGGATTAACGAGGGATGCCTGAAGGATTTTATAACGAAGAAATTGATCTAAGGTTTTTTAAAATCGATTAAAAAGAACTCGAGTTATGCTGTCCGCCAGTTTAAAAAACATGGTTTTGAGAAAAACGCGTTATAAGCTTTGTGTGGCATGAGCCGATGTGCATATGTATAACTTTTATATGTATACAGGGTTGCCACAGACCCTAGAAAACCTGGAAAACCTGGAAAAGGTATGGAATTTCCAAAAGGGTATGGAAAACCTGGAAATAGTATGGAATTTAAAAATATTTCTGGAATTTTTTTCTTGAGATTTCAAAATTTCTGAAATTTGTGAAATTTCAAAAACTAATGGCATAAAAGACTTGAAAAAATCCTTCGATTTAACAATCAACATTTCCGTAAAATATAAACAATTCCATAGAAGAAAAAAAAGTTCTTGCTTTACGCAAGAATTATTATAATTTCTTTAATATCAACTTAAAAATTAAAATCACCAATAATATTTATTAAACAAATTCTCAGGGCTGTTATTGTTTTAAATCACTTTGATTAAAATCATGATTTAAATAAAAAAAACTTTAAAAAAACTTCGTATGCCTTATATTTCATGTAAAAAATCGCAAACCATAAACAAAACCCACAAATTTGTGGATAAACCTTAAAAGTTTCAATTTTAATATTTATATATTAAAAAAAAAACATTAATACGTTCATTTTTTTGTAAATTTATTTAATTTGTTTTCACATCTTGTCTATTTTTTGCGAAATATTTTTCAAACTTACTTATTCTTTCGTACAATTTTTAGATTTTCTTTATTTTTCTAAATTTACTGTTGGACTTGCTTTGAGTGTAATATTATAAAAAGTTTTTGGTTTTATTTACTTAAAGTCTTTTATTTTTAAAAGATTTTGAAATTTCTTTTGTGGACTATTTATTTATCCTGATATATACATTTTTTATTTTATTTTTAATAATTTTAATTTTTCAGTACATTTTAACCAAAGATTCTTTTTTATACTTTTTACATTTTTTTTACAGTTTGTTAGATTAAAGAAAAAACATTTCTTCATGTTCCTCCTATTTATTTAATTTTCTTGATGTTTCACTTGTTTTTTAGTCCTTCCTTGCGTTTTAATTAATTCTTTAAATTTTGTCATGATTTTTTCATTTCTCAGAAACATTTTTCCTTCTTTTCAATTGTTTAATTTTTATGTCGTTATATTTTTGAAAACATTTATTCAATGTTTCTTTCTGTAGATTTTTTTAATTTCTCAATCTTCTACTTCTTTGAAAGCTTTTTTCTTTTATTTGATATTAAATACCTAAATTTAATATTGTACTAAATATTCTCATTTAAACATTGTTCTTCTATATCACAGTATTTCTTTTTTTCTACATTTTTTTAAATATATTAAAATTTTTATTCAGTCTTCTTTTATTTAATTTGTAAAATAATTTTCTAATTTTGCTAATTTAGAATTTTTGTTTTCTTTAGAAATATATTTTAACGTTCTGTTAATTGTCATTTTATTTAATATTTTAATTTTAAAAAATATAAGTAGTCAATAGTTTAATTTTTTAAAAAGAGTTTCTACTTTTTTTATATATTTTTATGTCAATGTTTTATTCCTTGTGTTTTTAAAAAAAAAAATTTTTTATTTCTATAATAAACTACTAACAAATAAACATTTGAAGATTTTATATACTGACTATATTTTAAAAACAGCAATTTTTGAATTACATAAAAAAAAATCTGATTTTTTTAATTTTTTGAAAAAAATCATGATTTTTATCAGCCCTACAAATTCTAGTCAAAAGTTTTAGTGCAATTCTAGTTGTACCAAAGTTTAAAATATTAGAGTAATTTACTCTGGAATTTGACAGAATTTGAACCTGGAGAACCTGGAAAAAGCCTGGAATTTCAAAAGATAATTTTTGTGGCAACCCTGTGTATATAACTTTTTTCTTTCTTCGAATTTTAATCTGAAATTTGGGAATTATATTCTTGAGGTAATGTAGACCACAAGAATAAAATAAAAAAAGTCGATTTTTTGATCGATGCAAAGTATAATACTACCTTAATCAAATTTAAAAAGCCTTAGATCAATTTCTTCGTTATAAAATGCTTTAGGCATCCCCCCTAGATTAGATTGTCTACTTTTTTCTTTTTTTTTTAACGACTCAGAAATGACCAAAAAAATACTCATTTTTTGTGATTTTTTTTTAATTAGCGCCATTTTTTATTTCTTAATATTTTTTATCGGGGTTAGGGGGGATGCTTAACTACACGTATCAGCTTTAAAACCAGATTTGATTTTTTCATATCGGATGTTTCTGTGAGGCTGTAGCTTGTCCGACGATTTATTGTTTATTTTTTTTATCTTGACTTTGGTGCCCTCTAGTAATGAAACCGGCACAGTAAAAAAAAATTTATTTTTTATTCTTAACAGACAAAATTGTCAATATGATGCAAAAAGTTTCATTGCTTTAAATAAAATTATCGCCGCGAAAAAAATTGTTTTTTAAAGTCATCTTTGACTGCTTACAAAATATAATACTACCTTAATATTATTTTTAAAAAACTAACAACAATCTCTTTTTTTTTAATCCTTTAATGCCCAAATGTACAATTTTTTGTCATGAAAGTTTGACGCAAACTTTTATCAATGAAACCTTATAAAAATAATTCTGCAATATAGCTATATCTTATGGTCCAAGAATCGCTCTTTTGAATGTCGTCTTGATCTGAAATCAGATTTAAAAAATCCAAAATGACGGCGGACAAAAGAAACTAATCACGTTATAGTTGAAAAATTATTTTATTTTAGAAACCAAAACTTACTGGAAATAAAAATCTCATTATTTTAATCTTAGAAATGATACAAATTATGTATATGAAAATATAATTAATTTAAAATAAAATTATACTTTTAAAAATTTCTTCTTGTAAAAGCTTCCATGATTTTTTCAAGTTTATAACTTTTTTTTGTGAACTCCTAAAAATTTGAGGTTTTAAATATGTTTTAATATTAACATAACTTTTATGTTATTAAAATTTGGGCACAGTGTTATGCTTTATTTGCAAATTATTAAAATTGTTCTATTTAAAAAGGTTACAATTTAATTTAAATAGAACAATGTGAAATTGTTTTGTTTTCTTCAAGTACCGGAATTGAACTTTCTGAATAGAACGTTTTTAAAGTTTAAACTTAACTTTTTCCTAATAAACGAAGCAAAACGCTTATCCCCAATTTTAATAGCAAGTAAGATATATTAAAATTAAAATATATTCAAAACCTTAAATTTTTAGAAGCTCCCAAAAAAATGTTATAGGCTTAAAAAAATTATGAAAATTTTTAAAAGTAGAAAATTTTCAAATTATATTATTATTGTAAAGTAATAATATTTTAATATAATCTACATCATTTCTAAAAATGAAATAATGGGATTAATATTTCTGGTAAGTTTTTTTTCTAAAATAAAATAATTTTTTAATTATCACGTGTTTGAAAAAAGTGTCACATTTAAGTTTACCAACACAATTTTTTGAAAGTACCATTTTGCTACGTTTTGATCCCATTATTGGTATCAAAAATAAATTTGATAAGCTATGTGCTATTAATTTTATACCTTTTTTCATCAATTTGATACTTTTAGGAAAACTGTGAAGCAACATCGTGAACCTCATACTTTTGATTAATAATACCGCCGAAGAAAATGACATTTACTCCATACTCTCTAAATTTAAATAAGTGAAAATTCACTTATTAGATGTCAAAAGTCTTCCACTCTTTCAAAAAGTGTATATGCACTTATAATAAGTGAAAATTTAACTTATCATAAGTGCATATACACTTATTGTAAGTGCATATGCACTTTTTGAAAGAGTGGAAGACTTTTGACATCTAATAAGTGGATTTTCACTTATTCAATTTTAGAGAGTAATGTTATGGTTACTGAATCTAGAAACTTTTAAAATTTTACATTTTTTAGAACTTCTTTCTTAAAAAAATATGCACATAGCTTCTCGCAGCTGAAAGTCAATGGTTTGACCTTTGAGTAAAATACATTTTTTGGAATATGTTAAGTAGGTATTTCACCCTGTATTATTACACACACATACATATGTATGTATATAGAAAATCACAAGTTTGAAAAAGAAAAAAATAATTAACGACCACAGGAGAACAATAAATGCAAAATTGATAAATTTCACCGCATCACATATTTATTTGCATTTCAATGTCTCAAAATGAAACTTGGATGGCGAAAAGTTTATAAACTAAGGAACATTTTAGTGTAGTTTTGAAAAAATTTAAAGAGAGAAAAGAGGGAGAAAATTTATAAAAACTTTTTATTTAATTTTGTTTTGACAAAACTAAATTTTTTAAAGTAATCAATTGTTTCATTCGAAAGTTTGGAAAATTCTCTACAAAAAACACTCATAAAAATTTTTAATCCATTGATATGGGAAAAAGATATAAAGAAGTTTACAAAGGTTTGTGAATTTATTAATTTCTTTGCCTTTTTTACACGTGTTACTTTCTATAGGATACAAAAAATGCTTTCAATTTTTCAATTAAAAATAATTCAATTTTGAGTTTAAATTTTTTTTTAAAAATGGTCAAGTCTTGTAGATTTTTTTAGATAGTGTATGAGTCCAATTTTTTTTCAAAATCGTCTTTTTTTGGACCACTTTAAGCTATATAGATGGAAGTCTGTGTTTATGAGTTTTAAGACTGTAACGCAGTAGCCTGTTTAAGACTGTTTGTCCGTTACGGGAAAGAAACGAAGACAGTAGGTAGCTAATAGACAGTTTCTTATTAAGAACAATCCTATTCAAGACTATTCAGAACATCAATTCTTTAATCCAGTTTCTTCAAATCTCTGATTGACAAAAAAACCCATCAATAAATTTTGATTTCAGGAGTTTATTGCGTATTTAAGAATACGCTTTCAAATGATTAAAACTTTTTAATGCGTACAAAGCATAAATGTATTCGAATTTTTAACTCGAACTCGTATTCTCGATTCTTGTGAATATATTTTTTGCTACTCTTCCTTTATTATTATTCACACTTTCAATTCATGGAAACATGTGTGCGAGATACCGCAGCCTTGAATATCTCGGGAGCTGTTGCCAACTCTATCTGTTTTGTAACTGAATGTGTCGCAAACAGCCGTCCACTGGTATTTATCAGGAGCACAGAATATGAAGGAGTAGAGCGCGAATTAAGATCAAGCTGGCGAAAACCGCGAGCAGTGCCGTCTAGAAATAATTCGCAAACCTGTTCCAGACATTCATTCCTACTTTCACCATGAAAAAACCTACAATAATTTAAAAACCTTCAGAATTTTATAATTCACATTTCTTTTTTTTAACACAAGTATTAAAAGTTGGTTTCAAACACAGATGAACATGTATTTTAAACATTACCTCGCGCTACTCGGAATGCAAAATTCTATCAAACTGAACAATATTTAACTATTTCGTCATACATTATTGAAATATAAATAATATTAATAGTGTATATGATCTGAAAAAATTTTTTTTCTTAAGTTTTACGTAATGACTAGAAAAACAAATGTGACTAATTTAATAATATTTTCCTCCTAGTGGTGGAGGAGTGCAGTCGCACCTGATAGTGGAGGTCGAAGACAAGAAAGCAGACTACTTGGACGCATATTCTGGTACCAACGCGACTCGCATGTTATCCGTGGAAAAAGATTTACCAGACTCCGGTTATTGATGCACCATTATGTTTTTAATTACGGTAGGTTAGTTGCATACAAAACGTCATTCTATGCGTCAAAATACGTCACAGCCTCTGACGTAGTGGAGGCTCGTCCTCTTCAGGTTTAGTCTGGTTGTGACCAGCTAGTCTTTTTCGTTGCGCAAATAACTATCTAGTTCCATCGTCTACTGCTCAACTAGTTATGTTACCATTTTTTTGAAAAATACCTGCACTTCCATTAAATTAATGTAATACTTTGTTGGTGCCCTTACTAAAAAAAAATACAAATATACTTATTATTAGCATCAAAGGATAAATCTTTGTTTATAAAAATTATTGTTAATTTTTTATTGTTATAATTTTCGATCATTCGGTGTAGAAGTTGCCATCTGTGTAGAATTTTTGCAACTAATCAGCTTCCATGTGTGTAAAATCTCTTCGATAAAGGAAATTATTTTATCATACGAATTTTGTTATCTTGGTATGATTTGTTCGAATGCGATAGAACTGTAGGTTTCTTATCTTACGAATACAAATGTTTTACGAACTCAGTCGGTAAGAAAATTCAATGTACCACATTCAATAGATGAATTATTATTTACTACGTGTAATGATTTTGACCCAATGAGAATCTATAAAATTATAAAAACACAATCTTTCTATTTATTTTTCTTCTGTTCCGTTAGCAAATCTATATTGGTTTACTCTGAGACAAAAATTAATGGATAACAAAAATAAATAATAAAATGTCGCACAATTAGACGACAATAACGTTAAGTTTTCATTTTATATTTTCTTTTGATCTTCTTGTGATTTCAAGAATAAATTTATAGACTTCATTATGTACATAAATTCTATTAAACATCACATATATTTTTTTTTTTTTGACATGTATGAAAATACATCTAAAGTTTGTAAATATATTAAAAACAGATGATTTGAGTTTACATTACAAACTTCACATATATTTTCATACGTGAAAAACTGTTTTTAAATATTTGTATGTACATTATCTTCTTAAATGAGAAGGTAATAATTTATATTATATTTACTAAAATTTATGTAGAATTTCATTATTAAGCAAATTTTATAGAATCCTGTTAATAAAATTTGGTTAAAATAATATTTGCTTTGAATGCTTATACAAAGCTTTGTTCTCTACAAATCTGAATTAAATTTTTACCTTCTCATTTCAAATGAGTGCGATCTTGAACTTTTCATAATTTTCACATTTGTCAACGTTTTGAGATCACCGATTCCGAAAAAATGGGGTTTATGAAAATGTCTATCTGTCTGCCTGTCTGTCTATCTGTAGAAAAAAACTTAAGTAAAAATTTAACTATCGACTTAATCTTTGAAACATTTTTTAAGTTGCTGAAACTAAAGGCTAACTTTGTTCGGTTGTCAATTTGAGCCAAAATTAGCAAAAATAATACGCATAGTAAGAATTAATAAAAAACTAACCTATTAACTGTAAAAAAAAACATTGAAAAACCTAAAAATACAGTTTATGCAGGCAAAAAATTAAATAGAAAGTGGTTGAATCGTATACAAAATCAAAATTATTTTTCAAAACAAGAACTACAAAAACTTCTACATTCTCATCTCAAATAAGAATGTCTGTCTGTCTATCTGTCTGTCCGTCTATAGAAAATTTTCCATTCACAATAACTTAAATAAAACTGTAAAAATTTACATATCGACTTACAATTTAAATTCAAAATGTAGGATTGAAATATGAAAAAAAAGCCAAGCTTTTAGGAAATGGACATTGAAACAAAATAATTTTGCATTGAATTACTTACGGATCTAGCAAAAGAACAAAAAATCGAGTTAAAAAATTTAGAAAATTAAAAAAATTTTCTTAATTTGGTAAAGGTTCCTGATTTATACTAAAATATTATGTGCTTGGTCATAAATTATTATTTCATTATGTTACGGTTCTCTTATTCTCTAATAAATAGGTAATTATTTTTTTATGTTCTTTAAGAAACGATATTGATTTTTTCATTGAGCGTATAGATAATAAAGATAAAAAATATACACTTAATTTAAAACAAATTTTTTCTTGTTATTTATAATATTAAAATGTGTATATAATTTATATCGTTTGTGTATAATGTCTTTTCCTGGAAACCTACAAATAGTTCTACTACTGCAATTCTATCCTAATCGATGATACTAGTGCACATCAAATTTCATGCGAAGCACCTTACACTGAGTATGACTGTTTTAAGTAATTTGAAACTTGATTCAGGTTTCCAGTATTTCTCCTATTTCCATTACTTGTTTTCAGATAATTACATACTCATTTTGCTCGATACAAGTTTACGGAATTTGAACTAGATTTATATTAAAAGCAAAAACTAATTTTATTTGTTGCTTTCTGAGAAGATATTAACTTCATGTGTAACTTTTATCATAATATCACATTTGTGAATAATTTTGAAATGAATGAAAAATAAATAATCTTTAAACATAAAAAGCAACGAAACTAAAATTCTTTCCACTTAATCAGTGCCGGATTAAGGCAAATTGAGGCCCAGGGCACAACAATTTTTTGAGGCCCCCCTGTTTTTGGTTAAATTAAAGTACAATGTTAAGAACACAAACTTATGTATTATGTTATAATAATTTTATTTCAAGATTGTAATTCATTTTAACATGAACTATCAGATATATAAAAAGTAACTTAAATTTAAATATTACACATTCTTTTTCGTGCCTTTTGTTTTGCGAATTCGTCAATTATATCGTCAAAAGACAAATCTCTAAGCAGTTCTCTTTCTATAGCCAACAAACTTAGTCCTACTAATCTGTTTTCGGCCATTGTCGACCTGCGCTCAGACTTAATTCTACTGAGTGCGGAGAAGGACCTTTCAGCTTCACAATTTGTAACTGGAATAGATAAGAAGATTCTAAATGCAATATAAACATTTGGGAAAATCGACGTTACATTCGAATCCACCATCCATTTTAATATACTGGTAGCGGGCAATTTTTCTTCATTTTTGTGCTCTAATTTCAAAAAAGGAATGAATTGTTCCAATTCACTGACTAATGTGTTCTCCAAATCTGCAGGATAAAAATCTACAAGTTTATTTGCACATTCTTTTATTTCGTCAAAGTCATCCGATTCTCTTAAATTCATTAGAAAATTGAACATCTCTGTAATTTCGTTATAAGCTGCACTTCTTTTTTCTAGTTCTGCTGTTAATTGGTCCACCATCACAAGGAAGCTTTCAATTTTAAATTTATCTTTCCCTTTTAAACATTTAGATTTTTCAACAGTACCGTCTGCAAATTTCTTTGTCTTTCTGCGCTTGTTTTCATCGTGATACTGACTGCAAACAAAAGTCCCTAATTTGATTGCTTTTTCTTCGAATTCCGTAAACTCATGGCGTATTACTTGCGTAAATTCAATTAAGGATTTCAACATATTGTTAGCTATGGACAAGTCTATATTTATTGCTTGCAAAAACTTGTTAGTTTTATTAAACCGATCAAGTACTTCATGCCAAAAGACTGTCATAATAGCCGTTTCTAATTTTATGAATTGATTTTGCAGATTTTTAGCCTGAAATCGAGTTTCAGCGCTTTCATCACTGTTCTCAATAATTTCTGAAAGAGCATCATATATCTGTGAATAATTATTAAACAAAGCTGCGGTAGCATCATCATGGCAAGACCATCTAGTTTTTGACAATGATTTAAGGGATGAATCAGAATGTTTTTTCAATATCTCCCACCGATGCGGAGATCCAACAAAGAAAGCATAAATCCCTGATACAAAATTAAAGTAGGAAATAGCTTCAGTGCATACGCTAACACTATTTCTCCCGGCTAAATTTACTGAGTGACCAGCACAAGGAGCATGAACAGCCAGTGGATTTATTTTCTTCATGCGAGCTTGAACCCCAGAATACTTTCCAGACATATTACTGGCATTGTCGTATGACTGACCTCGACAATTATCAATACAAATACCATGATTTGATAAGACTTTTAAAATTACATCGCAAAGTGACTCTCCTGTGTGACTTGATATTGGTATAAATGTCAAAAATCTTTCATATACTGTGCCATGCAAGCAATATCGAATAATTATAGATAATTGATCGACATAAGAGATATCTGGAGTTGAGTCCACAATAAGGCCAAAGTATTTTGCTTCCTTAATTTCTGCAGATATATGCTTCGAAACTTTTTTAGCCATTAGATCAATTAGTTCTTCAAAAATAGTTTTCGATAAAAGAGAAACATGACCCCGGCCTTTATTGCCATGCAAATCTATATGTTTTTCTAAAAAAGGATCAAATTTGGCAATTAATTCTAAAATACCAAGGTAATTTCCGTTATCAGGAGACCCGAATTTTTCATGTGTTCCTCGAAATGCTAGACCACGTTCAGTCAAAAATCGAATCACTTCCACTACACGTTTTAAAACTTTTTTCCAATATTCAATTTCTGCATTTAATTGTGAATTTAGTCCATCATCAATGTGAGGTGTATGGCTTCTTCGAGTTAACCAAACCATCATGCAATTTTTATGTTCAGTACTATTTTCATGCTTTTTAATTTTTTCATGCCCATGCTTCCAATCAGAAAAACCATTTCCAACAAACGAATTTTCAAGATTGTTGGAAAATAATTTACATGCGTAACAAAACACATTGCCCGTAGACTCAGAATACATCATCCATTTACGCTCATGCTTTTCTTGATTAGCCAAAATTCTTACAAAATAGCTAGATTGAAAATATCTAGTACGTTTTTCAGATTTGTACTCACGACCCGAAGCGGAAAAATCACTGTTTTTATTTTGAAAGTATTCAAATCCTTTATCCAAAATTCTTTGACGAATGGACTCATTAACTTGCCACAAAGCAGGATCTTTGCTCAACTCATCTAAAAAAACAGATAAATACTTCAAATAAAATTAAATACACCCAAATCTATTACATTTTATTAAAAAAAAGAACTCTTTAAATATAAACAAAAAATTTTACTTCTAATAATTACATTTTTAATAAGAATTGTGTCATTATTTAATACTTTACACCTCACAATTTGATTAAACAGAAAACATTTAAATCTCTTAAAATATACATACCTAAACAATTGGAGAAATTGTCTGTTTGTTCTGTTAGATTTTTATCTGTATTTTCTGTAGTTTCCAATATGTTTTTTAAATTATTATTTGAAATATTTAATTTTTCAGCAATTTCAATGTTCTTTTCAAATTCTGTTAAAAATATAAATATAAATTATTTATAAATGACTTGTAAATATATTTAAATTTTGTTTAATTACTTAAAGAAATTCTTAACAAACGTTAGTTCAAATGCATTATTTTTCTTCTTGATATAGAAAACAAATTTCAATTCAAAATGCTTTTCCAGTGCAATTACAATTTTTAATTATTTTTACTTACCTGATAGATCTTTTTCGCAATTAGAATTTTCAACATTTTCTGTTATTTTTTCAGAACTGATTTCATTATTATTGTGTGCATCAACATTAACATCTTTTAGCACTCTTAGATCTGCATTAAAAAAAGTTGTTAATTTTGGCAGCTTCGCATCGAACTCATCTTTCAGTTTTTTGGCTTTTCTTTTTTGTGCACCACTTTCAAATCTTCTCATGATTAAACTTGTTAAAACAGATATTAATTATATTAATCTTAACCTGACAAATCAATCAGACACCAACCGGCAGAAAAACGTAAACACCAGCGAGTGGCAGGTTGAAAACAATGTTACCAACAAAATTTCAAGCGTATAATAAGGTAATTCAACTTGTGACGTCACTATCCAAAATGGCGGCTGACTGGAAGACAAACAATGCATTGTAATCAATGGAACGAAATCAGTTTTTTTAAAATAACTTTTTAAAAACAAATTTTGGAACTTATGATTATTAACAAATTATTTATCATTTATCCAGAGTTATTTTTAAAATATAGCTCTTGATAAATGAAAAATAATTTGTTAATAAACATAGATTCCGAAATTTGTTTTAAAAAGTTATTTTAAAAAACTGATTTCGTCATATTGACTACAATGCATTGTTTGTCTTCCAGCCAGTTGCCATTTTGGATATTGGCCCTAAGTACAATAAAATTTTAAATCGCCAAATTTTAGATCGCAAGAGTGAGATAGAAAAAGGCAGGTATATATGTATGCCTTTTTCTATCTCATTGCTTGCGATCTAAAATTTTCATTGTGCTTAGGGCTAATACGTCACAAGTTGAAATGCCTTATACCATTTATGTTGCGCAATACAGTGCGTGACCTATATCTTTATGCCCATTTTATGTAGATCTTCAGCGCGTAATTCAAAATTTAAAATTTTAATAATAGTTAAAATAAACGTTAAAAATATATACTTAAGATTTGACTTATCCTCATTATACCTTTAAAATTAGATTTTTTTTCATTTTTTACTTTCCAATTTGGAGGCCCCCTAAAGAGTGAGGCCCAGGGCACGTGCCCCTCTTGCCCCCCCCCTTAATCCGGCACTGCACTTAATTAAGAGTTAGGAAAATTATTGTATACGTGGGTAAACTCCGCAACGCTTTCTCGTGGTGTGAATTTGAATTAAAAGACGTATAGGTAAAAATAGGAGACAAACACTATTTACAAAGTACTGAATAGTGTTCCAAAGGCGGTAATTTACGTCAAGAAGAGAAAGAAGATTGCGGTAAATTACCGGTAAATTACCGGATCGTTTTTTCTCGGAGAATTTATGAGAAGATTCAAAAACTGTTTAAATGACTAGAATTTGTACACATTCAGTGGATTGGAGAAATAGTGAAATAGAATAGACGAACCAAGTAATTTGTCACATTGGAATACCTTTTTTGATTGGTCTATTCTATTTTACTTTTCGCATTCATTTATTGTTGGGCGTAAACTTAAGAATATTATAGAGAGTTACCAGATTTTTATAGATTTAAGTCATTCAATAAAATTAATCTTAAAGTAACTTTTTCAATGACTTTGGCATGGCTATCTCTTTTTTCCTAATTATTTAAATTTTAACGGAAAGTGCAAATCGCAAAGACTGTTTCAATACTGTTCAAAGTGTGATATATGTTTAATTGTTTATAGAAACGTTGATCTTACAGTTTTATGTACATATTCGTTGTTTCAATTATATAATATAATTAATAAGTTATATAATTAAAATTTAAATAACTCTTCTATGCATTTTCTTTAACCTATTTATTATAAAATAATATAATTAAAGCATAAAACCAAATTAAAAAACCATAAAAACAAATCTTCTCGTTAATTCTCATAAATTCTCGTCTTCTCGGTAAGTTACCGCAATTTTCTTCCCTTCCTTCTCGGATTATATTTTACCGAGAATTTTAGAGCACCAGTACTGAATATAAATCTTGTAAAATCTGAAAACGCTGTAAAACTTGAAAAATTCGTGTCGTTTTAGGTTCGCGTTATATTGAAAACTTGTGTACACGAAATTTGTTTGGTTTTACGTGTATTTAAAGAAAAATATTATAGAATAAATTTTTTAATTTCAAAATTAAGAATTTTTTTTAATTTTTAAAATTTTCTATTTTTGCCAAATTTGGCTCAAATTGGCAACCGAACAAAGTTAGCCTTTAGTTTCAGCAAATTAAAAAAATTTTCAAAGATTAAGTCGATAGGTAAATTTTTACTCAAGTCTTTTTCTACAGACAAACCCATTTTTTCGGAATCAGGTGGTCTCAAAACGTTGACAAATGTGGAAATTATGAAAAGTTCAAGATCGAACAAATTTAATACCTTCTGATTTAAGATCATTTAATAATAGAAAGCACCAATTTTATGAATGCCAGTTTTACTTCCCAGTGGATTGCAAACTTCGAACTCATCAAAATAAATCTGAATTAAAATAGCATTTTTATTAACTTGAAAATATCACTTGTACTTGTAACAAAAATTTGTTTGTACCGCATTGTTTTTGTGTCGTATTTCTTGTGCATTCTAGTTCCATGGGATTTTCGAATTGGCTAAACAATATTACCTACAAAATGTTTATTGCGTCTGTATTAAGTCGAAAAAATTTCAATGGAATATTTTAATTCGTCCGCGAAATTTTGACGTTTATCTAAACTTGAAATTGACACTATATTATTTAAAATAGGAAACACAAGTTTTGATGTTAATTCTAAAATTGCAGTTATTGTTGTATAAGACAATCCTAATAAATATAATAAATATAATTGTGTAACATATTAAAAAACTTCTTGTTTTATATCTTAGTTATCAGAGAAATTTGATGATGAAAAATCTTCATTATCACCTGTAACAGGTGTTCCGCAGGGATCTTCGCTTGGACCACCGTTGTTCAATATATATATAAACGATATTCATGAGCATATTCAATCAGAGATATTGTCATATTTAGATGATGTGAAGATTTTCCGCATAATTCAGTCAATAAATGATTCTAATTTACTTCAATCGGATTTGAATCAAATTGTCGAATGGTCCTCTATTAATAAAATGTCTTTAAACATTTCTAAATGTCATGTCATGTCATTTTCTAGATCTAGCACAATCATTAACTGTAATTATCAAATAAAAAATGACACACTCGAACGAGTTTTTTCAACACGCGACCTTGGTGTGATCTTTGATGATCGTTTATCATTTCGGGAACAAATCACTAGGGTGGCTGCATCGGTTTCAAAGGCTTTGGGTTTTCTTTTTAGATATGCAAAAAATTTTCATAATACTTCGACGTTAATAGTTTTATACACTACACTGGTTTTACCAAAACTACAGTATGTGTCAATTGCCTGGAATCCATATTTCGATAAAGATAATCAAGAGTTAGAAAAAATTCAGAAAAGGTTTTTAAAATATTTAGCCTTTAGGGCCGATGGAATCTACCCACAAAGGGGATCTAATTATCAAACTTTATGTCAACGTTTTCATTTACATACACTTGCGGAAACACGTATACTTCATGCCACATTATTTTTATTCAAAATACTGTCTGATCAAACTCATGCACCCCAACTACTGTTTCAAATACCATTCAGAGTTACAAGAACAGATTCTACATTCTTGTCAACTGTTGAAGCGTACATAACGAAATATGAATCCAAATAATGTTCAAATCATTTATTATTTAGTCACCCATTTATGGTCCAATTGGACTGCGGGAAATTTGTAAAAATAAATAAATAAATTATCAGAGAAATTTGAAGCTAAGAAATTATTGTCATCAAAATCCATATTTTCATCAGGTTTGTCATCGGATTTAACGGGATAATTGTACGTAACATTACACAGGCACACAAAAAAAATAAAGTTCTCTGAGCTGGGTATAAGACCAACATTTTCCTATGTATTTTGATGCGCTGAATCCAAATCCGTCAACAGAATTGACCCATCACGTCACGTTTTGACCCTAACCTCAAAATCAATTAAATGACAGTTTTTGTTCATTAGAATCTGAACGCGACTTAACTTTAATGCATGCTTAGGGCCAATAGAAAGCTTGATTTAAGACCTTTAAAATGCTTTTTTAAAAATTGTTCTACGATGATTTTTAACGGAGATATGATGTTTTACGTAACATCTGATTTTTTTAAAATACTAAAAACGCGTGAATAGTGAATTATGAAAAAAAAAAATTTTATGGAAAACATACCATATCTCCGTTAAAAATCATCGTAAAACAATTTTTAAAAAAGCATTTTAAAGGTCATAAACCAAGCTTTCTATTGACTCTAGGCATGCATTAAAGTTAAGGCGGGTTCAGATTCTAATGAACAAAAACTGTCATTTTATTGATTTTGAGGTTAGGGTGAAAACGTGACGTGATGGGTCAATTCTGATGACGGATTCGAATTCAGCGCATCAAAATACATAGGAGAATATTGGTCTCATACCCAGCTCAGGGAACTTTATTTTTTTTGTGTGCCTGTGTTATCATTGAAAGTTTTAGGAAATGGAGTTTCCTTTTCTCACTGACAATTTTTTTAAATGTTTTCTAAAACCATTGTAAGTTTTTAATAAAGCTGTCAGCCCAGACAACATTTAAATCTCAAATTTGAACCATCAAACAAAACGTGTTCTTTGCGTAAATGATCACATATTTGATTTAAAATTGTAGTTTTAAACTTACACAAAAAAACATTGAAAAGTAATTTTGTTTACGTCAGAAATAGATTAATAAAGTAAAAGAACCAATCCTTAATCTATATAATAAACATAAATATAACAGAGACTGTTAAACAAGAAAACTTTAAAACTATTTAAAAATAAAATTGTTTAAAAGTAGATAATTTTTTAACGACACTTGTCAATGATAAAAAATTTGTATCAGTCTCAATACCTAAAAATGTACGTATCTTCATTTTCTGATGCCGTTAGTTCATCTACTGAAGGAACAGTGTTTTCTTTCGTGACATTGATTTTAGTGAAAATTTCTAGGGCGGTGTTTGTGCATTTACTAGAAATTTTATAGAAATAATGCTGTAGAAATACCCAAAGGTTTTGTAAGTCATTATCGAATTTGATATTGAAGACGTAATGAGCTTTAAGGGCATGTGATGGATTATGACGTCACTGGTATAGGCAAAATTTGTCCTCAACTTTTCTCTTAAAATATTGAATATTTTTTCATGAAACTTGGTAGAATTACTTAAAATGTCAGTATGAAGGTCTCTCAGACCCGAATTTCTTTTAATTTTGGCCCAAACTTAATTTTTGAAAATTTTCGAAAAAATTGCAAACTTTTTTAAAAGTCCATTTTGAGACAAAATTCAAACAAATTCAGGTCTGAGAGACTTCTTAATGACATTTTAAGTAATTCTACCAAGTTTCATAAAAAAATATTCAATATTTTAAGATAAAAGTTGAGGACAAATTTTGCCTATACCAGTGACGTCATTATCCATCATATGCCCTTAAACAGAAAATCTAATGCCTTTATCACGTTTGTTGTTGGCAATGAAATAAACTTTTTATCAATCCCAAAAAGTATTGTTCAAACACAATTCTATTAGGACCAATAGCGATTAATTTAGGTTGGTTTCGGTTTTCTTCATTGCTTTTTAATGAAGTTCCACTCTAAAAACAAATATTCAAATTTAGCATTTTAATACACTTTTAATGAATACACAAGTAAAAACATATAGATAACATATCTCTTTGAAAACAATAATTTTTTAATTACATTTTGTTTTTTTACTCTGCTTGCTGCTCTCTTACCTTTTGCTGTTGGGGGTATTAATTGAGTCAGAGATGAAATACATTTAGTAGTTCGATCCCATTCTGAAAAATATATTATAAAGTACTTGAAACAATTAAATATGTCTAATAATCATTAAAATTACTTAATACCTGAAAGAATACCTTGAATAGTGTTTAAGAATTTCTCCGAAGTGAAAACAGTCCAGTTCGGATTCACAAACTCCGAAAATAAATTGACCAAATTGTTTGAATCTTGCATTGAAAACAGCAATTCAAACTTAATATCAATCTAAAAACAAAAATTTGAAATATTGATTAATGATTATAATAAATATATATTTATAAATAAAAGTAAAAAAAATAATTTTCAACAACGAGAAAAGCAATGTCAATTACACAGGTCCAAATATTAAGTGATCTGTTTGGCGGACCAGATTAATCAATTCTTACTTATTTTGTGACACTAAATGCGAATTCAAAGTCAGAATTCAAAAGTTGATGGCTTTTTTTCTTTATAAAATTCAAAAATTGATGAGTGTTCATTATTTTTAAAAAAAATAAATTAAATAACTTTTAAATATTGATCTCAGGTTCGGTTTGGCGACATAAAATATACGTAAGAATTGACTAGTCTAGTTCCCTGGAAAGAAATGTTTTTTAATTCATTATAGAAGCATACTAATTCCGGAGTATCCAAAAACCTTGGTAATTCATCAAAAAAATTCGCGTTTAAATACATTAATATTCTAAATTTGTAAGTTTGAATTGTTTTCTCTATAATACCAGTCTTTTGTGCTGGTTTTGCTAATTTCATAAAATGAATAGCATCTTTTATTGTATCAAATTCATCTGCAGGTTGAACAACTTTTTTCTGATTAGATGGTTTTTGTTTTTTTTTTTTGTAGCCTTAAATGATTTTGATACACTTCTTCGAGCAGTAAAGTGTTTAGAAGCAATATAGCCAGTTCCTTTAGCAGGATCATAAAAATGTTCCTACAAAATAAAGATAAATGTTTTAAGTATTTGTCCTCTTTAACAATTTTAAGATATGAAGATTTTCAGATACAAGAATTTAAACTGAGAAAAATAATTAATAGATAAGTTCATGGCAAAGTAATAATTAAACACAGCACTCACGTAACCAAGTTTACTTTCATTATTTCTTAAATTAGGAAACAAATCAATTATAACCTGAGCACATTGACTTTTTTCACTTGATAAAAGTTGTCTATTCACTTTCTTTTTGTGTTTTAATAAATGTTCAACAATTATAGTTATCAGAAGTTTTCTGCACTTTTCAGTTAGAAACTTATTGTTCTCATAATCAAGGATAATAAATTCTCCGCACGAGGAGTCTTTTGGTAATCTTAATAATTTCTGAAAATTAAATTGGGATTTGGAAATACGGAGAGAAGCTAAATAAAAGATATTTTTAAAAAATTGAAAGCACATATTAAGACATTTTAAAACCTAACAGAAATAAATAAACATCTTGGTAAATTTATCTTTTAATAAAAACCAAATACCTAATTATTGAATTTTCAAAGTTTCAATATTGTTAAAAAACTTACCTCTTTAGACAGTACCCTGCAACTATCATCATCAATGCTGATTCAAACTTTTTTTGATACTGATCGAGCTACTTCTTCATCATCTCTACTAAATGAACTACCAGCTTTTGTCGGACTTGTCAAAGGTAGAGTTGATGATAATTGGGTGTTAGCTGTAAAAAAATTAAATATAATCATTAAATAATAAAGAGAATTTAAAATGCTTTCAACAAATTCGACCAAAAAATCGGGATATAACCTCACACCATTAACATCAATTATTTGAAATCCAATGCCATTTAATGACGGGAAAAGTTCACAAGCTATAAACAAATTTTTATTTAATAAAATACATTGAATTAGTCATTTAAATATTTTTAAAAAGTACATTTAGTACCTTTGTGCACAAATTCGTCATTTAAGCAGGGATGATAAATCTTGGCCCAGACTTTTTCTTTATTGAATTCAAATATAAGTAGTAAAATAATTATTCTTCTTCAACGTATTCCATGTCATCCATTGAACTAAATAGAAAATTTTGACTGACTCGGAGAAATCGATAAATTCAGTTATATATGTAAATAGAAAATATTTGAGAAATATTTCATAATAAAATTAAAACGTCAAGTGGTGTAAAAAATATGAATCAAGTATTAGCTATAAAATTTGAGGTTAGATCATGATTTTGCTAATTTACTTAGAAAATAAATAATCTGTTTGGTATTGCCTATGACATTTGATTTAATTAGCCAAAAAAATTAGAAAAATATGAATAAAATGAAATTAAAACGTTAACTTTAAAAATATTAATAAAGTTTGCAATTGGAGGTTAATTGCGAAATTTATTCCTATATAAGTAAAAGATTGATAATATTTGCAGAAATTATTAAAGACTTACAATAGTAATTATAAATTGAAATATATATTTATCTGTGAAACACCTGTGAAGCTTAAAATCAAACTTTTTTTATGTCGAAGCAAAAAACAAATTGGACGACACCGGCCGGCAAGGAAATTCCACAAAGCCACGCACAATGTACTAACTGGCACTTAACGCCCACTTCTATTTCAAAGCGTTAAAGCCCGAGAAATACTCGATTTCCACAATTAATAAAATATGTTTTGGGTTTACATTTGACATAATATTATAAATGTTAATAAAAAAAATAATTTCCTGTGTTTTGTTTTTGAAACTGTTACAAAATCAACACAAA
Organism: Ganaspis brasiliensis; assembly: GCA_037103525.1. Lineage (NCBI taxonomy): Eukaryota > Metazoa > Arthropoda > Insecta > Hymenoptera > Figitidae > Ganaspis > Ganaspis brasiliensis. Next base: position 961,838 of record JAZKLR010000311.1, read on the forward strand.
AAATTTAACAAGGACCATTTTCTACACAAATACACACAATTTTTTACTGTGCAATAGGGTCCGGATAAACCTTAATATAAATTTTTCACACTGAGAAAATAAGCCTCTAGCTAAGCAGCTTTATTTCTAGGTTAGGGTTCCTCGGGACAAAACAAACAAAACACCGGCGATGACAATCAAACTTCTAGGATACCGGAGCATATGCTCTGCTAAAATCAATTAAGTGCTTTGCAGGTGCTATATCAACAACCTCTCTCTGCTAAATTTAATCAAAAATTGGTTGTATTTAGTTAACTTATTTTCTCAGTGCACATTTTATAAGTAATTTGTATAAATTAATTACCTAAGCGAGCGTCTAGTATAGGCTCAAAATTTCTGAAGTGGTCCACTTTTTTTTTTGATGGTGATATTTTTTTATATTTATAAAAATTTTTGTAGTATTTTCGAACCGAAATACTGTCCTGATGTTGTTTTGCAAATTTTTTATTTTTTCATGAGTTATTGTTTAAACAATTTTCAAGTATCAAGTTATTTATTAAATTTTTTTTTACCATTCTTTTTGATGGATTTTAATAAAATTTGGTATGAGTAGTACACAATAACCATGCTTTAGGATAAAAAAAATTAATTTGATGTCGTGACAAATTTGTTTAAAATAGCAACAATTATTATAAACAATTAAAAATAAATTAAACTTCTCGTCCGAATTCCGTATTTTTTCTCAGCAATTTAGATTCCCTGTTTTGTTATGAGTAATTTAAAAAAAAATTAGTATTCTTCATTAGGTCAGAAGTTATGACCATTTTTCTCTTGACACTCAGCGCGCAAAGATGATACACGGCTACCCATTAGCATGCTCCGAAACAAAATTTAACAATTTAAAAAATATTTATTACTATTTTTTTGGTAATATTTAGGCAAATTTTGAATATTTATCATAAATGTAGATTATTAGAAACTATTTAATGCAATTTCTAGTTTGTTTAAACAAATTATTATTATTGTTTATTTTTAATTTCTTCGCAAATTGAGCTACAGAGTTACAACTTTTGCTTAATTTTGAAACTTTTCGAGGCCATTGGTGCCAAACACGAACAAAAAAGATAAAATAATAATTTTAAAAATTGCTTAAACAAATTATATTGTTTATTTTCAAGATTTGATTTTTTTATCCTAAAACATGGTTATTGTGTACTACTCATACCAAATATGAAAGTCCATCAAATAGAACAATAAAAAAAAATTTATTAATAACTTTTGATACTTGAAAATTGTTTAAACAATAACTCATGGGAAAAATAAAAAATTTGAAAAACAACTTTAGGACAGTATTTAGATTCGAAAATACTACAAAAATTTTTATAACACATAAAAAAATACCACCATAAAAAAAAAGTGTCCCACTTCAGAAATTTTGAGCCTAAATGTAATTAATAATTATTTATTTATTACTTAATTATTATCAGTTATTAAATGTTATTATAAATTATTATTTATTTATTTACTTATCATACAACAATGTAATTTTATTAAGAATGATTTATAAAATACATCAAATTGAAAAGTGAAGAATTAATTCTATATTCAGTTCCAGAGTGAAGTACGTATAGTTATAGTAAGTTACTATAGGATAGGAAAACAGTCTTCGATACTTTCAGCTTTCAGTATACCGTGCGCGCTTTGCTCGAACAGGTGTGTTCAGTTATGATATTCTGACGTCTACTTTGCTTTACCATGTTAACTTTGCTTTACACAGTGATCAGTGCAACGAACTTCTTTTAATCACTTAAAGTGTCTGTGAAATTTTTCAAGTTTAATGTCACAGAGAGTCTTACATCAAAAACTATCCTAGTTTACTATAAAATGTGGTTCGTAAACAAAAGTCTTTTCTTTAAAAAAGAATCCATAAAAACCGAATTGTGCATTGCTTTAATAAAAAAAAAATCATAGTTTTCACAAAAACATAATTCTACATTGTTGTCATAAAATTATAATTTTACACATTTTTTCCTTAAGGGCATGTGATGGAGACAAAACATTTCACATGCCCTTAAAAAAAGAATTTCAAACCGTGATTGTTCTATATCAGATAAAGGATTTTTTGTAATTTTTAGTTTAAATTTTAACATTTTGAAATTATACTTTTAACAATTTCATTAGTATTTTTGTCAATGGAAAAAAGTTATTATATATTTTCAATCTTATGAGATATTAAATGAAAACTCAAATACATTTTTCTTACTATTTTACTTTATTTTTTTCTGTACTATAAGCAATTTTACTTTCAATACATATTTGATGAAATTTAAAAAAAAAAACTTTGTATTAATAAATTGTTAAATTTCGTATCGCAAAATAAATTATTATACTTTCAGTCTCTTGAAGAATGATGGTAATTGACAAAACGCCTCATAAATAAGGGTTTGAATAGACCTGTTATTTCATGAGTGAACTTGAATCATATACATAATGCAATTTCTTTATTCAAAGGAAGAGAAATGTAACGATATAATAATGTCACGAAACTGTCTGAACAGCAAACTTTACTATTTTACTGCACATGTAATTTTTTTTATATCATAGCATAAATGTTTTAATGTCATTAATTATTATGATACCAATTTTTACACTATCATCTTCTTACCAAGAAAGTTTAGAGGGAGAAAAAGAAAACATTTAAATATCCTTCATGATTATGATTATTATTATTATTATCCTTATCATTATTTTTATATTACTTTTATTAGTATTATTATAATTTCTATTATTGCAAAGAACAACATCTCATATTATTATAAATCGAGTTACCTATATACTTTGCATTGAAATTATTCTATAAAAATGCATCAGCACTTTTAAGACAGAACTGAGGTTTCAATGAAACGATTGCCAAATTAGATACAAATTGCATAAGTAATGAAATAAGAAAGAAATGTATGTAAGCATAACAAGTTAGTGTTTTTTGTTCTCTTAAATCTAAACAATCATCAAAGAGTAGCTCATTTTCCCACGCCGTTAATCAGCAGACAGAGCATGTCGACACAAAAAGATATATTCATAACTTAACATTTTACTAAACTCAAATGCTGTTTGTCCAGTTGTAGCTTTCAGCGAAACTCTTCTTTTTAGCTTCTTTTGAATGCATAATTATACACGGTAAAAACTACACCAAGAAAATTAACAAACAATTTTCCGGTCTCATTACTCAATGGTCTATATCTTTGCAACAGTTGTTGATCTCTTTTCTTTTAAAAGCACCTTTTAGAAGGAAGTGGATTTTTTATTAACATTTTCATCCTATTGATATTTCTGATAAAACAATTTTCATCGATCAATGATAGTGTCATTTTTTTTTTAATATGTTATAGTTCAATATTCAGCTTTCAAATAATACAGGTCTGCAAAATTTCGTACATGTGTGTTAGAAAAAAAATTGGAGAAGATACTTGTAGATTTGTGGCTCATAATTTTTTCCATTTTCTCAAATGATATCGTATAGTGCTATTCTTAAGCTTCAAAACGCATTTTTAAAAATTATTTTATCATTTTTTAAAAAAAAGTTATGCAGATTTAAAATTTTTTTATTTGGAACTATAGTGTCTCTAAACTTCTAAGAGGGCGCTAAAAGAGTGAGATATTAGAATAGATATTTGAATGAGATATCATTTTATGAAAGTGAGATCTAAGTATTTCAGAGTGAATTTCTTACTTTGATTGGAGTAGCTCAATATTCACTCTTTTTTGGAGTGAAAACTCACTTCAAAAAATTAAAAGACGTTCTATATGCAAATTTGACTAAATGTAAAAATTTCAAATCTGCATAACTTTTTTTTAAAAAATCGTAAAATAATTTTGAAAAATGGGTTTTGAAGCTTAAGCATGGTACTATACGATACCATTTAGGAAAATGAAAAAAAATTGGTAAGCCACAAAAAATTCACGAAAATATCCAAAATGGCCATTTTTTGTCCATTTAAGCTAATATTACAAAAAATCCTTACGTGATGGGACATTTTCAAGATCAGATTTTGATTTTGCGTAAAAAAGCCTACAATAATCACCTCCCATTTTTTTTTGTAACAGACATGAACGAAATTTTGCAGGCCTGTGTAATTTTTATAATTTTAATTAGCAGATTTATAAAAATAAGTTTAGGTTGTAAAGAGTATTTTGGTTTGGATTTTTTAATGATTTTTAAGATAACAATTTCCATGTTATATGACTTTGAAATGAAAGTAACTCTTTTGCAAATATATGAATGAAAATGGAAGACTCCAGGAAGTACAATATATATATGTATATTCAGTCGAAGGAGTTTAAAAGACAGGCGCTTTGTTTTCACCGGAAATCGTCAACTAATCTTTTGTTTAACTTGATATCAATTACTTCAGAGTTGGAATTATGATCTTATGCAAGATTCTTTAATGGAACTTATTATTGACAATTATAATCACATTATTGACGCATCAACGCCAATTTATAAGGTTTATAAAAATTATTCTTATTCAAGGATTTTACGAGCTTGTTACGCTTGTTTTATTTCCGTTTTGTTGCAAATGATTCTTAAGAAAATACGACAAGTTAAATAAACGATAATTAGGGACATCGAATTTTTTTGTTGACCTGTAATGAAATAATTTATTGCATATTATAAAGAATTTAATTTTTGTATTTAATATCACTGGTATTTAAATATTTGCTTCATATATGTACTTATATTATGTGCATATGTATAATGCTTATATTTTACTTTTCCTGATGCATTAAATTATCTCAAGTGTAATGTTAAGAATACACATTCTTTTGTAATAAATAGCTATGCTGAAAGTACATTATAAGTAATTGATAATAAGATTTTTAATACAATAAGGGAAAATAAACTTCATAATTGGAGGAAGATAATAATTAAACAAATTATTAATATTAAATTTGAAAGAACAGCAAGTACTTTTTTTTAATTAACAATCATTTTTCCAGTAATAATAATGAATTGAAAGGTATAAATTTATAAATAATTGATTTTGCATTGGAATAAAAAAGAGGAAAATAAAATAAGTTTTATGAAAGATTTTTAATTAAAGGAATACACATAAAATGATAAAGAAAATTACGTCAAAATAATTTTAAATTATTTTAAAACGAAAAGAATAGTTGAAGATTATAGAAATAGAATATTAAGTATAAAATTAATTGCGAGGACATGTGTAATAAAAAAGTTTTAAATAATTATTAAAAATCTGATATAAATATTTGAGAGTGATGAAATAACTAAAAAAATGAAAGAAATTATAGAAAGTAAGAAAAAAGAAAGGAAAAGAATAAAAGTTAAGAAAATTTCTGAAACTAGGTGAAAATTCTGTTCATGTCAGAAACACTTTGCTTCCGTGTAAAAAAATAATTTGTAACAGAGGAAGTAACTGGACTAAAAAAATTAAAATAATTAAAAACAAAATTTTTTTTAAAAATCGTTATTGAAATCTGTTGAAGCGTTCTCGAGAAATCGTGGCGACAAGAAAAGTTGAATACACACACGTAAATCCGAAAAAAAACTACGAATTTAGTCTCAACTTTAAAATTCAAAATGGCCAATACAATGGTAAATTTTTATTTTTCATCTATAGGTATAATTTTTAAAAATATTATTCTTGAAAGCTTAAAAATGTAGTAATATTAAAAACATGCAGTAAAGAATTAGACAGATTTTAAAGCGTTCTTCATTTATATATATATATAAACTGTAACTAAATAAATGGTCAATGTAACCTCAAAAATGTCATCTTGGAAAATTTTTAGAAGCACCAATATTACGTGCAACTTGGGTGATTAAATATTAAGAAACATCAGAATCATTATGGACTTTTTAAAATGAATTCGATAATTTGATTTAATTTTCAAAACATTTAGAATTGTTTTCGGTTTATAAAATATTACATTATTTTAAATTACGATTAGTGATCACGCTACAAAACAAAGATGGCGCTGACAGGAGTAGGCAACTTTTGTAACTAAAACACGCAGCAAAAGGATTTTTCCAAAATGCATTACAAAAATAATAAAATGCGACTTAATTTAATTAAATTTTTTTAATTTGCTTAATTTGCTTAATTAATACTCTAGTGGCAAAATTTTGCTAAACTTATTAATAAAGTTTTAAGCGTTGAAAATAATATATTCTCTTTGCAAGACACGGCATGTTTTTAAATAATTTAAAATTTATTATTCTCAAAGCGAGGATTAATTAAATTTTTAATCAATGAAATTTCAAATTATTGAAGTTCGAAGAAATATAATATATCTATAATTGTAATTGTAGTCTTATTACCTCAGATATATTCTGTAATTCTTTCAATTATTTTTTACAAATTTTTATTATTTTTTTCAATTAACAATTATTTTTTTATTCAATTTATTTTTCAATTCATTTTTGCTTTTTTAATTATTTTTTGATTTATTTTCGAACTTTTTTTATTATTTATCTCAGATTCTAGTTATTTTTTCAATTTACAATTATTTTCATTATTCTGCAATTATTTTCTTTTGTTATTTATAAAAGTATATTTATACGTTGTAACTTTTTCAATTAGTCTATTTTTAAAAAACTAAAATTATTGTCTTCAATTTTTCATTATTTTGATTACTTTGCAAATATTTTCTCGGATTTTTTATTACTTTCATTATTCTTCAATTAATTTTTTAGATTTTTAAAGTATTTTTCTCAAGTTTAAATAATTTTCTTCAATTTTAAATTATCGTCTGGGCTACTGCAATACCGCGAATCTACATATTTCCATAAGAGTTATTTCTAGTGCAATTTGCCATGCAACAAAGTCCTTATGGTAATATGTAGATTCGCGATATTGCAGTAGCCCCGACGTTATTATTGTTATCATTTTGCAATCAATTTCTTCAAATTTTAGTTATTCTCAAATTTCATTCCTCAATTAAATTCATAAATTTTCAATTATTTATCTCATTTTTCAATTGTTTTTTTCAATTTTTATTTTCTTTTATATTTTTGCAATTATTTTCTCCACCTTTTAATTAGACATATATTAATTATTTTTCAATAAATTTCCAAAATTTCACTTAGTATCTCAAATTTAAGTAGTTATTGCATCCACTTTTTAATGTTTTAATCATTCTTCAATTTTTTTTCTAAAATTTTAAATACTTCGTCAAGTTTTAATTTTTTTTTTTTCATTTGCATTATTTTTATAATTTTTATATTATTTTGAATCTTTGTTGATTAATTCCGAAAATTTCAATAATATATCTGAAATTTTCATTTTCTTTAATAAATTTTTGATTATTTCTATAATGTTGTAATTATTTTCCTAAATATAAAATTCTTGAAATCATTTTGTTATACTTTTACTTAACAAATATTCTATATTTTTTAAAATTATTTTTTTATCATTGCAATTAATATCTAGGTATAAATTTAAACTATTTTTATCATTTTTCAAAAATTTTCTTCAATGATTCTCATTATTTTTCAATTTTTTCCCTAATTTTTAAATTCCAAATTTCTGCAAGTTTCAATAATTTTCTTTAACTTTTTCAAATAAAACTTTTTCAGTTTAAATTATTTCCTTCAATATTAAATGAGTTTTGTTATTTATTAATAACTTTTAATTTCTTTTGTCAATTTTCAATTATTTTTACAAATTATGAGTTTTTTCTTTCTATTTTTCAAGGATTTCAATGATGTTCTTGGATTCTGATTCACTTTCTTTTACATCAAATAAATTTTGTAACTTTCTCAATTTGTGTTCTTAAATTTCCATAATTAACTTTAGATCTAATTATTTTTATCCTTTTTCAAGTAGTCTTGTTTATATCAAATATATTCTGTAATTTTTTAAATTATTTTTTTACCAATTGTTATTAAATTCTTTAATTTTCAATTATTTTTATCATTTTTAAATTAGTTTTTGTCATTTTTTATTATTTTTTAATAAGTTCTCCAACTTTTTTTTAATATTTATCTCTAATCTCAGTTATTTTTTCAATTCACTTTTATTTTTATTATTCTGCAATAATTTTTTTTATTGTAACTATATGTTGTAATTTTTTCAATTATCTTTAACAAACTAAAATTATTGTTTTCAATTTTTCATTATTTTTATTACTTTGCAAATATTTTCTCGGATTTTTTATTACTTTCATTATTCTTCAATTAATTTCCTAGATTTTAAAATATTTTTCTCAAATTTTAATAATCTTCTTCAATTTTCAATTATTATTGTTTTCATTTGCAATCAATTTCTTCAAATTTTAGTTATTCTCAAATTTCATTCTTCAATTAAATTCCTAAATTTTCAATTATTTATCTCATTTTTCAATTATTTTTCTCAAATTTCAATCAAGTTCGTCAATTTTTAATTTTTTTTTTAATTTGTAATGATTTTCACAAATTTTATATTATTATGATTATTTGTTTATTAATTCCGTAAATTAATTACGATAATTAAGAAACTCTTTAATTTAATATTGTTTTACAAGTCTCTGCCCCTGATTACACATATTTTTTAACTTCTATTTTTCTAAGGATTATAGAGAGGGGGGGGGGCGCCAAAATATTTATCTCGCACCGGGCGCGAAAAAACTATGTTACGGCTCTGCCAATTCTTAAGTTATTTCTTTTAAATTAGTACCTAGCAATGTGCCGTTTCCGAAATTTATAATTTTTGAAACTTTCAGTTGAAAGTTTCAATGAAAAATTTCAAATTAATTGAAACTTATGAAACTTTAGCCATAACGTCTAAATTTTTAAAGTTAATAGTTTAAAAATGATTTAGTTACGTTTCGAATTAGTCTTTTTAACTGTAAAAATCAAATTTCAATGCAAATAATTTTTGAAAATGATTTTATTTCACGAAATAGAGGTTGGGACCTTCTGCGCAAACTCAGTACTCTTACTATGGCGCTAAAATTTAAATTTGCATAATATTGGTTAATAATTATTCAAGTTAATTCTAATATTTCTAAGTAAGTGCATGATTAAACTATTCTAAATGTTTTAATTTTAATGTTTTATTTCTAAAAAAATTTATTTCCTTAATTTTAATTGTTATAACATTATTTTTCCTTTATTTTTAATTAATAAACTAAGATCTTCTTTAAATTAAATATAATATAATATAATAAATATAAATATAAAATATAACTTGATATTAATATTTGGCGAAGGCAAATTGCTTTATTTTGAAAAATTATATTTTTAATTTTTGTTTTCAAAAAGGTTAATTTTGGGAATAAAATAGTAAACAAAGCAATTTCACATTGTTCATTCAAATTAAACATTATAAATTTAAAAATATTACCAATATTTTCAGAAGTAGAAATATTTCGAATTATATTATTTTCTTAAAATAAAGTATTTTAGTAAAATTTAAATCATTTAAATTAAGGATCAGTTAATTAATCAGCTAAATAAAGAAAACCATAAATTGTTTATTTTTCAAAAAAATAATTGCATTCAAACAATAAATAATAATAATAATTTGCAGGTTCATTCCCGGATTTTTTAAATTATTTTTTCACTCATAAAAGTTGTTTTAAAATTTAAATTCAATTTCTCAATTGTAAGACTATTTCTTTTAATTCTCCACTATTTCCTTCAAATTTCAATTCCATTTTTTAATTATTTTCTTTATTATTAAAAATTTATTGACTTTTTTCAATTATTTTTCCGAGTACCAATAAATTTTTTTGATTTTATTTTCTTCTACATTCAATAATTATTGTGCTTTTTCAATTTTTAGTTTTATTCTTAAAATTTCAATTCCTTTTTGCAATTTTTTATTATTTTCTTAATTTTTCAATTTTTTTTCCTCTTTTTTAAATTATTTTTTTCAATTTTCAATCTAGTTGTTCAATGTTCAATTACTTCCAACAATTATTCCTATAATTTTCATATTTTTCAAATTATTTTGTTTAAATTTAATATTAATTGTTTATTTTTTAAAATTATATTTTTTTAATTGTGAATTAATTCACTTTCCAACTAATTCTTACAATTATTATTTATTATGTATTTTTTGCTCAGTTTTGTATTAATCTAGCCATTGTTGGAATTTTATTCTGAATTTGAATTTTTTTTTCTTTCGTTTATATTTTTTTTTCAATTATTTTAATTATTTTTTCAAGTTTCAATTCAATTCTTAAATTTTCAATTTATTTCTTGAAGTTTTTATTATTTTCTTCGTTTTTCAATTATTTTCTTTAATTTCAATTATTTAGGATTTTTAAAACAGTTTTTCAATTTGCAATTATTTCCAACAGTTATTTCTATAATTTTCTTTTTTTTTTTTAATTTTTTTGTTTAACTTTAATATTTTTTGTTTAATTTTTTAAATTATTCTTTTTAAATTGTGTAATTATCTCGACATTTTTCGAGTTTTGTTTTCAATTTTAAATTAGTTTCGTTTTTTTCAGTTTTTATCTTAAATTTTGTAATTGTTGTTCTAATTTTCATTATTTGATTTGCAAAAATTTTTAGTTAAATTTAATCTTAAATTCTTTAAATTTCTTTTACATTTCTTTAAAAAAAGGAGAAAAACTTTTTTCATAAAAAAGTGCCTCAAAAAATAGTGAAGAATAAGTTTTTCTAGAAGAATTGTATTCATTCAATTCTTATAATAAATATTTTTGTGCAAATTAAAATGGAAATATCTCGCACAAAAGAGTAATTTTTTTAATTTTTACGTTCTCACTTTTAAGATAAAATCTTCTGGGAAAATTGTCTACTTTAATTTTAATAATTTACAAATTTGATAAATTTCATGAAAAGTTTCATCGATCATAAGTTTCATGATTTGAAACTTTCAAAACGAAATTTTCAAAATGAAACTTTCAACGGCACATTGCTATTAGTACCACGAAAATTTTATTTAGAGGTTAGAAATAGGATTAACAGGTTTAAGCAGATAATTTTGATGATGGCAAATTCAAATAATATAAGTTCTATAAAAAAGGTATTAAATAGACAAAAATCTGAAACTTACAGTGAATAATGAAGAAAAAGGTTATGTTAGTTAGAAATAAAAATACAGTAAAAATTGTGATAAAATGCAATTTGGGAACTTGATTTTCGGTCATTCAACATTTTAGATGAAATGATATATTTGATGAATATTCACGTGTAACCAAGAAAATAAAAATGGAAAGTGTCCTTGGCTGAAACTGAGTGAAATGGAGGTTATTTTGAAAACATTTGGCGATATTTGCATTAACGGGAAGTACGCGCGATTTCCGCGGCAGGGCACCCCTACAATCAGCGCGTGCGTGTGCTATTATCGCAGAAGGTAGACGAAGACAGATAAAAAGGAGCGTCACACATGCGTGAACAATGCCTACATATATACATATTTTTATTGCCTTTGACTCCTATCCAGAGGCAAGGGAGGTCGTCACGCAACGTTTCCTTTCACGGGGTGACAGCAGGCATGCCAGGTCCATGTCAGTACCCCCGCATGTTGCTATCATTCGGATACACGCATGGCAGGTGTGGGAAATGACGTCATGCACCTCGGCCCCTTCAAAAAATTCACTGCAATTCACAATTGAGTCTTTGGCGGAAATCATTTATTTCCTACACATTTTTCCTCCCGTATATTATAAGGAAATAAAACTTACAACAAAACATTTTTAAAATATATATGCCGCCTGTCAAACTGGTCACTTCCAGATTTACAGTGAAGAAGATGAATACTTTTTTTTTTTTTTAAAAAAAGCAGGTTTTACTAAAGAACATATAATGGAAGATTTTGTGAAAAGATATCAGAGCTGTAACTTAGGTTTTTCGCGCCCGGTGCGAGATAAATATTTTGGCACCCCATTGGCGGATCCAGGGGGGGCTACGGGTGCTTCCCCCCCCCCAAAGCCTCATATTTAACAATGAAAGTGAGAGTCTTTTGTCTTCTCCAACTTTTTTTTAATATTTATCTCTAATCTCAGTTATTTTTTCAATTCACTTTTATTTTTATTATTTTGCAATAATTTTTTTTATTGTAACTATATGTTGTAATTTTTTCAATTATCTTTAACAAACTAAAATTATTGTTTTCAATTTTTCATTATTTTTATTACTTTGCAAATATTTTCTCGGATTTTTTATTACTTTATTTTAAAATATTTTTCTCAAATTTTAATAATCTTCTTCAATTTTCAATTATTATTGTTTTCATTTGCAATCAATTTCTTCAAATTTTAGTTATTCTCAAATTTCATTCTTCAATTAAATTCCTAAATTTTCAATTATTTATCTCATTTTTCAATTATTTTTCTCAAATTTCAATCAAGTTCGTCAATTTTTAATTTTTTTTTTTAATTTGTAATGATTTTCACAAATTTTATATTATTATGATTATTTGTTTATTAATTCCGAAAATTAATTACGATAATTAAGAAACTTTTTAATTTAATATTGTTTTACAAGTCTCTGCCCCTGATTATACATATCTTTTAACTTCTATTTTTCTAAGGATTATAGAGGAGGGGGGGGGGGCGCCAAAATATTTATCTCGCACCGGGCGCGAAAAAACTATGTTACGGCTCTGCCAATTCTTAAGTTATTTCTTTTAAATTAGTACCACGAAAATTTTATTTAGAGGTTAGAAATAGGATTAACAGGTTTAAGCAGATAATTTTGATGATCGCAAATTCAAATAATAAGTTCTATAAAAAAAGGTATTAAAGGTATATTATAAGGAAATAAAACTTACAACAAAACATTTTTAAAATATATATGCCGCCTGTCAAACTGGTCACTTCCAGATTTACAGTGAAGAAGATGAATACTTTTTTTTTTTTTAAAAAAGCAGGTTTTACTAAAGAACATATAATGGAAGATTTTGTGAAAAGATATCAGAGCTGTAACTTAGGTTTTTCGCGCCCGGTGCGAGATAAATATTTTGGCACCCCATTGGCGGATCCAGGGGGGGCTACGGGTACTTGTCCCCCCCCCCCAAAAAAAAGCCTCATATTTAACAATGAGAGTGAGAGAGATAGCACTATAGTGCTATCTCTTTCTCTCTTATGCAATACCCCCTCCAAAAACCTTGTCTGGATCCGCCACTGTGGCACCCCCCCCCCTGTATTCCTTAGAAACCAGTTGAGGAAGGGGGCAAAAGAGAAATAAAACGGTATTAAATTAAGGTATTTCTCCGATGGGCAGTCCCAACCAAAAGTTAGTATTTCAGTTAATAACGATTATTAATTAATATAATTTATTTCTTAACTTATTATTGACTATCAATAGTTGATCAGATATCGGCCAATCGTTTTTTAATAAGAATGTTTTAAAAATTAACAAAAGTTGCTAAATTTTCACCGTTTTTTAAAGATACCTTTTTCACAATTCTATATATTTTCTTACCATTTTTAAGAAATGGTACAATTTAGGTCAATAATAGCTTATTTTCTTGAGAAAAACAAACTGTACAACTTCACCTCGTCAGATTTTTAAAAAAGTGGATCATTTTTTAAATAAAGCGATTTGTTGATAAATATTTAGAAAAATTTAGAAACATTTTTATAAACAAATTGATGTATTTAAAAAATTATCCATTTTTTCAAAAATCTGACGAGGTGAAGTTGTAGAGTCTGTTTTTCTTAAGAAAATAAGCTATTTTTGACCTAAATTTTACCATTTTTTAAAAAATGGTAAGAAAAGATATAGAATTGTGAAAAAGGTATCTTTAAAAAACGGTGAAAATTTAGCAACTTTTGGTAATTTTTGAAACATTCTTATTGAAAAACGATTGGCCGATATCTGATCAACTATTCATAGTCAATAATAAGTAAAGAAATAAATTTTATTAATTAATAATCGCTATTAACTGAAATACTAACTTTTGGCAGGGACTCCCCATCGGAGAAATACCTTAAAGAGTTTCTTCATTATCGTAATTATTGTAATGCAAAAGTTGACAATTTATTTCATTTTGAGTAAATTTTCGGAATTAATAAACAAATAATCAAAATTATATAAAATTTGTGAAAATCATTACAAATTAAAAAAAAATTAAAAATTGACGAACTTGATTGAAATTTGAGAAAAGTAATTGACTATTGATTAAAACTTTAAAAAGTGTATACAATAACTTAGATTTGACATAATAAATGAAAATTTTTGATATAAATTAAAAAAAAGTATATCTAATTAAAAGGTGGCCAAAATAAATGCAAAAAGATAAAAGAAAATTAAAAAAATTAATTGAAAAATGAGATAAATAATTGAAAATTTAGGAATTCAATTAAAGATTGGACTTTGAGAATAACTAAAATTTAGGGCAATTGATTGCAAATGATAACAATAATAATTGAAAATAGAAGAAAATTATTATTATTTGAGAAAAATATTTTAAAATCTAGGAAATTAATTGAAAAATAATTAAAGTAATAAAAACTCCAAGAAAATATTTGCAAAGTAGTAAAAATAAGAAAAATTGAAGAGAATAATTTTAGTTTGAAAAAAATAATTAAAAAAATTAAAACATATAGTTATAATAAAAGAAAATTATTGCAGAATAATAAAAATAATTGTGAATTGAAAAAATAATTGAGATTAGCGATAAATAATAAAAAAAATTTAGAGAATTTATTAAAAAATAATTCAAAATGACAAAAACTAATTTAAAAATGATAAGAATAATTGAAAATTGAAGAATTTAATAAAAATTTGTAAAAAAATAATTGTAAAAATTACAGAATTCAGAATATATATGTGATAAACAAGACTACTAGAAAAAGGATAAAAATAATTGGAAACTAAAGTTAATTATGGAAATGTAAGAACACAAATCGAGAAAATTACAAAATTTATTTGATGTAAAAGAAAGTGATTCAAAATCCAAGAAAGTCATTGAAATACTTGAAAAATGTAAAAAAAAATTATATTTTGTAAAAATAATTGAAAAATGACAAAAGAAATTGAAAGTGAATTAATAAATAATAAAAATAATTTGATATTGAAGGAAATAATTTAAACTGAAAAAGTTTTATTTGAAAAAGTTAAAGAAAATAATTGAAACTTGCAGAAATTTGGAATTTAAAAATTAGGGGAAAAATTAAAAAATTATGAGAATCATTGAAGAAAATTTTTGAAAAATGATAATAATGGTTGAAATTTGTAGATATTAATTGCAATCATAAAAAAATAATTTTAAAATATACAATATATTTGTAAAGTAAGAGTATTACAAAATGATTTCAAGAATTTTAAATTCAGGAAAATAATTACAACATTATAGAAATAATCAAAAAATTATTAAAGAAAATGGAAATTTCAGATATATTATTGAAATTTTCAGAATTAATCAACAAAAATTCAAAATAATATAAAAATTGTGAAAATAATGCAAATGAAAAAAAAAATAATTAAAAATTGACGAAGTATTTGAAATTTAAGAAAAAAAATTGAAGAATGATTAAAACATTAAAAAGTGGATGCATTAACTGAAATTTGAGATACTAAGTAAAATTTTGGGGAATTTATTAAAGAATAATTAATATATCTAATTAAAAGTTGGAGAAAATAATTGCAAAAATATAAAAGAAAATAAAAATGGAAAAAATTAAGATAAATAATTGAAATTTTGGGAATTTAATTGAGGAATAAAATTTGAGAATAACTAAAATTTGAAGGAATTGATTGCAAAAGGATAACAGTAATAATGAAAAATGGAAGACAATAATTTTAGTTTTTTAAAAATAATTAAAAAAATCACAACATATAGTTATAAATAATAAAAGAAAATTAATGCAGAATGATGAAAATAATTGTAAATTGAAAAAATAACTAGAATTTGAGATAAATAATAAACAAAATTCGAAGATAAATCAAAAAAATAATTTAAAAAGACAAAAATTAATTGAAAAATAAATTTTATAAAAAAATAATTGATAGAAATAATTGTTAGTTGAAGAAAATATTAAAAATTTGTAAAAAATAATTGAAAGAATTACAGAATATATCTGAGATAATAAGACTACAATTACAACTATAGGTATATTATAATTCTTCGAACTTCAATTAATTTGAAACTTCATTGATTACAAATTTAATTAATCCTTGCTTTGAGAATAATAAATTTAAAATTATTTAAAAATTTCTTGAACTTTTAACAATTCTTTTCTATTATGATTTTAATTATTTGCTACAATTTTCATTTATTTTTATCATTATTTAAAATTTTTCTTTTAATTCTAATTATTTTCATTATTTTTTAATTTTCCCCCTAAATTATAAATTCAATTTCCGCAAATTTCAAATATTTTCTTTAATTTTTTCAAATAAATTGATTGATTAACTTTTTACTTAAAAACTAAATTAGGAATTAGGAAGGTCTCTCTGATCCGAGTTTGTTTGAATTTTGACTAAAAATTAATTTTTAAAAGTTCGCTACTTTTTGAAATTTTTCCAAAATTTATACAAATTTCGCCCAGAGAAACCTTCCTAATGATATTTGACAAAATTCTATCAAATTTCGTGACAAAATATTCAATACTTTAATAGAAAAATTACGGGCAAATTTCGCCCCTATACCAATGACGTCATAATCATAATAATTACATGCCCTTAATAAACATTATCTCAAAGATAACCTTTTAAAAAAACTTAAAAAACTAAACTTTTGTCATTTTGAATTGTGTAATATACAAATTCTAGACAAACTAATTTTTGTCGTCGGTTTTTAAATATAAACAATGAAAATAAAATAATTTATGTTACACTATCTTACAGTATGTAAATCAAACTAAAGAATTCATATAGGAATTATTCAAATTTGATGATTTAATAGGTCACTAGCTGCGGTCAATTAAAGCTATGATATATATTTAGAGCAAATTGTTGGAGTATAGTGGATTTCTTTTTGACTTGTTGGAGCAAAAATACAGAAATTCATGGTTCTTTTTTAAAAAACAATCTGCTATTTTAATTTTTTACCTCTAAAATTTGATTCTATTCATTTAAGGGTAGTTTTTCGATTTTTAACAAAAACATAGGGTGATGAAGGTGTTTTAACTTTTTTTTTTTAGTTGTTGGAGCAAAAATACAAAAATGTATGGTTTTGTTTTAAAGAACAATTTGTTATTCCATTTTTTTACTTCTTAAGTTTGATTATGTCCATTTAAGGTTATTTTTTTAGATAGAATAGGTAAATAGATATCAAATTAGTTATTTCTTATTAATCCAGATTTAGAGAATACGAAACAATTTATTTCTCCAAGTTTTAAAAGTTTTTATTCTACTTTATAAGACCTCTTTTAAAAGCATTGAATCTTCATTAAGCTCAAGTTGAAAGAGTGTTTTAATGAGACTTTTGTAAATGCATTTTTTATCGATCATTTACCGTTTCATAACGAGGTGGAATGAGTTCAACAAAAGTGAGTTTCCGGTTCTGACACATTTCTGAAAATTTGACACCTCCACTAATAAAGTTCCAGAAGTTGTAGCTCAACTATCAACCAAAGGCACGCAAAGCTTTTCATAGACAAATCGATTGTTAACAAAAAAATGAAATGACAGTGACTAATAATTGAATGAATTTATATTGTTGAAAATTTTACAAATGAAAGCAGTTTAGATGAAATCAAAGCGATGTGTAAAGAATAAAACGCAATGGGATATATTATTGGGTCAAATGATAATTTCTTTCAGCTGAAGATGTAAAAATACCTTAAGGGGGTAATGAAATTCAGTAATAAGATCGCATTTTAAAAATGAGGTGTACGAGTTAGGAGCGTGGCCGACACAGTTGCTTGTTAAGGAGAGCGATTGTTCTACAAAGTACTAGCGTGTCTGAATTTTAACCAAAGATAAGTGTCAAATCATTTGAATTATTTACAGTTTTGATCAGACTTGAAACTGTTGTTCTTGTTAAATTAATTCAATCCAAAGTCAATTTAGTAATAACTTATTAACAAGAACGCTATTTATGTAAATGAAGAAAATAAAAAGTGCATGAAGAAGAAATAAATACCTTATTATAGAAGAAAATTAAAATAATTGAAATGTTTGGTTGTTTCTGAATTTTGAAGGCTCGTCAAGATAGACCTAATGTATAACTTAGTTTTTTTTTCTCTTTTTTTCTGTTCCAGTTTTAATGATATTTAATTTTTCCCAATAAAAAGACATAAAAAAACGAATTTCTGATTAGTTTATAAAAACTAATTATTAGAGGAGATCGCTGTAAGTTGGACGTAGTTTTGTTCTTTCCTTATAACTTTTTATTAAAAAAAGATTTCGACAAGTTTAAGATTTTTTTTTAAGTCAAAGAACATACCTATGCTTCTATGTAGACAGTTTATTCGATTTTTGAGAAAATAAAAAAATATAGCCGGTTTTCTATTTATGAAATTTTTGCATCTTTTTTTTTTCATCGCTGCGAGTTGGACATTCTAAAAAAATCTTATAAAAAAACGTTAAAAAAATAGGTAATATCAACAGTATATAAAAATTTATGCAATATTTTAGGGCAATGTAAACTTTTAATGTATTTTATTTTTATAAATCCACGAAATTGCAAACAAATTTATATAATATAATTACTGGTGATTCCTCGATTATTTTTAAAAAATGCCAACAAGAGTGAAGTTTGAACAGATAAAAAATTAAAGTTTTTTGTAAAACTAACAAAAATAGTACGAAAAAATTTTAAATAAAACTACTTTTACAATTTTTTATACACATGCGTTCTTAGATAATTCAAATACGTAGAATTGTAATTCCCTGTTGCAGAGAATGCTCCTGCTACATTTCATGGAACAATAAACAGGATTTTATCTGAACTAAAAGGGGCAAATTTATTTGTCTATATGTAAATGAGATTGTAATTTTCAGTGTTGCTGGGATACTTAAAATTGTAACAATTAGGTTTGTAAAAACAAACGTGAGTTTCATAATAAAACACACAATCGTTACCTTTCACGAAACTTGACATTGAAAAACCGGGAAAAATGTACTGAAATAAAATTTTTTTCAAATAAATAATTATTACAAAAAGGTTATTAAAATACACTTACTTTAATTAAAAATACAGATAATTAATTAACGACGATTAAACTGTAAATATAATAAATAACATCTTTTGTAATTTTGTAAATTAAAAATAGCAAAGTGCAGAATAATAATTTCAGGCTAGATTCAGTAATTAAAGAGGAATGATGTTTAAAAAAGGGAAGAATATGGTGATTATATTATTGAGAAAAAGGAGCAAAACACGTGTATAAAATTCTTTGTAGTATTTAATTAGCAGCAAATAATATGAGTACTTTCTACTTTACTTTAGATTTTCTCAGGCATTAAAAGTGTGAAGAGAGATATTTGTGTCCAAATAAGGCCATTGAGAAATTTTTTTTCATTTGCTGAAATTTGCAAAAAATCTGAAATATAATTTGCAATCTCACACGGTTATCTGGTTTCCGGGCGTCGGCCTTGCCAACCACTGACCACGGCCGACGAGCGGATGTGCTCGTTCACAATATAGGTACCGCCGAAGAAAACCACCACCATCACAATCATTATAACCGCGAAAGAGCGACTAAAGTTTAATGAGCATCGACCAAGTAGTTCGACGAACCGCGCACTTGTAATATACCCGCACGCAACGGCCCTTCTGTATCATAAAGGTTAAATGTTAACGGGAAAAAAGTGTTAAATGCTAAATCTCAATCTAAGCTAATTCAAATATTTTTATTCTAGGGCGCTTCGCCCCCTGCGCTTGTCTCACCGCAAACTTCCTTTCCATAAATTTTATAAAGTTTAACAAATAATATTGTTTTACGCAGTTGATTTAATTGGCAGTAAACAAATTTTAAAACAATTTTTACATTATTATTTTCTTTTTTGAGAAAAGGACTTTTGATCTATAGGAGCAAATTGTGAAGGTCTTTTTTGAATAACATAAAAAACACTACAAAGAGTTTATTCACGACGCACAGTGGTCAAAAATGCTCTTTCTTGTGTCAAAATCAAAGAACTTTCAAAAGAAGTGATTAATTTTAATTAATTCAACGGGAACCAAAAGATTTTTTTCTACAAAATTCAGGAAAAATATGGAAAAAGTACAAAAAAATTTCTAACCTTTTAAAAATCGCGTTAAAGTTGAGTTTTCTCACGAAAAATATCATTTTTTGCCTGCACAGCCAAGAAAAATGTCATTAATAACTAAAACTAGGTGTGAATTCTGTCCATTTCATAGACACTTCGCTTCCAAGGAAGCAAGATAATTTGCTTCCTCATAAAGGAAGCAATAAATTTATTTATAATATAGAAAATAATAATTTAATTTTAAATTAATTATTATTTATTTTTATGCAAAAAAGTAATAATAATAAAATAATAATAAATCAATACATATATTTTTTTTCTATCTTCCAAAACTTTATTTATTTATTTATTATAACCAAATTTGTGTAATATATAGAATAATTAATATAAAATTTTTTTTTTTTTATCTAATAACAATCTTATTAAAATTAATTCTGATTAAATAATCTCTTTTAACGTCTAAATCTATGCGGTATTGAAAATACATAACCTGTTTTCTGTTTTTGAAAAATGAATTAAGTATTAAGTATATATATGAAATAAATTAATTTTAAAAGAATTACTAAATTAGCTATTAGGGTTAAAATTTTTTTAACCCTAATAACCCTAAAAATCATGAATTATTACGTGGGTTTTTAGTCAATTATTTTTAGTCAATTCGTTTTGAGACAAGGAATATGATTCTTTTGATTCATTTGTTTGAATTTTTAGCAAGAAATTTTTTTTTGGCAAAACACGAGATTTTTCAATAAAAAAAAATTAAAAATTATGAATTAATACGTGAGTTTTTAATCAAATATAAAAGTTATATAGGTCACTCGATTTGTTTTGAGACAAGGAATATGATTTTTTAATTCGTTTGGTTGAATTTTTAGCATGAAAAAAATTTTTTTTTAAAAATATTTCCAAAAACGAGATTTTTTGATGAAAAAAACTGAAAAATCATTAATTATTACCTGAGTTTTTGGTCAATTATATACTTTATATAGGTCAATCGATTCGTTTTGTAACAAGGAATATGATTTTTTCATTCATTTGTCATCCAAATTTTATTAAAATCCGTTGAAGCGTTCTCGAGATATCCTGGCGACAAAAAATTTACCACATACACACACATACACACATGCACATTGCACACATACACACACACACACACACACAAATCCGGACATTTTCTCAGGAATGAAAATTTGAACTTTTCAGATGAAACCACTGCAAAAACAGGTGTCTTAAATTGTTCAAAAATGGCTTAAAATAAGACATTTTTCGTGTCTTAGACACCAAAAGTATCTTAATTTAAGACATTTTTGGCCAATTTAAGACACCATGTTTTTGCAGTGACTGAGTCGATTTACACTATTTTTGGAAAATCGAAAATCTTAACGATCACAACGCTTCCTCTATGAGGAAGCAATATTAATAAAACTTGAAGATTTCGTAATACTGATTAGAACCTGAAGTTAACATTGCACATTCAAAATGGCGGATTCATTATGGCAGACAAAATGTAAAAAGTTTTTGGATTTTCTTGAAACTTTCTATCTACAGGTTTTTTCGGTCGCTGATTACGAATCTGATGTCAGTTTTTAAAAATTTTAAATGGCGGATCCAATATGGCGGACAAAATATATAAAATTTATTCGGATTCTCTTGAAACTTGCTATCTAAAGGTTTTCTGGGTTGCTGATTACGAATCTGATGTCAGTTTTTAAAAATTTTAAATGGCGGATCCAATATGGAGGACAAAATATTAAAAATTTATTCGAATTTTCTTGAAACTTGCTATCGAAAGGTTTTTATGGTCACCGACTAAAAATGTGACATCAGTTTTCAAAAATTCAAAATTGCATATCCAGTGTAGCGAAAATGAAATTTAAAATCAATAAAATTCGTTTGAAACTATACAATTTATTGCAGTTATTATTACTTTCAAATTTAAAACATTTAACATCATTAAAACTAAATTGCATCAAACATTTTAAATATTTAAAAACTAAGATCAAATTCGTAATCGGCAACCTAAAAAACCTCTCGACTTCAAATATCAATGAAATTCAAAAAAATTTGGAATATTACATCCGCCATATTGGATCCGCCACTTTGAAATTTTGAAAACTGATGGCAGATTCGTAATCGGCGACCCAAAAAACCTTTAGATAGCAAGTTTCAAGAAAATCTGAATAAATTTGTAATATTTCGTCCGTCATATTGGATCCGTCATTTTGGAATTTTAAAAACTGACATCAGATTCGTAATCTGCGACCCAAAAAACCTTTAGATAGCAAGTTTCAAGAAAATCTGAATAAATTTTTAATATTTTGCCCGCCATATTGGTTCTTTCATTTTGACTTTTTAAAAACTGACATCAGATTCGCAATCAGCGACCTCAAAAACTTTTAGATAGCAAGTTTTAAGAAAATCAGAAAACTTGTTCCATTTTGTCCTTTATATTGAATCCGACATTTTGAATGTGCAATGTTAACTTTAAGTTTTAATCAGTATGAGTAAATCTTTAAGTTTTATTAATTATTTAGTTATTAATGACATTTTTCTTGACTGTGCAGGCAAAAAATGATATTTTTCATAGAAAAAGTCAACTTTATCGCAATTTTTAATAGGTTAGAATTTTTTTTTTCACTTTTTCCATATTTTTCTTGTGTTTTGTAAGAAATAATCTTTTGGTTCCCGTTAGATTTATTAAAACTAATCACTTCTATGAAAAGTTCTTTGATTTTGACACAAAAAACAGCATTTTTGACCACTGTGAGACGTTTCGTCAACATTTCGTTGACCACTTCAGACTGTAAAACACAATGAATTTTTTAAATAATTTTTAGCACGAACAACACAAATTTTTCGTCCTACTTTTTATTAACGAAAAGGTTCATTGCCTCAAAACGGAAGTCACAGTTTTTTTAAAAATATAAATAAATAAGTAAACAGATAAAATTAACATCACGAAATCGTGACTTTGTCGAATTGAAAATTTTTTTACATCCGTTCATGTCCAAAGCAAAGGACAAACTGTTAATCGAAGTAAATGTGTACGTACAGATTCTAATTATAATAACATTGGTGAAACAAAACAAACAATTAACGTATAATTAGCAAGTAAATTAATATTGATATTTAAGAAATGGAGAAATTTTTCCGCAAAAGTAATTTACAGGTTTTATTCAAATTATTAAAATTTTCTTTTTTATTTATGCTATTGGAGTCATGATTAATAAATATCATTTCGGAAAGGGTACGCTTCCTCCAATCGCGTTCTACATCTACAATTTTAACATTATCAAAATCGAATTCGTGATTATTGCTGATACAATGTGAATTAATAACGCAGTTTACATTTGTATTTCTTTTTGTAATGTGTTCAGGTATACGGTTTCGGAGGGTTCTCTTTGTTTCTCCATAATATACAACGTTACAACTTTTGCATGAAACTTTATATACAACTCCACACTTATTCCACTTGTCTAATCAATCTTTACCTAATTTGACAATATTGTTTAATGATTTTTCAACCTTAGGAATGGAACAAATATTGTAATTTTTTAATTTATGTTTACATTTAGGGTAAAATTTATTATTTTTGTAAGGGTTTGTAAGGGTACAACATGTTTTTCAAATTAGTTTGTTCCATGTTATTATTTTTCTTTTTGAATCTAATAAAATTAAGTCTCTCAGTAATACAGTCATTAACAAACTTTAAAGGATAATTGTTATTAATTAATAATCTCTTAGAGATTATGTTAAAAACAATATTCTTTTTTTGATTAATAGGATGATTAGATAAAAAATTCAACATTCTACCAAAAGAAATTGGTTTTCGATACCAATCGGTGATGAGTCTATTATTTTTTCTTTTTAGTGTCAAATCAAGAAAACTTATTTTATTGTTTATTTCAACTTCATAAGTGAATTATGTAACTTTTTGTGGTATGAGTTAAACACGGCCACAACTATTTCAACGAAATCTTTGTGAATACAGAGAATGGTGTCATCGACATATCGAAAATAAAAAAGAATGTTACAATTGTATTTTTGTCTTAAGGTAGTTAAGCAACTTGTTTCCAAATCATCCATGCAAATATTTGCAAAGAAGGATGAAATGGGTGAACACATTGGGGTCCCATGTATTTGATGATAAAACTTATTAATAAAATTGAAAATAGGTATTATTAAATAAAAATTTTGTAATATCAATTATTTTGGTATATGGTATGTCACATTTATTACTAATTTCATGGTATCTTTTATCCAAGCTTTCTATTACTAGTTCACAAGGAACATTTGTAAATAAAGAGCTTACATCAAGTGACATAAGAACATAATCTTTTGGAGTGTTGTATTTTTTAATTTTTTCTTTAAGTTCAAGGCCATTATTATTTAAACAATAATATTAAATTTATAGTGCAAAAATCGTAGTGAAGCCATTTGGCCTCATGTAAATATTTATTGTAAAAAATTTCTGAATGGTTAGTTATAAACAGTTTTAGTAAACTCACATCAAGTATGTTAATAGATCCCTTCTTAAAAAAATCGATGAAAGTATGAAATAATTTTGGCTCTAAATTTTTATTTTCACTAATTCAAATTTAAATGTAAAACTCAGTCTGACGTATTTTAGACAATTTTACATAATTTCCTGGAAATTTCTACCGTTATATAAAAAGTGTCTTGAGATTGGAAAGTACAATTGATGGAACTTCATTAAAATGATTTTTAGCCAGCAGCGATTTCGAACAAAAAGCGTACAAATGAGAGAAAAGGGATAAAAACATATTGCCATCATTAGCTTGATTTGACAGAAAACACAAGAGAAATTTAGAATCAATGTTAACTCAAGATCGATATGGTATAGCAAGTTTTTTAGCGATTAGAAAAGAACTGGAAAGTAGATCAGTAAAGAGAATAAAGAACACCTAAGATATCAGTGGAATCAGTGTAAATAAAATCCTATCAACAAAACTTGCTTTCGATTTGAAAATGGTTCTTAAAAACTGGAAAGAATATCTTTTAATCAAATTAGTCCAAGTGGTTTGGATGTGTGAGTGACCAGGTGCCACAACATGGGTATTATATAGGGATCTTCCGGCTCGCTTTCACTCATTCTTCTCGTGTAATTATTTTCGTGGTCAGTGAGCGACACTCTTGACATTGCACGACATACTACTTCCTTAAGAGAAAGCTTTGTGGCAAAGAACACACTTAAATGAGACTTTTGTCTAGTTTTAGTCAGTAACTAACTCCTCTCTTTTACACTACTAATTGCATTGATTATTATCAGTCAAATTTAATAATAGATAGGTACTAATCTAGATCTTTGTGACTCCGGGAATTTTTTCTGCTTTTTGTAGTAGGTTCACAAGTTGAAGGAAACTTTTTTTTTTACTTTCTTACAGAAAGTTGCAGAAAATCTAACATTGAAATAGAAATAATCATTTCTTTATAAAACAAAGAATTTGTTTACAATTTTCTGAAATGAATTTCAGGGGCGGGGACTTGTTTATGGTACGTCTGCAAATTCCATAGAGCAAAAAAAATCACCCTGTGGAATTCCATATGGCAAAATTACAGACAAAAAATAAATTTTAGTCAAAAAAGACAGAAAATTCACTTCCAAATTGTATTGAAGAAAAACAAATTCGATCCTAGGAAGGTAAAAAATACAAAAAACAGAATTTCTTCCTCTTTTTTTATTTTATTGAATCAAGCAACGTTTCAATGACTGGTGTGCCATCCTCATCAGGCTAATTTTTTTTTTTTTTTATAAAAATATAAATATACACTAATTAAAAACAGTACTAACAAACTAATCACAATAAATAAATTAATTAATTAAAAGTTTTTTACCTAAAGTACAATAAAATTACATGATTTTAGTCAACTAATTAACATAAAATATTCAAATTGAAAAATTGTCGTCAATGCGGTAGGAGCATCATGTCAAAACTGATTACGAAGAAAGAAAATTAATTGTACGATATTTGGTAAACAGGGGTCGATGTACTTAAATATAAACAGAGATGGTAATCGCTAAATAAAAACAGAGACAGTAATGATTAGACGGAGAAAAAAAATCATAAGTTCAGTCGGTCAATAAGTGGATAATAGATTCCATTAAGGTATAAAATTTCAGATTTTTTATTAATTGTAAATTCGTTACCTTTTATGTGTAACATTTCTGAAAAAACGCGTTTTCTGTAATCAGACTCACGATAATCAGTTTTGACATGATGCTCCTACCGCATTGACGACAATTTTTCAATTTGAATATTTTATTTTAATTAGTTGACTAAAATCATGTAATTTTATTGTACTTTAGGTAAAAAACTTTTAATTAATTAATTTATTTATTGTGATTAGTTTGTTAGAGATGTGTTTAATTTGTGTATATTTTTATTTTTATAAAAAAAAATTAGCCTGATGAGGATGACACACCAGTCATTGAAACGTTGCGTGACTCAATAAAATACAAAAAAGGAATAAATTCTGTTTTTTGTATTTTTTACCTTCCTAGGATCGAATTTGTTTTCTTACTAAAAAATAAATTTCTTAATAAGAATGTGCATAAAGGAATTTACAATTCGAAGAAAATGTTTAAAAGTTAAAAAAGAAAAATCATACTTGGTAAAAATAATTGAAAAATGACGAAAGAAGTTGAAAATTAATTAATAAACAATTTAACTAATTTGATATTGAAGAAAATAATTCAAAATTGAAAAAGTTTTATTTGAAAAAATTCAAGAAAATATTGAAACTTGGGAAATAAAATTTAAAAATGAAGGGAAAAAATGAAAAATAATTGAAATAAAATTGCAGAAAATTTTTGAAAAATGATAAAAATAGTTGAGAATTGTAGCAAATAATTAAAATCACAAAAGAAAAGAATTTTTAAAAATGGAAGAAATTTTTAAATATAATTTTAAATTTACTATTCTCAAAGAGTGGATTAATTAAAATTTTAATCAATGAGATTTCAAATTAATTCAAGTTCGAAGTATTATAACATATAATTTGTAATCTTGCTTATCTCAAATATATTTTGCAATTTTTTAAATTATATTTTACAAATTTCTATAATTTTCTTCAATTTACAATTATTTCTATCAATTATTTTAATATAAAGTTTATTTTTTAATTAATTTTCAATTATTCTTTGATTAATTTTCTAATTTTTTTATTATTTATCTCAAATTTTAGTTATTTTTTCAATTTACAATTATTTTCATCATTCTGCAATTATTTTGTTATATTACAAATATATGTTGCAGTTTTTTCAATTATTTTTCAAAAAATAAAATTATTTTCTTTAATTACTAATTATTTTTATTACTTTTCAAAAATTGTCTCGAATTCTTTATAATTTTCATTACTTTTCAATTAATTTTCTAGATTTTAAAATATATTTCTCAAATTTTAATAATTTTCTTTAATTTTTTATTATTAATGTTATCATTTTGCAATCAACTTCTTCAATTTTTAATTATTTTTATTACTTTGTAAATAATGTCTCAAATTTTTTATTATTTTCATTACTCTTCAATTAATTTCCTAGATTTTGAAACATATTTCTCAAATTTTAATAATTTTCTTCAATTTTTAATTAGTTTTATTACTTTGCAAATATCATTCAGAATTTTTTTATTAGTTTCATTACTCTTCAATTAAATTCCTACATTTTTAATTATTTATCTCATTTATCAATTATTTTTTTAGTTTCATTTTCTTTTATCTTTTTACAATTATTTTCTCCACTTTTTAACTAGATATACTAATTATTTTTTAATTAATTTCCTAAATTTGTATTTATTATCTCAAATCTAAGTAACTGTAATCACGTTTCAATGTTTTAATCATTCATTAATTATTATTTTTCTTCTATTCAAAATACTTTTGAAAATCTTTGATTATTTTTTCCTGAAATTGGAATGATTTTCAAAAATTTTATATTACTTTGATTGTTTGTTGATTAATTCCGAAAATTTCTATTATTTTTTTGAAATTTCCAATATTCTCTTCAATTTACGATTATTTCTATCATTTTTCTTTAATTTTCAATTATTTTTGTTATCATTTTGCAATAAATTTCTTCCATTTTTAATTATTCTCACTATTCATTCCTCGATTAAATTTATAAACTTTCAATTATTTATCTCATTTATCAATTATTTTTTTCAAATTCATTTTCTTTTATCTTTTTGTAATTATTTTCTCCACCTCTTAATTAGATATATTAATTATTTTTCAATTAATTTCCTACATTTTCATTTATTATCTCAAATCTAAGTTATCCCGTCTCTACTTTTTAATGTTTTAATCAATATTCAATTATTTTTCTCAAATTTTAATTAGGTTCGTCAATTTTTACTTACTTTTTTTCATTTGCAATGATTTTCACAAATTTTATATTATTTTAAATATTTGTTGATTAATTCCGAAAATTTCAATTATTTATCTCAAATTTTCATTATTTTCTTCAATTTTCGATTATTTCTATAATGTTGTAACTATTTTCCTAAGTTTAAACTTTTTAAAATCATGTTGTTATAAGGTACTTTCATTTACTTTGCAAATATTCTGTATTTTTACAAATTATTTTTCTAAAATTGGAATTAATATCTACAAATTTCAACTATTTTTATCACTTTCCAAAAATTTTCTTTAAGGATTTTCATTATTATTCAAATCTTTCCCTAAATAACTTCCAACAGTTCTAATTATTTTTTTAAATTTTTTCAAATAAAACTTTTTCAGTTTTAATTATTTCCTTCAGTATCAAATTAGTTTCATTATTTATTAATTAACTTTCAATTTCTTTCGACATTTTTCAATTATTTTAAAAAATATGATTTTTGTTCTTTAAATTTCCAATGTTTTAATCATTTTTCAATTAATTTTTCTCAAATTTCAATTAAGTTCGTTAATTTTTTATTTTATTTTTTTTTAATTTGCAATGATTTTCACAAATTTTATAGCATTTTAATTATTTGGTTATTAATTCCGAAAATGTACTCGAAATCAAATAAAATTGTCAACTTTTGCGGTAAAATAATTACGCTATTTAAGAAACTCTTTAATTTATTATTGTTTTATATCTCCCCCCCCCTCGGACAATATTAAGTTTGCAGATGTCAAAAATTTACAAGTCTCCGACCCTGATGAATTTTCCAATCAGTACTGCGTTAAAATAAAAAAATCGAAAAACCATGACTTCTGTAATTTTTATTCAATGAGATAATTAAAAAATCCGTATTTCTTTGTATTTCATATAAAATCAAAAAAAGTATTCTAAGCAAAACAAATTTTGAATGAAATGTCACGTGGAATGTCCCTTATAGAGTCAAATTTTCATAATTCTGAAATTTGTATTATTTAGTATTACAAAAAATCATCATCGAAAATGTATAATACTGCACTTGTGCTATTTATACTTGTCATATAAATAAATAATAATCTTATAATTGGATTTTTGAACTAACTGTCTAGGTAATAGAACATAAGAATTCTGTTTTTGAATTTACAGTTAATTTTAGTCATGAAGTCTCATTAACACAACATCTATTAATTCTGAAAGAAACCAGGAGCAGGATAAAAAATGTGCTATGAATGTCATAAGTTCAATTGAACGATTTTCTTTAATTGAAAACGTGCATGACATAACAAGCGTTTTAATTACGTTGTAATATCTTATTAACATAGTAGGGTAATCGTCACGCTAACTGAGCTTAGATTATTATAGCAGAACAAAATCAGCTATAGGGATACCTAATTACTCTATAATTAATCACATTGCATCCACTTTTAAACCCTTCATGTAGTGAATGGTATTTTTTCAGTTGACATTGACATATTTTCATGATTATAGAGATCATCAGCCTGTTTGTATTCAGAACGAAAAAAATGTCATGTTAGCAAATTTTTTCTCTTTGCGAGAAATTGACTCGAGTATAGTATTAACTTAAAAATGTGTTAGACGTTAGCCAAAATATGTCTCGTTTTTAATTGTTTAAAATTTAACATAACTAATTAAATAAAAAGAAAGCAAAGAAAAACATTGTTATTATTATACTCACCTGTATAAATCTGCTGAATTTTGACACGTGGAGCACACTAAAAGCACACACTACTTCTATTACAAAAGTAAAACACTATTAACCACTGAATACTTCACTGATTTTTTTTTAAAAAACACTTTTCTTCTTCAGTAAATTACAATTTCAATTACATATTACAAAATTACAAAATAAAAAGAGAACAACTAACCTAAAATATTATTCTTAGCAAACTACCACTAAAATAACAACAAAAAACTATCGATAAATATCGAAGATATTGTTGACCAATGAGAGAGCAAAAAAGGGCCTTACACGTTTGAAGTTTGTCGAAAATATTTCTTTTATAAATTTCAAGGACAAACCTCCTTTTTAAATTGCGGTCAACCTAATTAAAATTATTATAATCTTCAATTCCAAAAATAATAAAATGTCACGTAGAGTAAGTTTGTAATTAAATTTTACTATTTTACTACAAAAATTATTATAAAAATCAGAAATTCGAAATCGAAAACTATCGTTTATATCTAATGACCAATAACCCAGATAGCACCGATATTTCCAGGAAGTTTCCTGGAAGTTACCCGTGGCAAACTGGGAAGTTACCCGTGGAAACTTCCTGGAAACTTCCGTTATATACGACAATGTCCGCGCTTGGAAAGTACCCGTGGTAATTTCCTGGTAACTTCCTGAAAACTTCCCTGCAGATTTCCTGGAAACTTCCGGTGGAAACTTCCTGGAAATTTCCCGTGGTAACTTCCAGGAATTTTCCGTGGAAACAGTCAGGAAGTTAGCCTGAAGTTTCCAAAAATTATTCAATACTTTTGCAAATAAAATTATTGTTTAAAAAGGTTCGACAAATAAAGGGAAGTGCATATTTTGCTTTGTCGTGCAATGAAAAATTAAATTAAAATAAAAAAAAAAATCCTAGATAGCTTGTGGTACAGCGGACTCGAACCCCTGTCCACCCAGCGGTAGGGTAAACTCGAGGTCTCGAGCAGCTGCTGGGAAAGTGCGCCTTAACGCGTTCGACCAAATCGCCACTGACAACAGCTTACATGAAACCAATTGATACCCAGAACCAAGAAATCTATTTTTCTGAGCGGCATAGTACAAAAGATAAATATACGAGGTTTAATGATTCGTATAATATATAATTCCTTATACGGAATAAATACAGAATTACATGAGTCGTTGCAGATGAATGGGATAATAAACTTTCTTATAAATATGAGTTTTGTAGGGATTTTAACAAACAAATACTACTCTAATTGGCAAAAAAACGAGTAATAATTCATTTTTCAATTAAAAGAAGTGGTTTTTCGTAAAAGAAATTCACATTTACAGGAAAAAACAATGATTTTTTGCCTAAAGTTTGGAAGTGCCCTACATTACCGACATTGCATATTGATTGAATCCGGTAAATTTGAATATCGTTTTTCAATATATATTAATATTACCTAATTAATAAGTAATATTAATTATTATTAATGCAAATAATAATTTTACTCTAAATTTTATAATAAAAAATTCTAAAAATTAATTATTTACAATTCTTGATATGAAAAATGCGAAAAGTTTAAAAGAGCAGAAAAATTGTATATTTAATTATAATAAAAAGGATTAATAAATAATAAATTAAATGGAGAGAAGGTATAGGAAAATGAACTCCGTATTATTTTAATTGAACGATTTTCTGTTTTTTATGATTTATTATAATTATAAAGCAGGTACTCAATAATAGTACCCAAGTAATGTTTATTATTTTCCTCAACGGTAATTACTTAAAATATATTTCTTAAAGACACAATTTTATAAAATTTTTAAAATGTAATAGGTATATTGAAAATGATTTTTATTACTTAAATATGATACAGATGTTCCAGTTTCAGATTATACTCCACTTTTTTCAAGTTTTTAATCATTTTCTATTTCATTAATTATTATAATTAATTAATTATTTAATAATATCTTGTATGATAATAATAAAGTAATATAAATATTTAAATCTTTTCCGACAATTTAAAAACCAATAATCTTTAAAATAAGAAATTAAATAAGTCTTAAGTATGTGGCAAATGTACTAAAGAAGCTAAAGAATAGCTAAACAAGCTAAAGAATACAAAACCAAAACTTATACCACAATTATTGCAATGAAATTTTATTAATAAAAGAAACTTGAATTTTTACTGCTCATAAACAAGTATAAATAAAATTAACTTAGAATATAAAAAATATTTCGCATTCAAATTTAATAATAATAATTTAAAATATTAACAATCTTGCAAATTTAAAACAATCTGGACTTAACCAAAATGACTCAAAATTTTATTTTATTTTTCCTACTAGTTAAAATTAAAGAACCTTTTAAATTCCAGAATTGTGATAAACTGTTATTATAAACAAATCGCCTTCAGTTCAAGACATATTTTTATATCAATAGTTTTATAATTTACAATTAACTCTAAGGGTTACGTGCAAAACTACATTTGTTTAATTTCCTAGAATTATAAAAACGTGAATTTATCAAATTTTGAAAAAGTGCTCCTCAATTTATGTTTAAAAAGTATGTTACTTTCATTGCGTCCAATTTATTTTGTAATATTGTTATTGTTCTGCTGCGACAACGCCTATGTATTATACGTTTAATAGTTATAAAAATAAAATTTATAATTTTAAAGAAGTTTCGTGTCAGACACGTATGTTTTTCACCTTAAATTGAAATTTGAATGCGAAATATTTTTTATATTCTAAGTTAATTTTATTTATACTTGTTTATGAGCAGTAAAAATTCAAGTTTCTTTTATTAATAAAATTTCATTGCAATAATTGTGGTATAAGTTTTGGTTTTGTATTCTTTAGCTTGTTTAGCTATTCTTTAGCTTCTTTAGTACATTTGCCACATACTTAAGACTTATTTAATTTCTTATTTTAAAGATTATTGGTTTTTAAATTGTCGGAAAAGATTTAAATATTTATATTACTTTATTATTATCATACAAGATATTATTAAATAATTAATTAATTATAATAATTAATGAAATAGAAAATGATTAAAAACTTGAAAAAAGTGGAGTATAATCTGAAACTGGAACATCTGTATCATATTTAAGTAATAAAAATCATTTTCAATATACCTATTACATTTTAAAAATTTTATAAAATTGTGTCTTTAAGAAATATATTTTAAGTAATTACCGTTGAGGAAAATAATAAACATTACTTGGGTACTATTATTGAGTACCTGCTTTATAATTATAATAAATCATAAAAAACAGAAAATCGTTCAATTAAAATAATACGGAGTTCATTTTCCTATACCTTCTCTCCATTTAATTTATTATTTATTAATCCTTTTTATTATAATTAAATATACAATTTTTCTGCTCTTTTAAACTTTTCGCATTTTTCATATCAAGAATTGTAAATAATTAATTTTTAGAATTTTTTATTATAAAATTTAGAGTAAAATTATTATTTGCATTAATAATAATTAATATTACTTATTAATTAGGTAATATTAATATATATTGAAAAACGATATTCAAATTTACCGGATTCAATCAATATGCAATGTCGGTAATGTAGGGCACTTCCAAACTTTAGGCAAAAAATCATTGTTTTTTCCTGTAAATGTGAATTTCTTTTACGAAAAACCACTTCTTTTAATTGAAAAATGAATTATTACTCGTTTTTTTGCCAATTAGAGTAGTATTTGTTTGTTAAAATCCCTACAAAACTCATATTTATAAGAAAGTTTATTATCCCATTCATCTGCAACGACTCATGTAATTCTGTATTTATTCCGTATAAGGAATTATATATTATACGAATCATTAAACCTCGTATATTTATCTTTTGTACTATGCCGCTCAGAAAAATAGATTTCTTGGTTCTGGGTATCAATTGGTTTCATGTAAGCTGTTGTCAGTGGCGATTTGGTCGAACGCGTTAAGGCGCACTTTCCCAGCAGCTGCTCGAGACCTCGAGTTTACCCTACCGCTGGGTGGACAGGGGTTCGAGTCCGCTGTACCACAAGCTATCTAGGATTTTTTTTTTTATTTTAATTTAATTTTTCATTGCACGACAAAGCAAAATATGCACTTCCCTTTATTTGTCGAACCTTTTTAAACAATAATTTTATTTGCAAAAGTATTGAATAATTTTTGGAAACTTCAGGCTAACTTCCTGACTGTTTCCACGGAAAATTCCTGGAAGTTACCACGGGAAATTTCCAGGAAGTTTCCACCGGAAGTTTCCAGGAAATCTGCAGGGAAGTTTTCAGGAAGTTACCAGGAAATTACCACGGGTACTTTCCAAGCGCGGACATTGTCGTATATAACGGAAGTTTCCAGGAAGTTTCCACGGGTAACTTCCCAGTTTGCCACGGGTAACTTCCAGGAAACTTCCTGGAAATATCGGTGCTATCTGGGAAGAGGTCACGAAAGAGTCTTGCACATCTGAAGTTAATCACAACGTCTATTCCTTTTTAGGATAGCACAATGAAATATTTTCTCCCATTGCTAATCTAACTTCCACTTTCAGGAAATTGTCAATGGACCTCTGAGAAATCAAGATTGTCATCTCGTCGCCAATTAAAAACAGACAAAATCGTTACATGTCTTTTGTTAATCGTCTGGTAATGAGGGACCAATTGCGAAAAACAGAAGCGTTTGGAAAATAAACAAAAAATAAAAGAAATGCAATAGGATGTACGTGGACAGGATTGAAGTTTGAAAGTAAAAGGTTCTCAGGCCTGTGTACAAGTTTTTTTTTTATATAATCTATATGTACATGAAAGAGGAAACGCAGCCACTGGCACCGGGACAAGGAGGTGCAGACGAAGGAAATTATGTCAACGACTGAACGGGTGTTTCACCTAATATGACCCTGAAAATAGCACTCAGAGGAACTTCTTCGCTTTGTAGCTCTTTTCAAACAAGATGCTTTGTTCTTTTTTTGTTGGCGAGTTTTTTGCCACCCTCGACTGCGAGAAACAATCCTCCTCGGTTCCTCACCGATGGCCAGACGGAAATCATCCTCAGGCTCAAGGAAGGACCAAAAACACCAGTTGGTAAGAACACTTTTATGCGAAAATTACATCTTTCTTGCTTTATGCTTCACTTATTGTTTCATATTTTTATAACAAGTTTCGTTATGTAATTTCATTTTTTTGGGATGTTCGCAAAAATGTTTAAATGCAAATAAAATATAAAAGTACTACTTTTTACTTATATTCAATAGTTCTGAGATTTTTATTGCAATAAGTCGTAACTTTATATTTATTGCTTCCTTCCTGTTATTGAAAAGAAGTACTGAAATTAAAATAAACAGAAATGAGTTATTTGAAACAATTTCAAATATATGTAAATGTATTATATTAATTACACGTTTATAAAATTAAGAGTGCTGTAAAAAGAAATTTATCATTTTGAAAGTCTGTAAAATGACAGTATTTTAAAAATCATTTTTAAATGCCAAATAAAAAATTAACGTACAGAGTTATTCATCCCTAAATCGAGTTTTTATAAAACATAAGCTAATGGTTTTTTTTAGATTTATGGATTTAAGAACGTAAATTATTCAAACTAATAATACTAATATATTTTACAATTTGAATTTCTAAAAAACATAAATATATTTAGAAATTGGAAATTTATACAAAGAATTTTATTTTAGGAAGCGTAATACACAGATTGAGAGGAGTAGATCCAGACGGAGACGAATTATTTTTCGGGGTCCGCAATCAACCCGGTAGCGATATTATAAGAGTCGAAAATTTCAACCCTAATGAGGCAAATATTTATCTGAATAAACCACTGGATCGAGAGGTATACAATTTTGAATTAACAATAATATATTTTTAATAAATTTTTAATAAAAAGTTTTAAAACTTTAAACAAGTTTTAAGGGGCTCTAGATAGTTTAAAATAAGTTCTAAACAGCTTAAAATGGTTTTGATAATTAAATAATAATAATCTCCGTAAACTCCTGAAGTTAGTTAGTATTTATATTTAGTCATCTTTTTCTGTACACGTTTTAAAGTCTGAAGTGAAGTTAGTTAGTATTATTATATTTATTCATCTTATTCTGTCCATATTTTAAAAACTGAAGTGAAGTTAGTCTTACTCCCTGTTATTTTATTGATTTTGACTCTCTTTATCAGGAAATATTTTGAAATTTGAATTGAAAGAATAAGGTAACCTTTTTCGTTAGTGTCGTGTTTTACTGGTTTTTAATTGTCATTTGTGTAAAAAAAACAGTTTCGAAAAATGCTTTAAAAATTTATTATGGCTTTTGAAGAAGTTTAAAATATACATAAACACATGCATATTAATTTCCTAAATTTTCAGTTATCTCAAATTTAGATTATTGTCATCAATTTTCCATTATATAACAATTTTTTAATTATTGTCTTTTGCTTAAAAATAAATTCTGCAATTTTTCTTGATTTTCATCAATTTATAATTATATTCATTATTTTGGCATTACTTTTAAAATTTTCAATTATTTATCCGATATTGCAATTATTTTCATCAATTTTCGATTATTTCTGCGATTTTTTAATTATTCTCTTTCATTAATAATTTTTAAGTAATTTTTACAATAATTATTTTATTTTTAAACATATATTCTATTTTTCAGTTATTTCTCTCAAATATTATTGAATGTTTTCAAGTTTTTATATTATTTAAATTATTTTCATCATAATTCAATTTTCTTTCTCAATCTTAAATTATTTTCAGCATATTTCAATTATTTTTGTCAATTTTTAATTAGTTTTATCATTTTTCAATTATTTTTTTCGATTTTTAATTATTATACTCATTTTCTAAAATTATTTTCTAAGATTTTTAAGTATTTTTCTGAAAATTCAAACATTCTCTTCAATTTCTAATTATTTTCATTTGTTATCAGAATTTCAAATTTTTTTCATTAATTATCATAAATTTCAATTATTTTTAGCTTTCTTCCAGACTTTTCTTCAATTTTTAGTTTTCCTTATTTTATAAAATAAATTTATAAAATTTTTTAAGTATTTTTCTCAAATTTCTATTATTTTCTTCAATTTTTAATTATTTTTCTTTGTTTTCACAATTTCAAAATTTGTTTATTAATTATCGAAAATTCCAATTACTTTTAGCTTAGTTCTTCAATTCTTTTCTCCAACTTTTAGTTATTTTCTTTTTTTTTTCATTGATTTCTAAGATCTTCATGTATTTTTCGAGTTTTTTTTTCAAATTTCAATTATTTTTTTTTATTTATTTAAATAATTTATATGAATCATATTTTAATTATTTTCGGCAAGTTATAAAATTTAAAAACATTTTTCTAATATTTTCCAAAATTTATTTCCTTCAAATTTCAATTCTTTACATTTGTTTCATAATTAAAAATATTTTTAACTATTTATCTGACTTTTCAATTATTTCATTATTTTTATTATTTTCTTCAATTTTCAATTACTTTCGTTCTTTTTCTCGTTCTTTTTCATAATTGCCAAAAAGTTTTACTTATTTTTCTTTAATTAAAATTTGTTCTGTTCAATTTTAAATTATGTTTATCTTTTTTCATTTATTTTCTCTAATTTTTAATTATTATCTTTTATTTCAATGAACTTCTGAAAGTTTTAAGTATTTTTCTCAAATTTTGCTTAACTTTCCTTTATTTAAAATATTTTATGTAATTTGTTTAATTATTTTCCTAAATTTTAATTATTTCTTTTAGTTTTAATTTATTTATCTCAATTTTTAACCATGTTTTTTCAATTTTCAATTATTTTCCCTAATTTTTTATTATTCAATTTTGTTTTAATTTACTTTTAAGATTCTCAAGTATCTTTCTCAAATTTAAATTATTTTCTTTATGTTTAAAACATTTTTATGATTGTTTAAATTACTTTCCCCAATTTTTAATTGTTTTCATTTTTTTTTTCAATTAATTTGCAAAATTTGCAATTATTTTGTTGAATTTCAATTATTTTTTGCAATTTTTTTTAATTCTAAAATATTATAAATTTTGTCCTAAATAAATATTTATTTTATTTATATTAATTGATTTTTAAATATTATATTTAAAATATTTATTTCTTCGTATTAGATAAATATTATTTACCGATTTGTTATATTTTTTATTGTATTTTATAATTTCTAAAAGGTATGAAAAACTAATCGCGCGCTGGCGCGCGTTTTATTTTGCTTGTTTTAAAATAATTTACATCACTTTCTGAGAATATATAACAATTTCTAAACAGTTATAAACAAATTTTCAACAATATTATTTTGCATTTCTGGTTTTGACAATTTCGAACAATCTATAAATAGTTTAGAACAAGTTTTAAACGGTTCTAAAAGCTTTTACCAATTTTAATAGGTTCTTAATAGTTTTAGACAAGTTTATAACAGTTCGAAAAATTTGTTCTGAATAGCTTGAAATGGTTTTAAATAGTTCTAAGCAGTAGTGAGTTATTTCTTAAAAATTAAAGTCAAATTTTAAACAGTGTTATGTACATTTAGTTTTAAAAATATTTTTTAGAAATTGTAAACCGTTTTCATAGGCTTCTAATAATTTTAAACTAGAATATAAAATTTGTCAGCGATGAAGAAAGAAAGATTGAAGTTAGAAATAGCTATAGGCCAGTAAATATAAAATTTAATTTATAAATTAGAAACTATTAGAAACTTAGTATCGTGACTAAAGGATTATTTCTTACTTTTCATTTTTACATTTAATAACCAATATTATTGTTAAATTTTAAATTGCATTTAACTAGTTTTAGCATTTATAAAATTCAGGATAATTTGCTTTAAAAAGAATCTGCAATAAATTGATGAAAACTAAAAAAAAATAATTTTAATTCTCATTTTTGTGTTGCTCATTTATGGTAAAATATTCTATTTCAGTTTCTAAATTTTTCTTTTTTTCGAAATTTTTAATATTAACTGAGAGAATTGCAAAAAAACAAATTTTTATGTGGTTTTTATAGTTTTTACCATGAGAATCGAATTTGCGCCAATTTTCACTATTATATTCGTAATCACCATGTCAAAATACGTTAGAACAACAAGTTTCAAAAAAATTGGGGGTACCCATTATTCGGAAGTTTATCCGAAATTAATAACCTACTTGGCAAACATATCCAACAGCTTTAAGACATCTTTTAGACGTCTTTTGAATATGTGTGTTCACTGGGACCAAAATTAATTTTTTCATTATGAAATTTATCAGATTTTAGTTTATTATTATACATTTTTTTCAAGATTAAAAAAATATCACAGGCACAATGAGTCTTGTGAATTCCTGTTATAGAAATAAAAAATAGAAAATTAAAAAGTGTGGAAAAATAATAAAAAATAGAGAATTGTAACTTCCAGAATTCTGGTGATTGGCGTGTCTTTAATAGTTGATCGCTTCTCTATTGACGAATTGTGCAAAGATAAAAAAATATAAATGTTTTGTTCTTCTGTGAAGTTCGAGTTCGTAGCGGTAAGACACTATTAAGGAAGTATTCTAGCGTAAAAGGCACCGCGTCCGTTCAGCTTCGCTTACGCATTACGAACTTTACGCTTGGTCAATCATTGCACTCTGTGGCAATCAAATCGGACAATCTGTTTCATGCTAAAGCACCTAATGATCTAATAATAATAATATCCAGACCACCGATCATCTTCTCTTAACTTCTTTTAAACGCTTACATTTCAAATTCAACAATGAACATGATTTAATTATTATTATTATTATTATTTTCTTTCAAGATTTATTAATTTATTGTTCTGGCTATTTGTTCTTTTATTTTTAAATAAACTTCACAAAAATATTTTTTACTCAGAAAATTTTGAAAAATTAACTGTTTTTTATCAGAGCAAGCTCTGCTTTGTTTAATACAACATATTGATTAATCACCAATTATACTTAATTTAGAGGGTTAAAAACAATTTAAAATAATTTTGGGCAAACGATTACAGATCTAGGGTCGTTTTTTAAAGAACTAGATTAAAGTGTTTTCAGTTCGTTAAACAATTACTTTCAGGAGACATTTAAGATCTTAGAATGTCCATAAAAATTTAGAGATTAAATTTTAATAAGGGTATTTTATATGTCTAGAGGTACCTTTAAATAATTATTATGTAATCAACATAATTTTAAATAAATGAGGTTTATGAAAAATGGCCATTTCTGATAAATGCAATTTCTTATAAATACAATTTTGGACACATGACATTGATGACAAATGAAATTTAGTTTAAGATCTGAATCTTTAATAATTGAAATTTCTAAAAAAAAATAGATTTTTGGTAAATTTCTGTTCTATAAAATTGCTGACAAACGATACTTCTGATTAATTCAATTTCGAATAAATGAAATTTCTGATAAATAAAGTTTCGTACAAAATTTCATATTAATGCTTATTGTCATTTCCAAAAAATAAGATTCTTGATACATGACATTGCTCATGAATGAAATTTCTGAGAAACTAAATTTCTGATAAATGAAATACCGTAAAAACTAAATTGTTGGTTAATGGTCGTTTGGTTAAATAAAATTCGATAAAACAGATATTCTGACAATTGACTTTTTGATGAAAGGCATAAAATGTTTAAACCCATTTTTATAACTATTTAATTTTATAACCTATTGAAAATCATTTTATTTTTTACACAACGATATAAACTAATCCAATTTACAGTGATTCAGAAATAATGTTACTTTAACAGGACGACAACTAAAAGATATTTCAATGCTTCATTGTTATTGGTATAACAAAGAGGTATAATTTTTGATTGAAAAAATATGAAATAGAGGATCTTATGTCTTTCAATAATAGTGAATTAACTCAATGCCTGAATGCTTCTCGACCTCGAAACTCGTAATTCTCAATTTAACGCTATATTTTAGTAGAAATTTTCAAGGTAAATTAAACACTGATTTTAGAGAAAAATTATCGTAAACTAGGTAATCAAAATATTTCATGTCATTGTCAGCTTGATGCGGAAAAAGCATTTTCTTAGCTCAAAATTTAATATTAAAGACTTCCTTTTTGACTCATTATTTATGAAATGTAACTATTTAGTATTATATTATTCTGTAACATTTTTAAGATTTCGTGTCTAAGGATGTAACCCTTATAATGAGACTTTGCCGCCCGCCCGTCTGTCCATCCGTCTGTCCACCCTTTCGTCCGTCTGTCCGCCCTTTCGTCCGTCCGTCTGTCCGCCCGTCCGTCTGTCCGCCCGTCCGTCTGTCCGTCCGTCTGTCCGTCCGCCTGTCCGTCCGTCCGTCCGTCCGTCTGTCCATCCGTCCGTTTCTCCTTCTGAACTAATAGCAGCGGTTGTCTGCGAGAGAGAGAAAATGTTTAAGACAGAGACAGATGTTTATGTAGGGTAGAGTCAGGTAAGGTCGTTTAAAGTCGGGTAAGATCGGGTAGGGACGGGTAAGATCGGATAGCAACGGGTAAAGTCGAGTCGGTTAAGTTGGGTAAAGATCAGACAGGGTCGGGTAAATTTGGTAAGATCAGGTAGGGTCGGGTAAGATCGGGTAAGATTATGTAGGGTTGGGTAAGGTTGGGTATTATCAGATAGTGTCAGATAAATTTGGGTAAGAACAGGTAGTGCCGGGTAAGTTCACGCAAGATCAGGTAAAGTCGAGTAGCGCTAAATAAAATTGGGTAGGAGAAAGTCGGGTCGGGTAAGTTTGGGTAAGATCAGGTAGGGCCGGGTGAGTTTAGTTAGGGTCGGATAGGGTCAGATAAGGTAGGATCAAGCTAGGGACAATTATATCCATTTAAATTTAAAACAATTTGTCTATAGTGATAATGAATAATTAAAATTGCAGGCGCAAGATGAGTACGCCCTGGTTTTGACTCTAACAGATGAAAAATTAGGAGAGGGGAACTTCATTACCCAAAGTCTTCTCTTATTGGTGGAAGACATCAACGATAATATTCCAATTTTTCGTCCTCATCCGACCACATTAACCATTAAGGAAAATTCAGGACCAGGAGTTTTGACAACTGTCGAGGCAACAGATGCTGATGAAGGAGCTCATGGTCAAGTTGTTTATTATATTCAAGAATTGGATGGAGATAATGATATGTTTTCCATCACCACTGTCAATGGGAAAGGGGTTATTCGACTCATTGGGTCCTTGGACTACGAAAGGAAATATCTTTACCAATTAAGAATACTTGCTGTCGACCGCGCAATCAACGAAAAGGTTACTAATTTTTATTGCAATTAAATCTTCAGTAAGATAATGTTTATATTAAGTAGTATTTTTACTGGTAACAATTATTTATTTAAAATTTCATAATCCTTTGGAAAAACTGTAACAAAAGTTCCTAAGTGAAAATTAAATCGGACATGTCAGTAAAAAATTATCACCGATTTAATTTTTGCCAAAGAACTTTCGATTTTGTTTTTTTCAATAGGTATTTATTTAGAAATATCTCCACGTAGTGAGTAAAAATACCGTGTTTAAAACAATTGACCAATATTCTAACTACACGAAACGAAGAGAATAGTAGATCCTACGCGGGAGAGAGTAAAATCTAATCAACAAGATTGTTAGCTTTGTACTAACAAAACGGGAAGTAAAATTTAAACAACGGCCGTTTTGTCAGAATGACAAGTTAATATAATGTCACTGTGACTACACGTGGAGTTTAATATATTTATTTGGAAAAGTTCTATGCAATCTTTGTAGAACGATTCTATATAGAATCTCTATGGAATCATTCTATAAGGAATCTATACAAGTAAAAGTTCTGCATAAATTCTACAAAATATTTAATTGACTGTTTATAAAAAAAAAAATTTAACTCATGAAAATACATTTGAAGTTTGTAAAAACAAACGATATGAGTTTATGTTACAAACTTCACATATATTTTCATGTGTCAAATTTTTATTCTACAGAAAGTCAGTTGAATCATTCTACAAAGATTCTATAGGTCTTTTCCGACTAAAAAATACACTTTTATAACATAATGGATTTAAAACGTTCTACAATCCAATTCCAATCGTTTAACTAAGCTGCAAATTAACCGTTTACATCGAACTTCTGTAAATGGTCCGCCATTTTGGATAATTTAATGGGTAGGGGAAAGAAACCGTATATGTAGCTACTTTTACTCAACAGATAGTCCAATATGCCTCTATGTTTAGTAAAATCTATGAAATGATACTACTACTATATATTGTGAGCGTTATCTAATATTTATTTGTTATCACAATATTTTGGCTTACTAAACGCATTGAATAGAATGTACGATAACTCTTCGTTCCGTGTATGGTTTCATAAACTAAATAAAAATACAATTGACACTGAAAAATACTTTTAGGTAAATACCGGAACTACAGCAATTTTGGTAAGAGTTCAAGATGTGGAGGATCAACCTCCAGAATTCGTCGCAATGACTCCTGTTGCCCGAATCAGTGAAAATGTTAAAATTGGAACTTCTGTTCTTCAAGGTACTTTTTTAATATTATTAATCGAAATTATTTCCTAATCTATGAACGCTTGAAAATCCATTGAACAGTTTTTTAGCACAATTCTATTAAATGTTTCCAACTCATAAAGAATTTCATTAATAATTAAAATTTTATTTTGACAATGTTTTTTTAATTAGAAAAATAAACATATTTTATTTTTTTCAGTTCGCGCGATTGACGGAGATAAGGGTATAAATAACAAGATATCATACAGCATCACCAAAGGTCCAAAACATCTGTTCGATATTGAACCAAATTCCGGTTTGGTTTTCACAATAGCACAATTGGACCGAGAGGCCAGAGAAAATAGTGACGGCACTTTTATTTTGGAAATTACTGTAAAAGAAATCTCAAGTGTCGTTCCGGCTCCTTCAGTTTCTACCGAAGTGACTGTTATTCTCACTGACGTTAACGACGAAACACCCACATTCCGAAGCCCTCGATATATCGCCGAAATAAACGAAAATTCTCCGCAAAATACGCCAGTCAATTTTATTGGTGATGCCATTCCGGAAATTTATGATCACGATTTAGTAAGTTGCACTTTATAACGTTTATTTATATGTATATTTAGTAAAATAAATCAGGATATATTTTTAATTAATTATCGGTATAATAAATTGGAATTTATGATATAATTCATTTACAATAATATTTCTCTCTTTGTTTACATAAAACTGAAAGCATTTGAAATAATTAAAATATTATTGTTTTAGGGGACGAATGGAACTTTTGGAATGTACATCGACGGAGATAATGGAATTTTCGACATTACTCCATCCCGAGGGATCAATGAGGCCACGTTTCTAATTCGTGTTAAAAATACTTCAAAACTGGATTTTGAAGAAAGATCTGGTAATGAAAATTCTGTACAGCGGTTCTTTACACACGAAAATTTAAACGCGTTTTTTTTTCAAAACCATGTTTTTTAAACTGTTGGATCGTAGAAGTCGAGTTTTAAATTGTCGCAATTTTTTAATATTTTTATCCGGGTTAAAGAACATGTCTAACCACATGTATCAGCTTTAAAACCACCTTTTGCTTTTTTCAAATTGGATGTTTCTATGAGGCTGTAGCTTGTCCGCCGATTTATCGTTTATTTTTTTTATCTTGACTTTGGAGCCCTCTAGTGATTGTATCCCATCGAACCAGTATGAAAGCTAAACTAGATATTATTCTTAGAAATATTAATCCATATGAGAAATCATTTAAAATGATGATAGAA
Source organism: Ganaspis brasiliensis (assembly GCA_037103525.1). Taxonomy (NCBI): domain Eukaryota; kingdom Metazoa; phylum Arthropoda; class Insecta; order Hymenoptera; family Figitidae; genus Ganaspis; species Ganaspis brasiliensis. The sequence continues at coordinate 1,006,670 of JAZKLR010000311.1, forward strand.
GTAGAATTAGAAGAAGAGAAAAGAGCAAATTCATTAACGCAACCTATGAGAAATATTCAAATGTGATTTAAACGTGATAGATCATTAGATGTACCGAAATACAATGTTACGTTTTGTAATAAAGTTGCAGTTATATTCGTAAGTGAAAATGAAAAACCTCTTATGAATCGTGATATATGTAAACACCTAAGTAATTCACAAGTGATACGAATTTCAAGTCTTATCGTAAATGTGGATCCTATGACATATCCTTTAATGTTTCCTTCTGATGATCCATCCGGGATGAACTGTAAGCATAAAACATGTTAAAGTTAGAAGAAACGTTACTTACTCTTTTACAGTTCTATGCATATCATCTTGAATTTAGAGGTGATGGAAATCAATTTTATCATTAGGCAAATTAACTCAATAATTTATAGTTAATGCTTGGACAGAAGTAGAAGCAGATCGTTTAAAATAGATTCGTCTACAGCAAAAGAAACTTGGAGCAGAAATGTACACTGGATTAATGGATTATTCACAATATAAAACAGAGGAACAAAATATTCGTCCAGATAATATAATTATATTACCTTCAACTTTCAATGGAGGTGTTAGATCATATCAAGAATGTTTTATGGATGCTATGAGATTAGTACAAGAATTTGGATAACCAGACTTATTTATTACAATGACATGTAATCGAAAATGGTCTGAGATATCTATTATAATGTAATACGGTAATTACGATTTAATAGTCGACTCATCTGGACGTCAATAAAGAAAATAAAGAATATAAATAAAAAAGTTTTTGCGGGTTAATTTTGCTAATACTTCTAATAAAGGCGTCTACGGAACGCAAAGGGGAAGGGTATTTCGGTTGAACTTAGAGAGATAGGAAATATATTAGTCAACAGGGAATGGGGTAACGGGAAACTTTGGGGTTAGAAAATGTAAAAACCCAAAAAAAAGCGTAGATGAAGGGAATAAGTTTAATCATTGTTGCGATCATATAAGGAAATAGTTTAATTAATCGCTACTTGGTTGGGTTGGTAGGTACTACGTAAAAATTCCTGGACAGGAGTAAGGGCAATTAAATCTATATTTTAATTTAAGAAGACAAAAAACATTTTAATTTTTAATTAAAATGTAAACAGAATTCATCTTGATAATAAAATATTTAATTGCAGTTGTAAACTTTACGTTAATTGCCAAAGAAATTTTAACACCGGCTGCAAAATACAGCGTCGTTCCAGTAACAGTTTACATTAAAGACCAAAATGACAACTACCCAGAATTCACCCAAAACGTATATGAGGTATCGGTGCCAGAGAATTGTGAAGTTGGTTCAACGCTCGCTTGGATTCAAGCTTTGGATGCAGATAGTGGCAATTTCGGAACCCAGGGAATTCGGTACACGAATCTTGGAGGCAGTATTGCCCATGTGTAAGTTTTTGTTTTCAAAATTGTATTTAATTATATTCCGTTTATTAATTGCGTAAGGAGGAAGGAGTACCGATTTCTTTCCTCATGTCGAAATGTTTTAAAACTCTTATTAATATTGATTTCTCGCATTATTTCAGGCTATCTCTTAATCCTTTAAATGGTATAATAACTGTGAAAGAAAGTGGTTCGAGTTTTGACAGGGAACTTGTTTCTCGTCACTATTTAACTGTGGAGGCTCGAGACGATTTAGGACGAGGAAATCGAAACACTGCGCAACTTATTGTAAATATTCTTGACGTCAATGACAACGCACCTGTTTTTTTGCAAAATAAATACGAAGCTGTGCTTCTGGAGAATGAGGAACAATTTGAATCGCCATTAATTGTGGAGGCTTTTGACATTGATTTGAATGGTAACTGTCTGCACGAAATTTTATTAGATGCCTGTCACGGTGGCTCTTTAAAGTCTATTAAACCTAAAAAATAACCGAAATTACCGATTTTTTTTCAGGAACTAGAAACAGCGAAACGGTTTATTCGATAGTGAGCAGTGAGTATTCACGAAATTTTACAATCGATTCAACACGAGGAATAATTACACCTTCGAGGCCAATGGATTTTGAGAAACTTCCGGCTAGCAAGGGACATATGGAAATAGCGATACGTCCTCTGAGGCTGACCATCAGAGCTAGAGACATGGGTTCGCCAAGTTTGAGTTCCGATGTGCCTGTGATTATTTATCTCAAGGATGTCAATGACAATGGACCAACTTTTGAAAGATCTGTTTACAAAAGAAACATTCCTGAAGATTTGCCTGGTGGAACAACAGTTTTACAAGTAAAATTAAATTATATTTCAATCTCCTAACCTGATTTTAAATTTGCTGAATTTGAAATCCTGCAAATACAATTCCATTCAAATTTTATTTCTCTTCAATTTGAAGACGTTTAAATTTCAACATAAAATTGAACATTAATGCACCCAATTAAAAACAGGAATTGAAATTTGGTCCGCGACTTCAAGCTTTCCTGCTTAAAGCTTTTCCTTGTATCTTTTCAGGGCGGATACTGAAACGTTTTCAGGAAAAGTTTCTTTGTTCTTTTTACAGCAGATGCTCCTTTACCTGTGTTACGTTTTTAGACAGAAGTCTCTTCAAATATATCCTAAGTCCCTCTTTTTAAATTAGGTTTAAATAAATTATCCTAATTTGGGATGAGGACAAGTCAATGAGAAGCTAAGACGTTTTGAAAATATGTATTTATTATAAAAGAAGGAAATAGAAAGTTACACATATGTATAAATATCAATTAATTGAGTCTTACTTTTGGAAAGAAAGATAACGATGTAGGCTTCCAGTTGAACTAGCGGTGGTCTATTCGGAGTGAACCTCAAGATTGATAATCTTGATAATGTGCTGCAGAGGTATTAGACAGATGAGTGGCAGAACTAGACGTAGGTTGTGACGAAGCATTTCGTCACTGACGAATTTATTTGGTGGTTAAGAGATATTTTATTTATTTAGTCCTAAGTGTTGAGTATTGATAATTTTTAAATGAATAGTCGGTGCAGCACAGTTGCCCTTTTTGGTTACTGCCCTAAATTGCGGCTGACTTCTGCTTCGTCGCAGTCCCCCGATATTCGTATTCTTGAACCGCGTGATAAGCCTTTGACAAATCACAGAGCTTTAGAGGGGTGTGCGCGGGATTTTCCGACGTTTCCCGCGTTTTTCCGGTGGCGACCTCTTTTCTTTTTCAGGTATTCGTTTGCGGAGTAAGTAAGAGGACCGGCCGTGGAAAGGAGACGCCGAGAGGAAAGTGAGCGGAGCTATTGCTTGTCGCGCCGGGGCCTGAGGGAAAGTGGAATCGACGAGACCGCCGACCGTTGAGTTGATTATCGATCGCAGCGGAGAAACGTGGTTTTTTTTCGGGGATTTTCGGTACGGAAATAAGATCGTGTGTCATAAAAGTTATAATTTGCATTTTGTTAAGAAGTTGTAGTAAGACCCCCTCTGAAATAATAAAACTAATTCTGAGTGTAATTCGTGTGTTTTTGCTTTGTGACCTGGATCTCTCATCGATCCTAGGACTCTGATGGTTTCGGTGTGTTTCTCGAGGTCATTTCCATCCTAATTGGTAAGTTGGTTTGAGAGATTCTTCGGGTCGTTAGTTCGTGTTTCCAGATTCCTCAACAGAAGGTTTCGTCCTTTCGGCGGAATCTCCCTTTGGCAAAAAATTGGTGAGGCAGAGAATTGGTAGAAAAATAATAATGTTTATAAGTTCGGTTGGAAGATTACCAAATTTATTTCAAACGTTATAAGGTTCTTAGTGGCATGCTCTTCAAATTAGAAGATAAAATGTTGACGGCATGCAAGACCAAGTAAAACACTGAGTTAAACTGAACTAAACTATTTTAGTAACTTAGTTTGATACGATAAGTTTCTGGTCTCCTTTCGTTTATTAATTCGTTTATTATGAATTTATGGCTGTGTTGGTTCGGAAAAAATTAAGTTAAAGACTCAATAAGTTGCGTAGAATTAAAACTGGTTTAACATTGGAGTAAGCACTGAGTTTAACTCGTTCAATGGTCAAAAATGAGTGTTTGACAAACTAGGATAGATGAATAAACTTGACTGACGAAATAAAACTGACTCTGCTCTTATCGTTCTATCTGTCCCTTTGTGAAGGTGAAGGTTAATAGTCGTTTTTTGATTATGTGTCACCCCGCGATTCCCGCTGCAGTTCTAGAGTCTTCACCGACTTCCTCACCAACTACCCCTCATATTTTGGTCCTTTTGCCGCAGTTTGAGATTCAAATCTTCCTCATCTTCTCCCCAGAATCTTTTCTTCAGAATGACCGTTAGTCGTTTTCTCTAATTTCCTGACGCGGCAAACCCCGCATCAAACTATTACTTGATTCGTAAAACACCATCATAGTATTGTATGCATCACAGAAATGTATTATGTCATCGTTATCTTATTTCTTTTTAATAAGCCCAATTACATCGTTTAATATTATGTACCTTTCAAGTTGATAAAATAATATAAGAATATATAAGATTATATGAGAATATAAGAAATAATATGTGAACGTCTGTAACAATTAATGTAAATTAATTAACATTTTTTTAATGAAGGTAAAAGCATGGGATAAGGACTTGTCATCACCAAATAACAGACTCGTGTATCGGATTCAAAGTGGAGCTGGAGATAAATTTGTGATCGGACCGGAAACGGGGATAATTAAAGTAGCTTCAGGCTCGAATTTAGATCCGGATTTGACCTCGCCAAAAGCCACTCGGTACATTTTAAATGTAATTGCAATTGACAGTGGGACTGAGATTCAAAGAACTGCTGAGGTTGTCGTCAACATTTCCATTATTGACGTTAACAACAAATCACCAACCTTCATTGATCCAGGGACTGTGACTATACGAGAAAATACTCAGGTACGAATAAAAACATAATTCAAGCGGACATTTTAAAAAATGTTGTATGATAATAAAAAAAAAATATTATTGATGTTTTCTTGATTAAAATGAAAATGAGACACGGAAGGGTTTAAAAATAAATTATTTGTGATTCTGTAGGTTGGAGCATACGTCCATCGAGTTGTGGCGAGCGATCCTGACATTGCGCCGATTTTGCGGTATCGAATCGATCCCAACTCATCTGAAGCGAGAAACGAGGAAGGGACTCTGATCCGTGTTCAAGAATACGATTACTTGGCTGCTCTAGAGTTGAATGCCCTGGACGGGTTACTTCGAGTGTTGCGATTACTCGATAGGGAGAGGGTTGAGACTATAAAACTTGGTCTAATTGTTGAAGATTTGGCAGCTGTCAATGGACCTCAATCTGCCTACGGTACATTTTTAATTATTATTAAATTATATAATCGAAAAATAAGATGCGTAACTTTTCTGGAAATTCCACTTTATCTAAATTTTATGTAACCGAAAATCGAGTTTTTGATTAATAATAATTTATCCAAATTTTAAAGTATATTTATTTTCAACTGACATATATATTTGAAATTTATTTGTCCAAATTATTCCGAATTTTGGTTACCTATATCCGATTTGTTTCTCATTTTCTATAATTGGTATTTACTTTTTAGAATAAAGACGGAAAAACAAAATGGTTACCAGAAATAGATAAACACCAAATGACGGATAAATTATCTGGATTCTTATTTAACATTTTTTATATTTATTATCGACGCTGTTACATTTTAAGAAACATTAATTTTACTATTCATTCAGTTTAAGATTATTAAATTTTGCGGAAAAAATTAAAAAAACAATATTTTTTTTTAAATCCACTGAATTATAAAAGAATTTTTTTCATACATAATTAATTAAAGAGTCAATTTCCAAAAGCCATATAGCAAATGACAATTTACAGATGAAACCAAATACTTTTTCATAAAATACTTGGAACCTAGTTTCACTTAAAATTATTCATTTTCTATTGATTTCTTTTTGAAAGTCTAGAAAAAAGAATTTTTATAAAAGTAATTTTTTAGGTTTTCGTAAGAAAAAGGGGATGTAACCCCTTAAGAAAACTGTGTTGAATAAATAACTTTTAAATAATCCCGATATTTAGTCCAATTATATATTTTTTATTAACATTATTTCAAAACTATTTTGGAGTAAAATAACTTTGTTGCATAAAATTGTGTCATTACATGATTCTTTTTATCTTAAAAAATACAATATTTAAGTAAAACTTACTAATTTTAATTTCTAGCTACTCTTAATATCATAATTGAAGATGAAAATGATAACAATCCGAGATTTCGAAGACCTTTTTACAGAAGATACGTAACAGAAAATAGCAAAAATGGAGTGCATATTGCGAGTATCGTTGCAGATGATGATGACAAGAATCGAACAATAACTTACACATTAGAGAGTCCAAGAGAACTAACAGACCTAGTGAATTTAGATGCAGAAACTGGAGAAATGGTCGTGGCTAATAAAATCGACAGAGAACAATATTCCTGGATTAATTTAACTGTTAAAGCTACTGATTCTGGTGTACCACCAAGGTAAACAGTTGTATTCAATTTTATTATTTTTTTTTATTTCAATTAACAAAAACTCTGTGTATTTTCAATTTTTAGTGAACTGATTAAGAATCCGCGAATAATTGTTCAAAATTCAAAATAGCGGATCTAATGTGTAAGGCAAAAATAAAATTGTTGTAAATAAAATTAATGAAGCTCATTATACTAGAGTTTTTGGGTCCCTGATATAATTTACTTAAAAATTATTTTTCTGGAGTTTTTAAGAACACCAAATAGGGACACAAAAAAAACTTCTTTGTCCGAGACACTACACTAGTGTATTCTTACGTATTTTTTCCCGCTTGATCCGAATTCGAAGTCAGAATTGTTTTGGTTTGTCTGAATTTTTTCAGATAATCTTAACAACAACAAAATTTTAAAAAATTTCAAAAACACCAATAAGACAACACTGCTCAAAAAGACGAAAGAAATCTGTTTTTTATATTGAAGCATTTACGCCTTTCAAATAGTAGTTTTTAATTTGAGTCTTAGGGCTGTCATTGCTCAGCTATAACTACTGAAAGCTTAACAAATTCATCATAGACTCTCTTAGTTGAAAGTGAAATACAATTTTTTTATGAGAGATCTCTAGGCTCTCTTCACAGAAGTTATTTTTGGCTGAATTAAATTCAGTCTTTAGAAATTTTATTTTTTATTAAAAATTACTCTTGTAATTTTAAATATTTCAAAAAGAAAAGATTTTGACTTTATATAATAGCATAAAGCGTATTATTAAGGAATTTTCCCTAAGTCTCGACGGTTTACCACAGTTTGCCGCCGAGAATCGAAGAGGTACCTGAAAAGTAATTAAATTTACCTTGATCGCAATCAAAGGTATAGAATTATGTCTTATTTTAAGAATCACACCTCAGTGTCGATTCCCAGTCGGGCAGAGATGTACAAGCTTTTATCTTTTACATTTAGCTTAGAATTTAGTTATGAAAATCTAGAAATTTAAAGTTTATTAAATTTAGAAAATTTAGTTTAGAAAAATTTAAAATGGCGGATCCAATAAGGCAATCGCCTTTTTGAGTGTCAAAAATGTGACTTCAGATTTGTATTCAGAGACCTTAAAAACCACTAGGTAACAATTTTTAAACGAGATTAATCAATTTTTAAAAATTTGTCTGGCATATTTGTAATCTGTTATTTTAATTTTCGATTTTTATTACAAATCTTTCAGAAGATACTTTTTACTACAAATTTCTCGACCGTAACAATATTTTTTTCATTAAAACCTGTTGTGGGCAAAGGGATCGCTCAGTTGTCGGAATAAATCATATTTTTTTTTGTATAAAAATTAAAGAAAAAGTTTTTAAACTTTCATAATAGCTCGACACTTTTTCTGCAGGTCAAGTCTGACGGAAGTTTATATACAAATTTTGGACGAGAATGATAATAATCCCTTTTTTATTGTGGACATTCATAATGTGACAGTAATGGAAAATGCAAGAGTTGGAACAGAAATTGCCGTAATAATGGCAAAAGACGCCGATAGTGGAGATTATGGAAAAATCACCTATCTTCTAGATCGTGTTTCTGCTCAGGTAATTATCTTTTGGGATAAACTTTCAAATAATGAGTACACCCGATTTTTTTGAAACTTGGTATACCTATATATTTTGCTGCGCTGATTACAAAAATTGTAGTGAAAATTGGCGACTAGATCATTATCGTGGTAAAAACAGTAAAAAACCCATAAAAATTGAGTTTTTTTTTGCAAGTATCTCAATAAATATTAAAAATTTTGGAAATTGTTTCGTATAAAAATTATAGGCCTTTTAAAAATACACATTTTTTGTTAAATGCATTTTTATATATCTCCAATAGCTTTCGAGAAAATCGATATTGAAGTTGCTCGTGCAGCGCGAAGAGAAGTCATCAGGGTCGACCGTGTGGGTCGATCAGTTTTATTTTAGGCCCGCTCTCGAAAACTATTAGAAATAGAAAAAAATAAGCACAACGAAAAATGTGCATTTTTAGAAGGCCTACAACTTTCGTAAAAAACAATTTCCAAAATTTTCAAGATTTTTTGAAATAATTGCAAAAAACTGAATTTTTATCGGGTTTTTATGGTTTTCACCATGAAAATGATCTAGTCGACAATTTTCGCAACAAATTTCGTAATCAGCGTATGAAAATACGTAGGTATAGTCAAATTTTACTACTTGAAAATAATGATCTAATTATCAAATTTATTAAGTAATTACGTGTGTATTGTTATGTTATTGTTATGTTATTCATATGCTTAAGGAATATACGTTATGCAAACAAAATAAGTACTAATTTTAAAAATATTTTATACTTTAGGGAAAGTTTGCTATTCATCCGGAAAGTGGTGCCTTGACCGTTGCAGATCCGCTTGACTGGGAAACAAAGAATAATTATGTTCTTGTGGTTGAAGCTTGGGACAATTATCAATTTGGATACACTACAGGTGAATCAAGGAATGCTTTCAAGCAAATCGAGTAAGTTCCGGTGCACTTGCCTCTTATATGATTTATAGTCGATGTACTTAATGTCAAATTTACTTAAGGGGGTATTTAAATTTAAATTCTGGAACAAAGGTGTGCCTAAGGTCGTAAAGATTATTTCTATTGAACCATGTCTTCTTCTTAGATAAAATATAACTTCATTCAATTATATATTATCGTTAAACTACAAAGTGGTACATTTGGAAATAATTATCATTTTAAAGTTGAGGAGTTTAACAATATAAATTAAAAGGATCTTTGAATTGAACTAAATATGAATTAAAAAACTGTTTTTTTGAACAAATATTTCAGTTCGTTACTTCAATTTATTTATTACTTTTTATACTGCTATTTACGGTTTAGTTCAAATTAATTAATTAAAACAGATTAACAACGTTTTCTAAGTTTTATAATTTTTTTATTTTCAAATAATTTATTTGATTTTCTAACAGAGTAATTGTCATCGATGTTAATGATAACGCACCAAAAATTGAGATACCAAAGGAGTGCAACACTATTTCCGAATTCCATGATATTCGGGAAAATGTTGCGGTAATTAAAGTTAAGGATGCAGATAATCCATTAACATCAAATGGCAGAGTTACGATAAAAATACTTAGTGGGAATGAAAAGGGTGAGATTTTTAATGATAATAATAATTCCTCCAATATTATTTTATTTGGTTATATTACATCAATGTGCATATTATATTTTATTTTAGGTCTATTTTTACTGGAACAAATAGATTATTGGACTGCGAGAATAAAGGCATCAAAACCATTAAGAGGAAAGTTTGGAAACTATTCTTTATATCTTGATGCCAGTGACCTTGGAACTCCTACAAATTCAGACAATGCAGTTTTAAATATTTGTGTTACTGATTATAATGACAACCCACCTATTTTCATCAGTCCTCAACATAACACTACAATACGAGTCCCCGAGGTAATATTAAATTCTTTTTTTTATTTCATCTTCTGTCAAAATAGAAACTTCCTTATAGTCCGAGGTTTACAATTTTTGTTACAAAAAGAGGATGTGGTGAATAATAATGAGAATTGATAAAAAAATCATTTGTCAAAACTGTAACAACTTTGGGTGAGTACGGAAATAACCGAGCAAAATTCCCACATAATTTCTATATCCAATCACAATCTCCTTAAATAAAAACCGAGTGCTGGGTAAATAACGTAGTTTATGTAGTACTCTTCGAATGTAAAAAATAATTACCGGATCCTTCCTTATCCGTACTATTTACAGACTTAATAAAATAATTGTCAAAACACTTCGGTTCTTAAAAAAACTCTTTACGAAGTAAAAAAATCTGTGCCGAATCAATTCTGTGCTTATCTGAATAGATTTCGGATTAAAGTTTTTGTATAAGTGTTAGAAAAGGTTTGATGGTAATTCACCAAAATTCATAGCTCTTCTTATCTTAAACTAACAATATTTTATTTTAAAAAAATTGAGAATACGTCACATTTGTTCACCCGGTATAAACACAAATTGGAGAATCAGTTAAGAAACCGTCGGGAACTGTTCTGGAAACGCGCCTGATGTGAACTGGATAAAGGCCAAAGTGGAACTGAACTGCACGAAGGCCGAGCCGGAACTGGAAATGCCCGTAACAGTCCGCTTCACGCAGACTGCACGAGGACCACTAGGCCACCCACGCATGATGCCGAGTGGTGATAAGCCAAGAGGGTACACTCGTGAAATAAGGCTCTTGCTCAGGCAGAAAAGCGGGAACCCCTCCCAATTAAGGCTCCAGCTCCTTCCTTTAGAGAGAAAAAGAGAGAGAGATAGGGAACAAGCATTTTCCTAGAACAGGGGAAAACCCATAGAGGATTCCGTTCTGGACTGTTGAGGTGTTCGAACGTTTGTCTGTCTCCTCGTGCAGTTCGGATGTGTGACTTCAGTTTCAGTAACACATAAAATGGCCGATGGCTTGTGAAACGGCCACGTGTTTTTAGTTCCAAGTGTAATTTGATGTAATTGTGAACGCGCTTTGAATTTTTTGAACTGAATATCTTAAAATCTTATTGATTGATCGATTTTTGTGATTTGAATTGGCCATACCCCGGTCACAAATTTGAAGAAGAAGAAGAAGAAGGGAAAACCCATCTCAACATGGATTTTCTTATGGACTTCTTTCATTAAGTTTTTTAACTACTGAGTTGAGACGCATTGACACCGCTTTTGCGAATTTCTTTGAATCACGCTTTTCTTATTGTAGGTGTCCACTTTTGAACGGATATATTTTCCTTCAGCTAAGAATCATTCCTTATGTCGACAGGTTACTTTTGATGACTATTAGTCCAAGATTTCTCTCCTATAGCTGGTTCTCCTGTATTGTTTACCACATTAAAAATTATTGTATTTCTTTTCATTTGCACCTCTTTTTCCAGGAAATTCGACTTTTCCATCCAAAGGAATTTTACTATAACATAAGGCCTATTTGTCATATAACTTACCTAACGAACTATTCCTTCTTGAACCTTTTTATATTCCACGAGTGGTTCTTTTCACCAGCTTTTGCAGTTTCATACCTCTTAATGTATCTTCCCTTAAATCCGAGACCTTGATATACTGGTAGTCGTTTAGGGTTCCCTTTCCTAAGACCAAAAGCATATTTTGTCGACTGAATCGTATGATGAACCTTGAGCAACCCCACATTTAACTGTAGCCAAATTAGAGAATTCGCCCTTACTATTTGGCACTCTATGTATACGATCATGTAAATAAGATTTGAACCAAATGATAGCCGGTTTAGATAGTTTGAAAGCACTTAGTTTAGTTAGAAACAAATTATAATCAACCAAATCAACGGCTTTTGTAAAGTCGATAAAAACCGCTAGAGCAATTGATTTTTTATCCATTGATGCTTCTATGTCAGTAGTGAATTTTAAAGAAGTTGTTGTAGTAGTACTATGTTTGCTGCGAAATCCAGACTGCAAAGAGAAATCCAATTTATGCAAATTGAAATATTTAGTAATTTGATTATGGATTAATGCGACGCCCCCCCTTGATAACATGTTTATTAAACAGCAAATAAAATAAAATGTTAATTTAAAAAACAGTCGAAAATCATTTTTATTAATAATTTTGAAAGATATGATTTGTATTCAATTGTTTGTTTAATTAAATGTCTGTTGAAGTTGTGTGCCATAGAATGTTAATTGGACCGAACGTACACTATAATGTTTATTTAATCAAATATATGCAATAACATTCTATTTCAATCTTTAAAACTATATTATAAAGTTAATACAAGGCTATATATGTAAAAGAAGTATTCTTTTTTAATCTTGTACCTAAAAAGTACAATTCTGCTCAAATTTTTTATATTGTTTTAATTAATAATATTTTTTTAGTTAAAAATATTCAAACCTGAATTAATAATTAAATATAATTTGAAATGATTAAATAAAAATATTAAAATTAAAAACTTGAATTTATCTATTAAAATTTCTTTTTTCTTAAACTTTGTCATTTCATTAAAATTTAATATTATTTTTCAAAAGTTAAACATATTCTTTTTTGAGAAATTTATTATTTTTACCATTAAAAAATTGTATTCAAAGTGAATTTTATCTAAATTATAATATACTTTAATAAATTTTAAATAAAAAATTATTATGTGTCATATAACAATAACAATAATAATGATGATAATAATAATAATAAAAATGTAGGTTCATACTTTTTGCTTACCTGTATATTTTAAAGTTCATGAGTTAAATATTAAGAATTATCATAATAGCTACTTATTGTACAATTTATAATATTTCTAAAATTATGTTCTAAATAAGAAATTTAGAGTTCTATTTGATAATTTAATTTTGATTTGAAAAATAATCAAACACTGATTGTATGATAAAACTTATGTGGTTTTTTTTTGTTTTTAAATAAATGATATATTTTTTACAGTTTATACAGTTTGGAATCTTTTAAAGTTTTCATATCTTTGTTTCAATAATAATAATAATAATAAAAATTTTAGTTAATATTATTTGCTTACCTGTATAGTTTATAGTTCGTGAGTTACTCCAAAATTCTAGGAAAATAGCTTCTTGAATTATTAAGACATTAACTTTTTACTTTTAAAATTTGCAGTTGAGACTACTTGTATTTTTCATGGAATAAGCAGGAAATATTTTTGGTTGATAATGAAATGTTTTAAGTTCTATGATTAACTACCCTTTTAGTAATATTTGTTTTACAATATTATCCACAATATTTTGACATATCTTTTAATATTTTTTTTTTTTTTTACTCCTGTTAAAGTAAATGAATGTATTATTAACATTATGCGATTAAACTTTTTTTCCTTCGTATTTTGGATATATCAAATTCACCATTTAAAGATATTTATCTTATAGTAGTAGATTCAATAAAAGATCAAAATTGTTATTTCTACATCTGTAGTTGAATTTTACTGATTTTATTAAGACTGAAATTGTCTACATCTAAAAACTGTTATTTGTTACTAATTTTTTTTACAGATTTTTGATGTTTTAAACTAAAAATAAAAAGTTAAAATCCTTACCTATAAAATAATTTCAAAAACTAAATCAAAGCATTGAAAATCTGTTAAATTTAACATTATTCTTTTAGGAGTTTATTTAAGCGTGTAAAATTCGTCGTAATCATTGTGATGTTATCTAGTCCATTACAAAGAATCTTATTGATTGTTCTTCACAAATTTGAATAAACTAAGGTTTAAAATCTGTTTATATTTATTTCAAACATACCAGTTAATAGAAATGATTGAGACTTCAATTAAACATAATTTTGAACGCCGGCGGTTCAATTGCACTATTTATTAGCTTTGAAGACAATTTTTATTATTTAACTAACAAACTTTAAACTATACAGGTAAGCAAATAATATTAACTTACACTTTTATTATTATTATTATTATTATTATTATTGTTATTATTGAAACAAAGATATGAAAACTTGAAAAGATTCCAAACTGTATAAAATGCAAAAACTATATTATTTATTTAAAAACACAAAAAACCACATAAGTTTTATCATACAATCAGTGTTTGATTATTTTTCAAATCAAAATAAAATTATCAAATAGAACTCTAAACTTCTTATTTAGAACATAATTTTAGAAATATTATAAATTGTACAATTAGTAGCTTTTATGATAATTTTTAATATTTAACTCATGAACTTTAAATTATACAGGTAAGCAAAAAGTATGAACTTACATTTTTATTATTATTTCAAATTTATTAAAGTATATTATAATTTCGATAAAATTCACTTTGAATACAATTTTTTAATGAAAAAAATAATAAATTTCTCAAAAAAGAATATGTTTAACTTTTGAAAAATAATATTAAATTTTAATGAAATGACAAAGTTTAAGAAAAAAGAAATTTTAATAGATAAATTCAAGTTTTTAATTTTAATATTTTTATTTAATCATTTAAAATTATATTTAATTATTAATTCAGGTTTGAATATTTTTAACTAAAAAAATATTATTAATTAAAACAATATAAAAAATTTGAGCAGAATTGTACTTTTTAGGTACAAGATTAAAAAAGAATACTTTTTTTACATATACAGCCTTGTATTAACTTTATAATATAGTTTTGAAGATTGAAATAGAATGTTATTGCATATATTTGATTAAATAAACATTATAGTGTACGTTCGGTCCAATTAACATTCTATGGCACACAACTTCAACAGACATTTAATTAAACAAACAATTGAATACAAATCATATCTTTCAAAATTATTAATAAAAATGATTTTCGACTGTTTTTTAAATTAACATTTTATTTCATTTGCTTTTTAATAAACATGTTATCAACGGGGGGCGTCAAATGGTTCAAGAGGCTTAGATAGAATACAGAGTATTTTTGCAGCTATTCTAACATTTGAAAATTATTTATAGAACACCTAGAAATAACCACCTGAACATGTAATAAGCGAACATGATCAGCCCTTATAACCCACCCTTGATTGTTGTTTTATCTCTAATGAATCAAAGGTGTGTTCTAAGACCGCAAAATATCATCAAGTTCACGAAAAGAGGTAAAGGTGATAAGGGATGATAAGGAATGATAAAATCAATCAAGGAGGAGTTTTAAAGGTTGATAATGATTGGAGATTTTATGCTATCATTTCTAGGTGTTCAATAAATAATTTTCACCGGTTTGTCAGGCTGTAAAAAATCTTTGAGGTCATAAAGGTAAATCAAAGTGATAAGGTAAATAAGTTAAGCTTATTACCAGAAATTAAAACTTACACGAATTTTGGAAAGTCGAGAGTTCCCGTTGACAAAGAAAGCCTCATTTATAATTTTTAAATTAACAAAGAACTAAATTTGTATATTTTACAATTCTGATTAATTTATTATTTGTTTATGTGTTCATAGTACACTATGATAATATTGCTTATCTTTTATTTAGAACATAACTGTGGGCTCAGCAATAATTCAGGTTGAGGCTCAAGATGATGATACTGGACCAAACGGAGATGTTCACTTTCGGCTCAAACAAGATCTAGCAGGTCACTGGAAAACTTTCCAACTTGATGAGAAATCTGGTCTTATTTCTCTGAAACTTCCCCTGGATCGGGAAATTCAGAAATTATACGAGGTTAATTATGCTTAATTTATTTTATTACCTAAAGTTAAAAAAAATTACTAATATCTAAAATATTACCTAAAACCTTACTGATTTCCTTTTACGTAAAATAATGGTTTAACTAACAATATGCGTTACAATCTTCTTTTCAAAAACTCAAATTACGTATTATTATTTATATCCGTTAGCAGTTATAATATATTTTTTACAGATTCGAATCGAAGCTTACGACAAGGGAAAACCAACGCCTCTAAGTTCTGATCTGGATTTAATCATTTATGTACGAAATATCAATGACTATGAACCACAATTTTTGGTTGATGTTTTTAAAGTGAATTTCACCGAGGAAAAATTGCCTGGAATTGAAAAAGTTACTCTTCCAGACACAATTGATAGGGATGAAGTTGATGATCTTGACGATCCTCCTACTCAAGTATGTTACTACATTGTCGCTGGAAATGATGATAGATTTTTTCATCTGAATAATAAAACCCACGAACTTATTGTAAGTAAATAATTTTTATGAACCGCATTATACGAATTTAAAAAAGAGTTTAAAAACTGTAGACTGCTTTTTTTCTTTTACTCCAAGTGATCATTGATTTTATTACAGACTTTTATAAAATAAAATAATGTCAGACAATTTTATCTTAAAGACTTTAAATTAGGTAATTCCTAATAAATAATGTGGATTAAACCTATTTGTAAAACTGAATTGAGTTTCGTTAAATTTTCAGATTTCGAAATCATTGGATAGAGAAAAGCTAAACGAACACGTGATTTTGGTCAAGGCGACTGAAGATTGCAGTAACATTCCTGCGAATCAGAATTATTTCAACGAAAGTGATGACACTTTATTAAAAGTTATCGTAAATGTCACTGATATTAATGACAATCCGCCAAGATTTATCAGCAAAGTTTTCACAGGAGGTGTTACAACTGAAGCCGATTTTGGAACACAATTCATGATCGTTAAAGTAAATCACACAATTTTTACAATAATTTATTTTCAGTCAATAAAAATTATGAGAAATTATTCATTACAACAAAATCATGACTCAGTAATGTATAAATTTGATAAAAATAAAAAATGGAGATTTTAATAAATATTGTAACTTTTCAGGCAATAGATTTAGATGTAGGAGAAAATGCCATTGTTAATTATTACCAAATTGGAAAAATCCAAATGACTCTAACGGAAGGTTTAGATGATATGAGACATAAGCCTTTTTTGGTGGACAAAACTACTGGTGCAGTGAGTTTAAATTTTGATCCACAAAGAGGAATGAAAGGATATTTTGATTTCATGGTAAGCTTACAGTTCTCTTCATTTCGATTAAAAGTATTTTCATTGTTTAAAGTGATTAGCTTCACAATTGAATGACGGAAGTGTGTAACAATTTTATAAAGCTGAAGCTAGCCAATAAGTACTTTAATTTAATTTAATAATTTTACTCAACAGGTTTTAGCAAATGATACGAATGGTCTTCAAGACACTGCAAGGGTATTTATTTATTTGCTCCGAGAAGACCAGAGAGTTAGATTTGTTTTGCGACAGCATCCTCCAGAAGTTAGAAACCGAATTGAAAATTTTAGAGAGTAAGTTTCTCTTGAAATATAATAAGAATTCACAGAAAATTGTTTTGGATTAAATTAATCTGCAACGATCTTTTTTTTATACCACATTGAATTTAAATAATCTGGAATTGTCTTAAAACAATCGCGCTGCAAATTATTTTAATACATAAAAGTTTTCAGTGAATTAAAATTTAAGCAACGCTGATTAAGAATCTTTTAAGACAATGTGGAGACTAGAATATCTTATTTTTCAGGATGACTAGCTAATTATCGTTTTCAAATTTCAAATTCTCAGGTTTCTTGGAAAGTAAATTACAATTTTCCCGAATTTGATCTTTTAATGATTTATAAATATATGCTATTTAAATATTAAATATTAAGAACAAATACACAGTTAAAAATTTTGTATAAAAAACGGTCCACACATTCCTTGTGTTAAATTTAACTCAAAGATTGTGTTAATTTAACATAAAGATTGTGTTAATGTAAGAAATTTTTAAAATAAAAATTTTGAAGAATTTAGAAATTATTAAATGCAAAGCTTTTACATTTTTAAAGCTTGCACAGTTTTAAGAGAATAATGAAATTAAAGAAGTAGAATAATGATGGAATTTCAAAATTAATTAAAAATTCAAAGAATGTTTTAGAGACTATTTTTATTAATAGTCAAAATAAGATAAACTGGGTGAAAATTATGTCCATTTTAATGGACATAATTTTAATAATTTTAATTTTTTTTTAGCATGGAAATTTTTTTTGCAAATTACTATTTTTTTTCGATAAAAAAGGTACTCAAAAATTTTTATTGGGTATTTTTAAAAATCACTGTGTCCAAGTTTAGAAGTTTCTAAGCTTAATCAAAAAAAAAAAAAAAAAATCGTTATATATACTTAAAACTTGATTTAACCCTTTGAAGCATACATTTTTCTATTTGAGTAATTTAGCAACCAAGAACGCTTTATGGGGTTTTTGGGGTCGCTGATTAAGAATTCGGAGTCAGATTTTTAATATTTTCAAAATTCAAAATGTCGGACAAAATATTTAAATTCCTTGAATTCGCTTGAAACTTGATATTCGGAGTTATTTGGGGTCGCTCATTACGAATCTAAAGTCCGATTTTTAAAATTCAAAATGTCAAATTCAATATGGCTGACGAATTTATAAAAAAATTTTGAAATCGCGTGAAACTTGTTACTCGGGGGTTTTTGGGGTATCTGATTTCGAATCTAAAGTCTGATTTTAAAAATTCAAAATAGCGAATCAAATATGGCGGAAGAAAATATAAAAATTTACTGAGGCCTGATTTTCATAATTCAAAATGGCGGATCCAATATGGCGAACGAATTATTTTGAATTTCTTAAATTCGCTTGAAACTTGGTGCTCGGGAATTTTTGGAGTCTCTGATTACGAAACTGAAGTCCGATTTTTAAAATTCAAAATGACGGATCCAATATGGCGGACAAATATATAAAAATTTATTGAAATCGCTTGAAACTTGGTGCTCGGGACTTTTTGAGGTCTCTGATTACGAATCTAAAGTCCAATTTTTAAAATTCAAAATGGTGGATCCAATATGCGTACACAAAATAAAAAATTGATCAAATATACTGAAAACATTTCACTCGGGGATTTTGGGGTCGCTTATAACAAAGCTGGTGGAACTTTTTTGTATTTGAAAATTACTAAACTGTTAAGGGTCCAATATGGCGTACACAAAATTAAAAGTCCATCGAATCCTCTTTAAACTTGTTAATCGGGAGTTTTTTTAGATCGCTGATAACGTATCTGGTGATATATTTTTAAAATTCAAAATGGCGGATCCATTATGACAGACGTAAAAACAAAAATCGATAGTTTATTTTGTATCTTATTTCTCAGGGGTTTTTGTGTTTGCTGATAATGTATCTTGTGAAATATTTTTAAAATTCAAAATAGTGGATCTAATATGGTGAACGCAAAGTCAAAAATCGATCCTTCCTCTTAAAACTTGTTTTCGGGGTTTTTTTGGGTCGCAGATAACTTCAATATGCGAAATAAAATTTTATAGTTGTATTTTGCATTTTAAAAACCAGACATCAGATTCGTAATTAGAGACCCTGAAAACTCCCGAGTAACAAGTTTTACGCGATTTTAAAAATTTTTTATAAATTCGTCTTCCATATTAGATCCACCATTTTGAATTTTAAAACTCAGACTTTAGATTCGTAATCAGCGACCCAAAAAAAAAACAACTTTTTTCAAGTTATTTCAAAAAGTAGAACCAATCTAAGAATTCTGACTTCGGATTCAGATTCAGCGAAGAAAAAAACGTAGGATTACACTAGTGTAGTGTCTCGGACAAAAAATTCTTTTTTTTGTTGGGCTGTAAAATTGTAGCAGAATAATCAAATTTCCCGTCCTAGACACCCATTTGTTATGTTTTGTTCATTGCAGAATTTTGGGAAATGTAACTGGTGCTATCGTGAATGTGGACGAGTACAAAATCCACGAGAATCAAGATGGATCAGTGGACAGAACGAGGACTGATTTATACCTCCATTTAGTGAATCGCCAGGACAATTCAATTCTGGAAGTGTCAGAGGTTTTAGAGCTGATAGACCGAAACATTGAAAAATTGGATGATTTGTTTAAAGATTTCAATGTCCTTGATACACAACCTGCCCAAGCACAACCTATCATTCAATATGAACAAGCAGGAACCACTTTTTGGTTATTGGCCATCACCCTTTTCTTGGGTGCACTTCTCATACTTTGCATCGCACTCTGTCTTTCTCAAAGAGCCTCTTTTCAACGTAAACTCAAAGCTGCCAATGCCACTCCTTTCGGTAATTTGGCAATTCTAGTTTTAGAATCTTTTATATAATTTTAAATTGTGCTGGAATTCTTGTTTATTAATGCGAAATATTTCTTTGTCAGGTGCAACAGATTCCGAGTTTATAAGAGGACCTGGTAGAGTTCCTAATACAAACAAACACAGTGTGGAAGGTTCTAATCCAATTTGGATGCACGCTTATGAAAATGAGTGGTTCAAAAGTGATGAGTCCTTTAGGTGATGATCGATTTTTTAAATTTAAATACATTTACCCTAATCAAGGAAATTTGCATCTTGAATTATTTAAAGAATCTAACATTTCGTTTATTATTTTCCATTTGTTCTGTAGTCACGGATCTGAAAGAGATTCCTTGGACGAGAATGCACTAAACACCGAAGAAGTTGTCAACGAAAGTAATTCTAACGACAGACCGACTGAAGATAAACCGTATTATATTCAGCCAAGAGTGTCTTCGATTTCCAGGTTTGTTTCTAATTTTCATTTTTTTTAATGCTAAAAAATGTTTTGAAGTTTCCAAGTTTTAACTTAAAATTAAAACTAATTACTCATAGCATAAGTAAGAAAATTAAGTCAAAGAAAAGACAAACCGACATCATTCAAGTACTAGAACAGTCGTCCGTTTGTTTTTTCCTATTTTTGTTTGTCTTTGCAAAATGATGTTTAACTCTTCAAAAAGAAAGAATTAAGAGAGCGGTATTTGTGTGACTCTTAATTTTTAACTTTTAATTACTGAATTTAATTTTAATACAAATTTTCAGCAGCATGGAGAGTAGCACAGATGAAGGGAATGAGTCACCAGTTTCGCGAAGTCAACAAGTAGAAGCCAATAACCCTTTGGGTAAAAAAATTGAAACAACTGAACTTTGACCCATTTTTAACAATCATTTGTAAATAGCATCTAATGAAATAATTGTTAATTATTTATTTACCGTAAACCCAATGAATATTTATGATTACCAAAAAGAAGACGAATAATTTTCAATTTTACGCTTTAGCATATACCTATTTTGTATTTTAAAGTTCAGTATCGACAAAGCTAGTAATATAAACTTCATAGTTAATATTTCCTTTCTGAATATTCGTTTCAAAAATTTATGATTCTTAACGTAAACATAAATGATTGTACGTATCAAATTATTTTTAAGCTAAAGTACCAAATTCAAAGATTTTAATGCTGTAAATACTTAAAATACTACGTATGCGATAATTTAACTCTTTTAATAATAAGTGATTTGTATCGATAGTTATATTAATCATAGAAATATTCTCTGCCAGAAATCGCATCGAATTTGTGAATAAGATTTTTATACATCGTTTTTATAATTGTTTTATAATCGAGTACAACTGTAAGAGTATTATTTAAGGAAAAATAATAAAAGAGTAAAAAAGAAAGATATTGCTAATAATTTTTTCGAAAACCTATCTTATACCTAAGGTCATTATAAATTTTCTTTTTCTCTTAATTTTTACTACATTTGCGCAATTTTTTGTCCATTGGACTCTATGTCTTGTGCATATATGTGTGTTATAAGGGTAGAATGACCTCAAATGACCTGGGAGCGATTAATGTTCCGCAGGCGTGTAAATAATTGCACGAATTATCATATTTATTGAAACTTATCATAATCATATGCCGCGAAAATCATCAGGATATAAACTATCATTTTCGAAATTACTTTTCTCGTTTAACAATTTAATTTATTCGCATAATTTTGAATTACTTTTCAAATCAAATGATAAATAAATGTCTCTACATTTTAATTAAATTAAAATATAATGTTATCAATCAAATTAATAATTTTTATTTAAAATTTCCTCCTTTTTTTAAATAGCAAAACACTTCATTTAATTAAACAATTTTAATTAAACTAATTATATTAAAATTGTCAACCACAGATATTCGTAACTAGTAATAATGTATACACAAATGTTTCCACGTTACCTTATAATGTTGGTTAATATCTCCAAGCAATATTTAAAAAAAGAAATAATTAATTTTTAAAAAGCTCACTTGGAGCACATAGAAATAAAAACATACCTATTCATAATATTAAATTATTTTCAAATTATTATTTTATAGTTAGAACATTCCGTAAAATAAAAATGTATGTATCGATAATATTTATCCTTGCGTAAAGAAACAACATGAAGAGGGCAATACATTTTTTGTAAATCTGATTATAGTGGTTGCGTGATTATTAGCACTTAGTAAGAAGTGGAAGAAGATTGGATAGCACAAAAGTTAAAGTGGCATTTAAAACACTTTTTTCAACGAAATTAATATATATCACAATATAAGAGGCGGTTCTTTCTATTCATTAATAATCATAATAATTATTATGCGAAATTATTTCAGTGGACTTTCTATGAGAAATTTCGATGGAATTTTTTATAGATTATAAATTTTTTTCTATAATTAAAAAATTGTCTCTACTTTAACGCTTTAACAGCGTATTTACCTACTTTGTTAATAAGAAAATATAAACTATTTTTAACATCACAACGTTTCTAAAGCACGCAATCCCCTAATTATTATACAATTTCATGTAGACCTTTAATTTTCCTTGTCTAGCAAATCTGTGTACCAGAATTTTATTAGAATGAATCATGCTAATTTTACCCAAATAATCAAAAAGTTATAATACTTGCAACTACGATAAGAATTAATAATAATAAGTAATAATATTACAATTAATTGTGTAACTTATCTTAAACTGATTACTTAAAAAAAATGTGTTGAATGATATTTGACCATACTAGATTGCAATTCATTTATATTAATTTTTTTATAATGCGGACCAAGAAGGAAAAATTATTTTCTGACAGGAATTAGAATAAATAAAAGAAAAAGACTTTGATCACAATTGACAAAAATTATTCTTCTAAAATATTTTATGGTAGGTTATTATTTGACAAATTTATTTAATTTACAAAGCTTCCTGACAAAGTGATAAATGTATTGAAATTATTTTTCGTGGGTGTAGAGATTGGATGTCTGAAACAAAAGAGAAACAATTTTGAATTCTTTCGGTGAGGGTAGGGTTTGAAAGGAGATAGGATCGATGGCCGCAGGGGGTGGAAAGAGAGACCCTCAAAGTGACCCGCAAGCAGTAACGCAATACGCGTACAAGTACAGGACGAGGCGAGGGATGGAAGAAAGTCAAGGAGGCCAAGTCGAGGGGCCACCACCACTTCTGCCTTATCGCCTTCCTGAACGTCAGCCTTGCGTGCTACCTCATGCTAATGTAAGGAAACTATAACCCACTGGTCAGCCGTCTACTATATCCCTTGGGCGTTTTCAAACTGAACTCCTATTCATTCTACCAAACCTCAAAATTCTAGCCAAATCCTAATTTACCTGTTTTTCAACGATTTCTTAAAATTCTATGATTATACATATCACCAGAATTTGTTTTTTTAGATCACCTCAACTGTATTTATAAGTTGATAATTATGATAAGACTCATGAATATTTGACATATTTCATTTGAGGTAAATTTTAGGTTACCGAAAATCAAGATCCTGAATAACGATTCATCATTATTATAATGTATCTGAACTTTAACTGATATAACATCTCTTTCTTGTAACTAAATGTCGATTAACGTAATTGATAGAAATACCATGATTCACTTTAGAGATTTGATATTTTATAGCAGAGGCAATCTTTCTGAATTTAACATTCATGCTGACCATTTTCTATCCTTATCCAAAATCGAACAAATAGTGATAAGTTTGTCTAATTTTCCTATGTAAGAAACGAGTACTAAAAGTAAGCGTTAAAAGTTAACGGAAAAGGAAACTCTTATACCGACTTCCTTGGTAAGAGAGAGAAGGTAAGCGTTAAAATTTAAAGGAAAAGGAAAATCTCACCTCATTAAAAACTATTTTAATTTAAATTTTAATTTCTTTCTCTCTGAAATTGTACCTTACTATACAAATATTCTTCAAATTTAAATTTTATTTCTAAATACAAACAATAAACTACTTGCTAAGCCCATCATTGTTCGAGCGATCCCTTGCATAATGATAGGGATAATGGTTTTGGGAAAAGAGACAAAATTTTCGAGCTATAACCAAACGAGAGATAAATACATTTAGTGCGTTGTATTCAAAGTTATTAAAAAGTTATTAATAAATAGAACGGAAATATATGTATAACGTGAAAATGAAAAGTGCCTTTTATTGTGTATTGTTTATTAAGTGTTTAACAGAAATGTGTTTAATGTGAAAGTGTATAGTGTCTATTAATGTGTTTTGTTTATTAATTTTGTTTTATTATTAATAATAAATAATAATAGTGTTATGAAGTGCTCAAAGTGTACATATAATGTTATGCAAATTTGTTTAGTAAATAAGTATTTAATAAGTAAGTGTTCAATAATAAATAGTACATAATAATAATAATAATAAATAAGGGGCCATCCATAAATTACGTAATACGTTTTTTCGGTAATTTGAACCCCCCCCCCCCCCTCCACACGTAAGATATTTTTACATACATTAGCGCCATTTTTTCTATTGGTCGTAAGATTTCCTGGACCCCCCCTCCCCCCTAAATGTCTTACGTAATTTATGGATGGCCCTTAACAATAGTGTTATGAAGTGCTCAAAGTATCTGAGGTGAAGAGATGAGATAATGAGATGAGATAAACATGAGACAAATGAGACAATAAGAGACCTGAAGTAAAGATATGAGACAATAACATAAGACAATGAGATAAGATAAACAGATGAAATACAGAAACAAAAAACATAAGGAATTGAAATAAAGAGATACTTTGATGACATGGGATAAAGAGGTGAATTAATTTAAAGTATTATTGTCACATATATATGTATGTGAAGTTAGATTGTGAGACGTTAAGAATTTTTACAGGAATTTTGAAAAACTATATAGTCCTATTATTTTATTGTTTAAAATATATTTTACAAGACCTGATTTATCAAATTTGCAGATAATAATTTAATTTAGATGTCATTAAATATAATTTATAAAATAAACTGCTAGAAACGTCAACAAGTTGTATTTTACCGTATTTTTTCCAATAAAATAACATTAGGTTTACTCTAAAGTATAAACAGCATTCTTTTTTACAGGAATTTTGACAACTTATATAGTTCTCTAAATGGTATTACACAGTAAAAAATTTTATGTTAAATTTAACATTTTTCACATGTCCCAAACGGTCCACTCAAAACTTTGTGTTAATTCAACACAAAAAAATATGTTGAATTTTGTACACAAATTATAACCTCTTATTTTACGCATTATAATAATTTAAAGCGTGTATATTTTATGCAATTACTATTGTATTTTATCTTTTGTAACTTAAAATGAATTTTCAATAAGGAATTTATGCTTTTGCAACAAAAAAATAAACATAAATTACAGAGTTACTACTAAAAAATTTGAGGTTATGTTCAAGAATCAAATGACATTTGAAGAATGTGTAAAATCAACACACGAAAAATGTTAAATTTTAACACAAAAAATTTAACAAGGACTGTTTTCTACACAAATACACAAAATTTTTAACTGTGTAGGTATATCATAATTTTTAAAATTAATCTTGATATTCTTCATTTTAAGATCACATCAATTTAAATTTATTTCAATGTCTTATCATTAATTTTCTTTTTTTATTATATTATGTATTTCTTTTATTTCACATAATTATACATAAATAAAACATAATTTTACGAAATAATAAAATTTGGCGTGCACATTAATGCGCGCTGTTTTTCTAGTGTGAATTAAAAAAGATGGATCTATTCTGACCAATTTATTGTCCACCAAGAATTATTGCAAAATTTTAAAGTCAAAGGATTTTTTATAAAACTCGGAAAAAGGGATTTTATGAAGTTATTGTATACGAATTATCCACTGAAATATCTAAGGAAGTTTCTACCGGAATCTCTAAAAAAGCTTTCACAGGAGGTTCTAGGGAATCAACCACCGGAAACTCCAGAGAGATTTTCACTCGATTCTTTAGGAAACATTCCACTACTAATTTGGGGGGAGCCAAATGAGAAATAGAGAGAAACACCTACTGAAGTTATTGATGTTCAGTAACCAATAAAAGAACGTCAAGAACTTCAGTAGTACTATAGAAGTATTTACCATTGCAGATTATAATTATGTTAGGATAATACGTTATTTAAAAGAAGGATCATTGTTGCTTGATTTAATTAACAAATTAATTATACTAAAAGTTACATTATAAATAACAATATTGGGAAGATTAATATAGCAATTAAAAGTAACAAAAGTTTAAAACATTTGATACTTATAATAATTGAAGTTTAAATGGATAAGTTTTGGTCTGATTAAACCTTATAATGAATTTATATGAAAATTATTTAAATTTGCATGAATAAGACTGAGATTTCCACGTTTTTGAAAGTTATAACTAAAAAATAGGAGCGATTAAATTTGAGATGGAAAATTAAAATCATTGCAACTTTATGTCATTTCAGTTTTTAATTAATTAAATACAAAACAATTAAAAGTTAAATGCATTGAACTTTGAGGTTTATTAAATTTATAATAAATTAAGAAAAGTTTAAAATTTCAGTTAATAAATGTTTTCACAAATTAAAATTTATTGACATTTAGATGAATTAAAATTTTGATAAATTGAAGTTTGGATTAAAAAAACTCTTAAAAATTGAAAAAAAAACATGTGTCAAATTAACTAAATAGATGAAACTTGGTGACAAATTTACGAAATAAGAAAAAAAGGTAACAAAGTTGAAGGTAAAAGAGATGAAAAGTTGACAGTCTGTGATCTCTGTATGTAATTATTCAATTCTAGTTTAGTCAGTCTAAAAAAACTAATATTACAGAATTAATAGTCTGGAACACGGTTAATTACATACCAAAAAGTTGCACATTTTTTTCAGTCTGAAAAGCCTTTTTGCAACTTTGAGAAATTTTTTATTAATTTAAATAGTTGTTACATTAAAAAAAAAACATTTACAAAAAAAATAAAGATTTAGAAATTATATAATAGTTAAAACAAATATTGCAATAATAATGTTATTAAGAATAAATAAACTCACAAACTAAAAATTGATGAAACATTACCGTTAACCTGCTGACCTTGTTGAACAATTCTGATTGTGAAACAATTGTAAATACAAAATATTTTAATATGTTTAAATAGAATTTAAAATTATTCAATTAATTTGTAATATATTTTAAATATATAACTATAACATTGACCTATAGTATAAGTAATAATTCAAACAATATAGTGCGATTCCAAGTGAAATTTACGTTTTTTCCGGCAGGTTAACGGCGGGCAATGAAACTTTAGAATTTTATTATATTTAGTATGACTAATGTTTTACATAAATATTAGGTCAAAATATTAATTAGTTTACGAGAATTAAAATTTGCAAAAAAAATTTGAAAACGCAATATCTTCCGTTCTATCAGTCGTATCAAGGTTTTCTTTTTTTTAAAATGCTCAGAAAAATATAAGGAATAATTCTATATCAGGACAATTTTTTATAAATTTGAAAATAAAAATGTTATTAAAAAAAAATTATATAACTTTTACACAGCTAAAAAAAATTCAATGACCCAAATGCTAAAACGATCTTACCTATGTTCTTTTCAAGATTCCAAAAGAGTTGAAATTAACTGTTACCTCCTTAATATTTAATTTTAATAAATTATAAATGTAAACATTGGAATTTGAAACTAGTAAACATTGCAAATACGTTGCGCGCGCATCTCCGGCTGAGAAGTGCAAGGCCCATGTTACACGACGTGAATTCAGTATAATTAGAGCCTGAGCAAAGAAACTTTGTACCCCTTTGTAGAATTAAAAACTATTTTTAACTATTTTTGTCAAAAATTCTTTTCTAGAATGATTTTAAGCTACTGGACATTCGGTGGCATAACACACACATGAGAAAGTCGTTAATACTGTGTTTGGTAACATGGGCTTTGCACTTCTCAGCCGGAGATGCGCGCGCAACGTATTAGCAATGTTTACTAGTTTCAAATTCCAATGTTTACATTTATAACTTATTAAAATTAAATATTAAGGAGGTAACAGTTAACTTCAACTCTTTTGGAATCTTGAAAAGAACATAGGTAAGATCGTTTTAGCATTTGGGTCATTGAATTTTTTTTAGCTGTGTAAAAGTTATATAATTTTTATTTAATAACATTTTTAATTTTAAAATTATAAAAAATTGCCCTGAAATAGAATTATTCCTTATATTTTTTTGTGCATTAAAAACAAAGGAAACCTTGATACGACTGATAGAACGGAAGATAATGCGATTTCAAAATTTTTTTGCAAATTTCAATTCTCGTAAACTAATTAATATTTTGACCTAATATTTATGTAAAACATTAGTCATACTAAATATAATAAAATTCTAAAGTTTCATTGCCCACCGTTAACCTGCCGGAAAAAAACGTAAATTTCACTTGGAATCGCACTATAATCTGATATTTTTAAAATACAAATCTACAAAAACAGAAATATTAATTACGTATTCATAGGTTAATGTTTTGTTGCTCTCCATTGTCAATAAATAAAAGAAATTGTTGATCCGTTGGAGCCAAATTGTGTAGGTTTTTGATTAAAAAAAAAAAAAAAAAAAAACACATAAATTATAACATTTTTTTATTCTACAATTCGTCAATTTGTCGTTGACCTCTTCAGGCTGTAAATACAAAATATACACACATGAGAAAATATTTTTAACACGAACAAAACAAAATTTATAAAAATTACTAGTCAAATTAATGTTATACCTTAAAAAACGGAAACGTCAAGGTTTAAAGAAAACATCACTAAGAAGTGACATAGTCAATCGTGTTTTCATGTTAACGACAAGAGACAAACTAAAGAAAAATAATACTGAAATTCCAAATTCAGAAAGACTCGGGAAAATGAACGTAAACAGATATTGGCAAATTTAAAATAATAAACAAGAAAATGAAATAATAAGGCTGGTGAATAAGAATTAAGAAACAGAGAATTTTCTCTATAAAAGTAGCTTATAATTTTTGTTTGAATTGTCTATATTTTCGTTAATGTTAATGCTATTAGTGACGTGGTTAATAAAAATCATTTCGGAAATTCGACACCTACGCCAATCCCTTTCAAAATCTACAATTTTAGTACTTTTAAAGACGAATTTATGATTGTTGTTTGTACAAAGTAAGTTGATAACGAAGTTTAGATTTTTGTTAGTTTTATGCTCACGAACTCTAGTTTTATGCAATCTTTTGGTTTCACTATAATATGCCGCGTTACAATTTTGCAAGGAATTTCTTGTGTGAATTCTCCAAATCATGTCCTTGAAAAAATTCTTTATGATAAACAAAAAAATACAGTTTTAATTCCTAATTCTCACATTAATAACAGTTTCGAACTCAAAGAAAAATTAAAAAATTTTATCATTCCAAAAGATCATGTTTTAATGTCACTGGATGTGAGCTCTTTATTTACCAACGTTCCTTGTGAATAAAGAGCTTAGATAATCGTTATAATCAAATTCGCAGTAAATGTGACATACCCTACATCGATATTATTCACATCACAAAATTTTTATTCAATAACACCTTTTTCAAATTAAATGATAAGTTTTATCACACCAGTTTTATCTCACCATTTTTCTCCGATATTTGCATGGACGATTTGGAAACAAAATGTTTAAAAATTCTAAAAAATAAACACAATTGCATAATACCTTTTTACTTCCGGTAGGTGGACGTCATCTTTGTGTGCACAAAGATTTTGTTAACTTAGTATTAGAGGTTTTTAATTCATATCATAAAAAGCTTCAATTCACACATGAACTGGAAATTGACCAAAAAATACATTTTCTTGACTTAACTCTGATAAGAAAAAATAACCGTTTTTTTTTTGACTGGCATAAAAAACCTACAGCTTCAGGCAGACTTCTTAATTTTTTATCAAATCAACCGATTAAACAAAAGCGCAATATTGTTTTAATCTCGTGGACAGAGCTGTTTTTCTTTCACATAAGAGTTTTCACAAAAAAAAAACATTAAAATAACAAAGAGTTTACTTTTTAATAATAACTACCCCGTAAACTTTGTCAACGATTGTATTTCTGAGAGATTTAATTATTTAAAATAAAAAATAACAATGTGGAATTGTCTAATTTAAAAAAAGCTTTATATGCAAAACAACAAAAAATTGTCACCCCTTTTCAGAACACACATTTTTATACAAAATGTAAACAAAAATTTATAAACTACAATATCTGCACTATTCCGAAAACTTAAAAGTCGCTTAATAATATTGTAAGATTAGGAAAAGACTCTGTTGACAAGTGGAAAAAATGTGGAGCTGTATAAAGAATTTCTTGCAAAAATTGTAACGCAGCATATTATTTAATAGTTAATATTGATAACGATTGGTTAATTAATTTTTAGATGTATTAATGGGATCAAAATATCAATGAAGTAAAAAATTCAAATAATCAAATTCAGTCTATAAAATTATTTACTTCAAGTGAAAAATTAATAATTGACAAAAGAGAGAAACTAAATTAATCAACTGAACAACTGAATTAATCTTATATGAAAATAACGCATCCGGTAGATTCTTGAATCCTATTGGTCAATAGAAAATGGCTTCTAAATTTAATCAGCCAACTTGAATCCAGAATCCCAAGAAAACAACACATCAATAGAGCATTTATATTTTCCAAAAAATGCAAATTGTAAGTGTCACTCCAGGTGACGAAGTAAGATATGTAAAAATTCGTTTTCTGTTACGTTATTAAATTTTATAAATACCTCCAAAAATATATATTAACCTTTTCAAATAATAATTCAACGGACGACATAAATAACGGTTTACAAAATGATTAATTTAACAAGCTTTTATTATAATCAAACAATAATTGAGCCTCTGGATTCAAAAACCGCCTCTGCGCGTAAAAAGTCTGACGTATGGTAGTCGGGTAGCAGTGAGCGAAAACATGATTATAAATTGGAATAGTCTCACCACAATTAGCTTTACTCAACTCAATTTTTATAACAATTACAAATTATTAATATAATACATCTCGGATAATATTAAACAAATATCGGAATTCAGGCCTGAATATTAACTATAAAATTATTAAGACTTTCTAATTAAATAGCAAAAACGTTCAAATAAATAGAATTAGAAAGCGTCCAAATATAATATGATCGATCAGGATGATGCAATCCATGAGCCACTTTCTGGGGTTAGAATATGAAGTCGTTGGGGATCTCTAGGTTGAGACTATTCCCTATTTTCTGAATAACAAACAATTTACAATCTTTTGGTACCACCAATAATTCCGACTCCATTTGGCAAGTTTAAATACTTTAGCATCAAACTTTCTCCGATTTATCAACTCAAATTTGGTAGAATTAAAATGAAGACAAAAACCACACTATAAATAAAGTAAACGAAATATCTATGAAAAACTGATCAATTAATCCGTAAAGTTTCTCATTATTTAAATTACTATATATATATGGGGCAAAATTCCTGAACTGTCCAGGTCAAAAAATAAAATTGATTCAAACTTTGCTAAAATGTTTCCATTGTTAGTGGAAGTGTAAATACCAAATATTTTCAAATTCCATGAAATAGTTTTTGAGTTACACAGTTTTAAAATTTTGAATTTTTTTAAAATGTAGTTTTTTAAATTTACTATATTTCTAGGTGGTTGCATAAAAGTTAACATATATATAGTGATTTTTAAAGCTTTTTTTACAGACTATTCGATGATAATAAATATTTTTTTGCAAAAAAAAAAAAAATTGACCTTTAAATTCAGGTCAAAGTGTTAATTTGATTGTATCTCGAAATCGGAGATTTAAAAAAAAATGTAACGTATCTCAATGGAAAGCTTGACTTTTTTCCTGTAAGATATGTAAAAATTAGAGTGGAACTCTAAATACTTCTGTCAAAAATACATCTCAAATAGCCGCGCGTGCTCGAATAGCGCGACCTCGCGCGAGTAACTAGTAGTTTCTCGAGCGCGCGCGAGTATTTGAGATGTATTTTTGACAGAAGTATTTAGAGTTCCACTCTAATTTTTACATATCTTATAGGAAAAAAGTCAAGCTTTCCATTGAGATAGGTTACATTTTTTTTTAAATCTCCGATTTCGAGATACAATCAAATTAACACTTTGACCTGAATTTAAAGGTCAATTTTTTTTTTTTACAAAAAAATATTTATTTTCATCGAATAGTCTGTAAAAAAAGCTTTAAAAATCACTATATATATGTTAACTTTTATGCAACCACTTAGAAATATAGTAAATTTAAAAAACTACATTTTAAAAAAATTCAAAATTTTAAAACTGTGTAACTCAAAAACTATTTCATGGAATTTGAAAATATTTGGTATTTACACTTCCACTAACAATGGAAACATTTTAGCAAAGTTTGAATCAATTTTATTTTTTAACCTGGACAGTTCAGGAATTTTGCTCCATATAATACCTGCAAAACTCTTCTACCGGACTTCACACTGTGGCTTTAAATATAAATTAATGACAACTCAACTCGTGATTGAATGATTAGCGGATCAAAGAGTATGTCTATTTACCAGAGTTCTCCCAGAATTTCATGCCTTCGCCCTCTCCAAGGCATTTAAACCCTAATCTTACATTTTATCATTTACAATGAATCAGATGATTCTAAATCCACGCCAGTATTTCAATAATTTAATCATTTATAAATTTATACAGAAATTTACCGCTTCAGATCCTTAATACTTTGGGAATAAGATTGACATCTTAAACCAAAGCCATGATTCTTGTGTACGATCGGCAGATAATCAAATTATAAAACATAAATAATGGACGCATAAAACATTTTTCTTAATTAAAATGCCATTAGCAGGTTAGGTAATTTTGACGTTACTCCAAAAGGCAGAAACAGCAGTAATAAAATATATCCTTAGTAATTTAAATTTTCAGATATCGGTAAAGTAGATTTAGGTCAAATGTTAAGATAATCAGAAAGATAGTTTTCATCAGGAAAATGAATTTTTGGAATCCAATTATCAATAAATTTATGAATTTTTAAGAATTCTTTTTAAATCAAGAATTCTTGGTTAGGATGAGTTGACTCGAAGAAGGATAATATAAAATAAAGTAAAAAATGTACAGAATTAATTATTAATTTATCAAATTTATAAATTATGGACCAAGTCTTGGAATTTCACATAGCCATGGAAATTAATTAAGTTAAATTAAATGTTAAGAAAAATTAAATTATATTTATTTTTGGATTTTGCCATTTAGATTAATTTTTATAAGAAATAAATAAATTTGTGAATTGCAAAATTAATCAATTTTACAATGTCACAAAGTATTTTCTCAGAAAGGGGTAATTGAAACATTTCTTGACTGAATTTATGTTACTTTTCAATAACTTTCACCCTATTCCCGGACATTTTTTTTGGAAACTAGTGTTTCCAAAAGATAAAAATTCCGAATTCCGAAAATTTTCTATATAACTTAAGAAATTACAATTGTATGATCTAAACAATACCGAAATTTTTTATTTAATAATTTTACAATTGTATTGATGAACTGAATCTCTTATGTAATTTAAAAAGCGATTTGTTTTTTATAGTGCTAGTATTCTTGAACAATATTCATTTTTTGTTGTTGTATCTGCAACTACTTCCTTTTGGTCCTGCCTTTACATTTCTTTTCAGATTTAATTCAGCAATGATGTTCGTAAAATTGGTTAAGGAAAATTTCCCCGGAAATCCTCTCACTCTGTACCTTTTAGAAAAATTAACTAATTATGTTTATAAAAGAGTTTTTGAAAAAATTGTATTAAATCAATTTTCCTTAAATAAATGATTCTGTAATGATTTTATATCCGAGTGTTATCGTTTCATTAAATTTTACGTAATTTTATAGAAAAAATATTTAAAATTTTTGCAAAGTACATTGAACTGCAATAAAAGGATTGAGAGAAAACATTATCTTCTTTTTTGATCAAGCACTTGATTATTGACATAATAGTGTGTACAAATGGTTGCGGTTTATGACTCAGACATGTAATTTGAGGGATTGCTTCTTGCACAGGTAGAACACTAATCGAAAAGGGCAGACCCTTGATCAAAAGTTGCGTGATCACTGTGTGAAAGACATTAAGAAAATTGGTGTTAGATTTTACAATTACGTGTGAAAAAAACGTACGAATTTTTATTCACATTCAGAAGTAAATTAATTTTAAACTCTTTTTGTTTCATGTACGATATTTGAAAAATATTGATAAATCATCTTGTGTCATAGATAAATTAATATTAATAAATATAATGATTTTTAAAAATGTATTTAAAAAGCTTTTAACCTAATTCAATCAATCACAATAGTCACATTATATGAAACGCACTCATTTTAAAATTATAAGAATATATGACCTGCACCTCATTTTCTTTCAGAGACTGAATAAACGAATTATAAAGAAGAAAATATTGAAGGCTCAAGTAAAGTGTTCTCGTGACAACTGACGGAATCGGGCCAAGCATTAAGATTATCGTTGCACGTTATGGCTGTAAAGAAATGTGTCATGGGGGATGGTGTTAAGAAATGATAGAGATTTTTAATCCGAGCGTGTCTTTGGATAAATAAAATGTTAAAATTATTATATAAAGGTGCACTAAAGAGAAGGATTTTAAAATTAATTATTTATTTATTCTTACTTTTATTATTGCTTCCTCATAAAGGAAAAATTGTTTTATCCCCAAAATTATTGATTGTGAATTTTTATATATATTCCGACATATTTCGGTCTGAGGATGTCGAAAAAGATGTTTATAAAAAATCTCCGTGTGTATGTGTGTGTGTGTGAACATTATCGAAAACCATTAAAGCTAGAACTATCTTTTTTTTTATAAAAATATAGGTCTCTCAGGGGGACAAATTATGTCATACGTCTGAACTCGATCTATTAATCAGAACTATGTTTACCAAGAAAAGTTTTAATTTATGTTATGAATGAGAGAATGATAAATATTACTCACAAACGCTATTTCTGATTTTTTTATTAACAGAGTTACTATTTTTAATGATGTAAAAACTTTCTTTAAATTTTCTACGTCTGTAGTTTGTTTCGTTGACAATTATTTTTAAATTTTCAAATTGCAAAAAATGGTTATAATCTTAGGAATGTACTACCAATGAGGTTTCTGTTTAATTAAATTAAATTTTTAAATTCTGTTTAAGTTTTGTTTAAAAAAAGTTATAATTTTTAATAAGTTTATTTTTATATTGGCTTGCAAGTTTTAATATATTTTCACTAATTGGTAGGTAATTAAAAAGCACATCGATTGTCTCAGAGTGTCTGCAAGATCACTTCGAAAGCAATGGTGACCTACTTTTTTGCTATTAGACCGTCAAGGTCTCGGATTTCCAGAGTCACCCTCTCGACTTCCGGTGCGGTGCCCTGGCGGTGATCCTTCCTCTAACTGCCTCTAACAGAAATTTTCGGTTCTCTCTGTCTCCTCAGTTCTAAGGAGATTCTCGGTGAAGATCCCTCGCTATTTCCATTTAGCTTCTTTTCATTAAAGCCCTGACTTTCACAGCAAAGGTATTCGCCTACTTCTTCTGCTTCTGATCCTCGGGCTTCAATGCAATTTGGAAGATGTCTGCGCAAAGAAAATCCCAGAAATTAGGTTTTGAGTGGAAGACCGGCTTGAATCAAGTCCTTCGGTCCCGCTGTCCGGCTTTAATAAAAAAAGAGGATTGACATACATTTGTATGTCAATCCTCTTTTTTGGAATTCCATAACATAAACATATAATTTCAATTCTCTAAAGTATTTTTTTAACGACACGTCGTATTCGAGACTTTATTCGTTTCTCTCGAATGCGCCTGGCAATCATTGGAAAGTTCAGTGATTACCGCCTAGAATTTTTCCACTAAAGAAAACAACTCTGACCTCGGAAACACCGCTAGCTAGCTCATCTAGCGCAGAAAGGGGCGTGAGTCGACAAGCAATCGAATTTGACGAGAAGGTGAAGTGACACCTAGAAATAAGATCTAGTCCGGGATTCTGACAAGTGACTAACATTAAAAAGTGTAACTCTTTATTTATTGATACAAAAATAAAATGTTTTAAAAAAAATGTATTGTAAAGCAAATTTAAAAAATTTTTGTGTTGGGACTTTTCCAGATGTGTTGAGTAGAAACTAATAGAAATAAAATAAAAATTGGAAACAGGGAATATAACCCGTTATATTAGCGAATTTTTGAAACAATCGCTAAAATGGCGTGTTATGTTCATATCATATCAAGGAAAGTGCCAACACAGAAAGTTTTTAAATTTGCTTTACAATAAATTTTATTTACTTTACTTATTTGTTTCGGTATAGACGGGCAACTGAGACCGTCTAATTTTAACATTTTTAAAAAAATACAAAAAGATAAATATTTATTCAATAAAGATCAATCACAATAACAATAACAATAACAATAGTCAATAATTGATATAAAAAATACAGAATAAAATCAGATCACAATAAAAACCAAATAAATATAAACATCATCATAAATAACTCTCATTTAGAGAAAAGCAATTTTTGCAAACCAGAGATAAATCCGCTAAGTTCTCCATGAAATAAGTCAATTTGATCGGAGTAAATAT
This sequence comes from Ganaspis brasiliensis, assembly GCA_037103525.1. Lineage (NCBI taxonomy): Eukaryota > Metazoa > Arthropoda > Insecta > Hymenoptera > Figitidae > Ganaspis > Ganaspis brasiliensis. Next base: position 1,043,322 of record JAZKLR010000311.1, read on the forward strand.
TTGCCTCTCTACCCAGTCTATTGAAAACTGAATTCTTGCTATAGTTAGTTCTAGTGAGGGGTATAAAGAAAGGCAAATAAAATATCAAATGCATCATTGGAGTCGAGAAAGATAATGAAGCTAGCACTTCAGGACAGAAGATGGTGCCGTTGATCATTTTAAATATAAAAATAAGGTCAGAGTAGATAAATTTTGTCTCAATCTTAGGGGTTCCAAATCGACACCTTAAACTATCATATTCATGTGTAAGAAAACCGTATAAGACACATAAGATTGAAAATATCAATAAATGAATCAATAATAATTAATTAATAAATAACCAGATATTCAAAGTAAATTAGTAGCATTAACAAATTATTATTAAAAAATAATAAGACTAATTATTACCAGGTCACAATCAGTCAAACTAATAAACGAATGACTAAATGCCAAAAAAAAGATAAATCACAAAAGTGATGTGATATGAACAAAATCATTCAAATTTCACACAATTATAAAATTGCTGACCTCCTATGTAGATTAATACATCAAAAGTGAATCTTATACAATAAATCAGACTTTAAAATGTTTCCAGAAAAATAAGAAAAATACCCAGAATGTAATTAGGAATTATATAGATTAATTAAAACGATATTATATCAAAAATTAAAAATGATCACTTCAGACCACGTGGCGATCAATTTATTCTCATAAAATATTTAGCCGGTGAATAACATTGGAAATCACCGCCAAAAATGTGTCAAGTATGATTCAAGACGGAAAATACCACATCCAAAAGATCAAAAATCAAATAAATAAAACTTATCCACTTTGAGCGATTAGACGAAACAGGCAAGCGGAAGTCGGAGACAAAGAGTTGCTAAATTGGATACGGAGCAAGAATAATTCAATTAATAAATTTCCGTGGTCGTTCTTGCAGAGATCCGTTAAAAAATCCGTGCTTATCTCTCGTCAATTAGATTCGGTACTAAATACCAGGAAAAGCAGCAATAAACAATAATTTTATGGATTTAACTCCCAGGACTTCCGGTCCACATGTAATATGAGTATCCTCAAGAATTTCTCTCGGGTATAGAATTTGCCAAATTCTTCGCGATCCCAAGCCACAGTAATGTACCACACTTTAAATAAAAATCGGAAAAATTACGAAAATTAATTAGTTGAAATCTATATACTTTTTTATTGATTATTCGATCAAAATACAATCACTACAATTACCTTCTGGGCTGTCGGCGACACGCAGCAAATGTGGTACGGGCCGGACTGCACCGCTTCAGGTTTAAATTAATAAGAACGAGCCCTTTACGAGAATTTACTTTTATCAATTTCCGAGAATTAGCCCCACTTTTCCATAAATTCCTCTTCCTTTTCCAGCTCTGTCAAATAATTACTTAATATATTAATTAATTCAAAGCTCAATCCCATGAACTCAAGCTTTTGTAAAAGAATCTTATGGTTAATTTTATCAAAGGTCTTAGCAAAATCAGTATATATGATGTCAATCTACATGCCCAAGTTTATGGAAGCAAAAAGGTCTTTAATATAAATATTTAAATTTGTGACTATTAAATGACATCTCACGAAACCATGCTGTCCCTCAATGATTAAATTAGAAACCGAGTGCTGTAAAATATCAACAATAATGCTCACATAAATTTTAGAAAAATATTTAATAGCGTTATGGGACGATAATTCTTTATATGGTTTTTGTCATCACCTTTATGAATAGGAATAACTTTTCTCATTTTTCAAATCTTTGGAAAAATACCAGAAACAAAAGATAGATTGAAAAGTAAGTACAATGGATTCAACAGAGAGAAATAGCATGACTTCACGAAATGAGCAAAGATGGCCTCTGGACCTGCCGATACAGCTGACTCCAAACCAAGTATTTTTTCCCTAATGCATAGTCTTTAGATATAACAAATGAATTTTGACAAGATTTTTGGAGGGGGTATTATAGGAGAGAGAAAGGATACCCAGTCATTCTCCTGAATGTCAAATCTCGAATGGCCATTTTCTCGAATATATTTTTTCCCGAAATGAAATTGTCCTAAATGTTTTTTTTCGAATGGGCTTTTTCCCGAATTTATTATTTCACAAAATAAAATGCAAATGTAAAATGGTGTATCGACAATATTCCTTAATCGAATTTGGCTGTTGAATCACATTCTTTCTGGCGTAGCCTTTGAAACTGTTCCCATCGCTAATTTTATTATACGAGTCAAATCTCGGTATCTCCTTGTTCCCTCTGTATTTCCTCTAGAGCTGAATAGAGATCAGGATGGTTTTCCCCATGAGAAGACGAAATCTTTGCTTACATATTTCTCCTGTGTTAGTCGAGTAGAGTAGCTTTGTAAACATTCCAAAAGTATGTGGGGTAATTTGAAAAGATCAATTTTCGAAAGAGATGTTATACCGATTAACTTAATTTTAATACTATTTCAACTAAAATTTGTAATGTTATTATTTTTACCACAATACTTTCGTTTTTAAAAATCCTCCGCCGCGCCACAAGGAACAAACCAGTGTTGAGTAATCAGAAACAAACAAACGACCAGATTAATCTCTCAAATCAACTTACCAATTAGACTGGAAATGACCTTGAGAATCACCCCGAAACCACCAGAGTCCCAGGATGGATGAGAGATTCAGGTCAACACAACAAATCAGTACGAATTGCACTCAGAAAATTAGTAAATTTATCCCCGAGGGGTTCTTAATACAAGTTGTAACAAAATCCAAATTATATCGTGTATTACACAGGTTTCTACTTCCGCACCAAAGATCTACGAAAAACCACGTTTCTCCGCTGCGATCGATAATCAACTCCTGGTCGGCGGTTTCGTTGATTGCCACTTCACCTTAGGCCCCGGCGCGATAAGACTCCTCTACTTTCCTCGTGGCATCTCCGTTCCGCTGTCGATCCTCTTGCTCACTCCTCGGACAAACACCTGAAAAAGAAAAGAGGTCGCCACCGGAAAAATGCGGAAAACGTCGGAAAAACCAGCGCACACCCCTCTCAAGCTCCGTGATTTGCCAAAGGCTTATCACGCGATTCAAAAATACGGATATCGGTGGACTGCGTCGTCTAAATTGAGTCGGGCTCAATTTATGACAGCAACCAGAAAAGGCACCTGTGCTACACCGAATATTTACTTAACATTGATTAAATATTTAGCACCTAAACTAACTAAATAATATATCTTCTATATACTAGACAGAATTTGTCAGTGACGAAGTGCTTCCTTACAAGGTATTAGGGAAAATGAATTTCAGAAGAAATTTCAGGAGAGTTTCTTCGCCATTGCAAATGCACAATAAAACTACAAAATTAAACAACAATGAATAAAATATGTCATAAAATAATTTGAAAACTATTGCGTGAAGTTTTCACGACTAATCTTAACAAAGGCTCAAACATGAAGGAAGATGGTGCCAAATTTTGGGAGTTCGTCTTTTTATCGGTAATTTGATTAAATGACACATCGTCTTACGATTTAATCCATTAGATTTCCCATGCTATCGTACCTGGCTTTTTCTTTCGCCAAGAGAGTTTGTTGAGCGGGTATCTCATTCGTTCTTTACTCTCGTTGTACAACTCTTGGTTGCGATCTTCGAGAAAACTGACAGAACTTTGTTAGCCTTTCGTTGACAACCCTTCATAACGTTGGACGGTCGAGAGTTGGTTAAAAGACAAATAACTTGTCAGAAATATTCTACTACTTAGTTACATTTTACTTAAAAAAAAAACTCTAACAACAATGACAGGTCTATCTGCTGCTATTCGATTAGGTTATAAATTTTCTACTATGTTTTTCCACTGTGGATTATATGTCATTGTTATAAATAAATCTGGCCTACTATGTTTTCCTATAATGGCCATAGAATCTTGATATTGTTGCATCATATTACGAGGTGTTTTTTGTTGTGTAAGTGAAATTGTTTTGTAAAAGTTATTTATTAAGATTATATTGACTGATGATTTAGAAAATAAATAAACTACAATATATCCATTTACATTTAAATATATTTTAATAACTAATAAACTTAATATAAACAAATTGGCAGAAAGAATGATACTTTAAAATGGCGAATTTAGTTTGATGCGAATCTATGAATATTTTAGTTTTGATGTGCCTCTATTGAAATTAGTTTGTTTCTGAAGTGACAATTGTTCATTTCTTTCGAAAACCCCTAATTAGAAGATGGACAATATAGCTACGGTGGGAGTTAGATCTGTCGAATAATTGGTTCCCATACAAAGTAGAGGGTCTTGACAAACTTTCCTAGATGAGGTAGATATTTTCTCGGAGACAGTTTATTGAAATGGTTATTAAAGACGGAGAAAGATAAAGGTTTAAAACATAATTGCAAAGTACGCTCGGCGCAAACGTCCTTATCCTGCAACCGTTATAAAACTAAATTTGGAAGATTTCTGGAATTAAATTATAATGTTTATTCAAAGTATTTCTGACAGTTCTTTGTCTTAGATTCGTAAGCATAAATAAACTGTTCTAACAAAACTTTCCAATTGTTCATAGATAAAAGTACAATTTATAGAGGTCACGTACAGTTAGAGCTTCAAAAAAATCTGTTCACGATGGTCCTTAACACGTTTTAACCCAAATGTCTTGTCACTGTAAAATTTCTTCCATATCTTTAATTTGGGCAAGTTTTTTTAAACAAAAATTCAAAATCTTTCATCGAGTTATTTTTGAGAAAATCGGTTTTTTATATTAAAACATTAGTTTTTTCGTATTCTATGAAAAACATTTGTTCTTCAATAACAATAATAACGTGGCCTAATGGTATAAGTTTAAAACAATGTTTGTATTTTCTTAATGGGTTTACTGACCCGTATGTATTTTCAAATAAATAAATAAACATTGAGTAGTATAACTAAAAAAAGTTATATAAAACATATATTAATAAAGAGTAAGTACCTATTATTAAAGCTCTTTTGATATTTTTTACATGGCAAAAAAGTGGAATTCAGATTTATTTCAATTAATAACCTCACAGATGCAAAAAAATTTTGAGAGCAAAACAACTCTAAATTAAGTCTACTACAGGTGCACCAGAATAGATTTTTGCAAATTTGTACAGTCATTCTGCGAAATTTTTCTGATGAAAAACGAAAAATTAAATCTGTCAACTACAATAAATCGATTCCGGTGCACCTGCAGTAGATTTAATTAAGAGTTTCTTGAAATGGAAAATTTTTTGAATCTGTCAGGTTATTGATTAAAATAAAACTAAATTCCACTTTTTTACCACGTAAAAAAAACAAAACAGCTTTAATAATACTTACACTTTACCAAAATATGTTTTATATAATTTATTTCAGTTATATTACTCAATGTTTTTTACATAATACGAAAAAAACTAATGTTTTAACATAAAAAACGGATTTTCTCAAAAACGGCTCCAAGAAAGATTTAGATGGTTTTTAAAAAATTCAGAAAAGTGCCTTAATTCAAGATATAGTAGAAATTTTACTGTGACTAGACCTTTGGGTTGAAACGTGTTAATGACCACCGTGTGTTCTTTCGGAACTTTTTGTGACCACACATTAAAATAATTAATAACAAATTTTTTTTCACATGAAATATATATATTTCAAGAAAATATTTCTAAATTATAAGAAGTAAATGTGAAGAAACAGGTGAATGACACAACATTTGCGTGAGCTCCTTAAAAAAATAATTTCTCCGTGATTACGCTATATCTTGACTGGATCATCTGAAATCAAATCGAAAAGAAGGAATCGTTAGTTAATGAAATAATGCTGTACTTGGACGAAGGAATTATGATTTTTCGCAAAATGGCGGATGTCGAAGGTCAAAAATGGTTTTTTGACCAAAATTCTACTCACATTTTCGGCTATAAATAAAAAGTAATTGTCCAAAAAAAAAACCCTTCATCCATATACCTGATAATTATATATAAAATAAGTGGTATTTTCAAACCGATCGGCAAAGACGTTCTCAAGTTACAGTGATCACGGACACCCAAAACATGGTTTCAAGATAAACGCGTTCAAAGTTTTGAGTACTACTTTCAGTCAGAAACAAATTTTATTTTGGTACTTACACTGTATCGTCTGTTCCAGGACCATATAATATTATTTCCTTAGCTATAAGAGCTGCTACAGGTCTTTTTTAAATTTTTTGCCTGAATTATAATTAATATAATGTGTTCTTCACTACATACACTAGTAACTAAAACATTTATATCAATCAAACACATAGGTTTAAGTTCCTCACGTAGAAATAGGTACCTATACACGAAAACTTGTATACTATCTTTGTATATATACTTTGTATTTAAGAATTTAATAAAGAATTTGTCAATAAAATCAATTTAAGAGCTGCCTATCACAGCAAACTGACAATAAAGGGCCTACTACGGTCCTTCAGGTAGCCGAGCGCATAGCTGCCACTTCCTGATCACAGACACGGCTGAAATGGCTTTATTCAAAATTCCATATCTCAATAAATAATGATTCGATTTGTCTCAAATTTTCAGAGAGTACTTTTGAAATGTTATATTTTTAGAAAATACAATAAAAAAGTCGATTTCTTGAGGCCAGGTTACTCTGAACAATTTTGAAAAAAATCGAAATTTTTTTTTTCGTAAATTGCTACTGTATACTCGTAGAAATAGTATAGAATTAGTCCCGAAGGTCAGCAAGACCGAGAAGCAGATATAAAAGAGTGGGGAGCAAGGCACTTTGCTGATAGGGCCAACAACAGACGTGTTGCTCGAGCTGAGCTAGAAGCTACTGAAGCGTCTAAGGATCACAGAACTGCTTTAAGAAATGCAAGAATTTTTCAGAATGATGCCTACGAAGACAAGGAAGGAATTGTGTATGCAGCTGGAATGGATATGTAAGTAAAATTCACTTTTTTACGATTTTTCACGACTAAAAACTTTGAACTGATTTTTCTCCGAACCACGTTTTTTCGCATGGATGACACTCTCATTTCAAAACTATTGCACTTATCGATATGAACCAAACGGCATTTTACTCTTTAGATGTCTGGCTATGGCTTTAAGCAGAACCAGAAATATTCATTATTATTTGAAAAAGTTATAAACAATTAAAAGTGAAAAAAAAGGTTGGAAAAATTCAAAAGTCTGCATTTTGTTTTTTTTTTCATTAAAAGTGTTTTATTCTGCTTGAGGCCATAGCCAATTCGAGACAGAATATGAAACCGTTTTGTTTTTTGCTTTCAGATAATTCTTTTCCAAGAAATTATGTCATCCATCTACGAAGTAGATAACTTTCAGCCACCATTTTCAAGAGCGCCATTTTGAAAAAAAATTCAAGTAACTTCATGTATGTACTATCATATTAATGCTAACACAACTGCTCTAATCAGAGAACCTTCTGCAAATTTGAATTCTTCAAAATTTTCTCAGCAGGTAATTGCTTTTCAAACAAACTTCTTTTAATTTCAACTTTTATAATTAAACTGCTTTATTAAAAATATTTTTCATATTTTAGATAAAGAGTTCAAACACTTAAAAGGTTCATGTAAAATTGTTTTCTTGTACAATACTCTTACTTGACTTCGGAAGTAATTTTTTAAAGTCACTCAATTGTCAGTAAAAAAAATTGTTGAGTATCGCATCCAGGGGAATAAAATGATGATTAAAGGTACTCGTTGAAGCCATTAGCGAAGAAGAGAGACAGTGAAGCGTGACGGCAGCAGGCCTGATGGCCTACATTTTCCACGCGACGCACGCTTTTTCATACTTGACTGTTCTAACACGTTATCCATTTCTTCTGTCACGTAAGGGGGCGCTTAATTTGACCGCGGTCAGCGGTCGAGCTTGTTCTATATTTTTCACAGTTCCGGGAGCGTTACTTTTTACACGGTGACCCCACATCCAAGTGATAACCCCACCCCCGAACCACTGGCAAGAGGGTACAAGGAACTAAGGGTGGGAGTGACCGAGTCGTTGAATCCTGCGACAAGCCTTTCTCTCACATGCTTCTTTGGCGAGCCAACGTTCGCCACCGCGTACACCAAGACCCTTGAAAATGTGCCTCGATCACGGCTGACCGGAAGTGATTTAACAGTTCGTTTTTTTTTTACTAATTTCAATATGGAGGTACGAGACATTTATAAACGTTGGAAATTTTTAAAAACCGTTTTACTATTTTCTTAAAAAATAATATAGTTTTTTTTAATTTTCTCGCGCGATTTTTTCATAAAAAAATATTAATTTATTATTTTTTGAACAATTTTAATACTTTATGTTTTGTTGAAATTTATCTTTTTAAAAAACAGATTAGTTAAATAATTTTATTATTTTTACATTGGTTTTATTTTCTTGACTGCACGATTTATTTACAAAATATTAAGCTCAAACTAATTAATTTTTTAATTATTTCTTATGTTGATTAATTAAATTAATTATCTAGTTTTGTTAAGAGTCACGAATTTTTTTTTTTTTTTTATTCAATGAAAGAAAAAAGCATCTTTTACTATAAATGTTTAACTATTAAAATGATTTTTTAGTTGAATTTGATTTTCACAGATCTAGGCAAGTTTTTTGTATTGAAAAAAATATTTCTTAATAATTACAGTTTAAAAAAATATTTCACGCTATTATTTTAATGGGAAATTAAATTATGTTAAAACATAAATAAATAAAAAGTTGATTGGAATTATTAAGTTTTATTTAAAAGTATTTAAATTTGATTACAATGATTGAGATTAAATTAAAAATATAAAACTATATTATTGCTAACATTTTTATTTTTTGGAAGTTAATATTATTGCTATTGATATTAAAAATTCATAACCTTTATTTATTATCATTGTTAATGTGTTTTATATTATTTGTTGTTTATACAATAAATTACAACATTATTATAAATTAATATAACGTAATATTATTGTTATTACAATTACAAAATTTTACATTAACAGACGAACTTATCAGTGCTTTTATTTGCAAAAAAAGTGAAAGTTTGGATACGAACATTTTCAGGATAATCAACAGTCTTTGAGTGATTACAAGTATGATTTTTTCTGCGAGTCTACATTTTACTGAATGACCCAATCAGGTAAGCTATATTTTTTTCCGAATTTTTGTTTTATTAAAAAACTGTCAACAATTTTCTGTAAAAATAAAAAATAGTATTTCTTGATCAAATTCGTTACGAATATTGCTTCTACTATTTGTTTATTAAACTTATTTTTCATCTAAGCAAATAAATTATTCAAATTTTTTTGCAAAATTATTTTTCATAAGAAAATTAACGCTCATAGCAATAAAAGAGAAATAACTAATTTATTTTACATTTTTTAACTATTACACATTTTGTTAAAACAAAATCCTTCTTACCATTGAGCAAATTAAGAATCAATTTAAAAAAATATACAGAATTTTAACTTTTATTATTGTTCAATAAAATCTACTGATATAAGGATTTAAAAAATTTAATGTAAATAATAATAATAGCAGTAAAAGAACACAAAAGTAATAATTACAGTATTATTAATTACAGAATCATAACAGTCCAAAATAGAGCGACAAGTTCTTGATTTTAAAATTTATGTGCAAAGTGAAACTTTTAATTGATGCTAATAAATATTTTTGTAGACATTTTCAGGACCACACTTGTTTAACTAAATTAAATCTTTTCTCAGTGCAGGGATGTAAATTAGGAGGCTATATGCAAATTGTGTATTTCCTGCTTGAGATATATAGTAGAAATCCCTATAGAGGAGAAGTCACGTGACACACGCAAATATTCTCATTGTTCAATCCATGATCGCTCCACATTTTGATGTCATGTTTGCTGTATACTTTTCAAACAATTTTCACATAAAGGCGAGAAAGTCTGAAAAGTTTCCCTTTCAGATACCTCACATATTATAAAGAGGTCAAAATTTGTTTGTCAACATTTTTTACGGCGAATTTTCTTCTTTTATTTATTACCACTTTCCGTCACTTTTATATTTTTCTAAAACTTTGATTATCAAACTTATAGTAACTTATTTTTTCAGTAAGAGTAAAATGTAAATAATATAAATTTTTTTTATTTATTTATAAGTTTGTTATTTTATTTGGTAGTTACATTTTATTACACATTTATGAGAAAAATTAATATATTATTATTTGTTGATGTTTAAATTATAGTGAATAAATGTCTATGAAGTTTGATCAATTTGTTAGAGTAAATACAACTTTTATCGTTTGTAGTTAGTTTAATGAGTAACAAGCGTGGATTTTTATCGAAACTTATAGAAAATGAAATAGAAATCGATTGGTTCCTAAGAGACGTGAATTCTCAATGTTCTTTCGAAACCTTTGGTAAATACAGAACTACAGTAATCGATTGTACTTTGTTGGACTGTGCTCTTTGAATCCTTATTAATTTTTCACGTAAATGAATACTCAAGCAGACTTATAGAACTTTCAGACTAAACAACTAATTTGTGGGGAAAAATTAAAATTAATGGTATATTACATTTTTATGAGAGTAGAATATTTTATTGAAAGCAATTAGAGAAATTACTCTAGACATACATTTCGTATGTCTAGAGTAATTTCTAACAGAATATTATCGCTCTATCATAATTGTTATTTGCAGTGGATTGAAACTTTTAACAGTGTAATTATCCCTAAGAATTTTCCCTAAGAAAATTATCGGCTTTTTTAAATTACTTTTTTCAAATCTTAATTATATTCTTTAAATTTCAATTCCATTCTTCAATTTTTAATGAATTTCTTCAATTTTCAACTTTTAATTATATTGTTCGATGATAATTATTTATTTATATTTTCAATCTTGTTGTCAAATGTGCAATTATTTCCAACAACAATTCCTATGCTTTTTTTTATTTATTTAATACATAAATGGGCAAAGAACATATAAAAAGTCCTTTTGTACAATAAAGTACAGATTATGAAATCCTACAATATTTCTTTGCAATTTATTGCAAAGATAATGTGAAAATATTTATCAATTACGGTCGGTCGTAATCGACCAAAATATTTTAGAAAGAAATTATTGAGTTAATTGTTGAAACCTGAAGGTTAACTAAAAAATTTATTTAGTTGATTTCTGACATTTGTTTAATTTTATTCCTAGTGTATTATTATTATTTTACTATTCTTATAAATATTGAAAATATTAAAAAAATTTATCGGTTTTTAAAAATTATAACCCCTACTACTTTTCATCCTAAAAAGCAACCACCTGTTGAATATATTTTTGTCACATGTTAAAAATTATTTGCAATTTTAAATAATTTATAACTTTTTGAAGTTAATAAGATTTATCTGTCCATTTGTATAATTTGAAAGCTTAGCACTTGAAGTTTATGTAGACAAATTTTCGATACTGTGCTAAAAAAAAAGAAATTATTTTATCTTATTGAAAAGTTAAATTTTCAGAGATATGTCCAAATGTGATTGAAAACATTTTTAGTGATAAAAATTATAAATCTAACATGGTGCTCGTATTTAGCATTCGATTTCTCTTAAAAAAAACTTACCCTTATTAAATTTATCCGCAAAATTACATTTTTTCCATTACAGATTAAATAATAAATAAAAGTAAATAAAACATTGCCTAGAACAAAAATTCTGTAAATTTTTTTAAAAGAAAATTATTTGTAGGATATGTAAGACGTGACTTTTTATGACTTTTTCTTATTACAATTGGTATTTAAATACAACTAATAACATTTTAAAATTCAATTTTTTCTTTCGTTTCACTCGAGTTGTTTTTACAGCTGTAAAAGAATGAAATGCATATTGCATGCAAAGGGTTAAATAACCTGCCATACCTTCAAATAGGAAATAGAAAATCATTTGAGTATATACACATTGCTCTCTCCCATCGTAGTCTCTAATTGAAATTACTTGACACTCAATTCTATAAGAACTTTTTTAAATCGTTTTTATTTTTATTTACCTATTATGTTACCCTGCATTCACTTTTTAGTATTTAAGGGAATAGTACCGCATTTTAGCGAGATTCTTTTAAATAGTTTTTAGGTAAAGTTTATTTTAATGATTTTTAATATTTTATACAAATTGGTTACGTCGCGTCATATTAAAACTTAGATAATGATTACCAAACATTCACAAAAATCCATGTTTTTTAAAGCTATCAATTTGAAAACAAAGTTCACTTATAGTTTAAAAGGTACCTCTTAAAAATGTGGACATTATTAAGATATTGTTTGCAATGTTCATTTTTCGAAGATCTGAGATGTAAATCTACGTAATTTACGATACTTTTTGCTATTACCCTATAGCATTTATGTTGTTATATTTATTTTATTTTATTTAAGGAATCGTTGTCTTCTCCGCTACAATCTTTAAATTTTCTAGCAGCCTCATATTCTCCTTTGTCTCTATTTTATTTCCTACTTCGAAGGCCAAAAAACGAAATGCTATTTTTCATTATAGTTGTATATATTTATTTATTTAAACTGTTTCCAATTCTAAGATTGAAAATCGGTTTATTTTCTCTGTTCATTATTTTAACTTTTTCTAACTCTAAGATTAGAAATCAGTTTACTTTATTTATATATTTTTCAACCGTTTCTCTAAGATTGGAAATCGGTTTATTTTGTTTATTTCTTAACTGTCTCGAACTCTAAGATTGGAAATAGGTTAATGTACTTTAGCACGTGGGTTCAACTCTAGATTGAAACTCGGCTAAGAAGTGTAACAGAGATCAGCATTAGGAGCTTCTGTAGAATCCAAAAGAACACATCTCTGTAATCCTCCCGGTTTGCGTTATGGAACAAAAAAGCGAAGCCAAAGAAAAAAGTTACGATTACCTTATTGTATCTTCTTTTTCCCAAACTGCCTGCTTCTTTAATTTTCCTTCATTCATTCTCAAAATTAACCCTGTTAAAAATTTTCAAGTTATACCTTCGAACAAGTGAAATGAAATATAATTAAGAGGGATATCGGCTCACAATATAACAGATATTGACAAAATACGTTTTAAAAAAAAAATTTTAAATTAAAAAATATTTAGTTATGTTTGACCTATTAGGTTTAAAGACATACAGTTTTATGACCATCAAAGAGATCTAAAAATGTAAAAAAACTAGACTTAATAGCTTCTATGACACTTGGGATCTTTATATTATTGGTTGTAAACGAACCTTGGAATCACCTACCAGATTATCTAGAGGTTCTAGGCTTTGAAGGAGACATTCCTAAGATTGCTTAAGCTACCCTCAGCTTGCTTGAGTCTCTCTCTGCCTGTCGGCGGCATCAGTATCCGCGACCTTTATAACTGTTATTGTGAAGGTTGAAATTTTTAGGACTATGAACTACTGCTTTATCAATTGGCTCATGTTCGCCTGTATCTCTAACCTCATCGAATACGGGTTATCTTTTCACACCCCATATTGTGCAACCAAAAAAAGAGTTCCGACGTAACAATTTTCAATTTACAGGACTTACATTCATCTGTTTATCCTAATTAAAAATTGGCAGAAGTATAAGTCGAAATACCCAAGACCTAAATAATGCTAGTTGATGTCTAAAAAAAACTTCTCCGTACTATTTTGATATCCATGTGGTGAGATAAGGAATCTCTTCTCTATTAAATCTTTCTTGACATCTCTCAGCAAACCTATCTCTTCCCCTCTTCCATCCTGTTGTAACGCAGAGCCACTAACGCGACTAAGAACCCTGAGGCTCCAGAAAGGGCCTAGAGAACTCTGTTCTCTCGCTACGAAAAGGTCGCTTGCTATCGACTTGAAGAGTTTAGGCTATAATTGTCCCCTGCTCCAAATCGGGTCAGACCAGCTTAGAGAGTAAGCTCACTAATATAGAGGAGGTAGCACTCAGTCCTGCGAGGAGAGGAAGCAGAGAACTCAACTCCGATAAGCCGCTAGAAGAGAACGAAAAGTTCCAGGGATTATGTAATATTGCATATACAACTAACATTTTTTAATTGGCTTAGGGGTCTGAGCCTGAAAAGAAAGATTAATATTTTTCAAGGGTCAATAGAACAAAGTCGACACATTACAATGTGTCATTACTTTTCCCAGTGATCGTCAGCCGACCTAGAGTCCCGACGTTGAATTCATCATCGAGAGTGAACCTAGTGTAGCTGAGAACGCCGGAAGACTTCAGTTAACTAATCGAAGTTAATTTATTTTCCGGTGTATGCCGAAAAGCTATTGGAACACCTTCCTCATTGTTTTCTTTCTGCGCACGCCGGAAGGCTACAGGGACGTTTTCTTTAGGCTGGACATACTTACCGCGATATTTACAAAGATGATACTCTCAATGGTGCTCGCCTAGTTGATGAATTATTATTTTACTTACTTGCGATTCTCACGAAAATGGTGAATCCTGACGTTCTTATAAAAAATCTGATGACTACCTGCTCCAGTTATATGTATGATGTCTGCTCAAGCACAAAGAGTGTGATTAACGAAAATTATAAATAAAAGACTAAGTTGAGACAATATTTTCTTTCTTATCTACTAGATATTATTTTAGTTTCGTCTCACCACAAAAACTAAACTTTTTTGGTTAGATTTTTGAATTATTATCAATTTTAAATTGCTTAATTACTTGCCTTATTTTTCATTGATGATTTTAGTTCCACCGAAGAATTGCAAGATATGTAACTGTAAACAAAAACGGAACGTTGGTTAAAATTGTTATATCTTTACATGTTTGGTTTGTTTGAATTAGGAAGTTACCTGTTGTTTCTCAGAAAATAAAATTTCCGCTAACATAATCCGAAGACGCGTATTACCTAAAAATATGAGAATAACAATTTCTTGTTTAGGTGAATCGAAAACTGTTTCGTTTGTTTAAAAATATACCTTGTTAATTCTGCTCATTTCCATGGCAGAATTTTATTTCTTAAAAAACTCACTTAGTTAAAAAAAATTGGAAAACATTTTTCGCACTAGTCACCAAGATTAGTGGTCCTTTAATGCAAAAAATAAAGTGTTTAATAATATTAATTGTTTTCTACTTACTGACATTCTCTCAGGTTCTAAATTATTCTATCTTTTAATTTATTTAAAAAGAATAAACAACAAACAGTTCCAGTGTCTCGGATTTCTAAAATCCTTCGAGTTCCTTTCAATTTGTGACGAACCTCACAATTGCACTTGACTTTTAATTTTCAATTGGATAATTTATTTTAAGTTAAAAATAAATAAACTTAACTTTGAGGTTTAGTTACACTTTCGTTTTATTTTTGAACTGTCAAAACGTGGTTAGCAGACGAACTTGTTAACCAGCCACGCATCCTGTCGTACGCAACCTCCAAAAATGGCGCGGTGCGCCAAACACAGCGCAGATGGCGCTAAGTAGTACGACCGCGCAGATTTACAGCGAGCCGCGTCGATATATGGATCTGCTTGCTTGAAGATCAGCCAGTCGGCTCGGATGAGCGAGCCGAGGAACATCTTGGGCTATACCCCTTTGAACTCCTCCAGTTGCTATCGTCTTGGTCCTCCAAGAATGGTATCTGGAGAACGTTCTGGAAATTTCAACATTGGTTCTCTAATGAAAAATCGAAGAAACAAACTTTTACTTTTCTCTAGCCAGGATCGTCCTCAGATTTGTCACGGAGTCTCAGACACGATAAAATTCTGGACATCTACTACCTAGACGAAGGAATCCTGCCTGGCATCTCTATGCCAAGCTACTCCGTGACGAATTCTTGATCTTTCTCGTGGACGACCACAAATGGTCAAGATTCGAGAAAAATTGTGCAAGAACACATATGATGTAAAAAGTGTTGGGAGCAATTTTAAATCTCCCAAGCCATTTTATAAATGCAGATTGTCGCATGGACTTTCCCCACGCGCTGTCATTGGAGAACCAGACTCTTACCCTAAGTGAATATCCGCGTTCGTTTAACTGTTCTCCAGATAACTTCACCGCGCACCTGAAATTACGCGCTCAGATTTAATTATTTTTACCGGACTGAAACGCGTAATTAACGTAAAATGAATAAATTAATTTCTTTTCTTACTTGATAATTAATTTCAGATAACGTATCCGCGAATCGACGATACGTGTCTAGGTGACCGATTTTATTTAACATTACATTGAATAACGGCGTCAATACTTTTTAGCGGTACGTCCGTAACTAGTATTGTAATGGAGACGGAGTTTTACTGATTAATTTGTTTGCGGTCAATTATTCCGGATAATTTTAATTGAATTGGATTATTTTTTACGGTAATCTACATTATTTTTTTATAATCTGTTTCTGGATTCCGGATAAAAAGAGTTTAAAGTAATTCTGTCAGGATGAAATTCTGGAATAACCTAACCAGAAAGATGATTTCTTTTGTTAATTTACGTCGGCTCTTCCAGCACCATTTATCTGTTATTTTATTATTTGATATTTTCTTTGTTAAATTCATTTTTCATATTATGTTATTTTGGACATTTTTATTAGATTTGGTTTCAATATATTATTTTGTTATTTATTACTAATAGAAATCCTGTGAGTTTTTCTGACTAAACCTATCCCAAAGCGACAGTGGAGATTAAGAAAAGTAAATTTCAAGTCTAAATCTAGTTTACCAGTATAAGTGAATATATCGAGAACCTTGGCTCCGGCGAGAAAATTCGTAGCATTGCAAAATTTCTTATTGTTCCTTTTTTAAATTACTATTTTTTAGTTTCTCTACCATAATTTTTTAAACCTTTTAATTTAATCTAATCTAATCTTAAAAAGAGATCACAGAGAGTCCTCCCAAAGGGAAGCGGACTGTTAAGTTAACATCCCTTGTACAGTCTGTTTATCTATAGGCTTGGGTCCGTAAATATTCTACTTCACTATAAAATTTACTTTTATGGTGTAGTAGACTATTTATGAACCCATTCAAAATAAGCAAACCCACTCTTTCTAGACGCCTGTTCTTCTTCAGAAGTTCAAGATTTCTACCAGGGATAGGTTTGTGACGTGCTGGAGATCTATAAAAGCTAATCCTTAGCTCAACTGTCTCGCCTTAGCGAGGGCTGGGAAATTCATAATATGTGGATTGATGTTTCTTAATCAATCTCACACTTTCAGTATCTTGGTGATGTTACTCTACTAATTTTAAATTGGTGGTAATTCAGGAAGCCGTGCGTGTCCGGTGAGCAGTTGAACCACAGTTTTCACCCCGGATCTATTGAGACCAAGAAGTTCTTGCAAAAGTCTCCTGTTGAGTTTTCTGTTAAATTCTTGATCTCAGTTCTTTATTATCTAATTTACTTAACTGTTGATTTAAATGAGTTATTTAAAACCTTTATCCAATTATCATGACAAGAATCCTACGACTTTTTTTTTAAATGGATTAAGCAGCTAAGTGTTGAAAATTCTTTTATTTAATATAGTTCTTAAAATTTTTAAAACTCTTTGAATCGTTTCACCAACCTGTTATTCCCAATCTTCTTTTATCAAAAAAGGCATCTAAAAATAAAGTATGTCAGTGTTTCATGTGTTTTAAAACCAGATGGATCTTTTAGATATTTTTGAAATCCCCGTGCCTTAGAAAGTTGTGTTAAATTTCTGTACATGTTTGTCCCATTCAGAACTAATTTTATTAATGGAAAATCAATCTTGTACTATTTTCTATCTCGGTTTGGTATGGGTAATTTTGCGAAATTCCTAGGGCGAAATACAAAATTAAATTTTAGGAAATTCAGATAATACCTACCTGAAATTTTCATGTTTTTTACAACTTACCCAGGCATTTCGCGAAATACCTGAAATGCAGGTTTTGCCAATAACATTTTTTTACTTTTTAAGTATTTTAAGAAAACAACTTTTTAATTTAAAAAAAATTCCCACCAAAAATCAAAATATATTCCAAACACTTTTTAAATTTATAATGAAGCAAGTTCTTACAAAATATTAATTTATTTTAAAAAATTTGTTTAATTAAAACATTTTCATTAGCTTATTTAAGACTTATTTTTATTGTTTATTATGATTTATATAATACTAAAAGTAATAGAAAAACTGTGTGGCTTACAATGTAAGTATAAAATAAAATATTAATTCACTCATAAATAATTGTCTATGTTTGCTATATTTATATATTAAAAAATAATATCAACTCCATTAATTATGTTTCCCAGATGAAATATTTTTAAAATCTTAGATCTATGAGACCATGCATTTTAGATTTTTTAATAATCACACATACTTATCACATACTAATCACACATACAAATATCATTACCACACGAGTAACGACATATTTTTCAAATATTTATAATAAAAAAATAATTCTTAAGAGAAAATATAAATGTACGTCTTTTAACGAGAGAATAAAACTCTACTGTTTACCAACGGATAGTAGAAAGATCTAGTTTTTTGATAAAATCCCAACATCGATTTTATAATCAAAAAATGAGGTCGAGAGGCAGGTGCTACTAAGTTGATAGGAATTTTTATTATCTAATACGAATTCATGAATACCGTTGCTATTTACATGATACAGTATGATTCTTTTACAAAATTTGCAATATCTTTTGATGTTAGATAAATTTAATTTAAATAACTCAGGAGTTAACATTCAAAATAGAGTAAAATGTCTGAATATGCAAATTGACCTAATGATAGCCGATTTTTGAAAAACTTGATTTAAAATATTTTTCCGACATTATGAATTTTGCAAAATTTGTTTTAAATCAAATCATTGAAAATAGACACGCAAACACTGTTGAAACTTGCAGCTGTTTTTCGAATATATAATTATTTCTTTAGAGAATTTCGCAGAGAATTAAGTAAAATTTTCACAGACAATTTTTAAAACAATTTAATCAATGGAATTTCCATACGAAAGATTTCAGGAAACTTCAAGGAATTTTGAGTGGAAATTCCACAAAATAATTTTAAAATAAATTTCAAATGGATCTCTGCGAAATTTCACATGAAACAAAATTTAAATACGATCTATACTATGTTAAAATTTTTATTACGGTAATTTATGGAAATTTATACGGTAGTTTATGAAAATGTTCGCGGCAATTTACAAAAATGTGTAAAACATAATCCACGATTAAAAAAATTGATTTTTGTATCCGCCATATTGAATTTTTAAATTTGGAAGTTAAATTTGAAAAATAAAAAAATATTTTTTACTTTAAGTTTAATAAAATTCCTTTCACACCCATCGTCTTCGCAATCGTATGCCTGTTTATAATTAATTTTTTTTATCTATAAATTGTTAAACAATCGCCTTCTGGAAAAGTGTGTGTGTGGCGGATGTTTTATATTTCTTTAATTTCTGGATTTGATTTTTGTGATTTTCAATCTTTGACTAAATATAATTTTATTCATTTGACGATCAATTACGGCTCCTATTTTAATTCAATTATATTTTGTTTCCTCTATTTATTATTGTTAAATTTCATTATTGTTATTTATATTCTTTTGAAATTTCATGTTAATTTTGATGTACGATATTAAATATTTAATAGTAAAAATTTTAATCGTTACACCTTAAATTAACAAAATTAAACTGTAGAGATAAAAAGTTGAGAAAAAACAGATTGTCTTTTAAAACAAAACTAACCATTTCCTTCTTTTTGCTCCAGAAACGCAAAAACAAAGTCACAATATCTCCAGCTTTATGTGTGATTCTTAAATCAAAAATCTACCCAATTCAATCAGTGTTGAAATCAGTATCTCTAAAGTTCGATTCTGTCCACTTAAAGGTAGTTTTTCAATATAAAAAATAACCAGAGTGTATTGGGGAATGTGTTTTTGAGTTTATTAGAGAGAGAAAATATATTATCTTAGGAAGCTAGGATATATGATCTTGTTTTAGCAAAAATAAAGTGTTGTGTGGTTCTGATTTAAAAAACAATCAGTTATGTTATTATTCTTCCTGAAGTCTAATTTTGTCCATTCAAGGGTAGTTTTTTCGATTTAAAAAAACAGAAGGTGATCTTAGTAATTCTGACTTCAAATTCGTTTTCAGCGGGAAAAAATGCTACAAGATTTGTGGGTCTAGTTCAATGAACAGACAACTTTTTTTTGTGTGTCTGCGTTATTAATATATTAACTTTGACGGCATCTCGAAATACTCCTAAGAATATAAACTTTGTAAATAGTAAAAAAAAAAAAAAATCGTTTTTTAAATTTTACAGTTGCGTAGGTATTATAGTCATTTTACACAGAATTGTGTTACAATAAATTGCAGTAATTAATTATAAATTAAAAATAAAAGAACAATGAGAGATTCTATTAAAAGTGTAATTTTCAGAATGCCCTTGATAGACGCATGGATCAAAGCATGGCTCTACTTGGGATTTGTGATTGGATGGTCCGATGCAACACGTCCGCAATTCGACGCTTCAACGGACATGGGACTTGTTTTAGTTCCAGCCGATGCAGATGTCAATTCAACAATTTTTCGTTTACGTGCCACCGACCAAGACGCCGATTTTCCACTAACTTTCGATATTTCTGGTAAACCCTCATCATGTTGCGTAGGTACACAATTTTTGTTACTTTTTGTTTTTATTGTTTCTTTTTTAACTTGTAACCATTACTATTAAGATGGGATCCGACATCATTTAAATGATATTGGCTATACTCCTGATGGTGATTGTTATCATATTCATTCCAGAAATAAATTATTGTATATGCATCTCTGTGTCCTTTAAAAAACATTTAAAGTACTTTTAAACTAATTTTTTTTATCGTATAATTAAAATTAGTAACTTAAAATAGCATACTAAAATTCAATTGGTACAGCAACTTGATAACTGTCTTAAGTAACCAATCACTTGTTCTGAAGATTTTTTCAAAAAGATTACTCAATATTTTAAATAAAACCTACTTAATTAAAACTAATAAAATTCTGCATAAAATGTACGTTTTTTATTTTTAAACAAACATTGTTAACAATTGTTCATTAAACATTAAATTCTAAGAAAGTGAGGTGCCCGGAACTACATTCAAGTTTTGTTTCTATGGTTCCTTTAGAAAATTTAATTCTAGCAAGAAGGACCTAATCGGAGAAGTCGAAAATGATCCATGGGGTCTGGCTTTTAGAATCGTTAACAAAGAATTGTTAACAAGGTAAAAGACCCGCGATCTGGACAATCCCGATTGAGTCCGGCAAATTATACAGGCTTCGTTTCCTCTGTCAGAACCATTGCCTAGGATGGACTGGAGTGACTGACAATTTGGTGAGGAGGAACTCTTTACTCTTACAGAGCTACATAAAGTAGGCAGTAGGTTCTTACCAGGTAAGGAGCCTGGAATCGATAGGGTAATCAACGAAATTCTTGAACAAGTGATAGTCGCTTCACCCCAGATTCTCTTAGATTGCTATAACAACTGCATAAAGAGAGAACAGTTCTTCTAGGATTGGAAAAGACAGGGGCTGGTCCTCCTAAGGAAAGGAGACAAACCTCTAGGTAAAGGCTCATCATACAGGCCTACATGCCTGTTAGATACAGAGGGCAAACTTCTAGAGGACATGGTTCTGCACAGAATGCAATCTCACTTGATAGTGAGAATAGTCTATCTGATAACTAATTTGGTTTGAGCAATGGCCTGTGCACAGTAAACGCCATCCAGAAGGCAGCGGACTTAGCTAGAAAAGCAAACCAAAAATTGGGTCCTGGGAAGAAGAAGGGCTTCTGCGCGTTGTTAGCCATTGACAAACGCAACACGTTTAATACGTCGCGATCGAAGGATCTCATCTAGTCGATGAGAAACAAAGAAATACCGCTTCACCTGTTGCGGATAATGGGTAATTATCTTGGCAACAGGTGGGTTATATACAAAGATGACACCTGTACTCTGAAGGAAGAGATGCAAAGAGGTGGCCTTCAAGGTTCGAGGATAGGACTATTTCTATGAAATGTCTCGTATGATGAATTCTTGCGAATGGGTCTATCTAAGGTGCGATGATCATCGGCTTCGCAGACGACTCGTTAATCGTGTGCACTGCCAAAAGTGCACATGTCCTAGGCGTATTAATGAACGAAAGTCTAAGACAGGCAAAACGCTGTCTGGAGGACAGAGGCCTTTAAATGGCTCAAGAAAGGACCAAAGCGCTGCTAGTCTCAGAAAGTTGTAATTATACAGACCTGAGTATTCAGATATACGGATTTGATGTTTAGTGGAAGAAACATAAAATACCTAGGTGTGGGAGCTTGATTAGTTTTTAAACTTCAATCACCAAATCGCAGTAGCATGTCAGAAGGCCATACAATGTGCGGCAAGTGAAGTAAAGTAAGTTTGACGCGAGATTCCTTGTGTAACCTTCGATTTGTTTAACGTTCACAGATTCATTATTGGTGACGATAAATTCAGAATCTTTGGGATCATTGCTTCCTTTCTTGGATTGATTACTTTGTTTACGTTTTCGACACTCGAGAATCACATGACCTTTCTTGTGACAATGAAAGCGCTCAACGTTGTTTTTTATCCTTTTTTCTCTTTGAAAATCAGTGTTTTCTTTGTGGTCCCAAGACTCATTGATGCTAATACATTAGTTGCTTCGTTGCTTGCAGTGAATCGTAAAAGCTCTTTTATTAAGCGTTCCTGTAGTAAGCTGATCTGTTAACATGTTCGCTTCTTTGCGCAGTCTATAAACCATGGAGTTTTCTATGTAGTTTGTTCTTGCAACCGGTAAAACAAATAAAGACTGACTTCCCAATAATCTAACTCGCTCTTGCAATTTTAATAGATCTGATAATTCTGAACAATTAATAAGACTATTTATTACTTTAAATAAAAATAACATTTCCGCAATTAGATATCGTTTTGAAAGTAAGGGGATTCTAAGAGTTTTGCGCAAATCAGAGTAATCATGACTAAGAAGGTCATATCTTATCCTAGCTGGTCTAGCAACAAATCGCAAAAATCTATTTTGAACCCTTTCCAAAGTCGTTTGATAGCACTGTTGATGAAGTCGCCACAACACTGAAGCAAACTCTAAAACCGGAGAAACTAGTTCAAAGTACAATGCTTATTTCAGTGTAAGAACATCCCTGAAGTGCGAAGCATTTATCACAACGAAAGCTAAGATTTTATTTGCTTTCTTAATTGTAAATGATATATAATCAAAGAAATTTAATTTTTGTTTGTTTTCCAACAAAATAATTAAAATCCAAAACCGTTCTAGAAGTAGTGAACGAAATTATTTTGCACTTTCTGTAGCTCAAGGATATTTTTTCACCTACGTCTTTAGTTGTCTCGACATGTTTTGTACTTTTGATATGTGGTAAACTATCAAGTCACTATGATTCATGCTATACTCATGGCTTATAAGACTAGACTGATTGTTGCTAAGGTAACGGCATGCGAACGCATTTCTTATAGAGGGCAACACTTACTCGATTATGAGTGACGAGCGAAAAACAAAGAATATTCAATTGGTGTAAACTTATAACAAATCTGACAGTACTGTAATGATACAAAAAATTAAAATGATTGCTGAAAATTCAAAAGTCGGATTGTCCACTGTCCACTACAACTAGAGTTCTGAAAATAAATTAACTTTGGCCATCCGGTTGACAATATTATTTCTAGTAACAAAGCAAATTGAATCTTAGCCTGCTGTCTGACACTTATTTTTAAGAATATTAATTACTAGGAGGTATGGGGAAGTCAATGATGACACCAAGAGTTAAAAAATAAAAATAACAATAATATATTCTAATAATTAAAAAAATTGACATGTTACAAAAAGAAATTAACAAAATCTTAATTGATGCGGAGTAAACAAGTTATAAAAACAATTCTAGACTTTTCTTAGATTTCGAACTTTAGAATATTTTTTTTCTCTACAAGCTAGCTAATCAAAAACAGTGGACCAATGAATGCTCTAACATAGACTGAGACGTTAATAATTTTTGACTGACATAACTCCTTACCCCTGTGCAATAATCCTCTCCAAGGGAAGAATTGGGTTTAATCTTTCGGAGGAAACAAATAAAACAGAAGCACCTATATTGATTTCCCCACCCAAGAAATTGAGAGTGCCTAGTAGAACACAGATTACAACCTCCGGAAGCTCTCATAGACGTTGTAATCCTCCAGTACTGTTCGCCAATCTAAAGAGGAGCACTTCTATTAATTTGGAGTATGATTAGGCGATCCTTTACCTCAATGGTTCCGGATACGTCGCATGAGTTTTGAGGGAGGAGCACCTTCACTCAATCTCTACGTTCTCTCATTTGTTCAGTCTGGCCTCTAGACAATTTACTGTGGGATAGTAGTGATATGGCGGAAGCATCCACACACAACACTTCCACTACCCAATAGGCTACTGAGTTACCTAGAACAGAACCTAGGAGCGCCTCGGGTCCTGTCCGCCAGACGACTGACTAAATTGGTGAGCGAAACTGAATATATGTACGCCGTCGTCCCCGCTGCGAAGAAAGGGAAGAGAGAGACGCGCGAGAAGTGGGAAATCCCACTCTCTTCAAGAGTCTTGCCGGCTTCTTTAGTAATGGTATGAGTACGCTACACATTGATATTTCATATCATTAGTGTAATTTCAGGAGAGTTGAATCACTGGGAAAGATGGTATCTCGGAATATTAATCATCAAATAGGATTTTAATTACAGGCGTAAGAGTCAAACAGTCTATAAACAAAATATAAAATGGTAATTTCTTGCTGGGAAAATTATAAATAAAATTATGTTCCATTGTTTGTAAAACCTGGGTATCCTGGGTAAAAGTAAAATCAAAAATATTTTTGACCTTTAAAAAGAGGCCCAATTTTGAATTGTAAAATTTTTTTTTTTTTGAAAAAGCAGGAAAAACTCTTTAAAAAACATTTTTTTTACCCTCAAATATAATTAATAGTTATGATTTTTTAAAAAATGCATTCTTCACACTTGACCCAGAAACTTCAGCCTCTCCCCTTCTACATTTTTATATAAAATTTCATAATATTTTGTGGTTTAAGAACTTATCCACATTACTACATGTAGTGTAAATATAAGCCCGATCCAACAACTTTTCACTTTTTAATTGGTATGCTTCAGAAATTTTGCCCTATTTATGTTTATTATCCATATTCAAATTCATGTAAAAAATATTGACTAAAATAAAGAATTCAGCAGAAACCTTTTTACAAACAAAATCGTAATGCATTTTTAAATTAATAATTGCAGCTACAGCACCTCCAGTTGTCCGAGTTGAAAATTTACCTTGCACTTTGTACAACAAAGTATGTCAGGCTAACGTGATTCTTGTGAGGCGTTTGATTCCCGGAAGACTACACGACTTCGTTGTTCGAGTTGTAGATACGAAGGGTGAATTTAATTCAATGCAAGGAACAATTTCTGTCACTAATTTCACAACCCCTAGGGATAAAATATTTCCTCATATTCCATCTCTTATCATGGTTCCAGAGGTAAGTTCACTTTTTACTAATTATTAGGATCAGTTCACAAACTATGTCACGCTATTTTGCACTTTTATCCCCCTCTTTTGTTTTACCGATCATTTCGGGCAGCTTTATATTTTTCCTTCCCCTCCAAAAGGTGATTCAGAGTGGGGTAAAAATAAAAAAGAGGAGTTCAAATTGATTCCTTAGACAAAATTTTCAACCGATTTCAAATTTTTTTTTATTGTAATGTTCACAAATAAATTTTTCAGAAATCCGTAAGAGCCGATATATTAATTTTTTTTATAAACAATTTATGTTAATATTATAAAGTCTAGAAAATTAAAGTTTTTCACATTTCTTTGTCTCATTCACTGAAAAAATTTGATATTCGTATAAAAAAAAACCAAGTGTTTGTTTTTTAAAAAATTGTATTAAACAAATAATATAAACAAATTCTGTATTTTGACATTTATGAGTTAAAACGAATTTTGTTTTAGCTAAATTCTGCCTTTATTATGCAATTTAAAGTATTTTATTAAAAGAAAATATTTTGCATTAAATTTTCCTATTTTTATAAATAATTTTTTCAAGGTATTTCTCTTGCAGTTATACTTGAAAAAATCAATTTTCTATGGATTTTCTTTAAATTGTGAGAAAAGGTAATTTTATATGAGCCATGTATCTGGTTAAAATTTCTGGAACCTTTACCGTCTAAAATTTGAGATATTCATATTCGAAATTTAAATTTTTATCATTTTGCATATAAAATTGAAATTTCGAATATGAATATCTCAAATTTTAGACAGTAAAGGTTTCTGAAATTTTAACTAGATACAAGGCACATATAAAATAATGTTTTCTGACAATTAAAATCGAAATCTAATGGCGTGCCACCAACAGTATTTTTTGACAGAAAGTATTTTTTCCAAAAATTATTTTTGCGCAAAAAGTATTTGAAACAAAACTTTCTAACATAATTCTCTTAAAAAAAACTATTACATTCTAATATATTTTTTTTAGCTCCACACGCAAAGAAATATTTTTCTGTGTAAATATTGGTTTTTGGTAAAAAATGTATAAATCTAATTTTATTTTTGTAAACAATTTTGTAATGACTTTAAATAAATTTAAGTTAAAAGTTGAACAAAGCTTTAATTTTAAAAAAATGTCATTAAAAATGTCTTTTTTTTTAATTTTTCTGTCATTTTTTTAATTTTAAGGTTAAAAAATGTTTAATCTGTCTCAAAAACCGAAATAAAAATAGATTAGAAAAAATATATCAAAAATGCAACATTTTAAATTTTGGATTTTACGAAAAAAAGGGCATATCTCCCTTTCATATTAATATTTTTTAATCTAATAAGCCCAAAATTTTAAGTTAGGCAAATACTTAAAAATCTGCAAAGTTTGACTTTAATCGGTCAAGCCGTTTCTGAGTTATAATGGAACAAAATATTGAGGACATACAGACAGACAGACAGACAGACATACACACATGCGGACAATTTTTTTTTATTTGCATTTTTAGAATCCTTGTTGTTCAAAATGATAATATATGACAAAAAATTTGAATTCGGTGCAATGTACAGACAAAAGTCTTATTTTATTAATATAGATACTTTTTTTAGTAGTTTTTAGAAGAACGAAACGAAGTCAACATTCTTTCTATAAAAGTTAAATTAACAATAAATTTGCCTTTTCTATAAAGAATCTGTATAAACAAATAAACGAATTAGAAAAACAAATTTTTCTTATTAATAAAGTTCAGTTTGCCTAAACTAATCATAATATAAAGAAAACGCAATTTTTTCTGACATAAAAATGATATTTTGATTTATTTGTTTATATAGATTGTTTATGAAAATAGGCAAATTTATTGTAAAATTATATTTCATAAAAAGAATGTTCACTTTATTACGTTCCATTAAAAATTACCAAAAAACTCAAAATGTTCTCGCTTTAAATATTCAAATGTAGAGCATTTATTTATATAAAATGTTTATAATAAACGAAAAATTTATTTCAAAACAACTTTTCCTTGATAATAAAGTTTAGTTAGTTTAATATAAGCAAAATTAAAGAAAACGCAATTGTTTTACAGAATAATGTTGTTTTAGTT
Source organism: Ganaspis brasiliensis (assembly GCA_037103525.1). Taxonomy (NCBI): domain Eukaryota; kingdom Metazoa; phylum Arthropoda; class Insecta; order Hymenoptera; family Figitidae; genus Ganaspis; species Ganaspis brasiliensis. Next base: position 1,070,788 of record JAZKLR010000311.1, read on the forward strand.
TATTTGGTTAAACAAATTGTTTATAAAAAAAGGAAAATTTATTGCAAAAACTTTTTTTTCTAAAAAAATACTTTAAATTGCATATAATAAAGGCACATTTTAGTGAAAACAAAAAATTTCGCAACTAACAAATGCCAACATACTAAATTTCTTTATATTATTTGTTTACAACAATACAAAAAAAATCTGTTTTTTTGTACTTCTTAAGGCATTACGCATGAATGAGAATTTTTTTCAGTGAATGAGACAAGGAAATTTGAAAAATCTCCATTTTTTACACTTTACATTAACATAGATTGTTTATAAAAAAAAAAAAGTTAAAAATCGGCTCTCAAAGATCTCTGACAATTTTTTTTGTAAATATTTCAACAATGCAAAAAAAATAAAAATATATTGCAAATTTCGCCCAAGAAATCAATTTGAACCCTATACTTTTTCATTTTTTCCACTGTGTGACGTAGCTTATGAACGACCTCTTACATTTATTATTTTGTTTTACAATTAAAAGTTATAGGTATTAAATTACTTTTTTTTACATAAATAACGTGAAGATGGAAATTAACTTGAATATGAAAATAACATAAGGCAGAACAAAATTTGATAATACTGTGAGAGACTTTTCTTCGGTTTGGACTTTAGAGTGACATCATTATTCAAACCCTGTTCTTAATTTAATAGGGTTTAATAGTTTCTAATTAATTTTCCATTATTTAATTAAATTTTTTACATGTGATTATTTTTTTATTGAGAAAATCAGAAAATATAACCTAAAAATCATCTTTCAGAAAATTGTATTTTTTACAGGACGCAAAGCCAGGTACAGAATTGGACTATGTTTTGGTTCGATCAAATCCCTGGAGTGGAAAACCTGTCTACATAGAATTGTGGGTAAGAAAAACATTTAAAATTGATTGTTAAATTAAAATTGGTGAGCATAGTTGACTAAAAATAGTAAAATTTGTAGGTGCATAATATTAGTCAAAATAAGATTTATCCTTGTAACAATTGCATCATTCTATCAAACTTGATTTATTTACAACTCTCTAAATCTAAAATAGTGGAAAATGACTATTTGAGTGTCATATTTTACTAATTAAAAAAAAAAAAGAAAACTCCTTTACGTTCAAAATAGTGAATACCTACTAATTGAATAAGTAACTCTAAAGTACTTTCAAGTACATTTATATAATACTTCTGTAAAAGTTACATTGTTTATTTATAAATATAAGGAAAGAATATCATTTTATAAAGCAAAAAATAGGAATTTACCATTATTGCTTTACTAATTAAATTTGTAAAAATCTGACAAATTGAGATTTATAAAGCGGAAGCCTTTAAATTATATCCTGTTTGTAATCTGTCAAAACCGGAGGTTAATATGGAAATTTGTTTCGAACTTTTTTCAACTGTTGAATTTACGTCTACTTTGGACATAGGTACTACTTTTCACTTTATGCCCAAAATCACTTGCTTGCACTTCTAACTTCACTTTTCCTACCAATGATTGTTGCGTGATGAACTTATTGACTTTCCTGGAAACAATGATAGGCTTCGTTTTAAAAGCATAAACCTACTTTTTCAATGCTTGAAATAAGTTCATTGATCATGACACTTCTTTTCGTGCTTTCAAGGTCCACCTAGAGGTTTGATTCATGAATTGTGTCAATCGAACTTTCTTAAATTTATTAAAAACTTATACAAAAATTATTTAATTTTTCAATGCGAATCGAGAATAATTTGATAATCCTAAAATACTCGAATTAATTCCTATAATGATAATAATTTGGTTAACACTTTATAGTTTTTAGCAGCTACTGTTTTAACAAAGTCGAATTCCATTTCAGTTATCGTTGTAGTTTTATTCTAAAATAGAAGAAATGATTAATAGAAACAAAGATTCAACATGATAAAGACAGGTGAAATTTTCCTTTTTTGTCAATTTTCATTGTACAAATTTGTTAGGCTGCATTTTCTAGAAAATTAGTTGGAAAATTTTGAAATTGAACAAAAATAAACCTTGAACTATTTTCTTTAAAAGAAGACAAAAAAACCTAAAATATCTTGATTGGTTCAAAAGTTATAAATAAATGTGTATAAAAAACAAAACGCAACAATTCCTTTGTTTAGTGAAGCGAGGACTAGAATCGTTGCGTTTTTTCATATCATAAATTTACTTATAACTTTAGAACCAATCAAAGTTTTCAAGTTTTCTTTGGCTTATTTTGAAGTAAAAAGTTCAAGGTTTTATTTAGTTTAATTCCAAATTTTTCCAATTATTTTTTTAGAAATTGCAGCCCACTAAACTTGAACAATGAAAATTACAAAAAAATGAAAAATTCACCTGTCTTTATCACATTAAATCTCCGTTTCTATTAATTGAAAAGTTTAAAAAAAAAACATTTAACAGAAAATTTTATAAACTTTTAAATGGTCTATAAAAAATTTCATTTTGCTAATATCTGACAGAGTTATCAACATTTTAAGATAATCATGTTTTTAATCACATTTTTGTAAGTGGTCCCACAATTTTGGCTGGTAGTGTAACTATAACAATTAGTAGTAAAATTTACGGTTAATATAACAAAATTTGAAAAACAAGTAAAAATCTCTTCTGCTTCATTTTAATTTTTATCTTTAATCTCATGTTTTGATGTTCGCTATATTATTTCTTCTATAGACCGTCATAGAGTCATAATGGTATTGGGTCACAAGTTTTAAACCAAAAGGTCAAAAAATTGAATATTCAAAACCCAAAATAAAACAAGTAATCTTAATTGGTAAAAAAAACTACAAATTTTGATAGACAGGTTTATTTTAATTTCATTTGTTTATAAAAGGAACAATAATTATGCATACAAAGTTTCAATTTTCTCCTCCAACTTTTCTAGTTTAAGGGAAGAGTTAAATTTGAACTTAGAAATTTTCAAAAATTGAAAAATTACTTATTACTACACTCGTGATAATTTTAAAACTATTTAAGCCATTGCTTTCGGAAACCAATCATTTTTTTTAGAAATTTTATAAGCTTTCCGAATCAATTTTGGGAATTTGTTTGTAGTTGTTTTTCGCGGATTTATCACTGTTCAAAGGCAGTCTTGTTTTTAATCGCGCTCCACGAGGTGTTAACATTGTGGCCGGTGGTGTACATACTAAAATTAATTAGATTTTGAGAAAATCTGTTGAATTATAATTTTTTCTATCAAACATTATTCTGTTCTCTGAATATAACAGTTTCAAAATTAAACAAACAACAACTAATAACTTAGCGCCAACGCTTTATATGAGTTTTCACTTGAAAATCAATTTCGTTATTTTAGCAACCGAAAGAGATGTTTAAAATCAGACAACGACAAACCGCAGGCACTACACGAGGGGTAATTACGCTTATCGGGGAATTGGATTTTGAAACTCAATCCATGTTCACCCTCACAATGTACGCAACGGTACGTGACATTTATTTCACCAGGAAATTACCAATTGTAATGGGTATATTAAAAAAAAAATTAATTGTATATTTCCATTAGGATCCATACACGGAAGTAGGAAAGGATTCTCGTAATATTGCAGGATTAAAGGTTGTCGTTGTTGTCAAGGATGTTCAGGATGTTCCACCAATTTTTACACTTGCACCCCCTCTGACAAAAATTAATAACACTGTTAAACCGGTAAGTTTTTAAAATCATTTATCTTATTTAAGTGTGTGCTCTTCAGAGCCGTAACTTAGGTTTTTCGCGCCCGGTGCGAGATAAATATTTTGGCGCCTCAACCCCCCTATATTCCTTAAAAAATTGAAGTTAAAAAATATGTTTAATCAAAATAATATAAAATTTGTGAAAATCATTACAAATTAAAAAAAATATATAAAATTGACGAACTTGATTGAAATTTGAGAAAAATAATTGAAAAATGATTAAAACATTGAAAAGTGTATACAATAACTTAGATTTGACATAATAAATGAAAATTTAGGATACTAATTGAAAAAAAATTAATATAGGTATCTAATTAAAAGGTGGCCAAAATAAATGCAAAAAGATAAAAGAAAATTGAAAAAACTAATTGAAAAATCAGATAAATAATTGAAAATTTAGGAATTCAATTGAAGAATGAAATTTGAGAATAACTAAAATTTGAAGAAATTCATGGGCGTAACCACCTTGGGGCAGGGGGGGGGCAGCTGCCCCACCCCCTGGCAAGCCAGTTTATATGAGAGAGAAAGAGATAGCAATACATTGTTGTCTCTCTCACTCCCACATAAAACCCCCATCAAGAAACTTTTCTGGGTACGCCCCTGAAGAAATTGATTGCAAATGATAACAATAATAATTAAAAATTAAAGAAAATTATTAAAATTTGAGAAAAATATTTTAAAATATAGGAAATTAATTGAAGAATAATAATAGTAATAAAAACTCCAAGAAAATATTTGCAAAGTAATAATGATAATTAAAAATTGAAGACAATAATTTTAGTTTGTAAAAAATAATTGAAAAAATTACTACTTATTGTTATAATAAAAAAAAAAATTATTGCAGAATAATATAAATAAATGTGAATTGAAAAAATAGTTAAGATTAGAGATAAATAATAAAGAAAAGTTACAGACTTTATTAAAAAGTAATTATAAATGACAAAGACTAATTAAAAAATGATAAAAATAATTGAAAATTGAAAAATTTAATAAAAATTTGTGAAAAAATAATTGTAAAAATTACAGAATATATTTGAGATAAACAAGGAAAAAGGATAAAAATAATTGGAAAATAAAGTTAATTATGGAAATTTAAGAACACAAATTGAGAAAATTACAAAATTTATTTGTTTTTTAAAAAAGTGATTCAAAATCCAAGAACATCATTGAAATAATTGAAAAATACAGAAAACAAAACACATATTTTTTAAAAATAATTAAAAAATGACAAAAGAAATTGAATGTTAATTAATAAATATTGAAACTAATTTGATATTGAAGAAAAAAATTTAAACTGAAAAAGTTATATTTGAAAAAGTTGAAGAAAATAATTGAAATTTGCAGAAATTTGGAATTTAAAAATTAGGGGAAAAATTGAAAATTAATGAAAATCATTGAAAAAAATTTTTGAAAAATGATAAAAATAGTTGAAATTGTAGATATTAATTGCAATCATAAAAAAACAATTTTACAAAATACAGAATATTTGGAAAGTAAAAATACTACAAAATGATTTCAAGAATTTTAAATTTAGGAAAATAATTACAATATTATAGAAATAATCGAAAATTTATTAAAGAAAATGAAAATTTCAGATATATTATTGAAATTTTCGGAATTGATGAACAAAGATTCAAAATCATATAAAAATTGTAATAATAATAATAATGAAAAAAAAAAATTAAAAATTGACGAAGCATTTGAAATTTGGGGGAAAAAAATTGAAGAATGATTAAAACATTAAAAATTGGATGCAATAACTTGAATTTGAGATACTAAGTGAAAATTTAGAAAATTTACTGAAAATAATTAATATATCTAATTAAAAGTTCGAGAAAATAATTGCAAAAATATAAAAGAGAATAAAAATTGAAAAAAAAATAATTGAAAAATGAGATAAATAATTGAAAATTTAGGAATATAATTAAGGAATTAAATTTGAGAATAACTAAAATTTGAAGAAATTGATTGCAAAATTAAATAATAATAATCTCCGTAAACTCCTGAAGTTAGTTAGTATATATTTATATTTATTTATCTTTTTCTGTCCACGTTTTAAAGTCTGAAGTGTCATCAATTTTCCATTATATAACGATTTTTTAATTATTTTCTTTTGCTTAAAAATAAAATCTGCAATTTTTCTTGATTTTCATCAAATTATAATTATAATGCAATTTTTTAATTATTCTCTTTAATTAAAATTTTTTAAGTAATTTTGTAATTATTATTTTTTTTTAAAATAGGTATACCTACTCTATTATTTTTTCAGTTATTTCTCTCAAATTTTATTAATTATTTTCAATTTTTCATATTTAAATTATTTTCATCATAATTCAATTTTCTTTCTCAATCTTATATTATTTTCAGCATATTTCAATTATTTTTCTCAATTTTAAATTAATTTGATCATTTTTCAATTATTTTTCTCGATTATTAATTATTATTTTCTTTTTCTTAAATTATTTTCTAAAATTTTTAAGTATTTTTCTGAAAATTCAAATATTTTCTTCAATTTCTAATTATTTTCATTTGTTATCAGAATTTCAAACTTTTTTTTATTAATTATTGTAAATTTCAATTATTTTTAGCTTTCTTCTAGACTTTTCTTCAATTTTTAGTTTTACTCATTTTATAAAATTAATTTCTAAAATTTTTGTAAGTATTTTTCTCAAATTTCCATTTTTTTCTGCAATTTTTAATTATTTTTATTTGTTTTCATAATTTCCAAAAAATTTTATTAATTATCGTAAATTTCAATTACTTTCGTTCTTTTTCTCGTTCTTTTTTATAATTGCCAAAAAGTTTTTACTTATTTCTCTTTAATTAAAACTTGTTCTGTTCAATTTAAAATTTTTTTTATCTTTTTTGATTTATATTCTCTAATTTTTTTTTATTCAATTTTGTTTTAATTTACTTTTAAGATTCTCAAGTATTTTTTTCAAATTTTAATTATTTTCTTAATGTTTAAAACATTTTTATGATTGTTTAAATTACTTTTTCCAAATTTTTAATTGATTTCATTTTTATTTTCAATTAATTTGCAAAATTTGCAATTATTTTGTTTAATTTCAATTTTTTTTGCAATTCTTTTTAATTCCAAATATTATAAATTTTGTCCTAAATAAATATTTATTTTATTTATATATTAATTGATTTTTAAATATTATATTTAAAATATTTATTTCTTCTTATTAGATAAATATTATTTACCAATTTGTTATATTTATTATTGTATTTTATAATTTCTAAAATGTACGAAAAATTAATCGCGCGCTGGCGCGCGTTTTATTTTGCTAATAATAAAAATAATAATTCAAAACTGAAAAAAATTATTAAAATTTGAGAAAAATATTTTAAATTGTAGCAAATAAGTAAAAGCATAATAGAAAATAATTGTTAAAAATTAAAGACATTTTTAAATAATTTTAAATTTATTATTCTCAAAGAGAGGATTAATTTAATTTTTAATCAATGAAATTTCAAATTAATTGAAGTTCGAAGATTTATAATAAACCTATAATTGTAATTGTAGTTATATTATCTCAGATATATTCTGTAATTCTTTCAATTATTTTTTACAAATTTCTATTATTTTCTTCAATTAACAATTATTTCTATCAACTATTTTTTATTTCATTTATATTTTAATTAATTTTTGTCCTTTTAAATTATTTTTTGATTTATTTTCGAAATTTTTTATTATTTATCTCAAATTCTAGTTATTTTTCCAATTTACAATTATTTTCATCTTTATGCAATTATTTTTTTTTATTATTTATAAGTATAATTTTTTCAATTATTTTTAAAAAACTAAAATTACAGAGAACATTTTCTTAAAAATCGCAAAATATTAATTATTATTATAGAAATTATTTACGAAAAATAGAAAGTTAACCCTAGAACCTTATATCTCAGAGAATCTTTTAAACTATGTTCTTAGAAAAACTATGAAGATTATAAATTTCTAGAATGGCATCGTAGGGTTTATTGTTACACCCTTGACAATTATTACCAATCTTGATGTTTAAAAAATTTAAATAATTATGTTAGAAATTCGCAAAATTATGTGGAGGTACAAGACAGAGTGTAGGGTTCTACGGTATAATGAAATTTACAAATAAAAGTCAAATTTGTAAATTTTAACATGAATTTTTTTAAAAAAAATAAGAAACCAACTTGTACCATAAAATAACCCCCGTTGTACCAGAATAGCCCCATTCAACTATATATCAAATAAATAATCAAATAATGGGAAAAGTCGTTAGGTTCAAAATCTTGTTATGGTTAAAGTACGAATGAGACATTTATTTTATTTTACTGCTATAGGGCGATGTAGTTTTACGAGTTCACGCAGAAGATGGAGATAAAGGAGTTCCTCGACAAGTGACTTACGGTCTTTTGCCGGATAACAACCCTCTTGTTTCATTTTTCAATATTTCGGAAAGTACAGGTAAGTTTCAATACAGTCTTAAATGAGACTCGACAATTTAGTTATTTTAATTTAGTATTTAGCTCAAATTATCTATTTAACGAAATTAGAAAAAGAGAAACAGTCGAGAAACAGATATATCCTCAAAATATTGATCTTGAAATCCATATAAAAGTTAAGAATTTAGTAACCTGTTTTCTTTTAGTTTCTGACTTCGGAATTACATTTTGTTTTGTTTAATTTTTAATTCAGACGATTTAACTTTTACACGAATCTCAGATCTGATTTTAGTTAAATATAAAATTTTTATATAAGGCTTCTTCATAGATTCATTATATAAAATATTATTGAAATTCCACGAATTAATAATTAAAAATTTTACAATATAAAGTTTCTGATATTTTACTTTAATTTCAGAAACTCGAAATTTTAGATATGTAATTTTTTTTTAAATAAATTAAAATATAATTCTAATTTCTAATAAGTAACCATAAAAAAAATCGGAAGAGAATCTGTCTTTCACTTAATAATTATATTTTATTGAAGACTTTCACAAATCACTCAACCACTTTCAACTTACTTTTATTTTCAAGATAAAACTCTAAATTATAAATTAATTTTAAAAATCTTTAAAAATAGCTGTAAAATTATTAAGAAAAATTAAATTAATCCTTTATATTCCCTTATTGAAGATTTTCTTATTAATAAATTTGCAAAATAAGGGGTAAATCTACTCTAGACTCTTAATTTTGATATATTTGTTTTATTGAAGGCAACTCTTTTATTTAAATTGTCAAAATTTTTATTCTTCAAACCAGCGTACGGCAAATTCCTAACAATACACACAGGACAACGGTTATTTTGTTTAACAAACTTTCTACTTGTCAACGTGATAAAATTTTCAGAAATCTCAGACTTTTGTTAAATTTTTATATCATTCAGCTGAAAAGTATTGAATTTACAAAAAATATTAAAAAACAATAATAATATTATTGTTATTATTTTTATCAACAATTAATGCAATTTACTTTTTATTAAATATTGAAAAGAAGATTAAATAAATTTTTTAATTTTTTCTTAGCCAAGAGATATCTTTAACTTGATCACATTATATAGATACTTTCAAGTTCGTTGTTTAATTTCTTCCTTATATTCGGTGAAGTTTTCTTTGTAAATTTAAAATTTTTATATTTAAATAATTTCTAAATATGAATTTTTATTAATTTAATTCATGTATACGTGCGATTCCATGAGTCTTTTAAAACATTTCGGAGTAGGTCCAAGGATTGAAATAAAACTTCGTATTTTTATTCTTAGTGTTAAAATGTTCCAAAAACGCGAGGTTTTAAATAAAAACAATTATTAGTTTAAAAAAAAAGAAGTTTGTTTACATTTTTTAAAATGTCTATATCTTCTGAACGGTTAAAGATAATTAAGTTTTCTTGGTGACAAAAAATTCAGTAAAATAAGGCCATTAAAATGTGTTATGTGCATTTTTAGCATATTTTGTTAATTAAAAAAGTTATTTAAACAAATTAAGATAACTTACGACCGTGATGTTCAAATTGAATATTTTAAAGATGGAAATAATCCTAGCGTTGCACTCTGTCATATCGAAAAAGAAAAAAAAGGCACTCTATAAACTTTGCTAATAATTAAGAATTTGTGTTCTGTTTGACAGAACTTTGTTGTCTGCCAGTCAGCCGTTAGAATCTGCGCGCGCCGCTTTAGTTTCACTTACAAAGAACGTGTTACACGTTGAGCAATTGAGCAGAAATAAACACTTGTGAAAAGTGAGGTTTGGCTTCTAACTAGTTTTAGAATTGCAAATTTAAAAAAAACAATTTGCATTATTTTCAATTCTAAAACTAGTTAGAAGCCAAACCTCACTTTTCACAAGTGTTTATTTCTGCTCAATTGCTCAACGTGTAACACGTTCTTTGTAAGTGAAACTAAAGCGGCGCGCGCAGATTCTAATGGCTGACTGGCAGACAACAAAGTTCTGTCAAACAGAACACAAATTCTTAATTATTAGCAAAGTTTATAGAGTGCCTTTTTTTTTCTTTTTCGATATGACAGAGTGCAACGTAAGGATTATTTTCATCTTTAAAATTTTCAATTTGGACATCACGGTCGTAAGTTGCCTTAATTTCCCACACAGCACCAGAAATTCCCTGAATTTCCCCTGAATATTGGTCCACATTTCCCGAATATTCGAACCTAATATTCAACGAAGTTTCGTGGAAGCATCAAAATGTCCGCCATAAAGAATATTGGACGCTAAATTTCCCTGAAAATGTATTTCTAATTTTCAGGGAATTTCCGCATCTAATATTCCTAGAATATTCAGGGAAAGTTAAAAAAAATTTCCAAAATTTTTTTGATCTGGTAATTGATAAAAATTGTATGTAATATTTGGCACCCGTAGGATTCTAGAACATTAAAAACTACTGCGCAGCCGTAAGTGTCACAGAAACCAAGTTCGACCATTGCGCATCATGTACAGAAGATTTACGAATACTGTGAATATTGAAGGGATATTAGATGCGGAAATTCCCTAAAAATTAGAAATACATTTTCAGTTAAATTTAGCGTCCAATATTCTTTATGGCGGACATTTTGATGCTTCCACGAAACTTCCCTGAATATTAGGTTCGAATATTCGGGAAATGTGGACCAATATTCAGGGGAAATTCAGGGAATTTCTGGTGCTGTGTGGGTTGTTTAAATAACTTTTTTAATTAACAAAATATGCTAAAAATGCACATAACACATTTTAATGGCCTTATTTTACTGAATCTTTTGCCACCAAGAAAACTTAATTATCTTTAACCGTTCAGAAGATATAGACATTTTAAAAAATGTAAACAAACTTCTTATTTTTTAAACTAATAATTGTTTTTATTTAAAACCTCGCGTTTTTGGAACATTTTAACACTAAGAATAAAAATACGAAGTTTCATTTCAATCCTTGGACCTACTCCGAAATGTTTTAAAAGACTCGTGGACTCGCACATATATTTTTTAAAATATGTAACTAACATTAGTTGAAATCTTCCTAACCCTTATTACAAGACTTTGGCGTCCGTCCGTCCATCCGTACCATACAGGTATGGTTAGATAGTGCAGGGTAATGTCAAATAAAGTCAAGTATGTCCGGGTAAGATGGAGTAGAGTCGGATAACATCGGGTAAAGCCGGGTAGGATCAGGTACGGTAGGGTCTGGTAAGATAAGGTCGGCTAGGATCAGATAAGGTCGGGCAAGGTCAGGTAATGTCGGGTAGGATCAGTTAGAGCCGCAAAAGATCGGGTAAGGTGGGGTAGGGTATGTAAAGGCAGGTATGTGAAATCAGGTAGGACCGGGTAAGGATGTGTAAGGTAACATCAGATAGGGTAGGGTATGTGAGGTAAGGTAGGATCAGCTAGGATCAGATAAGGTCGGGTAGGGTTAGGTAGGGCCACGTAGTGTTAGGTAGGGCCACGTAATGTCGTATAGGGTCGGTTATAGTCGCAAAAGATTGAGTAAGGTCGGGTAGGGTATGTTAGGTCAGGTATGTGAGGTAAGGTAGGGTCGGCTGGGATCAGATAAGGTCGTGCAAGGTTGGGTAAGGTTATGTAGGGTCAGGTCATGTCGGGTAGGATCGGTTAGAGCCGCGAAATATCGGGTAAGGTCGGGTAGGGTATGGTAAGTCAGATATGTGAGTTTAGGTATGTGAGGTCAGGTATGTGAGGTCAGGTAAGGTAAGGTAAGGTAAGGTCGTCTAGGATCAGATTAGGTCGTGCAAGGTCGGGTAGGGTTATGTAGGGCCAGCTAATGCCGGGTAGCATCGGTTAGAGTCGCGAAATATTGGGTAAGGTCGGGTAGGGTATGGTAAGTTAGGTATATGAGGTCAGGTAGGGTCGGATATGGCCGGGTAAAGATGTGTCCGGGTAAGACCGGGTTAGTTTGGGTAAGATAGAGTTGGGTAAGGTAAGGTTGGCTCAAATCAGATAGGGTCGAGCAAGATCTGATCGGGTAGGGTTAGTTAAAGCCAGGTAATGTCGGGCAGGATCGAGTAGGGGCGAGTAAATTCGAGTAGGGTCGGTTAAGTTTGGGTAAAGTATGGTATGACCGGGTAAGATCGGGTAGCTCCGGATAAAGTAGGGTAGAGTAGGGCCGGGAAAGAATGCGCAAAATATCTTCGAGTGAGAGAAGTTTGGTTAAAATCAGTTAGGACTGGGTAAGATCGGGTAGCTCCGGGTAAGATCAGATAGGGTAGGGTTGGGTAAGATCGGGTCAGGTAGCGTCAAGTAGAGTCAAGTAATGTCGGGTAGGGTCGGGTAAGACAGAGTGGCGTCAGGTAAAGTCAGGTATGGTAGTATAGGGTCGGGTTAAGTCGGATAAAATAAGGTCGGGAAGGTGGGGTAGGATGACATAGATTCGGGTAGGGTCTGTTAAGGTCAGGTAGGATCGGATGGGGACAGGTAATCGGATAAGATCGGATTGTCGATATATTGATGAAATATGGAACATAGGAAATGATTATCGTCATATCAAACCGGGGACAATTAAATTCATGTAATAGCCACGCAAGCCTTAGATTATAGGCGCTGTGTGCCCGCTTTTCGTACTGATTTTTAACTTAGCAATTTTATTGTTTATTTTCTTTCCTTTTTAACCAAGTTAATTCCTTCCTGGTAGAAATTTACCTACATATGCCAATTCTCAGGAGTGCTCGGATAAATTCTGGCCTCTATTTTACCGAGTACCTGATTTACGACCCCATGCTCCAAAGGTCTAATGTACCATTAATGACTATTTAGATAAAATATATATATTCAAAACTGAAGTATATCAGTAGAATTTTCGTTCTTTTATATTGTTAACTTTTTTAACCAAATATATGTTGTTTCCTTGCTACACATAGAAATGAAATAAATCTTTTTATTAGTCAAGTTTCTATTAATTTGTCGCCACTTTTTACAGATTTAAACTCCATTTTTTCCAAAAATTGCAGGGAATATTAATACGAAGAAAATTAAGATTCTTAATCTGAACTATGGCGCGTCACGGGAACTCAAAATGCAAATAATACACAACGAATTATAATAATTAATTAATAGATTAAAAAAACACTAATAGTAAAATGATTAATTAACTATCAATAAGAATATTTTCTGTTTATTTGAATTAAAAGTGGAGGGATTCAAATGTCGATCGTTTGAATGATAAAATAAGTCAAATCTCAGACAGTTATTAGTATTACCCAGTTGGATAATTTAGCTTTCGACCCTTATACTTTGAATAGCCATTTTTCGTATCTTGCCCTTAAATCAACAATTTGAAATCGAAATGAGGAAAGCGAAATGAGTCAAGCTAAAGTTGTAAAAGAAGTGGGAAAATAAAGGGAGTCCAGTTAGTCACCACTTGAATATCGATCGAATGGTCAGACTCGGTTTTCAGTCTCGTGATTGTTATCATTCTCTCTGAGACGCATGCGATCGCTCCCCTCTCTCCCCCTTTTATTCCCTAACCTCCTTTAACCCCCAGCAAAGGTTTCTTAGTCCAAGCACCTTGGTCTCGTGCCAAAACATGCAAAATATCCCTAAAGCTGCGTATTCTTCACGCACACTCTTTATACAAATCTTGCTTTAATTTTATACAAAAATAATGTATATTCATAATGACATTTCAGCAGAAAGGAATTCATCGCTAATTCTCTTTATGTTTTATTCATTTTGAAACGAGTTGGAATTAACAGAGCGGCTAAAAAGCAAGGGTTGTAAGCTGAGAATTTGTGTATCTCTTATAGAAACACGAAAGAAGGCCTTGTATCAAATTTTATTATTATTTCAAGATAGAAAGTAATTGTGAAAAAAAACATCTAAAAAATTTCAAAAATAATTATAAATAAAATTTTATTATGATTGTTGGATCTGGTAAAATTACAATTTAAACACAATTTTTTAGAAGTAACTTTTTTTTCAATTGTAATAGCTGTTTCTTAATTTTTTTCAATTTTTCAGGAGAAATAATTTTGATCCGTCCACTGGAAGAATTAACGCAAATTACATATGTTGGAGCACCTGTGCTGCTGAAAGTGGTTGCTGAAGAAATTAGAAGAAGGAAGGAAGAGCCTCCTGCTCAATCGACTGTCGTTGAAGTAGGATTCTTACTTGGGCAACTAAGCAACAATCCTCCTCGTTTTGAAAGTGATAAGTTGGTACCTGGACAAAGATATTTTTTAAACAATTTTCATTTACTTTGATAACACAGCTCTAAAATTTTTTTTTTTTTTGGTCGAGTCACTACACTAGTGAATTCCTACGTATTTTTCTTCTCCGAATCTGAATCTGAAATCAGAAATGTTAGCTTGATTAAATTTTTTGAGATAAAGTCTCAAAAAAATTTTAAAAACATAAATTAAATAAAAACAAAAATTTTCCGGGACATTAAGCTAGTTTATTTTTACGGATTTGTCTTCACTAAATACGAATCCGAAGTCAAAATAACCAGATTGGTTAAAATTTTCAAATCTCAAAAACTGCTTAAAAACAAGAGAATAAACCTAAAATAATTTTTTTTTTGAGCGGGATACCAAGATAGTGTGTTCTTATCTACTTTTCTCTGCTGAATCCAAATCCGAAGTCAGAATGACCAGATTTGCTAACTTTTTTTACATAATCTCAGAAATCTACTCAAAAACACGAGAAAACAGCTTTTTCTGAGATTATCTAAAAAAATTTAATCAATCTAATTATTTATGCATGAAATAAAGTGGCACCTAATGGCATAAACTATATGAAAATTAAAAATATACAGTTTGATGAAATTTAAAAAAAAGATTAGAAATTTTGGTACATATTGCATTAAACTTTATTTTCTTAACAAAATTAATGAAATATGTTATATTAAGGTTTTTTTGGATTGCCAACCTGTTACTATATTTTCAGATTTTAAAATGGCGGTTTTAAAATGGCGGAAAAAATACAAAATTTATGAAATTAAATATATTGTGAGATTTTTTTGGATCGCTTCGCTGATTCAGATCCTGTTCACTGAAAACTTTTATGTATTAGGGTGATTCTTCAGAATGTGGTTACTTTGGACAACATTAAATTTTTAAATTAAAAATCTTTCTTTTTGAATACTACTTATGTAGTACTTATTAACAATTACTAAAATAACTAATTTTATAAAAATTTGAGCTTAAACTTTAGACTTTAGTCTTTCATCGAAAATTTAAAGTTTAAAATTTTAAAGGTTAAAAAAATTAATTTAAAATGTTTAATTTTTTACCTTAACCGAACATCCCAAGAATGTTCTGTTAGTTCGAGGATGCACTAAGATATCCAAGGATCTTCTTGGGTTATTTAATTATAAATTAAAATATACGTATTTAATTAAATAATTATATATGAAAAATCAATATTTCGGTAATAATCCAGGTTAACGATATTTTGTATAGAAAACAAAACACTATTCCCATGCTTTTTGAATATAATGAACCGGAGTTTACAGAAACTCTAGTTTACAAATCAAAGAAAATAAATTATTATATCCGTCAAACTTAATAAAATAAGAAGACCTTTGCAGAATACTGCATAGATTTGCCTACTTTACATCACTATTATTTTTATTTTATTTTAAATATAAACAATTCAGTCATTTTTGGCGAACCGGAGTTTACATGTCATTAAAATACGCAGTAAATTAATAATAATTTTTTAAATCTTAAAACTAAATATCTCATTTCTTCATGTAAGTTTATCCATACATCAAAGTTCTCATTTTACTAACATAAATAGTTAGTGAAAATTCACTATAAAAATGATTAAAATTGCTGAAAAACAATGAAAATGTAAACTCCTGTTCCAAATAACGAAAAGGTGGAGAAAGTATTAAAAAATGATTTACGCAAAACATATTAATAAAATCTGGAAGATAATACAACAAAAACAAAGTTTTTGAGTTAAACTGTCGATTAGAATAGATAAAAACATTTTAAAAGTATGTTTTAAGTGAAATAAAATGTATTAAATCTCACAAGTCCTATGTGGAGAACCTAAAAAAGTGCAGATTTTGAGTCATTTTTAACAATTCTATATCTTTTGATGTTAAAAAAAATATTTTTCTGTTATGATATTAATAAAAATGATAACAAAGAATAGATGTACAAAGTATTAAATATATTTTTAAATAATTTTTAAAGTTATTAAGTGGGGAAGTAAAAGTAACTACTTAGTGAAGAATTACCCATTAAAATAATAATCTGCAGCGCGATTGTTTTAAGCCAATTTCAGATTATTTAAATTCCATTTGGTATAAAAAAAAGAGCATTGCAGATTAATTTAATCCAAAACAATTTTCTGTGTTACTGACATTAAAAAATTCAAAAATAGGGACCTATATTGAATTTACTGTTTGCTAAAAATAAAATCTGAGCACGGAATCTTGTAAAGCAATTCAAATAACATAAAGAAATCCTATTCCCAAAATTTAAAAAATAAAATTTGAATGGATTCAACTTAGAATTAAATAAATTTTCATCACTATAAATTTCCGCTTATAAAAAATAAGATTGATTGACATTTGGAAAAATTAAAATTCAGCTCGATGGAAATTTGTAATTTGAATTAGTTTCAATTTAAAAAAATAGAATTAATCAAGGTTAGATTATAATTTTGAAAATTAAAGTTTAAATCGACTTAAATTTGGATTAAGTAAAAAGATCAATTAAAATTGTGACATAATATGTTAAATTAGAAATTAATAAAGGTTGAAAAAACTAAAAATCTGAAGTTTGAATTAATTGAAAGTTAAATCAACCAAATTCTTAATTCAGATAAATTTAAATTAAAATTGAATTTAAAATTGAATTAAAATTAAAATTCAATGGATTAAAATAATTTCGAATAAATACCTATTTTAATGATTGAAATTATTGAGTTTCAAAATTTAGATCGTTTGAATCTCATTTGAGTAAAATTAAAACGAACGTGAATTTAGATCGTGTAAAAGTTAGATAAAAGAAATTTAGGTATGGCTATACATTTTTTTACTAATGCTTATAATAAAGATTAATTTAAATTTTTTTATACTAATACAGTTCTTAATATGTAATTAAAATTTTTATGAAATGATTATGAAATAAATTAAAATTATTATGAATTGGAATGAAAGTCAATTGCAATTTTAATCAATTACATTAAATTTAAAATTATTACTATAAATGCCCTTAATGATTTGATTATTTCATTACTTTTCATAATAAAATACAAATTTTATTTGATATTTAATTATTTTTTTATATTTTTCAATAAAATTAATTAGGTATATGAAAAACTTGAAGTGATTGGTGAGTCAATCAATTTTTTAACAACAATGAAAGCAAGTTATTCGATACATTTCGTTACATCAATTTTTTTTTAATATGATCTTAAAAATTTTATCCAATCTGGTCATTCTGACTTCGCATTTGTATTCAACGGAGAATAATACGTAGAAATATTTTTACATAGTGTCCCAAACAAAAAATTTTTTTTGTTTTGATTTATGTTTTTACTTTTTTTTTTTAGATTACCTGAAAAAGTTAAACTAATCCAGCATTTCTGACTTCGGATGCGGATTCAACAAAAAAAATACATAGGAATATACTGTTTGCCATTGACAAAAACTTTTTTTTTTGTGAAGCTGTGTAATCTTTCAGATCATTTTTTTTTGTATATAACACAATTTAATAACAACATTTCGAAAACTTATATCATAACGTAATTATTTATCTCCGGTATTAGCTGATATTAAATTAAATAGTTTTGATTGTAATTTAATTAATTCTTAAAGCTGAATCACAATTTTCAGTTTAAAATTTGAATTATACCAAAACTAATGTTCTCGAGACGTAATCTCTAAATTAGTTTAAATAAAATGCACCGCTTCAGTAACAGTCAGAGAGCAAACAATGTTACAAACTATTAAAACTTCATGAATGAAAGGTTAAATACAGATTTGATGGTATTAATGTATAATAGTAGAATTACCATTTCCTACTCTTGTCGAAGTTAAGATGATTTTGAAAACTCAAACAACAAACGACATCTGTTGAAAATAGTTTATTATACATATAGTATTCGATGAAACGCGTAAGTTTTTTCCAACAGATGGCACACAAATACATTATCATTTCTTTTACTATTTCACACCAATTCTTCTTAAGTATATATCACCTATAAAATCTGTTGGAATAAATGTTTAAAAATTAAACAAAGTAAAAAATATATTCAAGAAAGTATATAGATTGAATTATTGTTAATTTGAAGGTATTAATATTGAAGGTTACTTAATCAGTTGCTGGTTCTAGCAGATGAATAAATAACGTATTTCATATTTACTATTTATTGAATAATCTAAAAAAAAAAAATTTTGGCAGCTACATGGCATGGCTTAACGAAAACGCAGAACCAGGATCGATGGTAATGTTCAGCGACCCTTATGCGATGAAAGTTAAAGACGATGATGTTGGTAAAGCTGGAGTGTTTGCACTCAAGTTGGAAAACAATAATGGAACATTCGAAGTGAGTCCCGCAGTTGGAGAACGATCAGCCAATTTCATCATCACTGTTCGGAACAACAGTCTTATCAACTACGAAATGTACCACAGCCTACAATTTAGAGTAAGTTTTAAAAACATTAATATAAGAAATCCTGAAGAATGCTTTCACATTATGTTTAATGTTTAAAAACTAAATAAATCTACAATTAAATTTTTAATTAAAACAATACAAAAACGAAATCCTAGTGCCAAGTTATTTTAATGAGAAATAACTAAACAAAAAAAAAACAAAACAATAGACTAATGAAACTAATCAAATTACTCTATTTGTTAAACAAAATTTAAATCAACAAACCACGACTAACTGGTTTTCCGAAAAGTGAGGGATAAAAAGCAGCACAAATTAGATTTAAGTTCAACCACAATATAACATTTATTAAATTAAAACTATATGAAAAAGATTATAGAAAAGTATAAGTAGCCGGTCGCATGACACGGCCATTTGCAAAAAGACGTGGACTGAACACTGACTCTAAATTTAATGTTTATTAGTCAGAAATCCGACCCCACCAACAAGAAAAGTCATTTTAATAAATGAGCTCACCTGGTAGGGGCCTACGCCTACGAATAGAGCCCGGTCAGTAATATTGGTTACATTATAATAAAGTTATAACACTTTTTATAAATATTACACGACCTGACAGTCGAACACACCAGTTTAGAATAAGACGACAGCGAGGACGCGTCGTCGACAAATTCATGTACGGCGACACATGCGCCACGGTGCCAGTTTCACAAATCACATTTCAAAGTTTGCAAAGTAGCATTACCCGCGGATGGAAAGATCGAACGGCAAACGACCAAGAATTGTGAATCAGATGTAGTGGTGACAGCGCTGACGTCAAGCGGTAAAACAAAATGGCTGCCACCAATGTTTTGACAGTTTATAAACACGACTGAGGACATCATCTCTTGGTTCTGGCACTCTTGAAAGAATAAGACTGACATCCAGATCCATGTGCCACGATAATCCCACGACGATGACGACCACCCACTGATCTCTATAATAACTGGATAGCGCATAGGCAAGCAAAGTATGTGATCTATTGAAAACCGTTTTCATTGACTCCGACTGACGCTCGTGTTTCTTCGGCAACTTTCGGACACAGCTGACTGTCAGCAATTGTCGGTAAAGTCACATGGGTGTTTCACCTGCGAGTATTGACATTTTAGCTTTTCTATATTTTTGGATAATATATGAACTTTCAACAAGTAAAAAATATATACTAGTAAGTAAAATGGTGTACCAGTGCATATACGGTGGAAAAAAACTAAAATAGGAATCCGATTTTTGATACCGTAAGGATTGGATTTCTATTTTAAAGGTTAAGAGATTAAACATTTACTTTGTTACACTGTTTCATATCTGCTTTTTTAAAAAAACATTGTTCTTGTTATACTTGCTTTTCTTAAAAGCTGCTTACTACTATAACGGATTTTTAATTTTTGAAGTGTGCATTATAATCTACAAAATATTTTTCATTTATATGCAATACCTGACAACAGAATTAATTTTAATTGATTCTCTTATAAAATAAACTTTAAATATGTATATAATGTACTTCATATATTTTTTTCAACTGTTACTCTGAACATTGATTTATATAATTATTATCTCATCAATATATTTATAATGTTAACAAAAATTAAATCCTGCCTTTCTCTTTGTATAAATAATAATTTTTTTTTCTAAATATAAAGAATAATTACACACTTTATATTTATTTTTATAAATTATTTCTATTTAAATAAAATACTTTTTCATCTAAAACGTAAGAAACAAAAACATACAAAAAAAAATTTATATATTATATGTTTATATTTCAAATTCGCCGCAAAGTACGATGATTGTCGAATGAAGATCCGAACGGCGCTCGGGTGCAAAAAAAATGGCTGACCATATTACAGGCGGCACCACAAGATTTGCATTGCATACGCTATCCAGTTATTATAGAGATCAGTGCGACCACCAGGACCACCTCCTCGACGATACATTATGATGTGGAAAAAACTCCACATCGGAGTCAAGCAGTGTTCGTGCGTGTAAAATAAAATTGCGAACATTTAATGTTTATCGCACAAAACAAATAATTGTCCGATCTGTCAAGTTGACAGGTAAAAACCGGAAGATCAAATAATAATATTTTCCCAATATTTCAATTAATCAAATACAAAATCAAAATAAACCTTAATTTAACAAAATCTTAAATTCGACAACATAATTTAAAAATTTTAAATATTTATAAAATTAAAGAATGTAAACTCAAAATAATAAAAGGCACAAATCGCCTTATATAATTTTAAAATTTTAAATATTTAATAAAATTAAAGAATGTATACTCAAAATAATAAAAGGCACAAATCGCCAAGTTTATATTAAGGCTAAACAATAGCCTGGAATTGATTCCAGACTAATGGGTAATAAATTAATTAAACAATTAATATATAAACATTATATCAATTATTAAACGATATAATATTATAATTATATTTTTTAATCCATTTATAAATATTGTACGAGGTAACTTTTTACCTCGTCACACTACATATATTTAGGTATTTTTATACGCTCCACTCAAAGACTTTTGGCATTAATTATTATTATAGTTTATCCATTAATTTTTACTATAAAAACTATTATTCTGGAATAATCATGCAAGAAGAAAATTTTTCCGATCGTAGATAGTAAATGTTCAAACCTGGATAAGAATATTTACATTTTTTTAGAAAAGTTTCCTTTCAGGCTTTGAAAATTTACTATATTCGCTAGGAAAAATTTTTGTTTTACACGATTATCCCAGATTACAAACCTGATAGTGAAAATTATTTACTAAAGTCTTTCAGTGTGATTACAGAAATTGTAGAAAAATTTGGGCACTAAGATCGAATTTTATGATAAAAACCGTAAAAATCTCTAAAAATTGATGCTTTTAATTTGTAAAAGTCATAAAATTCTAAAAAATGTTATAGATAAAAGATTATGATCTTATTGAAATACAAATTTTATGTCATATTCAATTTTTTATAAAAGTGATTATTTTTCAAAGAAAATTTTCTCCCAAAAATCGATTTTCTACAGATTCTTATAAAATTTTAATGATATTAAGTGCATTATTTTACATGTCTGGTTACAATTTTATTAAAATTTACCGTTCCGTTTTTAAGATATCAATTTATAAAATTGGGACTTTTACATGGAAACAGTAACAAAACGCGCAAAATTACTATATTTTAATTAATTAAAAAAGCGGCTCTACAAATTTAAAAAAAAATTAATATATTTCAAACTATAATATAGGTAAACCAACTTTTACAATAATATCAAATTAATTTACCGTACGGATAATGTTATTCAAGGCTAGTAATTCTTCTCTTTTTTGAAATAATCAGGAAGGAAAAATTTTAATAGCTTGAAGTTCTTAAAGGAAAAAATTTTTTGAACAAAATTCGTTTGTGTAATGATTTTCACTATAAAATACTATTTAAAAACCAAATTATAAGAAGAAATGAAATTAAAAAGATATTAAATATCATGTTTCGATAGAATGAGAACCGCTTGAGGGTATAAGCGTCCTTATGTATGTTTTTATATGACTCAAATGTTGAAGTAAAAATGCCTGTTAAGCTCACATAAAACAACAATTCGTTTAATAATATTTTTGAATAAGATGATGTGGAAAGAATAAATTTATAAAAGTGACAAAGAATATTATATGTGTAATAAAATATTTGTGTATATTCATTTTAGATCACAGCCAGAGAAGTTGGTCCTGCCACTAATCTATCTGCTTCTGTGCCAGTAATTATATTTTTGCGAGACGTTAATGATAATCCACCAAAATTTGACGAAGAAAAGTATGAAGTGGATATTTCGGAAAATGCAACAAGTGGAACAAAAATAGTTCAGGTATTTTCTTGATAATTATGTAAAAACGATATACAAAAATTTACTTTGACGAAATTAAAAATTAAAATTATTAAGAATTATTGATTTCAATAAAAACATAGGGCCATTCAAATCTTCTTTATTCTATAAAAAGAATAAACTTTGTATATTATTTTCTATTCACGTCTATCTTTTTTTGTTTTATATTGAATCCCATCAATCCACTTGAATCCCTATTGCTAACCATCAAAATGTATATTTTTTTAATTTCAGAAACTTTATCCAGACCAATCCCAGCTTTATCTAATGTAATCTCTTTCTATCCATCTCTATTCTCTATGTGAGTCTATGCAGGATTATCCAAAATTTTTATCCAAATTTATCCTCCATTTAACCAATTTAATCTTCTTGTGTACATGCTGAATCTGAATAACAACTAATCTTCTTTAATCCCTCCTTTTCATATCCAAATAAATCTTTTTGAATTCCACCTAAATTTTTTTATTCCCCTGAAAACTACGAAGCAGTATATCCATTTTTTCTCTAATTTTCTATTCAAATTTATCTTCTCTTTATCCAGTTTAATCTTTTTGTATACATTCTACTTCTAAATCTGGTCTCTAAATATCAATTAGTCAAAAATGTCTAGTCTATAGTCATTTTTGACTAATTTAAATATGACGGTTTCGTTGACTGCACTTTGGAGAGATAAAATTTGTGTATCCCCCTCTATCCACGATGGATAAAAATAGAAAATGGGCATTGTGGATAGACATGAATAAGAAAAGATAAAAAAGATTTAAATTGTGTACTTGGGAGGGTTAAGAAATTTCTATCAATTTCTATCTTTTCTCTCTTCTTAGCAGAGTAGAAAGGAAAAATTTCAACTGCATTTTTTGTTACGAAATTAAAATTTTGTATACACTATTTCTGAAGGAATCACTGGGGATTGAAAAATCATGAATGCATTTACTCTTTTGCAGAACAAAAGAAGTTTCTAGAATTAAAAACATTTCAAGTGTATTCTGTGCATGGAATAAAAAAAATTTTAAGAATAAAATATAATATATTTTATCAAAATTCTTTTCTCTTACGAATACTATGAAAAAGAAGGGAAATCGGGTTTTAAAAAGAATCAAAAATATTTAGTTATACATGAAACGTTGAGAGCAAAAGCAGTTTTACCATTTTTATTAATTAGCTACAATGTTAATAAGAGAATTTTATTGATGATGTAAGGTACACGCAACTGATCAGGATTCAGGATTATTCGGAATGATTCTATATACGGGCATCACAGGAGCTGGTAGCGAAGCATTTACAATGAATCCTAATACCGGCGTAATATCCGTCGCTATGGGGAGTAAACTCGATCGGGAAAGGACTCCCAAGCTGCAGTTGTCGGTGGAAGCACGAGATGAGGTTGGCAGGGGTCTCAAAGGCGTCGTTCCCTTCATAGTTAACTTATTAGATGTCAATGACAATGCTCCAATTTTCGATAAACCTAATTACGAATTCACACTTAATGCCGACTTGACGAATTTCACAATGCCAGCTTTCATTAAGGTACTTTAATGATAAACTTATTTTTAACTACTACTATTATTATTATTATTTAAGTATTACCACACTTACTAATACTTTGTATTATTCCTCTTAAATTAGTGCTATCTTAAGTAAATACAAAATTATTAGTAACCCATTATTTGACAACTTCACTTCTATAAAGCCTGGTAAAAATTACCGAGTCTAAAGTTAATCAATAGTGGGCTATGGATAGAGTTTATATGTGTTTTGTTTTGAGCAAGACAGACTTTGGCTCTAATTAAGTTAAATTTCGAAAACCTAAATAACAATAATAATGTCTTATTTCAGATAGAGATCTATAAAGTTTTACCTTTTTTTATTATTATGATTAAAGTAAATTAAATGTTTATTTGTTGTTGTTTTGATTTCGATTAAATTCGTTTTGATTTTTATGATTATTACTTTTAATAAAGAACACAGGGTTTGTTTTTTTCTTTACTGTTTATTTTCTGGTAAGTGTATTATTTTGTTTATATTCTTCGCATTTATTATTATTATTTAAAAATGCTCATTACAAATTTTGTGTATATATGTATATAAAGAAAGGAACCTAAGAAGCAACAAATTTTAGGTTATAGATTTTTGGAATGAATATACACAAAGAAGATCAATATTCAATGCAAATTATTAATGTTTGAGTCTTCATTCTATTCAAAATATTCTAGAGAAACAGATTTTGACTATAAAACATTAAAAAGGAACTTCTAATCAAGGTAAAACTACCACAGAACATAACCTAAAATTGTTTGCTTCTTAGGCTCCTTTCTTCATGTCGCGTCACAAATGCATAATTTTTTCACTAGACTAAAAATTATCTTTAGTGTTAGCGTTGTGGTATTTTTTCCGCTATTTAGCACGTAATTCTTAAATATTTTGGATAGTATGTATAAAGTAGATTATATTAATATACTTTGAAATGGCAAGATTAAAAACAAAAAGGAAATGTTAAAAGATAATCGAAAAGCTTACAAAATATAAATACATTTTTGAAACATGAAAAAGTTAAGAAAATTATTATGAAAATAAACGTAAAATTCAGAAATATGGTAAAATAATGTCATAAAATATTAGAAAGTTTTAGAAAAAGTGCTTAAATTGTTTTTCTTTTAAATCAAGACACCACGCTATAATATATGAAAAATAGTAAAATTTAAAATTTCAAGAATTAAAAAAACTACAAAGAATAAAAAATAAAATTTTTTTTAAAAAGTTAAAATATTTACAGATTTGTTTTTTTTTAATTGAGTAAATAAATTTAAAAATCCATGAAAAAAAGTTGAAATTTTGCTAATGAGAAACAATTTTGAAATAACTTTTTTTAAGTATAAGGAAAAAGACAATGAAAAAATTTATTTTCAAAATGAAAAATTAAATAAAACGAAATTAAACTTTTTTGGAAAAATATTTTTAAAAAATAGAAAAATTATGATAAATTCAGAAATTTATTATTTTTACTTAAAATAGGAAAATAGAAGAGTCTTTAAAGAAGTATGTAAATTAATAATTTTTTTTGGACAGTTTTACAAAATTAATTTTTTCAGAGCCCCCTTTGACATGATATTTCAAGTAATAAGTTTATTAAAATTTTTTTAGTAATTTATGAGAACAAAATCGCAGAGAAATTTTTCCTATGGGTCACGTGATCACTGACGTCATTCTCCATCATCACATGATCTTAAAGAAAATTTATAACTCAAAAAATAAATTTTGAAATAAATTTGTATGTAAGGCTGAAATTTTCAGGATTCATCTATGAATTTTCTAAGTTTCTTAAAAATTCCCTGATTGTTTTAATAATTCAAGAATCTTTTTACAAATTCAAATATTGCATGATATATTAAATTCACGGATTGCTAGACACCCTGCGGGTGCATATCTAAAGAATCTTAATACTTACTGTAAAATATACACTGTTAAAAAAAAGAAACGTACTTTACACCAAAAAGTGCGAAGAAAATGCAATGCATCCTTAAAAGTGTTGATTTTTTGTAAGTTACACTTTTAAATTGCAACGCCAGTGTTACGGTGCGAAGTTGTTATGACACATGAGACATCAACACTGATTGGTGCGAGTGCCACTCGCGATTACACATAACCTACAATCACATCCATAAAAACACAAATTCTAAACTATCAATACACATTTTTACTCAAAAGTCATACACTCAAGTTAATATTTAAAATTGTCAAGAGTACAAATGATATTACACACAGCTAAACAACAAAGCCACAAACGTTTTAATGGTTATGCTCAACAGAATTGACAACGCAAACATAACATATGACCATATGCAGGGATCACAGTTTCTCCCCTTTTTCACCTAATCCCCTTTTTTCCCCCTTTTCCCCTTATTTTCCCCTTTTTTTTAGAAAAACCACCTAAAACACCTAAAATCAACATTTTTCTCTTCTTTGACCTTCTTTTTTTAAAAAAGTTTATATTTTTTCACTTTCGGAAATGCAAAAATTTATCCTTTTTTAGGGTGTCTGTAGAATGATGAGAAAGTAGTTATTGAATTTAAATGTTTAAAAATAATTTTTAACTTGAAATGGTTTTTTATTATTATTTATTGAACTTATTTACTTTTTAAACAGGAAACATAAAAAAATCATAAATAAATTAAAATTATTTTAAAAAGTTATATAATTTTCTTATTACCATGTATTCTTAATTTATTAATTAAAGCAAATTAATTTATTGGATAAAAAAATTTTTTAATAAATATTTTTTACTCGTTTTAAACAAATATTACTAGTTTTGCATCATAAAGTAAAACCATGTATTCTTGCTGAAATACATCAAATTTATTTTATTAGATGAAAAAAAATTGTTTATGAAATATATTTATTTATTTCAAACAAAAATTAATTGTTTTGAATTAGAAAATATAAAAGTACAATAAAAGAGATTAATAAAAATAATTTGAATTGATTTTGTTATATTTCGCTGAAAGATTTTTAATTTAATTTCTTTAACATTATATCAGAAAATTTTACATCACAGATTTTTATGTTTCCTGTTTAAAATCTAATTATTAAATAAATAATTTAAAAAACCATTTGAAGTTGAAAATGATTTTTAAAAATATTTAATTGCAACAACCATCTTCTCGTCATTGAACAGACAACCTATTAAAAGATAAATTTTTGTATTTCCGAAAGTGCTCTTTCTTTTGAAATTTTCATTAACAAATTAAACAAAAAAAGACTAAATTACTTAATAAAACTGTGTTGAAAAAAAGAAACATTAAAATTTTGTAAAAGAAAACTTAAATTATTAATATAACCCTTTTTTCTTAATTTCCAAAATCCCCTTTTTGAAAATCGAAATCCCCTTTTTTACCTAAAATTGAACGAAGAAACCACTGTGATCCCTGCCATATGACATACCAATTTTTTGTAAAAGAGAATATATTTTTCAAATTCTATTCTATGTGGCACTTAATTCAGA
This sequence comes from Ganaspis brasiliensis, assembly GCA_037103525.1. Taxonomy (NCBI): domain Eukaryota; kingdom Metazoa; phylum Arthropoda; class Insecta; order Hymenoptera; family Figitidae; genus Ganaspis; species Ganaspis brasiliensis. Next base: position 1,098,424 of record JAZKLR010000311.1, read on the forward strand.
ATTCAGAATTGAATTTAAAAAAAAATAGCTAATATTTTTATTATTTATGAGAAGAAAATCAGGTTTTAGACCAGAGACCAAATGTCAATTTTTGGACAATCGAATATTTTTTACACATTCGATGTCAAATCAATTTCCCAAATATTATTTTATAATCTTTAAGAAAATCCAAATTCAGAATTGAATTTAAAAAAAATAGCTGAAATTTTTATTATTTATGAGAAGAAAATCAGGTTTCTAGAGCAGAGACCAAATGTCAATTTTTGTAGAATCGAATATTTTGTACACATTCTATGGCAAATAAATTTCCCGAATATTATTATAGAATCTTTAATAAAATCCAAATTCAGAACAATAAAAAAAATTGATGATATTTTTATAATTTATGAGAACGAAATCGGGTTTTAGACCTGAGACCAAATATCAATTTTTGTAGAATCGAATATTTATTTTTTAACATACTATGGAAAAGAAATTTCCTAAATATTAATTTATAATCTTTAAGAAAATCCAAATTCAGAACAATATTTAAACAAAATTGCTGATATTTTTATTATTTATGAGAAGAAAATCAGGTTTTAGACCTGAGACCAAATATCAATTTTTGTAGAATTAAATATTTTTTACACATTCGATGGCAAATAAATTTCCCAAATATTATTTTAGAATCTTTAAGAAAATCCAAATTCAGAATAATAAAAAAAAATTGATGATATTTTACAATTTATTTGAACGAAATCGGGTTTTAGACCTGTGACCAAATATCAATTTTTGTAGAATCAAATATTTTTGAACATTCTATGGAAAATAAATCTCCTGAAAATTATTTTATAAACTTTAAGAAAATTCAAATTCAGAACAATATTTAAAAAAAATTGCTGATATTTTTATTATTTATGAGAAGAAAATCATTTTTTAGACCAGAGAGCAAATTTCAATTTTTGTAGAATCGAATATTTTGTACACATTCTATGGCAAATAAATTTCCCAAATATTATTTTAGAATCTTTAATAAAATCCAAATTCAGAACAATATTAAAACAAAATTGCTGATATTTTTATTATTTATGAGAAGAAAATCAGGTTTTAGACCAGAGACCAAATGTTAATTTTTGTAGAATCGAATATTTTTTACACGTTCTATGGAAAATAAATCTCCTGAATATTATTTTATAATCTTTAAGAAAATCCAAATTCAGAATTGAATTTAAAAAAAAATAGCTGATATTTTTATTATTTACAAGAAGAAAATCAGGTATTAGACTGGAGAGCAAATGTCAATTTTTATAGAATCGAATATTTTTTACACATTCGATGGCAAATAAATTTCCCAAATATTATTTTAGAATCTTTAAGAAAATTCAAATTCAGAATAATAAAAAAAAATTGATGATATTTTACAATTTATTTAAACGAAATCGGGTTTTAGACCTGTGACCAAATATCAATTTTTGTAGAATCAAATATTTTTGAACATTCTATGGAAAATAAATCTCCTGAAAATTATTTTATAATCTTTAAGAAAATTCGAATTCAGAACAATATTTAAAAAAAATTGCTGATATTTTTATTATTTATGAGAAGAAAATCATTTTTTAGACCAGAGAGCAAATATCAATTTTTGTAGAATCAAATATTTTTTACACATTCGATGGCAAATAAATTTCCCAAATATTATTTTAGAATCTTTAAGAAAATCCAAATTCAGAATTGAATTTAAAAAAAATAGATGACATTTTTATAATTTATGCGAACAAAATCAGGTTTTAGACCAGAGACCAAATATCAATTTTTGTATGACTGAATATCTTTTCTAATTTCTATTCTATGTGTCATATAAATTTCCCAAATTTTAATTGTTATTGTTTAAGATATTTAATTTTTAATACTGTATTTAAAAAAAATTATATGATATTTCTATAATTTATGGAATCAAAAACAGGTTTTAGAATAGAGACAAAATATTAATTTTGGTCAAACCGAATATTTTTTTCGAATTTTATTCTATGTGGCACATAAATTTCCTTAATATTATTTTAGATTCATTAAGATATTTTAAATTCAGAAATGTATTTTATAAATTATAAAAATATCATTTAATTTTTTTAAATACAATTCTAAATTTAAAATATCTTTAAGGATTTAAAAAACTAATTGGGAAATTTATGACACATAGATTAAAATTTGGAAAAAATATTCTGTTTTACAAAAATTGATATTTTGTGTCTATTCTAAAACTTGTTTTTGTTTCGATAAAATTTAAAAATATAATCTAATTTTTTTTTAATACGTTCTTATTTTAACACAGCCTAAGGAATTGCTAAACATATTTAGCAAATTTATATACCACATAGAATAGAATTTGGAAAAAGTATTCGGTTTTACAAAAATTGATATTTTGTCTCTATTCTAAAACCTGTTTTTGTTTTAATAAATTATAGAAATATCATCCAATTTTTTTTAAATACATTTTGAGTTTGGAATATCTTAAAAAAACTAAAACAATATTTTGGATATTTATTTGCCACATAGAATACATTTTGTAAAAAACATTCGATTCTACAACAATTGATATTTTTCTCTATTATAAAACCTGTTCCTGTTTTTCTAAATTATAAAAATAAATTCCAATTGTTTTTAAATACAATTCTGAATTTAAAATATCTTAAAGAAGCTGAAATAATATTCGGGAAATTTATATGCCACATAGAATAGACTAGAGAATTGAATAAATTGATATGACATTATTTTCAATACTTTGTTTAGGTTATGTCGTCGAGTGATCTTTTTTTGTTTTTATTTACTTCTGTGTTTTATTGTTTTTCACTTTATATATTAAGTTACATTAGGTATATTATGTTTTTGATAAACTGGATTTATCATATTTAAATATTTAGTAATCATTTAGTTTACTAGTAATGGGCTGTTTCAATTTTGAACGTGGGAAAAACATGTCTGGCGTTCGCGCATCGGAAACTTCTAGTCATGTCATATATATAATTGTCTGCTAGTGGATTCAGTAAAAACGAAAATTAGAAGAAAACGTAAAAATGGCTATTCTCAGATGTTGACAAAGGGGGCGAAGAGAGGGACAGTTAGACAAAGAAACTGACAATCGCACTTTTTGGTGCGATTTGAAAGTCCGTTTACACCGCTTGGTTGTAAATGCCAATTTGTTTTAAGTTTACACTCGGCCGGTGTAGTGCACGGCCAAAATCGCACCGATTTCTTAACACCGGTGTAAAGTTGTAAGCGCATACACCATTTTTTTAACAGTGTAATTAAAGTTATTGGTATAAAGAGAGGTCAATAATACAGAATATTTGTTAATTGTGTTTTACTAAATTACGTAAATTTCAGGCAACCGATGCTGATTCAGAACCGCCAAACAATGTGGTACGATATGAAATTATTCATGGGAACTATGGAGACAAGTTTTATTTGAATGAGGTGACAGGTGAATTGCTTTTACGAGAGGCTGTTAACAAAACGAGATACATTAGGCATAACCTTCAGCCAAATAACGAACGGAAACATTTAGGATTCAATGCAGACAGAACACAACATCTTTCGCGTTTCACAAAGACAATCGAAACCACAACGAAGGATTACGAAAATAATAATGAAACTTCATCTCTTAAAAATAGAGACGTTCGAACGAAAAGAGCTGAGGAAGGTGCTTTCTATACCTTGACCGCAAGAGCCTACGATTTGGGTATGACTTATTTTACTCAAATTTTATTGTGTAGAGTTCAAAAACGGTCCTCTCGATAGAAATATTGATGATAGTTTAAAATTTAGCGGATACCATCAATACATCAAGCGATAGGATTGGTTTTTGATTCTACATCTATTTTGCAGAAATTCAAAAGTATTAATTTTACTGGTCACCTGGAAAATTAAACTAAAAGCAGAATAAGATTCATCATCACATACACACACGTCAACATTTACTCATAACTTTTTATTTACACAAAAGTGTTTATAATTTTTGTACTTAAATGAATCCCCTGATGAAGGCATACGCCGAGATGCAGAAATGTTTAGACAAACAATTTCTCGTCCTTTCTTATTTTTTTTTTTATTTCAGCATTCTATCATTAAACTTTACCGCCAAGTTATTATAACGTTAAATAACTAAACAAAAAAGAGTAAACAAAAGACTAATTAAACTAATCAAATTATTTTTAAGTTAAACCACGACTAATATACGAATTAACAGAGAGTGGGTGATAAGGAGCAACAAAAAAACCAGGATTTTTAAATAGATAACAAATTAACATGTTTATTTAAAATATTCAATTTAAGAAGATTCACAAAAGGTTACATAACCGTCTGCATGTCACAGACATTTTACAAAGATTACGCGCACTGAACAGTGACTCGAAAATCAACAGATAAGACGGAGAGATCCGATTTCATCAATAAACTAAACCAAAGTTAATATAGGAGCTCACCTAGGAGGACACAATGACCACGAACGAAGCCCCATCAGTCTCATTTAATTGCATTTTTATAAAGTTCTAGATTTTTAAGAAAAATACGACTAAAGGGTCGACCACACTGGTTTAGAATGACGAAAGCGAGAATGTCTCGAAACGCCTCGTCAAGAGTTTGCAATGTGTCGACACATACGTCAAGAAATTAATAATATTGAATAATATTATTAAAAAAAAATATTAAAAATATGTAAAACAAAGAATAAATAAAATAAAAAATCCTGCGAACAATAACAATTTAAATAAAACCTTCGATATCAGTAATACAGTCGTGATACTTTACATCCACGAAAATCATTTACAAATTAAAAATATTTTGAAACAATATAGTCTAAATGTGGTTTTTACTCCATGCAAAAATAACTCTGGTACTTTCCGGAACCTGAAGGACCCTATAACTCTTGAAAACAAAACAGACGTTATTTATGAAACACTTTGTAAAGGTTGTAATGGTGTCTACATTGGGCAAACGTTGCAAAAAGTGAAAGAAAGAATAAACCAACATAAAAGATCATCACGGCGGGTCTTAATTGACTTCAACCCATAAGTGCTTGCACATCTCGGTTCTTTCTTGATTTTGTTTCTGGGATGCCTCCTGATGATTTTAAGCATAAAATGAAAAAAATCGTTTAGGCCCTTTTTAAAAAAACTTATTTATTAAATTTTTTAAAGAGGTTAATTAACATATTTTTACTAAAATAAGTGCAAATAATCGCTTCATCGACGTAAGTCATTAAAAATGGTATCAGAAAATAGGTCCTAGGTGCTGAGTATCTTTGAGTAACTTTACACCATAAAAATTAATGAAAAACAGTGAAAAATCGGTATAAAATTGAGTTTTTTCAATATTACTCCCTCCCAGTACATACAAACCTCAAGTAACCTATAGAAGAATTAAAGAGTATGAAATTTTTAAAAAAATATAAAAAAATAGAGTGCTTTATCTTTAAAACTTTCGGATTTATGACCTTCTAAAGTCAGATTTCAGCCAAAAATCTCTTTAAAAAAATTTTCATTTTAGTTTTTGAAAAATAAAAAGTTTTCTATGCATCTAACGCATATATACTACTTAAAGCAAATTAAAATAGACTAAATTCTGAGTAAATCTGTGGCTTAACCATTATTCTATCTTTAATAGGATCGGAGTTATGATTTTTTTAAAATGACCCATTTCATGAACTTTTTTTTAAAATCAATTTTTTTGTCATTTTTTCGTTTTGCAGGGTGCTAATTGTAAAAATGCTTCTATCATAATGTTTTATCGTATATTTTAAAGAAATGAAAGTCCAATTTTATATTTAGGAACAAAAAACTTTTAATGAACATTATGAAAGCAATAATATCTTTCAAAATGAGTAAAGACTCTCGTATTGACATAATTGGACTTTTATTTCTTTAAAATATTAGACAAAACGATATGATGAGACCATTTTTACAATTAACACTCTGCAAAACGAAAAAATTACAAAAAAATTGATTTTAAAAAAAAGTTCATGAAAAGGGTAATTTTAAAAAAATCATAACTCCGATCCTATTAAAGATAGAATAATGGTTTAACCACAGATTTACTCAGAATTTAGTCTATTTTAATTTACTTTAAGTAGTATATATGCGTTAGATGCATAGAAAACTTTTTATTTTTCAAAAACTAAAATGAAAATTTTTTTAAAGAGATTTTTGCCTGAAATCTGATTTTAGAAGGTCATAAATCCGAAAGTTTTAAAGATAAAGCACTCTATTTTTTTATATTTTTTTCAAAATTTCATACTTTTTAATTCTTCTATAGGTTACTTGAGGTTTGTATGTACTGGGAGGGAGTAATATTGAAAAAACTCAATTTTATACCGATTTTTCACTGTTTTTCATTAACTTTTATGGTGTAAAGTTACTCAAAGATACTCAGCACCTAGGACCTATTTTCTGATACCATTTTTAATGACTTACGTCGATGAAGCGATTATTTGCACTTATTTTAGTAAAAATATGTTAATTAACCTCTTTAAAAAATTTAAAAAATAAGTTTTTTCAAAACGGGCCCAACCGATTTTTTTCATTTTATGCTTAAAATCATCAGGAGGCATCCCAGAAACAAAATCAAGAAAGAACTGAGATGTGCAAGCACTTCTGGGTTGAAGTTAATTAAGACCCGCCGTGTCATGTGTAAACGACGACTCATCATCTGCACTGGCACAGCACTCACACAAAGAAGACCATCTTTTCGATTTTCAAAATGTTAAAATTTTAGCGGCTGAACAAAACCTTATAAAACGAAATTTTATTGAGATGTACCATATAATTAGGAATCCCAACTCTATAAATACTAATACCGACGTAAAATATTTGAATCATGTGTACAAGAATATAATTTATAATTGTCGTGTCTTCTAAAACGAATTGAGTGCAAACATTGATGACGTAGGTTACAGCCAGTACGTTTCGTTACCACACTTACAGTTGATCCGTGACAATAGTACCAAAGCAGTAAAATTCGACGCTGTTACCGTACCTTGATGTTTACAATTGTCAAATTAAAAAATGTTCTAAATGTAACCGTTTTTTAAAATATAGGTTTTTAGTTATTTATTTTTAAAAAACTGACGAAAATAAGTACATCAACGACGGACTCTGTCCTGAACAAAACAACAACTGACGTTAGTGTATAAAAAGACTTGTGTAAATAGATAAATAGGTAAAATAACCCTTTTATATAAAAATGAAATCCAAATAATTTTAGCAACCTTGTTCTTTGTAGATCTGAAGAGGGTTGTAAAATGCAACCGAAACGTTATAATAAATGAAATGTGAACAAACTAAATTAACTGATTTATGACCAAAAAACGGGAAACAAAAAGAACAACCTTTTAAGAATTATACAATTTGGTCGAAACTAAAATAACATCACCTTCTATATAAATATTATATTAAAACTATATTTTTAAATTAATTTAAAAATATTGTGCAAGGTAAATTTTTACCTCGTCACTGTAGTTGCAAATTAGCGCAAATTAAAAATCTTTAAAATTGAAATCCATTAGCTTCAAATCCCATATTTTACAAAAGGAATAGTGTGTTAAGTAGGTAATCGTTATATTATGACACCCGATGTGACCCTTTAGATAGTGACCATCACAATTTTATAAGTGTTGACAAACTTTTCTATATATACCCGCCCTTCTAGATCAAAGTTTGATGTAATTGATGGACTTCCCTTATTCAAATTAAATGCTATTTTCTTTTATTTGTAATACAAGATATATAATTCTTCTAACTAAAATATATTTAAAAAAATTCTCGATTAAATAGTATTTCGTTTCCATTTTTTTAGTGAGTCATAGCAAACACGTAAGAAGGAACTGAATAAAATTTATTTGTTTAGATTTTTACTTTCTGTGACCTTATTTATAAACTAAACACTGCTTCTCTAGCTGTCAGCGCTAAGTGGAAAACTAGTTCTATTCTTCGAAATATGTTGTTAAAATGTCCAAAGAGAAAAAGAAAACTTTGAGCTGGTCAAAGACATAAAGCAAATGAGTAAAATGTATTAATTGCGTTTTTATTTTTATACGACCTTGTTTTTTTACAGCAAACACTCTTCCTTGTAACTGTCACTATTAAATAGAAAATCTATCTCTTAAAAATACCTTGTCAACAAATCAAGTAGGAAAGAAAACTTTTGGCTACTGCAATGTGGTGTTTCTGAAAGTTAGTTCGGATTAGTGAAAGAACATGTAGTTGTGAAAAACTAACAGTAAAGAGAAAATGCAGTAGTTTACTGGTATTAACTAAGTTCTTACAAGTGCCTAAAATATATCATATTATACAATTAATAAAATATTCTCACATGATTTTTCATATTATGTGGGCTTAAAAATGCGTGTACTGGAAATTCAGAAAAATTCAAATTTTAACCGCATTAATTAAAAGGGCAACATTGGTTTGAATAGACCTTGGAAAACTGGAGTCATAATTTCATAATGAATTTGATTAAATACTGCTTATATTTTTATTTTATAAGTTTTAGTCTTTGCAATAAAGTTCTTGGCGTGAAGACATCCATTAGTGGTATTAGAGGACTTACAAGATATCTTAGAGAAGAGTCTAAGTTGCATCAGGTAATGTTTGTAATTGACGATGAGATCAGTCTCTCTGACACAAGAGTGGATTTTATTGTAAAAGCAGTAGCTATGAAATTTCCAATGTTGGGCATGAACTTTCGGAAAATGACAAATATTTTCGAAGAAGCAATTCTTCCATCATTCAAGAATCCCAGAAGGACGACTATGTTTATTCTGATTATCAATATGAATAATATAAACTCACCTGCTCAGTTGCAGATGTTTTTAACACAAATGAAGATGCTGTCCATGCATAAAACATTACCAAAGTGTTTAATTGTTTCTGTTCAAGATCATAAATATTTTCGATTTACAAGTTTCTTTAAACATTGGTTTAACAATGATTGGTTAGATATTGTAGTTTTGGAACTATTGAAGTACTCTCGTCACAAGATATTCGATAGTTTTAACAACGACTCAGCAGTAATTCACCAGTTCGACTGTTTTAGAGATCAGTACACTGCAAACGAATTGTCAGCAACCACTGATTGGTTTTCAAATAAGCTTCAAAATTTGAATGGATACAAACTTAAATTTCTGTATATGGGCAGTAGAATTATTCGTAATGAGTTAAGAAAAAAAATGAAATTTGCTGAAATAATTTCGAATGCAATGAATTCTACTATGAAAGTATTTACATCGAAAAGCAACCTGTCCGTAGAGGGCACTTTACAAAAATTCAAAGCCGAGATATCTATTAGACAGTCTGTTGTTTATTTGGATGATGGATTAATATCAGAAATACGTATTTCAGGCTTAACCGATTTAAAGGCAGTGATTCCAAAGACAGTCAAGGTCAGCCAAATTTTAGAAATATCACATGAATTTATCTACATGATTTGCTTCACTTTTGGCACTATGGCTGTTACTCGACTCGTTACCTTTGCTACGAAATTTGATAATAACACATGGCAGTCATTAAACATAATGCAAATTATCATGGGAATGTCTATTTCCAAAGAGCCAAAGAAATTGTCTGAAAGGGTGGTTTTTGGATCTATGATGATTGCGTGCATCGTCTATACAAGCTACTTTTATACAGTTATTTTAGACCTTAATTTGCGAGTTGAACCGGAAATATCGTCGCTTGAGGAATTAGCAAATTCAAGCTTGACACCAATGATGACTCCAGTGATGAAGGAATTTCTGTTGGGGAAAAGTTCAATATTATCTAATTCTCCTGCCTACAAATTGGCAAGAAAGTCAATAGCTTACCCATTGACAGGAGCTGCAAATTCATGTTTAAAATACTTAAGCACTTACAAAAACGTCACCTGCATCATTCAGGATGCTCAAAAGTTCGTTAATTATGCGATGGTCCGATATCAAAAGTGGGATTTCAAGATACTAGAAGATCCATTAGCTTTTATTTGCAAAACGTGGATATCGAAGCCATTTTCGCCATTCATTGACCGTTTTAATGAAATTATTCTTAAAGCTACAGATAGTGGATTGTTAACAGGATACCTGAACCATAATGTGAGAATAATTAGAACTACTTCTCGTCCTGAAGAAATCGCCAAGGAAAAGCTGCTGTTAATTGCCTTCTATGTATTGGTTACTGGATACTCTCTTTCTGTAATCGTTTTTTTCGTGGAGTTAATTATTACTAGCTTAAAAGTGAGGAAGGTTCGGTAAAAAATTGAATATTTTTTTAAGGTTTCTAAAAATAATTTAACAGTATATTCAAATGTTAAATGTAGTTTAACTTTTCATTCAGATGTTAAAAATGAAAATTCAATGTACTGTTTAATAAGGATGATTCACGATTTAACATTTAAAATTGAATATTTGACTTATGAATTTCGGAATGCTGCTAGAGTAAAATATTAAGACTTTTCTGAAAAATTCGAACACTAAATCAAAGTTTTTAACACTGTACTTAATTCTAGAATTATCTTATAGCTTCAATAAATAATTCAAGTTTATCCCTAAATTCATGTAACTTTATGAAAAAAGCTTTTGACGACTTTTGACTCTTATATGTTTTGCCAAATAAAATTGTATTTATCTTTGATCTATATTTTTAGCTGTACTCGATTACCGTTTTGCAATTTGTAATAACCTATTTTGATTGAAAACATCTGTCAGCGTAAAATGTGTGAAATATAAAAAAATAAATTATTTCTTGAAAGATAATAAATTTTACTAAACATTAATTTGTAAAGAAAATATTTCCTTATATTTCCCTTTTTTCAACTGTATTAATTAAGTTGAGTATGTATAATTTGAGAGGATAATTTTCATACATTTGTCTTTCTCGTTTTCATTTTTTTTTTATTTTGAAAAAATTTATTTGAAACATAAAAACGTAACATACAAGCAGGGAATTATGTTCATTTCTTTGCTTTCGCGTCAGCAAAAAGATTGGCTTCATGGAGAAAGCAATAAGTTAATTTTTACAAAATTGAAAATTTCAATTCTTTTAAAATTTGAAAATTGCGGTGTATTCTTTAAAATTTTGACAAAATATAAACTTTATATAGGTTAATCGATTTGCTTCGAAGTAAGGAACACAATCTTATAATAGAGTAAGTTGAGTTTATTGGTTAAAATAAATATAAGGAACTAAAATAACTCACTTGTTGATAGAGAAAAGTTAATTTTTAACATTTTAAAAAATTCGTAAATGAATATTTTGCTTTCATGTCTGCCAAAATATTTGCTTTCTCATGAAGTTAGCAATATGATAATTAATTAATATGAGTTGAATTAAATAAACCAATTGAAAAATAAATTAAATAAAACTATCTTTGATTTGAGAGTGCAAGCTTAAAATGACTGTATGCCAGTCGAAACAAGGTTGATACCAGACTGGAGTTTAATAATTATTTTTAAAGTTAATTAAAAACATTGTGCGAGGTATCATTTTACCTCTTCACAGTACCTACAGCTCAAAAAAATTTTATTTTAAAAAACCAAATTTAAAAAAAAATCAAAATTTAATAAACTTTTTTGTAATGACTATTTTTAAAAAGCCTTGTGTCTGGTTCTAGAGTTGAGTAGTAAAAATAACCATACCAAATTTTATATAAATCCGGTAAATCGTTTTCGAGTTATCGTGATCGTAAGAAAAATTACATCCACACACACACACACATAAATTTGGAGATTTGATCAGGTACTCATATAACACATTTCTATATAAAGAGTGTGACGAACCGATTATTTATTTAAAATATTAATAGTTATTTTTAGTTTAATATTTTAATTATAGCAGTTCGCAGCAAATAAATAATCAATTTAGTTTTAACTCGTCACGGAGTAGTAAATTAGTCAAGTCTCTATTCTATTAATTCAGAATTTTTCAGTTTTTAATGAGAAAGGAAAGGAGAATTTGTTCGCTGGAAGTTTACACAATAACAACAAGCAAAGTTAATATTTAACCCCTTTTGAAATTTATTAAACCACTTTGAATTCGAAATTAACAATATTCTTTATTTTACTTTAATAATGAAATGAATTAAAGTTGGACAGTTGGTGCGTGTGTCAGTGTAAGAAAAACGATACTTAGCGATACCAAATTTCTGATGCGAAGTTTCTTCTTTATATATGAGGATGAATCCAAATAACGATTTAGAATATGCACGTTTAAATTTTCAATTAAATTCTTGTAACTTATCAGCGTATCGTAAATAACTTTAAATTTTATAAACTACTGCCAAATGGCTGGGCGGGCAAAATCTTTAAATATTTAATGTTTACCGATTTTAACTTTGTTCAAATTATACCCGGAAAAATCAGCAAGATGAAAACCGTTGGGTTTAATTCTAAAAGGCAAGTTTCTTTATTTTTATGTTTTTGAAAATGTGACTTCGGAAAATTATGAAACTTGAAGATCAAACGTTTTGCACATTTTGAATTGATTTTATTTTAATTATTCAAATATAACCCGGCAAATCAATTCATTTTATATGTAACGATAATTACAAATTAAACCGCGATTAATATTCTACACGTCTGGATTTTATGGATAAGTGGATTTTTCGTGCGCGTCCTCCTTCGAAAATCGAGAAACGTTTAAAAACGCGACGGGCGATACTTTTTCAAAGCCGCGGAGCTGTTTCTTGTCCGACAGATGTTACAGTTGTGCGCCCAGGTAATTTCTTTAATTGAAGTCTACACCTCGGTTCTCAGTTGGAAAACGCCGAATTGCAAGTTTTATCCTGCAAAACTCTATTGATGGTTTCATTATGATTGACTTGTCAATTCAGCGATCCTTCGAACATTGGGACCGGGTGCAGTGTCATTAACCTTCTTTGCTTTGCAATTTTTATTAAATTGTGAAACAAAGTTTCCAGTAATGACCTGAGAAATCTGGTCGAAATTATTTTTAATCTGCATTCGTTTGATCTTCAACAAAACTTTCTTTACTTGTTCATTTTATCCTGACAACAAAAAAGGGATGCTCTTATACACTTACACATACATGTAATATTTACCTAAAACTTATGTTAACATATTTACCCAGTTCAAATGAAAATAAGTAGATACAACCTATTTTTGGATTATTTAAATTATTCTCATTTTTATTTAATAAAAGCTATATAATTTTCTTTGAAGTAGTACTCTATTAGACTGAAACGTCCATACAATATTTCTAAACTGGAATTTAATTTAAACTGGAACTTCGGTTAAATTTTGTTGTCGAGTCATGCTAGAGGCGTAAAAATAGCATGAATAAAATTTATTTGTTTAGATTTTCACGCACTGTGACATTATGTTATGGAGAAAATACTACTAGTTCAATTTTATTTAAAATAATAAGATTTTATTTTGAATATGATAGGTACTATCATAACAAACTTTTAAAGTAGAAATTAAGATGTTTTAAGTGGTATTTTTTTTAAATTTAAAAGAAGTTTTATTTTAATTTTTTTACTAATTTTTTTATAAATGTTATATGTTTTACTTATACATTTTTGAAATTTTGTCTTGAAAAAGAAAATCCTTTTTAAATAGTGCATATCTATGAAAATGTTTAATTTAGAAAATTTATTCTTTTATTTAAAACCTAAAATTTGTAAATTTGAAATAATTCTAGATTAATTCTTTTAAAAGGTTTGATAAATTGAAATTGGCGTGAACATTTGTTTGAGATTAACTTTAACTAATATCAATTAATTACAATTTGAACACATGGGAGTTTGACACACCAAATGCTTCATTACTTTTTAAGTTTATCTCAAACTTTATTATGTAACAAACTGAAAAACTAGATCATGTAACGTACTTTACAAGGATTAAACATTCTATAAATAAATATATTTAAAATTTTATTTTCCATTTAATTTAAATTTAATGTTTTTAATTAAACTTAATCTCAAATTTAGGTCCATAAAACTGTTAATTTATTAAACATTTTTTCTAATCATTCTTTAATTATTTAAAATTTATAAATTTTCCTCTTTAAATTAAAAAATAATTTTCTAAATTCTATATTTTAATACACGCCATCTTAAATAGGTTCTAGATTTTTAATCAAAAGAAGAATGTGAATATTTCTTCTTTTGAATTCTATAGTTAATTTAACACCATTTATATCAATCAAAATATTTCAAATTTCAAATAATTCAGAATATAAAATGTTTATTTTCTTGGTATTATATAAAAGATAATTTTCTATTGAATTTAGAAAAATTAATTAGTATTGTTGTACAATTAATAATTATTAACTTTTTAATATCTTTAATTTAATGTCTGTTTTTTAATGTAAAACTTGGTTTGTAAATTTACTAGTTACTTATATTTATGGAAACTTTTAATTTTATGTTGAAAAAAAATTAACTTTAATAATTCTGAATTCACTTAGGTAATAAGAGTGCTGAAAGCAGTTTTTATGATACGAGAGTATTAATAAGATGTGTGAAATTGAAAAATCTTTTTGGCTTCCTACAGGAGTGCCACATCTCTCAAGTCTGACGCGAATACGAGTGTTGAGAGGAGCTGTGATGGGAGCTCGCATTGTGCTGTTTGTAATGCCTGGAGAGCATCCGGATCCGAAGAAAACTGCCGACACATTAGCTACCATTACTGGGGGAAGAGTTATTATTCAAGAGATTCGCCCCTACGTTCCACAGCCAAGTGATTCTGAAAGTGGAAAAAAGTTAGTTTTCTACTCTATTCGCTATGATTAATGTCTATTAGTTACTATAAAGAACTTTTTTCTCGCTTTTAAATATTCTGCAATCGTTTCACAACACCATTTTTTATAGTGTACATGCACATCGTAATTTTTAGATTTGATTCTCTTAGTAAGTTACCAAAAAAAAAAAAAAAAAAAAAATATTATATGAAAAATGTTCTTCTATTTATTTTCTTTTTTGTTACAAAACATTGACTTCCAATAAAAATTCAACAATAACAGTCCAATGACAATTCCCGTTAAAACCAAATTAAAAATCGTAAAAAATCGTGAAAATCCCGTTAAAAATCGAAATTTATTTCTTTAAATCGCAGGAGGTATTAAACATATTTCAATTATATCTTAATCAAGTTATTTTTAAGTTTTATTTAAGAAATAATAAATAGTTTTATTTATTTACTAGTAGTAAAAGTTCCTAACTACAAACAAGGAATTAAATTTTTTAAAATTAACCCTTCGAGCCCGGACGTATTTATGGCACCTTCGGAGCCCGGACCTGGGTCGTTTTCGTCCTGTCGTGTTTACAGGTAGAAAAAATGCTTAAAAAAATTTTAAAAATTCATAGATCATCATCAATCCTTCTAGTTGAAGTAACAATTACGTTTTTTAAAAAAAAAAATTTTCTATTTATTATTATTATTAAAACATAGACTTACCTCCTGAAAAATTGCTAATTCACTTAAAAAATCATAACTTTGAGCCAAATTGAGATATCGAAAAGTTTAAAAAAGATAATTAAGGCTGAAGAGTGTGCCTTTCACAAAAAAAATAGTAAATTTTATTTTTTTTAAAAAAAATGGTTAATTTATTGACCTCAAAAATGGTAAAAAATTACTTCAAAATTTTCAATAAAAAGCTATTTTGACTTCTTTTAATGACAAAAAATAATTGTAAAATGGGTATAAATCAGTAAAAACTCAACATTTTAGTAGAAAAGAACAATTTTATTTTCAAGATAAATTTTATTTATCAAGACAATTCTATGATCGTCGCAAGTTGGTTTGGCGCATTTCGCGCAACAATAATTTGTTTTTCCGTCTTTTTTGGTCAGACAAAAGTGGCATCGCTTTCTTTTTGACATTTTTTGAGAGATTAAATTTAAATTTTCTTTCTCTTCAATGTTTAAAAGATAACGGATGTTTTGACTAAAATACGTGGATAAATCGCTGTCGTGGTCCTCAACAGCATCTACCTCTTCGTCTAAATCGTCCTCTCCGAAATAATTGAATATTTGACGAGGACGCTATATTCTGAGAACCTCCTCGCTCGTTCGTGGACCCTCAGACATTTTTTTCAAAAAACTGCAAAAATCATTTTTTTAAAATACTTTTTACTTCTTTTATTTATTCCATTATTTTTAAAATAATGGAATTTTTAATTGTAAAATACGAGCATTTTTATCTAAAAACTACTAAAAAATGTCCAAAAAAAATTTTTCGATGGAAAACAATTTTTTCATACTTTTTAATTATTTTTAAAACTTTTTTTAAATTAAAAGACACATTTTTACATTAAAAAATGTAAGTTTCAAAAGAGAGAAAAAAAAATTGCGTACACTTTTCGCACCTTCGGAGCCCAGACCTGGGTCGTTTTCGTCCACACTCAAGTTGACACACCTTTCCTGAAGGCTCAAGGAGTACTACTGCTTTGCCATTCGGTAGAGGGGTTCGCACGGACCCTAACTTTTTTTACGAACGGGTAGTGGCTCCAATGGCAGCCGATTTTGGAAATTACAGCACTTTTAAATTTCGCCTGGGTCGTTTTCGACCTAGGTCCGGACTCGAAGGGTTAATAATTGATAAATATCTTAGAAAAACACTGAGAATAGAATTGCAGGAAGAATACAAATTTTAATAAATATTTAATAGATATTTGGATTGAAATACATTCATTTATACAACTATATCGCTTTCTAACTTTTGCATTTAATTTAATCACTGAAAAAAGAGTTTAGGAGAATAAATCGTAAACTTTCTTTGAGGCATGATCTGGCTAACATGAATAATGTAGATTGACCGTCTGACTAGTAGACCTTCATTCACTTTGGGAATGAAGTGTATAAATTGCGCAGTAGATTCGAACTGTTTTGGTCAGACAATCGATTCGGTGGACCACACATGTGTTAATGGCGCGTGTCAAACTCGTCACATTTTAACATTTAGATCATAAATGCTGCTCTTTTCTGTGCCATCTGATTTTATGACTCACACTGTACAAATACCATTCTCTCAAAATTGTCGAAATAAAGGGGAGTAAAGGGAGTGTAACTTTTGGTCTGATCACATAAAACTTTTACTACCTGTACTTTTCGCCTGCTCGACTGTCACTCTGAGAGAACCCAAACAAAGCTTCTAATGGTCAGTGACAGCAACATTGAACTCCACTCGACTTCTGCTTTCAATCAAGCTACCTAGAAAATATCCTACTTTTAATTAAGTGAAATCTCCTGTACTTGCAATCGTGCTTTCAACTGTTTAATTTACAACACAGAAAAAGCCTGGATCACTAGTTAGAATTTTACTTAGGTTCTTTTAATTTTTGTATCTAATCTGATTTTTATTATTATTTTTTTATTAAGTAAATATTCTGTCAACAGGAATTTGGAGAATATTAAAATGACTCGATTATTTAAAATTTTTTAATTTATAACAACTTTTTCTGATTAAAATTCTCTGATTGTTTTAGAAGTGTAATTGTGGCACGTGTTGAGCAAAAAGGCTCTGGCACATTGGTGGATATTGAGAAGATAAGGGATATATTAGCAGCAAATGGAGTAGGAGTAATCAGTGGAATGGATCCAACTGATGGAGGACCAACAGGTGGAATCACTGGAGATACAAAAATTATCACTAACAGTTCTGTTACAATTCATAATCAAGAAGTAGTGAGTAAAATCAATTTAATAAGAATAATTTTTGACAAAACTTTAGTAAATATTTTCACTGCGGTTTGTTGTATTCATGTCACTCACTTTTGAGAAATAAAAAGTTAAAGTTTCATTTCAGACAACTTATAAGGCTGAGAACAAGTTTTTGACGTGGTTACTGATCCTCTTGGGTCTTCTTATTCTTCTGGCTCTTATATGCCTGATAATCTGCTGCATATGTCCTGGATGTCCCTTTTATATGGAACCTAGAAAAAGAAGAATACATTCCACTGAGACTCTTATTTACAAAGATGACGGTAGACCAAAAAAACATCTTCGAAGGAAGCGAGCACATCTTGAAGGTAAGGTTTTCTCAGATGTATTTTAACATTCAGGAAAAATTAAAAAATAATATTTGTAATACTCCAGGACTTCATCCTGCCAGTACTCGGTTAAACTCTTTATTTTCAGAATCTATAAACAGATTAATAAAAAAATAATGTAGATTACACAATTAAAATCAAATAATATAATTCATCTAGAATTATCCGGAATAAATCGGTTGTGGATTGAATCGGTAAACTCCGTCTCTATTACAATATAAATTACGGACGAACCGCTAAAAAATATTGTCGCCGTCATTCACCGTAATGTTAAAATAAAATCGGATATCTAGACACGTATGGTCGATTCGCGAATACGTAATCTAAAATTAATTATCAGGTAAGAAAGAAATTAATTAATTAATTTTACGCTAATTACGCGTTTGAGTCCGGTAATATAATTAAGTTATCTGGAGCGCAGTTAAACGAAAGCGGGTATTCCCCTAGCAGAGAGTCTGTTCTCCAATGACGCGGCGCTTAGAAAAATATGACAATCTACGTTTACTAAACGGCGCGGCAGATTTGATATTTCTCCGAACACTTTCCTACGTCATAAGCGTTCTTACACAATTTTACTCGAATTTCTTGACCATTCATGATGAACCACGACGATGATCAAGAATTCGTCACGGAGTGACTTTACTCCAGTCAGGATTTCTTCCTCTACGTAGTAGATGTCCAGAATTTTATCGTACCTGAGACTCCACGATGAACCGTGACAAATCTTCGGACAATCCTGGCTAGAGGAAAGTAAAAGTTTGTTCCTTCGATTTCCATTGAAGGACCAATGCTAAATCTCCAGAACGTTCTCTAGGTACCATTCTTGAAGGACCAAGACGATGGCAAATTAAAGAGTCAGAGAGGTATCGCACGAGATATTCCTCGGTTCGCTCCTTAGAGCTGACTGCCCGATCTGCAGGCAAGCAGGTCGATATATTGACGCGGCTTGCTGTATAGCTGCGCGGTCGTGCTACTTAGCGCCGCGCCGTCTGCGCTGTCTCTGGCGGTCTGCGCCATCTTCTGCCGTTGCGTACAACAAGATACGCAGTCTATTTAGCATATTCGTCTGCTAACCACGTTTGGACACTTCAACAATAAGACGAAAGTGTAACTTTATCTCAAAGTTAAGTTTATTTATTTTTATTTAAAAATTTTCCAATAGAAAATTAAAAGTCAAGTGCAATTGTGAGGTTCGTCACATATTAAATTATGTTTATGTATCCCTTCTGTGTCCCTCTTATGTGATTGTTAGAAACTCATCTCTTGTATTTTAAATCTTATGTCATTGTTCTCTTACTTTCTTTAAGTAACTTTAAAGAGTTTCATATTATTTACCTTTCATTTATAAGACTGACTGAATAGAATACATTTATTTAAAATAATGATTTACCAAATTATTTCTGGTCTTATGATATGTACCTTCTTTTTTATGTTAAAGCAATAATAGATTTAATTATATAATATATATTTCTTTTATTTTTTATCAGATGAAATATCAGACAGCCGCCAAAAGCAAGCATGGAGTGCTGACCCTATTAAAAGAAATTGGCAGTTCAATCGAAGAAATACAAAACAATACGGTTTAGCATCACTACCGGGAGATGTGGCCCATGAAACAGCGGTGGACATCGAACCAAAAAGAAACGCTTTATCTTTGAGATTACAGCATGATAGTCCGGCTCCTATCCACAAGTACAAAGACTTTGCTCGAAGGTCAGATGACGATAGAATATACATTGAGGATGTTGAAGCTCAAGCGAGAAACTACGAAGCTGACATGGAATCAATTCAAAGACACGAAATAGCTAGAGGTTCAGATATATCCCGTCAAAGGCAATTGGCACAGCAACTTGCAAATCAGAAAAATAAAATTCGAGAACAACACTTTTTCAGAGAAGGTAATGCTGAAGTTTTAAGACTCGTAACCAGAGGTCAAGAAGAAGAAAGATTGAGAGAACGGGATCAGTTGCAAGAGCGTAGTCAGATTCACCGTCCGGTTACTTTAGTAATCGATCAACAGTCTCATCTTTACAAAGATGGGAAAGAAATTCTGCTTCAGAGATTCATAGAGGATCAGGAGATCAGACAGGATCTGCTTGGAAGTAGACATGACATTGAAGGCGTGAGCATGGAGTCTCATCAGCATCCTAAAGAAATGTCACCGAGACGACAAGAGGTTCTCTTGATTCCTCAGAGACTGGAAATTGATCAAAATTATCACTTCGATAGAATTGGTCCTTCTGTTCAAAGGCTTAATAGAGGGGACTTTACGGAAACTCGAAGAGTCGATATTAATGGGACACTTAAAAGGGAGAGCCAGGGTCCTAGAGACGGAGGTGGGGAAGCTATGACCAGCGATCATGCGTCGAAGAGTGCTGAGAATTCGACTGACGACACTAGAGAACCTGTACAAACAAACGCCCAGACCTACACTATTAACGAAGTGGAGTTGGTTAGACAAAATGCTCTTCTAACTAGGCTACTTTTAGAAAAAGAAGCTAGTAGAGGTGTTGGCGGAAATGTAGATCACGGAAGCTATCTGGAAACCCAAAGTCTTCCCGGACAAGTAGCAACTGCCACTCAGACAGACAGAACGACATCCACTCAAACTGATCGTCAACTTCGTAGCAGGAGTGACAATGATGATTCAGATGATGAAAATATGTTAAGAAAGAGAGCAAAGGTCAGAAAAAAATTGGTCGTTCAGCCTAAACTTATGAAAACTTTTTGGATCAAATCGACAATTCCGGAAGAAGTGCCGCGAAGATCCGAACACTGTTCAACAAGTTGTAAAAAAAAGATCAGTGACTATAGGGAGAGTAAAAGGCCATCGGTGTCTCCTGAGGTCCTCCAGGAAATTTCAGATTCACTGGACGACGTTGGAAACAGTAGTTCTCCAAGAGATGAAGACGAGGAGGAAGATTCTTTCCAGATACATCGGAGAATGTTGGGCAATACTGAAAGTTATGTTTCTAAAACTGAAGGTTCCACTTCTCCAGAAACTGAAAAAGATCGATTTGTCAAAAGCAGACTTCAGCAAGCTAAAGAAGCTACTAATTTTGCAGTAAATTCGACAAGAAAGAAGGGAGAACCTAGTTTTCATATTTTGGAAAAAGAAATCAGCTCTTTGCAAAAAAGAATACGTACCTTTGGGCAAAAGAAATACAGAAAGGTTGACAGGGAGATGGAAGAGGAAGAAGATGATTCCAGGAAGATTGAAAAGAATGATAAGAAGATAAGAGAACCAAAAGATATCCACTCGAAGAAAGACACGAACTGGAACAAAGAAATAGAATTAAAGAAAGAAATGGAATTGAAGAAGAGAACGAAATTAAAAAAGGATCTAGAATTTAAGAATAACCTACTCTTGAAAAAGGATTCCAAATCAGACGTAGAAAGAAGGTCAGATTCATTAGCAAGTGAAAAAATTTCATCACAAAAGAAGAATGCAAGTAAACAAAAGAAACAATCGTTAAAACATCAAGATGCTGTTCAATCTACTACTTCTGAAACTTTTGACGAGGAGAAAGTTAAAAATAAAGAAAAGTGCAAACCGACTGAAGATAAAGGAATTACCAAAAGGACAGGAGGGCACTTTAAAATTAAAAGACAATCCAGGTTGCAGGTTTCTAAAGGGACAATGAAAAACATAATTTCACGGACTAAAGAAGTAACGAAACGAAAAGTGAAGGAGTTGAAAAAAAGTAGTGACTCTTCAGGGGACACGCAATTAATTAAAGATTCAATAGGTAATAAGGAGCCTGAAATTGTGCCTAAGGATAAGTTAGATTCAAAAGTGGCGTATACTGTGGTCAGTACTAGAATAGAAAATCCTTCATCCAGGACGAATTTTGAAGATGAAAGACATAGAAAAGCAGGTGACAAAAATTATCAAAGTAGAGAAGAGGGAAGGGAAACTTTCTTGGCGAATAAAAATTTTGATGGTCAAGGGAAACAAACATCGGAAACGGATTTCGTAAAGAATAGAAGGGACAATGAAAAGGTTGAAAAGATTAAAGACATTGAAATAGAAGGGAACGTTAAAGATCTGAAGAAGATTGAAAAAGTGAAAGATGTTGAAACAGATGGAAAACTTAAAATTCTTGCAAAGGATGAAAGAATTAATGGCACAACTAAAAATTATTTAGAAGGAAAGTCAGTTGCTATTGATGAAAAGATTAAATCTGTGCAGCAAAAACTAACAACTATTAATGATGAACTGAAACAATTTCATCAAGAGTCTAAAAGTAAAGTTGAAGATTCAAAATCTATAGAGCATAGTCTTGCCAAGAAGAAAAGTGAAAATGTTGATTTGGGCCAAACACTTGCTAGTGACAGACTAAACGACGAAGCAACTGATAAAACGAAAAAGTCTGGGTTAGTAACAACTGATCTTACTAATAATTTGATAAAAGAAGCAAGTGACGGAATTAACAACTTGACGAAAGTAGTAACCGATAAGAAGGATAAATTAACAGAAATAGCAAGCGACAGTACTGTTAATTTTGTAGAAACAACAACTGATAAAATTGATAGCTTAATGACAAATGCAAAGGATAAAAAAGACATATTGGTAACAGAAATAAAGGACAAAAGGGAAAAACTGGCAGAAGAAGTAGAGGATAAAAAGAGGGAAGTGATAGAAGAAGTTACAGGTATGAAAAAAGAATTGTTTGAAGACATAGGCGAATTCGAGGAAGACGTAACGAATAAAAAAAAGGAATTGATAGAGAATGTAACAGGAAAAAAGAAAGCATTGGTCGAAGAAATATCAGACAAAAAGAAAGCAATGTTTGAAGAAATATCAGATATTAAGAAAGAATTGATAGAAGACACAAATGATGCAAAAGATAAAATGCTAGGAGAAATATCAGACGAAAAGAAAAAATTGATTCATGAAACAAACGAACAAAAAAATAAATTGATGAGAGAATTATCTGAGAAGAAGAATAACCTTGTAGAAGTAGCAGATGATAAAATTGGGAAAATAGAAGATATGGTTGACAGATTAATCGAAAAATCTAAAATTGATAAATTAACAGATGAAATTGGAGAAAAAGTAGATTCTTCTGAAATGCAAAAAACAACTTCAACCACAGATGAAGTAAAAGAATCTAGTCAAAACATAAAATCACTTATGCTGGAAACGGATGATATGAGGTTCATAGATGATTCACAGGAGTCGACAGTAGATACAAGTGATGAATCTCATTCAACAATTAGACACTTGAAACATGTGCCAGAAAGTGAAAAGACTGATACTGATTTGAAAACCTCGGAACCGCATTTTGA
The DNA here is from genome assembly GCA_037103525.1 of Ganaspis brasiliensis. Taxonomy (NCBI): domain Eukaryota; kingdom Metazoa; phylum Arthropoda; class Insecta; order Hymenoptera; family Figitidae; genus Ganaspis; species Ganaspis brasiliensis. Next base: position 1,121,724 of record JAZKLR010000311.1, read on the forward strand.
CAAGACAAAAGAAAGCAGTGGGAGTTCGTCTAACAGAAGTAAGGATAAAAATGTTAAATCTGCTACAAGTGAAGGAATTTCGAAATCTGATCAAAGTAAAGAAATTTCGAGATCAGAGGAAAGTGAAGAAACATTAGAAGACTTGAAGGAAAGAAGACATCTTGTTCAGATAAGTAAAATGGAAAGTTCTGAGGGCAGTTCTGAAAGTTTTTCAGACAATGTTTTTCAGAAAGAAAAAGGAACGATCTATAGGCATTTTATAGAAACTGAAACTTCCTCAGACTCGTTTGCTGATAGAGGCGTAAAGAATATAGTCATAGATTCCAAAAGTGTAGAGGAGTCTGTTAGAAATATCAATGTCGATGATGATAGAAGGAAATACAAGGAGAATTCGGAAATACAATATAAGAAAGTGATTGATAAACAAGATAAATCAAAAACTGATGATTCAAACAAAGTATCCAGTTGCGCTGAGAAAGTTACTTCACCTACAAAGTCAACCAAAGTAGCCGATCATTTAGAAAATACTAATCAAACCCATCAAGTTGCGTCTCAGAAAATCAATGCAGGAATTAAAAAGTCAATGGATAAGGTAACTGATTCTGAAACTTCGACTTCCAAAGAAGGAAAGGGATCAGAAAATGAAGGGAAAATGTTTCCTCAGGAAGTGACTAAAAAAGATGAAGAGATGTTGATAAAGTTAAGGGATGAGGATCACGAACGAAAAATGGCAAAAGTGTTAGCGGAAGAACAGCAAAGGTTGCAAAGACTGGAGTTGTTGTATAAACAATTTAGTGGAACCACGGAATCAGATGATAGTGATTCTTCGACTGATAGTGATATGTCTAGTAAAACTATGTTGACTACTCAACCCTATCATACACCTCGACATTCGCCTACTTGGAAAACCAAAAATGAGGAACTTGACGCGAAAGTGATTCGTTATGACAAATTAGGTAAAAAACTGTCTAATGTTGATGATTCAAGAGATTCAAGAAAGTCTGAAACCACTGCTCATGTCTTAGAACAAGAAACTGAAAAGAAAAGACTACGGGATTCTCAAATTTCCCGAAAACGTGTCGATGACAAGGTGAGGAAGCAAAATTTGAAAGAATCATCACTTAAACCTGGAAGTAAGATAATCTCCAAACAAAAGTCACCAGAAGGAGCAGAGGATGCAAAATTAACGTCAAGGAAAAAAGTCAAGGAAATTCCTCTTACGAATGATGAATTTGGAAAGTCGATTCGCGATAAGTCACCATTTGTTCGACAAAGTTTTCCTAAAAATATTGTGGATTCTAAAAAGCAACAAGGTAAATGTTCTCTTCTTCTTGAAGATGGTGACAAAAAACTAAAAAGAGAAAAGTCTCCTTTAGTAGTTACAAAACCAAAGGGTGCTGATTCAAAGGTTCTCGAAAATACGCAAAATTTAAAAACAATGAGTTCGAAAACAACTTTGCAAAAAGATACAAAAAAATATCTTTTAGAGAAATCTGCGTCAGCAACAGAAATTGAAAAACAATTAACGAAACAACATCAACGCAGAAAGGAAAGAAGTTTGTCACCGCAGAAGGAAGTAAGGAAACATATTCCCGATGAAGAAATATCTCGAGATAAGTCGACGAATTTAGGACAAAAGCAATCAGAACAAGATGAAAGAAACTTTCCTGTAAAAGGGGTAGAAGAAAGAAAAGATGCTGAAGGAAGGAAACAACTTAGAATCATAAGACATAAATCTCCCTTGTCTTCGGAAAAGCAAACAGATTCAAAAACTGATGATTATCCTCAAAAGTTGTATCCACCTAAATCAAAAACAGACAAGGATTTGAAAATTGATATAGGAAAAGAGGAATCCGTCAAGGCACAATCTCGGTACATGTCTTGGTACAAACAAAAAAGGGAAGAAATGGAGAAGAAAAGACTGGAACGAAAATTGGCAGAGGATGAGGACCAAAAGCCACGTTGGATGAAGAGGTCAATATCTGCAAAACCAAAAGATTCTGACAAATCTGAAGCTAGAATGGAAGGAACTCCAAGAGTTAAACAGAAAATCAGACCTTCCGTTAATGTTGAGTCGGAACAATTGAAAGCTATTGTTCGACAAGGACGGAAAATGCGGAAAGGAAAGTCAACCGATGAAGATGTGACTGTTCAAATTTTCGCTCCAAAAAGGCCTCCTTCTGTTCAAGAAACTCTGCTACAACAGAATCCAAAGCATCCATTGATACAACATTCGGAGTACAAATACGAAAAAGTTCCGACTCCTTTTTATCTTCATCCGCCACCTGCTCCATATCCTTCGCCTCAAGATTCACCGGAACATTTTCCAGATCAAGAAGCACGAAAAATTGACGATGATTTGGATTCAGGAATTGCGGTATCATTACAAGGTGGTTCGAAATTGAGGCATCAGCAGTTGTTAGAGAAGAAAAGTGTGTTCGATATTGCTTACAATGAGGCTGCGCCTTCACATCTGCGATCTGACAGTAGTACACCTCCATCTTAAAAAGGAAATTGATTTTTTGACTCTGTTTCCTTCTTCTGCCGGAAACAGTTTGATGGGTGTATTTTACGATATGAGATTAAGAGTGAAATGACTGATATAAGTGGTTAGCTTTATCCAACCACAAAAATATTTTCCTTCAGTGTGTAGTAGGGTGGTTCGAAAAATGAAAACTTTCGAATATTGTTTAAAGGCACACGGAAATAGACTACAAATAAAGGAAAATTTAATTATATTTTTTTTATCTGACGACATTCAGGGGTGCCGGCACCTTCTATTTTCCCGTAAAAAATACATTAAAAAAGTGTACTTTTTTCAAAAAATTGCAAAAAGCTGTTCTTAATTTTATGAAAAAAGGCTCTGAAGTTTATGAGACCTCAAAAACTAATTTGCTTCCTAATAGAGAATGCAAAAAAAAATAATAATAAAACTTGAATTCCGTTAAAAATAAAAAATAGCCATTAATTCTATAAATTTCCAGACAAATATATACTTTACGTAGACCAATACTATGATTAAAAGTAGTATAGTAACTAATGTAACTAAAGAATCGACAGTTATTTAAAAAATTATGTAAATTCGAGATCTTATAAACTTTTGAGCTTTAATTGATAATATTAAGAACAATTTTTGAATTTTTTTAAAAAATGTACATTTTTTAATGTATTTCTTATGAGAAAATAGGGAGTGCAAAAGCGATACCCCTTAATAATGTTAGTTCAAAAAAATAAAAAAATAGGGGTGAATTTTTTTTTATTTCTAGTCGATTTCCGTGGACCTTTAAACAATATTCGAAAATTTTCATTTTTTAATCCACCCTAGTGTGTAGATATTGAAAAATCTTAAGTAAGCGTATCTTTAATTGTTGTTCGAATCCGTCCATGGTAGAATATCTAAGATTTAGATTAAGGTATCCTTTAATATGATTTTTGAATTATTTAAACGTACCTAAAATTAAACAGGTTTTTTTTATCAAAAAAGTGTCTATGACGTATGTATTTATTTATACGTTCTGAATAATTTCAATCTTCTTTTAAATCGAAAATATTAAAATTGTACAAAAAAAAAAAACAAATTGCAGAGAATTAAGCACAATTTTTCTAATTTAATAAGTTTATTTAGGTAAACAATATAATTAAAGTCTTTCAGTAAACAACATTGTAGGCTGATATTTTTCTTGTATAACGGAGCTAACTTTTTCTAAACAATTCAATTTTCATCCGTCTTTTGATGCTCATTTTCCCTATTATCTACAGAAATTGTTTCTTTAGAGTCTGTGCAGTTTTTTAATGGGGCAAAATTTCTCAACTATTTACTTAAAAAAATATCAGTTATCCACTTTGATTAAGTCTTGTGATTATTCATGGGATTTTAGATACCAAATGTTTTTGAGTTTATGAAATAGTTTTTTAGTCAGTTTTCAAATACACAAAATTGATAATAAAATAAAATGATTACACCTAGTCAAATTTGTGCTAGTACTTTTGTTTTAAAAATGTCTCGAAATTTTTAATGTGAAAATGATTAATTTTAAGACAATTTCGATGGGGACAATGACGTTTATACATATTTAAGTGCCTTATACAAAACAACTGATAATACGAATTCTTAAAAGTTTTTATGGTACCAACTTTTTGTAGAATACAGATATAATTTCGCTCTCTAAAAACCTTAATTAGTCAAAAACTACTAATTTAACAGTGGAAACTTGTTTACCATTATATTAAATAGAACTTCTTCTACTAATTGTTTAGTGAAAAACTACTTATTTCATTAATCAAAATAATTTGGATGTTATGTTGAATCACTTTATAAATTAGTTGATTGCTCTCTAGTAAATATTTGAATCATTTTTTACCAAGTCAAATTTGACTAATGAATTAGTAGTTTTCTACTAATAATTAGTTAATTTTTACATGTTGGAATAGGAAGAGCAATTTCACGAATTTAATTTGAAATTAGTATTTTTTGCTAATTCAGGTTCAAAGAGAAAATTTTTAATAAACTTATATTGACTTCCTATGGAATCTGCATAAAACTATATGGGATTTTAGTAAAATAAATACAAGATACGTATATAAATGTGTATATATTATGTACACTGCCATTTATGAAGTTGTTAGTTAATAGTATGTTTCTTTTAAAGAAGATGCCAAGCATTCAGTCCAAAATTGTACTGAGAACAATGTTTCATAAATTGTTAACATCACTTTCATGATTATTTCATTAGCGTTTCAAGTAACATATGACAATTAATTGAAAGTAAATTACTGTAAGTTCATTTAAAATAAAATAAAAAAATCCCTGATCTTACTGCTCGAAATTATAATTATTCTTATTACGAATGAAATTAATATCATTAAGTCAACATTTTTCACTTGGTACCTCGCATGTAAGTAGTATATTTGTTATAAAATAGCATAAATTGTTTATAAACGTTTTTGTAAATATAACCTACATGAGAAAAATATTATAACCTGTTTTTTTATTTTAGAGAATCCTTTTAAACTATACTATTTTATAGAATGTAGCGTTACCACTACGAGTATCGTAAACATCACAAATTTGTATCATACATGACTCAAAACTGAATTTTATGTATACTTTTGTTTTGTATTTTAAATTCGATAGAAAATAAAATTAAGCTTTCATAAAGGTTTTTTTACTAAGGGATGGCTGATTGTTAAAAATTCACATTTTTGTGACAATAGTTTACGAAATTACTGTGTACATTACATCGAACAAAATCTTATGAATATAAAAAGAAAAAAAAAACCAAGATCTAACTTTTCGTACCCACGAAAAGTTTTGAAAATAGTATATTGTGCAACTAGGGAGGAAAGTGAGTGATTTCGTGAGTGTGAGTTTGTAGCCCGAGCCGAAGGCGAGGGATGCAAACACACGAGTCGATAATCACTTTTCTCCCGTGTTGCACATACTATTTTTTCTAACACACGTATACCGAAAGTATACAAACATTTGAGGATAAAAATTAGTTAACATTCGCAGCGTGACAACCAGTAGAAAATGCGTTTGGGCTTCTATCCATTCCGCATGCGTCATTATCATAAAACACAATTCCGCATGCGTAATTCTCATGAGACACTATTCCGCATGCGTGATTATCATAAAACGCTATTTTGCATGCGTAATTGTCATAAAACTCTATTTCTCATAAGGATTTATCATGGAACACTTGTTTCCTGGTTAATGACGTCACCGGGAGGGAATGAACATTCCCTCCCTGTTAATGACGTCACGGGGAGGGAATGTACATTCCCTCCCCGTCATGGGGAAGAAATATAACATTCCCTCCCTGTCGCCGGGAAAGACTCACTTTCTGACCTCTTCACAGGTAAGAAAGATTGTACTTTCGGTGCGTGTGTTAGAAAATAGTATATTACGTTACAAGGGAAGAAAGTTCCAAATTCCTGCATTGCGCGACAATTTGCCCGAGGCAAAGCCAAGGGCATTATGCCGCGCATTTCAGGGCTTTAGAACTTTTTGTCCGTGTAGCATATACTTTTTTTTAACACTCGGTCGAAAGACCGTTTTAAAATTCACTTTTAATTATAAAAAACAATTTAATTTCTTCTCAGCTGATAAAGTTGACATCCCGATTGCGCGGACATCTTTAATTATTGCGAGCCTCTGTCGGAGACTCGTGTAAGTTTAATGCCTGACCGACATTTGCCAGCGCTCGCTGCGCTCGTGCTCTTGTTCGCGGACAGGCATTAAAAACACATATAAAAAACAAATCAAGCTAAGCAGGCCTCGAATCAACAAAAGGAACAAAAGAAATTGTTTTAGTCGCATTTCAACACAGAATCAGAGACAAAACCACACTTCCTTGATAAAACAGTTTGATAAATCTGATTCTTTTTATGAAAAAATTCATTGTCTAACTATGGTTCCCCCCTCTTGGTCTGTGAATAAAATTAAAAATACCTTTAATGTTTCTCCCCACTTAGCAAAGAAAAGTAAATTTATTCAAAGTAAACATGGATTTGGATCTTACCCAGAAAAGAAAACATGGCATTCTCAATCTGAAAGTGATTTTTCAAAAGTTAACTTGTTTTATTATAGTGATGAAATTAGTAGGTTGCTTCCTGGTAAAAAAGACTGTGTTTCTGTTAAAAATGACGTAACTGGAAAAAGGATGTTAAAACAAAAACGTTTAGTTCTCTGTAATTTAAAAGAAGCTTATATATTGTTTAAAGAATAGAATCCGCATATAAAAATAGGTTTTACTAAATTTACAGAATTGCGACCACAGGATAAATTCGTACCACGAACTTATAAACGAAATGTTATGTGAAAATCCCTCTCTATCATGTCATCTTTTACAATGTGAAAAGTGTCCAAAATTTTTTTAAATTTCAGAAGAGTTAGTTGAATTGTTTTACAAATATTTCATTGAAACTGTTTCCTATCAACAATGGACTAATACCGATCATAGTTCCGTAGAAATCATCACTGAAGACTGTTCAAAATTCCTAGTAACTTTGGAGAAAAATTCGAAAGCATTAATTAAACATCATTTTATCTCGAAGAATCAAAGCAGCTTTCTAAAAACTTTAAAGAAGAATCTAAAAGGTGGAGTATTATTAGTTATAGGTGATTTTGCACAAAATTATTGTCCAATTATAGAAGATGCAATACAAAGTCAGTTCTGGAGTAATAATCAAATTACAGTTCATCCATTTGTAGTATATCGTTCAGAGCTTGATGAAAACGATCAAATTAAATGACACTTTTGTAATAATTTCTGAATGCACTAATCATAATGCGGTTGCAGTTCATCTTTTCATTAAAAAATTAATAAATAAACTTATCGCAAATTTAGTATACCATGCTTCAGATTTTTTCAATATTCAAGCTGAGTGGCACTTTTTTGCAACTTCTCACGGGAAAAATGCCTGTGATGGAGTTGGTGGTACAGTAAAACGGTATGCAGCTCGCGAGAGTTTAAGACGCCCTTCTGGCGGTTTAATTTTAACAGCTAAAAATGTATTTGATTTACTTGAAAATGGTATTAAGAGCATTAAATTCGATTTTTGCACTAATAAAGAACATGAAGAAGAACGTCTTCTTTTAAATAGTCGGTTTGAGAACGCTATTCCAATTAAGGGGACACAATCATTTCACAGTTATGTACCTATTGAAAATTTCAAAATAAGATGTAATATAATTTCAAGTCTTTTGGAGTCAGACGGAAACATATATAACATTTTAAAAAATAAATTGCCTTAAAAAGCGTTAATGTTTAGTTTTTCAATGATCTTTATTTTATTTTCAAATTACAAAATTTTAAAATTCATTTCACATTCTGATATTAAATAAATTCTTTAATAATTTGTTTTGTACTTTATAATTCTTCATACATAAATTGCTTTCTTTGTTTCATTACAAAATTATTTTTTTTTGTGCACGGAGAGGTAATTGAGCTGCGTGTAAATATCCTATTAAGTGAATTTTATTTCATTTAATAAGTAATTTACAAGCAGTGGAACAATTGGCAGTACCTCACAGGAGAGAGCGTAGGAAGGGGCACTTCATAAAAAAATATAAATTACAAACTAAAATATTCAATATTTAATTTATGTAATGATATTATACTTTAAAAAAATTTGTATTTATTTTCGTTAAATAACACTTTTTAATATTGAGTGCGTGGCTTGCATATATACCGCGCTATGGTAAACTTAGATGAATTGTCGCTGACGCGACATTTAAGTATTAATCTCAAATTCGAAAATTTATTATTCGAAAACAAAAACAGAAGCCATCTTGAAAATTGGTGTGTTTATAAAAGACATCCCAAATTGTATAAAAAAATTTTTTTAGCGAAAAATGTGATCGGGCCTTTGTTAAAAAAAAAATAAACATTATTTTTTAAATAAATAAATGAAAAAATTAATATTTTTTCATTTTCAATTTTTTTTATAAAAAATCTTTCTTTTTGACGCAAAAAAGCTTTCTTGAGTTTTTTCAGACTTTTAAAAATTAACGGAGTTATGGTTCATTGAAAAAAAAGTATCAAAAAATTTGCAATGCAAATATTTCGAAAAATTACAATATTTTCAAATTAATATTGGGCACAGCTATTTGTACCCTAATAAGCTGCTTATAAATCAAAATTGAAAACTGTCTGAGATGTGGATCTTAACTCCCCTCCAAAATGACCCATGGGTTTCTTATAGTTAGAAAATTATCAAAAAACCAACTTTTATTGACTTTACATTGTCATTTGTTTTCAAACACTATTTTTTAAAATATTTGTCTTTGCACAGTCAATCGTTTTTAATTAAAGCACTGTTCGTAAAGTTTTGTACTATCAATTAATTTTAACACGTAATTAATGAAAAATACATTATTCGATAAAAATGATTTTAACAAAGTTACAATCTTACAAATATTTTTTGTGAACTCGAGAAATCAGTATAAAATCTATATAAAATCTGCTCATTGTTACGTTACACATATTTTTAAATAAACAACCACACTCCTCAAAAGAAAGGATCTTTTTCCTTTCTACAAAAATTTTAACCTATAATATTTAAGAATACGCAATCTTTAACCAATTAAAATCTAAAGGCATATACTAAAATCTAGGTCATATTTCGCAATCGACGAGTGACATGTGGTTTCATAAAATCTAATATTTACATTTTACTTCCGGTCTAACCGGTGCCAAAACCAATTATTTATACTATTTTTAGCATCGTGACTCACATTTTAACCAGTTAAATCCGCTTATACCGATTTTATCCGGTTATTTCAGGATAAATCTAATTCAAGATTTTAACCTTTCTCATCCTTCAAATAATTCTTAGAATTCTGTTATTTTCAGTATTCTATATCTATTTTCATGAAAATTAAGAGATTTTGTATTTGTTATTTTTATAATGCCATTTTTTTGGAATTTTTGGAATTTAAAGTAATAAAATCATGAATTTCTAATTGTTGTTCCTTTAAGAAAAAATTCCCTGACTTTTAAAGATTTTTTTGGAAAATCCCTGACTTTTTCCTAATTTTCAGTTTTTCCCTGACCTGCTCGGTTACCCTGTTTTTGTAAATATGTAATATAACAATACATGTTACATATATTTTGCATTTTATAACGGCTTTTACTGCGTCGTTGTAAAATGGACATAATCCTGAAATCTATCGTCTCTTTTAAAAAGCTCTTTAAAAAGAACTAAGACCTTTTTAGCAATATAAGTTTAATCAATTTAGGATGCCCCCAAAAAAAAGATGACTTTTAATTTTCTATAACGCTACCTTAAAAAATTGTTCCTAATGGAAAAAAATTAAAAACGAATTTTTTCTTTTTGAAAAAAAATCATTTTTAGAGGTGGCGCTGGTCCATTTTTCATTGAAAACACGAATTTGTTAAATTTTATAGTTTTGCCGCAGTTTAAGCTAATGTATATGAAAGTTTCTCTTCATGAAAAATTATTTTCAAGTTACTACTAAAAGTCTACAGTGTTTAAGACGAAGAAAAAATTTTTGTTACGTCATCTTTGACCTTAGAAGTTTGGTGAATTATTAGATTTCTAGTAAAATTGACCCCAAAAGGTCAGCTAATAATTTTTTTAAATGAAAGAAGTTGATTGAATTTTGTTGGCTGATAAAATATATGTTAGAAAAAATAGTTGGTAATTATTTAATATATTTTTAGTGGCACTTATATGTCCAAAAGTGAAAAAATTGTAAGTAAATCTTTAGAAACAGATACAAAACATAATATATCATTTTCTCAAATGCAATAATGAAAGTACATCATAAAACTAGTTAAATAAAACATTCATTTAAGACTTACCGGAACTGTTTATTAAGATCAATATTGATGTTCAAATACGAAAAATCTAGATTTAAGGATAAGAACTTGTTTTAAAAACATATTACTTATATAATTTCAACTTTTAAAACTTCAATATACTTTACTTGATTAACATAAGAGTAAATAACCTTAGTCTTATATAAAAAATTTTAAGTTTAAAATTTTAAAGGTTACAAACATTTTTTTAAAATGTTTAATGTTTTACCTCAAACGAATATCCTAAGGATGTTAGCTTATTTAGAGAGGATGTTTGTAGGACATCAACGAAAGTTCTTGAAACCTTGATCACAAATTAAAATAAATATAATTACGTAAATAATTATACGTGAATTAATCAATATTTTGATTAAAAACTCAGGTTAATGATATTCTCATAAAAAACAAAACACTATTCCTAAGTGTTTCGAATTTTATGAACCGGAGTTTACAGAAACCGGAGTTTACGAATCAAAGAAAATAAATTATTATAGCAGAAAAACTTAATAAAATATAAAGGTCTTTGCAGAATACTACATAGATATTCCTACTTTATATCACTATTATTTGTATTTTATTTTAAATATAAACAATTCAATTATTTTTGACGAACCGGAGTTCACATGTCATTAAAATTCGCAGTAAATTAATATTAATTTTATAAATCTTATAACTAAATATCCTATTTCTTCAAGTAAGTTGGACTTAAATCAAAATTTTTACCTCAATAAAATAAATATTCAGTGCAAATTCAATATAAAAATGATTAAAATCACTGAAAAACAATGAACATGTAAACTCCTGTTCCAAATAACAGAAGGGTGGAGAAAGTATTTAAAAATGATTTTCGCAAAAGTTATTAATAAAAACTGGAAAACAATACACCAAAAACGAAGCTTTTGAGATAAACTGTCGATTAGAACAGATAAAAATATTTTAAAAATATGTTTTATCTAAAAAAAATGTAATTAATCTCACGTGTCCTATGTGGAGAACCTAAAAAAGTGCAGTTTTGAGGCATTTTTAACCATTTCATGTCCTTTGATGACGTATTTTGCCAATAGTTTTTTTTAATTTGATTTTAAAAAAAATTTCTTAAATAACTTTTTTCATAAAATAATTTTGATTCTAAGAAGCAAGAGTTTGATTTCGTACTTAATTATAATTTGTCTTGACGCTGAAACATGTTACGGTTCGCCTTTTTCCCGGTTTTCTATTTCTCGAATATTTTTCATAATACTTGAGAAATAAGAAAACCCAAGAAAAATCTGTCTTAAAGAGCTGATCTTGTCTTTTGCCCCGGTTATCTAACAACTTTAATTATTAGTTAATTTATTTTATTTTATTTACTGATTACATTTATTATTATTATTATTATTTTTAATTCATTTAGTTTTTCTATTTTATTTCATTTATTTTTTACTCTTATTATTATTATTATTATTATTATTATTATTGTTTTAATTTAAATCAATTTGTTGGCTGGGAGACGGTAGGAGGCAGTGATTGGTCCTTTTTTTCTTCTCTCGTACTTCTATCACGCTCGACCAATCACAGAGGCCAAGCGCCAGCCCGCCTGCCCTCTCTTTCGCCAAGCCTCGAGCGAGCGAGCTACGAGAGAGTCGCCCGCGTGTAAGACGCTCTCAGCTTCACCGACCATCGAACGTACCACACGCGCGATCCGCTTCTCAGCATTTGTCAATTCCTTCAAAGGTCCCACAGTTTTATTTCAATAAATTCTCATATCAGAGCTATAGTTAAATTCAGAGTGTTTTTTTCCTTGTGTATTCCCTTCTTTTTGAGTCGTATTTCTGGTGTTTTGTTCGTTTGTGTGGATCCTTGAGGAAAGACAACCTCGGACTTTTTCGACATCGCCATTCCAGCGTCGTTCGAGTTCGAGCACGTGGTCACCAGCGAGTTGAACCAGCATCGTTCCAGTATATCCTTCTTGTGAAATTTTATTTTTGAATGTCTTGTTTGTTTTCTGTTACAGACTTGTGGCAGTACTTGATTTGTGTTTTTTTTGTCTTTGATATATTGATAATGTGTATTTTATGAACTATTTAAATGTTATTCTATGTCGAAATATTTTAGTGCGCGCGGTATTCTCCTCACTGGGTTCGTCAAGTTATCAGCCTTCGTCGGAAGTTCATCTTTTGACCGAAGATACTGATAGACGCTTGGCTCACTGAGCGCGGTGCCCCCCCCCCCCCCGGATTTGTTGTACAAAAGGAGGCAAGCATTCTGTTCGGGGTAAATTTCGAAATTTGGGGTTTAACAAATGACTCTCGAATGGCGAATCGTGGGAAAGTAAACGCCACTACCCCCGCAGGAAATTCTCAATAAGTACGAAAACGGAAACTCCTCGGAAAGCCCCGTAAACTCTCAGGTAAAGATTCTCGTTTACGTGCCCGTCAGCTCGCGGAATTTCAGGCCGTTCTCCCCTTAACCCCGCTACAGATTCCCGCTACGGTTCCCACCAAAGTCTCGATTCCAGCATTACAAAACGCACCTCGTGAGGATCTCCCTAGTGCACAGGACCTTTTCAAACGGGACGTTCTTTTTATACCCGTCGACAGCTCCCCAGAGAAATTCCCTGAATCGCCCGTCAAAACTTCGAGCGACCTCCCGCGGAAAGTTTTAAACATTTAAATCGCTCCCCCATTCTTCAAAATAAATTACAGTGGAACCCACGTGTATCGGTCCCGCATAAATCGGATTGTCGATTACATAAGATATTTTTGCCGGTTCCCCGAATTCATCTATCACCTGTTTTTCCTGGATAAATCGGATTCCCGTTTATATCGGAAATCACCCCCCCCCCTACCTTGAATCGATTCACCCCCCCCCCCGCTCAAAGGTGAATCGGTATCAAACATAATTAACTCATTTTTGCTCTCAATATTTTTATATTCCATTTTTCCTATTAGCCCCTCCCTAGACTTGATTTTATTTTTTGTGTGAAACAAAATTTGATTTTAAATTTAGTTTCGTACAGAATTCCTCTTTCTTTTTGAAACTGAAATCTAAAAATGCTCAATGGTACTCTCTAAATCTGAATTAGTCAAAAATAACTAATTTGAAAGCAAAAACTCAGTCACTATAATAGCAAAATATGACTAATGATTAGTGAAAAAAATAACTAAAAAAATTTAAAAGTTGACTAATTGAATTAGTAAACAGAATTTTGATAAAATATTAGTTATTTTGACATAACCTTAAAAATAAGTAATATTTTAGTAAAACTCTGTTTACTAATTCAATTAGTCAACTTTTAACTATGTTTTAGTTATTTTTTTACTAATAATTAGTTATTTTTAACTAATTCAGATTTAGAGAGTAATAATGAGGATGCTAAGCCTACGTTTATTTGGCATGCTAGCCAAAACTAAATTTCAAGCTGAATTGTCTGTGAACCTCTGTTTTGCATCTCAAATTAAAAATAAACTAGACTTCTGTATAGGTCTCTGGATTAAACAATGGTCGATGGTTAAAAATTCGCAATTCTGCGTGATAATGCAGTGTAAATTACTCAAAACCAAATTTGGGGAATGTATGAAAAAGAAACTATTTTCTTCCTTGTGAAGGTAATTGTGGTTGCTTTTGTTTAAATTCTAAGAAGTCGTTCCACGCATTCTTATTAATACAACATTTTTTTTCTAGATAATTGTTTGAACAGCATGTTGGACTTTTGCTATCATTAGTTTTTGTGCCATCGCACCTGACAGAACAAATCCCTTGGAAGCGTTGGGCTGGGTAACAAATATCGCATCTTCCTAAAATACAAGATTTCAGAATTAATATATTATATGACAATTATTTAAATTATACTATTCCTATTAATTAGAATTTCACGCAAGATTTTTACGTTCTATTTAATATGGGCCCGGAATAGATGATTCTGTATACAAGTTAAAAAAATTTTTTATTTCAATTTTACTTGTGTGTAATAATTTAAACGCGTTTATTCCAAAAACACACATCGGACACGATATTTAAAAATGAATATTTACGGATTTTTAGAAATTTAAACACTGCTTTTAAAAGTAAACAACCAGTACCTGGAACAAAGATTTTTTTTCAGTGATTGGAACTTTTTTTATACCAAAAATAGTGTACACTGCCAGACACTTTTTATTCAAGAAGATGGATGAAAAATCTTTCTAACTTATGATATTTTAAATATTTTTAAATAAACTTTTTGCAAAATATACTTTTAGTAATGTCTCATTATTGGCTCCTAACTGCATATGGCACCTTAAATTTAAAACAACGTGATTTAGAATTTGAAAATTTTCACAGTTATAAATTGCAGGTCTAAAAGCGTATCAAATTAAATTATACGCAAATGTCTTGTGTTAACGGAAATTTATCAAGTTTTGTTTAAAATTGATCAGAATTACTATCAGTACACTGAGAAAAGAGGATCTCGATTTATAGTAAATAATGTAATTATTTAGTAAAAATTACTATTTGTAGTAAAAATTACTATTTAGAGTAAAATCAGGGCCGGATTTATATGTAGGCAAACTAGGCAACTGCCTAGGGGCCCCCACCAAAAAGGGCCCCCACCAGCTAAAATATTTTCCACAAAAAGTACTTTCAAAAATTTTGTTTAGGCATTTAAAAATCTGAAAAATATTTTTTAAAAAATAATTTTAAGTTTTAAGAAATTCGAAAAGCCCGCTTATTAAAAAAAGGACAAGTTGTGAAGCTGCTTTTTTGACTTCGAGAAAATTTTGGAAAAATCCATTCCTTGCATGGGCCCCCACCAGCGTCTGCCTATGGCCCCATGTTTGGTAAATCCGGGCCTGAGTAAAATGTACTTCATATAAAGAAAAATTACTTTTTACGTAGTAAAATTTACTAACTGTAATTATTACTCTAGTCGTTTTTAAAAATTCTGTTAATATTTTTAATCTTTATATTGTCTTAATAAATTTTATCAACTTCGAGTATTAATTATTAAATTCGTCCTTTTTTAAATATTGCTCAAGCATTTTTAAAAAGTATAACTGCGTGATATAACAATTACTTCAGTAGGATCAGTTTTTAATATTTGCTAGCAACTTTTGCTCAGGAAATAGTAATCCGTGCCACTACTACTAATACTACTACACGCCTCTCACCGATACGCGAGTCATATACAGTCGAAATATATGTACATTTAATAAATGCTTCAATTCCTTGTTACATAAACATTTTTAATATTTTTTAAACAAATCTCTTGTTAATATGGATCTTATACTTTTATTTTGACATATTTTGTTCTAAAAAAAATTATAATAAGCAAATTTATATCAAAATGTGTATTAAATTAGAGAATTTAATTGTTTCATACTTTAAATTAATTAGTATATTGTTACTCATTAATGATACAAAAATATTTTAAATAATATGTATTCTATTACCATTGCAAATTTTTTTATAAAACTTGAATTTGTTTGGTAAATATTAAGTAATTAATTTTCTAGTTCAAAAATTTTTTTCTTGTAACTCAGGTGTTACACAAAAACAATTTTTCATTTTTCATTTATGTTTAATCATATTATTTTGTATTATTTTCTTCAAAAAACTGCATTTGTTATAATAATTAATTAAATTTATTTTGATATTCAGATAAATTATTCAATATTAATATTAAAACATTTTTAAAATTAATTTTCACTTTTATGTTTACTATTTTATTTTATAAATTAGTTTGCTTTAAACTATTTAATAAGTATTATTTATTAATAATATATTGTCTAAAAAAATTTAATAATATTTTATTATAAAATTTTTTAGATTATATAAGTATTTCATTTATTTTTACATATTTACAATTTTTTTATTTAATATTATTCTATCTAATATTATTCTATTTACTACTATTTTGAATAATATTTACATTTAATTTCAATAATGTAGTAAAATATATGGGGTTTATGATTTATTTTATTGCGGTAATTCATATAAGTTAAAAAATATATGACGTCAGTTGCGTCGATAGCCGAGAGGCTTAATGAGAAAGCATGCGTTTTTAGGGTTGCGACATTGCGTATTTATATTTAAGTTAGGTAGTTCGATCCCGTATAATTCTAAGTTTTTTCCGAAATGTTCACTCGTTAATTCTAAGTACTTGTATAGTAGAAGAATGAAACTTGTAAATTAATAAATTGAAGTGTATTTATAAAGTTAATAATGTAGAAACTTTTTTATTTTTATTTGCTTTGATTTATTTTATAAAGAATTAAAAACAAGAAAATATTATTTTCTGTATTATTTCATTATCCCGTTTCCCGTCTCACACGTATATACTGCCTACATCGGTGAGTGACGCGAGCAGTGGAGGGGCAAAATTACAATTTTCTGAGCAAATATCGTTAGTGGCGATGTAAACGCCACTCCGTTGAAAAGCAATTCTTATTCTGGATGATACAATAGTTCCTCAGATTCATATTAATACTTATGATTTTCATTTAAATTTTCCATTCCATGGAGTAAATTTTATTTCAATCAAAGTATAATTCATTTACTGAATTAAGTAAAAAGTATTTAATTTTTGAACAGTTTCAAAACTACTGCTCAAAAATAGTAATCTTTAATCAAAAATATGTAACTTTTATTATTCTTTTTTTTCAGTGTAGGTAAAAAATTCGCAATTTTTGTAACAATATTTTATAAAACTGCTCTGTAAATAACACTAATCCGTATTTTGTGAATCCTAGAATAAGAGATTTTTTGTAAAATTTAATATAATTATTATTTTCACCTTGTAAGTTTATTGGTATTTCATCAAGTCCTGCGTTTGCAATTTCTTTTTGTCTAAAGTCTACGAATGCATTCCAATTTTTTACTTGTAAACAACACTTTGTTTGATAAATATTTCGTCGACAGCAAGTATCAGTTACATCGTGTCTTAAAGGTTCTTTATCTGGAGTATAATGACTATAATGACAGGCGTGTCTACATTTGTCTTGGAAAGGTTTGCCCTCGTAACATGTACGGCAAGGTCCTATATTCGCATTTCCTAGTATAAAAAAAGTTTCAAATATTTAGAATTACACAATATATAGCTGCCAACAACTTTGAAAAAATTTTAATTCCAACATTTTAAGATTTTCAAAATTTTTGTCGGACATATTGGATCCGACATTAAATTTTGGAAATTTAACTCCAAATTCGTACTTAGCGACCCGAAAAACCTCCTAGTACCAATTTTTATAAAAAATCGTTAAGCCATTCTCTTGTTTTCATCATGACGTGTAGGCACGTCATCCACAGTCAAGGGGTTAAAAATAAAATATAAATATGGTAATTAATTTAAATTTTAAATTCCGGAGAATTAATAATTAAATAAGTAAAATTAAAAATCATATAATTAATATAGAAATATATTTTTCCAAAAGTTATTGATTAGAAACAAAAAAACATCTATAGTACACACCTGTCCTGAAGGCACTTAATGTACATTAAAATTATGAAAAACAGTCAGGAAAATCGGATGTGATTTTGTAAATTTAACATTTTGTTTCTTTGAATCGAAAAGAGTAAAAATATGTAAATGCTTTCTTTCGTCATCGAAGTATAACTTTCTTTTTATGAACATGACTTTTTATGACAGAATGAAAAAATGAATGAATAAATGAATGAATGAAGTTTGCGATTATTATTAATATAATTTACCATATTTAATCTCTGTGAAAATTATATTTAACACTAACAAAAATGGGAATACTGTCAATATAAGTGTACGTGACATTGTATTTTATAAAAACCGAAGAATATGTTATAATATAATATAGGAATTCTCTTTGGGGAAAAAATATTTTATCTTTATCAATGAAAGTTACTTTTACTTTAACAAAATACGATGTCTTTATACAGAAGCATTCTTGTGCTGCAGCGAATGTCTTATCTTTTTTAGATTCAAATTACAGCTTATACAGGAATTAGTCATTCTAATGCTGTAGATATAATTATTCTCCTGTCATAAAAGTTTCTCAATATTGAATACATGTATATTCATGTAATTGTACAAGTTATTGGTTACGGCTAATAATTAATAAGCAACAATAATTTTATACACACACATGGGGTATTTTGACATTTTTGTAAATTTTACAACCTATTACAAACTGAAAGTTAGTATGGGTGATACTTCTGAAAATATGATGAACGAATGTTTTAAAAACTACTCAAATTTGTTTGAGACTTGTTATTCGGGGTCGCTATTATTTTAGGATCGCTGAACACGAATCTAAAGTCAGATTTAATAAATTTAAAATGGCGGATCTAATATGGTGGATAATTTATTTGAAAACCATTCAATAGCATTCAATAACACAAAATATTAATAACATTGAACGATAAAATAAGGTAATAATACTTATTACGTGTAGCTGAAAAGTACGTTTATTTCAAAATCACTTTGCATGTAAGCAAAATATTTACGTTTTTATTTTTAAAATTCTCATTTTTAATTCTTCTTAACACCTTATAACGCTTCACTAGACTTCACTGACGGGAAATAATAATTATTTTTTTCTTAATTTAATTCTTAATGGACACTAAAATACGTATTAATTGATTAAATAAAATTGATAAATATTTACCCACATGAATGTAAAAAACTGAATCAGTAAAAATATGTTGAAGAACAAAAATCAATAAAGTTGAAAGTCAGTGAGATGATATGAGAATGATATCAAATTACACAATTGAATCCCTGACCGGACGGTATCTTCTACACCCTCGTTGATTTCCTTGATTGTTATGGAGCCATCTATTGTTTCCTCTTCCTCGCACGGAAAAAACTCTATGTTTGGGACAAGCTTAAATATGGTTGCCACAACAACAAAAAATTGTAAAATACGGACCAACAATATTTGTAGTTGTGACAACAACATCGAACTTTGTACAACAATGTTATTGTCAGAATCAGTCAGTGGTGTTGGGACAGCCACAGAGTGCTGTTACCAGAATCCATCTGCGTTGTTGAGTCAAGCACGCAGTGTCATTGTCAGAATCAACCTATGTTGTTTAGCCAACAACACAGTGCTGCTATCAGAATCTGATTGTGCAGTTGTGCCATACAGTATACCCTGTTGTCTAAATCGTCATGTGAGGTTGAGACAATCGCAAAATTTAGTTGTCAGAATAGGATTATGTTTTTGAGACAACAACATAACGTTATCAGAATCTATCCTATTGATTGAGACAAACAGAGAAAACTGTTGCCTTTAACTCGTATGTAGTTGACATACCAACAAATCAAATGCTGTGCATAAATAAGATTCTAATACAAAAAACATAATAAAAAACTGTTTGGTTTTTTAATTTAAAAATTAATTTATTTATTAATAATTAATGAAGTGTAATACAATTGTGGACTTACAAATACTATAGATAATATAATTAATACAATTAAAAAATATAATCATAAAGTATTTACAGCGTAATATATATATATATAACATAAAATTAATATAAATAAATATATATATATACATATAATTATATATATTGTATATACATATAGTAAGATTTATTTTAAATCGGCGACCTCGAATTTTAATTTTAAATTACTACAAATCAAATGTCGAGACATTACTTTAAAATCTGTATCAGAAAGTAATTATGTATTCTTACTGTATACTTAAATTTTGTGTTTAACAATTGCATATAAGGAACCACTACCCATTTGATGAAGGATGACAGGAAATGGAGTAACTAAATCTTTTAAAAGAATACATTCAAATTTTGAGGTCCAAGATAGTTCATAAGCGTGCTTTAAATCGTCGAAACCATACGTTATACAACGCTTATACACTAAACAAATGTCACCATTCTCATTCTGGAGAACACTTTGAATATATCCAAATTGAGGAAGAAATTCGTCTTAATAATAACAAATAGACAAATACTTAAACTATCGGCACCAACAGGTAAAGCAAACTAAACTGCATTGGGGTGTTTGAGTCATCAGAAGGTTCATTATCACTTTTGGGGAAAACCCAGCAAGGCTGTAGTCATTGTCCTTGCCACCATGTCGATATTAAATTCAAGAGCTGAATTTTTAATAAATATACTTTATATGTAGAAATAACAATAACAATATATTTAAAATAATAAATATTAAATATTGTCACAAATATATTTACTATTTATGAAAAAAACAAAATATTTAGAATGAAAGGGTAACGGACCCATTACGTTAGTCCCTGGTATGGGTAGTACAACAATATGTACAAATGCTAGAGTAGCCATAGCTGCTGTTAGGGTACAAAAACTGTGGCTGTGGCAACAACACCACGTCAATCAGATTCATGTTGTTGTCACAACAACATCGTCATTTTGCGAGAAAAAGAAACAAATTTAAGACAACAACATATATGATTATTGTAACACTATTCATTGCAACATTTAAATTGTAGTTGCTACAAACATAGCAGTTTTCTCCGTGCGTCGTTGATTTTCTCGAAAATAAAATAAACCAGTTCATATGCACTTTTTGAAAATACCCTAGCTTCCTGTATGTATAACATAATTTTTTATTTTTTGTTGTAGGTTTTGTTCCATATTAAAAAAAATCAGCAGTTTTCTTTTTCTCTTCCTGAATTAGTGCTGGATAATAAACATGCAAGTTAAGAAGACCCTGTAAGGTTTAAGAGGTTATACCTAGTCAGGTGACCAAAACTGCAGTTTTTCGATAATTTTTTTTTTTAAAGGGATAATTATGTATTACAATAATAATTTTTGTGTATCCTTATACATCTAGTACATCTAGTAAAAAAAAATTTATTTCATACTTATTGAAAACCTTTTTCCTCTTCTTTGGTCTTGATTTGCGGAAGCTAATAGATGATCTTCTTTCTCTAGTATACTTTGTTTCGATTTATTTTCACAGATAAATCACGAGAAAAAATATAAACTGAATAATTAGCCACCTGACTAATTATGTCTGTAACTTAGCCAATATTTGTTGAATCTCGATAAAAAAAATTTTACAACAGCCAAATGTATATACTTTAAGTAATTGCAAGAAATAAAAACCTATTTTTGAAAATCGTAACAAGATATAGCCCCTTATAAAATTACAAGTCTCTCCTTCTAATACTTAAAGCTATCGCCACTTTCATTCCCCGCATCTTTTTGACGATTGTAACTAATTCCCTGATCTAAAGTTAAATTAGTTTAAATTATTTAAATGGATAAAAACAAAATACATACCGTATGAAATGAGAACTTTAATTTCTAATTAAACTTTGAATTCTTAATCCCTAATATCGAGTTTTCTCAGTGTCGATTCGCGGGAACTTGAAGAATAAAGGAATCCCGTCTCGCTCCGCTTTGTGGACAAGTAGTGAAAGTTTTGAAATTGACGGTGTTCCGGAGCGAGTTACAAAGGTCTTGAAGTGCTTTCCAAGTTGAAAACAATAGGTTCGTGCACCCGATCATTGTCACCAGCGGCAATCGCCCGGTGCATTAAACCTTTTAGGTTATACGTACATTTGTTACGTGCCGTTAGATTCAGAGACGCTGGCTCTTAGCAGGTGCTTTAGGTGGTCGAGTTTGAGCCGCTCGGCAGTATAGTACCTTTTAAACGCAGAAACGTTGAAAAGCTCCCGCAATCCTCAAAAAGCTTACAATCTCACCAAGTATTTCAAGCTACGTTGCTAGAGTTGCTGAAAAAAGTCGATTACATCGAAGTGTACCGCGAGCTATTGTTGTCGTTTGCCAATGTATAAAAAAGAATGAAAGCTGGAGAGAAATTATGTTCCCAAACCTTTGTTCGGCCAGGCTAATAAATGGACAACAATACATCACTTCAAAGAAACGAGAAAGAATAATAAACGCGAACCAGGAATAGGGAACCATCCTAATTTCCCTCTAGACCATCTTTTGTAGAACGTTGCCCCTCCTCAATTTCTCAAAGTGCTGAATTAACAGAAATGAGTACCTAGTAATTTTTGTCAACATAGTAATTAATAGACAATAATTATTGAGATTTTTAAAATAAGAGAAAGTCAAATAAATGTTTATAATGCTAATTTAGATAATTCTACTATGATTTCAATTTTGATGGTAGAACCTTTTAGTAAAATTGAAAATCTGTTATCATAAACATCAAAATTATAGATGTTGATCTTATTAATTTGTGTGCAGTTCTATAAACGGTCCCCTCTCCAATTTTAAAAAAACTTGGTATACCTTAATATTTTGATGCGCTGATTACGGAAATGATATTGAAAATTGGCGCAAATTTGATTGTCATTGTAAAAAACAATAACTTTCATAGTTAACGGTTTTTTGCTATTATCTCATAAAATAATTAAAATTTAATGTTACGTACCGACCTCTATAAAAATTTTAAAAACATAGAAATACTTAAGTGACTAGAATTTGAAAATTATTAAAGCCACAATAAAAATGAAAATAAAAATTCATTTAATAGTTAATTTAAAAATCGCTAACTGTAATGATTGAAAATATGGTTAAAAGTTTGAAGAAATACATTGCTAGTTTAATTTTTTCTGCACGGCAATACACATATATATGTGTATGTGTAGGTAGCGTAAGGTTGGATGTCACATCTTATACATGTGTTTATTTAAGCAACAAAAATTGCATAGATAAAAGTAACAATGATCTAAATTCTTGTTTTATTCTATAACTGTATTATTCTTGCAACCGATGCACGATCCATTTTGTTTCGGAAAATTTATCGGGAATCCTTTATCTCATATATGTATATCTAACGAAAGGCAGAGATTAGCTGATTTAAGATAGGTATAAATACCCTATGTTTTTAGAATGGGCAATACTTAAAGGAGAGTCACAGAGGTCTATGTTTTTAGAGTAGATCATATCTAAGTGTAAGTCTAGCTTATGTTTTTAGAATAGGTCATACCTGAAGGGGTCGAGAGATCTACATTTTCAGAATGGACCATATAAAAGGGAAGCCTGAGAAGCTTACGTTTTTAGAATGAATCATGCCAATATATAACAAAAACTTTTTGAATCAGCAGCAGAGACCAAATCATTTTATCATATAGAGTAATTGAATTATTTTTCGAATTTGTAGCCATGTTTCTTAAAATATGAAGGTTGGACACTTATTTATCAAAGTAATCGAAAATGGAATTAAATTCTACAATTCAGGTTCGACTGTTCTGCTGTCGTAAAAGACACCGATAGAAGTTAATAAAATTTTGATATCCCCTGATCCTTTTTCATTTCCTTTTATTTACTCCCTTCAGTTCCATTCTTTCTTTGCTTACTATAATATCCGCTTTCCTCACTCCCGTCGCTTTTCTCTCTCTCTCTCTCTCTCTCTCTCACTTTCTCTTTAATTCCCTTCCGTTTTCCTCTTTGTTTTTACCTACTCCCTCTATCACGTCGATTACTACTAGTACCTCTAAAGCTCCTGGGATTCGTTCGAAAATTCTTCTGTTTATTGAGTCCAACGCAGATACGGACACTGAAGTCAACAAAGGCTTTTTTACAAAGTATGAAGCTTTGAGGATGTCTATTCCATGGAAATGTCTGATTTTCAAAAGACAATTTTATATTGAAGGACGTTCGATTGAATCAGCCAAGCGAAAAATGCCATGACTATACTGATATATTAAATTCATTTTTCCATTTGGTTTAATGCATTTATGCATTATGATGAATAAACTATGCATTACTATACATATAAATGTACAGTACACAATATTATTTGCATATCATTAATGTTAAAATATTATAAATGAAACGAAATGGAAATTAATATTTTTATAACACATGCATGCTTCTCAAAGAATAAATTATTATTATTTTCAAACTAGGTATTATTTATTTAACGTTAACAAAAAGAATTAAAAATTTTAATAATTATATAGTTTTGGTAAAATTTATTGCTTTTCTGGATTTGGGGCCCTTAAGCACAGTGGGACTTCAACCAAGTTGAGATTTGGCTAAAATGATGTCAAAAACGGAAAACACAGCTTAATTAATACTCGCTTAATGGTTAAAAAAACACTTGAATTAAAATTGTAGCTGCTCATATTTCCAAGAAATCAGAAAATAATATATTTTTATTTCGACGGGCTTTAGCTCAATAACGCCAATATTTAGGGAAATGCGGATACCAAAAAAATCAATAGGGGAAAGAGGACCGTTGTCCAAATGATGATTTTTGACATTACAAATCGTTAAAAAAGAATTTTGTACACAAATAGAGAAAGATTAGATAGTATTAAAAATCCCCCAATGTCGCTTCCATCTCTTCCTTTGACGTTAAACCGTCAAGGTCACGGATTTCAGAGTCACCTTCTGGTCCTCCACAGCACCGTCTTGACGGTTCCTAACTCCCTAGCCCCTCTCTAGCCTGCTTCGGCTTCTTAATCTTTGGAGCCTTCGCTTTCTCATCCAAGGTCCCCACTGGCTTGCTTTTCTTTGATTCCAGTTGGGGAGGAGAACGCTCCTCCGCCGCCCGCTTCCGTTGCTCGCATTCCAGGACCAGGCTTCTCATCTCCTTGTCCTGGAAGCGTTCCCTTACTTTCCTCCAATACTGTTGGCCTCCTCCTTATTTTGGAGCCCATTATAAAAATCATAGTGCCGGCAACCAGTCCCTGAATTTCTTCATCATCTAAATTTGAGTTATTCCCATCCATAAGAAATCCACGAACCTTGGAGAAAAAAGATCGATCCACACAGAGCTCCGATATGTAGACAAGGCATTAAATTACTAGGAGGACGCCCGATATCCTAGGACCACAGCTTGCGACACCTTTGAGCGTGTCACTGACGACGACAATGCGTCCTCCGCCCAGGCCCCCGGCATCAGCAGCCGACGCCTACACTTTACAGACGCCAAACTGAAGAGCACGTAGGTTGGGCGACGTCCGCACCATCCTCGGCAGCTTTACGGCGGATTTTTGACCCTGGTGCCATCTATCCATCGGCACGGTGTAAGAACCTTAGATTGGAGGTGTCGTTGGTTAGACCGTGGTAGAGAATTTGGTTGCAATCAAACAGACGCTTAAAACAAAGACAGAATAAACATCTACATGGTGCCACCTGGTAGTTCTTAAATACTATAAATTGATTAGGATTAAATTATCTCTGAGCAAGAGTCTAAATACTGAGGATGGAAAGACCACTTATTCTTTTATAGATTTTCGTATTAATATACATTATTTTTATGAACTACGAAAAATATTTTATGGACAACAGTTAAAACCGAATTAGTATCAATTTTAAATTTGAAGCTTACATCTGACACCAGAGGGAGTCAGCTATCTAGTGCCGTAAATAGGGCGGTGCCGTCGGTGTCTCCGCAGTGGGCGCAGTGTGGGGTTGATCGGGGCTGAAACCCGACAGTTCGAATGAATCAAATGGGCCAGTGCTCGTCGGGATCGCAGCTGAGGGATGTACACCGAGGGCGTTTAGCGGATGAGATTCCCACTTTACGAAAATCTCTCGACGAGTAAGTTTAAGCCAAATTCGCACAGAAAGGGACATCTGATGGTTTTGACATCGATTAAGAATACAAGTTACCGATAAGACGGAAGGATGACTTTCAAGTAAAGGGGGGATGGCACAAAATCTCGGGCACGAGCCCCCGAAAGATCGCCACCATCTTCCTTCCTGGTTGTGCCTTCGTTTTGAGTGGTCGTGAAATTAAATTCACGTATTTTATAATTGTTTTAACCGCCCTGATGGCAGACTTTAAGAAAAGTATTATTTAAAAAGTATATTGTAAAAATAAGTAGTGATTGTCACGACGAGTCTTTGTTTTCTTGGTAAGCGGATCGCTATTATTTTTGTACATGTATTGAAAACTAATTTGAAATCGCCATGTGCTTCTACACGTCGCAGGTCGGAATTTTGTCCAATCAGAATTGTTTAATTTAAAATACTTTTTGTCTTTCAAAAGCGATCTCGAGATGGGCATTTAATATTTGAGTATTAAAGTCACCTCCCTCTGAGGATTTCATATTTTTGTTAATTATTGAAATTATTATTTATGTTATTCCGAGCTCTATTATTAATTTTTTATTATTTTTTAACTGAAAGTCGTGTATTATTTATTATATTTATTATGTTGAGCCCGATTATTGCCTTCCCTCAACAGGGCAGAAAGAGTTCCAGGAAGCATGGCAGATTTTCGAGAAATTTGTTCGTTCGTCGACTTACGCCCCTCTCCGCATCAGATAAGCTAGCTGGTGGTGTTTTTAGACTGGATCAGAATTGTTAATAAATTTGTGGCGGCAATGATTAACTCTTTTTAATATTATTATTTCTTTGCCTGGCGTACTCGAGTAGTACGAGTAAAGTCGTTAATTTTGAAAACTCCAACTCTACTTAATTTTGGAAAACATAGAGAAACGTTGCAAGTCAAAACTATAACCAGGTTCCGTGTTAGAAAAATATTAAAGTATGTTAATGATAATTCAGTAGTCAATTTTATAAATTTATTGCTAATTTTGAATAATTAGTTAAGAAGCAAAAAAATCTCGTTATACTTTAAATCATAAATTTAAGCCTTAAATAAATTTAAAAAATGAAACTTGTTAATGTTTCACAAATATTAATCGAGAAAGCTTTAAATTAGGACCATTTATAGGCAAATTTTATAAGATCTCTAATGGTCTATAAAAAAATTCATTTCGATAATATATGACAAAAATATCAACATTTTAAGACGGTTAAGTTTTTAATCCCATGT
Source organism: Ganaspis brasiliensis (assembly GCA_037103525.1). Classification (NCBI taxonomy): domain Eukaryota; kingdom Metazoa; phylum Arthropoda; class Insecta; order Hymenoptera; family Figitidae; genus Ganaspis; species Ganaspis brasiliensis. The sequence continues at coordinate 1,148,751 of JAZKLR010000311.1, forward strand.
TTCTAAGTGGTCCCACAATATTTGGGCCGGTAGTGTACTAAAAGTTTTTAAATGTTAAAGGGAGGTTTTTGTCACACCCACGATTGCTTTATTTTCCAAATAATATGGAGCAGTTTTAATTTCAAAAAAGGTAGAATAAATTAATTTGTCAATATGCTATTGGTACTTACACAAGAAAATTTTTGATTGGTGCAATAAAGATACTGGTGCAAAAATTAAATCATAAAAGTTCGATGACTGAAAATAAAATATCTCTGAGAAAATAAGTGCGATAGGAAATTGAAATGTAGTCTTTCAGAAATTTAATAAAACCAAAGCAGCTTTATTTTATATGATTGGATCTTCTTTGAAGATGGGGAAGGTGATATAAATGCGTAGTTAATGGGTCGTAACAAGATGACATCGCTCGAAAACTGAATTAAATCAACCGAGATTCGCGCATGTGCCACAGATGATGTTAAACGTGCTGTATATTGAGGGTGGTTTCAGATCCACGTGGAGCCCAACTGCATTCTCTCAGTCGCGAAAGCGAATTCGTGCCGCGTCCTCTTCATCCCGTTTTTCCCGTTAATCTCTACTTTTCGATACTTCAATTAAAAAAAAAAAAAAAAAAAAACAATTAAACTTTGTCAATTATTTAATTTTCTCCTTAAAATTTTGTGAATCTGTGATTTTTTTTTCGAACTAAACTTAGTGTAAATTACAAACCGTATGTTACTTTGGCTGCAGAAAATAAAATTATTTTAAAAAACAAACTACAAACTAGAGTTTACATAAAAGTTTAATTATCGATTTTTAAAAGCTTTAAATAACTCCTTTCTAATAGTTAACAAATTTAAAAATTGTTTAAAAGTTATTTTTGTATTAATTTTACTTACTAAAAAAATAAGGAAAGAAAGTTCTAACAATGAAAAGATCAAGGTGTAAATGTGTCGCGTGTTGACGGTGGAATAAAAATGTTCTCAGTGAAACAGAAAACAATGGTGTAGAAGAGGATTTCCTGCTAACGAGGCACGTGCATATTTCCATGTTATTACATAATCGTTTAATTGTTTATACATATTTATATTTCCAATTGAATTTTAACGAATATCGGAATACTGACATTTTTCTATTCAAATTTTAAAGTTTTTTTCTCAAATCATATAACGGAATATTGTCTGGTGTATCAAATCAAATAAATAATAAGTGCCATTTAAAATAAAGATTCTCTGCAATTATGTTAAAATTAAATTTTTCGTAAACATTTAAAAGTAGTATTTTTTGTAAACATTTTAAACCACAATTTTTTCACATTATAAAATCTAGTTTTTTATCATCTATTTGAGATGAATTTTTTTATGTACAAATATAATATTCTTGTACAGATTTTGTAATTAAAGTTTATGTCAAATTTTTTAAAACTACCTTCTGTGTCTGCATATTTTGGTAAAATCTGTTTTCAAATTTTTTCAATTTCTATCTTTAGCCTGATTTTTAATTCACTAAATTGAATTTTCCATTCTTCAATCTATTATTATTAAGTTCTAAATTCTTGCTTTAAATTGTAAAAAAATATTTTTCGGTATTTTTAAATAAGTTTTGAACTATTTCTAAAAATTATAATAATTATTAAATTAATTTTGATATGATGTTGAGTAAAATAGAATTTCTTTGTGTTATTAAGTTTAAATTATTTACATTATCTCTTATCTTCTTAGCTTTGATTATTAGCGAAAATTCCGTTTTTGACAAAAGCCCGTTTTAATAATCAAAAATTAATAAACAAAAATGAATCAATTACGTCCAATATTTCGTATCCATGGATTTTAATACATTATGGCTTTTGTAATAGAAAATTAAAAAAAGAAATTAAAAAAAATGTAACCCTTTGAGGTACGAATTTTTAAAAAAGAGAAAAAAACATTATTCCTGTCATAAACATTAATTATGACCTAAAGAAGTAAAAAATACCAGAAAAACCAAAATTTTGAACATTTTTACATTTTTATCTCGTAAACTAACACTGATAATTTTCTTCATAATAGGTGTTTAAGATCAAAAATTAACTAGAGATAATAGAAAAAAATTGTCGTTTTTATAAAATAAAGCGTACATGAATTATACAGAAAAAAAGAAAATTAAATTCATACCGCAAAGGGTTAAAAAACCTTTTATTTAAGGATTAAAAAATTTACAAGAACTCTTAAATTCATAATATTTAAAACTTTTCAGTTTTTTATAACAGCTTTATAGTTAATTAAACAGCGTTATGAGCGTTGTAAAAAAGTGTATTCTAACTATTATGGTTTTTCTATCAACTATAATCATTTTTTAACTTGGTCTGTGATTGAACAGCATAGAAGATTTTGTGGCAAAACCACTTTTGTGAATGATTGATGGCATGAACTGCAAGTTGGGCTCACCAAATATCGTAAAATTTGGGGGTGTCATCTTGAGACTAATGGAAAGTAGAGTGATTGACAAGTGGGATGAGATTTCACTGGGGAATCTTGCCACTGGCAACATCACTTGTGATTCTTCCGTTGACAGCAAAATGAAGGGAGATCACATTTGTCAACTCTCTTTCTTATGCTTTTTCGATTTATCATTTTGACTTTGCTATTCACTAGAGAAATCTTAACTTTATTTTAGCAGACTTAAAATCAAGGTCACGGCGCCCTTGGTCCAAAAAATCGAAATTTACCAAACATTAAAGGACTGCAAAAATTATGAATTTTGATATTGGCTTTGTTTTAGAATTTTTTTAATATTTGCGTCATTCAAAATACACCCATGTCGAAATGGACATGGAATCAAAAAACTAAACAGTATTTTAATCTGTAAAGTTGTGGCTATCTCAAGAACTAGAATAATTCCAAAATATTGAAAATTGAAAGTTTTGTGAAAATGATATTTTAAGGGTAAAAAATCCAATAAAATCATTTAAAACACATGTGACTAAAAGGAAAATTAAAGTCAATGTGTCCCTAGATTTAAAGATCCATATATTGAATACTGCCTTTCCTTCGAACAGTCTAACCAAATTTCTCAAGTAGCGCGTGAAAAGATAAAGTGAATATCCGGTTTATGAGAGGATTTGAAATGCTTCAATATTTGCTTGAATAAGCTATTTGTTTTGAACGGACAAAACAATATTATATTTATGTATACTTAGGTCTTAACATTAAATTTCTGAAGATGGTCATCGTGAATGACCGAAACATGTAAAATTTAATAAAAAGTATAACAGATTGAAAGAAAAGAAAATGAGTTTTACATCTAACCTGAAAAAATTCTATAATACACAGTCGAAACAGTTATAAGATAAATCTATAAAACTGAAAAGAAGTAAAAGAATGCCACAGTGGATTGATAAAATATACATCTATAGTTCAGGGGAAGGCTCTTGAGACCAGCTTATATAATTTCAAAAATGTAACTTTCAATAAGTTACTTGACACACCCCTGTTCGAAAATTTTCCATTTGCCCACAATCCTGCATTTTGAGACATTACGAGATTACATTTGGGAAAAGCATTTGAAGGCCTCCAATAGATGAAAAGTCAAGCGATTTCTCTGGCACTCTTTTCGATAATATATTGAACCCTAGTGCACTTTGAGATCTTGGCAATGGCCCTGACGTAACCATATAGTCTGCATAATCACTTATAGAGAACGATATTCATCCAAGAGTACCGTTCGTTGAAACGGAAAGGAAACTCGAACATCAAAGAAATATTAGCTAGAGAAATTTTATTTGGCAGAAAGCTTAGGATCGCGTTACGAGTTTTGCCAGGTAGGCTGTTTGCCTGTTTCCAACAAGCATCGCCAACTTAATGTTGAAGCTATTCTCTATTGCCCGGAGGGTAACATCGAAGCCCCTTTCGTCCCTCTGCCGCAATGTTTTCCTCCAATTTCACCCAAACAAACAGTATGTTATAGATTTGCTAGCGTATACTCGTCAATTTATAACGAGCGAGCTTTTGTACCGGTCAAAATGAACGCTTCGGTTCGTGAACCAAACACTAAACCCTCTAAAGAAAACTGGGTGCTCTTGCCACCCTCAAATGTTGATGCTATTATCGCTCTATTTCCTACTCGCTGTTTGTTGCTACTCATTCAATATTTCCTGTTCTCTGTTTATTTTTCTTTTTTCGGATTCGTGGCACTGTCCTCTGACAGTGTTTCCGAATTTTTGACGATCTAGAAAAACGCGCTTCATACAGAACTTCACAAAGAGAAATTTTTTTTTTTCGCGTTTCGCTCGCTTACGCCACTGGCTTATTGCGATTATCCTTATTTATCTCGGTTCATTTCTGCAGAATCCAATTTGTTTGGATTTATCCTCTTTTGTGTTTGGGATAAAGTTTTCCAATTTACCTGAAGCGATTTTAATTATAAATAGAAAGACAGTTTGAATTTAGAAAGAGTTGTAATTTTAAAGTGGATTAGAATATGGGAAGGATAAACTGATTCCTCTCAAAATTCAAGCATACTTCTCTAAATTTTTCATGGAAATTTCGAAAAATGTAAGGGAAAATTTAGGAAGTTTCTGCCCAATGAAATTAATATTATTATTATTAATCAATACGACGCGACGTTGCGATGCCGAAGTTGAAACAGACAAAACAAATTTATAAACCAACTCACCAATTTTCAGAGATTTAACAAGATGAATTGAACCGCAAGCCTTAATGTCAGAGTTCCTAGGACTTCTTCAGAAAACAATGCTTATGCAAATCACTTTAAAATAACAACTATTTATTAACAACAATTTCAATATTATACATTCATCTTTCCGAATTCATTTAACACTATAAATCAAACACTAATCGACCGGTAGATCCTCTTTTCCGCGATCCTTCCCTTTCCACATTTTCTTCTTCCTTGCTGTGTCTTATTTCTTCAGCCGCTAAGAAACCATACACCCTCTCGGTTGCACCTAAAAGAAAAATTCGGATCCCGTCGCTGACCTTCGTTACTATTTGTAAACTTGACCAGCGCAAGTCTCAACTTATGAATTCAACGAAGAATGATAAAAACACTAGTTTACAAAAAAAAAAAAAATTTTATGTACATTCAATGTCACTATTTTATTCTTATGTACTAAGCTTCTCGTTACTTAAAAATGACATTAAGAAATTTTTCTAAGGATAGGTTTTCGAAATATGAATTTTTAAAATTTTTTTACGTTTTTTTCGGAGGTGACTTCACGTTTTAGGCCGTATCTCGAGTTACAGAAGTCCGATTGAGTTTTTCTAAGTATCAAATTAAAGGTAATCAAATTCCAAACAATCGCTTTTAACATTATTTTTCAATCGGTTAAATATTTTTAGTGATATAGTCCAAAAAAGAATAGAAAATTTGAGTTTTTGGCCCAAAATCTGAAAAACAAATTCATTCTACCGCCATGCAAAAATAGAAAACGTCAAATTATGTCCAGTTTTAAATTTTTTACATATATGACTCACTTTTAGGAAGAAAAAAATGTATGGATGAAAACAATCTATGGGTAATTATTGAAGTTATAAGCCAGGGTACTGAAATTCTCGTTTTACGCCATTTCGGTATTTTACCTCCTTTTATAGTGATTATGTTGATTAATTTAATGAATACAATATCTAATTAGAAAATGGACTTTTTTCACAGATTTCAAATAATTTTCAGTGCTTTACTAATTCAAATTTGACTGAAAAATTTTTTGGAGTTTTTGACAAAAATTTCTGAAGAGGCATAAATTGATTAAAATCTGCTTTTTTGACGTCAATCGGACGTCTGTAATTCGAGATACGGCCTAAAACGTGAAGTCACCTCCGAAAAAAACGAAAAAAATTTTAAAAATTCATATTTCGGAAACCTATGCATAGAAAAATTTCTTAATGTCATTTTTAAGTTTAGAGAACCATAGTACATTAAAAAAATACTGGCATTAAATGTAAATTTTTGCTGTAAACAAGTGTTATTTTTTATATTTCGATATCTAATTTCAAACTTTTTCATCTAATAACGAACAAAATTAAAAAAAAATTGACCCTCTGCGCATCTGATTCAACTTGTCAAAGAAGCAGATTTTAATCAATTTATGCCTCTTCAGAAATTTTTGTCAAAAACTCAAAAAAAATTTTCAGTCAAATATAATTTATTTTTCATATTTCGATATCTAATTTCAAACTTTTTTATCTATTAACAAACAAAATTCAACAAAAATTGAACCTCTGCACATCTGATTCAACTTGTCAAAAAAGCAGATTTTAATCAATTTATGCCTCTTCTGAAATTTTTGTCAAAAACTCCAAAAAATTTTTCAGTCAAATTTGAATTAGTAAAGCACTGAAAATTATGTGAAATCTGTGAAAAAAGTCCATTTTCTAATTAGATATTGTATTCATTAAATTAATCAACATAATCACTATAAAAGGAGGTAAAATACCGAAATGGCGTAAAACGAGAATTTCAGTACCCTGGCTTTTAACTTCAATAATTACCCATAGATTTTTTTCATCCATACATTTTTTTCTTCCTAAAAGTGAGCCATATATGTAAAAAATTTAAAACTGGACATAATTTGACGTTTTCTATTTTTGCATGGCGGTAGAATGAATTTGTTTTTCAGATTTTGGGCCAAAAACTCAAATTTTCTATTCTTTTTTGGACTATATCACTTAAAATATTTAACTGATTGAAAAATAATGTTAAAAGCGATTGTTTGGAATTTGATTACCTTTAATTTGACACTTAGAAAAACTCAATTGGACTTCTGTAACTCGAGATACGGCCTAAAACGTGAAGTCACCTCCGAAAAAAACGTAAAAAAATTTTAAAAATTCATATTTCGAAAACCTATCCTTAGAAAAATGTCTTAATGTCATTTTTAAGTTTAGAGAACCATAGTACATAAAAAAAAAATAGCGGCATTAAATGTACATTTTGGCTGTAAACTAGTGTAATGAGACCGCTGATCTAGAGAAAGACGAGGGATACGGATCGACCAGTAAATCAATACTAGGTACCCAGGCTCGTATCTCATAATTCAACTACGGGCGCTTTCATTAAATTACTTCAAAATTAAATAAATTAAAGATCTCTAGGAAAAGACAAAATAAAATATAAGTGTTATATTTGTGGAGGTAAGTAAGGGAAATTGTAATTTGCTCGCCATGAGGAGAAGTCTTACCTGTGCGATTCCAAGTGAAATTTAAGTTATTTTCCGGCAGGTTAACCAAAAGCAATGAAACTTTAGAATTTTATTATATTCAGTATTACTAATGTTTTACATAAATTTTTAGGTCAAAATATTAATTAGTTTACGAGAATTTAAATTTACAAAAAAAATTTGAAATAGCAATATCTTCCGTTCTATCAGTCGTATCAAGTTTTTCTTTTTTTAAAATGTTCAGAACAATATAAAGAATAATTCTATTTCAGGACAATTTTTTATAATTTTAAAATTAAAAATGTTATTAAATAAAAATTATATCATTTTTAACCGACGTCTGAAAATTCAATAACCCAAACGCTGAAACGAAGTTCTTTTGAAGATTCCAAAAGAAACGAACTTTACAGTTAGATCCTTAATATTTAATTTTAATAAATTATAAATGTAAACATTGGAAGTTGAAACTAGTAAACATTGCTAATACGTTGCGCGCGCATATCCGGCTGAGAAGTGCAAAGCCCATGTTACCAAACACAATATTTACGACTTTCTCATGTGTGTGTTATGCCACCGAATGTCCAGTAGCTTAAAATCATACTAGAAAAGAATTTTTGACAAAAATAGTTCAAAATAGTTTTTAATTTTACAAAGGGGTACAAAATTTCTTTGCTTAGGCACTAATTATACTGAATTCACGTCGTGTAACATGGGCTTTGCACTTCTCAGCCAGAGATGCGCGCGCAACGTATTAGCAATGTTTACTAGTTTCAAATTCCAATGTTTACATTTATAATTTATTAAAATTAAATATTAAGGAGCTAACTGTAAAGTTCGTTTCTTTTGGAATCTTCAAAAGAACTTCGTTTCAGCGTTTGGGTTATTGAATTTTCAGACGTCGGTTAAAAATGATATAATTTTTATTTAATAACATTTTAAATTTTGAAATTATAAAAAATTGTCCTGAAATAAAATTATTCTTTATATTTTTCTGAACATTTTAAAAAAAAGAAAAACTTGATACGACTGATAGAACGGAAGATATTGCTATTTCAAAATTTTTTTGTAAATTTCAATTCTCGTAAACTAATTAATATTTTGACCTAAAAATTTATGTAAAACATTAGTAATACTGAATATAATAAAATTCTAAAGTTTCATTGCTTTTGGTTAACCTGCCGGAAAATAACTTAAATTTCACTTGGAATCGCACACCTGCGGACTCTTCTACCTCCACTCAAGGAAGCTTTCTCGATAAACTTTAAACATTTTTAATAGGTAGTTTATTTAACAACACGTTCTACTTTTTATGACACTCCAACCCCCAGGTATTTGTTAATAATATTTTTATGTTACCCCAAACCCCCTTAAGTAGGCGTGAGTAGAGGGGGTTGGGGTACCATAAAAAGTAGAAAATAATTTTTGGAAGAAAAACCGGGGGTATCTACTTACCGGGAAAACCGGGAATTTGCCGGGATTTTAGTTCGACCGGGAAAAACCCGGGAAATTGCCGGGGAAAAAAATTATATCCGGGAATTTCTAAAAATTGCAGCTAATTCGTCTTCATAATTTTTCAAATTCGCTTGAAACTTATTACTAGTTTTCGAAGTCTCTGATTGTAAAAACGATTTCAGATTTACCAATTTTTCGAAATTCAAAATGGCGGATCCCATATGGCAGACATATTTTGCAAAATTGCTCAAATTCACTTCAAACTTGTTACTCGGTGGTAATTTATGTTCCTAGTTACTAATATGAAGTTAGATTTTTAAAATAGGAAAAGTGTAACACGTTTCAAGCGAATTTGAGCATTTTCAGTGCTGCCAGTGACTTACTTTTCTCATTTTTTTTTAATTTTTTTACAATTACTCACTATTACTCACTTAAAAAAAAACCACTATTCTCACTTTCTTAGTAAAATAATAATTATCTATTATTATCACATACAATTATGTTCTTCAAATTTCAATAAATTTTGACATTGTTTAATTAGTTTCCTCTAATTTTATTACTTTTTCAATTTTTTAATTAATGTCTACAAATTCTTAATTTTTAAACCAGTATTGTCAATTACTTTCGTCGTCTTTCAATTTTTCCATAAAAATTTAAATTATTTTTATCATTTTTTAATTATTTTCTGCATATTTCTATTAGTTTCAACATTTAAAAATTATTTTTATCAAATTTCAATAACTATTTTCAAATTTTTTTTTGAATTTTACATTCTTCTAATTATTTACACCACTTATCAATCATTCATGTCATTATTCAATTATTTATCTCAAATTTTTATCATTTTTGTTTTTTTTCATGTATTATCTTCAAATTTAAATTTTTTGTAATTTCTCAATTTATTTTCTTCAAATTTTAATTATTTTCTCATTTCTCGACTATTTTTTCCTATTTTCAATTATTTTTGTCATTTTTTAATTGTTTTTTAAAAATTTTCAATTAATTTAGTAATTTCTCAATTATTGTCACTATTTTCGACGTTGTTTTATTACTCTCTTCAAATTTTGTATTTATTTTCTTATATGGGCTATTCTATTCCAAAACATTCCACTAGCAAAAGACTATCGCGAGAAAACGGTTTTTATTATAATTTATTATAATTTGATTAAAACTAAATTAAAAATAAAATTTAATAGGCGAATTTGAAAGAGAATTTATCAAAAGGATAGTAAACTTTTTTTTAAAAATTTCAATTTCATGTAAAATTTTAGGTTTACAAATTTCAAACATTAATATCTCAAATCACCCCCTCTTGGAATTCGATGTAACTTATACTAAAATAATATTCAAAATTTCTATTTTTTACTATGTAAAGACCATAATGGACTTTTCATGGAGTTTGTAGAAATAAATTTTAATAAAAAATCATTTTATTTTATTTGACATATCTTCTATTATATTAATGCGATACCGAGAAAACTTCGTTCATCGTCGTACACACTTCAAAGTTCACCTACTTTTTCCAATAGGCAACTTACAATAATGTTCATTTTACCATGTTATTATAGTTTGTAACAATGCGCACTGGCACTATTCGTGTCAAGCATGTTAAACTGAACATTTTTTCATGCACAACATATTGTTACACATGCGCAGTTGTGCACCACAGCTTTGTAAACGTGCGCACTACAAAACAAACATTTCACATGCGCAGTTGTTTTGTATTGCTGTTACACATGCGCAATGATGCACAGTGATAGTCACACATGTGCTCTAATTAAATTCAAAAATTACGCAGCCGCAGTGCTGTACTTTACCAGATAAGTACATTTTCAGTACATATAGTATACTTTTTTTAATAAGTGCGCAGTAGAAATCCGTTTTATTATTGCGCATGCGTAACACTGTAGCATTGTAAGTGCACTTCCGCGAAAGTACTATTATGTAAAATATCGGTTAAAAATGGTTTTTTCCATTATTATTGTAATTAATAACCAATAATAGCAAAGAATATTCAAATTCAATTTTAATATTGAAATTTAAGAAATTTAATAGAAAAAATTATATTATTGAATATTAAAACTAATAAAAATTTAATTATTATTTAATTCTATTTAATTTAATTAATTTTATTCTTTTTTTCTTTAAAATATTTATAAAATGTAACAAATTTTGATCTGAAAGTTTTCAATTTTTCATACTTTAAAAAACCATTTTCTAGGGGTACTGGGGGGGGGGGGGTTATAATTATTTAACATACTGTCAGAAAATCTTCCATATAATCAGGGACTGACACGAAAACCGAATTCTGTTTCTCTTTTGAATTGTTGTGACGAAACAAAAATGTACAAACAATATTGTTTTGTATTGCACCTGAAACAAAAATGCTCTGAATTACGTTTTCGTCTCATGCCCGAAACGAAAATCAACTCCGAATTTCGTTTCAGTCTCATGCCCGAAACGAAAAGATTCTGAATTTCGTTTTTGTCTCCTGCAAGAAAAGAATTGTGTTTAAAATTGTTTTTGTGAAATTTAGAGCCTTTTTTATGAGAAACGAAAACGGAATTCGGAGCGATTTTCGTTTCGGGTATGAAACGAAAACAAAATTCGAAGCCTTTTCGTTTCGGGCATGAGACGAAAACATAATTCAGAGCCTTTTCGTTTCAGGTTCAACACAAAACAAAATTAAATTGGTATTTTGTTTCAGTTTTTCAAAACCGAAACAAAACAAAAATAAAATATATTTTGTTTCGGTTTTCGTGTCAGTCCCTGCATATAATTAGTGTTTAAAAAAGTTTTGTAAAAATTTACTTATTTATTGAGGATAAAGAGTTTTAAAGTTCTCTCAATATTCATAAAATTGTACGTGGTAATCTTCTATTATATTAATGCGATTCCGAGAAAACTTCGTTCATCGTCGTACACACTTCAAAGTTCACCTACTTTTTCCAATAGGCAACTTACAATAATGTTCATTTTACCATGTTATTATAGTTTGTAACAATGCGCACTGACACTATTCGTGTCAAGCATGTTAAACTGAACATTTTTTCATGCACAACATATTGTTGCACATGCGCAGTTGCTTTGTATTGCTGTTACACATGCGCAATGATGCACAGTGATAGTCACACATGTGCTCTAATTAAATTCAAAAATTACGCATGCGCAGTGATTTTTTTTTTTTTAAGTCCAACGAAAATTAAAATTTCGTTTTTTTTCCATGTGCTAAATGCTTTTTGTGCAATTTACTCTTTCAAATTATATGTTTTACGCAATATATTGAACTTTTTTGTTTACACGTTTTTCTATATTTTGTTATTTTAGAATATTTAAAATGTCATTTATACTCCATATTTTTACAACTGCGCATGTCTTTTGTTCATAGAAAACTACTGCGCATGCGTAACTGCCATAGGAACCTATTGCGCATTAGTATATACTTTACGCAATGTATATAACTTTTTTGTTAACTTGTTTCTCCATTTGCTTTGACAATTAAATTTTTTTACAGTTATTTTTCTTTGTTATTGTAACAACTGCTTATGTGTATTGTCTATGTGAAAGTACTGCGCATGCGTAACTGCCTTTTGGAGCGTTTGCGCATGTATAGGTGATCAACAATGTGTCTATTAAAGTAAAAAGTTTTTCTAATAATTTCTATTGCAATAATAAATATTTTTACATACAAGATTATGAAATTAGTTAAAATATTTTTAAGTATTCCTGTTTGTGAGAAACTTGATTAAATTTGTTTTATATAGTTTAAAATATTTAACATTATTTTAATTAATTTATATTAATTAATATTTAGTATTATTATCATTATTACTGGCAATTTTTTTTAAAACAATATCTTTGAGAATACTAGATGTTATTTTTAAAATAAAAAAATTAAAATTTTAAAAATTAATTTTATATTTCTAATAAAAATTTATTATTAATTATAAAAAATTTTAAAAATATATATTATTATTACATAATATATATTATAATTTACTACATTTTAAATTATTCAATTATCATATTCTTCTAAAAATAGGCCGCAAGGACTTAAGGTGAAATAGAATGTATTGACCTAAAAAAAATTATACATAAATAATAATTAGTTAATAGAAATAAAAAAAAAGAAAAAGTGTACTAAACATATTTAGAGATTTATATATATTTTTAAGAATACACAAAGTAAAGAAATATATAAAATAAATAAAAAAACGAGCGAGCGTTAGCGAGCGAGGGTTTGTTACGCTAGTCAATATTAATAGAAAAAGAAAAACAAACGAATTCTACCATGAGAATGGTTATACTCCGCGACTTCAAATTAATGTCAGATTAAATAAATTGGTTTTTTAATGAATTTTTTTTCAAAATCCCGTGAAACGTCCATTATCCCAAGTAGAAACGAAACATAGAATCCATCTATGGCCCATGTATGGAAGCCATGTTCCATGTATGGGCCATACATGGAAGCCATCGATGGGCCATCCGAGTTTTGTAACATTGCGCCGCACTTTTGCCCAACATTCCAATTTTATACAGATACTCATCCTGGTAGTTTCTTACGTTGTTCTAACGTTTATAATCCATCCTGCGTTGTCCAGGAACTAAGAAAAACATCTTTTACCAAAATATAGAAAATTATGATCAGGGTGTCTGCACCAGGTACTAAATAAATACCTTCTTCTGGTATTTCTTGTTCAAAATCAAAGAGAAGACAACATGTAAGGGGTACAAGATGACGCCGTCATCCTGATAAATATTTCCAATGATCCAGGTGTGAAATTAACATCTTCTCCTAGAATTTTTTAAAGAAATTAGAATTTTATGTCTTGTCTAATGTATTTAAATGGATGTCGTCATCCTGATTCATTATCTTACTGCTCTAGGTGTCAAGTCAACATCTTCAAGGAAATTTTAGGGAAACTAAAATTTTACATCCTTACTTGTATTTTCAAATGGATGTTGTTATCCTAACACACAATTTTATTAATCTAGGTCATAAAAAAATAAGTTCTCCTGGAAATTTTTGCTGAAAAATAAAAAATATAAAGCATCCATTGTGTGCAAAAGGTTGACGCCGTCCTTACAAATGAATTTAGTGATCTAGGTGTCAAATTAGTATTTTCTCCGAGAAATGTTTTTGGAAACATAAAGTTCATATCTCTTCTGAAGTATTTGTACAGAAGACATCATCCTGGCACTAAAAGTTCAATATTCTAGGTAAAGATTGTTATGAGTGTCCGTTTTTGCTTCTTGGTGCATAGGATTTAAATATTTTATTTTCGCTTAAGGTAAATAAAAGGATTTTAAATATTTTGCTTGTGTTATCCTTAAAAGAAATAGTTAAAAATAACGTGAAGAAAGTAAAATTAATATAACCATAATGATAGAGATTATTGTAAACATCGAGTTGTCAAATAGGTTAAAGGGTTATGTTAATTTATATTTCTTGTTTTCTAGTTTATACAACAAAATTTGATAAAAATATAGTTAAAATACTATTATTTATTTTATTTGGCATTAAATTTATTAAAATTATTTCAGATATATACGTCAAAAAGGATAAAATAAAATTGGAAAAATAATTTCTTCCAGGATTTCTGTAAAATATTAACATTTATAAATGATCAACTATTTTAAAAAGGTAATTTTCACAGTTTATTCTGAAGATCTAAATATGAAATAAATAAGTTCTGCATGAGAATATAAAAAATATTATCGGTATAATGCTGTAACTACAAAATAGGAATGTTCTTCTAAGAAAAGGTATGAATGTTATGTTAACAGGCGCAGATATCTTAAATCAATTTATTGAAATTGATGTAGAACAAAATAAGTAATAGTATTTTAACCGTATTTTTATCAAAATTTGTTGCACATGCTAGAAAAGGGAAAATATAAATTAACTTAACCCTTTAACCTATTTGACAACTCAATGTTTACAAATCTCTATCTTTAGGGTTATATTAATTTTACTTTCTTGATATAATTTTAAATTGTAAATTTCAAGGATAACACCAGCAAAATGTTTAATTGCTTTTATTTATCTTAAACAAAAATAAAAATATTTAAATCCTGTGCACCAAGAAGCAAAAACGGACACTCATAACAACCTTTACCTAGATTATTGAACTTTTAGTGCTAGGATGATGTCTTCTGTACAAATACTTTAGAAGAGATATGAACTTTATGTTTCCAAAAACATTTCTCGGAGAAAATACTAATTTGACACCTAGATCACTAAATTCATTTGTAAGGACGGCGTCAACCTTTTGCACACAATGGATGCTTTATATTTTTTATTTTTCAGCAAAAATTTCCAGGAGAACTTATTTTTTTATGACCTAGATTAATAAAATTGTGTGTTAGGATAACAACATCCATTTGAAAATACAAGTAAGGATGTAAAATTTTAGTTTCCCTAAAATTTCCTTGAAGAAGATGTTGACTTAACACCTAGAGCAGTAAGATAATGAATCAGGATGACGACATCCATTTAAATACATTAGACAAGATATAAAATTCTAATTTCTTTAAAAAATTCTAGGAGAAGATGTTAATTTCACACCTGGATCATTGGAAATATTTATCAGGATGACGGCGTCATCTTGTACCCCATAAATGTTGTCTTCTCTTTGATTTTGAACAAGAACTACCAGAAGAAGGTGTTAATTTAGTACCTGGTGCAGACACCCTGATCATAATTTTCTATATTTTGGTAAAAGATGTTTTTCTTAATTCCTGGACAACGCAGGATGGATTATAAACGTTAGAACAACGTAAGAAACTACCAGGATGAGTATCTCCATAAAATTGGAATGTCGGGCAAAAGTGCGGAGCAATGTTACAAAACTCGGATGGCCCATCGATGGCTTCCATGTATGGGCCCTGTTTGTAAGTATGGCAAAACTGTGGCGATATCTACCTGGGTATGGTCTTTACATAGTAAAAAATAGAAATTTTAAACATTATTTTAGTATAAGTTACATTGAAATTCAAGAGGGGGTGTTTTGAGATATTAATATTTGAAATTTTTAAACCTAAAATTTTACATGAAATTGAAATTTTTTTAAAAAAAGTTTAGCATCATTTTAAAGCTTGATAAATTCTTTTTCAAATTCGCCTATTACATTTTATTTTTAATTTAGTTTTAATCAAATTAAACCGATTTAAAAAACACTTTTCACGCGATAGTCTTTTGCTAGTGGAACGGTTTGAAATAGAATAGCCCATAACTTTAAATTATTGTCATGAATTTTTTAATTTCTTACTTCAGTTTTCATTTATTTTTGTCAATTCTCAATTTCTTTTCAAATTTTAATTATTTTTATCATTTTTCAAGTCTTTTCTTCAAACTTTTTATTTTTTACCTAATTTTTATTAATTTTGTCACTTTTCAATTATTTGTCTTAAATTTTTATTATGTTTGTTATTTTTTACATATTACCTTCAAATTTAAAATTTTTGTGATTTCTCAATTATTTTCTTTAAATGTCTGTTCTTTTTGTTATTTCTTGATTATTTTTTCCTATTATAATTATTCTTCTCATTATTTAAATGCTTTTAAAATTTTCAAATAATTTAGTCATTTCTCAAGTATTATCAATATTTTCGACATTTTTTTATTACTTTCTCCGCAAATTTAACTTATTTTCTTATATCTTTAAATTATTGTCCTGGATTCTTTATTTCTTACTTTCATTTACATTAAATTTTTCATTTTTCAATTATTTTTGTCATTTGTCAATTGCTTTTTATTTTTAATTTTAATTATTTTTATCATTTTTCAAGTATTTTCTTCAAATTTTTTGGGATTTTGCAATTATTTTGCCATTATTTAATTATTTTCTTTAAACATCAGTTTTTAATTTCTCATTTTTATTTTGTTTCTCCATTTTTCAATTAATTATGTCATTTTTTGCGTCTTTTTTCAAATCATAAATTTTTTACATAATTTTAAGTTAGTTTTATCATCTTTAGTTTTTTTTAAGGTTCTATTATTTTTGTCATTTCTTGACTATTTGTTCGATTTTTTGATTCTTTTTGTAATTTTCAATTAGTTTTGTCATTTCTCAATTTTTTTTTTAATTTTAATTATTTTTATCATTTTTCAAGTATTTTTTTTTAAATTTTTATCAGTTTTATGAGTTTTCAATTATTTAATTATTTTCTTTCATGGTCAATTTTTTCTCCAATTTTTTAATTATGTATTGACATCAAATTTTTATTTTGTTTTACATTTTTCAATTATTTTTGTCATTTTCCAAGTCTTTTCTTCAAATTTTTAATTATTTACTTAATTTTTAATTAGTTTTGTCATCTTTAATTTTGTTTCTTTAAATTTCTATTATTTTTGCCATTTTGGAATTATTTTCTTCAAAGATCAATTTTACCTTAAAAACTTATATAACACGCACTTAATTTTTTCACTATTTTAATTTTATAGCTATTAATCATACATAAAAGAAATCCGGGAAAAATGTAATTTCAGATCCGGGAAAACTGGGAATTTGAAAATCATGTTTCGGTAGACACCCTATTTAAAAAGAATTGGTTGTGAAACGTCGAGCTGTGCACACGTATACATAACAATTCAGATGATCCATTGACGAGCTGCACTGATCATGGCAAAACAATTTTTTTTATCCTTCGCAAATTTGATGTATCCCACATATTTCTCAATACATAGTTTTAAAAAATTTACAATATTTTCTTAAAATGCGTATCCTTTATGTAGAGAAACAATTGTTATTAATTATTTTATTGTGTGACCAAACAAATTTTAAATAAGATCTTTTTTGGACATCTCAACTAGGTTTGCCCCCTTATTCTCATAAAATACAATTAAAAAATTAAAAACAATTGCCTTGAGAAATCTCTTAATTTATTAGAAGTCCCTTGCGGAAAAACACAATAATGGGGAAATGTTGGTGTCAAAAATCAAGACTCTAATTCCCGAGGGTGTGAAGTAATCGCCTGAGGGTAAGCAATCGGGAAAAACCCAGGACAAGCTCTTGTCTCGATGTATTCCCACACCATACCAGTGCAAGTTTGAATTTGTGTGTCCGGAAAGTCACGGATTCTCTCAAGACCCTTGAGTCGAAGCTGTTCCGGACTTGGCGTTAATCAAGTACGGCACTTTTTACGATCTAATGCCAGCTTTGGAAAACAAGATCAAGGGAATGAGGAAAGAGGGAAACTTGCGAAAAAGAGAGCAAAAAATGAGAGAGGAAGAGAATAAGAGGAAAATGTAGAATCAAGACGATAAGGTGAACCAAGCAAAGGATGATTGAACGAACGATCGACGAGAGTGGAGCAACTCCTGCAGATATGGGCTGGGACGAAAGAAAAGGGAAGGAGATATCCTTCCGCTGTCCAGCCCAGATTAGATTGCCTACTCTCGAGTCGATAGGTACTCGTATGAGATCACTCCAAATAAATATCTTGACCATCCTACATCTCCTTAATTTCATCGTATCTACTATCCTGCATTTTATGTACTCTTTTATATTCCAAGTTCTATATATTTAAATTAAATCTTGGAAATTGAATTAGAAAATCATCTAAACGTAATTTTTAATCATGAAAATTTCAATATATCACAATTTTCATTGATTTTTTTTTCAATTTATAGAAAAGTATGACCGATTGAACTTCTAATAAAGAAAACCTCCATTTGTTAAAATCCTAGTAAATTTAATTGGGCTCACCAAGTCAGTGATATAGATCGACGCCCCCCGTTGATAAAGTGTTTATTAAAAAGCCAGGTTAATAAAATGTTAATTTGAAAAACAGTGGAATGTCACTTTTATAATTATTTTTTTTGGATATGATTTCTATTAAACTGTTTGTTTAATCAAATGTCTTTTGAAGTTTTGTCATAAAATGTTAATTGGACCGAACGATGAATACATTTGTTTATTAATTCAAATATGCAATAACATTCTGTATAACATTCTTTATAACCTTGCTTTAACATTATTCTACTGTTTTTCAAATTAACATTTTATTACACTGGCTTTTTAATAAACACTTTATCAACGGGGGGCGTCGAGATGTTTGTAGGAATTAATTTGTTTAATGTTTTTCAAATTTTGTTTTCGTGTCCATAGAAATCAACTGCACATTGAAAAATTATGACGTCTTTTGTTCAGGCAAAATTTGTCCGGAAACTTATTTTTAAAATAACATATGTTTTGACACCGAACTTTGTAAAATACCTTACAATATCATTAGAAACGTCTTTCTGACTATTGTTTTTCGAAAATCAGCAAACTTTTCGAAAGATTAATTTTTAGGCATTCAAACAAAATTAAGTTAAATAAACCTCTTTAATGATATTTTAACATTTTAAGTAATTATACGGTGTCAAACTTTCTCTTAAACTATATAATCAAACCAATTTTTAAACAATTTAAATTCCAAATGATTCGAACTGTTATTATCAATTCAAAATTATAATGTATTTTAACTTTTATTTGACAATTTTTTTTTTTCAAGTAAATATCCTGTTTATCTTCCCGTTAAAATTAAAACATATTGAAAAAATGGTGAGTAGATATTTTTCCCTAAATTCTCAATTCTGTGAATATTTTGTTCAATAGAACAAATATTTTTCTTTACTATTTGTTATACTCCAGTGGATTTTAAAAGTTTAGCAGAGGGTGAAATTTTGCATGTAAAGTTGTTCGCCAAATAACGAAAGAGGAGAAAAATTTATTGGTCCTGGTTTTCATGTAACAGAAAACAAATTTGCCTGTCAAGGAGTTAAGAGAACATCATGTAATTCAGATGCGGAACGATTCCTCTCGCTGATAGATAGACGTAATGAAATGGAATCGAATAATGGATGATAAACCGTGATTGCGTCGAGAAGCTATTCCGTAATTGATCGATGACCCCTTACTAAGGGCGTAAAGTGTATTGGCACATGATTCGAAGCGTGCCACAGAATTCAAGATGTCTAATGGGATGTACTTGCTATACTTTTCCAGGGTGTGTCCTCAACGTCTTACTAGGCTCAGTTCTGACAACCCTTGATTTATTATCATACCTCCAACAAGAAGTGGATCACTTTAGCAATTCATTTTCCAAACCCAACTTTTTACTAAAATCATTCTCATATTCCCTTCTCATAGATGCGACCAATAAACGTTAATATTGCATTTTTATAAAGAATTAATTTGTATTGTAATAAAAATAATAATATATATATATATTGATTACAAATAATTTCTTAGATCATTCTATAAAAAATAGAAAGCAAAATAGGAGAATGAAGGAAAATAACATAATATAAACGAACAAACAGATTTTCGACCAAAAATAATTGGAAGATCAATCTAATAAGAATCAAATTAATTATAACAGGGAAAATCAATTATATTAGTAATTCTAGATGACAAATTAAATTTTTGAGGTTAAGAAAATTTGGTATCTTAATAACACATCAAATTCAAACCAGTTTTGTCGATTTTTAAATAGGATAAATATATTAAGCATATATATTAAATAGGATTTTAATATATATTAAATTTTAATAATTGAATTAAAGGCTTGGTTGAAAACGGAAATTTATATCAGTACTAGCGCCTCAGACGGCCGCCAGCGGCCGTCATCGTTGATTTGAATGCAATATCCTATTTCTATTTTTGTTAATTTAAAATCTGATTGGATAAATGCTTAAATGAATAAATTTTTTATATTATTATTATTATGATGACAGGCAAATTTATATATTGTCCATTGTCATCAAGTGTTAATAACACTATAGACCTTTTCATTTTAGTTCTTGTCTTTCTCCAGCTTATGCAATGGTACATGCATTAGAAGAAGACAGAAAAGTTAAATGAAAAGGTCTATGAAGGTTAAAGTCAGTTTTGAAGGATTAGCGAATCAGGGGAAAAGAGTAAACCAATCAGAAAATGGTTTTCAATGTGCAACTATCTGATTCGTCTATGCTATTTCACTGATCCTCTAATCTGCCTGTGCATCTGACATCACCTTAAAAAGTTTACCTCTGTAAAGTTAGCACTAAACCATAAAAATTACAATCTTTTTTTTTTTTTTTTTTTTTTTTTGAATCATTTGAAAATTATTTTGAAATAATTGGAAACTAAATTGTTTGATTGATTGGAAATCCAAACTTAAAAAAGTATAGAAATTTTAAAAAAGTACAGTACCAACTTCGCATCATGGAAATCAAACGATTTCCAAATCGTTTGGAAATGATTGGAAACTACATTTTATTATTTGGAAATTGTTTATTTAAAAGATATTGCAATTTCTAAAAACATTTATTAGTTGCACACAAGATTCTGGTCGCGTAGTCTTGGGGCGAAAATTCAAAGTATACTTTTTTAAGTAATGACGGAAAATATGGTTAAGCGCATTTATTTCGAATACAGCGTTCAATTGCTTATAGTATTAATAAAAATTAGTGCTTAATTATTTTACATTTTAAGGCGAAGTGGGTTGAAACTGTTAGGTAATAGAATATTAATCAAAATTAGTGCATTGTTTCATTCTACGAAGTACCGGGAGGTTATCTTAGATTTTGAGAAGTATAAATATATTACAGGGTGGTCGCAGGTCAGGGAAAAGTCCTGAAAAAATCAGGGATTTTCTAAAAACATCTTGAAAAGTCAGGGAATTTTTTCTTGAAGGAATCATAATTAAAAGGTCAAGATTTTATTACTATTTAAATTCCTGATTGGTTCTAATAAACAAACAGGGTATGGTCACTTGACCGGGAAGCCGGAAAAAACCGGAAAATCACCGGGAAATTTGTTATTAAACCGGGAATTTCCTTGTGGGTATAAAAGTTATTAGAAATTTTATCGAAAATCAATTTTTTTTCATATTTTACAAATCTATAATAATGATAATCCTCACGTTCTGTCATTCCTTTCATTCATTTTTGTCTATTTACATCTGAAGTTTTGAACTAAGATATTTTTTGTTTTAAATCAGATATTTTTTAAAAAATGCTTTTTAAATTGATTAAGGGGGGGGGGGGGGTATGGTTATAGCCCAAAGCACAATGAATACGGTTACGGGAGCAGGGCATGAGATAAAAAAGGACACAGACTGTTTCTGTCCTTTTCTGTCTCATGCTTTGGTCCCGTACCCGTATTCAATTTGCTTATAGGGCTTAATACGGTAAAGAAGGCATGTTTTTATGAATTGTTTCTGGCGATGCAGAGTGTATCAGTTTATTAAATCAATTTCCATACAATAAAGCAACATTCGAACAATTTTTGGGTAAATTCTCATTCAAAAGTATTTAAAATTGAGCGAGTGAATGTAAATTTCCTGATGCGCTTCGAAAAAAAGTTGTCTTGCGGTGCGCAGCGTAACTCGCAACAGAATCATCAGAAACAAAAAAATCGAAATGCATTTGTTAAAGGAGATGTTCTTCCAGGTAACATCGAGGGGATTTTTGTTTTTTTTTAAGTTTTGAATTTTTGGTAGCACTTTGAAGTCAAAAAACCGATTTTCGACCAAAAAACCGACATATTCGTTATTGTAAAATGAACAATTATTTAAAAAAACAAAAAAACCTCGAAATTACCTGGGGAATTATGCGAAGAAGTATTGTGGAAAATTTAAAAACGATTGGTTCAGTAGATTTTTAGTTATGTTGCGCACCGACTTAAAAAATGGCACTTTTCAGTAGAGAGCTTTAAAGTTTTACACACTAAGAAATTCAAAATAAAATTCAATAATTCTGTAAAGCTCACTCAGAGTCGTCAATGCCAGATCCATAGGGTAAAGTTCTTTCGTCCAGATACATTACAATTTAAAATACTAAAAAACAACGAACGCGAACGAAAGGAAATTTAAACTTTTGTCGACTTTTGCTTCTGCTCAGCACGGGCGCGGCATAGAAACGGTTCCGAGGAACGGTCACTCAAATACTCGTAACTTCTACAATTTTGCTCCGATCAACTTAAAATTTTGACACAATATTCTTAAAATATTGTGCATTCACTTAAAAAATAAAAAAAAAATTTCCAAAAAAAATTAAATACCATACCCCCCACCCTGATAATTAAAAATTTTAAATATCAGATCAAATAATTTTAATTTCATTAATAAATAAATCTATATTTTCTTTATAATTTTAAAGAGTTTTTGACAGGGATTATTCTCTTTAAATTTTATAATTATTCTTTAATTTTTTAAAAGTAATTCGTTCTGTTGTCGATTATTTTTGCCAGTTTTCGAATTTTTCTTTCGATTGTCAATTATTTTCCTCATTTATTAATTATTCTCTTTAATGTTTAATTATTTTAATCATTTTGTAATTTTTTTTTCAATTATCGACAATTTTTTTAAAATTTCAATTTTCTCATTCATCAATTATTTTCTTGAAATTTCGATACAATTCTACCATTTCCAATTGACAATTTATTATTCTCCTTCAATTTTATGATTATTTATTAATTAAAATTTTGTTTTTTCGAATGCTGATTATTCTCACCATTTTTTGATTTTTTTTCCATTTGATAATTTTTTTTTTTTCATAGTAATTATTTTCGTCATATTGTAATTTTTCTTTTGATTATCAAATATTTTCTTGAATTTTCAATTATTTGTTTCACTCATAAAAATTGTTTTAAATTTCCAATTCAATTATTCAATTGTAGAACTATTCTCTTCAATTCTCAGTTATTTTTTTACAAATTTAAATTTCACTTTTCAATTTTAAATTATTTGCTTTAATATTAAAAAAAATATCGCATTGTTTCTATTATTTTTTTCGATTATCATTAAGTTTCTTTAATTTTAATGTAATTGTTCAATTATTTTCTTTAATTTTTATTATGTTTTGATTTTTAATCCAGTTGTAAAAGGGGCAGTTATTTCTAACGATTATTCCTATAATAATAGTAATAATTATAATAATAAAATATTCTTAATTTTTCAATTTGCAATTATTTTCTTTAAATTAAATGTTTCTAGTTCAGTTTTTTCAATTATTTCCTTCAATTATTAATTATTTACCGCAATATAAATTACATTTACATTTATTTAAAGTTTTTAGGTTTTTAATCCTTCGCTACACATTTATTTCTTTTTACTTCCTACTCATAAAAGAAACTTTAAGATCTTAAAGATTTTCGGTTGTTCAAAAATAGTCTAAATCGATTTATATTTATTCAAAAATTCTAAATTTTCATTTTTAAGAAAAAGTCCGGATGCAGTGTGTGGTCACTTTTTGTCGCTGGGATATCTCGAAAACATCTAAACTGATTTTAAGAAAATTTAGATTACGAATTAAGCTCATAAATATCGAAATTTGGACACAGGGATTTTTGAAAAAACCTAATCAAATTTTTTGAGCATCTTTTTTCACCAGAAAATATAGTTTTTTGCCAAAAATTTTTTTTGCAGTAAAAATACAACTTAACAAATGAAAGAATTATATACCTTATTATTTCAAAACGAATCGATTTGACCAATATAAAGTCTATAATTGACCTAAAATTCACATAAATTCAAGTTAACATTTGTTTGTAAAAAAAAAACAATTAATAAAGTAACTCTTTAATTTGCTTTTTCAAAATGTAGAAATAAATTAAAATGATTACGACATCAAGTTTGTATTTGTAAAAATAAAGTAATTAATTAACTCTTTAATTTCTTTTTAAATTTTATATTATTTAATTTCAAAACTAAATCGCTTACGTATGTGTTTCTTAAATCTTCCCAGAATTATGACGTCAAGTTTACATTTGTAAAAGATAATTAATTAACTCTAATTTTCTGTTTCAAAGTTAAAAATTAATTTAAAAATTATTGTTAACTTTGCATTTGTTTGTTAATAAAAAATAACTAACTAATTAACTGTATTTTTATTTTTTAACATTTATAAATAATTTAAATTTTGTATTAGGTACCTACTTTAACTTTGTATTTGTTTATAAATATAAGTTATTAACTTTAATTAATTAGGTAACACCTTGATTTTTCTTTTTTTTTTTAAATTTATAAATAATTTTAAAATTACTACTTAACTGGGTAATTTTTACAAATATAAAATAATTAATTTATTTTACTTAATTAACACTTTGATTTCTTTTAAAGGTTGGTATTAATTTAATTTGAAAATTAAAAAATTTGTTTGAAAAAAAAATTACTTACCTCGAATTTTTCTTTTTTAAAATTATTACTTAGCTGTGTTTTAATTACCTTTAATTTATTCCATTAACTTTAATTATTAACACCTTGATTTCTTTTAAAGTTAAATATTGATTTAATTAGAAAATTGAAAAATTTTTTGTAAAAAAATAAATAATTAACTCGAATTTTTTTTTTTAAAATTTATAAATAATTTAAAAATTATTAGGTACTTAGCTGTGTATTTTTTTGTAAATATTAAATAATCAATTAACTTTATGTTATTTATATTCCTTTAACTTATATTAATTTGCAAATTACATCGCATATTTTTAAATTCTCCCAGAATTATGACGTCATATAATGTGCCAACCAATCATAAGCAGAAACCTTTTATTCGACTACAGCTCCATCTACTTGTTATGATTTATATGCACTCGAAATGCCTTTCTATTACAATTTTCTATTCCCATGCTTGAACTTTCATTCGAGTTTTTTCGAGATTTTCGATATTCGACTTAAAATGGATTCCTCCTACTTTCATGCCTTTTTTAGAATAGGATATTTTTTTGTAAATATTAAATAATCAATTAACTTTATGTTATTTATATTCCTTTAACTTATATTAATTTGCAAATTACATCGCATATTTTTAAATTCTCCCAGAATTATGACGTCATATAATGTGCCAACCAATCATAAGCAGAAACCTTTTATTCGACTACAGCTCCATCTACTTGTTATGATTTATATGCACTCGAAATGCCTTTCTATTACAATTTTCTATTCCCATGCTTGAACTTTCATTCGAGTTTTTTCGAGATTTTCGATATTCGACTTAAAATGGATTCCTCCTACTTTCATGCCTTTTTTAGAATAGGACTTAATAATCAACATTGATAACGATTTGTTAATTAATTTTCTAAATACATCGAAGGGATCGAAACATCAATTAAGATAAAAATTTAAGAATCCAGATAATCAAATTCGTACGATCGGAAGATAAGCAAATTATAAAACATAAATAATAGACGCATAAACTAGGAAGGGCGGGAACTCGGTTTCAGTCAATATTAAATAAATTTTCTTAGTTAAAATTCCATTAGCAGGTTAGGTAATTTTGACGATACTTCAAAATCCAATCATCAATAAATTTATGAATTTTTAGGAAATCTTAAATCCGAAATTCTTGGATAGGATGAGTTGACTCGAAGCACGATCCTATATAAGAAACGAGTACTGAAGGTCAGCGTTAAAAGTTAACGGAAAAGCGTTAACAGATATTTTATACCTGCTTCCTTGGTTAGGGAGAGAAGGTATTTGTTAAAAGTTTACGAAAAGGAAACTCTTAGCTCATTATACAAATTACCTTGAAATTTAAGTTTTATTTCTTCACTGAGAGAAATAGATGCTACGAGGTACCATCTAGATGGTACCAGATACCATATCTGATCTTAAATATACGGACAAGAATCTAGATGGTACGGGATAGCATCTGTATGGTACGGGTTAGCATCTGATAGCATCTGGATGGTACGATGTAGCATCTAGATGGTACCCCGTAGCATCTCTGTTGGTAGAGTATAACATAACCTCTCTACCATCAAAGATAGTAAAGTTCTTACCATCTATTTCTCTCAGTGTTAATACAAACAATAGACTACCTGCAGAGAGTCATCATCATTAGAGCAAACCTTTATATAATGAGGGTTGATGGCTTTAGGAAAAGAGATCAAATTTTCGAGTATTATTAAAAAGAGAGAAAATAAATTACATTTTGGAATTTTACCTTCTCACTCATGATGGCTTTAGGAAAAGAGATAAAATTTTCGAGTATTATTAAAAAGAGAGAAAATAAATTATATTTTGGAATTTTACCTCCTCACTCAAAAAGATTCTTCAAATTTAAAAATTTCTTTCTAAATACGAACAATAGACTAAATGAGCTCATCGGTTTTCGCGTCAACTCTTGCATAATGAGTTTATAATTGGTTTTGGAAAAATTTTCAAGCTCTAACGAAAATAATGAAAAGAGAGATAAAGACATTAGTGCATGGTAGTGAAAGTTATTAATGAATAAAACTTGAGTGTGTATAATGAGGAAGTGAAGAATGCTTATTACAGTGTATTTTTTATTATGTGTTTATAACAGAAATGTGTTTAATGTGAAAGTGTATAGTATTAATATGCTTTGTTTATTAAGAGTTTGTGTTGTATAGTTCTTAATACGCTGAACGAAAAGTGTTTATTACAGAAATTAACTGTAAGTGTATAATAACAAATAATAAAGTGACTCTTAAAAAGTGATAATGATTCAACTGAAAGTGTGCAAAATGTGTTGACTAAAGAAACAATGTTTAAAAAGTGTTCAAATTTTATATTTTCTTTCTTATTTCCAATAAAGTGTTAGTGTTATGAAATGTTAAAAGTGTCCATAAAATGTAATTGTGATTTCATTAGAGAAGTGATTGATAACTGTTTAATAAATAAATTAATTGTGAATGTTTAATAAATAATAAAGTGATTATAATGCTTCTAAACATTATAATTCGTCGTTATAGTCGTTACAGTGTAAAATAAGTTTTAATAAGATAATTATATAAAAGAAGTGGAGATAAAGATATGAGATAATAACATGAGACTATGATATGCGATAAACAGATGAGACAATGAGAAAAATGAGGTAAAAATATGAGACAATAGCATGAGACAATGAGATGAGATAAACATGTGAAACAATGAGAGAGATCAGGTAAAGAGATGAGATAATGATATGAGATAAATAGATATAAGATAAACATATGAGATACAGAAACAAAAAACAATAAGGCTTGAAAATATAAAGATACTTTGATGACATGTAGGATAAAGAGGTCATTATGAAGTTAGATCGTGAGTCATAAGAAATTCATTGTTTGTTAATTTTTTTTTAAAGTTGTTTTTGAAAAATGAGATCTCAGTTAAAGAAGAGATACTTCAATTTAAATGATAAAGATAAGGATATTATTCGTAATTGGGAAATGCTAAATGACAATCACATGTATAAGTTTCAGCAATTATTGGAACTTGCATCAGGTGGTAGTTTCCAAAAACAAATTACAGGATATTCAGAAATGTTAGATAAAATAAAAGCAATTAATAAGAATAAATCACATATTCAAATATTGTTTAGTGGAAATCGACTTTTGGGTCACTGGATTTGCACTTACTGTAATGGAAATGAACTTTTCGTTTATAATAGTCTTCATGAAGGTTATTTAAATGAAGATTAAAGAGAATATTTATGCAAGTCATATCTATTTAAACCTAATGTAGTTTTTTTAAGAGTACAACAACCAAATTTTGTTGATTGTGGTGTATACGCCATTGCGTTTTCTGTTTCTTTATATTTTAATATTAAACCTAAAAATGTTGTATATAATCATGCTTTAGTGAGAACTCAATTGTATATGATGTTTGAAAAAAAATGTGTCATCTCATTTTCGGATAATTTTACAAAATTGTATAAACTTGGAATTCGCAATATCCAATAAATAAACAACAATAATTTACATGTGAGGAATGTAAAAGATGCAACACAGAAGAGAAAATTAGATTATCAAACTAATGACGGCTTTACAGAAATGAAAGGAGATAGTAGTAGTCCTTCACTACATACAAAAATAGGATAGAAAAAAGTTGTTAATATTCCTGACTAAGAAACTAGAAAAAGCAGTACCAAATATGAAAAAATGTATTGTAAAAGACCGAAGTTAAAAGGAGAGATGGGAAAGAGAGACAATTAACAAATATGGAAAGTGTAAATAGTGACAGAATATAAATGTTTGTAAGAAAAACATGTGGAAAATGCGTCAAATTCTATTTAAGTAGTAAAAAGAGGTAATAATTATAAAATATTGAAAACAATAGTAGTAAGAAGATATGTTTTAGCAATGCTAATGAGAAAAGTAGAAAAACTAGAGCAGAATATCAGAAAGAATATAGTGAAATGATGAAATTAAAACGAAAAAGAATTGATAACAAAGAAACAGAAATATCAGTTATGGAAGATGTATGTTTAAGTAGTGAAACAGATTTACATTTTTCTAAAAAAAACACATAGATAGTGCTGTTAAAGAAGGAAAGAGAGATAATAATTCTGACCAATTAATAATTTCTAGCGATTGTAATGAGACAAGTAAAAAAAGTCTTTGAGAATATCAAAAAATGTTGAAAGTCAGTTAAAGTATCTTAAAGAAGTACGAGGAGATGATAAGAATGAGAAATTACAAAGAATAGTGAACCAGACAAAAATTGTTCACACCTTTAAACAGATAATTAAAAAAAAGTAGAGCAGAATATAAAAAAGGCTATCCTCAAAGATTCAAATTGACACAGAAGATGTGCCCTGATAAGGATGAAAATAATGAAATACTATATTCAAAAGATATGAAGGAGAAAGATGTAAGAATTTGTGATGAGAAAATGAAAAAAATTCACGCAAAATAACAAAAACAATAAAGTAAGATATGGACATTTTAGGAATAATATAAGACTTTACAATAATTCAAATGCTTTTGCATCTTAAAATGCTAATGTAGTTAATTTCAATAATAGAAGGCGGGTACCATTTTATAAATTATTCCAGGTTGAATTTATTATCAAGTCAACAATTTCCTTTTTCTTGAAATTGATAATGATCCATCTTTTGATCAATTATTCCTGTTAGATCCAAAAGAAACAATTTGCTATAGATTAAACAAACATGACAACTGAGATGTGGATATATTATTTAGTATTGACAAATTATTGAGAGATTGTAACGCATATACAAAGTCTTTTTTAATGATGTCTGAGATCATTAAAATGGAAATTGCGTTAGCAAAAAAAAAAATTCAATTTATAATTTTTAAAGGTGTAATGAAGTTGCTGCTATTTTTAATATGAATGCTGAAGGTTTAATACCAGAGTCTTATGTAACGATTTATAATACATCGATTTAACAAGTACAATTAGTCATTTAGATCCAAATGTTGAACCTTGGACATATCCTATCCTTTATCCTCTAGGAAGCAAGGATTATAGTCTAGACATGATTCGTACGCATAGTGACAAACCAACCAGAAATCAAACTGTGTCCAGATCTGCTTATATAAAATATAAAATAGGAGTAAGAGATCATACCTTCAATCAATTTTTATATGGTGGAAGAATGTTTCAGCAATGGTTAGTTGATAATTATGTCAAAGCTGAAAAAGTTAGGTTACATTTTTGTAAACACAATCAAACAAAATTAAGAAGTGAAACTTACAAAGGATTAGTTGATCATTTAGATAATCAAGAAATTGAAAATAATGTACATGTCGGCAAGATACTGATACTGCCTTCAACATTTATAGGATCACCTCGTAACATGTTAAAATAATATTCATATGCAATGAACATTATGTAGCTTTTCATGGTAGACCAGATTTATTTATTACAATGACATGTAGTTCAAAATGGAAAGAAATTTAAGAAAATTTATTACTTAATCAGTCAGCTTCTAATAAACCTGACACGGTTGCAAGAGTCTTTCATTCAAAAGTAAAAAAATTAATCGAAACTATAGTAGATGATAAACTATTTGGACAAGTAAAGTCTTATGTTTATGTTATTGAATTTCAAAAGCGCGGTTTACCACACATTCATTTATTGGTTATATTGAAAGAAGGTTCTAAAATATTAAGAGCAGAGAGTGTTGATCGGTAACTTTTTAAAGTAAAGTTTTTAAATGGTTTTAGGTATATCATAATTTTTTATAATTATTCCTCATATTGTTCATTTTATTCTTTATCTTTATTTTATTTAATAAATTTTTAGTTAATCAAAATTTGCAAATTGATATTATTTTAAGAAATTATAAAATTTGGCGTGCGCTTTAGCGCGCGCTTTTTTTCTAGTAACATAAAATAAAGGTAAAAATGTACAGAATTAATTCTTAATTTATCAAATTTATAAATTATGGACCAACCCTTAGAATTTCGCACAGCCATGAAGGTTAATTAAATTGAATTGAAAGTTAAAAATTAAATTATATTTATGACTAGATTTTATCACATTGGTTAATTTTTGTCAGAAAAAAATAAATTTATGAATTCCAAAATGTCACAGTATATTCAATTAAATTGTCTAACATTTATGTGTATGAATACATAGGAAGAAATGATTTACGATTTCCTGGTGTCATTATAGGTTGACAAATAATCTTTTACATAAAATATATGATTGTGAATTTTTTTACATTTATCCAGTTTTTATGTAAAAAACATTGTTATCTAATTAGTAATTATTAATGACAATTATATTATATTATCTTATTAATTATACCTAAATACCTCAAGTATTTATTTTGAGGCAGTAACACAAACACACAAAAAATTGATTTTGTTGAAGACCTTCTTTCGCTGAATCCGAATCCAAAGTCAGAATTACTAGATTGATGGTTCTACCTTTTAAGACAATCTCAACAGAAATCTTAAAAACACAAATCAAAACCATACAATTCTATTTCTTTTGTCCGGGACACTATATATACGCTCGTATATTCCTATTTAGTTATAAATTTTAATTTCTCAAGTTTTTCTATTCTAATCTTAATCAATCTCAAAATCGTTTCTAACTTTAATAGACTCATCTTTTAATTTAGTTAAAAGTTGCGTAACATAAGTTTTTTCGTTATCCATATAAACAATATTTTATTGGTAAAAATTGCAATGGATTCTGAATTCGATTTATCTGAATTTCAAGTTATTCGAATTTCAATTTATCAAAATTTCAGTGAATGCTAAGTTTAATTTTTTTTAAAAATTTTCTCAATAGATTTTTAGAATATATACATTTTTAATCAAAAAATGTTAAATTTGGTATTTTCAACCTAATCCATCCAAATTTCAATTGGATTTCAATTGATTTTAATTACCCATCCGAAAATTAGTTTATGTAAAAGTCACTAACCATTATTTTACTTATTGAAAAAATCATCTTTAATAATGTTAATGAAATAAAATATTTTGATTGTTAAAATGTTTATTTTTACATTTTTTCTAAAAACCATGACACTAGAGTTGCATTATATATGTTAGTAATAGCACCATTATTTTTCAAACAAATATATTATTATTATTATTATTATTTAATTGTGTTATAACATCACAAAGGTACATTACATCGTCATTATCAGCTTATATGTTACTAATGGTACTAATAGTATCTTATTAATACATCAACATCAACTCTCAATATTGATTCAATAATGCCCTAATCGTAAACCCCTAATGGCAGTATATACATATATGTATATAGAATATGTGTTTGAAATTTGGAACCTGTTAAACTGCATAATAACTTACATTTAAATAATTTATAAATGAAGTTTGTAATAATTACATAATTCTAAAGAACTTCAGTCCATGGACATTAATTAAAAGCCGAGGGATATAGATTCTTTACAAAATTGAGCTAAATTTAAAATAATGAAATTTCAATATAAATTTATAAGTTATCTATGTAAGCAAAAATTTAATAAACCATACATAATATTTCACATTTTTGTTTATTTTTGTAATTTAAAACACAGATGAAATCTAACTTTCTAACATATAAATATATGTGAGTTCGTTTCTGCAGAAAAAACTGAATTAAACTTAATATCGCTGAGAAATGTTGAAACTGCACTCGTAAAATATGAATAATGACATTCTCTATTTAAATGGGACATATTTATAAACATAGAATATACTCTTACACTTATAAGAATATTATATTCTTGTTCGAAGGAAGCGTCTTCTAATTTTCTTATTAAAAATATTAAGGAGGTTCTATACTAATTAGAATTAACCATTACCATTTAATCTAATTTGGTCCACTGGCAGATAATAATGGTTTAATAATGGTTTCTGAACAAAATTTCACTTGGCTAGACAATTTCTAAAAACGTTTGCAACAGCTTTATTCGGTTTAATGTAAAAGCACCTCGACTAAGATTCTAAATTTTAGAACTTTTATATTAATTTTTTAAAGAGCCTCTCAATGACAAGAATAATAATAATAATAATAATAATAAGATAACTATCATATATAAATTACGTAAACCATATTGCACACTGAGAAACTTTTGATTTTAATATCTGCTTTATTGCTTATTATTATGTACAATAAAATTTAAGAGTTTAGGGATAATCGAGATGTGGTTATAAAAACTAATACACTGTTTAAGAAAAGACGTTTTAAATGCAACAGTTGTCTTTTTGATAAAAAGTAGTAAAAGTGTTATATACTTTATAAGACACATAATTATATTACCTCTAAAACATTTAAGGGATATGAAAATAAAGAATTGCAAGAATTATAAAACGTGTGTTAGAAACTTAATAGCATGAGGTGCGCGCGCAGTAAAAAGAAAAATGGCAGTATTTGTTTGACAGGTCAGAGATACAGATGCAAGTTCGTCTTTGATATTTGTATAGTTACAGGTATTCTGTATCTTTATAGTGGTATTTGACGAAATCTGTGTAACGAACAACCTATACTATGATATATATATTACGTCACACTTTTAAGCCTTAACTACAAACATATATAACATTTCGATGACGTCGAATAATCGCGCGCGTAGCTATAGAAAAGAGTGTTTTAACTTTCCTTATATACTAACTAGCAAAAGTTTCATGTGGTTTGAGAAGTGATTTTTTACTAAATTGAAGTGAAAATGGTAATAATAATTAACATCTGTGTTCAGTATTCCGGATGATACGAAATTTTTCTAGAGATCGATTTTTTTTAAATATATTTTTGAATAAATATTGTGAAGTGGTAGAATAGCTCATGAGACATATGGCTGCCCGAAAAACTGTCGTAGAAAAAGTCTAATAAAATTTTAGACATGTCATAATAAATAGATCAATATGTGTTAAAAATGAATATCGCTTTTTCACATTTACTTTTTTCTAACCTCAAATAATACTAATTCTAATTACATATATTAATTTTTTTTCTCACGAAATTACAATAATAGAAAACAAGGTAACACAATCTCTTTTTTTTAAAAGAACTATTATGATCGAACCTCGATTATCCCTAAATTCTTACGTTTTATTACAAATATAGAAATTGAAAAAAGCAAAAACTGTAATTAAAAGTCTCTCAGTGCAGTTAAATTAAATTTCAACATAAAACGATGGATTGAAAACTAAAAATTTTCTGTTTAATAAATGTACACTGTTAAAAATTTCTGTATTGTGCTTCACATACATGTGTATGAAATTCAATTTAATACAATTATATTAAATTTAATATACATGTATATTAGAATTCATACAACGTTATGAATTCTCAGATACATGTATAGCAAATTTAATATACATTATATTAAATTTAATATAATTGTATGTTAAATTGAATTTTATATACATGTATGTGAAGCACAATACAGAAATTTTTAACAGTGTAGTTGTTACAATTTACAATCGATAAAGTCATTTAATCATGCATATGTTGAGTGAACCAAAAATACTGAAATGAAAATATTTCATAGAATCTTTGATGTTACCACATCAAAGTTCGCAAATGAGGTTCACGTCTGTCTGTGATTTGAGCGTATCTCCTCTGGGATTTAAGTCCAGACTCGCAGTAAGCAAATTTGTTAAATCAAAGTAAAGTAATCTACAGAAGCTGTAAATACTCCAAAAGTATTATCTCACGCTGTATTTTTTAATTTAACTTTTAAAATCACATTAATTACAGTACAATAAAAAAATACATTTTTCTCCCGTCACGTTAAAAAAAATCAAATATATTGTATACATTCAAAGAAATATTTCATCAATTTCAAAAGGAAATAAAAAACAATGAAACATTCGTTTTATTGAAAGTTCAAAATGTCAGGTATGTATTTTTGAAAGCACAATGAGTAATTTTTGTTGAAAAAAGTTGTTTTATTTGTTTATCCTATGTGGATATAAAAAGGAATACTGAAACTCTCTGTGTACTCCCTATTAATTTTGGATCATGCAGAAAGCGCAGTGATTGAATTCATTGATTGTTAAACGTAATGAAAGATCTGCTCCCGATAGCACATTGGGAAGTGGAGAGAAAATGTTGTGAAAATGGCAAAAACGAGTTTGCAGGTGCAGGATGGTTAAAATGTTAAATGAGTGTGAATAGCCATGCTGGAACATGAGAGAACCGTAATATTCGCAGATTGGTCAGTGTATGTGCACTAAAAGGGAGGAATTTTCCTTGCCACGTAAAACAGAGTTGAGAGCGGGTCTAATATGCTTTAGAATGCCGTGAGAGTCTAGAAAATGAGAGGTGGACGAAAACCGAGAATATTCATAATACGAGGTCGAAGAATTAAGCTGACCCTGCAAACAACCCCTCGTTGGCACCAACCAAGAGTTCTTTCTCGTACGCTCGTTATTCCAGTAAGTTCACTATTTCTTTTTATTCTCATCTCGTTTCCTCTTTCCATCTTCCCTTATTCCTTCCACTTATATTATACACCCTCTCAACCCTACCTTGTACTCATCTTCAGTATATTCGCCTTGATAATCATTTTTCGTTCGTCCCGCATTTTCACACAAATAAAGCTAAACGTTCACAGTCAATTATAAAGAAGTAATGCTTGTTTTAACGATCATTAATAATCATTTATAATTAGCAATAATTGACTCAGGTAGTGGTAAATAAAAATTCACATTTACTTATTGATCCTTTTCTATTATTATTAGCAATGCAAAGAGAAGTGTTGGGGGCTTTAGGGTCAGGTTATTAAAAAACAAGATTTTACTCCTTTTTTTAAAATTCATTATCCAAACGTTACGGCTCAAATTACTGGCCCTCCTCAGTGGAAAATTTATTGTGAAATAGTTGTAACAATGTACAGACTAGTAAAAATAAACCTTAAAGTACAGTGCTGCTCAAAAGAATTTGCCCACCCTACGGCATGCAAGGGCATTACAAAAAGTTTTGTATCTTCATCAATAATAAATATAAAACATTCATCAAATATTTATTTCAAAGCTTAGGTATTTGACTTAAAACGATACCCAAAAAAAAATTTTAAACAATTTTTTTTATTGTTTAATTGCTTGAATAAAAAATTTCAAATTGATACAATTTTTTAAGAAATCATCACATTTGAATTCTACAAATGTCATTTGAAATAATTATTTGTCACCTTTAAAAAGATTTTTTATACAATTTTCTAAGATATTTTTTAAAGAAGATATGATCATTTCGATACCCCCCGTTGATAACATGTTTATTTCAAAGCCAGTCCAAGAAAATGTTATTTTAAAAAACAGTGGAAACTTATTTTTATTAATAATATTTTAAAAACGATTTCTATTCAATTGTTTGTTTAATCAAATGTCTATTGAAGTTACGTGTCATAAAGTATTAATTGGACCGAACGTTCAATTTACTTGTTTATTTAATTAAATATGCAATAACATTCTATTTCCAACTTCAATATTATATTATAATGTTA
The DNA here is from genome assembly GCA_037103525.1 of Ganaspis brasiliensis. Classification (NCBI taxonomy): domain Eukaryota; kingdom Metazoa; phylum Arthropoda; class Insecta; order Hymenoptera; family Figitidae; genus Ganaspis; species Ganaspis brasiliensis. The sequence goes on from JAZKLR010000311.1 coordinate 1,184,972, forward strand.
AAGTAAGGTTATATTTATAGATTATTATATAGAATGTTATTGCATATTAGATTAAATAAACAAGTATATTGAACGTTTGGACCAATTAACGTTTCATGACACGCAGCTTCAATCGTTTTTAAAATAATATTAATAAAAATAAGTTTCCACTGTTTTTTAAAATAACATTTTATTAAACTGGCTTTGTAATAAACATGTTATCAACAGGGGGCTTCGATTTGTTTATAAAAATAGCCCTTTTTTCAAGTGCTGGTAACTTGATAACAACTGACTTTTGGAAAAAATTGTTAAGGGAAGAAATGTGACTTTTTGTTCGTAGAATTAGGAAAAAAATATTAAAAAAAAAAATTTATACATTTTTTCCTTCTGTATATATTTTTAAGATGAATAACATATAGATATCACATCGATAAAAATTTTTTTTTTATGTTCAAATATTTTTTTCCTAATTCTACGCACAAAAAGGCACATATTTTCCTAACAATTTTTTCCAAAAGCAGTTGTTCTCAAGTTACCAGCAATTGAAAAAAAGGCAATTTTTATAAACAAATGATCATATATTCCTTAAAAATTATCGTAGAGCAATTTTTTAAAAATCCTTTTAAAAGTGACAAAAAATGCTTTTAAATGCCATTTCTAGAATTAAAATATGATGATTTCTTCAAAAATTGTATCAATTTAAAGTTTTTGAAAAAAAGTGAAATTTTTTTTTTTATTTAAGCAATTAAACAATAAAAAAATTTAATTTTTTTAATTTTTTTAGTTATCCTTTTAAGTCAAATATTTAAGTTTTAAAATAAATATTTGATGAAGGTTTATCTTTATCCTTATAAATAAAATCAGAATTTTGTCTGTACATTGTTCGAAATCTCACATTTTTAACATAAACTTTCGTTTTGAGCATCAAGGAATCCAAAAATGACAATAAAAAAGTTCATGCCTGTCTGTCTGTCTGTCTGTCACAAAACTTTGTACGCCAATCACATTCAAACGAATTAACCGATTTAAACGAGATTTTGTGGTATATTAGGTGTTGACCCAAGTTAGGTTTATAAACTTAGAAAGTTCAAAAATTTTAATTAGAACGAAAGATATGCAAATTTTTCAAAAAAATTGAAAATCCCAAATTTTTTTAAATATCAAAATCAATTTTAGATAAACAATAAAAAATATCAATTTTTGAATCTTAATTTTTTTATGTAAAAAAATGAAAAATCAGTTTAACAAAAAAATTGCATTTAAACAAAATAAAAAAATTTAGTTTTGTACAGTTCTAATCAGAAAATCTTTTAAAATATAAGAAATTTTGTTAATAATAAAAAAGCTGTTCACTTTTGGTTCGAAAATAGAAATTAGGCATAATACAGACCAAAATAAAACAATCATTTCTACACAATTATATGTACAAAACATCATAAAATATATCAGTAAACAGTTTCCCAGAAACTACCATCGGATACTTCCCGTGGAAACTTCCGCTGAAAACTTCCAGTTAATGTTTTTTAATTTAAACAATAACTAATTTTATAATACACGATATTGTAATTTTTAAAACCAATCATAGCAAATCTCTTAAAATGAGATTAATTTATTAATATTTAATAGTACAGCTCACTGTTAAATTGTCAGTTTTCAAAAGAAAAAGTAGCATCTTTTTTTCAAAAATTATTCATCATATAAGTTAAAAAAAATAACTAAAAGTTTCCAAGAGAAGTTTCTGGGAACTTTCCAAGCGATGTTTCCTAGAAGTTTCAAACGGAAGTCCCAGGAAGTTTCCAAGGAATATTTCCTGAATTTTTCCAGGAAATTTAGGGAAAGTTTCCAAGGGATGTTTCCGGGAAGTTTCCAAAGGATGTCTTCAGAAAGTTCCCAAAAAAGGCTGCCAGGAAATTTCCAAAAAGTTCCCAAGGAATGTTTCTGGGAAGTTTGCATGGGATGTTTTACGAAAGTTTCCAAAGGAAGTTTCCCGGAAGTTTCTGGAAAGTTTCCAGGAAGTTTCCAAGGAAGGCTGCCAGGAAATTTCCAAGAAATGTTCCAGGGAAGTTTCCAGGGAAAGTTTCTTAAAAGTTTCCAAGAGAAGTTTCTGGAAAGTTTCTGGGATGTTTCCAAGAGACGTTTCCGAGAATTATCCAAAGGAAGTCTCCGAGAAGTTTCCAAGGAAGGCTTCCGGGAATTTTTCAAAGTAAGTCTCCGGGACATTTCCAGAAAGTTCCCAAGGAAAGTTTCTGTAAAGTTTGCAGGAAGTTTGCATAGGAAGTTTCAGGGAAGTTTGCAAAGGAAGTTTCTGGAAAGTTTCCAGGGAGTTTCCAAGGAACTTTCCGGAAAGTATCCAAAGGAAGTTTTCGGGAAGTTTCCAAAGGAAATACCTTAGAAGTTTCCAAGAATGGCTTCCGGGAATATTTCAAAGTAAGTCTCCGGGAAGTTTTCAGGAAATTCCCAAGAAATGTTTCTGGAAAGTCTGCAGGAAGTTTGCATGGGATGTTTTAGGAAAGTTTTCAAAGGAAGTTTCCAAGAGATGTTTTCGTGAAGTTTCCAAAGAAAGTCTCCGGGATGTTTTCAAAGGACGTCTCCGAGAAGTTTCTAAAGTAAGTCTCCGGGAAGTTTCTAGGAAGTTCCCAAGAAATGTTTCTGGGAAGTTTGCAGGAAGTTTGCATTGGATGTTTCAGGGAAGTTTCTGGAAAGTTTCCAGGAAGTTTCCAAGAAATATTTCCGGAAAGTTTCCAAGGAATGTTTCCGAGAAGCATCCAGGAAGTTCCCAAGGGGGTTTTTTACAGTCACATAAAAAATAGTTTATATAATTTATTTAATAAATATAAGAAAGATTTTTATTATTTGGACATTCATGAACAGAAATATCGTTTACAGAAAGAAAAAGGTTAATTTTTCACGATTTTATGTCAAATTTACGAAAAAGTAAATTTTTCCTATGATAATTTTCAACGGCTTTGCTGCACAGGTTAATATTAAAAAATAAAAAAATAAAAAATACGTATCTCATATTTTTCGCCAAAGAACAAAATTGAGGGGTAAGGTTTACGAAAATCGAATTTTCTTTTTTTTTTTTGCCACCCTTCTGGTCATACTAGATTCCCTCATGCAAAGGGGGTTAGTAAAATGTATTTGTCTAGATACTTATGATGACGTTGTTTCATCGAATCTAAACTAATTTTCCACACCACCACTTAGTGGAAACCCTAGCTTTATGAATTTTTCTAATAACAAATGTAACAAGAAGAAACAAACGTTAATACTGTGAATTTGTGAGTGACATGTTAATGGTTGGGTTAGTCGCATAGTATGCATAAAAAACTTTGAAGTGCCTGTCGTAAAAAACAACATTTTTGATTGAAACATTTTGGAGTTAAGTGTATGACATTTACTTTTCGGAAGTTAGATCTTCTCTTTTTCAATGATAGTTTAGTGTGTTTTAACCTTCTAACCTGTGCACAGTCGTTTCATGTGAAAACCTCTTTCCGTCCATGTTTGGATATTAGTGCAATAAACACGCAAAGTTGTTACATATGTGGAAAGTATAAATTTTACAGTAGTGGACATGTGAAGCAATAAAGTGATTTTTTGTGCCTATACACGAAAACACAAGTACTCTTAATTCAAAGACCTTCTACCTAAAGAACTTTACTTGGCTACTACGTTTATCAGAATGAAATTAATAAGTTACTATTTATTTCTTGTCAGCTTTATTCTTTGTAAAGAAATCCATTCTCAGACGCCAACTAATGCATTTTTTGACATGATGTCTGATAATAATAATATTAGAGGATTTAACCTTGTGATTCCAAAACAATTTAAATTCAATATTGTTTTAAAATTATCCCAACAATTTGTTTGTATGATTTACGTAACATTTAGTTCTGTGACAGTTATTCGACTTCTAACTTTTATATTAAAATTTAACAAAAGTTCGTGGAAATCAATAAGCTTGATTCAAATTATAATGGGAATGTCCACGGTCACAGAACCGAAAAAACTGATTGAAAGAATATGTCTTGGTTCTTTATTGATTTCTTGCATCGTCTACACCTGTTTCTTTTACACAGCTATTTTAGAAATTAATCTAGGACTAGAACCAGAAATATCATCACTCAAAGAACTGTCAAATTCCAATTTAACACTAATGATAATAATTAATCCGCTATTGAAGACGAACATGATGAGAAGTACCAATCCTGTCATCCTAAGACTTGGAAAAATAGCCCAAACGTATCCAAATAAATCTGTTACTGAATGTTTAGATTATTTACATAAACACAAGAATATTACCTGCATTTTACATGAAAGTGATGTTAGTCTTAACAAATTTATGATTAGCAGGAATAAATGGTATTTCAAGATATTGACAGAACCATTATCTTATGTGAGCAACTCATGGCAAAGAAGAACATTTTCTCCTTTTACTGAACGTTTTAATAAAATAATTCTTGAAGCTACAGACACTAGCTTTTTATTAAAGTATTTCGATAATAATGTGAGCAAAATCAGCATAACTTCCCCTCCTGAAGAAATTGGAGAAGACAAGTTACTTCTTCTTGCTTTGTATGTGCTGGTTGTTGGATACTTTCTTTCTATAATTGCTTTCATTGTCGAATTGATTATTGGATACAAAATGAGACCACTTTATGAAAAACGAAAAATGAAGTTCAAAAAGCATTTCAGAAGAATCTATAAATAAATTACCTATTGCTCTTACAAATAAATAATTTACTTCCTGCTCAATGCCTGAAAAATGGTATTGACAAGAAATTTCAGAAAAAACGAATTACGCATTGAATGTTATCTCTTCAAGTAAAACTTTATTTACTTTTTTATTGTTAAGGAAAAATTAGGATAAATATAAAGAAAGGAGTCAGTAAAATTGACTTATTTACATATTCATTCATGATGACTTTGTATTATTAAATGTTAAGTACTATCTCCCCAAATACTACCACTAAATGGAAACCCCACAAATTTTCTTATCAATATGTTAGAAGAGGAACGGCTAAAGTTTTTCTACGAAGTGGTAAGTGACATATTAATGACTGCCCTGTCGAAGAATCTGACATCAGAAATGACATAAGAAATGACATCAGAAATGACATCAGAAATGACATCAGAACTGACATCAGAAATTATATCTGGTTTTGGGACTAGAATTAATATCAGTTCTGACATTATGTAGAGATTTTTTTCCTTCCAAAATTTTATGAACAAACGGAGACATATGTGATCTTAGGAAGGTTAATAAAAAAATAAAAATTCAAAAGAATTTCATTTTTTTTATCAAGTAGCTACATTTCGTTGGCTCAGGTTTGCCAACCTCAACAGGCTAAAAATTTTATTAAACAGGTACACTTTATTAGCACAACACAAATCACACCGGCGAAATAAAGAAATAAAATATTTTTTTTTACCGAATTAATTAAAACATAAGTTTTTTATAAATTGTCAAATTATTACAATATTATACGTCAAGAGTTTAAAGTCTAAGTGGACAGTGTCCATTCTCTTGTCGACAGCTTCGTCAAAACTGAAATTATTTCAGATTTGTCGACTTTCAAAGGCAACGCACAGATGTCAATAGTTTTGAAAAGAGTCATTGAACTCGAAGACGAAAACAATAATAAAAACTGAAATAAAACTAATCATGAGTTTATCTTTCTATATCTTAGGAAGGTTAATAAAAAAATAAAAATTCAATTTAGAAAGATAAACTCATCATCAGCTTTATTTCTGTTTGTATTATTGTTTTCGTCTTCGAGTTCAACGACTCTTTTCAAAACTATTGACATCTGTGCATTGCCTTTGAAAGTCGACAAATCTGAAATAATTTCAGTTTTGACGAAGCTGTCGACAAGAGATGGACACTGTCCACTAAGACTTTAAACTCTTGACGTATAATATTTTAATAATTTGACAATTTATAAAAAACTTATGTTTTAAGTAATTAAGTAAAAAAAATATTTTATTTCTTTATTTCGCCGGTGTGATTTGTGTGTTATGCTAATGAAGTGTACCTGTTTAATAAAATTTTTAGCCTGAGCCAACGAAACGTAGCTACTTGATATAAAAAATGAAATTCTTTTGAATTTTTATTTTTTTATTAACCTTCCTAAGATCACATATGTCTCCGTTTGTTTAGTTCTGATATTAGTTCTGACAACATTTCTGATGTTATTTCTGATATCGTTACTGATATAATTTCTGATGTCATTTCTGATATCATTTTTATGACATTTCTGATGTCATTGCTGATTTCATTTTTATTTATTCATTTATTGACAAGATTTATTGCATTTACGAAATTGATGACATTCTTCTTTTAGATAAATTGATCGAAATATCATTAGAAATGACATCAGAAATGAAGTCAGAAATGATATCAGAAATTACATCAGGAATGATGTCTGAAATGATATCAGAAATGACATCAGAAATGACATCAGAAATTATATCAGAACTGATATCAGTTCTGAAGTCAGATTTTTCGACAGGGTGTTATAATCTTTGTAATATCTTCATAGATTCACTTTTTGTACCGGAATTAAATTTTTTAGTAGCTAGTTCAGTGATATTCAACCTTCTGACCTGGGCATTCTTTCAATGAATCACTACTGCATTATACACACAACATAGATTTATTTTTCACAATATGCATCTCTCAGCTGTGGACTTATAAAGCGTTGCAAGTTCTCTTACCCTTTTCGAGTAAGTAAAATCGTACCTATACGAAACTTTCTTGAAATGATTATCAAGATATGAATTTAATTGGTTACTATTTATTCTTGTCAGCATTATTCTTTCTTAAGGAAATACGCTCTGTGACATCAATTAATAAATTTCTTGATAATATAATGTCCAATGTTTTACAAAATACCTTGGAAAAAATTAATTTGTCTAAGCGTTTATTCTTTGAATTGTTCAATTTCAATTATTACAGTCACGGACCAAGTAACTGACATTACTGATTGAAATAAGTATTTTTCTTATAAATCCTAAAGAGGTATTTACAATTGTTGACAAAACGTTGATGTATTTTACTCAATGACGAATTGCAAGTTTTGATTGTCTTATTTTTATTTAATGGACTTGGTCTGGAGACTAAGCTGTTTTTTATTTTCTGTTCTGAGAACAACTTCACTAGATTCAAGAAGATGATCTATATTCTGTATTCAATCTTCAGGTTTTACCGTCAGAAGATTTTTATTTACGTCAACATTTCAGCTCATAGTCAAAATGAAAATAGCGAGATCTTTGATAACATAATTAAATTAATAAATTATTTATTAAAAATCATAATTTATTATGATTAATGAACTAATAATGGAGCACTAGTTTCGACAAATTTAATAAAAATATAATATTTGTATAAATATTAATTTTATGGTCAATAAAATATTTGTATTCTATTTGTACAAAAAAAAGTTGGGAGTATAAATATACTCATTATTTTTCAAATTATCAAAAAAAATCCATATTCTCTAGTCTATGAATATTTTTTTTTTAAAAAAACAGCCGCATTGTTTTACAAATTATTTTTTATTTACTTCGTGACAAAGTTACTTTAAATTTCAGAAGAATCATTAAGAAAATTAAACAATATATTTGAAATAATTAAATCTAAGAACATCATTTAAATAATTGAAAAATTCAATTTATATTTTAAGAAAATAAATACAAATTTAATGCAAATAGTAGAAGCAACAAATTATTTTCTTTGCATTTAAAAATATTTAAAAATTGTTTGCAGAAAACCAAAATTAACAATATTGAAGCAGATAATTAAATGTGCACATGCTTAGGGAGATGTGGATACCAAAAAAGCCAATACGGGAAAAAGGAACGCAGCACAGTGAAAAAAAATCGAAAAGTAGGGTTCAAATTGATTTTTTTGGATGCTATTTTCAACCGATTTTAAACCATGAAAAAAACTCTTGGAATTTAGTTTTTTGTAATTATCCCAGAAATATTTATTAAATATTTTATGGGTTTTTTATGGTTTTCATTATAAAAGTAATCTAGTCAACAATTTTGACTACGATTTTCGTAATCAACACATCAAAATACGTAGGTATACCAAGTTACAAAAAAATCGGGGATTCCCATTATTCGACAGTACACCCGTTATTTTGCATTTAAATTATGATTATTAATTTAATTTTCAATTTTCACAGATTTTTATAATAAAACAAGCATATTGATGACATTTGACTATCAGTAAAAAAAAGGAAGAAGAATTCAGTGGAAATGAAATAAGTAATTTCCATCACAGTCAGTAGCAAAAGAAGAAAGAAGAATTTAATGTACATTAAATAAGCCAAGAAACTTTTCTACTTTTGAAACAGTAATTTTTGACTGCTTATTGAAGATATAATTAAAGCAATGGCGGATACCATTGAGTCCGAAAACCTACAACATTAATTATTCACTACTATATTAGATATTGTTATTCTACAATTGGGTCTAATATAGTCCAACTTCAACCAACATTATTTTAAAATGGGGTCTACCAAATGGAATAATTAAACAAAACAAACCAATTTTAGACCTATTTTACATTAGACTCAAATTTTCAAACTATTTTCAGAAATTTCTAATAGGTAATGAATTTTTAAGCTAAAATGTAGGCATAAATTTTTATCTTGGGTAAGCACTATCCAATTCTTGGACTCTGGAGAGCCATCTTATAAATTGGTTGTAGAAACCAATTCTTGGACAGCCCAGTCAACTAATTAGCTGTAGATGGTTAGAATAGCATTTCGCTTGGATATGGTATATCTAATAATTGTCTTTCTCAACCAATCCAATGAATTAAATAGTACAGCTAATCATTTTTGTGTGTATAGCTCAGATGCAACGACTTTAAAATATTAAGAGTAGAAACAATTACTTTAGAAGTAATACCAGCATCAATGTAATTTTTTTTTCTTATTCAAACAATGCTATAAATTATTATTATTAAGAATCTTGACGTATGCAAATTTTATTCAATTGTCAGTTCTGTTGCGTTGTAACAAACCTACAAATTTTATTACCCTCAATGGAGCCTCTGAGCAGACAAACACTTTAGACTTAATCTAGATTTTGAATTAAGATTATTGAACGGATCGATTGTTTGTATAATCACTTGAACCATCGTATTTTTTGTTGTAACAATATAAGTATATTTACATTAATAAATTTTACGTGTTAATGGCTAAATATGTGTCTAATCTTTTATTTATTTCAACTATAAACTATTAACGCATAAGTAAAGTATCAGAATCTTTAACAACCTTTGATAAGATTTTTTTATATGTGACGCTCCACGGTGAAAGGGACCTTAGCTGCAAAAGGCAAATTTTAAAAGAGAAGGAAAAAAAGAAGCGAGCGCGCATGGCAAAAAAAACACAAAAAAGTAAAAGAGGTAAATGATTTTTTACTTTTTAATGTGAAAGAGGAACTTAAAATCCATCGAAAGACATAAAAACCTCAAAATCCATTTTTTGCAACTAAGGTCCCTTTCACCGTGGAGCGTCACATATATTTGTAGATTTGGTTTTCGCTCCATCAGCTTTAACGCTCTATCGTGTTAACTTTTGAATTTGGTTCTGAATTTGACTGTCAAGCTTAGTACTTTGACAAAGACCATCAGTAGCATAGCAATTAGATTGATTACTGTGGAGTTGATGTGAAGCACTAGCCGTGGTTTAACATTTGGTTTGTAGAACTTATGTTTTCAACGACATATGCACCATACCCGCCAGTGCTCAAACCAAACAAAATTTTAATTTTTAGTATGTGTCGATTCACGGTGAAAAGAACCTTAACTGCAAGAAATGAATTTTTAACTGTTACCTAAAAATTTTATGACAGTTAAACGGAATTTTCAGGAAATACTTCCAACTTTTCATCCAAAATAATATATTTTCTTAATTTAGTTATTCAGTTCCTTTATTTAAACAAAAACGTCCGGCTCTTAGTATTATTTTAAATGTATATTTTATTATGATATTTTATTAATAATTGACACAAATCGACAGCTTTGAGTTCTCATTCCGGGAACTGTGACACAGAAACCCTCAAAGATACATATATACACATGTGGATGATTATATATGGCTTGCCGTGTAAACCCTTAAATGGCTTTCAGTGTTCAATAGAATTTCGTAATTCAAGCAACCTCTTTCAGAATATTCCCATTCAAAACACAAGAAAAATTTTACTAGAAAAATTTTAATACAAATTTTAATACATAATTTTAAAAACATATTTATGTATTAAAAAATAATAACAATGACCATTATTTATTATACTTTATGTACAAAATTTCAAAAAGCAATGCTTAATTTAAAATTAAATTTAATTAGAAAATTAATTTAAATTACAAAATTTTAATTAAAAGCTTTTGCATGAAACAGGTAGAAATTCGACAATTTGACTGCAGCGGAAGCTTTTAATTTGGCAATACGAGACCACGAGACAAACATAATGAATGCAGTTTTATTTTAAGAGCCATTCATTCGAGTGTGGGAAAGTGTTGTTGTCAATCGCAAATAACTGATGTCTACTTGCTCGCATCACACAGAAGGGGTCGTGATTGCTTTCTGTACGCTTTTCGTCAAAGCAGGTGCAAACCTGTTACCAGCTGCATAAAAAATAACTTTTTCATTGCGTACTTTTTTCCTTTTTGTGCACTTTTATTTCGCTAGAGTTTTTATCTTTAATTGACACCACGTGTACTGTAGAATTCAATGGTCCACGTTTACTATTCATTTTCTTCTACTTTTTTATATCTATACATATATACAATATTATACCAGGCGCAATTTGATGAACGTTGTGAATGTTATATTGCATTGCAGATTCGTTATCCATTGGTAATAAATATCATCAGGTATTCACAAACCGGAGGCTATAAATGAAAATGTATAAACCGCTGGTTATATTTCATGTTATTTTATAATACACATACGATTTTACGATATCAGTTCGGAACGGTAATGTGATTGGTGAATTGAAAAATAATGTAGCTTATTAATTATACTCAAGGTTCTGTTTTATTAAAAATTTACCTTTTTCAAAATTAGAAAAAGAGGGTTTTAAAATGTACTTAGTAATACGTAATATTTGTTTATCCATTACAATGACCAACGAAATACCTATCCTTATATAAGAAATCAGTTATACTTATTGATATAGGTATACATACTGCTATGCTTTTCCGAAAGTAAGAGAGAATAAGTTATAGAATTTACCTGGGATAAATAAAGACAAGAATAGTGTGAGAAACGTAAAGAGAGATGAAGAATATGGAATAGACAAAGACAACAATAGGGTGATGAATAGCAAGAGATAAAAAGGTATAGAATTTACCTTGGATAGACAAAGTTAACAATAGCGTGCTAAACGCAAATAGAGTTCACAGATTGTGGTTCTAAAGGCAAGAAAGAATAAGGTTACCTGGGATAGGTGAAGACAACAAAAGCGTGTGAAACACAAGAACAGTTCACAGTTGTGGTTCTTGAAGCAAGAGAGAATAAGATTACCTGGGACAGATAAAGACAACAATAGCGTGAGAAACGCAAGGAGAGCTCACAGTATGCGGTTCTAAAATCAAGAGAGAATAAGGTTACCTGGGAAAGATAAAGACAACAATAGCGTGCGAAACACAGGGAGAGTTCATAGTTTGTGGTTATAAAAGCAAGAGATTAAGGTTACCTGGGATATACAAAGACAAAAATAGCGTGCTAAACGCAACGAGAGTTTCCAGATTGTGGTTCTAAAAGCAAGAAAGAATAAGGTTACCTGGGATAGGTAAACACAACAATAGCCTGCGAAACGCAAGGAGAGTTCAGAGTTGTGGTTCTAAAATCAAGAGAGAATAAGGTTACCTGGGAAAGACAAAGACAACAATAGCGTGCGAAACACAAGGAGAGTTCACAGTTTGTGGTTCTAAAAGCAAGAGACAATAAGATTACCTGGGACAGATACAGACAACAATAGCGTGAGAAACGCAAGGAGAGTTCATAGTTTGTGATTCTAAAGGCAAGAAAGAATAAGGTTACCTGGGATAGGTAAAGACAACAAAAGCGTGCGAAACACAAGAAGAGTTCACAGTTGTGGTTTTTGAAGCAAGAGAGAATAAGATTACCTGGGACAGATAAAGACAACAATAGCGTGAGAAACAGAGGGAGAGTTCATAGTTTGTGGTTCTAAAAGCAAGAGAGAATAAGGTTACCTGGGATAGGTAAAAACAACAAAAGCATGCGAAACACAAGGAGAGTTTACAGTTTGTGGTCCTGAAAGCAAGAGACAGTAAGATTACCTGGGACAGATAAAGACAACAATAGCGTGAGAAACGCAAGGAGAGTTCACAGTTTATGTTTCTAAAAGCAAGAAACAATAAGATTACCTAGGACAGATACAGACAACAATAGCGTGAGAAACGCAAGGAGAGTTCACAGTATGCGGTTCTAAAAGCAAGAGAGAATAAGGTTACCTGGGAAAGATAAAGACAACAATAGCGTGCGAAACACAGGGAGAGTTCATAGTTTGTGGTTCTAAAAGCAAGAGAGAATAAGGTTACCTGGGATAGGTAAAGACAACAAAAGCGTGCGAAACACAAGAAGAGTTTACAGTTTGTGGTCCTAAAAGCAAGAGACAATAAGATTACCTAGGACAGATACAGACAACAATAGCGTGAGTAACGCAAGGAGAGTTCACAGTATGCGGTTCTAAAAGCAAGAGAGAATAAGGTTACTTGGGACAGATACAGACAACAATAGCGTGAGTAACGCAAGGAGAGTTCACAGTATGCGGTTCTAAAAGCAAGAGAGAATAAGGTTACCTGGGAAAGATAAAGACAACAATAGCGTGCGAAACACAGGGAGAGTTTATAGTTTGTGGTTCTAAAAGCAAGAGAGAATAAGGTTACCTGGGATAGACAAAGATAACAATGGCGTGCGAAATGTGAAAGAGAAAAAGGTATAACAGGTGTCTGGGATAGATAAAGCAGAGTAGAGAGAGAGAAAGAGAGGGAGAGAGAGGGAGAGAGAGAGAGAATTAGAATGAGAATGAGAAGTAGAAAATATATTTTAAACGATGTGAAAATTCTACGGCAGTCTTGTATGAACTTGTATGAACACTTTGTGATAAATTTTGAATTGTTTAAACAGTTTTTTTCATATTTTCTATGTGAAATATTTTAAAAGCTAACAACTTTTTAATTAGCAAAAGTAAAAAGAATGTTATTAATGTAATTCAATTAGTTTAGTTGAATCGATTGTTTAAAAAATTAAAATGGTTTAAAATCAACTTTCAATGAAATTGAGCTAAAACTATGTGGTTTTTTGTCATTTGCATAGAAGAATCATGAAGAAGTTATTTATTCATAATTCGCAGTGTATATTCAAATGTTTAAAAAAATTTCAATTGTGTAAACAATTTATGTTTCTTATATTTTTGAAATGAACATTTTTTTTAACAGCTATCGATTCTTTAGTAACAATTGACAGAAAATTTGTTCATTAAATATTTATTGTATTTGTTTAAACAATCTAAAATGTTTAAAAAAAAATTTTAATTTCATTCTCTTAGAAAAATTTTGCTTTCGGCTTTCTTTATTAAAAAAATATCAAGAATTTTTCCGTCTGCAATTTTCAAGATCTTTTGATTGTTTAAACTATTTATATTTATGGAAACAATTTAATTTTCCCATATTAGAAGTTTTTTTTCAATAACTCATAAAGGAAGATTTTTAAATATTTTTTACCTCATACTTACTTAGAAAGTTATTTTCCTTAAAAAACAGCATATTAATTTAGAAAAAGATTTATATCATACAGTATTATTATTTAGGCTAGATAATAATAAGATAGGTATAGTGAGATAGCAGGTAGCTGAAGATTTAAATTTAGTTGCAATTTTGTTTATAAAAGTGGAAAATGGGTTACAAAAAAATATTAAAAAAAGTATATTGTTATGTAAAAATTGGCAAAGTAAAAGTATTGATAAATTAGAAAATTAGAAAAATTTGTAAGCTGGTAATTTGAGACATTGAAGATTTGGTTATTGGAAAATTGGTAAATTAGGTTATTTTAAAATTAGAGAAATTAAAAATTGATAAATTGGAAGATTGGCAAATTAGAAAATTGTTTAAACTGGTAAATTGAGAAATTGGAAATTTGGTTATTGGAAAATTGTTGAAGTAAAAAAATTTGTAAATTGAGAAATTGAAGATTTGGTTATTGGAAAATTGACAAAATTAGAAAATTGGAAAAGTGAAAAATTGGTAAATTGGAAATTGAACAAAATAGGAACATACGTAAACTATTTTTTGTGTTTATTAGTGTTTTAATTGGTGTTTTTATATTTTTTCTACCAGCCTGAAGAGGATAACGAAAAATGTTATCGAAACGTTGCTTAAACAATAAAAAGCATAAAATGACGTAAAAAATGTTTTATGTTATCTTCTTTACCTTCCTTGGATGAAATTTAATGCTTCGGCTTTTCCTATATTAATTTGAAGGGAATTTATATTTTTTCTACTGAAATTGATAAACTGGTTAATAAAGAAATTAGAGACCGTTTTATTAGGAAATTGTCAAATTAAAGAAATTGGTAAAGTATGAAACTGGACAATTAGAAAATAAAGAAACGGAAGAGCATAATTTTGCGCGCGTAGCGCGCTTTGGCAGTTCTAGAAGATAAAAATATTTATAGAAAATAAGAATACGTCACATTTGTTCACCCGTTGTAAACACTAATGAAACATTCATACAGGTACTCTCGTAATAAGAATTTAGAAACTTGCACGAAGTAAACTTCTGGTTTGAAAACCAGAAGAAAATTGAATTTTTTTGTTCTTCTTAACGATTATATAAGGCCCAGACTGACCCTGAGTAGTAAAGGACGAAAACTCCCACCTGGCACACTAAATCTCCAAACCCAAAAGTATAAAAGCTAAAAAATTTTCCTTCCTGTTTTCTAAAAGGTGATAAAATTTCGAGTAAAATGAGACTAATTGTAAGAAGTGGTTTGGTTAATATTTCAATTAGAAAATCTTGGAAAAGTGTGATTTAAAATGTTTCCTAAAAATCAAAATTACTTTTGAAATAATAAACATTGTTTAATGTTCTTAGGTTCATTTTAAAGGTGATTTTCTACAAAACTAATATTATTTATAGCCATTACTGTGCAATTTGATTCTTTAAAAACTGCAAACTGCCAAAATTGAACAAAAAAAATTAAAAAATTTTGTAACATTTTTTTATATTAAAAAAAATTTGTAAAATATATGATACTTGATAATCTCTAGAATTTTAAAAAATAAATTATATTTGTCCGGATTTTATAAATTATTGTTTTGTGAAAAAAATGATATCAAATTTTTCAATTTTCTATGTACAACTTTGGCAGCTTCCATTTTTTAAGAATCAAATTGCACCATAATGACTATAAATAATTTCAATTCTGTAGACAACTACCTTTAGAATAAGCCTAAGAAGATTAAAACATTTTGATTATTTCAGAAGTAATTTTAATTTTGATGAAACTTTTAAAATCACACTTCTTCAAGATTTTCTAACTGAAAATACGATTTTTTTTTCATTTTTATAAGTTGGCTGGCAATTTCAGGCGATGACAATTTATGTGTAAAAATCCCACTGAACCACTAAAATTAGGATCGTAGAATTTAGAATTTTCTAAAATTATTAAATTTGTCTTGTTTACAAAAGTTCTGTAGGATTCTTTTAAGTTTGATGTCATATTAATTAAAATAATAACGCGTCGAAATCAGTTTAATTTTACCTACTTTTTTAGCTGCTTTTAATTTTACTATTTTGTTCTTTTATAATTTGTCAAACAATAAATAAAAATTTTAAACAATTATTGCATAAATAAACTTTAAACTAACCATGGTTCAAAAATGGTAAAAGTGCGAATATAGGAAAAACAATAGGTGGTCCACTCTTGGATACAAAAGGTGGTTTTTTCATGGAAATAGAAACTGTTTTAAATGACACATTTTTATTCGCAGTATTGGAATATTTACAAATCTCTTTTTTGCATTTCATTTCAATACCCAAATAATAAGAAAAAGCGAAACGTACCATGAAAAAGTTTACAAAGAGAAAATAGGTAACAAATTTTTCCAAAGTAGTTTACGATTTAAATTTTTTGAAACATAGATGGTAGAGATTTTTGTTACGAATTGGAGAGTACAAAAATGAACTTTTTCAGGGTATTTTAAATTATTTCTGGAAAGGATGATTATATAATTTTTTTCTTCTTTTTTGTTCAGACAATAGAATGCAACGAATTCAAGTGAAATAAAATGGACTGACCTAAATATTACTGTCTTTCGTTCGCCAGTGGAATTGTGAATTCGAAGGAATAATAGTCCGGAATGTATTTTCTGCTCGTTATCGAAAAGGAAGGGTATTCTGCGTCTTGCGTGACAAAACTTGCGATAGTGAATTTTTCTAAAGCAACAGCCCAGTGAATTCTGGGAAATTCACTGCTTGATTTTAGAAACAAAATGGGTGTAGTAACTCCCACGCCTCGAGGCTCAGACAGATTACGTCGCCGGTTGACTGGAATGATCCGTCAAAGAAACCAAACGCTTCGACCACTTCATAAAGAAACTGCCATTTCTTGGCTGAGAAAAGTGTCTTGTTACAGCAACATCAGTGACATTATAAAATTTCTTTGATATTTCCTCCGTAGATTATGTTAGCAATTTTAAAAAAATTATTCCTGTCTTAAAAGAACCTCGGAGTCTTCCATTAAGGCTAGAGTTAATAAGTTAACTTTGTTGTAAAAAAATTATAAAATATGAACCTGTTGGCAACATTTTTTGTAAGGGTAGAGGGTGGTTTTTTAATAAAATAACAACTCTTTCAAAAAAATGATTATAAAAAACCTAAATCAATATAATTTAATTGATAAGAGTAGATCTTATACTAAATTACCCTGGTTACAAAAAAATGAGTATATTAATATAATGAAATAATTAATTAATCAAGAAAGAAAGGTAGGGGATCGTCCTTAAAATTATACTGTTGTTCAGTATATCGGCAGAGGGCCGTATTTTGATTTGATTTGGGTAAAGGTAAATAACAAATAGAAAAGTTGATAATTATTCTTATAATATGTTAACGTTTAGTTTATTAAAGACAACAAAGGTGAGCATACATAAGAGTTTACAATGAATTTACTATAATGCAACCGAAAGTCTTACTAAAATGATGGTCTCAAATAAAATAATGTGATTTGATAACTTTAAGATTCGAACTTTAAACGTGTAGTAAACAGTGTAAATGTGTAATGTTCGTGGATTTCTACTCACCAGAAAAATAAATCGTGTTGACTTCGACAATAAGTAATTTCTTTAGTAATATATATATTCACCAAAATCTTTTAATATTCACTTTAAATCTTTTTACTGAAATTTTCTTTAAAATATTCTGATTATTTTTAATTGTTTTTTTCTTCTATTAGATTTTTTTTATATTGACAACTACTTTATTCGTTATAGCCTTATTTCACTTTAAATGATAATTGAAAGTATAAATTGACACCTAATGGGTGTGGTTTTTAAGACAAAAATTACGCTCGTCTTTACTGGGCGATGGCTACCAAAACACTGCCTATGCTCGTCTTAATCGGTCGACGGCTCCCGCAAAAAAGCCACGATTTCCCTTTTCATTTAGTTTTATTGACTGTTCTTTTGGGTCATCGATTTTCGCTGATTTAGATTTCATCAACATTGATGAAATTAGTTCGTATGCAGTTTTGCAATTTTTGGTATGGTTGCACACTGAAAGAAATACTCTAGCTTTATCAGCCATATGATTATTGTTGACAGTTTTTGTAGAACTTCGAATACTATATGAATGAATATCCCATAATGCATCGGTGCGCCACTGACAGTTCTTCTAACCTAAAAATATACATCGCAGTTTCACCAGTCATATGGCTAAAAGACAAATATATTATGGCAGTATCTATATTAGCAATATATTATGGGTAATTTATCCATAATTATGTCAGTACCGTGGAATTATTTCTTTCAGTGCAATCCTCGACGAATTATCGGGAGCAACTTACCTTGCGTTTTGTTTTGAAATAATATTTTTGATCTGTAAAGTGAAATAAGTCTATCTATCTTTGTTTTAATCTCTTATAATTTATTGAAATTTGAATATTTAAAGGAAATTAGTAATTTATTAAGCTCCTTGTTATTCAGCTCTTTTTATGATTAATATAAGTATTTTAGATTTATTTTTCGGGGTATCCAAATTATACTTTGTTGGCATTTTAAATGAGAGCGATTTCGCCATTTTACAATTGATTTCGCCAAACTGTGTTCTCTGTTTTGATGATTACAAATTTCTTTTGCAATATATAAAGTTATTTGTGTTTCAAAAATTACATATTCTTATAGTTTGATTTTAAATAAACAGATTTATTTATTTAGAAAATTAAAAAAAAAAATAAGTCACGTAGTCCGACCGTGACATTTTTTTTTTTTTGAAATACTATCTTTTTTCTTACATGATTAATTTTTGGAATTTTACCAAATTTACTTAAATTCACAAAGTCACTAAAAGTATTCAAAGAATTGTCGGAAAATTCTTTAAAAATAAAATATCGCTATAAGGTGTTCTTTCGTAACTTGCCTCTCGTAAGTGCTTCAAATGAAAGATTGAATGTTTCTAAAACTATCTGAAAATTTAATACTTTATACGTTCTGCTCGAATGCGCCAGGCAATGGTTAAAAATACTTAATCATTGCCGCCCAAAATTACCAAAATTCTCTAAGATACTTGATTGTGCATCTAAAAAAATTAAAACATTAATTTTTAGAATCGAATTATTGTTTCAATTAGTCAAAGTAAAATAGAATGACACTTTCGACAAGAGGTACATATGTTATATTATTTTTTTCTATCTGGAAGCAGTTTGGTAAGATTAAATTAATTTGTTTGCCCCGTGCTAGCAAGTTGAATGCTGTTTTATTTAATTTGAATTTTTTATATTGATTACTGCGAGCAGTAAAAAGAGAATCATGAATTATGGATTCAAGAGATATCAGAATTTTCAACCCTTTTATAATAAACTGTATCTGATATGCACATACTCAGACTCTCCAATTTTCTATCCACTCTTATTGGTCCGTGCTTTTCATCTCGTGACTAGAATACGTATCCTTGGTTAGTCGAGAATAGTTGCTATTATGCTCTTCTTTTTACTAGTTTTTTTTGCTTCGGAATTGTTTCCTAACATCATCTCTGATAAAGTAGCTTTCGGCATAATAGCATTTTTCTAAAAGTTATAAATGTCGAACTAAGAAAAAAATTCAATATAACTTTTTATCAATCATTAGAGTTTTATTTTGAAGTTATTGCTTGGTAAATACATAAAATACTTAGTCCAACAATTGTGATTATTGATATATTCTGTTTTCTTACTTTTCATCAATAAAAATTAACAATCTGCATGTTAAAAATATCTTTGCTTTAAACAACAAATTATAAAATCATACATAGAATAGAAATTGATCAAATATTTCCAATTAATACTGTGGAATTAATTGATTTTGTAATACTTTTTTTCGGTTAGCACTTAATTTGTTTACAAACCTGCAGAAAGGGTGAATTTAATGAACAGTCACGTAGCAGTGGAAAGTCGATATATTTGCATTTCATCTCGACATCACGAACGTAATTTGCAGTCGCAAATGCAGTTTGGAATTGAAGTCCGTAGATACTTATTTTATTGAACAGGGGGTGGAAAGCAGACCGCGCCTTCTGTCACGAGACAAAACAAGAAGAAATCGAGAAAAATAGGAAATGAAGAAACTTGGAAAAGAAAAGAGACCAACTATCCTTGGATTAGAAGCAGCTGAATCATGGCTCTCGAGAACACTTAAAATTATTAAAGCTTTTGTTTTCTGGCGCCAAATAAATCCACAATTACTTTTTACAAAAAAATAATTTATTATTATCAAATAAAAAATGTAATTTATTCACTTATCGATTTCATATTCCAATAATCTGTTGAGTAAATTGCGCCACAGCATATAGAGTTTATGCTACACACTACATTTATATATATACATAATACCCATATTCAGCTATTGATGTATACATACACTCATACGTACTTCAGTATGTGAGCACTCCATGATTTTCTACTCCAAAGCCACTTCGACCATCTTCCAGCTACGACAGCTTAGAGCAAGTTTAATGTAGGCTGTCTTCCTACTGACAACCATTGTACCATGGAATACGCTCATAATAATGCATCTGAAGGGCTGCCACTGTCAAGGATGCAAGTTTCGTAATTCTTCATATTCAAAAACACAAATGTACCATCTATGAAATCTTTAATCCGAAAAGGTGGATGATTAAATTTTTGAACAATTTATTTGGTTGTATTTGTGACCTTAAAACCTGTATAAACCGAAAAAGAAGTTTAAATTGCAAATCTTTTTTTTAACTTTTATTATAATCAATATATGTCAACCTCACAGTTAAGCATTACTGTGATTGGGAGTAAAAGAAATCGCTACGAAATTTTAAATGTTGGACATCAGGTTCAGGATGATGTCAATAATCTCCATAAAGATTATCTGTCATAATCTATTGAATGACCTAGGAAAAGCACCCTGTTTATTCCGATTTGTGATATGGATTAGAAGACTGCTTTTGTCTTTTTTAATCAAATAAAGAAGTTGTTTAGCAACTGCAAGTTACGAGAATATTTGTTTATGTATGTTTCACTACAATTCCCACTAATTTATTTATATAATTTGATCTAACGTTAGACTCCACCGATTAATTAATCGGTTTTGCTTTTTATCGAGAAACTCACTGGCTATTAATTGACGTAAACGTAAGAATTAAAATAAAGAGATTAATTTCACTTAACTAAAGCAATTTTGCATCGTCTCCATCAGAACCAAACTCTGTCGGTGCTGATCAAAAATCGAAAGGGAGATTCCGCTGAGATTATTACGTCGCTATGCCGATGTTGAGACAGATCAAACCAACAAATTAATAAATGAACTGACAAGTTCGATAAAATTAATTGAAGCAACTTAAACTGCAGACTTTGGCTTCCGGGACTCTTAAAGAAAAAGTTTCACATAAATCATTTTTAAATAACACTATTTATTTATTTAAATTTCTATGTTCTGTAACGAAGAGAAATTTTGCTATGCGCCGAATTTGCTCGCCGGAGCCAAGGTTCTCAAATTATATTCACTTATTCTGGAAATCTAGATTATTGACCATAAATTACTTTACTTAATTTCTACTGTCGCTTTGGGTCAGGTGAAGTCAGTAAAACTCTCAGGATTTCTAATAGTAAGAAATAACAAAAGAATATATTGTTCAAAATAAAGGTGTACAAAATAATATTATAATATATATATATATATAAAATAAATTTAACAGAATATAATTCAAAATAAAAGAAGTTAACAATAAAAAGAACATATATAATAAATAATAAAGAATTTAACAATAAAAAAAATGTAATAAGAAAAATACAATAAAAGTGCTAGAAGAGCCAATGAAACAAAATAATAAAATAGCAAAATAAAGAAATCCTTTTCTTGGTTCACGTTATTCCAGGACTTCGTCCTGCCAGAACTCTCTTAATTTCGGTATTTTCGGAATCTATAAACAAATCGTAAGAAAAAAATAATGTAGATTACAAAAATAAATCAAATAATATAATTCATCTAGAATTATCCGGAATAATCGGTCGCGGATCGAATCGGTAAACTCCGTCTCCAAAACAATATAAATTACGGACGAACCGCTAAAAAAATATTGCCACCGTCATTCACCGTGATGTTAAAATAAAATCGGCTATCTAGACACGTACGGTCGATTCGCGGTTACGTGAAATGAAATTAATTATCAGGTAAGACAATAAATTAATTAATTCATATTTACGTTAATTACGCGCTTCAGTCCGGTAAAAAAACAATTAAATCTGAACGCGTAATTTCAGGTGCGTGGTGAATTTATTTGAAGAGCAGTAAAACAACGCGGGTGTTCACCTAGCATAGTCTGTTCTCCAATGACGTAGCACTGGGGAAGCCTATGTGATAATCTACGTCAATGACTCGGCGCGGGAGATTTTAAAATTGTTTCGAACACTTTCCTACGTCATAAGTGTTCTTGCAATTTTCTCGAATTTCTTGACCACTTGAGATGGATCACGACGATGATCAAGAATTCGTCACGGAGTAACTTTACTCTAGCCAGGATTCCTTTGTCTATGAAATAGATGTCTAGAACTTTATCGTGTCTGAGACTCCACGGTGGACCGTGACAAATCTCAGGACGATCCTAGCCAGAGGAAAGCACAAGGGTTTTGTTCTTTTGATTTTCATTAAAGGACCAATGCTACATCTCCAGAAGATTCTCAAGGTACCATTCTTGAAGGACCAAGTCTATGGTATCTGGAGGAGTCAGAGAGGCTTTTCCCGAGATGTTCCTCTGTTCGCTCCTGGGAGCTAACTCCACGATCTACAGGCGTGTAGGTCGATATATAGACGCATCTCGCTGTAGAGCTGCGCGTTTGTACTACTTAGCGCCATCTGCGCTGTGTCAGGATGCGCAGTTGACTAGCAAATACTTCTGCTAGCCACGTTTTTGACAGTTCCAAAATAAGATAAAAGTGTAACTTAACCTCAAAGTTAAGTTTATTTATTTTACTTAAAATAAATTATTCAATTGAAAATTAAAAGTCAAGTGCAATTGTGAGGTTCGTCACAGTTGAACTAATAAAAGAGACGAGCACACGGCTACAATAATTCGGGAATCACAGGTGAATGAATGATCAAGCACATAGCGAATCCTAATCGACCGGTCGATCCTCTTTTGCGCGATCCTCCCCTTTCCAACGTCTTTTTCTTCCTTGTCAAGTCTCATTTCGTCAGCCTCTAGGAAACCATACACCCTCTTGGTTGCACCAAAGGAACTTGACCTGCACAAATCGCAATTTATGAATTCAACGAAAAACGACAAAAATGAGACCTGTGATCTGGAGAAAGACGAGAGATATGGATCTACGAGAAAAAAGCAATACTTGGTACCCAAGCTCGTATCTCCAAATTTAACCACGGGCACTAGGTTGTGCGGGTTGTAGCGTCATGAGCGTATCTCGTATGATGACTTGCAAATAAATCTGCCTAGAGACACGGTGATCATTGGCTTGGCAGACGACACGTTGATCTTGTGCGCTGCTGAGACTGCAGAAGCCTTTAAAATTTTGATGAACGTCCAAGCACTGGCTTGGTGCCAGACGTCTTCTAATGCTCCTGGAAAAGGCCGAAATGCTGATAGTCAGTAACAGAGATGGTTATAAACTCTCACGAATCGCAATGGACCTACTCGAGGTCAAGTAGAACAATGGAAGTTTCTGGATATGGAATTAGACATGTTGCTCAACTTTAAGCACCATCTGAGAAGACTCAAATATGCGGCAAGATTAGCTCATATAACATTAAACATCCGAAGCGAAAAGAAGAATAGTAGGAGGTGTTCCTTACTCTAAACTATTTCCGCTTAGGTCATTGATAGCTTTCCGCCCGCAGATCTTTGTCGGATAAAGGTAGAAAGTTTTCCTCCTTTTCAAAGAAAAAATCTCTTTCGCTGCAACGAAAAAAAGTTATGTAGAAGGCAACCACCAGATGGACAGACATGCAAGAACCAAACTCATCAAAAATGGGTAAGCAAGTTTAAGCGAAAAGGAAATAGGCCGAGGGACTTATCGACTGATAATAACACTCGCCACCAAGATAAATCAGGAGCTTGGGGTTGTTTCTTACTATCTAACACAAGCGCTGACAGGTCGCGGGTGATACCCTTTAGACGATGCAAAATACAATTTTTAAATTCAGAAGATGAGACGCGGAAAGGCAGTTATATTTGCTGGTAAAAACTGTAAAATTATAACGAAGAACATAATCCTATTAATAGCGTTTTTAGAAGACGATTGGTGGAACATCGAGACTTTCATACACCATGTTGTAATTCTAAAAGGTCTCGATAACCAACAACGATTATGAGTCCTGTAAAGTAGGAAAGAGAATCACCTAAAAGCGACGATGTCAGGATATAAGACCACCCTAGAAACGACTCAGTGTAGTTACGTTCCCAAATCCGAAATTAAGTAAAAATATTACAAAATTTCAAACCGTAATAAAAAATTGAAATTAAAAATTAGAATATTGTAGAGATTACGGCTACATCAACCTTTAATCTATTAAAATTCACGTAAAGCGCACTTAGTCAGTCAACACTTTATCAACTTCCAAATGATTGAGTATCACTTTATTTAAACTTGCAAGCACATTTGATATGACTGAGAAGATTCATTACGGAGTGAAATGACTTTGATCGTCGAGGCCGAAACTTGCTGGCAAAGGATTGTTCTCTCACAATGTGAATCTCTCATCCCATTAATGTGATGAGTTCCAATAATCGCTGAAAGCGCTTTCACTAGGCCGACATCTCTATTGCACGCACCCTCAAGTAAATGGCAACACTGAAGACACGGAACCGGAAGTTCTCACAGGAGTGAATATTGGAACTCAGCCACGAATGGCAGTATTGTAAATAACACTGCTTCTCTAGTCGTTAATAGTTTCTACAGCAACTTCCAATGCGTCAGCAAAACAACTCAGAAAAAGGTTTCTTGAGTGGAATATATAAAATAAATTTCCCTTTATTCTGTTTTATATGAATTCTACTTGCACTAAATTCTTTAAAGGTTTATTTTTTAAAGTATCTGGTACTTTTCTTTGAAAGGTTATTACATTTTTCTGCAGATACTTCCAAAATTACTAATCACTAATCTAGTTGGTTATAACGTTTTAAAGCCGTCTTCATTGTTAATGAAGTAATTCCATACAAAATAAAGCACGAGGTTAGTACAGAAACTGTTTTTATGTTTAATATTCAAAAGTTTAAATTAAGATTGATGTTTATTTAGAACAAATAAATAAATGGAACTCTAGCGCCAAGTTATTTTGTTGATAACTAACTAAACAAAAACAATAGATTTTCAAAATAGTTAACTTAAAAAGATTAACAAAAGGTTATATAGCCGTCCGCATGGCACATCCATTACAAAGGTTACGCGTACTGAACACTTACTCAAAAATTAACAAAGTATTCAAAAAAGCGACTCCATCAATAAATGAAACAATAGTTAATATAGGAGTTCACCTGGGAGGGCACAATGGCCACGAAAAGAGCCCCTTCAGTAATATTGGTTACATCTTTACAAAGTTTTTAAACACTTAAGAAATAATACACGACCAAAAGATGGAACACACCAGTTCAAAATGACGAAAGCAAGAACATGTCGTCAAAAGTTTGCAAAGCATCGACAGAAGCGCCGCGGTGTCGATCTTACGATTCACGTTTTAAAGTACGAGCAGTACTATTACCCGCGGATCGATAGATCGAGCGGCGATCGACCGAGGAAAGTAAATTAGGTTCAGTGGTGGCGGCGCTGACATCCAGCGCCAAAAGTAAAATGGCTGCCGTCAGTGTTTAGACAGTTCATAAACACGACTAACGACATCATCTTCTGGTCCTGGCACTCTTGTGAGAACGGGTCTCACATCCAATCTCACGTGCAAGGACAATCCCACGCTGACCAGTGCATCCAGAATCATCACGACTACTAGGAGCACCTCCTTGACGATTAATTGCATTGGGGGAAAACACAACTAAATTCAAATAATGATATCTGGGTTAAAAATTAAGATAGAAACATGGCTATTAAAAATTTGGAAAGCTTATTTAATTCTACTTTAGAGTAGCTATGAGTTAAATTTTTTAGAAATTTCAAAGTGATTTTATTAGTTGATGAGTTAGAAAAAGAAATTCTCGAATTTTTCAATTATCGTTCATGAAGTTCAGTTCGTTGCCTGATGTAGAAAAATTGGAAAAAAAATTAAATTTATATTATTTTCCTTGTTTAATTGCCAGCTTTAATTTGAGCCAAAGAAACTTGAAAAATATTGAGTGGTTCACGAGATATGACTAAATATGTCCGAGCATGTTTTTCTCAAAAATCAGTCAAAACTGAAAGGGAATCGCATCAAAAGATAGATCGCCTTTTCATTTTTCAGTTTTTAACGCTCTATATATATATATATATATATATATATATATAAATGTACGTGTATCAGACGTGTGTCTCGGCAATTAGGAAAGATTCGTGAATCTTCGTGTAAACGAATGACACATTATGAGGAAAAGAATGAAAAGGGACCGGAGGAGGAAGGCCCTAGACGAAAAATAAAAGTAGAGTTTCAGTTGTGCTCGGTCTTGTTGCTCGTGATCGTGAGACTTTTTGTGATACATAGAGTGGCGTTTTTGTCATATATTGAAAATGGTATCCACTGAGAGTTCCAAATGACCGAATTGAAGGGCAGAGCACTTCCGAGGCTTTATTTTTGGATAAAATCATAAAAAAGAACTTGAGAGATTTTGGAAGTTCAGAACCAATTTAAGAAGGATTTTTGTGAGATGTTCGAGAATTGATCCCCTGCGAAAAATCACTAAGAAATCTCTTCATGCCAAGGAAAATCCACTTCAGGTCACCACGTGGCGAGCGATAAGTGTTTAATATTTATTTTATTGTCTTGTTTTAAATGTCTGATTGAATCTAACAGTGTTTAATACACTGCTAAATGTTTTGTCTGGTAAATTTTTTTTAATCTGCATATTTATTGTTTAATATTATTGATTTTTATATCTTTTGATATCCAGAAGTATGAATATTTTTTTGTTGTGAGTATTAATTTATCTTTGTAAAGGGATCCTTAAATTTGACGCTTTTTTATTTAATTTTTGATATCATGAAATAATTGGAATAAATTGGATTGATTTGTTAACTCTATCTTTTGGATTTTTATTGTATATATAATATATGTTATAAACTCAATTAAATAATTAATTTTGATCGAAGAAGTTGAATTTTAGCAAGGTCTAGTTATAATTCCTGTTGTGATTTGTAATTTGTATATCTAATGTCTAATTAATTTATACCTATCGTTACGGACATCATAATGGTCATATTTTATTGATATTATTGGTTTTATTAAATATTCATTAGAGTCCTAGAATTCGCTTTTTTTAATATAGTCTTTCGTGATAATTGTCATAGCATTTTTATTAAATTAATATCTAAATTTTTTTGTATTGATTTATTTTTAAAGAGAAAAAAAATTATTACAAAACTGTGGTTTTTGCCTAAAAATGAAGGTTTTTGACAAAAACTTTCTCGGATATATTTAATCATATCTCGTGAACCACTCAATATTTTTCAAGTTTCCTTGGCTCAAACTAAAGCTGGCAATTAAACGAGGAAAAGAATATAAATTTCAATTTTTTTTTAGTTTTTCTACATCCGGAATGGAACTGAACTTCGTGAACGATAATTGGAATATTCGAGAATTTTTTTTTCTAACTCATCAACTAATAAAATCACTTTAAAATTTCTAAAAAATTTAACTAATAGCTATTCTAAAGTATAATGTTATAAGCTCTCCAAATTCTTAAAAGCCAAGTCTTTATCTTAATTTTTAACCAACGTATCGTGGTTTTATTTGAGTTCTGTTTTTTTGATCCGCTCCAATCGATCGGACTAACAATTTCCGACGGTAGTGTATATTTATATAACTAAATATTGTCGAAAACTAAATATTGTCCCGTCCGACAAGTTGTCAGGTAAGCAGAAGTTATATATATTAATAATTAGACAAATATTTAATAAAATAAATAGAATATTTAAATAAAAATAACTTTTAATTAACATAGTCTTAAATTCAACTAAATGAAAACAAATATAAATCAAAATAAGTTTTAGTTTTGAATAATCTTTAGAGTTTAAGAGTGTAAGCTGAACATATTGTGCGAGGTAATATAATATATAAAAAAATTTATAAAAAAAAAAAAAAAAAATTATATAAAATTTTTTAACTCAAATTAATAAACCAAAAAATGTAAAATAAAGTCCGCGAACAATCGTAAATATTTTAGCATGAGAAATTCGCAAGCAGATGATAACAACAGTCGAAAAACTTGTAAGAACTTTACTCTGAAGATCGCTAGAAAAAAATGACGAAACTCTATAGAGCATCGGGTAAAGCTTTTTTCTTGATACTCTTCGAGACTTGCAAACAAGAGGGAATAAAAAAGGAAGCGGGGCTTGGTCTCTGGTGCATCCTGAAAGAAGGATTTGATCCTGGAAGTAAGCTCTCGAGGGTGCATCTTCGTGCCATTCTCGTTCAGTTTTATTTAGTTGTAGATAAGTACACACGTGCATGGAAAGAGGACTGTGTGTATAAGAAGAGCGAAGGGAATGGAGAGAAGCGACGTCGACAAGAGCTGAACGGTTGAGCGCGCCGTCAGGCACATTATTAAAGGAATCCGTCTGTCTGAGTATTTCCGCGCGACACAATTAAGCGCCTCACGGTGACCAGCCAAACCCTCTCCACTCTTTCCGCGACAGAGTCCCATCCCTTGATACCGAGCTTTCCACGTTCTTCCCACCCCAGAGACCCGTCATCCACCAGCATCTCTAGTTTCCTTCGAGAGCAGCCAGAGGTCAAGCTAATATCCCTTCTGGGATGGAAAACCGTCTTGTGGAACCTGACCGGACAAGCCTGCTCCAGAATTCGTTGCAGCGCATGGACCAAGATAATTGGGCCTATGTGGATACCACTGCGCTGCAGTATAAACGAAGCGAACAGAAACTTTTGTCGGCTGTAATTTGGCTTCCGGACTGCGGACAAATAACTAAATCCAATAAAATAAATTGACTAAAATAGGTAATTAAAAATTTATTGACAGGATTTAATTGGCTTTAGTTTTTCCGAAATTTAAGATAGCCAATACATACGACATGTTTTATAGAAATTTTCTATGTGGGGTATATATTCGCGCACACGCACAGAGGGCCCACTTTGTCGATTTTATTTTCCTATAATATGTTCGCAATTTTCTAAAGAAGTGCTACGTATGTAACGTTTATTAATATTATTATATGAATACATTTTATTTATTAATTCTGATAATAAACATAATTCATATATATGTTCCTTAAATTTTTACCATTAGTTATAACACATAAGGATGCGGGTAGCAAACAATGTGAATCAATAACGTTTATCATGACTCTTCTCACCGCATTGATTGTACAAAACAGAGAAGCACCCCAAATTCATACCATATAAGGTAACGTGTAAGGAGTTTTATAATGAAGGTGGTAATCAATAGAACCTGTACTCTTTCTGAAACGGCTTGGAAATGTCCCGAAAAGATATAGATTATAAAAAACTATATAAAGTGATGTGCGACAAGAAAAAGACCAGTCTAAATTCAACCCCGGCACCAGTTATCATCAACTAGTTTTAATTCAATCCCGGAACCTGTAAATATCGTCAATCTCTACAAGTAACAAAT
Source organism: Ganaspis brasiliensis (assembly GCA_037103525.1). Taxonomy (NCBI): domain Eukaryota; kingdom Metazoa; phylum Arthropoda; class Insecta; order Hymenoptera; family Figitidae; genus Ganaspis; species Ganaspis brasiliensis. Next base: position 1,214,461 of record JAZKLR010000311.1, read on the forward strand.
CAGTCTAATTCAACCCCATCTACGTTTGTCAACTTTCTTCATACCCAGTCTAATTCAAACCCCGAAACTCTGATTGTTAAATCTTTATACTAAGTCTGATTCAATCAGAAACTCTGTTCGTCTATTCTTTAATTGACTAACTATCAATTTTCTACGGAGTTCATTTTGTTAATAATACTCTTCAAAAATTACGCATCAATCTCCAATAAGAAAATCAAGAATCAACAATGGAAACGAGCCCGAAACTTCCCAGTTTCCTGCCAACGTCGGCCCAACTTTGGCTTTTCATCACAGCCGCCTGATTACCGGTTTGCTGACAACCAAGGTCCAACAACGATTTGCAACATTGATTTCGGAAATTTGACCACAATTCTTCTCATTTAAAATAAAAGTAAGTACAAACATTTTAATCTTTCGTCTCCCATCTCATTTCTTTTCTAAACGTATAATCTGTTTCAGATTATCTGTACTCTGACACCAGTTCTCGCCGCTCTTTCAACTCCTCAGCACATTAGATTTCTATCGTCGATTAGCCCTTGTGTAAACAATTAATTCAGATATTTATATATATATATATATAATATATGTACAAATGCCTCTCTATTCATTTACCTGTACACCTTACCCTCACTGTTAAACCACCGATTGAATTTAAAAATTATTTTTGTATGTTATGTTTTCTATGACATAACAGGAGGTTCAGATTTTCGATTTTTTTATTGCTGAAAAACAAACTACGTTATGTTTCACGACGATTCAAGCGTTTATCATAAAATTATCGTAATTTATAACACAAGATAGTCTTATTTTTAATTTTTAAAATGCATGAGCCCTAATAGTAACCTTAAACTTTAAACTCGTCTTTCTCAAAACTAGGACAATTCTAACCGTGAATGCTTGTCAGACCTAAATTATTGTAGATGCTTAAAATAATTTGATGTTAATTTTTTTTTCTTTTGTGCATTTGCGAGTGTAAGTCAACATATTTTTTATTTCTAAATAAAATTTAGAAGCTATAAAATAAATAACAGGTTGTTAAATCCCTAGAGAATGGACGTAAAGTTTTGTATAGTATATGCATCAGCATACTAGACATTTTCTATTTTCTTTCAATATTTTTATAAAATATCTATTTCGTAAACAATTAACAAATATTTATAGAGGTTACATTTTAATGGTTTGTTTTCTAAATACTTTTATATATTATATCCTGACTGGAAAAGTTTTCAAGGAATAAAAATTTAATGGTTATGTCTGGAATCAATTTGTAAATTACAAATGCACCAAGAAAATTAGGATATATTTATAGTAAATGAAATTTCTCAAATTGGAAAGAATTTGACGGTCCAGAGCGTAAACCTGTTAATTACATTCGAATTATTTTTTCTCCCTAGCACAACAGATTTTTAATTGACAGAAAGTACCAAGCAGAAAAATAATTCTTTCTGTTACCTAAACCGTTGATTTTGCCTGAAACCAATAAAAAAAATTATTATAAATTTTTTCAATTTCAAATAAACCCTTTATGAGTTTATAATTTTCGTCTTTTATTTATGACTTACGAAAAGTATTTTAAACTGGTGGATATCGTAGGTTTTACACCTTTCAACTAAAGTAGATACTTTAATTATTGAATTTTAATCTCAATATGAATTACGATTATCTAATAATAAATTATTTCGAATTAGTGGTAGGTCGTCGCATTTACTTAATTTTTGGAAAAGTAAGAATGTATTTATGAAAACATATTAGTTGGAATATATATATTAAGTCTTTTTGTACATGTAAAAATTTTCCTTGGAATAAAATACTTTAAATTTTAATATATATAAGGAAAATAAACAAATACGTCACTTGCTCGACTTATTAGACTAAAAAAACATTGGAGATCCAGTTATTGTGCCCTAGTTATTGGACTCAATCAAATCATTTAAAATATTTGAAAGTCAAGTATTGTGGTTTAATTTTTAAGTATTATCAATAAGAGTGAATAGCCTTAAACATTTTTTTAAGTAAAGAAGAATAAAGAAGAAATAAAATAATTAAGGAGGTTCTATCGTAAAAAGAATTAGAATTACCATTTTAATCAAATTTGGTCCACTGGTAGATAATAGTTTTATAATGATGCAGTTAAATTTTTGAGACCTGAAGGTACTTGTGAAAAAAGTTATAAGCGTTTTTGGTTCCAACATTTTACATTGAGTTTTATGGAAATTGAGTAGTTTGTTATATATATTTATATATTTACATGTATTTTCAAAAGTACCTTGAGGTCTCAATAATTTAACTGCATTATTATGAAACTATTATCTACCAGTGGACCGAATTTGATTGAAATTGTAATGTTAAATCTTTTTAAGATTGTTTATTATGAAATAAAATAGTTATTGTTAATACACAACTCATATTTATTTTTAAACTTTAGTTCATAATCACAATACATATATATTCCAGAAACATGAAGTGAATAAAATTTCGTGAATTATATTTTTTTTATTTTCGTTTTTTTCTCTTAAAACAACGTTTTTAGCATAGTTATTGATTCAAGGTGTTATATTTGAGGAGTACTTTTTCAAAAGTTGATAAATCCACATTTTGTTATTTCAAGAAAATTAAACAAATGCAGTTTCGCACCTAACCCCTAGAGTTAATTATAAAGTAGAAAAAATATATGAAATTATTTATATACGAATGTTTTTTGCACTTAAGGAGATTTATTTTTAATTAAAGTTTATAGTAATAAAGGAATTTAAAGGTTTTTGTAATTTATTCTAGGAAAAAAATTAAAATTTTAAATCATCTTGGTTAAGTCCAAGTTTTTTTTAAATTAAGAGTTATTTGGTAATTAATTTTTTTCATGAATTCAACAGTGACAGACCGATTTGTAGGGTTCCTAATATGTTAAATTTGTATCTCAATTTTTTTGAAAAATGGATTTATCAACTTTTCAAAAGTGCTCCTCATTTAAAATTATGAGTAGAACATCTGCATATCTATAGGGGAATCAAGACATAATATGTAAAACTGTGAAGTTTGTCTCACTAGCGAAGATCACACAAATCTCGATTCACCTACAGATGCGCTCTTATTACTCCAATAAAATTACAACTGCTACACAAATACACTCATAACATTGAATTTCTTTAAGTGTATAGTAACAAGAATCAAAAAAGTATATTGTATTTAAAACACTAACCCATTTTTCAATACTTTACTTTGTAGATTACTGTTAAGTTCAAAATATTCTACGGAATTAAAACGCCTAAATTTTATACATACAATATCGTTCAACCTAAGTCGAATATACATAAATATTTGTGATAATTTGGAAAATGCATAACTCAATCTTATGATTGACATTTAATCGAATGGTCATTCTACCGAAACGCCGTTCGATAAATATGACATTTAGTCGAAGTGACTTAATGTAACAATGTAAAAATTCAAATTTTTTATTTTACATTTTGTAACAACTTTTATTGTGAAACGAACAAACGCACTACTTTTCAACTCTGTCAGTGCAGTTTTACACAGCTATAGTTAAAAAAAAAATGTAATTGACGAAAAATAAGAAGAAAAAAAAATAATTAATAATTTATAATACAATAATTTAAATAATTATAAAATAAAATAATATAACAATATAAATTTTATATTTTATAATATAATTATGTTCATAAGTAGGATGAATTAATCAATCACTCCAAGTCAATAAAAAACCACTTTTTTTAACGTTTCGACAGTTTATACTGTCCTCTTCAGAAACTAGAAATTTATTAACAATTTGTACATTAAATTTATAACAAAAACTTTTTGAAATTTACAAAACAATTTATACAAATAAACAATAAAAATATATTTACCGAAAAAAACATGTCAATATTAAAATTTATTAAGATGACATTTTCATGTGAAAACGAAAAGTCAATGAGTAAAATTGTTAGACACGTCAAATAACACAGCTCAATTCAAACTAAACAGAAAGTCAAAAATTTAAAAATATTTTTAAATTTTTGACTTTAAGTAACTTACTTTTACAGAAAAAAGTTTTTTTTTTACTTTTACAGAAAGTCAAAAATTTTAAAATATTTTTAAATTTTTGACTTTCTGTTTAGTTTGAATTGAGCTGTGTTATTTGACGTGTCTAACAATTTTACTCATTGACTTTTCGTTATCACATGAAAATGTCATCTTAATAAATTTTAATATTGACATGTTTTTTTCGGTAAATATATTTTTATTGTTTATTTGTATAAATTGTTTTGTAAATTTCAAAAAGTTTTTGTTATAAATTTAATGTACAAATTGTTAATAAATTTCTAGTTTCTGAAGAGGACAGTATAAACTGTCGAAACGTTAAAAAAAGTGGTTTTTTTATTGACTTGGAGTGATTGATTAATTCATCCTACTTATGAAAATTTTCACCAAGTGATAAATTCAAATTATCAATATAATTATGTTCAGTTTTTCAGGACCTTATTTTTCAATAACATGTGTCAAATTGTGGCCTTTGGTCCATTAAAATAAATTAGGAGTCAATGTAGATACTATTGTAGATATATATTTATTCTATATCAAATGCATTATCGCTATGAACATAACTCATCAGAACTATATAATAAATCAAAAAAGAGAAGATAAATCATTAAGTATTAAATAATTACAACGAATCGAAACATCAACAAGCTAAAGAAAACATATACCACATTTATAAAAAACAGATGTATTATTTTTGTGTGTTTAGAAATTTAGTTTAAAGAGGTTTATCCAAAGAACCAATTTCTACAAATTCTTATAACATTGTAATGACATATTAAATGCATTACTTTACATGTACTGTTACAATTTTATTGAATTTTACCGTTCTGTATTTAAGATATAAATTTATAAAGTTGGGAGTTTTACATGGAAACAGTAACAAAACGCAAGTACAAATTTTTTAAAAAAAACTAATATATTTTAAACTGTAATAGAATAAAACTTTTACAACAATATTTAATTAATTTACCGTACCGTTGTTAAGAAAATGTTATTCAAGGGTAGTAATTCTTCAATTTTTTTAAATAATCACGAAGAAAAAATTTTAATAGCTTGAAATTTTCAACTGAAAACATTTTTTTTTCAATAAAATTTGTTTGTGTAATGATTTTACTACAAAATACTATTTATAAACCAAATTATAAGAAGAAATAAAATTAAAAAAATATTGACTATCATACTCCGATAGAATGAGAACCGCTTGAGGGTATAAGCGTCCTTAAATTAAATTAGAAATAAGAATGAGGAATAATAACCTTAAACTTTTTAACATTTTTTCGCTGACAATTTAATTTAAATATAATAAATTAGTTGTTAGAATTTCCAATAAAAGAATAAATTCCAATAATCAGAAACTAAAGCCCAAATAATACATATTTTTAAAATGTCAAAATAGTTTTAGGATGTGCATAAAATTTACAAGTTAGAAAAGCAATACTAAATTCTTTATTTAAAAATTGTTTTTGGATTTCAGATCTCTTAATATCAATTAAAGTTAATTATATATAAACAATAATTTTAGTTTCGAAAATTTTTTCTATTAAAAAAAAAATTAAAATTGTATTTCATATTGGTTGCGTCTACTGTTTGACATTTGACACATGTTATAATATAATTATAAAATAAATAATAAATAAATAAACTAAACAAATCAATCCTGCATGACATACTGAAGGTAACAATTGAGCCTCCGTTTCAAAAAACTCGATATTCGCTCGAAACTTACGTTTGACACCAGCAAGCTTACCAAAAGATGACAGAAATTAAAAATCAAAATTTTTATTTTCTATAACCGCTGTTTAATAGAGAATGAATATACACAACTTTGTTCTCTTTGTCATTTTTCTTTAAGATCAATATTTTAGATAAAAATTGCGAAAAAAACTAAAAAATTTGATTAAGTTTTAAAACATATCTCGTTAAATCTTTGACAAATCTAAAAGGAATTTATGGAAACTTGGAATGCTTACGTATTTTAATCTAATAAATAGTCCAGGATCCAGGGTTCATTTTTACCATTGATTACTAACAGGCTAATTTTCCTTGAGTAGCTTCATTTTGATGAGACGCGCAACTTTTTTTGTTACAAAAATTTTTCATTGTAGTAGCTAACAGGGGTAGGAAGGATAAAAAAATGCACAGTAAGAGGTATATCTCTTTATATTAACAAATAATAATTAAACAATGAATAATTTTCAACTTTTTAAGCATGTTGTGAACTTCAATGGACTTAAATACGTATAAGCATACCAAGTTTCGATTAATTTCATTAGGATTTATCCAAGATTTACCGAGATATGTTTTAAAATTTAATTAAGTTTAATAATCAAAATTTTTCAGACGCTTAATTGACACTGGAGAGATGAATTAAAAAAAATAAAAACAAACAGTATCAAACAATATTTAAAAATTGTAAACATTTGATTAACGACGAATCTTACCATTTTCTTGACGAATGTTGCACCATGAAGAAACAATAAGTATTCTTCACAATATTTTCAAAGTGGATGGTAATTTAAGACGTTTATTTACAAAACTGGCTTCTTCAAATTTATGTCGACTTTTAATTTAAGTCATTTTCCAAAGACCTCTTCTCCATTTATATTGATGACATTCTGCAAAGTTTAAAATTTGACGCTTTTGTAATTAAACGACGCTAATCGTTGTTTATTAAAAAAAAGCAATGCAAAGAAGCATAATAATTGCTTAAAAATTTTGATTTTTATTTACTAATAAAAAATTTGAAAGAATACAATCATACTTACATTAAATCCGACAAATGCTGAAATGCTGTATACTTCCACAGTTTACTTGTTAAAGATCTTCGATATTCTCCTTTTTAAAAGTGAGCTTAGTTCAGCCAAAAAAGCAACTATAGACAGAGAGTATCCAACAATTAGTACATGAAACAGTATAAACAACAACTTTTCCTTTTCAACTGTTTCTGGATGCTCAACAGCATGATATAATGCTGTACTTTTCATGAATTTAAATATCAACCCAAACTCTGTAGCTTTTAGAATTATTGCATTAAATGAATCAATATAAGGTGAACCTGGTCTTACAATCAAAGATTTCATGGCATGTAATACAGGTTCCGATAAAATTTTGATGCTTAATTCTTTGTTTTTCTGCATAAAAGTATTAACTGAATTTTTAGCATCTGGTAAAATACATGTTACGTTTTGATGTTCAACCAGGAAAGTTAAGCAATCAATTGGAAGTCCACTTCCTGGAATATCAATCGATTTTTCTGCTAGTTTTCTGACGTAAGAAATTGGACTTTCTAGCACTATATTTTTAACAACCGAATTTAACATGGGTGTTAGAGACGATTTTGAAAGTTCATTGAGATTTGAAATTTCCGGTGAAGTTTCGAAAGAAATGTCCAGTATGACTGTATAAAAGTAGCTTGTGTAGACGATACAAGCAATCATTAGTGAACCAAAAACTAATCTTTCAACTAATTTTTGTGGCTCCTTAACAACTCCCATTCCCAACACAATTTGACTGATGCTTAACACTTCCCAAGTGTTTTTCTCAAATCTCAACAGAAACGCTACTAGTCGCATAGCGACAATGATTGCAATAGTCACCACAATCATGTAAAGCAACTCTTGCGAAACAACCATAACTTTAGTAAACTTCATGGTTTTTGGAATTACAGCATTAGCATTTAAAATACTGAGAATTTGCATACTTAAAACATCTTTAAGCTCTGCAATATACATTATTACTTCATTTAACCACATTTCTGCTTTATTTTTCCTCAAAAATTGAATTACATCCAAGGAATCGTTAATGGAGTGCACATGAATCTGTGCATTAAAATTCATCGCGTGACTCAAAATTCTAGCAATATTGATCCCATTATTTAAATCGTCTCTGAGTGAATTCTTATTTACTCTTAACAAAAATGAAAGTTTGATTTGATGCAGATTCTTTAGTTTACTTGGAAACCATCGAATTTGAGGTGACAATACCTGAGCAATGTAAGCATTTGTGAAAAGGTTCACATAATGCACATGAGGTAAATTCTCTTGATTAGTTTGCAGCAATGATTCACTTTCTTTTTGGTATGTCATTGTGGTAATGTCTAGAAATTCATATTTCCATAGAGATGTCAGTATATAATTTTGCATGTCTTGATTGCTTGTTTGAAAATAAATAATCAAACATTTTGGTTGCGAATTTAGACCCGCTAGTAATTTTAGCTGAGTCATTATTTTAGAAAGAAGCAATGCTGATTTTCTGTCATAAGTATTATGAACTAGAACAAACAATGTTGTTCTCCTTGGTTTACTCAGTGACGATAAGTACTCTTTTTGGAGCTTGTTCTTTATTTCACTAAAACTGATGCTTAATGACGGGAACTTCTCAGATATTGCTTTCGAAAAGGAATCAACCTTTGGATTTATATCTCTAAATTGATTATCAAGAATGAACATTACCTGATACAGTTTTGATTCTTCCTGCAGATACTTTATTAATCCGTCTGTATAACTTCTGGTTGACAAACTTATTGGTAATTTTGTCCAAACTGTGAGTCTAAGAAAATACAAAACGTAACAAGAAAATTTCATTGCGTTTTAAGAAACACATTGTGAACGTCAATTTTCTGAAGTTAATGTTATTCAGCCTTCTTGAAGGCAAGTGATGATTTTTTCAATTCGTTCTAGCACAGTAGGGTTTGAAAGTAGAACCAAAAGGTAGTAATCATTAACAAACTGTTAGGTGTATCGTAAAAAAGAATAGGCTTAAATTGCTAGTTTTGTTCAGTAAAGAGTATCTGTTGTTCTTTCATACAGGGTCGGAGACTTGTAAATGTTTGACATCTGCAAACTTAATATTGTCCGAGGAGGGGGGGGGGGGGAGAAATAAAACAATAATAAATTAAAGAGTTTCTTAATTATCGTAATTATTGTAACGTAAAAGTTGACAATTTATTTCATTTCGAGTAAATTTTCGGAATTAATAAACAAATAATTAAAATACTATAAAATTTGTGAAAATCATTGCAAGTTAAAAAAAAATAAAATAAAAAATTAACGAACTTAATTGAAATTTGAGAAAAATAATTGAAAAATGATTAAAACGTTGGAAGTTTAAAGAACAAAAATAATATTTTTTAAAATAATTGAAAAATGGCGAAAGAAATTGAAAGTTAATTAACAAATAATGAAACTAATTTGATACTGAAGGAAATAATTAAAACTAAAAAAGTTTTATTTGAAAAAATTTTAAAAAATAATTGAAACTTCTGGAAGTTAAATTTAAAATTTAGGGGAAGAATTGAAAAATAATGAAAATCCTTAAAGAAAATTTTTGGAAAGTGATAAAAATAGTTGAAATTTGTAGATATTAATTCCAATTTTAAAAAAATAATTTTAAAAATACAGAATATTTGTAAAGTAAATGAAAGTACCTTATTACAACATGATTTTAAGAATTTTAAACTTAGGAAAATAGTTACAACATTATAGAAATAATCGAAAATTGAAGAAAATAATGAAAATTTGAGATAAATAATTGAAATTTGCGGAATTAATCAACAAATATTTAAAATAATATAAAAGTGAAAATCATTGCAAATGAAAGAAAGTAAGTAAAAATTGACGAACCTAATTAAAATTTGAGAAAAATAATTGAATATTGATTAAAACATTAGAAAGTAGAGACAATATAACTTAGAATTGATAGACCTAATTAAAAGGTGGAGAAAATAATTACAAAAAGATAAAAGAAAATTAATTTGAAAAAAATAATTGATAAATGAGATAAATAATTGAAAGTTTATAAATTTAATTGAGGAACGAATAGTGAGAAAAATTAAAAATTGAAGAAATTTATTGCAAAATGATAACAAAAATAATTGAAAATTGAAGAAAAATGATAGAAATAATCGTAAATTGAAGAGAATATTGGAAATTTCAGAAAAATAATAGAAATTTTCGTAATTAATCAACAAATAATCAAAATAATATAAAATTTTGGAAAATCATTGCAATTTCACGAAACAATAATCAAAGATTTTTGAAAGTATTTTAAATATGAGAAAAATAATAGTTAAAGAATGAGTAAAACATTGAAACGTGATTACAGTAACTTAGATTTGAGATAATAAATAAAAATTTAGGAAATTAATTAAAAAATAATTAGTATATCTAGTTAAAAAGTGGAGAAAATAATTGTAAAAAGATAACAGAAAATGAATTTGAAAAAATATTTGATAAATGAGATAAATAATTAAAAATTTAGGAATTTAATTAAAGAATGAATAGTGAGAATAATTAAAAATTAAAAAAATTGATAGCAAAATGATAAGAAAAATAATTGGAAGTTGTAGAAAATTATTAAAATTTGAGAAAAATATTTTAACATCTAGGAAATTAAATGAAGAGTAATAAAACTAAAAAAAAATTCGGAATAATATTTGAAAAGTAATAAAACTAATTAAAAATTGAAGAAAATTATTAAAATTTGAAAAATATGTTTCAAAATCTAGGAAATTAATTGAAGAGTAATGAAAATAATAAAAAATTTGAGACATTATTTACGAAGTAATAAAAATAATTAAAAATTGAAGAAGTTGATTGCAAAATGATAACATTAATAATAAGAAATTGAAGAAAATTATTAAAATTTGAGAAATATATTTTAAAATCTAGAAAATTAATTGAAAAGTAATGAAAATTATAAAGAATTCGAGACAATTTTTGAAAAGTAATAAAAATAATTAGAAATTGAAGAAAATAATTTTATTTTTTGAGAAATAATTGAAAAAGTTGAAACATGTATTTGTAATAGGTATAAGAAAATAATTGCAGAATGATGAAAATAATTGTAAACTGAAATAATAACTAAAATTTTAGATAAATAATAAAAAAAAAAATAGAAATTTAATCAAAAAATAATTGACAATTAATTAAAAAATAAATGTTATATTAAAATAATTGATAGAAATAATTGTAAATTGAAAAAAATTATAACAATTTTTAAAACATAATTTAAAAAATTGCAGAATATATTTAAGATAAGCAAGATTACAATTATATATTATAATACTTCGAACTTAAATTAATTTAAAATTTCATTCATTAAAATTTTAATTAATCCATTCTTTGAGAATAGTAAATTTAAAATTATATTTAAAAATTCTTTTCTTTCGTGATTTTAATTATTTTTTATTTGTTCCCTTCATTTTTAAATTTTATTTCCCAAGTTTCAATATTTTCTTTAATTTTTTCAAATAAAACTTTTTCAATTTTTGAATTATTTTCTTCAATATCAAATTAGTTAAATTGTTTATTAATTAATTTTCAACTTCTTTCGTCATTTTTCAATTATTTTCACCAAGTATGATTTTTCTTTTTTAAATTTTAAGCATTTTCTTCGAATTGTAAATTCCTTTATGCACATTTTTATTAAGAAATTTATTTTTTGTCTGTAATTTTGCCATATGGAATTCCACAGGGCGATTTTTTGCTCTATGGAATTTGCAGACGTACCATACACAAGTCGCCGCCCCTGCTTTCATACTTCATACTGGGAAAGTATTTTTATAATTAGTACAAATTATGGCTTTTATTTATGTCAAACCATAATTATGCTTGTGTTAAAATTAATATTTTTATGCTTACCTTTTGACGACTAACAAAGGTAAAGATTTTATCTTTCTAGAAAAGTTGTACCTAACACTTGTTTACACCAAAATAGCAATTTTTGGAATTTCATAAACAAATTCTATTTTATTATTCCGATTATATTTCTTTTAATTAATACCACCTGATAGAATTATTTAATATTTAATATTTTGATAAAATTATTAAAAAAAAAATTTTCAAAATTTTTTTTCATACATTTTTGAATTACGCTAGTCTTTATTCTGTAACCATGTACAGGACTATCTTTCAGTAAGGTGATATGATTATAAGGTTTTATTTACCGCAAAATTATTGGCGTGTATCACAGAAGACGGGTAATTGATAATAATAATGGTATTTCAATGCAATCGCTGCAGATAATTAGGATGTGGGTCTCTTTTGTTCAATTACCCTGATACTATTATGGAAGCTATACTTGAGACCGTTAATATTATCTCACGCTTAAAGTTTTGTTCCTTTTCCATTTCTCTTTCTCTCTTCATTCTTCTTTCTTTCTTTCTCGCAACTTTCTTTCCCTCATCTTTTCTTTCTTTTCAACAATCGCCATAGTAACCTTTCCTTAATTGAAAAAAGCAAACTTTTGATCCCTTTCTTTTTCTTTGATATTGACTCTCCTTAAGAGTGATAAACGACTTCGTAAATCATTAAGGTGTACTCTAGTTAAGAAAAATAGAAAAAATTAAAGCTTCAAAAGAAACAGGATCTCAACAACAATTTAATTAAATATTGGGCAAAGGAATTTTCTGTCCACTGCAGATCAATTGTGTTTTCTACCAACTAAGGGTAATCTCCTTTTAAAATAAATTATACTTGTAAAGTTGTAAGTAAATACTTTACAATATTTTACTGAAAAATCAAGAAACTACATTGTCCATTTCGATGGACCACTTAAATTCATTAATTATTATTAGCTTAGGTCTTAACAGAAATTATGTTATTATTTTTTGTGCATAACAATAAGTAATTTCAAGTTCTTGGAAAAAATTAATTAAAGAATAATAAACAAATAAAGACAATAAAATTGTTTCTAATTTATTAAATAAATTGACTCTTGAGCATCATCCACGTTAGTGACAGAACATAATGAGGCTCTTCAAGTCCTTCTGAATGATTCTTGAAGCAATCCTCATCTCGTTTTTGTAGCTATTACGAAAATGGTACGAACTACGAGCTGAAGGACTTAAGACGTATCACTTAAGAATAACGACCAACCAAAATCTTATTCCTTAGTTCGTCATAGACTGATGTTCTTATTAAGCTCTCTGCACGCTTCGCTTCTTCTGTCTCGAGATTTAAATTCCTGAGTACAAGACTTGAGAGATTAGAGAGAGAGAGAGAGAAAAAAAAGAATTAAAATACGACAATGCCTGGAAAATGGCAAAAGACTCTTCAAGTAAAGCTCTTTATGAAATCTTCTCTTAATAACAAAAACGACATTATGAGAGAGTGTTTCTGACTAAAAAGATTTTCGAAAGAATTTATTACTTAAAAGTTCACTTGCAACAGCAGTGAAAACGATATCCATTACAAAATTAACTCTTGAAGTTGAAGAGAAATTTAAATAACTTCGCTGGGGAATTCAAGTTCAAAACTTTGTGGTTACCTGGTTATTAGTTTACTTTTCAAGTAGAAAATATGCAGTCACTTAGATGTCTGCATTACCAATTAACGAGGAGAAACAAACCAATGAAAATTAAGCAAAACTAAACACAAAATACAACTTATAACGAGAAATGTTGGTAGCGGCACGCATTCCTCTAAATTACGTGTTGCTCGAATATCACTAGGTACTGATCAAAGCAGTCGTAATGGGAATACAGAGTCTAAAAGTTTGTTTCTCATTTTACATTTCAACGATTTACTGTATAATTTTGAAGGAATTAATTTAAAGGTATCAATTTTTGAAAGAATGTAGGCAATTCTGTCAAAAGTGACCTGTTTAACGCAGCCTTAAATAGTCGAGGTGTTGTTCTCTAACCTTCATAAAAATACAAACAAAAAAAATGTAGGTTGGGATTAGTAACTCGAATTCATAACGATTTAAAAGGTAAACAACCATTTAAACCTGATGATAAATTTAACCTTTTGTCCCATATTTCAGAACGAAATTGTAGTCTTTTTTACTAATGATGGCAATAACTGATTTAAAAATACATATGTTTTTTACTTTACAAAGTATTAATTTTATTGCAGTTACAAATATTTATTAGAAAGTATCTCATTTGTGCCCCATATCTGTTTTCAGTGTAAAAGAGCTGTTACTATTATAAGAAATAAACTTTTTTCAATTTTCGGAAGAAGGTTAAAAAAAATGGTCACAATATTTTTTTTTAATTTTAACGCCATGCCATTTCGGAGGCTTGGATTGCCAACATCGTTAGGTCACTATATAGTTAATAATTTTTAGCACATCGTAACACAGTCAATATAAATAAAATGAGAATATAAAAAATAGAACTATAATCACACTGACATAGTTTTGTGAGTGTAGTAGTTTAAATTATTATAATGATGCTATTTTGAGTAATTGTTGACGGTGTTGACAGTTTGTGTTGCCATAGACATTTGAAAATCGATTTTTGTAACTCATAATAAAATTCAAGGCTTTAACATTCTAAAAATAAATTTAAAAATATAGTAAAACTAGTTGGTTACAATAAGGTAGAAACCCCATATTTTGAATAAAAAAAACAAGTTTATAAAATTATAATATGGTCTTAATAATATGTGCATCTTTTAATAATTTATAAAATTATAACCAAATGAACAGTTTAATAGAAACATTAGTGAATTACTTCTCTTACTTATGTTTCTTTTTAAACTTCATTTTATTATATAATTTTAGGTATTTTAGAAATTTTATTGTACAAAATAATCAACAAAATTATTATGATACTAATTTTTCGAGAGAACTTCGATAGTCATAAAATGATAAAACATATTTTTTGATTACTTACAAATTTTTTTCCCCGAGAAAAATTAAATAATTTAAGATTCATACGTAATTTTGTTAAAAAAAATATGTTTCCATATCTACAGAAAATGGTGATAAAAAATAGCGAAAATTTTCGAACAAGTTCAATATTGGAAAATTATAGAGACAAAATTGACAATAGAAAAAAGTAAAAATTGATATTTTCTGCAGAATAATATTATGAATAAATAATTCTAGTTTGGTAAAATTGAAATTTTTTGTTTCTGACATGACGCGATAAAATACGCTAAAAATGGTATCCCGGAGCAAAGAAATAAAGCAAAGACAAACACTCTTCTCTTAAGGGCATTTGATGAATTATGACGTAACTGGTATAGTCAAAATTTATCTTAAACTTTTCTCTTAAAATATTGAATATTTTGTCACGAAACATGGTAGAATTACTTAGAATATAATAATAAGGAAGGTCTTTCTGACTCGAATTCATTTGAATTTTTGTTAAAAATTAGTTTTCCAAAAATTTGCTATTTTCTTAAAATTTTCCAAAATTAATGTTCTGTCAACATTCAAACAAATTCGAGTCAGAAAGACCTTCCTTATGACAATTTAGGTAATTGTACTAAGTTTGGTGACAATATACTCAATATTTTAAGAGAAAAGTTACCGACAAATTTTGCCTATACCAGTGACGTCATAAGCCATCACATGCCTTCATGTTTCTGCTTAAAAAAAAGGTTCTTATGTTAATTAAAAGTATTATTTTTTATACATATGTTCTCAGTAAAAATGTGTGCCACAAAGGATTAATTTATTTCTAATTTTACGAGCTAAAGATAATTTCAATTTAGAGTAAAATCCAGAATATTGTGTAAGGAACAAACAAAAATATGTTTGTGATGTTTGCAGAAGAATATTACCATAAGTGCAGAAACATTTTTAAACATTGTCCAAACGGTGCAACTCATCCAATGTTTTTATATTGATTACTTCTTCCTCCTGTGTATCAGATGCTAAATCACTTTCTAACGATTTCTTTTAATCTGAATAGCGCTGATATAACCATCTGCAATTTTTTAAATTTGTTATAGACTTCCCAGCTAGGAATGTGATAGTTGTTGTTCCGGACAGGTAAATAATTGAATTTAATGAAAAACAACTTTCAAGCAATACAATTGATACATTTGGGAATACAGAATTTAAAAATATTAGTTAATTTTCATACTTTAAAAATACAAAATAACATAGAATTCAATGTTTCTTACCTTAGGCTCGCCAATACCATTGACAAAGTTTACATGCCAAAGGAACTCAATATTCTCCTTTTCAAAACTGAGCATAGTTCAGCTACAAAGGCAATTATGGATAGAGAGTATCCTACAATCAGTACGTAATATAGTATCAGAAATAGCTTTTCCTTGTCAATTATTTCTGCCTGGAAAGTGTTAAGCGATGACTTATTAGTTATCCGAATTTTATGCAGCAAGGAAAAATCCGTAGCTTTCAACATTATTTCATTGAACGAATCAATATATGGTGAACCAGATCTTGCAATCAAAGATTCTGCAAAATAAACTACTGGTTCCGACAAAATTTTGAAGTTGAATTCATTTTTTTTTAACATGTATGTATCAACAACTTGCTCAGCATTTTTTGCAATGCATGTTACGTTTTGATATTTATTCAAGTAAGTTAAGCAGTCAAATTGAAATCCTTTTCCTGGAATGTCAATCGATTTTTCTGCTAGTTGTTTGATGTGAGGAATTAAACTTGACAACATTGATTTCTTGGTTGCTAAATCTAGCATAGGTGTCAAAACCGAATCTGCAAGTTCTTCAAGGTTTGAAATTCCCGGTTCAGCAGCTAAACTGATGTCCAGTACCACTGTAAAAAAGTAGCTAGTGTAGACGATGCAAGCAATCATTAGCGAGCCGAAAACCATTCTTTCTGCCAATTTCTGTGTTTCTCTGACAACTCCCATTCCGATTACAATTTGACTAATGCTTAACAATTCCCATGTGTCATTCTTGAACTTCATCAAAAAAGCTATTACGCGAATTGCGCTGATGACACCAATGGTCACCAAAAGCATGTTTTGCAATTCTGGTGAAAGAACAATAACTTTGGAAAGTTTATTGTTGATGATTTTTGAAATCACAGCCTTTTTATTGCCAGTAGTGTAAATCCGCAAGTTGAAAGCATTTACAGATAATAATTGGCCAGTTGTTAAGACTTCGTTTAAAAGCATTTCCTCTTTTCGCATTTGCAAATTTTTAAACAGTGAAAGAGAACTGTTGTAAGTAAACAGATGAATTTCCGGCCTAAAATACATTGCGTGTGCCAGAATTCCTGATAATTTCTTTGCATTTCGAAAATTAAATAGATTTAAGTTATTTCTTTGAACACCGTACACAAATTTTAGTTTCTGTTGATTCAGATTTTTTTGTTTATTAGGAAACCATCGAGTTTTATCTGACAACGTCTGAACAGTATATGTTTTTGTAAATAGATTAACATAATGTATTCGTGGTGACTCTACTTGATTAACTTTAATCAGTAATTCCTTTTCTGCATTGTACGTTATTGTGGTTACATCAAAAAAATCATTTTTCCACAGAGACCTCAGGATATTATCTTGCAAAAGATGCCTATTTGTTTGAAAATAAATAATCAAACATTTTGGTTTGGAATTTGGTCTAGCTAGTAATGTTAAGTAACTCATTGATTCGAAAACTTGATACATTGATTTTGATTCATAGGTATTCTTAATCAGAACATACAATGTTGTTCTCCTTGATTGTGTTAGTAAGCCACTATAATCATTTCTGAGTTTGGTTCTTGATTCATTGAAACTAATTCTCAAAGATGGGAACTGTTCAGATATTGCTTTTGAAAAAGAATTTGCTTTGGGGTCTAAATTTCTAAGTTGATTGTCAGTAATAAACATTACCTGATACAGTTTAGACTCTTCCTTCAGATACTTTATGAATCCCTCTGTGCAGCTTTTGACTGATGATATTTCTTGCATTTTTATCCAAATAATCACCGTAAATAACCACAAACCATGACTAAACAACTTCATTCAACTTTTATAATGCAAATTAATGACAAACTTTTTAGATTTACAAAAACAGTTCTCTCCTCTTTAAAGTTGCATTGCAACTGTTCGATTGGTGATTGTTCAAGAGAGTTTTAGAATAGAAAAAGAAAACAGTAAACATAATTATTTTGCAGATTTTTTGTAGATAGCAAGAAAATAGAACAAGTTATTTACTTTTTTTTTGTTATCTGTGATCTTGTGCCTACTGAATTGTGTCTCTTTGATGTTAAATACCATAATTGCATTTTTTTAAATGAACAAAATTGTTTGGTACCATTTTATTTTAGAAATTCGAAAAAGATTGAAATGAATGTATTTATTAATAAATGTTTATATGTATCTAAATATTGGTTTTTAGAGTTTATCATATTTTTCGAAACTCTTCACTTGATTTAATAAGTCGTTACTATTTATTTTGTAACGATTTTATTTATTTCTAAAGATATTTTAAAACCATACATTAAAAATACTCAATTTAATAATTTTATATTTAAGAAAAAATACGATTCAACGGGATAAGTTTAGTTACAAATGTACCGATAAGAAATAATAATAATCAAATCAACACATAAAACAAATATAAATTCTCCATCCATTTATTATATATAAATCCGAATATAAAATAAAATATATCCCTTGCAATACCGACAATTCAGTCCCTGCGCAGGTTAATCACGAAACAAATATACTTCCACACAAAACGCACAATAAATACTTTTACAAAATTAAAGAAACTATATCAATTCAAAATGAAAGACAAAATATACTTAATCAATAATAAAATTAAAAATGTAGTGATCCTCGCACTCTCGCTCGTGACTATCGATCGCTCTCAATGTTCGAAATAAATCAAAAATATAAATATAAAAATACTCATCAAAATCAGGAGTTTTGTTATCTTTGACATCAAACAAAACGGTCACACTTTATAAAAGAAAACCAAAAAAAACCCATCATTTTATAAATATAACAAATAATAAAAACAAAAGTAATAAAATATCCAATTTATACCTTCCGTGTCCCGGACAGGCACGTGAGAGCGTAGCCGCTGTTGAAACCACCGTCTGCGAGGTACGAAGATCAATTAATGATTCTTCATAAGAAATTTCCTCAAATCGGTGATTCAACCCGACACACTCCTAATTATGCCCCACTCTATGGCCAATTAATTAAAGTACAGAAAGGCAATCAGGACAAAAATTCACGAACGCCTAACCGGTAGCATCACCCAGGGGTTCACTTCTTGACAATAAGTGCATTGCTTCAATTTAATTATAAGCTGTCGATTGTTTGCGTTGTTATTAATTTTACAAGTTTACAGAAACAAAAGAACAGAAAAACCTTCTTAAAAGCAGTAATCAAATTCCATAAGCTACGTTGATGGTTTTCTTAAACAAACCAAAATCTGTTTGATGTCTCTTTGTTATAACTTCTCCACAGCAGGATGGTTATGACATGACGCTTTAACGCTCTACCGAATCCTCAAGAGATCCTGTGAACGCAACCCTTACAATTTATACGCAAACACGAGTCAATATTCACCTGCTTTAAGACAAGACTCTTTATTAACTCGTGCGTACTAATTGACGAGCCACTTACTTTTTGCTGCACAACTTTTCGGGTTTTTGTTTTTTCAATTCAACCTACTCCGTAAAATTTCAAGAAGTAACCTCTTTTGTATGATCTCTGTCAAATACATTTAATTCCGACTTTTTAATGCTTTCATAACATATGTATTTCCTGACAGACTTTCGAGACCTAAGTGAAACTGAACTCGACCAAATGGATAAAACCAAGTTAGTAAAATTGTATGCTGGTGATTTTTCATATTTTTTTTCGCACGGTCAATGCCGTCAAAAATTGTACAGAATCGATCGAAAAAATGCAACTCAATTAAAATCACGAGAACTTGGTCAAGAAGTGAAACTTAAAATTTTTAAAGTTTATTAAATTCTGCTTTAGAAATCCTGTTGTAACGATTATGTTTTTTAAATAAGATTTTAAGTTGTAAAAATATATATGCAACAATATAGAAAAAGATAATACGACTAAATTCTAGAAAATGCAATTAAATATTCAGAGAGGATATACAATATTTGCAAAGAGCGCCATAATTCGTTTACAGTCAAATAATAAATATATATTTATTAATAATGATCACAGATTATACAAAAATAAAATGATAAATCGAGCCAATGACGAGGACGATGACGATCCTTTTTGATTTATTCTGATGAGAGATTGTAAGTGCTGGTAGAATCTTGTCCAAAAATATGAAATAAGCAGCAAAACTCAGCAAAATACTTTAGTTCCCATTAAACTCTTTCGTCAAGGGCCCAATGTATCAGAGTAGAAAGGGACGAACTTAATCTCAGCATCTAAATGGATTCTTATCACAAACTTTCCTCGCACGTCGTCCTCACTTTATCGTAATCACAACTGAATAAAATCGCCACTCTAATTTAAAAATAAATTTAAAAATATAATTCACGACCACAAATTAACTTTCATAAATAAAGAAAATATAAAAATATAAATATCATAATACCTTTGGGCTGTCGGCGACACGGAAAGATGTGACGATACTTTTAAATTAACCCATCGGATCGAATAAAATGAGGACGAAATACGCTCGTTAATTGCTTATATTTTCCCTCAATTGATACCCCCCCCCCTCCAGCACTTCCAAAATACCACCAAAACTCTTGGCGCTTTTTCCCCGATATCATACGATTTCTGACGAAAATATCAAGCATAGTACAGAATTAAAATAGGCGGAAAATCCTATATAATAATTTGCCAGTGTCCCTTTAGCTGAAAATTTTTGTTTCAAAATGGGCGGAGATTTGGCATTGTTCTCTTATTGTTCTCCTTTTGTCTGCATTACAATGAGTCTATTGTTCTCCTTTTGTCGAAATAACAATGAGCTCATTATTAGCCTTTTGTCGAAATTACAATAACCTTATTATTAGCCTTTTGTCAAAATTACAATGAGATGATTATTAACCTTTTCTTTACCTTTAAGGAGTAAGGGTATTCTGGTCGTTTACTTGAAATTACCAAATGATTCGATTGGTATTTTCTGTGAGTAAGGTTCGCCTCTTTTTGAAAAATGATGTTGATGAGAGGGGATAGTTTTGTTTTGTAAGGCCGAGAGAAAGGATCGTCCTGAATCTAGAAACGCGAAAAAGATCTAAGGTGAATTTTTGGCAGGTCGGTAATTTTACTTGTCTATAAATATAAATTAAAACGTTTATTTACATTTACAAACAGATTTAGATTACTTTTTAAATTTTAAATCAAACAGATTTAGATTACTTTTCAAATTTTTAATTAGATTTGGTTAAACTCAAGTTTAGTAGCCGCTTACCGAGATAATATAGAGAGATTCCATACCAAAAAGATCAAAGTTGCAAGTCCAGTTTTTGATTTTGATCAAAGTTGGTCAATTTGTAGTATTTAGGGGTAGTAATAACTTAGACAAGTATTTTTAAAAATTTTCAAAATTTTATGAATTACGTCACTTTGAATTTTTTACCTTTTATTTTTTCAAATTCTTGTAATTTAACGAGTTTTTAACCGATTTCAATGAAATTTATAGGGTGTATATAAAAAACTATAAGGTTTTAAATAAATTTGAAGTAGATTTAAAAACTTCAAAAATTCATGTTTGTATGTGTGACCGTATAACATATAATAACTTGAGATAAATAGCTTTTCGGTCAACGTCGACATATTGTTAAAAAATTAAATAAAGAATTTTTGACCGAAAAGCCACTTATCTCAAGTTATTTAAAAATTCATGTATAAAAACACAAAAATTTCTGGCTACGGGCCTGGACAGTAACTCAAAAAACTGAAAGGCATAAAAAAGCGTTGCAGATTAATTTAATCTTACTTTACTACTAAACTCCAACTATTGGTTTTTTGTGACACTTTAAGACTAGTAGTTATTCCTATTATTTTATTATTGAAAATTGAAAAAAGTAAAAAGAAAAAACTGAAATAATTTTCTGGTTTCGCTATTGTTGAAGCTAATCAATTCTACGTAAATTATTGTTAACAATAGACCAAAACCTATATACAACTATACATATATATATATATACATATTTACAAGATTGTTCGACTTCATGTGGTGGCCGGAACTATTTCATCGTTTTCTTTTCGAGCAAACTTCTTTTTTAGAGTAGATTTCTGTATATCTACAGTGTTTGTGTCAATGAAAGCAGAAAATCGTTTGCAGAGTATCTTAAAAAACTTTTTGCAATGAATTTTCTGCTTTCATTGATTCAAAAACTGTAGATTTCCAGAAATCTGTTCTAAAAAAGAAGGTTGCTTGAAAAGCAAAACGTTAAAATGGTCCTGGCAACCACATTAAGTCGAAAGATTTTGTAAATAAGTATACATATAGTTATAAATTTATAGTTTTGAAAATTTTCTGGTCTATTGCTAACAGTTATTTAGGGGAAACTGCCCTAAGTTGGATAGCCATTCCAACTATAAATATATTAAAAATTATTTATTTTACCGAAATCAATCTTAGAATTTAGTAGTAAATTTAGACTAAATTAATCTGCAACGCTTTTTCGTACCTCACTGAGAGAAATAGATCTTCAAACTTACTATCCACGATATTAAAATATACTAATTTTAATATCTGGGTATTATGTTTAATAATCTAAATACTAAGTTTCAATATGTGGATGCTAAATTTAAATATCCACGAATATCCATATTTTGATGCCTTACAGTTTTTGGTGTTACTGTCGACAAAGAAAAATATGTAATATACATTTTTCATTGTTTCACAATTGTAAGACTATTAACTCAGATCGGCAAATTTATCACCTTCAATAATTGCATTTAAATTTCTGTCTTACTTGCGGTAAAATTAATTGAATGAAAACTACTTTTAAACTTTTTGATATAATTTATATCAATATAATTTATATATAATATAATATAATATAATATATATAATAATATAATATAATTTATATAATTTTAAGGTGACGGCGCCTTATGCTTTCTGTCTTTTTTGTTATTTGTATAGACGAAAAAAAAAAGTTTTCTTATATGTTTTTCTTAATTTGGTAAATTTATTTAAATTTATGATTTAGAATGAGTACTTAACGTTGTAATATTCTTTACTTATCGTTTAATAATATTCTAAAATGATTTTACTAATTTTGTGTTTGTATAGCAAATTTTACTGGGGATAAAAAAATTGTGTCATGTACCCTAAGATGGACAGGCCCAAAATCTCAATGTATTTATTTTCATATTTTCGATTTTACACTTTTTTCAATAATTTTTTGAACCAATTAAAATTTTTTATTTTCCAACACAAAATGTGATGTTATCGTCAAAGAATTAGATATATCGATAGTTTTCGATATCTTATTACTTTTTACTGTGAATCTATTAAATTGAAGTATTTAGGAATGTTATTCCTTATTAAATAAAAAAATTAAATTAAAATAATTTTTAATATATAATATTTTATTCGGTTTGGATTCTAGAGCAATAAATCGAAAGGGTGTTTATCTTGGGTCCCTTTATTTTATATATATGAAACGTTTGTATTCTGAAATTACTGAAATTACTTTAAAGCATGTTTATAAAAAACATATTTACTTTATCTAGCAGGGTTTTTTGAATAGCATTAAGATGAAATTAATTTTTATGTAAATAAAACTTTTTTTTTCAGGTCCCACTAGAAGAGAAATTTATACTATACTTGTTGCATATGTTTCAAAATTCTGAAATCTCATGAATTGCATGAAATGTTTCAGAAGTTTCATAATTTATAATATAATATTTTTTGGTAAAACAGAATACAATGGATTCTACAAATAAAAAAATATACTTTATAATAAATGAAAAAGATCAAGACATTCTTATTCGGGGAGAAATGCTCAAGGATAATCAAATATACAAATTTCAAGAACTATTAGAAGTCGATTCTGGTGGTCATTTTCAAATGCAAAATGTGGGTTATTTACGAATTTTGGATGAAGTTAAACCCATTAGAAAAGATAAGAAACATATTCAAATCCTATTCAGTGGTTCAAAAAAAAGGTCACTGGATTTGTACTTACTATGATTTAAATACTCTGTTTGTTTCTGACAGCATGAATAATAAAATTTTAAATAATGATCAATGTCAATATCTAGCTAGATTATATCCGTTTAGACCTAATGTAGATTTTCCCACTGTTCAAAAACAACCCAATTATGTCGATTGTGGTGTTTATGCAATTGCTTTTGCAACTTCTGTATATTGTATTGTTAAACCTGAAAGTGTAGTATATAATCATGCAGTCATAAGAGAACATTTACAGACAGTTTTTTTAAGTAATTGCTTATGTCATTTCCCTCTTATTTCAGATAATAGTAAAATTGCAAGTAGTGATAAACAAAATGTTAATAAATGAGTCAATCATTTTCGGAAAGTAGAGATAAAAAAAGATACCCTCACCTGTGGCTTTTTTCAGGTTAATTTTATATACGGTTTTTATGGGTAAAAACGAGATTTATATCGAAACCCCTCAAAAAATTTTAAAAAAATAAAGAAAAAAAATGAATTTCCTTTTGAAAATTGTCCAACAGTTTTTTTAAATCGTTTAATATAATCTAAGAGAATTTTAAAGTCCATCATCAACCCCAAAACTACCCCTATTTTTATTTTTTATGTAAAACTATCGTGAAAAGAAAAAACTTTTTTTTTACAAGTATTGTTGTACAATTATAAATTTTTTCAAGTGCACCATTTTCAGTTTTTAGCTCCTGCCCCTAATCTTAGAACAACCCCTATGCTTAAACAGAAATTGGAAAATATCCCTATAACTTTTCTGTTCTTATGAAATATTGCATTTAATGGTTTTTTGGGTTCCTGATGAAGATTTTGGAGTCAATATTTAAGAATCCAAAATAGCATGGCGGATCCAAAATGTCGGATTAGCAAAATCAGGAACCATTAGATATAAATTTTCAAATAAATGTTTCCATTTTCTTAGTAAAAATTAAATTTTTTAATTAATTAATAGAATTTACATTTTGATATTAAAAATTCTATTATATCATTCTATTATATCTATATCTATTCTTCTATTTACTTTCTGTTTTGCTTATACATATATTCTTTAGGTTATATTTATAGAGTATAATGAACTATCTTTCCTCGAACATTGACAAAAAAGAATGTGTGCGACAAATCAAAATGACTAAAAGAGATTGATTTCTTTTTATTTTTTATTTAACGAATTAAAAAAATTAAAGAAGAAACGTATTATTTTTGGCACACCACACAAATTTCGAAGTGTTTTTTGAGCGAAATTAAAAAAGAATATCTTTGCTTCAAAAATAAGGTTAATAATTATAAGACTTTTTGAACTTTTAGTCTATGTATCATAACATGATATCTGATAAACTACCAGAACAGTTTGTTAAAAAGATACAAGATGCATCTCCTTGCTATGTCAAAAAGTGATTTATCTCTCCTCGTGATCCATTTATCCTTTATTTAACCTATAAAAAAATACGATGGGTATTGCAAAAGAAAGAATATTTTTTAGTTTGAATAAGAAAGATTTAGAAATTCTCATTGAGGGAGAAATCCTAAATAATAATCATATATACAATTTTCAAAAACTATTAGAAGTCGAATGTGGATGCTATTTTCAAATAAATATTATAAAAATAATATAAAAGAAGGTTTTGTTTCCATTGTATAAAATAAATATAATAGATTACTTTTAGTCATTAAAGAAAATTCAAAGATTTTAAAAATTCTTTTATTCACATTTTCATTTATTACGTTTTAAATAAAATAGCCTAAAATACGCCTAGGATACACCAATCTATTGCTTCAAGTTTATCTTTTGACTAAGATGTGCTTTTACTGTTTACATGGAATTCGAAGGACAAATAAAGATTTTATGTTAGATTTATGAAATTAATAAATTTAAAAAATTATTATACTTACTTTTAGTAATAAATATGAATATGACTTTTTAAACAACAAAAAATGTGTGAAAGAATTTAAACTTACTTTCTCAGTTTTATTGAAATATCAGCTTTAATTTAAATTAAGAAAACCTAAAACATATGAAGTGGCAGAGCCGTAACTTAGGTTTTTCGCGCCCGGTGCGAGATAAATGTTTTGGCGCCCCACCTCCCTATATTCCTTAGAAAAATAGAAGTTAAAAAACTGCATAATTATAAA
This sequence comes from Ganaspis brasiliensis, assembly GCA_037103525.1. NCBI lineage: Eukaryota > Metazoa > Arthropoda > Insecta > Hymenoptera > Figitidae > Ganaspis > Ganaspis brasiliensis. The sequence continues at coordinate 1,240,425 of JAZKLR010000311.1, forward strand.
ACCATGATCTATCAGTAGACCAAATTTGATTAAAATGGTAATGCAATCACTGAAAAAAATATTTCCGTGGAACTGCGATAATTATGGGCAGATTGGCAACATTTTATTGCCATTTTAGGAACTGCCATACGTATTTGTGTTTTAGCCATACGACTGTCGTGAAACTGCGAGTGACATTGTAACATAGTAACATAGTTGTCAAATTTCTAGATAACCTGTTAACCATAATCAAATGTCTAATCTGAACCAAGTATTTTGTATTCAAAGGTGAATACAAAATTACCTATTTCACGTTTTGATAGAAATTCTTTTTTAGAATCGTGAAAAAGTAATAAAGAAGTAACGAGAAAATCAATACATTGTTTTAAGTTTCCAGATAAACCATCTACCACTTGTCTATGAACTTGTAACAGATTAGTATTGATTTCATTTACTTTTTTTTTAGTACCTACTTTTACATGTGTCTGTAGTAACAAGTTACATATCATACTTTTTCTAAAAACTGCACAGAAAATGCGGTTTGGAGGTTGTTGAAAGACGACGAATCAGTCGATGAAACATGATATGATGAATGTTGTCGAAAAGTATATCAAAATTTCATATCAAATTTTTATAATGAAATGGTGCTAAATTGATAGAAACAACTATGTGAAAAACGCCATAAAACTTATTTTAAAATTTAATAAATTCACCATGAAATAGGAGAGACCGGGGCTAGTTGGGTCAGGGGTAGAGTGGGCCATTGCAGTTTACTCAAAGGCTATTAGTCGAATAAATTCCTCTCTACACAAAAATTATGTTACCTAGTGAGATTCAAGTTTGTGCCAAGTTTCATTATTATATCATCATTTATGTGGACTAAATACCAGAAAAACTCATCTTGATACTCAAAGTAAATTTTTACCCACTTAGTTTTTTTGTTATATCTTCCTGAGTAATAGTTTTAGAAAAAGTTTAATTATCAAATTTTGATCTTTAAATAGTTTCTTTTAAAAGGCAATAAAGCGATTTTAATTTATATTTGCAGTATCGATAGAAAAAACTCAAATAATTGAAAAACTCAGGCGGGGTCATTGGGGTCGTTATGACCGGGGTTAGTTGGGTCCCCCAAATGCATGAGGAATCTACTATATACTTATACAACATTAATAAACTACATTAATTTAATGAAATTCCACTATCAGTAATTTATTTCAGTTAATTAACATTAATGGTAATACTTTTTAACAATTGGGAATTAAAAAATTCGTTTTCTTAACATGAGCAATTCATGACCTAATCTGCCCCGGGCCGGGGCGGGTTGGGTCACTTAAGATTTCTCCAAAATCAATGTTCCCTAAAAAAAACTAAAAGTAATAACGGGACTTTTTCTGTTTTAAATAAAAGCTGAAATATTAGGGCAAGTTTTCTGTGCAATAAGGTTTCCGTAAATTAGATATTAACGAAGTTAAAGAACGAAGAGTGCAAAATGACCCAACCAGCCCCGGTCTCTCCTAATACAAAATTTTATAATAATAATAATAATAATAATAATAACAAAAGCGAAGTCACTAATAAACAGTTTAGAAAAATAATCTGTCAAGATCAGTGGAAGTAAATAAAAAAATTTTATTTTTCCTTTCTCATAGAGGAAACAAAAATTCTTCTATGGAATTTTTGGATCTTATAACAAACACAATAAGATTTTTGATTTTCCAAAAATAGTCTGAATCGACTCATTTTCATCTAAAAAGTGTAAATTTTCATTTTTATGAAAATCTCCAGAAGTGGGTGTGTGTGTACTGTCTATGTATGAATGTGTAGGGGAGAGTAGGGCAAAACCGCTAAGCGGGGCAAAGACGTTTTTCAAAATATTTCCCTTATTTCTAGACAGTTTCAGATTATGTTTAAAGCTTATCATAAATATAACTGGAGCTATTGTTTTAAAAAAAAAAATCTTGAAAATACAAAATGTATTAAGAAGTATATGAAAAAAATCGTTCTTACAAGTCTGAGATGAAGTAAATTTTGAATCTAAATTATGAGCATTTCAAATTTAAATTTTCACTTTCTAGTAGAGTACTCATTTATCTACACAATCTCTTTGAAATCTAGGTTTAATTTTTAATCTAAATATATAAAAATTTAAATTAAAAGAAGGTTTCTCGTTTGGGGTAAAGACGCTTAGAAAATATTTCATAAAAAACAACTGAATATTAAAAACTGATTTATCGTGTAATGTTAAATGATGTGAACTTCATGTTAATCAACTGTTAACCTGCATTATTTAAATAACACTCTATTTTTTAAAAGTCGGTAAAGTAGACTTTGAAAGAAAAACAAAAAAAAAAATATGAATTTTGAATAATAAATAAGCATTATTATTTAATCATATTTTCGCGTAGTTATTTAAATAACACTCTATTTTTGAAAAGTCGGTAAAGTGGACTTTGAAACAAAATAAAAAACAATTAATTTGAAAATATGAGGTTAAAAATACAAGTAGTCATTATTTTTCAATAAAATGGATAAATCTCTTTAAAAATCTGTAAAATACTTATATTTTATAATTACTGCACCAATAAATGTTATTTAGTATATATTTTAGATCATTTATTACATTTGGAATAATAATATTAGCAATAACGTTTTTGCCCCAACAGTTGGGGCAAAGTTAACGCATGACGCAGAAACAGTGTCAAACTAAATTGTTTGTAAAAGCTGAAATAATTACACAAGTAGCACGTAATATTGCAGCAACATTGCACTGCAATTGCACTGCAATGGAATCTGATTCTGGACTTATATAAAAGCGTTGATGCATCACGCCTATGAGAAGGCCAGACGGACGCCACCCTTCTGCCACTTGTCGAAACTATATTCGTCCACGACGTAGAGTTCTAAAGAGTTTATGTGCTCGGAGAATTTCTCATGAGCACGAGCATATGCTCGAGAATATTCTCGACCTCAATGTGCTCTGTCAATTTTTTGAGAATTTATGAGAACTTAAAAAGTATGTCCTTTAAGCCACGTTTCCAACCAATTTTAAGATCTAATAAGCTTACAAGTCGGTTTTTAATGTACATTTTAAAATGTACATTATGTATGTACATAATGTCTGAAGATTATAAAGAAGCTCGAATTTTGATGAGAGACAGGCAATTGAAAGGGGAAATAGGTCTTCGGATTGTGTACATGAGAGGAGAGCCGAGGATTATTACCACAAACAAGCCGTGCCTACCTATTTCTTCGTGCTCGAAGGGCAACACAACAATAATACAGTCCGCAATATTGTAGGCTCGTACATTGGATTACTCGTCTGCTTATCTCTAAAAATTCTTTGAATTTTTGCAGAGCTCCTATCAATTTTTCATTCACAAATTTATAATTTCAAATGTCAGAGGATTACGCATTGATCTGCTCCTACATCGACCCAACTTCTGGTTACATCAAAACTTCTATTTGTAAATAAATAATATAAATAATATAAATAATATTTGTAAATAATAAGATTTCCTTTGTACAAATGCTAAATAATTTTGTTGCAGCTCTAAAGTTTGAAATTTTCAGCAAATAATTTAAAATCAACCTAATGTTTTAATATTCAGCATTCTATTAATATTTTTTCTATTGTTATTTAGTTTTAGTTTTTCTATTGTTAAGTACTTTTGTACGAAAGGGCTTCTAGCCCGTAAACATGTAAATAAATAAATACATTTTGTTAACAATGAAGCCAAGAACTTCAGTTTGTAGATTTTATGATAAAATTGCTGATCAGACAAATGTAATAAAATTTATAACAAACTAAATTTACGCATCAGTATAAGTCAAAATGAAACTGAAGTTAGTCGGTACTTTTTGTTACTGTATAAAAACTTCTAAAACCTACATTTCTTAGTAGCTTTTTGAACTCGAAGTAAAAAATAATTATTTTAAAATTAAATTAACACAAAAGAGACACAAAGTTACTCAACTGATTTTTTATTAAGTCATTAATAAAGTAGCGGATATTTCAACCGCATTAAGTAAAAATATTTGATATGATTAAAACAACAAACTTCTACTCCAGAGATTTAAAAATATATAGATGTGATAGGGTAACACTTCTGTTCTATAATATATAATTCAATAATTCGTAATAAATTCATTGTAATTATTTGGAATAAAATAAAATTAACATTTATTCATTCATTTGAACTACAACAAATTTTTTGCCCTTTTTTAAGAAGGTTCGACCGTTTACATAACCTTAAATTAAAAAGTATTTTTTAACAGCAGATGAAAACATAATTCAAATGACTTCGTCAAATTTTAAAAGATTTATATGTACAATTTCACTAGTTTACAAAAAAAAAAAAATTTTATGTACATTCAATGTAACTATTTTTTTCTTATGTACTAAGCTTCTCGTTACTTAAAAATGACATTAAGAAATTTTTCTATGGATAGGTTTTCGAAATATGAATTTTTTAAATTTTTTTACGTATTTTACGGAGGTGACTTCACGTTTTAGGCCGTATCTCGAGTTACAGAAGTCCGATTGAGTTTTTCTAAGTGTCAAATAAAAGGTAATCAAATTCCAAATAATTGCTTTTAACATTATTTTTCAATCGGTTAAATATTTTAAGTGATATAGACCAAAAAAAAATAGAAAATTTGAATTTTTGGCCCAAAATCTGAAAAACAAATTCATTCTACCGCCATGCAATAATAGAAAACGTCAAATTATGTCCAGTTTTAAATTTTTAACATATATGGCTCACTTTTAGGAAGAAAAAAATGTATGGATGAAAACAATCTATGGGTAATTATTGAAGTTATAAGCCAGGGTACTGAAATTCTCGTTTTACGCCATTTCGGTATTTTACCTCCTTTTATAGTGATTATGTTGATTAATTTAATGAATACAATATCTAATTAGAAAATGGACTCTTTCACAGATTTCAAATAATTTTCAGTGCTTTACTAATTCAAATTTGACTGAAAAATTTTTTGGAGTTTTTGACAAAAATTGCTGAAGAGGCATAAATTGATTAAAATCTGCTTTTTTGACAAGTTGAATGAGATGCGCAGAGGTTCAATTTTTGTTGAATTTTGTTCGTTAATAGATGAAAAAGTTTCAAATTAGATATAGAAATATGAAAAATAAATGATATTTGACTGAAAAATTTTTTGGAGTTTTTGACAAAAATTTCTGGAGAGGCATAAATTGATTAAAATCTGCTTCTTTGAAAGTTGATTTAGATGCGCAGAGGTTTAATTTTTGTTGAATTTTGTTCGTTAATAGATAAAAAAGTTTGAAATTAGATTTAGAAATATAGAAAATAAAAAATATTTGTCTGAAAATTTTTTTGGAGTTTTTGACAAAAATTTCTGGAGAGGCATAAATTGATTAAAATCTGCTTTTTTGACTAGTTAAATCAGATGCGCAGAGATTCAATTTTTGGTGAATTTTGTTCGTTAATAGATGAAAAAGTTTCAAATTAGATATAGAAATATAAAAAATAAATGATATTTGAATGAACATTTTTTTGGAGTTTTTGACAAAAATTTCTGAAGAGGCATAAATTGATTAAAATTTTCTTTTTTGACAAGTTGAATCAGATGCGCATCTAAATCAACTTGTCAAAGAAGCAGATTTTAATCAATTTATGTCTCTCCAGAAATTTTTGTCAAAAACTCCAAAAAAATTTTCAGTCAAATATAATTTATTTTTCATATTTCGATATCTAATTTCAAATTTTTTCATCTATTAACGAACAAAATTCAACAAAAATTGAACCTCTGCGCATCTCATTCAATTTGTCAAAAAAGCAGATTTTAATCAATTTATGTCTCTTCTGAAATTTTTGTCAAAAACTCAAAAAAATTTTTCAATCAAATTTGAATAATAAAGCACTGAAAATTATTTGAAATCTGTGAAAAAAGTCCATTTTCTAATTAGATATTGTATTCATTAAATTAATCAACATAATCACTATAAAAGGAGGTAAAATACCGAAATGGCGTAAAACGAGAATTTCAGTACCCTGGCTTATAACTTCAATAATTACACATAGATTGTTTTCATCCATTCATTTTTTTCTTCTTAAAAGTGAGCCATATATGTAAAAAATTTAAAACTGGACATAATTTGACGTTTTCTATTTTTGCATGGCGGTAGAATGAATTTGTTTTTCAGATTTTGGGCCAAAAACTCAAATTTTCTTTTTTTTTTTGGCTATATCACTTAAAATATTTAACCCATTGAAAAATAATGTTAAAAGTAATTATTTGGAATTTGATTACCTTTAATTTGACACTTAGAAAAACTCAATCAGACTTCTGTAACTCGAGATACGGCCTAAAACGTGAAGTCACCTCCGAAAAAAACGTAAAAAAATTTTAAAAATTCATATTTCGAAAACCTATCCATAGAAAAATTTCTTAATGTCATTTTTAAGTAACGAGAAGCTTAGTACATAAAAAAAAATAGTGGCATTAAATGTACATTTTGGCTGTAAACTAGTGTTATCAGAACAGTTTAGGTTGAACCGTAATTTATTTCTTAAATAATAATTAGTTACCTGCTATTATTATTTTTTTTAAACTGCAATTGAAATTTTCATCCAATTTTGATAAATAATTGCTTATTTTATTCTTTGAAACATTCTGTACAATTATACTCATTGATTCTTGGTCATAATATTTTGTTTAAGGGTGTTGCAAGGAGAGAATTAACATAACCTTAAAAATACTTTACCAGGCAGCGTACAATTTCGACACTTAACTAATTTTTTCAGAAGCAAAAAATGTAATTGAAAATATGACCATGTACCCATAATTTAAATTTTATGGAGATTCTAAAACTAATTTGTCATTTTAGAAATATGTGTTATTTGGGCTTCAGTTTCGGAACAAAATATTGAAAATTATGAACAAAAAAATGTACACAATTTCCAGTATTTTGTTCATAAACTGAAGCCCAAATAATACATATTTCTAAAATGTCAAATTAGTTTTAGAATCTGCATAAAATTTAAATTATGGCTACATGGTAATATTATTTTCAATTACATTTTTTGTTTCTAAAAAAATTGGCTGAGTGTCGAAATTGTACGCTGCCTAGAAAAGTATTTTTAAGGTTATGTTAATTCTCTTCTTGCAACATCCTTAAAAGTTATTAAATAATAAAATTTCTTTTTTACACAATTTTTGAAACAAAATATTCTCAACAAAATTTAACGCTTGGAATTAAAGAGAATATATTAAAGAATAAAATGATCTCTTATTTGTCAAAATTGGATAAAAATTGCAGATTTAATTAGATTTAAAGATGAAACATGAAATATTTAATAATTATTATTTGTCAGTAATCTTTCGTTCAATCTAATTTTTCTGATAATTACACAACTCAATTTTTCAAAATTTGATAAAATCATTTTATTTACAGTTTGATTTGCTGTTAAAAACCACTTTTTAATTTGAGGTTATGTAAAGCGATCGAACCTCCTTAAAGAAAAAAAAGCACCAAAATTTCGATTTAAAGTTTTATTTAAAATCTCTTACTGTTTTTTCACAAAAATTTCACAAAAATTGTGTAGCATTTAATTCTCGTAATTATTTAATACTGAATACCGAAATTTATGCTAAATTTTTAAATTCTCAATGTTCTCATAAATTCTCCATAAATGCTCGGTTTAGGAGTAAATGCTGAGCATATTCTCAAGAGCATTTGATAAACATAAATTCTCGAGAATTTAAGAAATCTACCGCGACGGTCCTTTGCGCAAGCGGCGGAAATGTTCAAACATTTGAATTTGAAATCTTAAATCATTTAATCGAGTATTTAAAAAAGAATATGACAACATCAATTAATTAAAATGTTTTAATTTATGGTGGCATTTTAATTTACTTAAAATATAGTTTACTTAGTTTTAAAAAACAACGTTAATAAATAAAGTCAATAATTAAATATTAAATTCTTGAAGATTGTAAGAAAATTGTAAAATAGTCACAAAGACAAAAACTATTGTTCTAAGTTCATTTATTAATTTTTGGTTTTTTTATTTAAATATAATTATAAAGTTCTTAAAATGTTTTAAATCTTTTAATTTTTTAATATCTTATTTAAAATTATAAATAAAAATTTTTAATTTTATAAATAAATATAGTTTCTTTTCTGTGCTTATTTTTATAATTCTGAATAATTCGTTTTAAAAACAGAAGCTTATTTGAAAAATTAAATTTAAATAACTGGTTAATCAGAGTTAGGTTTTAAATTTTTTTGATATCGTTTGTTTTATTATTTTCAACTTTTTTATTCGAAGTTTTTAGTTTTAGTAATCATCATTTTATTTAAAATTATTAATTAAAAATATTATAAAAATATTATTTTTGCTTTAAATAAAAATAATTAAAATAATCAATCTTTTAAATTATAAATCTATATTAATAAAATCAGAGTTTATTGTCTGTACATTGCACAGAACTTAGAAATTTGTGTTTATTTTTTCGTTTCAAGTAGTAACGATTCCAAAAATGTTGTTTAAAAAAATTATCTATGTTTATATGTATGTATGTATGTAGGTATGTCCGCGATATTTTGTCCGGGCATCAATTAAAAAACGGCTCCACGGAATGAAGTTAAATCTTGCAGTCTGTTAGGTATTCGTGTTACTTAAATTCATAGCCAAACCTCATTAAAAAATACTAATTTTAACGGAAGTTATAACATTTTTTCAAAAAAATCAAAAAATTTAATATTTTTCATTTTTTTACGTAACACTCTTAAACTCTCTGTACTTATAGATTTTTATTTAGACAATAATTGATAAAAAATTAATAATTAAATAATAATTTCTAGCCAAACCCCATTAAAAAATATTTTTTTAAACGGAAATTATGGCACTTTTTCAAAAAAATCAAAAAATAAAGAATTATGATATTTATCATTTTTTGACGGATCACACCAACACTCTTTGTACTTAGCTTTTATATTTTGATAAAAATAAGTAAATCAATTCATATTTTAACACTAAAAATAAAATGGAAAAATAAATTACAAATTTGAATTTCAAATTTCTAATTTCTACAAAATTCAAAAAATCAAAAATTCTAAATTTTTAAATTTTTTGTTGGTTTGAAACTACATTTGACAGAGTGTTAGGTCTTGACTCAAGTTGGATTTATAAATTTAAAAAAATGAAAAATATTAATAAAAACGGGAGATATACTATTTTTTCTGAAAATTAAAAAAATCAAAAGTATTTCTAATTATACATTTTTTGATGGACTGATTTTAAACTTTCTACAATTGAGTATTACATGTGATTTCGTCACATTTTAACAGAATTTTGTAAAACTATTATTCTATAATTGAGACAAAACATAAAATTGTTATCGGAATAAAAAAAAAAAAATTAAATTGTAATACTTTGAAGCATAATTGAGTGGTATTGTTGAGGTCTTTGATTAAGATTTTGATGTTGAAAGGATATATTTCAGAATTACAAATTCAAAATGTCAGATTCAAATATTTGAGAGTTACTTAATAGTAAAATTAAGAAATACAAGATTAAAATATTTATGGGAGATAAATAATAATTTTTAAAAATGTACATTTTTAAATTTGATTTTTTTACACAAAGTTCCTTAATTGACAGAACTTTAAAAATATTTAAAAAGGGAAATTGAACATTTTTTTCTAACAATATAAAAATATTCTTAATTTTATCATTATCTAATGTAATGACTTCTAATATTTGTAACCAATGTGAAATAAAAATTTTATTAAATAAAATTAATTTCATTTAATTTTAAAGTTAGAATTAAAACAGATATAGGCATAATATATATTATAAATACTCTTATGATAAATATAATATAAGCAAAACAATACAAAACTATTTATTTTCGTAAAATTTTTACTTTTTTGGTCCTTTTTAAGTGAATTACACTTATGATTGAATATAAATTATCCTTTAATATGTGACTATTCTTAAGAGATTTTTAAATTATTTTTGAAGATGAATGATTGGTTACTTTGACGTAACACATTTCTGAAACAATATCGTAGAAAATAAACAAAAACAAAATAAAATAAAACATTTCTGAATTTCATTAATTGTAAAGAACCTTATAATAAAACCTTATAATAAAAAAATTCTAAAGAAGAAGACAATTTTTATTTTTATTTATTTTTTTTATTTATTTTATTACAAACACCCGCAGTCCAAAAGGACCATATAAGGGTAACTACAATTCAAGTCTTAACAGTACAGTTATTATAAAGATTTCAAGTATAAATTTAGGATTTTAAGAAATTGGCTGCTTTTAGTATAAAATAAATCTAAATCCGGTTTCAAAGAATTGAACATTTTGTTAATGTGGTAACACGCAATAATAAAATAATAATAATAATAATAAAATAATAATAAAATAATATTTAATAAAATATTAAAAACAATAATAGATTGATTCTAGTTATAATTAATAATGTAATTAAATTTTATTTTTTATAATGCTTTTGCTTTTTAAAAGAACTAGTTAGAACAATAAAATTAGTTTATTTATTTATTTCTGTTTTTCTGCAACGTTTTGTTTTTAAAAAAATATTTTCTAAAAAGCTGAAATTAAATAAATAGAAAATTAAGGTTATAGTCATAATATAGTATAAATTTTAATTTTTTAAATTATTAAAAATTTTATTAACAACCTAAAATGTTAACATTTTAAATTCATATTTTAAAAATTTTGATTTACATTTTAAAAAAGCAAAAAAGTTTTAATTTTTAGAGCAGACTTTAATTTTTTCTGTGTATATTTTTAATATTCTACATGAGTTATCTTAAAAAATAGAAGCATTTCTAAATAACTAAAAATAATTATAAATGACTGATTACTTAATGTTAAAATCCAGGTTTTATATAAATTTTCGTATCATTGAATATTTAATTTAAATATTTCCTAAAAATCTTATTTAAAATTATAAATTATTTAAATTATAAAAATAAAGCATTAGATGAGAAGGAAATTAACAACGTATTATTTTCCACCTCACCACACTTTTCCTTGGATTTCAAAAAACAAGTTTAAATTACACAAAAGTATTTCTCATTTGTCATGTATGCACTAGCACGACTTGAAGATAAATAAAAAAGCTTCAAAAAAACGAAAAGCATATTTAAAATATCTATAAAATCAAAAAAATATGATATTTTGAAAAATTAGGCAAAAACTTACTTTTGACGTAATTTTTGCACAAAATGTCAGTATCAGATATATAGCTTATGGTAGACCCCTAACATAATTTGGAGGAGGTAGAGGGGGCAAAACTGACTAAAAATTATTAAAGGACTATGTCTGTCCGCTCATTGGTTTAGAAGTTATAAGCGTTGTTACTTTCCACCTCTGTTACTTTCCTCTTCGGTCTCCCCTATATCTTCTAATTTATTTTAATGGACCAAAGCCCACAATTTTACACATGTTATAATATAATTGTAAAATAATATATAAATAATAAATAAATAACCTAAAAAAATCAATCCTGCATGACATACTGAAGGTAACAATTGAGCCTCATCCGGTCCAATAACTCGATATTCGCTCGAAACTTACGTTTGACGCCAGCAAGTTTACCAAAAGATGACAGAAATTAAAAATCAAAATTTTATTTTGATTTTTCAAAACTTTATGGTTACCTAGTTATTAGTTTACTTTTCAAGTAGAAAATATGCAGTCACTTAGATGTCTGCATTACCAATTAACGAAGACAAGCAAACCAATGAAAATTAAGCAAAACTAAACACAAAATACAACTTATAACGAGAAATGTTGGTAGCGGCACGCATTCCTTTAAATTACGTGTTGCTCGAATATCACTAAGAACTGATCAAAGCAGTCGTAATGGGAACATAGCGTCTAGAAGTTTGTTTCTCATTTTACATTTCAACGATTTACTGTATAATTTTGAAGGAATTAATTTAAAGGTATCAATTTTTGAAAGAATGTTGGCAATTCTGTCAAAAGTGACCTGTTTAACGCAGCCTTAAATAGTCGAGGTGTTGTTCTCTAACCTTCATAAAAATACAAAAAAAATATAGGTTAGGATTAGTAACTCGAATTCATAACGATTGAAAAGGTAAACAACCATTTAAACCTGATGATAAATTTAACCTTTTGTCCCATATTTCAGAACGAAATTGTAGACTTTTTTACTAATGATGGCAATAATATATTTTTTACTTTACAAAGTACTTATATTAATTTTATTGCAGTTACAATTATTTATTAGAAAGTATCTCATTTGTGACCCATATTTGTTTTCAGTGTAAAAGAGTTGTTACTATTATAAGAAATAAACTTTTTTCGATTTTTGGAAGAAGGTTAAAAAAAATTGTCACAATATTTTTTTTTTAATTTTAACGCCATTTTTATCACATCGAAACACAGTCAATATAAATAAAGTGAGAATATAAGAAATAGAACTATAATCACACTGACATGGTTTTGTGAGTGTAGTAGTTTAAATTATTATTATAATGCTATTTTGAGTAATAGTTGTCGGTGTTGACAGTTTGTGTTGCCATGGAGATTTGAAAATCGATTTTTGTAACTCATAATAAAATTCAAGGCTTTAACATTCTAAAAATAAATTTAAAAATATAGTAAAACTAGTTGGTTACAATAAGGTAGAAACCCCATATTTTAAATAAAAAAACAAGTTTATAAAATTATAATATGGTCTTAATAATATGTGCATCTTTTAATAATTTATAAAATTATAACCAAATGAACAATTTAATAGAAACATTAGTGAATTAAATCTCTTACATGTTTCTTATTAAACTTCATTTTATTATATAATTTTAGGTATTTTAGAAATTTAATTGTAAGTTAAAATAATAAACAACTATATTATAACTTTTTGCATACAGATATATTATGGCACTCATAGTACATACAAATACTTTATTTCTAATTTCCATCCACCATAAAATCCAATGTGGAGACTTTTTTGCAAAAAAGTACCATAAAATGTTATAATTACTTTTAGACTAATAATGCTGCATAATCTGAAGTGCTACAATATCTTTAAAACATTAGTCTTATATTACCGAAAAACTACATTTTAAAAATATCAACAACAAAATCGACCTTCTCAAAATTTTAAATTTCTTTTCTCGCGTCATTTAATTTTATTTTGGACGTATGTCCAATATACCTGACATACTGAAAGTACATTCATATACTCTTTCAGCTACATTACATTTTTATACAAAATAATCAACAAAATTATTTTGATACTAATTTTTCGAGAGAACTTCAATAGTCATAAAATCATAAAATATATTTTTTGATTACTTACAAATTTTTTTTTCCGAGAAAAATTAAATATTTTAAGATCCATACGTAATTTTATTAAAAAAAATAAGTTTCCATATCTAGAGAAAATGGTGATAAAAAATAGCGAAAATTTTCGAACAAGTTCAATATTGGAAAATTATAGAGACAAAATTGACAATAGAAAAAAGTAAAAATTGATATTTTCTGCAGAATAATATTATGAATAAATAATTCTAGTTTGGTAAGATTGAAATTCTTTTGTTTCTGACATGACACGATAATTTTATGTCCTCAAATACGCTAAAAATAGTATCCAGGAGCAAAGAAATTAAGCAAAGACAAACACTCTTCTCTTAAGGGCATTTGATGAATTATGACGTAACGGGTATAGTCAAAATTTATCTTAAACTTTTCTCTTAAAATATTGAATATTTTGTCACGAAACATGGTAGAATTACTTAGAATATAATAATAAGGAAGGTCTTTCTGACTCGAATTCATTTGAATTTTTGTTAAAAATTAGTTATCCAAAAATTTGCTATTTTCTTAAAATTTTCCAAAATTAATGTTCTGTCAACATTCAAACAAATTCGGGTCAGAAAGACCTTCCTTATGACAATTTAGGTAATTGTACTAAGTTTGGTGACAATATACTCAATATTTTAAGAGAAAAGTTACCGACAAATTTTGCCTATACCAGTAACGTCATAAGCCATCACATGCCTTCATTTTTCTCCTTAAAAAAAAAAAGGTTCTTATGTTAATTAAAACTATTATTTTTTATATATATGTTCTTATCAAAAATGTATGTCACAAAAGATTAATTTATTTCTAATTTTACGAGCTAAAGATAATTTCAATTTAAAGTAAAATCCAGAATATTGTGTAAGGAACAAACAAAAATATGTTTGTGATGTTTGCAGAAGAATATTACCATAAGTGCAGAAACATTTTTAAACATTGTCCAAACGGTGCAACTCATCCAATGTTTTTATATTGATTACTTCTTCCTCCTGTGTATCAGATGCTAAATCACTTTCTAACGATTTCTTTTAATCTGAATGGCGCTGATATAACCATCTGCAATTTTTTAAATTTGTTATAGACTTCCCAGCTAGGAATGTGATAGTTGTTGTTCCGGACAGGTAAATAATTGAATTTAATGAAAAACAACTTTCAAGCAATACAATTGATACATTTGGGAATACAGAATTTAAAAATAAAAGTTCTTTTCCAAACTTTAAAAATACAAAATAACGTAGAATTCAATGTTTCTTACCTTAGGCTCGCCAATACCATTGACAAAGTTTACATGCCAAAGGAACTCAATATTCTCCTTTTCAAAACTGAGCATAGTTCAGCTACAAAGGCAATTATGAATAGAGAGTATCCTACAATCAGTACGTAATATAGTATCAGAAATAGCTTTTCCTTGTCAATTATTTCTGCCTGGAAAGTGTTAAGCGATGACTTATTAGTTATCCGAATTTTATGCAGCAAGGCAAAATCCATAGCTTTCAAGATTATTTCATTGAACGAATCAATATATGGTGAACCAGATCTTGCAATCAAAGATTTTGTAAAATAAACTACTGGTTCCGACAAAATTTTGAAGTTGAATTCATTTTTTTTTAACATGTATGTATCAACAACTTGCTCAGCATTTTTTGCAATGCATGTTACGTTTTGATATTTATTCAAGTAAGTTAAGCAGTCAAATTGAAATCCTTCTCCTGGAATGTCAATCGATTTTTCTGCTAGTTGTTTGATGTGAGGAATTAAACTTGACAACATTGATTTCTTGGTTGCTAAATCTAGCATAGGTGTCAAAACCGAATCTGCAAGTTCTTCAAGGTTTGAAATTCCCGGTTCAGCAGCTAAACTGATGTCCAGTACCACTGTAAAAAAGTAGCTAGTGTAGACGATGCAAGCAATCATTAGCGAGCCGAAAACCATTCTTTCTGCCAATTTCTGAGGTTCTCTGACAACTCCCATTCCGATTACAATTTGACTAATGCTTAACAATTCCCATGTGTCATTCTTGAACTTCATCAAAAAAGTTATTACACGAATGGCGCTGATGACACCAGTTGTCACCAAAAGCATGTTTAACAATTCTGGTGAAAGAACAATAACTTTGGAAAGTTTATTGTTGATGATTTTTGGAATCACAGCCTTTTTATTTCCAGTACTGTAAATACGCAAGTTCACAGTATTTACAGATAATAATTGGCTAATTGTTATAACTTTGTTTAAAAGCATTTCCGCTTTTCGCATTTGCAAAATTTTAAACAGTGAAAGAGAACTGTCGTAAGTAAACAGATGATTTTCCGGCTTAAAATTCATTGCGTGTGCCAGAATTCCTGATAATTTCTTTGCATTTCGAAAATTAAATAGATTTAAGTTATTTCTTTGAACACCGTACACAAATTTTAGTTTCTGTTGATTCAGATTTTTTTGTTTATTAGGAAACCATCGAGTTTTAGCTGACAACGTCTGAACAGTATATGTTTTTGTAAATAGATTAACATAATGTATTCGTGGTGACTCTACTTGATTAACTTTAATCAGTAACTCCTTTTCTGCATTGTACGTTATTAAGATTACATCAAAAAAATCATTTTTCCACAGAGACCTCAAGATTTCATTTTGCAAAAGATACCTGTTTGTTTGAAAATAAATAATCAAACATTTTGGTTTGGAACTTGGTCTA
Organism: Ganaspis brasiliensis; assembly: GCA_037103525.1. Classification (NCBI taxonomy): domain Eukaryota; kingdom Metazoa; phylum Arthropoda; class Insecta; order Hymenoptera; family Figitidae; genus Ganaspis; species Ganaspis brasiliensis. The sequence goes on from JAZKLR010000311.1 coordinate 1,256,443, forward strand.
GCTAGTAATGATAAGTAATGCATTGATTCAAAAATTTGATTTATTGATTCGGGGTCATAAGTATTCTTAATCAGAACATACAATGTTGTTCTCCTTGATTGTGTTAGTAAGCCACTATAATCTTTTCTGAGTTTGGTTCTTGTTTCATTAAAACTAATTCTCAAAGATGGGAACTGTTCAGATATTGCTTTCGAAACAGAATTGACATTAGGATCTAAATTTCTAAGTTGATTGTCAGTAATGAACATTACCTGATACAGTTTAGACTCTTCCTTCAGATACTTTATTAATCCCTCTGTGTAGCTTTTGACTGATGATATTTCTTGCATTTTCATCCAAATAATCATCATAAAGAACCACAAACCATGACTAAACAACTTCATTCAACCTTCATAATACAAATTAATGACAAAGTTTTTAGATTTACAAAAACAGTTCTCTTCTCTTTAAAGTTGCATTGCAACTGTTCGATTGGTGATTTTTCTAGAGAGTTTTAGAATAGAAAAAGAAAACAGTAAACATAATTATTTTGCAGATTTTTTGTAGATAGCAAGAAAATAGAACAAGTTATTTACTTTTTCTTGTTATCTGTGATCTTGTGCCTACTGAATTGTGTCTCTTTGATGTTAGATACCATAATTGCATTTTTTAAAATGAACAAAATTGTTTGGTACCATTTTATTTTAGAAATTCTAAAAACATTAAAACGAATGTATTTATTGATAAATGTTTATATGCATCTAAATATTTATTTTTAGAGTTTATCATATTTTTCGAATCTCTTCACCTGATTTGGTGAGTCGTTACTATTTATTTAATTATAAGCAGTCGATTGTTTGCGTTATTATTAATTTTACAAGCTTTACAGAAACAAAGGAACAGAAAAACCTTCTTAAAAGCAGTAATCAAATTCCGTAAGCTACGTTGATGGTTTTCTTAAACAAACCAAAGTCTGTTTGATGTCTCTTTGTTATAACTTCTCCACAGCGGGATGGTTATGACATGACGATTTAACGCTCTACCGAATCCTCAAGAGAGCCTGTGAACGCAACCCTTACAATTTATACGCAAACACGAGTCAATGTTCACCTGCTTTAAGATAAGACTCTTTATTAACTCGTGCGTAGTAATTGACGAGCCACCTACTTTTTGCTGCACAACTTTTCGGGTTTTTGTTTTTTTAATTCAACCTACTCGGTAAAATTTCAAGAAGTAACCTCTTTTGTATGATCTCTGTCAAATACATTTAATTCCGACTTTTTAATGCTTTCATAACATATGTATTTCCTGACTTGTTTTCGCACGTACAATACCGTCAGAAATTGTACAGAATCGATCGAAAAAATGCAACTAAATTAAAATCACGAGAACTTGGTCAAGAAGTGAAACTTAAAATTTGTTAAGTTTATTAAATTCTGCTTTAGAAACCCTGTTAATAAAATTGTTTATAAAATAAAAAATAATTGATAACATTTTAAATCCCTTATTTTAGATAACTTTTATCTAAAAAATATTAAATATTAAAAAATTTTATTTTTTTAAATTTATTTTTATGATAATTTTGAAAAAAAATTCTTTAATTTTTTAATGATCGTTCAATATCTTTTAAGTCGCTGTCTAATCAACAAAAAATTTGTGAAAGAATTTAAACTTACTTTCTTATTTTTATTGAAATATCAGCTTTAATTTAAATTAAGAATAAACCTAAAACATATGAAATGGCAGAGCCGTAACTTAGGTATTTCGCGCCCGGTGCGAGATAAATATTTTAGCACCCCCCCCCCCCCTTACATTCCTTAGAAAAATAGAAGTTAAAAAATATGTTTAATCAAAATAATATAAAATTTGTGAAAATCATTACAAATTAAAAACAAAATTGAAAATTGACGAACTTGATTGAAATACGAGAAAAATAATTCAAAAATGATTTAAACATTGAAAAGTGTATACAATAACTTAGATTTGACATAATAAATGAAAAGTTAGGATATTAATTGAAAAAAAAATTAAAATAGATATCTAATTAAAAGGTGGGAAAAATAAATGCAAAAAGATAAAAGAAAATTAAAATTGAAAAGACTAATTGAAAAATCAGATAAATAATTGAAAATTTAGGAATTCAATTGAAGAATGAAATTTGAGAATAACTAAAATTTGAAGAAATTGATGGCAAATGATAACAATAATAATTAAAAATTAAAGAAAATTATTATTATTTAAGAAAAATATTTTAAAATATAGGAAATTAATTGAAGAATAATGGAAGTATATTAAAACCTCCAAGAAAATATTTGCAAAGTAATAAAAATAATGAAAAATTGAAGACAATAATTTTAGTTTGTTAAAAATAATTGAACAAATTACAACATATAGATGTAATAAAAGAAAATTATTGCAGAATAATAAAAATAAATGTGAATTGAAAAAAAAAACTGAGATAAGAGATAAATAATAAAAAAAAAGTTAGAGAAATTATTAAAAAATACTTGAAAATGACAAAAACTAATTTACAAATGATAAAAATAATTGAAAATTGAAGAATTTAATAAAAATTTGTGAAAAAGTAATTGTTAAAATTACAGAATATATTTGAAATAAACAAGGCTACTTAAAAAATGATAAAAATAATTGGAGACTAAAGTTAATTATGGAAATTTAAGAACACAAATTGAGAAAATTACAAAATTGAACCTATTTAAGTTCGAAATTGTATACCGAACTACCAAGTAATAATTGGATAATTTTTATTTTGTTATTATGTCAATTTTAGTTGACCATAATTTTTGTTAAAGATTAAAATTTTCTCAACATCTTTATTAACGATAATTTAATTGTTAATGATACTTTTGTTAACATAATCAGATGATATATATTTCTATTTTATTATAATACTGAAATGTTATTAGTTATTACATTAATGCATTGACATATATTATTCTGAAAGTCGCCAAATTCTACAGCATAAACCTAGCATTTGTTGTTTAAGACGTTATGTTGAGTTGCTATTTGTAACTCTTAGGATTAGTTAAAGGGCATGTCCCGTATATAAATAAATAAATAAATAAATAAAATAAATAAAAAAAAAATTTATTTCATGTGAAAGAAAAAAATTCAAAATTCAAGAACATCATTGAAATACTTGAAAAATACAAAAAACAAAACTCATAATTTGTAAAAATAATTGTAAAATGACAAAAGAAATTAAAAGTTATTAATAAATAATAAAACTAGGTAGTTAATTTAATATTGAAGGAAATAATTTAAACTGAAAAAGTTTTATTTGAAAAAGTTAAAGAAAATAATTAAAACTTGCAGAAATTTGGAATTTAAAAATTAGGGGAAAAATTGAAAAATAATGAAAATGATTGAAGAAAATTTTTGAACAATGATAAAAAATGTAGAAATTTGTAGATATTAATTGCAATCATAAACAAATAGTTTTAAAAAATATAGAATATTTGTAAAGTAAAAGTATTACGAAATGATTTCAAGAATTTTAAATTTAGGAAAATAATTACAACATTATAGAAATAATCAAAAATTTATTAAAGAAAATAAAAATTTCAGATATATTATTGAAATTTTCAGAATTAATCAACAAAGATTCAAAATAATATAAAAATTGTGAAAATAATACAAATAAAAAAAAATAATTAAAAATTGACCAAGTATTTGAAATTTGAGAAAAAAAATTGAAGAATGATTAAAACATTAAAAAGTGGATGTATATAATAACTTAAATTTCAGATAATAAGTAAAAATTTAGGAAATTAATTGAAAATAATTAATATTTGTAGTTAAAAGGTGGAAAAAATAATTGCGAAAATATAAAAGAAAATTAAAAAAAAGAATAATAATTGAAAAATGAGATACATAATTGAAGATTTATGAATTTAATTGAGGAATGAAATTTGAGAATAATTAAAATTTAAAGAAATTGATTGCAAAATGATAACAATAATAAAATAAACGTCGATAAAATGTCATTATTAATTTTTAAATAAAGAATTTTTGACCGAAAAGCCATTCTTTCCTCAAATTTGATAAAAATAATAATTCAAAATTGAAAAAAATTATTAAAATTGGAGAAAAATATTTTAAAATCTAAAAAATTTAATTGAAGAACAATGAAAGTAATAAAAAATCCAAGAAAATATTTGCAAAGTAATAAAAATCATGAAAAATTGAAGACAATAAGTTTTGTTTTTTAAAAATAATTGAAAAAATTACAACATATAGTTATAAATAATAAAAGAAAATAATTGTAAATTGAAAAAATAACTAGAATTTGAGATAAATAATAAAAAAAATGCGAAAATAAATAAAAAAAATAATTTAAAAGGACAAAAATAAATTGAAAAATAAATTGAATAAAAAAATAATTGATAGAAATAATTGTTAATTGAAGAAAATAATAAAAATTTTTAAAAAATAATTGAAAGAATTACAGAATATATCTGAGATAATAAGACTACAATTACAATTATAGGTATATTATAAATCTTCGAACATCAATTAATTTGAAATTTCATTGATTAATAATTTAATTAATCCTCTCTTTGAGAATAATAAATTTAAAATTATTTAAAAATTTCTTTAATTTTTAACAATTCTTTTCTATTATGCTTTTAATTATTTGCTACAATTTTCATCTATTTTTATCATTATTTAAAATTTTTTCTTTTTATTGTTTTAATTTTCCCCCTAAATTATAAATTCAATTTCCGCAAGTTTCAAATATTATCTTTAATTTTTTCAAATAAATTGATTTATGAAATTTTTACTTAAAAACCAAATTTTACTAAACGAACGAATTATTTCCTTCCTATTAATAATTTTTATATTTATTGATTTTAAAAGTTTCATTAAAATGATGTTTTAAATACAGTAAATAAACACTTTTTGTCTAATAAAGTACTTACAATTAGTAACATTTATAATAATCAACTTAGAACTGCCTAAAAAAAGTAATCTATTTTTTTTGGTTTTATAATTTTTTTTATTACCAAAAAAATATATATAAAAATGTTGCGTCCCTCCAAGTTTGCGCCCCCCGAGGACTGCGCTCGGTGCCACGGCAACGACGGCACCACCCTAGTTACGGCACTGTGAAGTGGTGCATTGTATTTATCGCATCGAGCAATTTCTATTTTCAATGTCAACATTACAGTCCCGACATGTTTTATCAGAATCAGGTACTAATAATAAAGTAGACATCGCACATTAATAAAAATATTTTTTATATCATTTAACGATTCCCTTAGAGTAAGAAAACAATGTTTTGTAGAGAAAGTTTAAACAGATCTCTTGCGTTGCTACGCATGCCGTGTGTAGAGTCGTACAGTCAAAACTTCAAAAATTAATTTTTCCACAAAATCAAAAATCACGTCTTTGAGACTTACAGCGTTTTTTAAGGACATTTCAAACTTAAATAAAAATATTTTTTTATGTCATTTGCCGATTCCCTTCGGGTAAAAAAACAACAATAAAGAAATATTGTTTAAACAAATTAGTCAAAAAATTATTTTTAATGAAATAATTTTTAAAAAAAATATTGTTAAATTCTAATATTTTCCCTACAATTTTCATATAATACATTTTTTTCTAGGACCAATAGTTTACGAGGTAAAAATTCATGAAAAAAAGTGCCTAAAAATTTCAATAAACAATTGTGAGAACCGTTAATTTCGGGGAGGGGATTGGGTCTCAAAATAACATAAAAAAAATAAAATAATTCTAACTTACCTAAACCCGAAATTATTGTTCATCAACAGCTGATATCTTCAACTTAAATTTAATTAGCATCAACTCTACTCTCAATTCTTTCAACTCAAACAAAATCAATTAAACTCAATATATAAGAAAACTTGCATCTCAAAAATATTAAATAAATTCTCTTTTCTAAACTTAACCTAACAAAAATTTTTAGCTTAACCACCGACCAACTAAACCAACAAAAAGAGAATTTATTCTTACCGAAATCCGTTGGGCGCCTGGCTAACTAATTAGCTATCGTAACTACCAACTTAACTACCGAAAATACAAAACTGAAGTTTACATTTTTACCGAAACTAATTTTTCTGAATTGAGAGAGAGGAGCTTTTCGTTTGCTTGGCTAGCTTAGCTGAAAACAAGGGAGAGTGGGGAGGTTCGTCCATGTTAGAGAGTTAAAAAAAAGAAAAAGACTATATTTCAGAACAATTAAAACAGTTTAATCAATGAATTAGATTTAGAATTTCTGATAATAATCGTACTAGAGAACATTCCAGTCGAGGACTTTATCAAAATAATAGTTAAAAATTTAACAAAAGAAAATTGAAAACGTCACAATATCATCTGAGATTTGAAAATCAACATTGCTTATGGATAGCAGTTCGGTATTCATGACTCTACGCAATTATAATCAAAACAAGCAAAAAAGGTGATTTCTACTAACAATCGGAAATAAAAATCTAATCGTAGCTGAACAATGAAATTTTCCACTCCACGCGTCACAATTTAATAAAGTGAGATTTTATTATACATGAGATAATTAAAAGGAATAAAATTGCTGATTATTTTCTGGGAGGCCAACGCCATTTTCTTGAGAAAGATGAGTTTTAGTATTATTTAAACTTAGATTCCGATTTTACCATCATCTTAAACGAAATGAACAACTCACTAAACTACAATCTGGTTTATCGACCACATGGCGTCTCGGAATTCACGACAATTCACTATCAAACGAAAAGGGAATTTTTCCAAAATGGTATTCTAACTATATTTGAAATTCAAATTACGCAAAGAATAGGTATAGTTAACAGTCGACTATTCGTAAAATAATATCGTGACCGACACTTGAAATTTGCTAAGAAATCTTTGACTCGAACGTCTGAGCACATTTTTATTCTCATCTAATAGGTACGCAAAAGAGAAATCAAACACAAACTTTTCCGACATTTAACTAGAATCCAAGCTCCCGAAATTTATTATAATTTGATTAAGTAATCCCGACACCAAAAATTCACTTTACTTAGCCAGATTAATTAGTTTTAAAACCGAAAACTAGCGTGACGTGCTTCCGTCATATGCAAATTAATATATGAGTGAAATTTTAATAAATTTAAAAGAAAACAATATCGAGCCAGAACCTAATGAAAACGACTTACCTACAGACTTTAATGGCGTTGAGATCTGTGGTCTCTCTTTTTAATATAATATTTTAATCTATTCTTTACATCTCTTAGAAAATTAATATCTTTTAATAGCGTGTCGGCCAATTCGAGAGCAAAATTCACAGTGTCCGATTTTCTTAACAAAATCCATAAAGAACCGAGAACATAATCAAGAGCGGAATCTTCTTGGCGGCGATCGACAAGTCCTCTGTAGCGTTGCTGAGCGCTGATGGGTGGACACATTTTCCTAACTAGGAAGTGGCGCGGAATCCATTCGAATTTGAATCTCTTGACGAAACCAACTTACTATTTTCTCAGCTATTCTTCCGTAATACATCGGGAAACTTGAGCTTGATTTAAATTCTAACCTTAGCTGATGAATTTCTTTCCATCCAACTCGATAATAACTAATCTTGACTAGTATAGATTAGCGGCGGACTTCAACAAGCAAAACTGATAGGTGTTGCCAACCTAGTTTCTCATCTAAGTACTAGGTTCGAGTCTTGATCCAAAGTTGGCAGACGTGTCATAACAACAAAGTGTTGTTAACCTCAAAAGCATCTGTTACTGAGCTCGAGTCTTGTTTTTCAGTTAACAACAAAATCCTAACAATAATTTCCTCCAGTGTGCTCATCTATTACAAGTTCGAGTCTTGCAACAACTGAAGGAAAACGTAACCAAATTTTAACACACAAAATGCTCATCCGTCATGAAGCTGGAATCTTGCGACTTTTGTGAGTTAGTGCTTAACAAATTTTTCTTTGACAAGCTCATCTGGTACTGTGCTCGAGTCTTGCACTGTCAAAAGGTTTCCTCAGGTAGGCTCATCTGTTACAAGCTCGAATCTTGCACTACCAAAAGGTGGACCTGGTTCCAAATATTTTCCTCTCATCGTGCTCATCTGTTACAATGCTAGAGTCTTGCGGCGACGGAGGTATTTTTATTCCAAAACGTAACGACGCAACGATACCCTGTTGAGTCCTTTTTATCGTTGCTGAAGCTGGCTGATGATCAACAAATCTAGCAAATACGGATTATTGGTTGGTAGGAATTTCTCGAACTAATATAAAACAAAAAAAAGAAAAAACGGCAGAAACATAACCAATAAACAAATGTAGCGCACTCGTGACCGATTCGTGGAGTGGAGTTTCGGTGAGGACCTTGCTCTCAAAATATTCGAAATTTATAAAAATTATTAAAAGGGAAGTATTAGTGCAATTTCATTATTCTGACGCAATTTTTGTGACGTGCAAAATTGCAATGTCACACAATATTTTCAGAGATCACAGGTTGTCCCCTATTCACCTTTTTTTCCTTATTTTAAAATTTTGCACCTATTTCCCCTATTTTAAAGAATTGTCCCCTATTTCCCCTTTTTCTAATTTTCAGTATTAAAGTTTATAGTTATAGCCAAAAATTTTAGCAGTTCAATATAAAGAAAAAATTTTTATAAAAACCCAGCCCAATTAATTTACATTAATCTGCATCAGTCAATAGAAAATCCCCATTAAAAATACATGGGGGAAAAATAAACTTTTAAAAATAAATTCCCAACTTTTTTAATTCATAAGCTAAAAATATTTTAGGTCATAAATTTCTTCATTTTTAGCCATATTTTAAGATATAATGTTTAAAGAAATTAAATTTTCAAAATGTCGGGTGTTATAAAAAATATGTAGAAATAATACATTGCAATATGTGCAATCTTTTATCACATAAATATTCAAGGAAATTCAACAAGTCTTATTTGGAGATTTTTGAGGTCGCAAATAAAGATTCCAAAGTCAAAAATTAATTTTTAAAAATTTTGGATATACATTCTCGTGTAAAAAATTCAGTTTTCAAAACAATGACCTTACATCATTAATTTTTTTAATACAGTCTACAAATATTTAATTTTTACATCTCTTTTCAATTATCCTTTTCATTTTTATTCATTTTTAAAGTCCTTTTGTCAATTTTCAAATAATTCTAAGATTTTGAACTTCATTTTTTCGTATATCAATTATTTTGTTCTGTCTTTAACTTATTGTCAGGAATATTTAAATTTATTACACAAGTTTTCATTTATTTTTGTCATTTTTATATTATTTTTTTAAAATTTCAATTATATTCTAAAATCTATAAATTATTGCCAAGAATATTCAAATTTTCTACACAATTTTTAATTTACTTTCGTCATTTTTTAATTATTTGCTTAAAAATTTCAATTTCTTTTGTCATTATTCAATTATTTCTGTCATTTTCAAATTATTTTCTTCATATTTCTATTATTTTTGGCATATTAGAATTATTTTCTACAAATTTCAATTATTATATTCAATTTATTTTGTCATGAATTTTTAAATTTTACATCAATTTTAATTTATTTTCTTCAAATTTTAAAAATTGTCTTCATTCTTTTTATTATTGTCATGAATTTATTAATTTTTTACAACTTTTTCAATTATTTTCTACACATTTTAATTATTTTCTAGAAACTTTAATTACTTTCTTCATATTTAAATTTTTTGACTTTTTTTAATTAGTCTATTAAATTACAATTATTTTTTTTAAACTTTAATTACTTTCTTCTAATTTAAATTATTTTCTTTAAACTTTAAATTATTGCCATAAATTTTTTAATTTATTACACAAATTTTCATTTATTTTTGTAATATTTCAAGTATTTTCTTAAAATTTCAATTATGTTTTTAATCCTTATTTTATTGTCAGAAGTATTTAAATTTTCTACACAAATTTCAATTTAGTTTTGTTATTTTTTAAATTATTTTCTTCAAATTTCAATTACTTTTGTCATTATTCAATTATATCTGTCATTTTCCAATTATTTTCTTCATATTTTTATTATTTTTGGCATTTTAAAATTATTTTTATCAAATTTCAATTATTTTATTCAATTTTGTTTATTGTCAAGAAATTAAAAAAAAGTTAAAAAAAAAATTTCAATCATTTTTTTAATCCTTTTTATTATTCTCATAAATTTATTAATTTTTTACAACTTTTTCAATTTTTTTTTCAATTATTTCTACAAATGTCAATTACTTTCCTTATATTTAAATTTTATGACATTTTGCAATTATTGTCTTCAAATTTCAATTTTTTCCTTTAGACTTCAATTAATTTCTAAAACTTTCAATTATTTTCCTCAAACTTCCAATATTTTTTTCAAAGGTTCAATTATTGTCTATAAATTTTCAATTTTTAAACCAGCTTTCAATTATTTATCTCATTATTCAACTAGTTTCTTAATTTTTTGAATTTTTTCGTCAATTTTTTTAAGTATTGTCTTCAAATTTATAATTTTTTACACTTTTTCCAATTATTTTCTACCAATTTCAATTCCTTTTCTCATATTTAATTTTTTTGGCATTTTTGAATTATTCTCTTTAAATTTCAATTATTTTCTTCAAACGTCAATTAATATCTTTAACTTTTAATTATTTTCCTCAAACTTCTAATACTTTTTTCAATTTTTCAATGATTATTATCTATAAATTATCAATTACTTACATCAGTTATCAAGTATTTTTGTCATTTCTCAATTATTTTTTTCAAACAACTATTATTTTTGTTATTATTCAAATACTTTTGACATTTTGGAATTTTTTTCTTTAAATGTCATTTTCTTCAATCTTTTTATTATTGTTGTCTATAAATTTTTAATTTTTACACTTGCTTTGAATTATTTATGACATTATTCAATTAGTTTCTTCACGTTTCAATTATGTCCTTAATTTTTCAATTAAAGTAATAAATTTTTTATTTTTTACTTCGTTTTTTGAGTTATATTTCTCATTAATTTTTTTTTTTCCAAATTTCAGTTTTTTATGGTAATTTTTCAACTGTTTTCTACATATTTTCTACGTATGTAAATTTTTTTTATTTTCTTTTAAATGTGAATCATTATTTTTCGTCAAATTTTACTTATTTTTATCATGCTTCAATTATTTTCTTGTAATTTCAAGTATTCTTTACATTTTTCAATTATTTTCTTTAAATTTTAATTATTTTGTTTTAAATTAACATTTTTTGTCTTCATTTCTTAATTTTTAATTCATTTTCCAATTAGTTTTCTCATTTAACAAATTTTTTTTTTAAATTTGATATTGGGGAGCCCTGATTAATTATTTGCCTGCTGACGGGCCCCAAATTAATATCAGTAATATTTTGTTTATTATTGCAAATTATTGTTTATTCACTTTTCTCACTTGAAAACTCCCTATTTATTCACCTTTTTAAAATAAAAAGTCACTTTTTTGTACTATTTTCAATCTACAAGTCCGCTGGCAGCCCTGTATAATGTTTTCTTATTTAAAATTTGTGAATAAAAAAGTCCTATAAAATCTTCAAGTACATAAGTTGAAGCAAATTTTTTGTCCCCTTTTTGTCCCCTATTTTTGAAAAAATTCGCACCTATTCACCTTTTTCAGTAGCAATAGGTACTGTGATCCCTGTATTTTGCAAAATATTTGTTTTTTTTGCAAAACTCTTTGGTATACTTTATCTGCACCCTCAATTCAACAAAATGGCCAAGTTTTAACAAAATCTGAAATTCAAAAGTTTCCCGACAAATGGAATGCCCCAATACTTTCCAATAAATTGATTTTTTGAACCTAAGAAACTGAAAGGTCCCCTTAACAAACCGCGAGAGTAACAAAGTTACAGGATCAAATTTAATCATGAAAATAATAACAGTATTCATTTGTAAAAAATTGTCTTTAATAATGTGTTCGACAGGCTCTAAGCAGCTAATTTCCGGTATGAGGCAATTTTTTCCCCACTGTCAGTGAACTTGGACTGAATTCTAAAGAGAGTGCTTCTCCCTGAAGCTGAGCGTTACTAATTGCGAGTGTCTTAAACGCCGAGAGGAATGAGGAAACGAGGGTGGAATGAAAGGGGTTGGAAAAGTGAAAGTGGTAGTGAAGCAAAAGGGAATCCGCAGACAATCAACGAGGCATATTTCATTACCAACGACCTGCAACCTTCTAGAAATCTTTTAGATAGAATGAGTAAGTTACGAAACGCCTTGGAAATGCAATATGCAAAATCGACTAAGAAATGCTTCACTGCTTTAACATATGCATTACTTTCAACCGCTGGACAATCTTCTTTATCCCTTTCTCAATTCTCTTTTCCAATTTCTTCCTTTCCGGGAAAAAGGAATTGAAACTCGGAAAGGAAAGTCGACAAGCATATAATACAACCTTCAACCTCAAAGAACAAAATCGCTGCTAAGTAAAAACTTTATTTCGGGTTAAATTAATTAAATAAAATGAAAATAAGCTTAAGTATAGTAGATTGTTAGACATTGGAAGTAGCAATTTTCTGCATGAGATTTTCATGTATAGTTTGGCAAAAATTTGTTTAAAAAAGACATTTATGAAAAAATATATATTTAAATTTAAAAAATTATATATTTTATTTATAATTACGCAGCTTCCAAATATGACACCTACCGAAGTTGTAATAATTTTGGTGCAAAAATTCAACATGATTAGGCAGTTGAAATATTAAGCAGTCTGTTAAATCAAAGGTGAATACAAAATTACCTATTTCACGTTTTGATAGAAATTCTTTTTTAGAATCGTGAAAAAGTAATAAAGAAGTAACGAGAAAATCAATACATTGTTACAAGTTTCCAGATAAACCATCTACAACTTGTCTATGAACTTGTAACAGATTTGTATTGATTTCTTTTACTTTTTTTTAGTACCTATACATATGATACTTTTTCTAAAAACTGCACAGAAAATGCGGTTTGGAGTAGGTTGTTGAAAGACGACGAATCAGTCGATGAAACAGGACATGATAAATGTTGTCGAAAAGTATATCAAAATTTCATATCAAATTTATATAATGGAATGGTGTCAAAATGGATAAAAACAACTATGTAAAAAATGCCATAAAACTTATTTTAAAATGTAGTAAAATCACTATGAAATAATATAAAAAATAAACAAGTTTATGAAAAAATAATAAATAAACACAATATTTATTATGCTTAAAAAGAAATATATTTACTAAGTGGTTTGTAACAATATAAAAAAATCACTATCCCCTTTTTAAAGACAATGTTCACTTTACTAACAGAAACATTTTTAAACATATTTTATAAATCTTAAAAAATAACTTTGGACATTGAGGTGTTCCAAAAACGCATAGTAAACAAATTTTTTAATTTTCCATGATCTCACTTACTATAGGATTATTTTTATTTATTGAAAAAAATACCTCTATTTTTTTTAAGTTAAATAAAATAGTTAGACTCTAAATTTTATACGTAGCTCAAAGCCGATGTTCAAAAGAAAAAAAATTGTTCAAAGAATAACAAGCAAAAATTTTGAAGGAATTTTTTGTTGTTAAATATTGTAATTTTTGTAATTTTTGAAAAAAACAACACAATTTATACAAATGAACAACAAAGATATATTAACCGAAAAAATATGTCAATATTAAAATTTATTAAATAATGACATTTTCATGTTCATTTTGTTTTTATTTTTTGTTATGAATTTAATGTACAAATTGTTAATAAATTTCTAGTTTCTAAAGAGGACAGTATCAACTGTCAAAACGTTAAAAAACTGTGTTTTATTGACTTGGAGTGATTGAATTATTCTTCCTACTTATAAAAATTTCATTATTTATTGACAATTTCATATTATTTATAGCAAAATAGAATTAATTTTTTTAATTCACCATTATTATTTTCATTTTGCAATTATTATCTTTAATTATTTTGTTCAATATTCATTTCATTTTTATCCTTTTCCAATTATTTTCTTTATCTTTTAATTATTTTTCAATTAATTTCCTAAATTTTTAGTTATTTTTAGTTATTTCTATTATTTTCTCCAATTTATAATTATTTTCATTCTTTAGGCATAATTTTCAAAAATTTCAATTATTTATCTGAAATTTTAATTATTTTCATCATATTTCAATTCTTTCCTTCAATTTTTAATTATTCTTATTATTTTTAATTAATTTCTCAAATTTTAATTATTTTTATTTATTTACAACAAAAACTCTGCACTTTTTTCAATTATTTATATAAAATTTCATTGATTTTTTTAACTTATCACTGTTTTGATCATATTTCAATTATTTTCCCCAATTTTAAATTTTTTAATTATTTCTCAAGTAATTTTCTAAATTTTCAGTTATTAACTCAATTTTATTTATTTATTTAATTTATTAATTTAATAATTAACTAATAATTAAATAATTGACTAATAATCAACTAATTTAATTTATTTAAATTTAGATTATTGTCTTCAATTTTTAATTTTTTAAACGATTTTTCAATTATTTTCTTTTGCTTAAAAATAAGTTCTGTAATTTTTTTATTATTTTCTCCAATTTCTAATTATTTTAATTATTCTTGTATAATTTTCAAAAATTTTAATTATTTCATCATATTTCAATTATTTTTAAAACTTTTAAATTATTTTCATCATATATTTATTTTTTTTCAATTTTAAACTATTTTAATCATTTTTAAATTATTTCCCTAAATTCTTATTTAATATCCTCATTTTGTAATTTTTTTTTTAGATTTTTAAGTATATATCTCAAATTCAATTATTTCCTTAAATTTTAATTATTTCCTTTAATTTTTAATTATTTATATTATTTCTTTATAATTTTCTTAGATTTTATCATTTTTATCATTTTTTGGATTAATTTTCTAAATTTTTAATTATTTATCCCAATTTCAATCATTTTTTTCAATTTTCAATTATTTTTTTCATTTTTTCATTACTCTATTTTTTTCAATTTATTTCTAAGATTTTGAAGTATTTTCTGAAATTTAAATTGTTTTGTTTTATTTTAAAATTAAAATTGTTATTTTTAATAATAATTTTTACACTTCATTGACTTATAGTTAGTTGGCAATGATAATTTTTTTGTTATTTATCCATTTTTATGTCAATAAATTGTTTGTGTTTGAAAATAGTGGAGCTCATTCAAACATAGAAAATTCTCATAAATTCTCCGCAAGGAGAATATTCTCGGTCAAATTCTCGAAAATGTGACCGGATTTAAAATTACCGAGAATTTTGCAACTCTAACTTAATTGTTAATTTGTTTCAACTTATTGTTAATATTTATCCACTTTCAATAATATGAAGCTATGGATTTGAATTTTTTTTTTTAAATGTCAATTTTTTATGTTAAAAGTAGTTAACAATTAACAATAATTTTAAATTTTATTCATAATAAATGTTTGAAAAATTAATTGTTGTTGTTTATGAACTTTTCATAAAAAAAGTTAGAGATTTACAACTTTTTCTTAATTTTGTAAATTTTTGTGCTTAACAAAACCGAAAGTAAACAGTTACTTTAAAATGTATACTTAACAATTGTTTAAAGAAATTATTGTTATTATTTATCAGTTTTTCATAAAATAAATATAACGTCGACTTGCAATTTTTTCTCAACATTGCAACTTTTTATATTTCAGATAACGGAAAGTAAACAGTAACTTTAGAATTTATTTTTAACAATTGTTTAAACAATTTATTGTTGTTACTTATCGTCTTATGATAAAATTAATATCTTACAATTTTTTCTCAATATTACAACTTTTTTGCTTAGGACAGTTTTGCAACTGTTACAGAAACAGAAAATGTATTATTACGAATATGAAAGATAAACTAATAGTGCTGGACATTTAAATTAATTATCTATTATCTATTAAAGTTCATTATTAATGTTTTATAATTTTGAATTCAAATAAATTAAAGGACACATGTTATTGTGAGATCTAGAAGTACAAATTCAAGACAACATTCTTTTAAAATGTATTTTCTGGTAAAATTACAATTTTAAAGCTTTATTGTATCTAAAGTTGATAAATTTAGAAAAAAACTAAACCTCTCTATCTTAATTTTGAAAATATTATCAAGTTAAAATTATTGATTGACTTAAACAATGTCTACTGTCTACGTAGTTTATGGACGGCCCCTTATAAGTTTCTTTAGTATATTGTGTTCAGTTTACTTGTTTATGGTAACTATAACTGTTACTTTGAGTAAAAACATACTGTCTATTTCAAAAATATAATTTTGATAAATTACAACTAAAACTAAAACATACTGTCTATTTCAAAAATATAGTTTTGATAAATTACAACTAAAACTAAAACAAACTAAAAAGTTTGTTAAATGCTGTTTTATTTTATATATTGTTTTTCCTTTCTGTTTAAACTGTGGAGGTAGACTGTTTAGACTAAACCTTCTGTGTGAGTAACTAAATAAATTCAGATTTTTGCAAGTGTGAGTTTATTGCACACAAACACTTTTTCAAAAGGTAGAATCTGAATTTGTTTTCGAAAGGCAATAATATCCCGTACGTATGTCACGGATCGGAATGTGTTTGCCCTGTAATCGCACTGGCGATTTTCCGAATAAAAAAGAATCCGAGTTCGCCTATCAACAGAGATATAAAAGTCCAGCTCGGATCGAATATAAATTCAACTTGCATTGATCGCAAACTGACGCTCTATTGAAAGCTGTCCAGATATACATATGCGTATCCAAATTCCATTCAAGTACATTTTAATACATTGTTCAATACGCGAGTTTACCGAGACAAAATTTAGACTCTTTTCAAACATCTATATTCGAATAACTTCCGAGATTTAAAAGCCTTAAAACAAGTTTATTTATTAAAAAATTATGAAAACATAATTTTTTTTTAATTAAGAGCCTCTATTTCTCTTTCTAATTTTATTGATCACTTCGTTTATTTTTTTAACCTAGAATATTTTTTCTGAAAAAACTATGTTTATAAATAAAATGTATCGGTGGTATAAATATGAAAATTACATTGATATTTGCATACAAAATAAATATTTAATTTTTTAAGATAGCATTTTGTTGCACTGAAAATAAGTTGTCATTTTATTACGTACATCGTCGAGCCTAATCAATGAATCTATATAAAGTATATAGTTAACCAAATATTCAATAACAAAATTTTCATAGATTTAAAAAAAAAGGACAAATTCATAATTAGGTAATAAGTCAGTATTAAATATCGAATGCAAAGTTTAAATTGACATTTTGATATAATATAAATTTTACTCTTTAATGTATATTGCACAGGTCCAGAAAAGCAGTGATGTGTCTTAATTTCAACTTTTGTTCCCATTGTAATTAAATTTCTTATTCTCTTCTTATTGTTAACAGTCGCGTCCGGTAACAAGTGTCTGCCTGTCGGCATTTTCAGTTCGTGAATAAGATTCTTCGTTTATTTTCAAAACGGAAATGAATCCGGATTTTTAAAAGAGCCCTGGTTAATTATTGAGATATTTTGTAGGGCTCAGTTCTTTCAGAACGGAAACCAATTTTAAAGAAATTACTCTTTTTGACATTCAGATATTATTTTAGTTTCATGCACTGAGTCTTGCAGAAATAAGTATTAAAGAAAAAACCCTTCTCAACTACGACAAACTTTTTTAAAACTTTACATTACATCACGCGTTTTTAAAAAAACGTGACATTCACACACACGCATTCGAATATTTGATTAGTAAAATCTCTTATACTTAAGTAAAAAAAAAGACAATTTAAAGCATAAATAAATAACAAAATAATTAGTCGGGGGCCTAGAAATTCAGAATAAATTATAAAATGAATAAAATTGTTTTCAAAATCAAATTTTTTGTCTCATTAAATTCGAATTTTTTTTAAAATTTTATAACGACTGGGCACAATCATACCATGGAATATGGGAAATAATAATAATTATTTTTTAACTAATAAATTTACGAATTTTGACCGAGTCTTATGATCGTGAAGCTTTGTGTTCAAATTAATAAAAGACAATACTTTATTTAATTAGATAGTTAATTAATATGAAAATAATAAATTTTATAACTCACTTTCATATTTCCCATTATTTAAATTCTTGTAATTTCTTCTATTTTTTAATTTTCCGCAATTTAATTATACCAACTTTTGTCCATATTCATTTATTCGCCATTCTCAATTTTTTTGTAGATACCGCAAATTAGCTACATTTTTTAAATTTTGAACGTAGCTTAAAGTTTTACTTAGCACAATGCTAATTAGATTAGTTATGACTCTGAGTCTGTGTCCTGATGTAGACACAATGAATGAATTAGCAAGTAGCTTATTATCTATATTTTAATTAAAATCAGAATTTTGTCTGTACATTGCTTAGAACCTCAAATTTATAACATAAATGTTTGGTAAGGAATCCAAAAATACCAGTAAAAGTTCCGTCTGTCTGTTTGTCTGTCTGTTACAAAACTTTGTAAGCCTATAACATATATTTATAATAACATATAACATATAACATGTAACATATATTTAAATGACAGAACAGATTTAAACGAAACTTAGAGATGTATTGTGTACTGACCCAAACTAGGTTTATAAAATTAGAGAATTTACTATTTTTAATTAGAACGGAACATTTTACTATATTTTCAAATTCCATAATTTTCCGTTTTTAACAGTTTTTGTTGTTAGATTTTCTTTATCTGCTTTCTCTACACAACAAAATAAGATTTTGTAACATAATTTTAAAATTATTATAAATATTCAGTTGATAAAAAAAATGTTATGATGAAAGTTAAGATTTGCAAAATTATTCCATACTCTTGTCCTTTTACTTAAAACTGTTTCTTTTTCAGGAAAAGATGAATTTCTAAGTTTTGTAATAGAGCTGGTACACAAGGCATTTGGTAAACCAAAGAGATAATATGCATTACGATCCCTATGGAAACACTTTACACGTATGCACTCCATGTTATCTAGTTTCGAGTTCGGTTAAGTTTCACCATGTTTTAGCAGAAGAGGCATTAGATAACTACAGTTGGGACGTTCCTGCATGAAGAAGGAGAGGATTACATAAAGGAAACAGTTTACATAAGCTTCAATGACACTTTACATATATTATAAATTTTCAGAATCTTCTCAACAATCTAAACTCATTTTTGTTTATAATACATTACGACCTTGTCTAAGGTTAGGAAAACCGGTGAATTTTCACTTATTTTTCTAAATGTCTTTACGCCTAAAGTAAAGAATATTCTTCTTTGAAACATGGGGGGTTTCGTTTTAGGAAGTCATAAAATGGGTCATGAATATTTTTGTTATTAATAATTTTAAAATAGAATTATATTATCTGTTCTACCTTATCATACATATTTAATTTGATGACAATATAAACAGTGGCATAACTGAGAATTATTAATATTTAACTAATATTAATAATTTTAAAATAGAATTATATTATCTGTTCTACCTTATCATACATATTTAATTTGATGACAATATAAACAGTGGCATAACTGAGAGGGCAAGGGCCCTGGGGCAAAAAAGAAAATGGGGCCCCAATTGTATGTATATAATAATTGTATATAATAATTTACAAATTTAATTCCTTCATTCATTCATTCATTCTGTCCATACCTGACATCTGTCACAAGATGTTATTTTCTTTTCAATATTTAAATCATATTTCACCTTTTTAACATTTTCTGAAATTTTAAATTTATGGCAATTTTAATTTCTTTAAATTTCAGTTAATGTGAACTTGCATTGATTAAAAGTTCAATAATTCCAGATTATAAATATACTAAATTTGAAGTGATTTAAAAATTTCTTCAATTTGTAATAATTCTTTTCTATTATGATTTCAATTACTTAAACTATAGTTTTGTACTATTTTTATCATTTTTCAATTATTTTCTGCAATTTTTAATTATATTAAATTATTTCACTAAATCTTAAATTTACCTTCTTCAAATTTCAGTCATTTTGTTTAGTCTTTTCAATCACTTTATCAATTTTAATTATTTTGCCTTAGACATTAAATCAATTTAATTATTTAGTCCTAAATTTTATGTAAATTTAAATTAATTTTTTTAATTAACCATTACTTTTGTCATTTTGCAATTATTGTTTTCAATTTTTAATTATTTTAATAATTTTTTTAATTAATTTCTTGAACTTTCAAATATATATCTCAATCTTCAATTATTTTGTTCAATTTCCCTTTTTGTTTTTATTATTTTGCAATTAATTTCCTAAATTTTCAGATATTATCTCAAATTCACATTATTGTCTTCAATCTTTAATTTTTCAAACGATTTTTCAATTATTTTCATTAATTTGGCATAATTTTCAAAAATTTCGATTATTTATCTGAAATGTCAATTATTTTAATCGATTTTCGATTGTTTCTGCGATTATCTAATTATTCGCTTTATTTAAAATTTTTTAAGTAATTTTGTAATTATTTTCTTTTTTTAAACATATATTCTATGATTTTTTTAATTACTTCTTTCAAATTTTATTTACTGTTTTCAATTTTTAATATTTCAATAATTTTCATCATATTTCAATTTTTTTTCTCAATCTTAAATTACTTTCAGCATATTTCAATTATTTTTTTCAAATTAATGTTATCATTTTTTAATTATTTTATTTCCCTCAATTGATAATTATTTTTCTCATTTCCTAAAATTATTTTCTAAGTTTTTTAAGTATTTTTCTAAAATATCAATTATTTTTTCAATTTTTAATTATTTTTATTTGATTTCATAGTTTTTAAAAAATTTTGTTAATTGTCATAAAATTCAATTATTTTTAGCTTTCTTCAATAATTATTCTCACTTTTTTTAATTTTTATTTTTCAGATTTTCAAGTATTTGAAATGCACATACTTGTTGTTTTTATTGTAATGTGAAGCGGATTTGTTAGTTTTGTTATTTCAATTATAAGAATCTAATTTTTTTTTTATAAAAGGGTGTTTTTGTAGCCCGTACATCTGCTTAAATTTTAAATAAATTTTTCTCAAATTTCAATTATTATTATTATCAATATTGTTTTTATCATAATTCAATTATTTTTTTCAAGTTTTAAATTTTAAAATCATTTTTCATTATTTTTTCCAATTCTTAATTAATTTTTGTATTCTTTAAATTACTTTCTAAGATTATTATTATTTTTCTAAAATTTGAATTATTTTCTTCAATTTTTAATTATTTTCATTTTTTTCATAATATCAAAAAGTTTAAACTGTTTAGCTGATATTTTAATTATTTAATTCAATTTTAAATTATTTATATTATTATTATTATTATTTTCTTTTCTTCTTAATTACTTACATTCTTTTGCATAATTTCCAAAATATTTTTAATTTTTGATTATCTGAAATTTCCATTATTTTATTCAATTTTCAATTATATCTATCATTTTCTTGTATTTCATGTATATTCTGTATTTTTTGCAATTATTTCGCTTAAACTAAAAATTGTTATTTTCAATTTTCGATTATATTAATCTGTTTTTATGTTCTTTCTCTAATTTTTAATTATTTTCTTTTTTTCAATTAATTTCTTAAATTTCCAAGTATTTTTCTCAAATTACAATAATCTTTTTTTATTTAAAAAAAGTTCTCGAATTTTTTCAATTATTTATTTCAAAATTCCTTTTTTTCAACTTTTTATTGTTTTTATCTTATTTCAATTATTTTCTTCAACTTAAAATCGATTTAAAATCATGTTTCGATTATTTTCCCCAGTTTTTAATTATTCTTATTTTTTTAAATTATTTTCTAAGATTTTTAAATATTTTTCTCAAATTTCCCATTATTATCTTCAATTTTTTAATAATATTAATAATTTCTGAATTAATATCCTGAACTATCAAATATATATCGCAATTTCCAATTATTTTGTTTAATATTCATTTCTTTTTATCATTTGACAATTATTTTCTACACCTTTGAACTATTTTTCAATTAAGTTTCTAATTGCCCAGTTACTATCTCAAATTTAAATTATTGTCATCAATTTTTCATTTTTTAAAAGATTTTTCAATTATTTTAATTATTTAAGCATAATTTTTAAAATTTTAGATTATTTCACTGAATTGACAATTATTTTCATCAATTTTCTATTGTTTCTACGATTTTATAATTATTCTCATTTAATTGAAAGTTTGTGATTATTTTTGTATTTATTTTCTTTTTTTAAACATATATTTTAAGATTTTTTCAATTATTTCTCTTAAATGTTATTTACTTTTTTCAATTTTTCATATTTAAATTTTTTTATCATATTTCAATTTTTTTGTCAATTTTAAATTATTTGCAGCATATTTCAATTATATTTTTCAAATTTGAATTAATTTTTTAATTATTTCCATCGATTGTTAATTATTATTTTTATTTTCTAAAATTATTATCTAAGAGTTTCAAATATCTTTCTAAAATTTGAATTATTTTCTTCAATTTTTAATTATTTTCATTTGTTTTAATAATTTCAAAAAAAATTGTATTAATTATCGTAAATATAATATCGGTAAGTACCTATATTAGCTTTTATAATGTAGCCAGCTTTATTAAGACATAATGTGCGGTTTCTCTTATTTGCTGTGGTAAAAAAAAAAATTATCGTTGTTTTTAAGAAAGATTTGTGTGCAACAAGTTTTTTGGCAAATTCTCTATTTTCATATGTGATTTTTTGTTGACCATTTTTATTTAACGTAAATTGTATATTGTTAACCATAATTTTGAGAATTTCAATTTTTGCATCAGAGTCTACATTAAGGTAACCTAGGGAAGATTCAATATTTTCTATTGTATTAATCACATCCGGTTTTAAAAAGTCTGAGACCTAACTGTAATTAGAACCTTATTAATTAGCCTTATTTTTTTTAAGTTTATAGTGTAAAGTTATACTTTCAGTTTTTATAAAAAATAATGGTTTAAATTATTTTATTCAAAAGAAAACATTAACAGCTTTGGACTTAATTATTTCAAAATTATTTAATTCATGAAATTTGTAAGAAAAGACATTATTTAAGATCAAAGTAGTAGAATATAAATTGTCTGATTTTTCATAAGGTTGCTTTAAAAGAACATGAAAAAAATATTTTTAGAGCAAGTTTAATCAACTGCTGTAACATGGTCTTAAGAATTTTATTTCATTTTCAGTCTTTTTGATCCTTTTTTCCACCCATCTAAGTGGTAATTTCACCATCTTCATTTAAGAGGGACTTAAACCTCCGAGCTCCCATTCTGAACGTTTGCGATCAGTTAAATTTGAACTTAAGCTTCCACTTTAATTTTAAGTGAAGTATTTCCAACTGGTTCTTCTAGAGGGAGAGTAAATATGAAAGAAATATGCCCCTTCGAATCATATTTATTTACATACCAGTTGAAGGGTTCAAAATATAAATTACACATGTTAGAGAATACTTTAAATTGACAACATTTTTTATGAAATAACAATTTCATAAGTAAACATATTTTTAATCTTTGCATGATATTTTTTATTTAACTAATTTAAAAATGCAATTCATCATGAATATATTGTTCTTGGAATCTCACAAAGAAAAAATATATTTCTCTCGAGAGTATTTAGTTTGACGTCAGTAGGAATTTATTCTCAACACAAACTTAGTAATTTAGTAAAATTAATTAATTTTGTTGTCTTTAGTTCCTTTTGCCTCGAAAATACGTTTTTCACTTCTGTTTGTTGTACAATTTTATTTTTAAAAAAACATAAATATATCTCTACTCACAAAAATAAAAAGATGTATTCGAAAAGTCATATATAAATGTTATATTCAGTGCATAAACCTTGCATACGGTAACATCAGCACTTGAGTCTTTGACAGTTTTTTCCTTGACTGGACGATAAAAGTTTCCCGCTTCTTGTCGATTGAAACTTCCACTCAAGTTTACTTTTTCCAATTCATAAAAGTTTTATCTTGTACTGTTCCAAACGGAATGAAAATCTATGTAAATAATTCCTTCGTTGAAAAGTTTCTTTCGACAAAAGGATTTGAGGAAAAATCTTGTTTTGTAAAAAATTATTTGTGTATACCAGAGTGTAAAATTGTCTTCATATTTCAAACAATCATATTTTCTTATTTTTTGCTTCTTCATAGAGGAAGAATTGTGATAATAACAACTTTCAATATTCCAAAAAATAACTTATTTTCACTTAAAAAAAAGACAAACTACTTCTGGATTCGCCTTTGGCGTTAAGTGTTTTAAAAACGTAAGCCTACCTATGAAATATAATTTTTGATACTTCATAATTTAAAATTATAACAAAAATATTTAAATTATTGCAATTAAAATATCAAATAATAATGTGCAGCCATTTTTTATTAGTTTACTTAGCAAATATTTTAGCTGGCGCAGCTAACAATACCTAGCTATCATCAGGTAGCTAAATAGGTCTTTTGATAATCAAATTTCCGATTTGTTGAAGTGATTCTTACCTAATATCATAAGCGCTGTGGGGGAAAATCATACCTAACAATGAGGAGGTTGTCAAAAACGGATCTTAAACTTTTAAGAAATTACGCAACCTGAAAATGTAACTCATTATTCTATGCATCAAAAAATTCAATTAAATTGAGTGCACAGAAAATTGTTTACAAGTCTCGGAAAACGGCGTCCATTCAATGAAAGTCTTTTAATCAACGACTGATTAGTCTGTTGTTTTTGAGCACGTCACAATAATTAAATTTTGCCTCCTCTTCCCTTTCCTCTTTGTTCTCACTTTGGCGTTTCTTTTTTCTGAAAATCCTTCCTCAGTGCAATGTCTTGTTACAATTTAATTAATCTCAATAATTAAAAGGAAAGTAGCAAGAGAACGAATTTGTCTTGGGGATAGGTTAAGTGGTGGGAGAGGGGAATGGAAGGTTGTCAAGGGAGAAGAGGGAAAGAGAAGGGAGTAGAAAAGTCAGCTTCCAGGCAAAGCTCTGCGTTTGAATATGCAAAACCTTCTATTACGCGTCGCTTCACTTGAGAAGAGGCGCTAGTATGAGGTCTGGTGGTTTTGGAAGGAAACATCGGGGATCAGGGGGATATACCCTAAGAGAGAAGATATGTTATTCTCGTAACGAACATGAAATAACAAGACGTTCCTCCCACTGGAGAACACGGCTTTTACAAATTTATACTAAGCCAAGTTCATCTTTCGCAACCACTTAAGTTTGCACCTCCTTTTGTTTTTCGTATAAACTCTTTCTGTTCTTCATGCTAACTATTTCTATTCTTCGTTTTGTAACCTGTTTAAACTTATTCTGTACACTTTTAACTTTCATTAGATAGCTCTTCAAAGTTTTACCTTGCATATATTATCGCACCAAGTTATTTTATTGACAAATAACTAAACAAAAACAATAATAAAATAAGACACTAACTAACTAATCAAAACTCTAATTACTTAATTAAGACAAAGTCACGACTAACCAGTTTATCAGGAGAGTGGGGAGGAAGGAGTAGCACAAACTAGAATTTTAAATTTTGTACCATAACATAACAAATTTTATTGAATTTTTACCCTATCAACAGATTACATGAACATGAAAATAGTCAGCCGCATTACACGGTCATTTATAAACCGAAAATGGGTCATTTTTGTTAATGTAGGGAGATCGAATCCATCAAAATACAAATAATATTTAATTATTGTGAGAGCTCACCCGAAATGGGTCTACGACCCCGTAATGAGCCTCGCCCAGACATTATAATAATCAGTTTAAAGTTTTTATCAATTGTCAAAATAACTCACTAGTGCTTTCAATGCACGTTCTCGTCAAGTCACAATTGTCTACGCACAATCACTCCCTAGCACGACAAGCCGGGGACACAATCGTTCCAAGTTCAAAGTGACTTCAAATCCGTCGTCGTTACGTAGCAACCATGAGCGACCTAGCTCTGTTGCGCGGCGAAGTGATGGTCTCAGCCGCCCACCCCTGTATCTCCGGCGTCTGCAACTTTGTTTTGAAAGGTAATAACAATCACCATAAACATCGTCTTCTGATTCTGGGACTCTTGTCAGGACGGGACTCACTTCTCAGCGAAATAAAAGTGAAGAATCCTTCACTTATTCAATAAGAATATTATTTCAATGGGAAGACGCAATTTTTTATGGACCAGGCATAGCAAACAATCCAAAACCTTTTTCTTTAAACAAAGCCATTGAAAAAAATTCTAAAATTTAAAAAGTAAATTTCAAAAACATATCAATTATTTGTTTTTTAATATTTTCAAATGATTATAGTTCATTTGACAGCCACAGCTCCGCAAATTGAAATGCCATTTAGTTTTTCAGATAAGCCAGTCTGGCGAAATCATGGAAAACGTCGGCAAACTTTTTTTCGACATGGGTGCTTCTGGAGTAGTGCAACACACATTGGCATTGCACTGAAAAAATTAAAAGACAGTTGCTGCACTTTTGAACTGCAGTTGTTGAACCTTTTAAAAAAAGTTAACTTCACACCAAGGAAATCGTATGCAAAATAATAATTGTAAAGTTAGATGATTTATTAAAAATTGTCTACGGTGCAGCAAAACTGTCCTTTAATTTTTTCAGTGTGTAATTAAATTTGTATCTTGACTATTAATCGTCCAAAAATATCCCTAAAATCAGTGAGAATTTATTAAATTACACATAACAATTTAAGATGATGAATTTAAAACTTTTCGACTTGAAAACGTTAATAGATTTAGACCTATTCTCTCCCTTTCCTGAAAAAGGATAAAAATTAGTAAAAATAAAACAACATGTTTTATATAAAATCGTCCAACAGTTTGTACAACCTTCCCTTAGCGAAAAAATCGATAAATACATTTTTTAAAAAAAGATAACCTTGAAAATATTCAAGAATTAACGCAAGCATAACTACGGTTTGACATAAAGGTGAACCATAATTTACACTAGTCTAAAAAGACTAACAGAGTGTTAAGTATAGAAAAATAAGGGATACAGTTTGCTGCAAACCACCAATTTAGACCTATTCTTATTTTTATGCTGCAATTAACTATGTTAACTTCATTATCCTCTTTACTATTTTCAAACACTATTTCGCAAGACCCAATGACACATAGTCATCAGTCAGCTTTCAAAGTTTATACTTAAGAAAGCTAGAGTTAAAGATGTATTTTTTAAAATACAATGAAGTTTTCTTGTTACGTTTTGTATTTTCTTAGAATTACAATTTGGGTGAAGTTACCAATAGCTTTATCAACTACAAGTTATATAGACGGATTACTAAAGTATCTGAAGGAAGAGTCTAAACTGTATCAGGTAATGTTTATTACTGACATTCAACTTAGAAATTTAGACCCTAAAGCAAATTTCTTTTCAAAAGCAATATCTGAACAGTTCCCATCTTTGAGAATTAGTTTTAATGAAACAAGAACCAAACTCAGAAAAGATTATAGTGGCTTACTAACACAATCAAGGAGAACAACATTGTATGTTCTGATTAAGAATACTTATGACCCCGAATCAATAAATCAAATTTTTGAATCAATGTATTACTTATCATTACTAGCTGGAACGAATTCCAAACCAAAATGTTTGATTATTTATTTTCAAACAAACAGGTATCTTTTGCAAAATGAAATCTTGAGGTATCTGTGGAAAAATGATTTTTTTGATGTAACCACAATAACGTACAATGCAGAGAAGGAATTACTGATTAAAGTTAATCAAGTAGAGTCACCACGAATACATTATGTTAATCTATTTACAAAAACATATACTGTTCAGACGTTGTCACCTAAAACTCGATGGTTTCCTAGTAAACAAAAAAATCTGAATCAACAGAAACTAAAATTTGTGTACGCTGTTCAAAGAAATACCTTAACTTTTTTTGAATATCGACATACAAATAAATTAACAGGAATTCTGGCACACGCAATGAATTTTAAGCCGAAAAATCATCTGTTTACTTACGACAATTCTCTTTCACTGTTTAAAATTTTGCAAATGCGAAAAGCGGAAATGCTTTTAAACGAAGTCTTAACAGATACCCAATTATTATATGTAAATACTTTCAACTTGCGGATTTACAGTACTGGAAATAAAAAGGCTGTGATTCCAAAAATCATCAACAATAAACTTTCCAAAGTTATTGTTCTTTCACCAGAATTGCTAAACATGCTTTTGGTGACAACTGGTGTCATCAGCGCCATTCGTGTAATAACTTTTTTGATGAAGTTCAAGAATGACACATGGGAATTGTTAAGCATTAGTCAAATTGTAATCGGAATGGGAGTTGTCAGAGAACCACAGAAATTGGCAGAAAGAATGGTTTTCGGCTCGCTGATGATTGCTTGCGTCGTCTACACTAGCTACTTTTTTACAGTGGTACTGGACATCAGTTTAGCTGCTGAACCGGGAATTTCAAACCTTGAAGAACTTGCAGATTCGGTTTTGACACCTATGCTAGATTTAGCAACCAAGAAATCAATGTTGTCAAGTTCAATTCCTCACATCAAACAACTAGCAGAAAAATCGATTGACATTCCAGGAAAAGGATTTCAATTTGACTGCTTAACTTACTTGAATGAATATCAAAACGTAACATGCATTGTAAAAGATGCTGAGCAATTTGTTCAAACATACATGTTAACAAAAAATGAATTCAACTTTAAAATTTTGTCAGAACCTGTAGTTTATTTTGCAAAATCTTTGCTTGCACGACCTGGTTCACCATTTATGGATTCGTTTAATGAAATAATTTTGAAAGCTACAGATTTCGCTTTGCTACCTGAATTTTGGAAAAATAAAGGGTCATTGCTTAACGTTTTTCATCCAGATATAATTGAGAAGGAGAAGTTATTCTTGATACTGTTTTACGTACTGACTGTTGGATACTCTTTGTCGATAATTGCTTTTTTCGCTGAACTAAGCTTACTTTTAAAAATGAAAATATCAAGATTTTTTGGCAAGTAAACTTTGGCGTTAAAACAGCATCTCTGCAACTGTGAGTAAAATATTTTTTTTGTTATTTTGTATTCCCAATGTTAAGAGTAGATTTTTCATCAATGATTAAAAATTCTGCTTCACATAATTGTTTATTCTTAAATGAAATTATTGCTATTGCTTTGACTGTATTTTAAATGTTAAAATAATTATGATTAGCGTATTTGAAATACAAATATGAAAATTTATTAATAATTGAAACTTTTTCAGACACTTATCAGCGCTTCGAATTGAAAAGAGATGTCTGGAAAATGTATTATCATCTTGAAGATAATCAATTACTCAAAGAAGGATGAATCTAAATATACATTGATTGACTTATTACAAGTTTTACTGTTTGGAAAATGTTAAGAAAATAGTGTCTGCACATAATATATTTTTTTGTGAATGCAGCAAATATCTACCAAAAATGTTTGACTTTCTAGTTTTATTTTCTTAAAGGATTCTAGATTTTACATTCATTTCAAATCACTCTGCACACAATTCAAAATTTCTTCTGAGATATTTCCGGAATTTTAAACTGCAAATTTCGACACATTTAAATGCAAGATTACAAAAAATTGGTATAAGTACGAAATGTCTGCATGTTATTGAATTTTTACTAAAAACTTAAAATCACATTTTATTGAAATTTTTTGGCGTAAATTTTTAGAACTGAAATAGATCGAAAAAACAACTTAATTAAAATCTCGATAACTTGATCAAAAAATAAGATAGAAAGTTGAAACTTAAAAATTTGAAAAGTTTAGTAAATTCTGCTTTAGAAAACATATTGATAAAAGTTTTTGGAAATTTCAAAGTGATTATATTAATTGCTAAGTTAGAACTTTCTCAATCTGAATTAGTCAAATTTTCACCTTTTTAATTAGTAGCTCAGTATTTGATTAAATCAATTAGTAGTTATTTCATTTTAATTTATTGAAATAGTAGTTATTTCAAAATTACTAATTCAATTGGTAAGGAAATAATTGCAAATTCCTATTTTTTGCTATATAAAATGATGTTTTTTCCTTATATTTATAAATAAACTATGAACTTTTTATAGAAGTATTATATAAATGTACTTCAAAAGTGAAATTGTAGAAACTTTTCATCAAAAAATCGAAAAAGTGCACCTAACCTAAAATGATCTCATGTATTTAATTTTCAACTATGGGCTCGATTTCAAGGAAAATTGGTGCATAAGATAGATGGAAATTCTGATAAGTTTAAACCTAAAAATAGATTACTCTGCTTTTTAAATTAACATTAATTCTTTAACAGAAATTTACTCACATGCGGACAATTTCATATTTAAATTTTCTCTTAATTCCCTAGATGCATTTTTAGATGTTTCTTTTTTCAGTGCTTAATAATATGGTGTAAAATGAATTTCTTCTAGTATTATTATTAAATGTAGGAGGTGCACGAATGTTGTTTTGTAACCTTAAATGTAGCATTTTTTTAAAACATGTTATAAATTATAATTCACAAAATATTTACTATTAGATAACGAAACTTAGTAGAAACATAAAATCATTTTATTATAGATGCCGAAACGATGAAAACATTAGAAAAATACTTCATTTTAAAATAATAATCTATTTGAAAAATTTTGTATTATATTGAAAAATTAACCAATTTCTTTTTAGCTTACAACTTTTTTTTTAATCTCCTTAAAAATTAGAGGTTATTCATATATTTTAATATTAAAATAATTTACTTACTATCAAAATTTGACGAGGGTGTTGTGCTCCGTTTAAGAAAAAATTTAATTAAAAAAGGTGTTACTCAAAAAGGTTAATTCTATGAATTGAAGTTAACGGATCAACTTTTCGTCGTTGTATTATTATAAAAATTATATTAGCATTATGAAATTGGTCTGTTTACTTCAAATTCAAGAATTAACCTTTTTTAATAAAAAATTTGTAATAAAATAGTTTTTAATCAAAGCAAAACACCTTCGTCAAATTTTGATAGTAAGTAAATTATTTTAAATTTAAAATATACTTAAAAACCTTAAATAATTTGATTAGGAAGTATCAAAAAAAGTTAAAGGCTACAGGGAATCGAGAAATTTTTCAACAGTAAAAATTTTTCAAATTAGGTTATTATTTTACAATGAAGTATTTTTTAAATGTTTGTATCATTTCTACATTTCAAGTAAGATAAATTAAGGCTTTTAATAAGTTTTGATATCTAATAAACCAGGTTAACTGCGCGCAATGAATTTTTAGAATTTTGTTATATTTAGTCAAACTAATATTTGACATAAATATACATATATGTTCAAAATATTTATAAGTTTTTCAGGGTGGTATTATGTAACGTAAAACTCAATCAAAACTTTTAATTTAATGTTCATTGCCCTTCCACAATAATTTTAAGTCCTTTAATTATATTAATTTAAAACTTGTATTTTCAAAATCTATTTGTACGATGTTAAATAAAAATTTTACGAATTGTGTGTATTTTGTATTTAAATAAAGATTAGCTTTTGTGTGAAAATTGTCTAAGCTTCAAATTTTCTTACATTTCCTTAACAAATTACAAAACTAGCAAAAAATATAGAACAGAACAATACTTTTCAAAAATATTCAAAATGTGAAAACACAATATAATTTTTCAGCAATTCTTATTCAAAGTCCGAATTTTAAAACAATAGTTTCACAAAGACTTGTATAAATATAAATAATATTTATAATTATACTTCCTTATAGAAAATCTTACTATTCTTTTAGTGCAATATTTAATACAAATATTTATTTTAATAATAATTAAATTTATTCGATGCTTTCGTTTTCTTTTATTTTGAACATTTAACTGGAATAGCAACTAGTTTTAAAAAAGCTACTTAAATAACATTCAACTTATAAAATACGTGGGATAAAGTTTGTAGACTACATTTTTTTATTATCATTTATAAAACAGGCGCATAACTTGTTTGCCTTAAAAATGATCAACGTGGTTCAACTTTTTCGAGATTATGTACATTCAATACAGATATTACCTATATATATATATATGTAACAAGACGTTCAACGTAATATACAGAGTTGCATCATTTCACGGGAGCAACGACAGCCGAAACAAGATTTTGCAGACTTCGAACACGGCAAAGTTACGTCAGAAAATTTCTTCTTATTCCGTCTGCTGCTTTTAAAATACAATATCACCTGATTTCCTTACAATAAAAACGTATTGATATCTCCAGGTGATCGACATATTGATTACATTCATCACTCAAGATTATCATCAAATTTAGCATGTGATTCATTAGTTTTGGACTTTTTTCGGAGGGGATATTATCATGAGATGACACCGAGTGTGATGAGAAGAGCAGTTTTCTACTCGTCATGTTTCCAGTTAGAATTTCATTAGTTTTTAGTGTGCTTTTATTGCTTGAATTATCTCTGTTTAAAGAAATTGCTGAAAATGTCTCGGAAACGGAACTTATGTTTTTTGACCTCAGATCGGACAATGGAACTAACAGGAAGAAACTTTTTCAAATCATTTTCCCAGGTAAGAGAAAATTGTGTCATTTATTATCTAGGTCAGGAAAAAGTGTAGTGAATAAACATTATTTTTACATTTATTATGATAAATTAAGTGGAAATAAACAAACATTAATTAATGAAAATTAATATAATCTCAAAACGAAATATTAACTTTTAAAGTGTATAGCTGTAATTAGGGGAAATTTTTTTTTTTTTTATTATGAATAATAATTTTCAAAAAAATCTGGACATAAATAATTGTCCATATTAGTTTTGTTGCAGCTCATTTTTATAATTCAATGTTACATATTATTATCTTTCTTAAATTCTTATGCACGTTTATCTATACCCAATGGGAAACTAACGATTGGCGCATTAATGGACCTGTATTGGGAGCCAATGGTGCCAATATTGGCGCATTAATGGAAACCAATATTGGACCACAGTTGGTCAATCCTTGGGATGATAACGGGTTTGCCAGTCATTGGCAGCCATCATTGGTTCAATATTGGTTGCCAATGATAATGCCAATAAATAAAAATTTTTAAATTAACAATATTAAAATCTATATTTTTATATTGTTAATTTATTTGTTGTTTAAAAAAAATTTTTGTTTTTAATAAATATTTTAATTTATTTATTAATGCATGTCAAGTATTGGTACAATAATTGGCTTTCAATATTGGCCCATCCTTGGGAGCCAATGAATAACCAACAATCTTATTTTTACAACTCTATATGGAAACAGAGTTGTTAATTTAATCTTCAGCCAATATTTGACAATGAAGATTTGAGTGTTGGACACATTAGAAATGTATTTTCAGAGGTACGGGATCAGGCCTTATATAAAAGAGCTGAAGAAACTCGATCGTGAGAGAGGCTGACCGATGCGCGCCCTATGCCAGTTTCCGAAACCACAAACGCGTGAGAATCCTCGGCGCGCAGACGCGGCATAGATGCGGCGGGAAACTTCCACTATTTGAATTTGAATTTTTTATGCATTTAATCAAAAACAAGAAAAGAAATATAATAATACAAAAATTATACAAATTCTTAAATTTGTATAGTTTTCTGATTGTTATTAAAAAGTAATACGCTTAATTATAAAGAAATACTTATAATAAATATCCTCCATAAATAATTGTTCAATTCTTAAAGATTTGAAAAACTCTTAAAGGTGTGTCCTAAGGTTAAAAATTATTGTTCTAAATCTACTTTAATCGATTTTCATGTTATAGAAATTATTTAAATAAATTAATTAGTTTTAAAGAAATCAGAAAGAAATTAAATTGATGAAAAAATAAACATTTAATATTAAAAATAATATTAATAAAAATAATCACATTAAAACTTTGCTTGTAAAATAAACAGAACGAAAAATTTTAAATTAAAAAATTAATGAACAATTACAAAATATTAAAGAAGACTTTAATTTTATTAAAATGTAAACTTAAGTCACATAAATACAAATATTCATGTAAGTATTTAAATTTTAAATTCACCATTTTTTCTGTTTAAATTTAAAGTAAAATTTAACAAATTGTAAAGAATGATAGTTAATAAATATTTAACTTTATTTGTTATTCTTTTCGTTTTTCACATGCAAAAAATAATCATTTTTTTTGATAAAACTAAGAAACAAATTCTCTAAATTTGAATACAAATTAAAAATGAAAAAAATTTAAAATATGTAAAAAAATTTTAAATTTGAATCATTTAATTAAATAATTTATTTTAAAAAAATGACTTTCTAAATATAACTATCCAGAATATATAAAAAATATGAGCCAAAAAAAATCAAAATTGGTTTTTAAAAATAAAAAAATAAACTTTTTAAAGTTCAAAATAAATTAAATTTTTTTTAAATTTTGTTATTCTAAAATTAATATTAAACTTGAATAATAATTTTCAATACAATTACTTAAAGTTAGTTTTCAAAAAATTCAATTATCATTAAAATGAATCTTTCCAAATAATAAAACTTAAACAGAAAGAATTAATGGTTTCTTTTAAATTAAAGAAATAATAGAGCATTAAACATAGTTAATTTAATATTTTGAATACTATTAAAAAAAATTTAACTTTAAAAAAATTAATGATATCAAAAATATTATTTTTCGATCCTAATTAATTAAAACTAACTTTAAGTAATTGTATTGAAAATTATTATTCAAGTTTAATATTAATTTTAGAATAACAAAATTTAAAAAAAATTTAATTTATTTTGAACTTTAAAAAGTTTATTTTTTTATTTTTAAAAACCAATTTTGATTTTTTTTGCTCATATTTTTTATATATTCTGGATAGTTATATTTAGAAAGTCATTTTGTTAAAATAAATTATGTAATTAAATGATTCAAATTTAAAATGTTTTTACATATATTAAATTTTTTTCATTTTTAATTTGTATTCAAATTTAGAGAATCTGTTTCTTAGTTTTATAAAAAAAAATGATTATTTTTTGCATGTGAAAAACGAAAAGAATAACAATAAAGTTAAATATTTATTAACTATCATTCTTTACAATTTGTTAAATTTTACTTTAAATTTAAACAGAAAAAATGGTGAATTTAAAATTTAAATACTTACATGAATATTTGTATTTATGTGACTTAAGTTTACATTTTAATAAAATTAAAGTCTTCTTTAATATTTTGTAATTGTTCATTAATTTTTTAATTTAAAATTTTTCGTTCTGTTTATTTTACAAGCAAAGTTTTAATGTGATTATTTTTATTAATATTATTTTTAATATTAAATGTTTATTTTTTCATCAATTTAATTTCTTTCTGATTTCTTTAAAACTAATTAATTTATTTAAATAATTTCTATAACATGAAAATCGATTAAAGTAGATTTAGAACAATAATTTTTAACCTTAGGACACACCTTTAAGAGTTTTTCAAATCTTTAAGAATTGAACAATTATTTATGGAGGATATTTATTATAAGTATTTCTTTATAATTAAGCGTATTACTTTTTAATAACAATCAGAAAACTATACAAATTTAAGAATTTGTATAATTTTTGTATTATTATATTTCTTTTCTTGTTTTTGATTAAATGCATAAAAAATTCAAATTCAAATAGTGGAAGTTTCCCGCCGCATCTATGCCGCGTCTGCGCGCCGAGGATTCTCACGCGTTTGTGGTTTCGGAAACTGGCATAGGGCGCGCATCGGTCAGCCTCTCTCACGATCGAGTTTCTTCAGCTCTTTTATATAAGGCCTGATCCCGTACCTCTGAAAATACATTTCTAATGTGTCCAACACTCAAATCTTCATTGTCAAATATTGGCTGAAGATTAAATTAACAACTCTGTTTCCATATAGAGTTGTAAAAATAAGATTGTTGGTTATTCATTGGCTCCCAAGGATGGGCCAATATTGAAAGCCAATTATTGTACCAATACTTGACATGCATTAATAAATAAATTAAAATATTTATTAAAAAAAAAAATTTTTTTAAACAATAAATAAATTAACAATATAAAATTATAGATTTTAATATTGTTAATTTAAAATTTTTTATTTATTGGCATTATCATTGGCAACCAATATTGAACCAATGATGGCTGCCAATGACTGGCAAACCCGTTATCATCCCAAGGATTGACCAACTGTGGTCCAATATTGGTTGCCAATAGTTTGCCAAGAAAAAACTGTTGGCCGCCAATCATGGGACCATTATTTAGCCAATGGTGATCATTGGCAATTTCCCATTGGGTACCATTCCTTTCATTTTCTTAACATTTGTATCAGAATAATTTATTTAAATTTTTTTTTTTATTGTAATTTATTTAGAAATTTGTAGTGTATAATTTATGTAATTGATATAAATAAATAAAAATAGTTTTTTTATTTCAATAAATGTATAGATTTTTTTACTGTTTCAAGTTATTACATTCTTACTTCAAATATAAGCTCCCGGTTTATTCTTCTCAATTACTTCAATTCATCACCACTATTAAAACTGCATCAAAAATTGTCAGAATTAAAAATGTTTAATAATAATTATTTTATTATTAAAGATTTTTAGAATTTTCGGAAAATTTGCTTTTTACATGCTTATCTCAAATCAAAAGGTATTTAATTTTTTGCGATTTTGAATTTTTCATAATTTTTTTACTAAAATAGCAATAATAATTAAAATAATATAACGATTGCAATAATAATAATAATAATAATAATATATGAAAAATATATGTAGGAACTCGTTGGTGTGGTGATGGAGACATAGCTAAAAGTGATGATGATTTGGGGCATTTTAAAGAAACGGATGCATGCTGTCGAGGACATGATCTTTGTACAGAAGTAATACATTCTGGAGAATCAAAACATGGTCTTTCTCATGATGGTTTTTTTTCAAGGTTTTCAATCTTTATTTACTTCTTGTAAATTTTTTCTGATTTATCAAGCATTATTAAAATCACTTTAAATGAATTAAATAAACGAAAAAAATGTTACTAAAAATTCAAAAATTGTCAACGAAAAAAAGAAGAAAATTTTGTCACGAAATCAGGATAATATTTAAGAGAAAATTGAAATGATTTATTTGTCGCATAACAATTTTCTCAGTGTAATTAAAAAAGGTAGAAAAATTGTGCATGTGCAGAAAAATTTAAATTTACTCTGACACATAAAATCACAACCACTGTAACAGTAATAAATGACGCATTGGAAACCATATTTCAGGCGATTTTCCATTGTTGAAGATAAACTGCAGCAGAACAGTGTAAATCCCAAAGTGTCAAAAATGATCTCAAACGAAATCAAAATCTCGATCAAAACATTTCAAACGATTTAAACCTATATACTGGACATTTTGATACATTGTATCGCAATTCTTTTAAAACAATGAAATTAATTAATTAACTTTTTTTATTTTTACTCGAATTTTCAATTTGTATTTTAACAAAAAGTAATGTTTTTTTTCATTAAAAAGTAATAATTTACCAGTTTTTAACAATTTCAAGCTTTTATTAAATATGTTTTATTTATTTTCGATTTGTAATATTGAAAGTGTTCAAAATAGCGTCGCGCGGGACATTTGTAAAATGTTATTAACAATTAAACTATAGAATATTTTTTTAAACTTCTTTAAAAAACATTTTATTGCAAAAAATACTAAGCTTTCTTAAATTGTTGTCTGTTAAAAAATAAACCACTTATATGATATCATAACTATTTGTTATAAACAATTTTTAATATGTGTTTACATAAAAACATTTTTGATGCTTTATTGATCTAACGGATTTTAAAGACAATGTTTAAAAAATTGTTTATATTAAACACAATTATTGGGATTTAGTAACATTTTTCCAAATGTTCGTACATAAATAACCGATTCAAATATTTAATATAATAAATAATATTGAATATATAAATATTATTATTTATTGCCTAATTGTTTATAAAAATTGTTTATAACATATAGTTATAATATAAGCGGTTTTTTTAGACATTGCAAGAAAGCTTAGTATTTTTTGCAATAAAATTTTTTTCGAAGCTGTTCACCAGCGAATAACGTTTTAATGTGTATAAATTAAAAATAAATATAAATTATTAATTCTAGAGTAGAATGTTCCTGCGATGAAGTTTTTTACAATTGTCTATCAACTCTCTGCTCACCACTTGCTGCAAGTATTGGAATAACTTATTTCGACATTTTGAGACCAAATTGTTTCACTTTCGATTATCCTGTTGATTGCATTCAAAAAGAGAAGTACGACATTTTGAAACATATAAATTATAAATCTTTATAGTCAAAAACAAAATTACGTATTTTAAAAAACTTCATTTTTATTTACAGACATCCTGCTTTTGGGGAAAGATGCATCAAATATACAATCGACAAAACGAAACCAAAGACTTGGCACTGGAGGGAACCAAAAAAATTTGATTTTTCCGCAACCTCAAAACACCTTTTCGAGTGTTTTCAAGACGCAAGGGCAGAAAAAATGAAAATGACTCAAGAAAAGTTATCTGCTTTTATACGTGAAAATGGTGTTGAACCCTTAATTAAAATATGCTCCGAATTATCTCAAGACTCCTGGTATCAACAATTTTTATGCTCTAGAATTCTTCCCTATGTGAAAAATTAATAGATTAATTTGTGATGTTAGAAAATCGACTATTTTGTAAATACCAATTTCGGGTTTTAAATTTCCTGTTATTCCGAAAGTGATACAAATTACTATTGTATATATAAAAAATTTATTTATTTATATGAACTATTTAAATTGATAAAGTAAGAATGTCATTATAAATATGTTTTTCTGGTTGATAAATTCGCTCTTTTATGAAATAAATCAACCTTCATTATCTAAGAGGAGGCACAAGTGAAATTTCAACATTTCAAGAATCGCGTTGTTCAGAGGTGCCAATTTTTTTAGCAATATTTTGGATTTAAAATTATCCTACAGTGAAATTAAAAAATAACACTATTTAACATTGAAAAAAAAAATTTGTTGAATAAAAATTTCTTTGTTTTTTGAAAAATAAAAATTTTATAATTTCCATACATAATGTTGTTCAGAATTGTAAAAAAAGCCTGCAAAAATAGGAGATAGAAAATAAATTTGGATGGGTTAAAATGTCCCCGGTGCCCTAAATTTCAAGAAATCATGTACAACATAAAATATCAAAGAGAAAATTTGTATACTGTTAATTTTTAATGTCCAGATGTGTGTCTTTTTTCTTTTTTGAGATAAAGAAAAAACATGATAAAGTTTTAAATTATACTCAGGAAAATAGAAAATGAAAAAAAAATTTAAAAAAAATTAAATTTGTTATTTTTATTTACTTTTCATTATTTATTCATTTTTTATTTATTAAACGATAAATATTTATCTGATTTAACGTTGAGTTATATAGTTTATATAACTATTATAAATTAAAAATTGTTATTTAAAAAATAAATTCTTTATTTCTAATATTCTAAAATTCGTTTATTGGAAATCCTGTGCAATTCGTTTTTTCCCTCGATACAGTTTTGCGAAGTAAAAATCCCAGCCTGATCCGGATTTTCTCCAGTGCGTCTGATGGTCATCCCTCACGCTACGCAAATCCAGTAGTTACGTTATCACGGGATGGTCGCCATTATTCCGGTGTATTAGGCAAGAATTTAATATAACCTGCCAATATGTTTGCCAATGCGACATCGGTGTCGTTATGATGAAAATGCAAAAGGCACTATAAAACATAAAAGTAAAAAATTGCGAAAAGTATTAATTCGTGATTTCTGATATGGCAAAAATATCATAAAAGATCAAAAGTCATGCATATGCAAAAAATACTGTGTTTGAACATCTAAATAATCAACATTTTTTCAGCTTTTTCTTTTTTATAATTATAGAATTGGTGAGAGTAAATTTTTAAATTACTTTGTTTTTAAAAGCAAAAATATATAACGTAACTTCGCACTCATACGGATTTTTTCGTGCTCGCGCACTTCTTTTGATTAATGCCACGCTTATTTAAAATTATGATTTAAAAATAAATTAAAAAATATTTTTCAATATACAACTATTATAATTATTATTAATACAAATTTGCAAGCATAAAAATTGCAATTATTACATAATGATAATAAAAAATAAATAATTTTATTTATTAACTTTGTTTTTATGTTTGTTTTTATAAAAAAAAAATATCTTAAGCTCGAAGTGATAGTCTAATTGGTGTGTTTTGCATTTTAATAAATGAAGCCTGAAGATGATAACGAACCTACGTTATCAAAACGCCGCTTAGTTTATTACGAAAAAATATAACTTTGTTTATTTTTCCTGCATAGCTTCCATGTATCGAGTTTAATTTCCTCAATATTGTATAATGACTATTTTTTTTATTTTTAACAAAGTTAAAATTTTATATCTTTGGTGTAACTTTTTTTCTTTTATTTTTTAGCTATGGCTTCTTTGGAAACAATAGTCTAGATTGAAAAATGAATCGATTGCTCTATGTATATAAATATCTATTTTTCGGGAAATTGGTAGAATTAATTACTATTTTTTTATTCTTTCCTCAATTATATTAATAATACTTTTTTTTTAATAAAGTTTGTTACAAATTAACTAAAAAAAACAAAGATACTAAAAACAAACTTGGAAAAAATTTTAATAACTTAAAACATAGATTATTTTTACATTTATGCAAAGTTTTAATAAATAAAAAAAATAACCAAAAAAGACAAAAACTGTGTACAGTAAATGATCCCATATTCTTAGAGTTGTAATAAAACATCTCATTTGCATTTTATTTCTTGACTTTAGAGAAAAAGTTGCAAAGAAATTTTATAAAATCTGGAGCAGCAAAGTAAATGGAATAAAAACAGGGCAAGTTGACTGTAAAAACGAGAAATACTCTGACAATGATCATCCTTACAAAGTACCGACATTACATCCGTTTTCATCGTCCTTCGACAAAAGCCATTCTTTGTCTTACAGTAATTACTGCAGCAATACTCTCAGTCGATCTTTCATTCGTCTCAGCAGTTTTTAAGACAATGAGTTTCCTTCGTGAAATCAGAATTTTTTCTACATTCTGCTAATTTGCTGCTTCGTAATTTTGCACTCGTTTACAATTTTCCTCTCTATTTTTTGATTGACTCAGATTCAAGGAAAGAAATGTCTGTTCAAAAACATGTCTAAATATTTAATTAAGCGAACATACCTGTAAGCGAAGCGCTTTTATAAAATAATATGTAAATCCTCTTCTGCAAAAGATAAAACGGTTAATCTAAAATGGGTTTAAAAATAAATTACATTTAAGTTTTTTTATTCATTTTTTACAATTTTTTATAAAATACCTATACATGTATAATTTAAAGGGAAACACCACCTTTTTTAGATCTCTTTAAACATTAATGATATTAAATATAAGTTTTCTCTATAAGATGTTTATATAATGTTTCTATTTCTTTCAGGATGAAATTTCAACATCGATTGCCCCCTTCAAGTGGATCAAAATATGAGAAGCAAATGGAAGGGTGAGTAGAATTTGATTGTCCTCATTTGTAACCGTGGAATCGAGATAAATCATAAAACACAAAAAGCAGACAAGTAGAATTTTTCCGTGTCATTGGTAGATGGCTTAGGAAAAGAAACTGGGCCAGCTGTTGGAGCGAATGCTTCACAAGGGTTTCCTGCTTTTTGCAGCATCTCTTGATTTTATGCTTTTGTCAAACGTTACTTGCTTTTCAACACAATACACAGAACTATTTTAATAAAAATCGTTAATGGCTTTGTCCTTACAAGGTTTTTTTTTTCTTTCTCTCAGTCTCTCCCGTTTCACGTCAACTTTAATTAACATCCAGCTTTAATCAAACAAATATTCAAAAAACTTTAATAATTCCAGAGCTTCAAATATAAATCACTTCATGACATTTATATAATTACATTTCTTGAAGTACAATTTTAAAAACGTTGAAATTTCAAAGCATTAATAATTAAAAGCATTAATCTGTAGGAACGTATAATATTATAAGAATGTGAAAGTTCAACCTTAATAAAATATAAACTTGAAATATATATTTTGATTTCTGAAACGAATTTTATTTAATCGCAAAAAGACTAGGAATTATTGCACAGTCTAGGCAGATTGTCTGTTGGGTTCTGTTGAACTTATCTTTTATGTTTGAAGACAAAAATAATGTTTTACTCAATATTATCCATTTTTTATCCATAACCGGTAGATAAATAACTACTTTTTTCTCTAGTGGGAAATATTATCATTTTCGTCACTAGTTGCAAAATGACCAATTTTTTCACTAGCCTGAGAAGTAGACATTTTGTCATACCTTGTAGTGGTACCTAGAGGGATCGCTTTTTCTGTAAAAACTAGAATATAACTTAGAGGGACGCAACATTTTTTTTATACATATTTTTTTTTAATAAAAAAAACTATAAAACCAAAAAAATTAGATTACTTTTTTTAGGCAGTTCGAAGTTGATTATTATAAATGTAACTAATTGTAAGTACTTTATTAGACAAAACGTGTTTATTTACTGTATTTAAAACATTACTTTAATAAAACTTTTGAAATCAATAAATATAAAAATTATTAATAGAGAGGAAATAATTCGTTCATTCAGTAAAATTTAGTTCTCAAGTAAAACTTTCATCAATCAATTTATTTGAAAAAATTAAAGAAAATATTTGAAACTTGCAGAAATTCAATTTATAATTTAGGGGAAAAATTAAAAAATAATGAAAATAATTAGAAATGAAAGAAAAATTTTAAATAAAGATAAAAATAGATGAAAATTGTAGCAAATAATTGAAATCATAATAGAAAAGAATTGTTAAAAATTACAGAAATTTTTAAATAATTTCAAATTTATTAATCTCAAAGCGAGTTGATTAAATTTTTAATTAATGAAATTTCAAATTAATTTAAAGTTTGAAAAAAATATAATATACTTATAGTATAAAAGAGCACCAATACGTGATCCAATGAAGGTATGTAAGAAAACAAAAATTTTTTTCTCAATTCATCTTTGCTTTTTATTTTGTCAATTTATAAAAGAGCGACGTTTCGCCAACTCTTATAATTATAATAACTCAATATACCTATAATTGTAATTTATTGTAGTCATATTATCTCAGATATATTCTGTAATTCTTTCAATTATTTTTTACAAATTTTTATTATTTTCTTCAAATAACAATTATTTTTATTAACTATTTTTTTTATTACATTTATTTTTCAATTAATTTTTGTCTTTTTAAACTATTTTTTGATTTCTTTTCGATTTTTTTTTATTATTTATCTCAAATTCTAGTTATTTTTTCAATTTACAATTATTTTCATCCTTCTGCAATTATTTTCTTTTATTATTTATACAACTATATGTTGTAATTTTTCAATTATTTTTAAAAAACTAGGTAAAATTATTGTCTTTAATTTTTCATTATTTTTATTACTTTGCAAATATTTTCTTGGATTTTTTATTACTTTCAATATTCTTCAATTAATTTTTTAGATTTTAAAATATTTTTTTCTCAAATTTTAATAATTTTCTTCAATTCTAAATTATTATTGTTATCATTTTGCAATTAATTTCTTCAAATTTTAGTTATTCTAAAATTTCATTCCTCAATTAAATTCATAAATTTTCAATTATTTATCTCATTTTTCAATTATTTTTTTCAATTTTCATTTTCTTTTATATTTTTGCAATTATTTTCTCCACCTTTTAACTAGATATATTAATTATTTTTCAATTAATTTCCTAAATTTTCACTTATTGTCTCAAATTTAGGTTATTGCATCCACTTTTAAAGTTTTAAACATTCTTAATTTTTTTTTCTCAAATTTCAAATACTTCGTCAATATTTAATTATTTTTTTTCATTTGTTTTATTTTCACAATTTTTATATTATTTTGAATCTTTGTTGATTAATTATGGAAATTTCAATAATATATCTGAAATTTTCATTATTTTCTTTAATAAATTTTCGATTATTTCTATAATATTGTAATTACTTTCCTGAATTTAAAATTCTTGAAATCATTTTGTATAATACTTTTACTTTACAAATATTCTGTATTTTTTAAAATTATTTCTTTATGATTGCAATTAATATCTTCAAATTTGAACTATTTTTATCATTTTTTAAAAATTCTCTACAATGATTCTCATTATTTTTCAATTTTTGCCCTAATTTTTAAATTCCAAATTTCTGCAAGTTTCAATTATTTTCTTTAACTTTTGCAAATAAAAATTTCTCAGTTTAAATTAATTCCTTCAATATTAAATTGGTCTCATTATTTATTACTTAACTTTCTATTTCTTTCGTCATTTTTCAATTATTTATACAAAATATGAGTTTTGTTTTTTGTATTTTTCAACTATTTCAATGATGTTCTTAGATTTTGAATCACTTTTTTTTACATCAAATAAATTTTGTAATTTTCTCAATTTGTGTTCTTAAATTTCCATAATTAA
Organism: Ganaspis brasiliensis; assembly: GCA_037103525.1. Taxonomy (NCBI): domain Eukaryota; kingdom Metazoa; phylum Arthropoda; class Insecta; order Hymenoptera; family Figitidae; genus Ganaspis; species Ganaspis brasiliensis. The sequence goes on from JAZKLR010000311.1 coordinate 1,300,810, forward strand.
CTTTAGTTTCTAATTAATTATTTTTATCCTTTTTCAAGTAGTCTTGTTTATCTCAAATATATTCTGTAATTTTTACAATTACTTTTTCACAAATTTTTATTAAATTCTTAAATTCTCAATTATTTTTATCATTTCTAAATTACTTTTTGTCATTTTCAATTATTTTTTAATAAATTCGCAAACTTTTTTTTATTATTTATCTCTAATCTCAGTTATTTTTTCAATTTTTTTTTATTATTCTCATTTATTTTTATTATTCGGCAATAATTTTCTTCTATTATAACTATATGTTGTAATTTTTTAAATTATTTTTAATAAACTAAAATTATTGTCTTCAATTTTTCATTATTTTTATTACTTTGCAAATATTTTCTTGGAGGTTTTTATTACTTTTATTATTCTTCAAATAATTTCCTAGATTTTAAAACATTTTTTTCAAATTTTAATAATTTTCTTCAATTTTCAATTATTATTGTTATCATTTGTAATCAATTTCTTTAAATTTAAGTTATTCTCAAATTTCATTCTTCAATTGAATTCATAAATTTTCAATTATTTATCTGATTTATCAATTATTTTTTTCAATTTTCATTTTCTTTTATCTTTTTGCTTTTATTTTGGCCACCTTTTAATTAGATATAGGTATTAATTTTTTTCAATTTATATCCTTAATTTTCATTTAATATGTCAAATCTAAGTTACCGTATACACTTTTTAACGTTTAAATCATTTTTCAATTATTTTTCTCAAATTTCAATCAAGTTCGTCAATTTTTTTTTTTTTAATTTGTAATGATTTTCACAAATTTTATATTATTTTGATTATTTGTTTATTAATTCCGAAAATTCACTCGAAATGAAATAAATTGTCAACTTTTGCGTTACAATAATTACGATAATTAAGAAACTCTTTAATGTAAGATTGTTTTATTTCTCTTCTCCCCCCCCCCCCTCCCACCACCGGTCAATATTAAGTGTGCAGTTGGCAAAAATTTACAAGTCTCTGCCCCTGATTAAACATATTTTTTAACTTCTATTTTTCTAAGAAATACAGGGGGGGGGGGGTTACGACTCTAATAAACTTTATATATTACAATGACAGTTTAAAAAAAAATGTAATTTCTTCAGTTATGTAAGAACTTCTTATTTTTTATGTATTTTGCCTTATACTCGAAATAATTATAATAATGATAATAATAATAATAATAATAATAACTTAAAATATCGACGATTTTCATATCAAAGTTAATAATTATATAAAATTATTATTTAAATATTTATTCTCTGGAATGAATATTTCCATTTGATAATTTTTGTGGACATAACGATTGGACAGATAGATATGAACGATATCCATAATGCGCGGTTTTCATTACTTTAGATTTGGTTGTTGGCCAAATACTCTGAAATAATCACTCGTAATATCGTAGAAATGAGAAATAGCATGTCGCTCTTCCGTGAAATTAATTAACTGCCAGTGAATGTAAATTTTAATAAAAACTTCATTAATGCTTTACTTTATATTATTACTTGTGTTTTTTAAAACATAACGCCTATTAATACAATTATTGCAACTCTTATACCGCAACTTTCAAATCATTTCTTTAAATTATTGCCATTTTTTACATAACCTATAAAAATATCCACATCGGTAAACCAGACGCGTGTTCAGACAAGATTTTTGGAGGAGGTTATATATGAGAGAGAAAGAAATAACACTATATCGCTATCTCTCTTACTCTCATTTAAATTTAACTCTTCTAGGGGTTCTTCTTCTTTTAACATGTTTTATAAAAAAAAAAATTTTTGTCGATTTTTCTTGTATCGGTATACATTACAGTGGATATCGTCTCTTGTTGAGAAAATTGTCTTTTCTTTAAAAAGATCGTTTTCTGAACATGCAAAAAAAAATCTTTTCACATAAAGCGAGATCGCTTGGAAATGTAGGCGAAATACCCTCGTAGAATGGGTTTAGAAGGGTTATCAATCAGGATAAGGGCGATATACCCACACAGAAGAGCGACCGGCATTAGTCTCTGCCGCTTGGATTACGATATGAGTTTCGCACTGCCAATCACTTCGAAATGCTTCCAGTCTCTAGAGCCCAGACTTACCGCACACGATTCCCAACCCAATATAACATCACTTCGCACCTATTTCAAATTTTAACAGGAATAGTAAATTACCTTTAGAAAATGCAATACTCTATTTCTATATTACACTCATATGTGTTGTATTACGAAAGATAATTATACAAGTTTTTACACATCAACAAAAATACATTCATTGATAAAAATTGGTTTTTAAAATTTAAGCATTGCTAGAGCTCAAAATATGAACATGAAAGTATAAATAAAACAGGTAATTAATTTGCATGCGGCGTTTAATTATATATTTTTTTTAAGTCACCCTCTTGTTTTGTTTAAGCACGGAAATTTCAGTATAATAAAAATTGCATGTCCCGTTTATTTAATTTAAAACAAAATTTAACTTGTCCAACAAAAGGCCCAAGATTCTTTCTAGTTTTACTTTTAAATCAAATGTTTCAATATTTTAAGATTTCTACCTCATTACAAAATTTTTTTTATTCAAGGTGAACACACATGAAATTAACAAACTAAGCAAATATTAATCACATAGAAGAATTTTAGACTAGCGAAAAGAAACAACTTAACCTGTGAATTGATCCTTAAATAAGCTAGGCTTTTCGGGAACTAGATTTTCTTTACATAACTGCCTCTAACTGGATTTCTTATCTTTTCAAAAAAAAAGCACAATGCGGGTTAAAAAAAAATATATTTGCATTTCTCTATAAAAATTTGTTACTATACTTTGAGCGACGCTACACGCTTTTTTTTATATATTAACTAGTTCCCTCACAGGAAAAGGTTAAACCTATGTGATCTGTGGTGGTGGCCAATACAGGTGCGCCTATATTTTATTTTAAATAATTTTACGGGCTTACAAGAAAAAAAAATGCCCATTTGTACATTAAATACTAATAATACAGTAAAGAATCTTACATCTAAATTTGATAACCAAAATGAACAAAACTATCTGAAATTGATAGACTCGTTGTACAATACCTTTTTTAAATTAATGATAAAGTGGTTAAGAGAAACTTAGAGGGAACTTGGGAGGCGCTTGCCTTGCATGAGCAACGTAGCACGGGACCCAAGATGCGTCTCGAGTCTCGCCAGCCAAGAGACTGATTGAACAAGCGTGCAACAGCCGTTTATATAGACTGTCTCCGCCCGCCGCTACGAAGAAGGGGAAGTGATCGACGCGCGAGAGAAGGGAAGTCCCACTCTCTGAGTGAACCTCACTATTATCCGTTTATTAAATCCTTATCTCTCTAGAATTTATCTAATAACTCAGTGAAAACAAATTAATAGTAAAAAATAAAACAAGCATGTTAATGCTAATTTCATAGCAAGCAAGGTGGTATAACTTTCATGAACGTAAGTAAAATAATGTTCATAATATGTGTTGGAAATTTAGCGTACACTCCAATCCCTTTTTCTTATAGTGCTTGATACGGTTCTGACATATATATGTATGAGTGTGTGGCGTTGTCGAGGTGCGCAACTAAGCGACGCTTTGAGTCAGTTTTGTGTAGCCTCTAGAAGAGTCAACATACCCTTTTTACTTAATAAAAAAGTGTGTTACCCGAATTTGTGTTCTATATTTATTTCACCTTATCCAACAAATTATGGGCCCAAACCATAATTATTAGAAATTTGTTTAATAATTCAAATTATTAGAGATTTATTTTTATCTATACATTATATTGCAAGTGTAGAAATAACTTTTGATAGTGCTGTAAATATTATTCATGATATTAATTACACAGTCCTGCGAGGGTGAGTTTATAGAATAGGTCTGGGTGATTCTTTTAGGTTTTTTCGCGCTGAACACGAATCTGTTTTCCAAAATGGTCCATCACGTCAGGATTTTGAGTAATTCCGGGACAAATGTCCCAAAAATGGCGTTTTTTGCCATTTTTGGGAATTTTTTCTGGGCAACAGAAATTTTTTAATTAATTTTCTGTATTAGCTTCATATAGTATGCATTGTCAGCTTTAAAACCCATTTTTAGAAATTAATTTACGATTATTTTTAAAGAAGTTATGAACATTTTAGCAAATGAGATTTAATCAAATTGACCCTCCTGCACACGATTTTCTACTAAAAAGTCATTTCTAAATGTATACATTTTTCAGACATATCGATGTTCATATAACTTGGTAAATTGGGTTTTTTGGGGTCGCTGATTACGAATCTGAAGTCAGAATTACAAAATTCAAAATAACGGATCCAATATGGCGGACGAATTTTTAAAAGATTGTTGGATTTTTACATAACTTGGTAACTTGGGGTTTTTGGGGTCGCTGATTACGAATCTGAAGTCAGAATTACAAAATTCAAAATGGCGGAACCAATGTGGCGGACGAATTTTTAAAAAATTGTTGGATTTCTATATAACTTGGTAACTTGGGGTTTTTGGGCTCGCTGATTACGAATCTGAAGTCAGAATTACAAAATTCAAAATGGCGGATCCAACATGGCGGACGAATTTTAAAAAAATTGTTGGATTTTAATATAGCTTTAAAATCCTGTTTTTGAAATCATTGTAAAAATAAAAATAACTATGCCATTTGGGCAAGACTCCGTCAAAAGAAAAGCGATCTGCAAGTGTTCTTTTGATTTCTTTGATCCGACCAACAAAGGCAGGATGGAAAGATGGAAAGATGGTCCGACCAATTAGAATAATAACAGAGAAAGATCCGACCAGCAAAGGCAAGATGGAAAAAAAAGAAAGATGGACCGGCCAGTTAAAGTAAGAACAGAGAAAGATCCGACCAGCAAAGGCAAGATGGAAAAAAGGAAAGATGGACATGCCAGTTAAAGAAAGAACAGAGAAAGATCCGACAAGCAAAGGCAATATGGAAAAAAGGAAAGATGGACCTGCCAGTTAAAGTAAGAACAGAGAAAGATCAGATCAGCAAAGGTAAGATGGAAAAAAGGAAAGATTGTTTTTATTTTAATAAAACTTGGTATTTAGAGGTCTTTGGTGTTAAAATTCAACAATTTTTTTAAAATGCGTCCGCCATATTAGATTCGACATATTAATTTTCGTTATTATGACTTCAGATACGCAATCAGCGACCCCAAAAACCCCAAGTTACAAAATTATGTAAAAATCCAACAATCTTTTAAAAATTCGTCCGCCATATTGGATCCATTATTTTGAATTTTGTTATTATGACTTCAGATACGCAATCAGCGACCCCAAAAACCCCAAGTTACAAAATTATGTAAAAATCCAACAATTTTTAAAAATTCGTCAGCCATATTGGATACCGCCATTTTGAATTTTGTAATTCTGACTTCAGATTCGTAATCAGCGACCCCAAAATCCCAAGTTACCAAATTATGTAAAAATCCAACAATCTTTTAAAAATTCGTCCGCCATATTGGATCCGTTATTTTGAATTTTGTAATTCTGTCTTCAGATTCGTAATCAGCGACCCCAAAAACCCCAAGTTACCAAGCTATATAGAAATCCAACAATTTTTTAAAAATTCGTCTGCCACATTGGATCCGCTATTTTGAATTTTGTAATTCTGTCTTCAGATTCGTAATCAGCGACCCCAAAAACCCCAAGTTACCAAGCTATATAGAAATCCAACAATTTTTTAAAAATTCGTCCGCCACATTGGATCCGCCATTTTGAATTTTGTAATTCTGACTTCAGATTCGTAATCAGCGACCCCAAAAACCCCAAGTTACCAAGTTATATAGAAATCCAACAATTTTTTAAAAATTCGTCCGTCATATTGGATCCGCCATTTTGAATTTTGTAATTCTGACTTCAGATTCGTAGTCAGCGACCCCAAAAACCCCAAGTTACCAAGTTATGTAAAAATCCAACAATTTTTTAAAATTCGTCCGCCATATTGGATCCGCCATTTTGAATTTTGTAACTCTGACTTCAGATTCGTAATCAGCGACCCCAAAAACTCCAAGTTACCAAGTTATATAGAAATCCAACAATTTTTTAAAAATTCGTCCGCCATATTGGATCCGCCATTTTGAATTTTGTAATTCTGACTTCAGATTCGTAATCAGCGACCCCAAAAACCCCAAGTTACCAAGTTATATAGAAATCCAACAATTTTTTAAAAATTCGTCCGCCATATTGGATCCGCCATTTTGAATTTTGTAATTCTGACTTCAGATTCGTAATCAGCGACCCCAAAAACCCCAAGTTACCAAGTTATGTAAAAATCCAACAATTTTTTAAAATTCGTCCGCCATATTGGATCCGCCATTTTGAATTTTGTAATTCTGTCTTCAGATTCGTAATCAGCGACCTCAAAAACCCCAAGTTACCAAGTTTTGTAAAAATCCAACAATTTTTTAAAATTTCGTCCGCCATATTGGATCTGCCATTTTGAATTTTGTAATTCTGACTTCAGATTCGTAATCAGCGACCCCAAAAACTCCAAGTTACCAAGTTATATAGAAATCCAACAATTTTTTAAAAATTCGTCCGCCATATTGGATCCGCCATTTTGAATTTTGTAATTCTGACTTCAGATTCGTAATCAGCGACCCCAAAAACCCCAAGTTACCAAGTTATATAGAAATCCAACAATTTTTTAAAAATTCGTCCGCCATATTGGATCCGCCATTTTGAATTTTGTAATTCTGACTTCAGATTCGTAATCAGCGACCCCAAAAACCCCAAGTTACCAAGTTATGTAAAAATCCAACAATCTTTTAAAAATTCGTCCGCCATATTGGATCCATTATTTTGAATTTTGTTATTATGACTTCAGATACGCAATCAGCGACCCCAAAAACCCCAAGTTACAAAATTATGTAAAAATCCAACAATCTTTTAAAAATTCGTCCGCCATATTGGATCCATTATTTTGAATTTTGTTATTATGACTTCAGATACGCAATCAGCGACCCCAAAAACCCCAAGTTACAAAATTATGTAAAAATCCAACAATTTTTAAAAATTCGTCAGCCATATTGGATACCGCCATTTTGAATTTTGTAATTCTGACTTCAGATTCGTAATCAGCGACCCCAAAATCCCAAGTTACCAAATTATGTAAAAATCCAACAATCTTTTAAAAATTCGTCCGCCATATTGGATCCGTTATTTTGAATTTTGTAATTCTGTCTTCAGATTCGTAATCAGCGACCCCAAAAACCCCAAGTTACCAAGCTATATAGAAATCCAACAATTTTTTAAAAATTCGTCTGCCACATTGGATCCGCTATTTTGAATTTTGTAATTCTGTCTTCAGATTCGTAATCAGCGACCCCAAAAACCCCAAGTTACCAAGCTATATAGAAATCCAACAATTTTTTAAAAATTCGTCCGCCACATTGGATCCGCCATTTTGAATTTTGTAATTCTGACTTCAGATTCGTAATCAGCGACCCCAAAAACCCCAAGTTACCAAGTTATATAGAAATCCAACAATTTTTTAAAAATTCGTCCGTCATATTGGATCCGCCATTTTGAATTTTGTAATTCTGACTTCAGATTCGTAGTCAGCGACCCCAAAAACCCCAAGTTACCAAGTTATGTAAAAATCCAACAATTTTTTAAAATTCGTCCGCCATATTGGATCCGCCATTTTGAATTTTGTAACTCTGACTTCAGATTCGTAATCAGCGACCCCAAAAACTCCAAGTTACCAAGTTATATAGAAATCCAACAATTTTTTAAAAATTCGTCCGCCATATTGGATCCGCCATTTTGAATTTTGTAATTCTGACTTCAGATTCGTAATCAGCGACCCCAAAAACCCCAAGTTACCAAGTTATATAGAAATCCAACAATTTTTTAAAAATTCGTCCGCCATATTGGATCCGCCATTTTGAATTTTGTAATTCTGACTTCAGATTCGTAATCAGCGACCCCAAAAACCCCAAGTTACCAAGTTATGTAAAAATCCAACAATTTTTTAAAATTCGTCCGCCATATTGGATCCGCCATTTTGAATTTTGTAATTCTGTCTTCAGATTCGTAATCAGCGACCTCAAAAACCCCAAGTTACCAAGTTTTGTAAAAATCCAACAATTTTTTAAAATTTCGTCCGCCATATTGGATCTGCCATTTTGAATTTTGTAATTCTGACTTCAGATTCGTAATCAGCGACCCCAAAAACTCCAAGTTACCAAGTTATATAGAAATCCAACAATTTTTTAAAAATTCGTCCGCCATATTGGATCCGCCATTTTGAATTTTGTAATTCTGACTTCAGATTCGTAATCAGCGACCCCAAAAACCCCAAGTTACCAAGTTATATAGAAATCCAACAATTTTTTAAAAATTCGTCCGCCATATTGGATCCGCCATTTTGAATTTTGTAATTCTGACTTCAGATTCGTAATCAGCGACCCCAAAAACCCCAAGTTACCAAGTTATGTAAAAATCCAACAATTTTTTAAAATTCGTCCGCCATATTGGATCCGCCATTTTGAATTTTGTAATTCTGTCTTCAGATTCGTAATCAGCGACCTCAAAAACCCCAAGTTACCAAGTTTTGTAAAAATCCAACAATTTTTTAAAATTTCGTCCGCCATATTGGATCTGCCATGTTGAATTTTGTAATTCTGACTTCAGATTCGTAATCAGCGACCCCAAAAACTCCAAGTTACCAAGTTATATGAAAATCGCTAAGTCTGAAAAATGTATACATTTAGAAATGACTTTTTAGTAGAAAATCGTGTGCAGGAGGGTCAATCTGATTAAATCTCATATGCTAAAATGTTCATAACTTCTTTAAAAATTATCGTAAATTAATTTCTAAAAATGGGTTTTAAAGCTGACAATGCATACTATATGAAGCTAATACAGAAAATTAATTAAAAAATTTCTGTTGCCCAGAAAAAATTCTTAAAAATGGCAAAAAACGCCATTTTTGGGACATTTGTCCCGGAATTACTCAAAATCCTGACGTGATGGACCATTTTGGAAAACAGATTCGTGTTCAGCGCGAAAAAACCTACAAGAATCACCCAGACCCATTCTATAAACTGACAAAAGTGAAATTTCGCAGGACTGTGTTATAGGTGATTTATACTCTTACTTTAAATAAATGGAGCTTCATTTTTTTGTATGTTTTTTTATACATTAAATTTAATTTTATAAATTAATATAAAATATAAATTCATTTTAATTGAATTTTAAATTATCAATTTATTCAAATTATTTTTTATCTTTGTTTTTAAGAAAAACCCTCTTTAATCCAGGGTTTAAAATAACTTACAGTTTAAAAAAAAATTTCAGTAGAAAAGAATTTCTCACTAAATTTGAATCCATTGTTAAGAATATACTCTGAAGTTTTAAAACAGGATTCAGGTTTCATATTACGTGTAATGTTCGTTGTGTACGGGTTGTGATTCAAGTACTTGGTGCAATTGGATGCATGCCCAGTTTCCTCGTAAACGTAGAATATTAAGCATTCTTGGAAAATTCAAATTTCCTGAAACATTAAAATTCTAAAACTCATTATTCCCAAGAGAATGTTGTCATTCATTAAAATTTTACACACGAATTTTCATTCACTCAAGAACTAATACAATGCCATCGAATTATTTAAATCAGAAACGTTTTAATAAGCATCGTAATCTATATAGGGGAAAGGATTGCTTGAATAGTTCTCGCTTTTAATATGAAGTTATTTCTATACTTAGGGGAGAGTGGCCATCAATGTACCAGTTTTTTCAATGAACCACTTCAATTTTCTCAGAAACAATTAAATAAAAATTCTCCTAATTTTAAATATAAATGAAGTTTGCGTAAACACACTACGTCCATAAGTTTGAGACGTGTAGATTTTTTCTTTACAGAGAAAACTGAAAAAAACTGTTTTTGATGCACTGAAGAAAAAATTTACCTAAAATACAAACACATTTTTTAATTGAAATAAGGCAATTTAAAAATAAATGTACTTACGATTTATTTTGTTTTGGTCCTTAACTACAATATTCTAATGAGATAAAAATTTTGAAATATTGGATTAAGTTATAAAAAACCATTTTTGTTGCAAATGTCATGTTGATTCAATGTACCGGGGAACAATGAACCACCTGGAATTTCAGTGTATTTTCGATTTCCAGAGTGGTATGCTTGATTATAAAACTAGGCATGCGTACAGCATGTTAAAGCGATTGTTATCAGTACTTTTCTCAACATAGCAAAACTAAAATGCCATTTTAGCTAGTTAACTTAAAGTTGAGGTATATTTATGTTATACATTATTAATTAAAAAGTGTAAAGTAATAATTTTTTATAGTATTTGATAGAAAAAAAGTTTTTTTACAAAGTGAAAATTGCAATATTATTATTGTTGAACATTTTTAGTGTTTTTATAGAGGTGGTTCATTGTGTACCCAGGTTGTTGAAAATGAAAATAGCTTGTTAGTTTAGAAAGATCCTAAATTTTATTATTTAATCAAAATAAATCGTGTATAATATGTGTGCATTACCTAGAGAAGTGTTGTAGTTTTATATTGATGCAAAGAAATGCTTGAAAATGGTGAAATTGAATAAGTACTATGACCTTGAAAAAAAGCTGGTACATTGATGGCCACTCTCCCCTAAACTTAATCTCTCTACTTTTTATGTGGAAAACGTTACAACAGAATATTAAAAAGTGTTACATCTTGGCAACAAAAATTTTTTGTTAAATTAGAGAAAACAACGGACCTAAAACAAAAATAAAAATTCATCTGCATAACATCCTTCAAATTTAAAGTTAGGTTTCAATAATCAATTGCAGTAACATTTAATTACGCCTTTGATCGGGATGTTACAAAAGCAATCTCCCCAAGAGTTTTTTTTTCTTTTGAATACACAGTCGATATATTCCAATCAAAAGATGAAAAACTGTAAATCTCGAGAGACGAGTTTTTAAAGATTTTCTTGAAATTGATGAATATCTTCTTCTCGGCAGTTAAGTATTGGGAAAAATAAAAAAAAAGGAATAAAATACTCGTAAGTAAAGGATTGGAAGGTTGATCAATGTGAAGTTCTGTTAGTAGGTTTCCGGATAAACCCGGATTTCCTCGAGAGATATCTGGCACGACCAGATATTCCTTTTTCAGATTTCTTCCTTTTCTCGAACTGCATTTCTATTTGGTAAATGTCATGCAATGCTGCAATACGAGCCACCTTAGCGTATCTAAAGCTGCGTTCTATTTTCCCCTATTCTAGGCTATTCCAACCCCTATATTTCGGTTTCCTACTCAACGAAAGTACAACAGTCCTCTAGCTCTGTATGGTATGGCATAGCACGACGGCGAAACGCAAACGCCGACGGCCGGATTTCCCTCAGAAGCTTCCTATTCCTCCCGTTCGTGAGAGGGTAGAAACTTTTGCGGTTGTTACGCGTGGGACCGCGATTCTGCTGGCGATACCACACGAGGATTCCTTTCAGTTTTCAGTTGCTGCGAATAGAGTCGGAGACTTGGGGAGACGACCCGCCACTCACGTAATGGTCACAAGTTTTGAGCAATGTCCGGCCCTCTTTTCTCCTTTGCTTTATTCTCCTTTTTTTCGTTTCTCTTCCTGATACTGTCTGCAAAGAAACTTCCTCGCATCTCAACTTCTCTTCAAGAGGCGCCTGAGAAAATTGGAAATCCTCTATCAACATATCTTTTCATTCTATTGATTTTTAGTTTTTGTCATGCAAACTCCTTTTTCTCAGAGTGCAAATAATAGGTTGCGTGAATATTTCCCGTAACCCATTAAACGGGTTTAATGTGATCCATTTCAATTAGATTCAAAATACTCGAAAAGTAAAGTAACTTACTGAGTGACCTATTAAAAAAATCTGACCTTTAATCCGACCCTGAATTAAGGGTATAATTTCGGGTCGGATTTATGGTTTGACTGATAGTTGGATGTAAGATGGGAGAATTAATCAAATTTAGATTCTAATATAGTAGCGGATTGAGGTTTTGATTAGCTCATAAATACTTGGTCGCTTATTGTTAAACATAGTTTTTTTAACAATTTCTATAAAAAAAACGTAGAAATTTTAACAATTTTTCTTTAAAAATCAAATATTCACAAAATATAATATAAAAATAACACACAACCTTTAGCAGTCTAAAATCATATTTTTATCATAAAAATCATTATCTCTCATTTGTATTACAGGAAAAATTAACGTGTCATTAACGTGTCCGGAAATTTTTAAAAACTTTTTCGACAGCGCTAGTGACGAGACTGCAGTCACGACGGATGACACAAGACTAAACGGTTCCCTAGAACAGTAGCTGTTGTCCGTTCGAAGAGGGGTTAGTAATTGCTAATTGGCTGATGCGCACTCGATGTACCGAAGTCGAACCAATTAGAAAAAATGTAATGTTTTTTAATAGGCTGTCTGTAAGTAAGTAACTTTTACAGCAATATTTGTCTATGCATTGTTTTTAGATACCTAGGGACTTCAAAAAATAAAAATAACAAAATTAAGAACTTTCTTCAAAGTGTCATACTAGACTTCTTGATTTTTTGACATTATTTTTTTTATCCACGTTAATATTAAGCGACCAAATATTTATGCGCTAATCAGAACCTCAATCCGCTATTATATCAGAATCTAAATTTAATAATGAAAAACACATAAATGATCCAGGGAAGGTAGTGAGAAAAAAAGTCAAAACTTTTTTTAACCGTCTAACAATCTAATATATATACAACCAGTGTATATATTATTAAGTAGTGTCCATTTAATAAATTTTAGCCTGACAAGGTTGGTAAACCCAGGCCAACGAAACGTCGCAATTGTTAGACGGATAAAAAAGTTTTGACCATTTTCTTCACACTACCTTCCCTGGATCATTTACACTGAGAAAATAAAAATCTAGCAAAGCTGCTTAATATCTCGGCTAAAGGGTTATTATGTAAAAACACATAAGGTATGACTAACGGAAAATAAATAATACTTGCTGTCACATCCGAGTTGAAATGGTTAAAATCCAATAGCTAAAAGTAGCCTTTCGAAGATATTGCGGTAACCAAATCGACGTTTGCACAATTTTAACAAGTTTTACTGTTAAAACTACATACCGGGTTGTTTGTATACAAACAGTACGATTCTGGTCCGCTAGCCTTTACGTTTGACAGACAGACGGCCACAGCCAGGGTTGGGTGCGTATATTACCTGATGTATATTACATGGTTTAAGGGTGAAATCCCATGTAAGCAGAAAGCGTAAAACCAAAAGCAGAAATCATGAGAGTGAGAGAGGTAGATAGATATCACTGTCTCTCTCACTCTCATGATTTTCTGCTCACATGGGATTTTACCCTTATACTGTATACATAGTATCTCTGTCCTACTCTCTCTCAGTCTTACGGTACTGCCACAGCTATTGGCTGCGGCAGGTTACTATGGCAACGCATATAGAATCGTAAGACGTAAAACCTAAAACTTAAGAATGAAACTGAGAGAGAGTAGGACAGACAATTCTCAGTCTTAAGTTTGCAGTTTACGTGTTACGATTTCATCTGCCTTGGCCTAAGCTGTGACCGCCCCATAACCTAACCTAGAGATGGGACTGGACTAGAGTCTGACCGACATTCTGCGTCAGGTGACGGTCACCATGTTGACAAACGGACAGACTGGACAGATTCATATTTTTATTATTTATTTGTGTTAAATGAAATAAAAAGGTTTTTTATAGTTGTCATTATTGTTATCATTATTATTATTGTTTATATTGTCTGTTATAAACACAATTATATGTGAAATAAGTCAAATATGTATTTTTATGTGGAACATAACCTTAAATATGTTTTACTATGTTTCCTATGTTTGTATATTTTTGTTAGAAGTTTTATTCATTTATCATAAAATATTTCAATAGAATATTGACTATAATAATTAACTATTAAATTGCGGAAAATAATTTATTAATTGTGGAAAATAGTTAAAAAAATGACGTCAACAGTTGAAAAATTATTGAAGAAAATATGTGAAAAATGACGAAAATAATTGTCAATTGAAAACAAAATTCGAAGAATGACTATATTAATTGACAACTGAAAAAAATAAATATAAAAAAATAAACAAGAAATATCAAAAAATTAAAAATCGAAAGAAATAATTAAAATTGAAAACAGAATTGAAAATTAAAGGAAACATTTAAAAATTGAAGAATGGAATGAAAATTTAAAGAATATACTTAAAAATTGAAAAAAGGAATTGAAAAAAGCGGAGAATTAATCATTATAAAAGAAAACAATTGAAAACTAAAGAATGGAAATAAAAATTGAAGAATGGAATTCAAAAATTAAGAAAAAAATTAAACAATTGTATTTAAAATTAAAGAAACTAAATGATAATCTAAAAAATAATAGAAAAAAGGCGATAATTTTCTAATATTAAACAGAATAACTGAAAATTGAAAATTGAAAAGTGGAATTTAATTTTGAAGAAGATATCTGAGAATTGAAGAGAAGAGTTCTAGAATTTTATTAAATAATTGAATTGAAACTTTAAAACAGTTTTTATGAGTGGAAAAATAATTGAAAAAATCCGTGAATTATTGAGTATTGAGCAATTAATTGAAAATCGATGAAAATAATTGAAAATTAAAGACAATATTTGAGAATTGAAGAATATTATTATGAAAATTGAAGAAATAAATTGGAAAGTAAGTAATTCAATAGAAATTTCCAGAAAATAATTGATAATCAAAAAAAAATTACAATATGACGAAAATAATGAAATATTAAAAATAAATAATTAACAATTGGAAAAAAATTTTAAAAATGGTGGGAATAATCGGCATTTAAACAAATTTTTTTTTTAAATTAATGAATAATCGTAAAATTTAAGGAGAAAATAAATTGTCAATTGAAAACTGATAAAAATGATAGAAAAGATTATAAAAAATAAATGAATATAATTGAAATCAAGTAGAAACTGAAGAATTGTATTGAAATTTCAAAAAAATAATTTATAATTGAGAAAATGCTAGAATTATTGAATATTGAATAAAATAATTAAAAGCTAAGAATGCAATTGAAAATTAAAGAAAATAATTAAAAATTAAAGAATGAAATTGAAATTTTAAGGAATTACTTGATTATTGAAACAAAAACTACAAAATGACTAAAATATTTAAATACTAAAGAAAATAATTGAGAAATGAGGAAAATAATTGACAGTTGAAAAAAAAATTCGAAATCTGTCGAGAATGATCGACAACAGAATAAAATAATTAAACAAAATTGGAGAAGAATTATAAAATTTAAAGAGAATAATAGTATCTTGAAAACTGTTGAAAATAATAGAAAAAATTATAGATTTATTTATTAATGAAATTAAAATTTTTTGTACTGATATTTATAAATTTAAATTTTAATTAATTTAAATGCATTTTTTAAAAAGTATCTGCTTTAGAACAAAAAATATCTATGTACCAAACTTCTGATGTGGACAGAATGAAATAATGAATAAAAGAATAAAGAATCTTGTAGATTATTATTATAGATATGATTTCTAATTTTACTTATTTAATTATTAATTCTCCAGAATTTCAATTTCAATTTTTATTGGAACAAATTTTAGTTAACATTTTAATAGTCACAATTTTAATCATAAAATTTGGTCTGATGGAAAATTCGATGCAAATTTTTTTTTTTATAATTTAAAGTTTTTATATATTGGTTGAAATTTAAAATACCTAATATTTCTGTATTGTTAAAATTTTAAAATATTTAAAGTTTCTAATATATTAAACATGAATTGACTATTTGAGCCATTAAAAGTTTTAAATATTAATTAAAGTTTACTATTATTAGTATTATTATAATTAAAATTTGAATAATTATATTGAATTATATTGAATACTGATTAAAGTTTGAAACAATTTAAATTCATATTAATAAAATCAACTTTCTGATTTTTAATTTGTAAATATAAAAAACTAATATAATTTTTGTTTTTACCATTAGGAATCAAAATAAACATGAGTTATGAATTTTAAGGAGGTTCTATCTTAAAAAGAATTTACATCATTTTAATCAAATTTGGTTCACTGGTAGATAATGGTGTTATAATATGATGCAGTTAAATTTTTTTTCCCTTAAGGTACTTCGGAAAATACATGTAAATATATAAATATATATGACAAACTACTCAATTCCCATAAGAATCAATGTAAAATGTTAAAAACTTTTTTTTGTATAACTTTTTTCACAAGTACCTTGAGGTCTCAAAAATTTAGCTGCATCATTATAAAAGCATTATCTACTAGTAGACCAAATTTGTTTAAAATGGTAATGTTAATTATTCTATTTACGATAGAACCTCCTTAAAACTTCGGTTATATTGCAATGTTGATTAATTGAAATTTGACATAATTTAAATTTGAATCGATAGAAGTTGGGAATTTTTTAATTTGGAAAAATTAAAATTAATATTGATAGAAATTTTTGAGAATAGTTTGTTATTAATTGAATTTCGTATTGTTTGAAGAAATTTTAAGAATAAGGAAATCATATGAGTAGAAGTTTGGAATAAATGAAATTCGCATAGAAGTTAAAATATATTTTGTTCAAAAAACTATTTTAAAAAATATTCTAACTTTTGTAACGTACTAAAATAAATTTTTATTTTCAACTGAGAAACAAAACCTGATTTATTCTCTCAAATTGCTTTGTATTTATTAATTTGTAACAAAAAAAAATCAATTAACAAAATTTAATCTGACAGCAATGAATTTAATCTAAATAAGTTCATATTAGTTTACTTTCGTATTTAAACTATTCTCAGGGGCGGCACCAGTTGTGTGGATAGTGTGGAGTAGTCCACACACCAGATTTTTTCGTGTGTGGATTTCCACACACCATAATATGGATTAATATTTCTTTAAAAGTTTTCTATTATTAAAAGCAATGCTTATAGTTACAATCTGCGCAAAAAGTGTATAAATGAAATAAAAAATTGTCTTGTGAAAAATGATAAAATTGATTAAGGTAATAGTTACATCAAAAACTTGAGTCTTTACCCCCCCCCCCCCCCCACCCTTCAAAAATCATCTGAACTCCACACACGATGTGGACCTCTTTCGCCGCCCCTGACTATTCTAGTTAATGAAAAAGGTAATTCTCTCTCAATTTAACGCGCGTATATTTTGCTATTGTTGAAATAATTGAAAAATATTTAATTGGTTTGAAAAATTAATATAAAGTAACTGAATAAGGACAACTTTTTTAATTTTGTTATTTGAAAATCCTAGTTTTAAATATGCTACACATGCTAAAAATTAATTAAAGCTCTTACAATCTCGTAAAGAAAAATTTTAAACAAAATCTCTAACACAAATTTTAAAAACATTTTAGTACTCCATAAAATTATAAAATAAATTTTAAATCTCGGTAATTGAAAAACTTATTTTTAAATATGTTTACAGATTTTAAAGAAACTAATTGAAAACTGTTAAAATATCCTAGAAAAAAATTTCAACAAAAATTTCTTTTCCGCAAAAATTAAAAGTTTTATTTATTTTTCAATTTTTAAACAGTTTCCAACTTTCCTAAAACATTATAATAAACAAGTGTGCAATATTACTTATAAATCTACCAAATTTTATGAAAAATTATCTTTCAAATGAAACCAATAAGATTATAAAAAATTCTGCATTATTTCATGTTACTTATTTTAAATTTGAAGAGATAATATTGCAATTTACACTATTTTTACAATATATGATTTTCAACTTAATATCGGGTGATATTTTTATTCAGAAATTATAGTTTTGAAACATTTATATACATTGCGTAATTAATTTTAATTAATTAATTAATTAAAAGTGTTTGTAAAATGTATTTCTTGCACAAAATAGTGTTCTACATTATTTGCTACATAAAAACAATACATTGTAGTTTTTAAAGTTCCTGCAACTTTTCCCAAGGTTTTAGGTTATGTGACACATAATTTTAGTTAATTCATACTTTCTCACAATTTTCAAGGAAGCTTTTTTCAGAAATCCTTAATTTTTTACATTTTGTTATGAAATATACCTATCAAAATATTAAAAACAATATAAATTACTCTCAGTCAGCTTTGTCAGGTCCCATCTCTAACCTAACCTCAGAGGTGACAGGCGAAAACGTCAAAAATACAAGAATATATTTTGATTAGAATTGTGCTATACGTAAACTAGGTACTTTTACTCAATATGTGTTTTAAATATAATTTCTGTATCTATTTTAAAAATACGTATACTTTTTAACAAACAAAGTAATCCAAGAAATTTACTAACGCATTTTGGATATTTTTAATGAAGAAGGTAAGCTATCGTAACCGATTAAATTAACAAGATTCTACAGAGACTCATAGCCATATTTATTCGGTTACGATAAACATAGTGCTTTGCAGGTGCTATATTAGCAGCCATACTCGGTTAATATTAATCAAATGGTTATTATATTTAGTCAACTTATTTTCTCAGTGAAAACACATATATGTGTTTTTATTATTAACAATATGGAAGGAATAAATTCTGATATATTAGAATCAAAATTTAATTATTAGTCACATCTTACAACCAACTATCAGTCTAACCATAAATCCGACCAGATATCATACCCTTAATCAGGTTCCAATTTCACTACCGTCAATACAGTCTGATTTATGGTCTGATTTACAATCAAATGAACGGTCTTATTCAGAGTAGGATTTAAGGTCAGATTTTTTTAATAGGGTGAAGCTGTTAGGTAGCCCAAAACAGTTAATCTATTATTAATATATGTTTAGTTTCTTTTTTCATCGTAAAATTTGCTATTTGATGAAGAGAAAAAGCTTTTATAAAAGAAAATCCATTGGTATTTGCAGACGATTTAATCATTTAGGAAAAAAATGTCAAAATTAAATTTTTAAACTATTCTTATATTACTTAAGTATTGCAGTGTATAATATCATTTAATAAATAAATCATGGGATGCAAGCAGAATATTATATTTCTGACAATAAAAAGTTAATTTAAGCGACCCAATTTTGTGTTCAGTTGAATTTTCAAAATTTACTTACCTGTGGTGGATCTGTTCTTATTGTTAGTTTAAATATTAATTTCATGATACTTTCTATTTTAAGAAATAAAAGTGAAATTTTATATGGAATAGATAAAATATATTTAAAATTTTACTTTTTTCCTAGAATACGTTATTTTCTCTAAATGATTGTGCACCCATTTAGCCGAAGCTCAAAAGTCGTCTGGGTAGTTTTTTCATTCAAAAGCTCTTTTTTAGTATCCACTATATAAATTTTTAATAAAGAAAATTATATTAAATTAATTTAAATCTTCATAAGCCAAGTGAATTATATAATCTTTAATTAAGCAAAGGTAAAATTAATTTCATTGGGGATGAAGATGGAAAAAAAGGTAAGAAGGGATTTAGTACGTTTTTCAAAAAAGTGATATTGTTTTATCGAGTTTCCAGTTTTTATTTACTAACGAAAACCATTTTTTACAGATTCAACAAATTTAAAGCCATAAGAATAAAAGTTTCTAAAGATATAATGGTTGTTCTTCTTCTTGTAAGTATTTCAAAATGTGACGTTACAAAATGTTTGGTAACTTTTTTAGGTTACAAACGAAAATATATATCCACTGCCTCTATAAAATACGAAAAGCGAAAAAAGAAAATTTTTCTCAGCTTTAAATTTTGGCAGTTTTTTACTAGCTGACAAGTGAATTTGGGATTTTCAAGGAGGTTATCACGCCGGAAATTAAAGATCGGAAATTGCCACCAAAGAGTTAGAGGCATAACGAATCGAAAAGCCTGCGGCTGAACACTCACTTACTGCTTTTCCAATCCCCTGAGACTCGTATCTTTGTCAATGGTATCTTCGGTGCTACATCACTCTGTTTTATAGCATCCGAAGTCCCGAAAGGATATTACGGCCTTTACTCTACTTCCTCTAGACTATAAGGACATCTTTATTAGATGTCTCCTAATTTATTTGATTCTCCATTTCCAAATAGCATCACAACTTTAGCCACGGCTTACAAAATTTTTATTTAACACTTATTTTGGAGAAGAATTTTAAAAAAATGTTTGTTCCAATTTGTTCTTAATTTTGTGTTTCAAATTAATGTGTACTACATTCAATCCTTGTAAGGGACACGACCCGAGATATCAATTCTCTTTTGTCTCGAACCCCAACTGACAGTAATTAATTTTTAATTTGTTTAAAAAAATTTAACAAATCTTATTTAGACACTGCAGTTTCTTAAGTTGAATTTTTTTACTTTTATCAACAGTTTCTATGTTTAGTAGGATATTCATTACTTTATTGACTTATTTTTTATATTTAAATGTTTTTTATAATTTTAAAGCTACACATTACATCATATTTAAGATGAAAACTTATTTTACCTTAACATAATCACACGCTTAGGATTTAAAATATTTGACGGATAGAGGATTCGAACCCCCGACGCTTCGCAAACGAATTAAGCACTTTACCACGGAACCACGCAAGCTTAGTAGAGCAAGTTGGAAGTCGCATTCTTAAGGGACAAATTTTTTTTTTTATTTGCAGTATGTTTGGTACTACATTAAGTTTTTTATAAAAAATTAATTCCCCTATTTATACATGGAGATATATGGATCTTTTAACACATTATTTAGTGTCAGTGTAAGATCACTCATACAGGTTTCAAAAATAATAAAAACTTTTTTAATGCATTAGATTGATTTATTTTGTTTTCCGAAAAATATTTATTTTAGATTTAACAATTATACTGCAAAAAATAATAATGACCAATCTGCGAATTTACAGGCAAAGGTTTGAAAACAGTTCCTTAATTATCCAATGATATAATCACAGCAATGAGCCCTTGAACATACTCCCTCAGAATTTGGTAGTCTGTGATCTTTATGACAAACATACAAGCAAGTCCCTCGACCTTTGTGACAATATTTCGTGGGCTTTGGTGGCAACACTGAAAATTGTGGAAAGTACACACATTATCATCAATTTTTTTAAATTTCTTAGCATCTTAAAATGATATATTATAGAAAAAGAGGACACGATTAAAAATAAATTCTCCGACCAACAAATTTGTACAAAATAAAAGCTTAACATCTGCAATATTTTGTTTTATTTTTATTCTGCAAATATACAGAGGGCTTATTGCAATTTTGTAACATTGCGCTGATATACAAATATGAGGTATGTTACGCATAATGTCCCAAGTTCAAAATTCACCTCCTTCAAAAAAGTTAAAATTTAGGGAATTTTTTGTCCTATCTACTGCTAATAAAAGACAAAAAAAATCTTTGACTTTTTTGTAAAATTGGAACGGAAAGAGGTCTTAATTTTCGCGGAAATTAAACACATTTTTTGTAAATCTCCGTAATTTAAAGGTTTTCACAAAAACTTTAATAAATACTTATTTGTATTCTCTTACATAACTTTAGACATTAAAAAATTGTTTAAACAATCTCTTCTTGTTGATTCTAAATTTTCTTTAATTTTAAAGATATTATGGTAACTTTTTTAAAATTTACTTTGAAAACATTTCTGTAATATTAACAAATAATTTATTAAACTTTTATAAATTAATGGTAATTCTATTATTTAAATTTTATCATTTATTGCAAATGAATTATTTAAAAATGACTTTTTCCTTATATTTTAGTAAATAATATTAAAGAAAATTGTAAATGATTGATTAAACAATATTTTGAAAGTATAATATTCTTAATTAATGAAACGAATTCAAATAGAGCGTTTTATGTAAAATTTAAGGAGGTTCTATCGTACGACGATACTAGTCAAAACAGAGACCATTATTTTGAGATTAGGTTTAAATTTAATTTTACTAATATATAATTAAACAATTGTATTTATTAGCTTTATTTACTTTATTTTCTTTTTAAATATGACGATTTTTCATGTGCGATCAAAATAATCAACATTTTAAAATGTCAGAACGTCTGAACTGTATCGTGTAAAACGTGAAATATTTTTACAAATTAATTTATTGCAACTCTCACAGGAACCTATTGTCCTTTTTTAAATACAATATCGGTTCATTACATATCTGTGTTTAACTATATAAAATTTGATCACTTTCTCGTGAATTAATAATTTTTAGTACGAAAATATATGTGAAAATATATTAAACAAATAACCAAAATAATATAAAATTTGTGAAAACCATTACAAATTAAAAAGAAAATTTTAAATTTACGAACTTGATTGAAATTTGAGAAAAATAATTGAAAAATGATTTAAACATTGAAAAGTGTATACAGTAACTTAGATTTGACATAATAAATGAAAATTTAGAATATAAATTGAAAAAAAATTAATATATCTAATTAAAAGGTGGACAAAATAAATGCAAAAAGATAAAAGAAAATTAAAATTGAAAAAACTAATTGAAAATTTAGGAATAATATAATAAAAGAAAATTATTGCCGAGTATTAAAAAAAATTTGAATTGAAAAAATAACTGAAATTAGAGATAAATAATACAAAAAAGTTTAGGAATTTATTAAAAAATAATTGAAAATGACAAAAAGTTAATTAGAAATGATAAAAATAATTCAAAATTGAAGAATTTAATAAAAATTTGTAAAAAAGTAATTGTAAAAATTACAGAATATATTTAAGATTAACAAGACTACTCGAAAAAGGATAAAAATAATTAGAAACTAAAGTTAATTATGGACATATATATGAAAAAAGGAACTTGAAAAGAAATCTTTAAACCAGGTGGTCTTAAATCTATCTTAATAATGAAACTTCAAAAATTAACAACTTTTTGGCTTTACTTTTTTTATCGAACAATTTTTTTACATGAAATTTGTGAGATGTAACATATATTTTATGACAAAAAATTATTACAATTAAAAAAATTCCTTGATTATTAAAAATGTTTAAATTTTGACATTTTTGTTTTGAAATGTATAAACAACGAAATGAAACCTTTATTTGAAAATTTAAAAAAAAAAGTTTATTGTAAATATCCCTTTTGGTTTAAGAAAGAATTGTGTTAAATGCAAATAAATAGTATCGTTTAATAATTGATTTAATTCTTATTATAGAGAATATGTACCAGTTATTGGACTCATCGAATAATTTAAAATATTTGAAAGTCATGTGTTGTGGTTTAATTATTAAACATGAATATAGCCTTAAATATTATTTTTTTAAATAAAGAAAAATATAGAAAATTTAAAATAATTAAAGGTTAAAGAAAATTCATTTTTGTTTAACAAAACATTTTTAGGATAAAATCAAATGTAGAACATATCAATACACTTTAATTTAGTTAATAATTTTTTTAAACAATGAAATAAAATAGTTATTGTTAACACACAACTTATATTAATATATAAAACAATCTTTAGTTTATAATCACAATGAAAATCATAGACAACAGAAATTTGTCCGATAAACTGGAACGTGTCTAATAACTGATACATTTACCCTAATTATAAAAAGTTTGATATGGTGACAAACATATTACGCAACTCAAAAAATGGTATTCCTAATAAACCCAGTTGGAAAAGTTTTATAGAAACTTCATATAGAATGATTCTATAAAATTTCTATGTGAATTCTATTATGAACTTTTCCAACTGGAGAATGGCAAAATATGACAAAAATCGATGAAAATTATGAAAAATTATGGTATGTAAAATGATTTTAATATTTTTTAATAGGAATATTATCTTACTTCCAAAAGCGGTGTTGACAATTATTAAAATTGTTATCAGAAGAATAAAATTCGTGCGAAGAAGTAACATTTTGATATCGACAAATTATAACCTTCGTTAAAACAATGTTGTTTTTGCTAACTTTTTATTTTCGAATAAGTACCGTAATTCCAAAATGTGCTGTATTTATACTCGAATGGACAAAAATTATACTAATAAGTTTTACATTGTTATTCCACGGAAGTATAAATCCATTTACATAAGAGGGGGAGTAATTATCGATAATACACAATCATAGCCTCTCTTGAATGATATATGAAAATATTTAGTTAATAATAAAAAAAAATTGTTTTTCCACAAAAGCATTAAAAATTGTATTTAAGAGAGGGAACAATTATCGATCATACACATTGCCGTTCTTATGTGATATGAAAATATATAATAGTAAACAATAATATTGTCAAATTTTTTTGCCTTAGTATCTTACTGCGCACTTAAATGTTTAAATACATTCTAAACTGTAATTAAGTTTTATTTCTTTAAAAAATAATTGTTGTCAGCGTTTCCATTAATATTATCAAAACATTTTCTTTAAAAATAACAAAAATAACTTAAAAATATTTTTAGGAATTATATTGAGTAGGATAGAGTGGGGTAAACCGACAATTTTTCATATTTCTAACAACAACTCTAAAGCCAAAGTGATATTTTCAGCTTATTTTTTAACTGCGCACTAAAAAAATTGAAATGTGAAATTTAAAAAAAAAAGTTTGTCAAGTCGGGGCCATAACGACACTTTTTTAATTATTCATGTACAGTAGGGTGGTCCAAAAAAACAAGTCAGAAATGTTATTATGCTCCTACACTCCCAAATTTGTTCCAAATTTAAAAAAAGTTACCCCTATTTTTTTATTTTGAAATCGGTCAATATTTAGAGATGGCGCAAAGCCGATGAAGTTTCTCATGTATTTAGCATGGGAAAAACGCACTTTTTCTTAAATTTGCAATAAAATCGTAAAAATTAACTTAAATCACTTAAATGCACCGAATAAGTTTCTAAAAAGTGTTTAAGAAACAGTATTCCATAATTTATTTATTAAATTGTTGATATTAACTATTATTAATTTTTTTGGATTTTTTTAATTTTTGTGGTTTTTTTGGAATTGCAAAAAAAATAGTTAATGTCAACAAATTAATAAATAAATTGTGGAATACTGTTTTTTTAATGCTTTTAGGAAGTTATTCGGTGCATTAATGATTTTAGTGATTTGTAACGATTTTATTGCAAATTTACGTAAAAGTGCGTTTTTCCATGCTCAAAATGTATGGGAAACTTTATGGACTTTGCGCCACCTCTAAATACTGTCCGATTTCAAAATAAAAAAATAGGGGTAAGTTTTTTTTAATTTGGAACAAATTTGGGGGGTAGGAGCATAACATTTCTGACTTTCGATTTTTTTTTTTTTTTTGACCAAAAGCAAAACACTTTTTGAAAAAATACTTGACTTTTTGTTACCCTTTATCAGGATATCAAATATTTTGAATAAATATTACGTTAATTAATCTACCACAAAAATTAAAAGTTACGACAATGTCGGTATGTCCTCTAAATGTTTGACTGCTTTGATGTAAAAATTACATAAAAAATATTTGATGTAAAAAAAAAATTTGAAAAAGAACTCAAAATCAAATTTCAGTAACAAAATATTAATGATACGATAAAAAAATTCAAATAGGATTTTGTAACTTTCGTTAAGTAATTTCAAAAACTTTTTCATTATTAAAAGAAGGTTCAATAAAATGAAATATTTTCATTTAATTAGTAAAAAAAAAGGGGTAGGTGTGTCATTCAAAATTTGAAAATTTAATATTTGAAACCATATATGTATAAACTGTTTTATGAGTTAATTATGAAATTATACTTCAATTTATAATTACAATAACAGAATAATATGAACTACATTAAATAAAGTGTGTTATTTTATTATTTTTGATATTAAAATTTAATAATTACAATCTTCTTATAATTTTAAGTTTCTTCATTTAAGAGACCCTTCCAGAGAGCATTTTGTGATTCTTAACTGTAAGGCCAGCTGCAGAGCTTCAGGCATTCAAAGCTTCTTTTGAGGATAAACGCATTTTTCATGTGAAGCATAAAAATTGTTTTTGGATTTTAAAATCACTCTTGAAACTTTGTATATATTTTATTAGTTAAAAGTAATAAAAGAGTAAATTTTAATGCTACAACATTAAAATTATTAGAAGTAAATAATAAAAATAATATCTAAATAATTTTATACAAATACATATGTATACATTTTTTATATACATATGTATATTCAAAATTAGACTGAATTTCAGAATTTTATATTTAAACTTACTTAAATTTTCAACTAAAAATTGCTAATCAGAGTATAGGGGACATTTTTAATCTGGGTTAACCAGAATTGTTATTCCAGAATAAATAAAAAATGTTAAAACTAATAACACTGTGTGACAGTGAAAAATTACTTTGAATCGGACCTAACCGAAGTTGTTTGTCATGAAAAACTAAAAAAAAATGGTTAATATTAAATTTCCCCCACACCCCCAAAATTTCATTTTAGAGCTAAAAAACTGTTTTTCTGCAGTTTTTATATAAAATTTACTATTGCTACGTCATTTTTGGTCCAATTTCAAAAGTTTTTTTTTTTATTTTAAAGCTGAAATTAGAATGTTTTTTTCTGTAGTAAGTTTTCGTGCCATTCTAAATTGCCTGAAATGGTTTTTTATGAAAAGTTCTTGCACTCAAAATTTTCTTATATTAGATTTTGATTCTGTGACGTTCCTAGAGTATTTTAAGACCAAAAATAAAATAATCGCCGGAGTCCTTTTTGAAAAACTTCAATTTTTTTAAAAAAAATCTCGAATTTCAATTTCGTTTTAAAAATTTCCAATTTTTGAAAAAACTTTTTATACAAGAGTTATAGATATTAAAAAAAGGAATATTTTTTATAAAAAGCTTTTTTTTTATATAAACAATTGTTTTTATAAAAATAGAAAAAAAAAATTTTTTTTAAATGTTTTTAAATCTTTTAACCCCAAAGGTGCTGGCATCTGGATATTTCTTAACGATTTTCATTATACAATATAAATATATAATTGCACAACAGAAATATAAATATTGAAAAAAAAAAATTTTTTTTAAGACATTATTATTAAAAATTTTGTTTTGAGAAAAAGAAATTGTTTTAATGAAAATGTAAGTATAAGTTTAATTATTAAAACAATTCGTTCAAATTTATTCTTATAATTCTATTCAAAACATTTCCTTCTGTCAAAAAAAAAAAAATGTATTATATAAATTTCTCAAAAATTTTTGTGTAAATATTTTTATTTTTGTTGTGCAATCATATATTTATTGTATTACGAAAATAGACAAGAAATATCCAGATGCCAGCACGTTTGGGGTAAAAAGATTTAAAAAGATTTAAAAAATCAGTTTTTTTCTATTTTTATAAAAACTATTATTTATATAAAAAAAGGTTTGTATAAAAAATATTCCTTTCTTTAATATCTATAACCCTTGTATAAAAAGTTTTTTTTTAAATGAAAATTTTTTAAGCAAAATTAAAATTAGAAACACTGTCTATAGGTATGCATGTAGTAAAATCCATACATGTTGAAAAAAAAATTTATTTTTTATTTTTTGAAATTATACGAGAAAACTTGTTGCAAACTTTGTGCAAACTTACTAAAAGTATCACTTACTAGACTAGTAAATAAAAATATATTTTTAAAATCTAAAATGTATTATACTATAAATTATTTTTATTTCTTTTTACATATTTTGGATTCGTAAACAGCGACTAGTACTCGACTAGTACTTCTAGTCAAGGCGCCTGAATATACCCTAAAACCCATTTAGCTTATATCCCATTCAGCCTAAAACTATGTAGCCTAAAAGTCATTTCGCCTATAAAATGCATTTAA
This sequence comes from Ganaspis brasiliensis, assembly GCA_037103525.1. Taxonomy (NCBI): domain Eukaryota; kingdom Metazoa; phylum Arthropoda; class Insecta; order Hymenoptera; family Figitidae; genus Ganaspis; species Ganaspis brasiliensis. The sequence continues at coordinate 1,328,510 of JAZKLR010000311.1, forward strand.
CCTAAAAGTGCCTAAAATTCATTAAATCTAAATCTGTTTTAATTTAAATCCCACTTAGCCTAAAATGCATTTAGCCTAAAATCCATTTATCCTAAAATGCAGATAGCCTAAAACGCATTCAGCCTAAAATGCATATAGCCTAAAAGCCATTTGACCTAACGTGCATGTAGCCTAAAATGCATTCAACCTAAAATATATTCAGCTTTTCATGCATGAAGCCTAAAACCTATTTCACCTAAAATGCATTCAGCCTAAAGTGCATCTAGCCTAAAACCATGAGGCAAAAATCCCATTTGGTCTAACTTTTACATTATGAATTAGGTCAAATGGGATTTAGGTCAAATGGTTCTAGGCTAGATGCATTTTAGGTTTAATGCATTTTAGGCTACATGCACTGTAGGTTAAAATGACTTTTAGGTTATATGCATCTTAAGCTAAATGCATTTTAGGCTAAATGCATTTAAGGCTAAATGCATTTTAGGCTACATGACTATAAGGCTAAAAGCACTTTAGGTTAAATGCACTTTAGGTTAAATGCATTTTAGGCGAAATGACTTTTAGGTTTTAGGCTATATGGCTTTAGGTTAAATGGGTTTTAAGGAATATTCGTGCGCCTCATTAAGAACTTAAGATTAATTTAGAGTTACATAACCTCAAATTATAAAAAATGAGAAAATAGTGAGTTTTTGAGTAATAAAAGTAAGTAAGCAATAATGAGTTTGAAATTATTGATATTAATTTATTTGAGTCCCGCCAGCAGAAAGTCATTTAAATTTGAAGAAAATAAATCGAAAATGGCAAAAATAATTGAAATATGAAGAAAATAATTAAAAAATGACAAAAATAATTTAAAAATTGATTAAAAATCAAAAAATGAAGAGAAGAATTAAAAACTTGAAACGAAATAATTCAAATTTGAAGAAAATAATTGAAAAGTTTAAAAATAAATTGAAGTTACAACAAAACAATTGAAGAATGATAAAAAATAAATAAAATTTGAAAAAAAAAATTTAAGACTGACGTAAAAAAATAAAATTTTCAATACAATAATTGTGATATTCACGAAATAATTAAAATGTAAATAAACTGATTCAATAATGACATAAAGAATTAAAAGCTAGTGTAAAGATTAAACATTTAACAATAGTTTGAAAACTAAAAAAATGATAGAAGATTGAAAAAAATAATTTAAAAATGTAAAAAAAAAATTTACATATGTAGAAAATAGTTGAAAAATTACAAAAATAACTGAAATTTGGAAAAAATTAATGAAAATCAAGCAGTATATAATTCAAAAATGAAGTAAGAAATAAAAAACAAAAAAAAACTTAATACATTAATTGAAAAATTGTGCAAAATACTTGAAAAATAAACGATATAATTAAAATATGAAGAAACTAATTAAATAATAACATAAATAACTGAAAACTTGTGTTAATAAATTCTTGACAATATTAAAAAGATTGAAGAAAATTACATTTCAAGGAAATAATTCAAAAATGTGAAAGATATTTGAAAATTGAAGAAAATAATTGCAATTTGAAAAAATAATTGAGAAATGACAAAAATAATTGATAACTGGTATAAAAATTAAAAATTTGATGAATGCTTGAAAAATTGACAAAACAATTGAAATGATAAGAAGCTAATTGAATAATAGCATACATAATTGAAAGCTGGTGTAAAAATAAAGAATTTATAGACAATAATTGAAAAAAAAAATATTAGGAGTTTCAGGAAAATAATTGAAATATGAAGAAAAATAATGCAAAAATGTAAAAAAAATTAAATATAAAGAAAATAATTGAAGGTTGTAGGAAATTATTGAAATTTATAGAAAATAATTTAAAAAGGTGTAAAAAAATTAATAAATTAGTGACAATAATGAAGAGAATGAAGAAATTTAATAAAATTTGAAGAGAATAATTCGAAGAAAGCAAAAAAAAACTTAAATAGGAAGAAAATAATTAAAGTTTGAAGAAATGAATTGAAACTTGTAGAAAATCATTAAGAAATGACAAAAATAATTGATAACTGCTGTAAAAAATTAAAAGTTGAAGACAATATTTGAGAAATTGACGAAAAAATTAAAATTTTAAGGAACTAATTGAATAATGACATAAATAGTTGAAAGCTGATGTAAAAATTAAAAATTTATGGACAATAATTGAAAAATTGATTAAAAAATATTAAAAGTTTGAGGAAAATAATTGAAAGTTAAAAAAATTACAAAAAGAAACCTAAATATGGAAAAAATGATTAAAATTTGAAGAAAATAATTGAAATTTGTAGAAAATAATTGATATATTACAAAAATAATTGATAACTGGTGTAAAAAATTAAAAATTTAAAGACAATACTTGAGAAATTAATGAAACAATTGAAATATTAAGAAACTGATTGAATAATGGCATAAATAATTAAAAAGTGGTTTAAAAATTAAAAATTTATAGACAATAATTGAAAAATTGAAAAGAAAATATTAGAAGTTTGAGGAAAATAATTGAAAGTTGAAGAAATTAATTGAAGTTGGAGGAAAATAATTAAAATTTGAAGAAAATAATTAAAAAATGTCAAAAAAAAAGTGTAAATAAGAAAGGAGTAATTAAAGGTTGTAGGAAATAATTGATATTTGTAGCAAATAATTGAAAAAGGTGTAAAAAATTAATAAATTCGTGACAATAATTAAAAAAAAGAGGAAAATGATTTAAATTTGAAGAAAATAATTGAAAACTGATGTAAGAAATTTAAAAATGCATGACAATAAAAGACTTAAATAAAATTTATTTATTTATTTATTTAATGTCAGTGTACGGGCTTACAAAAGGAATAACGATGCCCTTTCGCACCAAGGTGCTATCATAAATGTAAAATATAAAATAAAATAAAACAAAATAAAATGAAATATATGATACAAAACAATATACAAAGTATAAATATAAATATAAAGTATAGATGGCCGTCGACATAGTGTTCAATGCAAGACAACCCTTCGCAAATCACAGATAAATCTATCTAACGATACTCCAAAGAAATCTAGGGTATTACAAAAAGCGTTTCCTCTAGTACATAGTCGCTCAAGTACAGAATTCCTGCCATAATCAGTTGTACTCGGTTCAGAGCTTAGCCTGAATAGATTCCGACTTCTCAAATCCATAACGGGGGTAGTATGTTGGAAACAATTCAAAATTGACGGACAATCTATTAGTCCATTAACTATTTTAAATAAATATAGTAGATCTATATATATCAATCTAGCAGAAAATTCTGGAATTGAAAAATGTGACCTAAGGTCTGAATAGTCATGACCAAATCGATCATACCGCACTGCAGCTTTGTTTGCCAAGAAGCGTAAAAACCTATTTTGGACACGTTCAAGTCTTAAAAGTTGAAATTGTTGATAAGGTGACCAAATGGTAGCAGCAAATTCTAAATTAGATCTGACTAATGAATAGTAAAGTGACTTAAGTGCCGCTATATTAGTGAACGAGGAAGCATTTCTGAATATGAATCCCAGCATTCTCAGGGCCTTATTAATGGTCTCCGTAATGTGCCCACCAAAATTCAAATTGGAACAAAAGGTGACTCCAAGAACACGAGTCGTCCAGACCCTCTGCAATTGAGTATTATTTATAGAGTAGTTAAATTCAACCCATTTTCTTGTCCTAAAAAATGATACAACATGACATTTACTAATATTCAAGAACAGCTTATTGTCAACCGACCATTGTGATAAGTTATTTAGATCAGTCTGAATATCATTACAATCATTGAGTGACGTCACAACTCTGTAAAATTTTAAGTCATCCGCAAATAAATCAAAAACACCACCCAGAAAAACTTTTCCAATATCGTTAATATGTAACAAAAATAACAGAGGGCCAAGGTTCGATCCCTGAGGAACACCAGAAGTTGCGAAAAAAGGAGATGAATATTCTTGATTAACTCTAACGGATAGACAGCGATTAGAAATATAACTGTAAAACCAATTGATAAGCACATTTGGGAGACCAAACGATCTGAGCTTTAAAATAAGCAAGTTGTGATCAACCCTGTCGAACGCCTTAGAGAAGTCAGTAAAGACAACATCAACTTGACAACCTCGTTGAATATTGCGGCATAAAAATTCAGAGAAAGAAGTAAGATTCGTCACAATAGATCTCCTCTTCATAAAACCGTGCTGCTGCGGCATGATGGAAGGAGCCACATGACTATAAATTAAATCATAAACAATACTCTCAAATACCTTGGAGATGGAATCAAGTATTACTATAGGTCTATAATTAACAACCTCATTCTTACTGCCGGATTTGTGAACAGGAACAACAATTCCATTTTTCCAAATGTCAGGAAAAACTCCAGATCTGAGAGAAATGTTAAAAATATGATACAAAGGTTCAGTAAAAGCAACAAAACACGACTTAAGTAAAGAGGGCGGTACATCATCAGGTCCGGCACCCTTGTTAGTATCAAGATTCATAAGTTTATTACTAATGATTGATCTACCGATAGTAGATGGATTAAGAACATTAACATTTGAGAAATCGGGATCCAAGGTCACACTGCTAGCACCTAAATTGCTATAAACGCCTCTAAAATGGTCTGCAAACAGATTCGAAATATCAATATCACTTTTAGCCTCAACCCCATTCAAATTCACAATCTTCGGAAGTCCTTCATCCTTTCTCAAATTTTTAACAAAGTTCCAAAATTTGTTTGGACAGGTTGATATTGAGTTTTCGGCATTTCGTACATAATTATCATAGCAGAGTTTGGATAATCTCTTACATTGAGAACGAAGAAAGGAGAACCTATCATAGTCGATTCTGGTATTAGATTGTTTATATTTACTATGCATTATTTTTTTTAAACAAATAGTTCTTTTTAAATCATGATTAACCCACGGCGGGTAACTAGAATAAACAATTACTTTAATTGGTATAAAAATCTCAAAAGCAGTATACAAATAATCATAAAAAATAGATAAGGCGTCATTTACACAATGGTTCTCCAAGCATAAGTTCCAATTTAAATTATTGAGAAAGGACGAAAGGCCAGCAAGGTTAGCGTTATCGAAATCATATCTCAATGATCGCAATATTGGTGTGTTTAATGATCTCGCATAATCTATAAAGATTGTAAACATTAGTGGTGGATGTAAAGTATCAGCAGAAACAATCGATTCCATAGCACGCGATAATATGTAATTAAATGAATTGTAAAAAACTAAGTTGTAAAAAACTAAGAAAATAATTCTAAAATGACAAAAATAATAGAAATATGACGCAAATAATTGGAAAATGACAAAAAAACTGGAATAATGACAAAAATAATTGAAATTTGAAGAGAATAATTCAAAAATGGCAAAAACGTTTTAAATATGAAAAAAGTAATTAAAATGTAAAGAGAATAATTGAAAATTAACAACAGTAAATTGAAACTTGTGTAGAAAATTTAAATATTCCTGACAATAATTTAAAGATTGAAGGAAATAGTTAAAATTTTAATAAAATAATTGAAAAATAACAAAAATGAATGAAAACTTGTGTATTAAATTTAAATATTTGTGACAATTGTAATTAAACGACTGAAGTAAATGAAATTGATATTTGAAAAAATTTAATTCAAAATCGCAAAAATACTTAAAAATTGAAAAACACACTTTTAAGTTGACAAAAGTACTTTAAAATTAATGACGAAAATAATTGAATAGAGGTGTAGAAATTAGGTATTTGTAGATTTTAATTAAAAAAAAAATTGAAAAAAATTGTAATTGGAACATGAACAAACTAATTGATTTATAAAGTAAAATATTTATTAATCAGTCACCCAATACCAGAAGACCCCCTCCTGCAGCTGGCATGGACATTTTACCAAATAAGTGAGAAAAGTGAGTTTTTTTTAATAAAGAGAGTAATATGAAGCGATTTCAAAAAAAAAGAGTAAAAGTGAGAAAAGCGAGTCACTAATAGCCCTGACTTTAAAATTGTGAAAAATAAATATTTTTCAGATGCCAAGAATTAATTATTTTTAGAAATGTTTAAAATATGACTTTCAAAAAAGTATTTAGTAAATTTTTATACTTATCACTGGGTTAAACATCCTTAAAATAATTTATTTTGTTGAAAATTATAGAACATTTTATTCATATTAAATACACGGAAAGACTTTCGATTTTAATACTTAATATTATAGTATTTATTTTTACAAAATTTCTATAGGAAACCAGGATATATCGTTATATTTTCAGAATTTACTATTTCTATTTAATATTTACTATTTTCGATAGGAAATGTTCAAAGAAACTTGAATCGACATTTTGTTGGGAAAATTGCTATTGAGTTTTGGAATTAGTAAAATCGAGATTAATAAGTAATTCCTATAAAAAGGCAAATAAACCGATCTTCATGTTTATTATATTATTATAGGTTACCTGTGGTAATTGACATTCCATATATTTTTAACACTTTTATATACATATAAACACAATCACCGTCACAAACGAAATCCTAACATAACCTAAACACTAACGATAATACGCACGTACATATATATGCTTAACGAATCGCACAATACATATAATGTTTGAAGGGAAAAGTTTTCTTATATACTAATCGACATAATACATTACCACTTTTGAGAAAAATCCACAAAAATCACAAGTTTCCATCTGTGAACAATAGTTGAAGCAGGGAGTAGTATAAGGAGACTGAACGGCCATGATAAATCCGCGTTAAAAACGGACCACTCTTTTGTAACGTAATTTCTATAGGCTCACTTCAATGCGCACTAGCGCTTCTCGCGGAAAGTCTGAGAACCCTGTTTGTAAACAAGAAATGGCATTTTATAACCTGTTTTTGCATATGAATTTTATTAATATTGCGTATAATCGTTGTTAGACATCAAAAGCTTACCTATTATTATAAAAAAGTTTTTATTGTCCAAGTGTAACATATGATTACGCCAAAAATGTCATCCGTATGTGCAGTTGAAAATAAGTGCAATTCTTACGATTTAATCAAGCGATAGGAAGGAAAAAAATTTCTTTTGTTATACAAAGGTTTGTTTTAGCTTATATTTTTTTAATTGTACAGATGTTACTAGTTAAAATTAATGTTATAGTTTATGAATGTGCTTAAATTTAATATGTTTATTTATGCACATGGGGGGAAGTGCTGGAATTGTGGCAGGAATCTGTTCACAAGAAAAATATTTATTTTTCGCCTCTCTCCTATATTTTCCCTTGAACATATAATACACTTTCACAGTAAAAGACAATTAATTATCAAAAACAACAAGAAATTAACTTTTATGCAGCAGTACGGATGCAATCGCGATGACGCGAACAAACAGTAGCAGACGACATATAATGCCAATTTTGACCACCATGAGCGCAAGTGCGCATAGAAGTGAGCCTATAGAAATTAAGTTACGAACATCGGGACCACTTTCTATACATATCGTTCGGTCTCCTTATACTACTCCCTGAGTTGAAGTTTGACATCCGCCAAATTCAAACTTCACTAAAAAGTTTTTACATGATATAACCGGTTTATATTGAATAAAACTATCACGTAGAAAGTATTTATTGTGTTATTTTTCACCCACTTTACGATAACGTTAATGATTTAATCGTTTCTTTTAAGAGAGAAATTATATAATCCGAATAAGCAAATCAACAGTGACAAGACGCGCACAACGGTTAAACTGTCATGGCCGCCAATTTTCGAATATAGTTAATGGAATTTCAACAAAGCATTATTTTGAAATATAATCTTTTTAATAGTAAGATGTTCAAGATGAACTTATTTTATTGTTGCTTCCTATTGAATATAGTAATATTTTTAACCTATTTTTGTAAATATTTTTATAAAAATTATTATTTAATAAAAATTAAATAATTTTAATTATTTTTTTTAGATTATACTTTTTCCTAGTTTCATTTTACTTTTAAAAAAAAGCAATCTTTCCAGTTTTAAATAGTAAATTTTAATTTTAAAATATATAAATATTAACTGTTAAAAAAGTATATTCTTCTAGTCCTGTAGTATAAAATACCATTTTACAGTTATATCCTGATTTACAATCGAAATTTTGTAAAAATACATATTATAATATTAACTATTAAAACCAAAAGTTCTTCCGTGTAGAGAAATATTAATCAGTCTGAGTCAAACAAGTGTACGATCGTAGAATTTACGGACTTTACGGACCTTTTTTTAAAAAAACGGACTTTTACGGACCATAAACAAATCTACGGACTTTTACGGGATTTGCGGAGCTAGTTCGAGCCCTGCATAATGTTAATTTTTTTTTCCAAAAAATAAAAATTTTACCAAAAATTTTCGAAAGTATCTAATTTGAGCTTCTGAAAATAATTAATAATTTTTCTAAAGCAGAATTTAATAAATTTTTCAAATTTTCAAGTTTCAACTCTCAATTTTGTTTTTTGACCAAATTACCGTGATTTTAAAAGATTTGTCTATTTTCGATCCACTTCGGGCGGACTGACAATTTCCGACGGTAGAGTAAACAGTAAAATATATTAAAAAAAAAAAAAAACACAATCTTCTGCAAAATAAATCTTCACTTTCTAAAGGATTAAAAAAGCACAAATTTCGAAAGAAAAATCATATAAGGGTTGGATTACATTGGTACATATATCGTGAAACGTAGAAGGTGAAGGCCATCGAACACTGGGGTTGTGCTTTAATCCTCACGCAGGATTAGGAAAGGGGTTAAAGTGTCCTGTACTGTTCTGGTAATATGTTTACCTAGCCTGCTATTGCACCTATTTCAGCGTTCGCGCTCGTCTCGTTGAATCTGCAAGCTTATACGATTATCCCATTACAGTCAGGAAAAGCTCTGCATTATAATATACATTTTGTCACCCTTTGTGGACTTATATATATATAGTTGTCTCGTTTTTAAGTGGATGTGATTTTACATTTTATCTGAAAGTGCTCTTTCCGTTCTTTCTGCTTGTTCGAACTTTCCCGACATCCTCCAAAAACTTTTAGTGATGTGAAAGCTCTAGAGTCAGTAATATACAGGTTTCGTATAGGCGATAATAAAAAGTTTGCCTTTTTGTTTCTTTCCTTTTTCGTGAAAATTCGGTTGAAATATTATTTTAATAGTATAACTGTAACTGCAAACTTTATTCAAAAATGTATTTAAATTCGCATAGTTATTCCTATTCATTTAAATAGAAATGTCAATTATTGAAGTGATTCAAAAATTCATTCACAGGAAAAATACAATACAAAATACAATTCAACTTTTTATTGAGACCGAAGATAAAATTAAATAAGAATTTTCATATCATTAAAATTCACTTTGATGAGAAACATAATATTAACGTTAACAAGTTTTATTTAATTTAAAAAGATTCACATCTTTCAATGTAATTAAAAATGGTAAATTTTGACAATTCGCAAGTCAATATAAAAATTAATTTTCCAATGATAGTGATTTGATGCTTAACTCTAGAAATATGGATGAAATTAATTAAAATTTTTTGATAGGTCAATTTCACACGGAAAAGCTCATTCTTAAATTAAGAAGCATATTCTTAAGCCATGATAAAATATTCTTATTTTAAGAATATGCTTTTTATTTCAAGAATATTATATCTTTAAGAGAAGAAGATTTTATTCAAATAGGCCCACAGTGAGATAGATTGGAAATCTAGCTGGACAAAATTAATTTCTCGGTATCTTTTAGAATTATGTTCTTGAGATGTTTAGTGCCTCAGAGTTTTAAAGATCGCTGATTACGAATCTGAAAACGATTTAAAAAAATTCAAAATGACGGATGACAATTTCAAATTTTCTTCCGATGTAGTTCAAATTCGTTATCTTAGGGTTTTTGGGGTCACTGATTACGAATCTGAAATTAGATTTTCAAAATTCAAAATGGCGGATCCAATATGGCGGACCAAAATTTAAAACGTCTAATTTATTTCAAATTCGTTATTTGGGGGTTTTTGGGAATTGTATATAACAACTTAATAATAAGTTTTCAGTGTCAAGAGTTAAAAACAACGCTGAAAAAGTATTTCAGAATTTTTTCATTATGCATTTGCAAGAATTTGCCAACTTTTATTTTTGATATTTTGACCACCTAGATTTGCAATTTATCCCACTGTGAGGCGCCAAGAATAATTCTTAAACAAAGAATACCGTTTTTCAGTGTATTATTGCTTATATTTAGTACATGGTAATTTATATAATAATAATAATAATAATAATTCCTGTAAGTTTCATGGAAAAATATTAATAAGCGTTCATTTTTTAACAAGTTAAAGTGAAAATTGTAATCAAATATAGTTTTCAGAAAATTAAAATTTTTTGCGTTTTTTACAAAAACGGTTCGAGATAGAGAAAAAATTATTATTAGAGAAAAGAAGATCCGACAGAAAATTTTCTAATGTGATGATATATATTTCAATGTTAATAGTAATAATAATATTTATGATATTGTTACAACATGTACCTTACAACATGATAAAATAATCATCCTGCGCAGCATCGGCAGTTTTTGAATGCGACCAATTTTGTGAAAAATCATAATACTAAAATTATACATATCAGCAACTTTACCCAAGTGCAAAACACCGATTTTCGTCAAACATAGCACACTACCAAATTAAAGAAAAATATTAAACACGTATTTTTTTCAGAGCTGCCTTGCTTTCTAAGGGTAGAAAACACTCTTTTTTATTTTAACGGATAAAATCAGTAACTTAGAAAGAATTTCTTTAGATGTTCACGAAACTTGTTACTCAGAGGATTTCTGGAGTTTAATAAATAATTTCATTTGTTATTTAGTCCTTCAAAAATCTTTAAGTTCACGTGAACAAATCAGTGAAAAATCAAAAATTATAATTCACTGATTTGATTAGTGAAGGTAACTTTACGTAATTTTGCTAGAAATATAATTTTTTATTACCTAATGGAAGGTATAATCTTTATTAATAAATTACAAAGAAAACTGCAATTAAATTGAACAATAAATATTTCGTCAATCTAGGATATTGCTTAAATATTTCGGAAATAGATAGGTGATGACTTAAAAATCCACACGCGATGATTCGTTCATCGTGTTTCTAACAGATGTAATTTAATGTCTTTCTATTTTTCTTTGAAGGATATTTATACTTCATTCAGTTAATCTAAATTGAAATTCCATATAAAGTTTACTTCTTACAAAAAGAAGTGTAATTAAATACATTAGTTGTCAATTTGAGGTTATGTTATAACCTTATTTTGGTAAGATTCTTTAAATTGATTTTCTTTTTTGCAGTTAGTAATTCCCCCCCCCCCCTCCCCCATCTTTGTTTAGTTGGTTTAATTTTTTTTAATTAGATAGTCTGTTTTTGGTTAGTTTATTCGTTATTTTTAGTTTAATTAAATGCTTTTTTAATATCAATTTCCAAAGAGTTTAGTAATTTCTTTTTGAGTTTAATTGGTTAATTGTTTTTTTTTTTAATCTTTTTTAGGTTTTTAAATAATTATAATATTTTTGGAAGTTTAAAAATGGTTATTTCAAAATTGATAAATAGAAAAGAAATATTAAATAAAGAAACATAATAAATCCTTGAAAAATAAAATAATTATAATCGTCAAAAAGAAAAAAACCGGGCAATTTAAGAGAGGATATTAGGGTAAGTCCGGGGGAGATGACCATACTTTCTATAAAGGTCCATAAAAATAAAAAAAACAACATTTATATATTGATGTTTATTGTTAATTAAACATTGACTATTTAACTTTAAAACAATCATAAATAATATAAAATATTTTAATGTTAACAATCATAAAATTAATGTTTTGTAAAAAGTGACATTCAGGGAGAGATGGCCAATCGTAGTGTGAGATGGCCATAGGTGTAAGGGAGAGTTGGCCACACCTATTATTTAAGTAAATAAATATAATTAATATATCATTTTGAGTTTATTACATGAAAGAATAAACAAAACACAAAAATAAGTCTTATCTTAAAGAATATCACCACAATAAATAGATATTTAAACAAGTTGAAATTTTTCAGTACTGGAGTAATAGACAAAATAAAAAGGAAGTATTATATTTAATGTCTTATTATTTTTCGCCAAAATTTTGCTTTTCTTTATGTTTAAATGCAAAACGAAGAAATTTAGTTTAGAATAAGTGACCTTTTGAGTCAATTTCTGTAAAAATATTTGAATTGGCCATCTATCCCTTATGACATCCTCCCAGATTTCCCCTAATATTTAAATAAATAAAAATTTTTCATGTATAATTCTGACGTTATTACAAAGCTTGCCTCATGTATAGTTCCAAAAAATACGAAAATAAGCATTATTCTAAAAAAAAGAACACTTTAACAATCAGTAAAGTCAACCCATTGATGTTTTCGAGCACTAGTCAAAAAAATACACCAGGATTTCAAGTACTTTTTCATTTTTAATTTTCAAGTTTTTGTTGTTGTTTGCTTTCACGCACACAAATGAAGCAAAATAACCAATAATAACTGATATTTAATAACAAATTCAGTGAAATATTTGAATTGGCCATCTCTCCCGTATAGCCATCTCCCCCGGACTTACCCTAAATAAATAATGTGAACACATTCTGCTTTGAAAAACATTATCTTTGTAATCTTGGTAAAGATTTAGAGCGCGTTGCCCGCTTTTGGAAATTCTAATTTTAGTACTACGATTTTTCAAAAAATTGGTCGCATTCATTCGACAGAGAAAAAGTTTATATTTGCAGGGCTATGTTATGAATAAAATATGTATGTGTATAGAGTGGAAATGTGTAGGTAATTTAAAGGTAAATGTATAGAGAATGGGGTCTGAAACCCAAGCCGATGTTGTGGCCTGACTGTACGAACTCTGGCAGCTTTCTTGCTTCAACTGCGGCATTGAACACGATCAACGGCAGCTGGCAAATACCACCTTGACTTCGAGTCGAAGCGATCGCAAGAGACGTTCTTTGACCTCCACGGATACCAAACCGAAGCAGGCCTTTTCCGAATCGCAGTTTTGATAACTTGCTAACTTGAAGAACGACGGATGCGGTCCTGTGACCAGCTTTCCAGGTGTAAGGACGGGACGGGAGGAGGATGTAGATGAAAGTTGAGAAGGTGTGCCAGGCTGTGGGCTCGAATTCTGGAAGTAGTGGTTTTCCTTCTCTTCAACTTTATTACTGACTTTGCGACTTTTTTTTCGATCTAGAACAATATTATCACACTGCATTTTAACTCTCAACAATTTTTGCATCCTCGTAGAGAAAGCTTTGTGATCGTCAAGATTTTTGATTTTCCAAAAATAGTCTAAATCGACTCATTTTCATCTAAGAAGCGTTAATTTTTATTTTTAAGCAAATGTACAGATGTATGTGTGTGTATAACTTCTTTTCTTAACAAGATATCTCAAGAATGCTTAAACGGATTTCAATAGAATTTAGATGGCTTATTAAACTTATAAATATCTAACTTTGAACACAAGGATTTCTGAAAATACACAATCAAAATTTTTTGAGCACTTTTTTATCAAAAAATATTGTTTTTTGACCTTTGTTTCCTTACTAAAAATATAGCATAATTCAGCCTAAAACCATATAGCCTAAAATATATTCAGCCTAAATCCCATTAAACCTAAAATGCACTCAGCCTAAAACACATTTAACCTAAAATGCATTCAGCCTAAATCCCATTTAACCTAAAAGGCATTCAGCCTAAAACCTATTCAATCTAAATCCCATTTAACCTAAATTCTATTTAATATAAAATGCGATAAGCCTACATCTCATATAACTTAAAATGCATTCAGCCAAAAACACTTTTAACCTAAAATGCATTCAGCCTAAACCCCATTTAACCCAAAATGCATTCAGCCTAAAAACCATTTAACCCAAAATGCATTCAGCCTAAAAACCATTTAACCTAAAATGCAGTCAGCCTAAGTCCCATATAACCTAAAATGCATGCAGCCAAAAACACTTTTACTGAAAATGCATTCAGCCTAAATCTCATTTAACCCAAAATGCAATTCAGCCTAAAACCCATTAAACCTAAAATGCATTCTTCCTAAATCATATTGACCCTAAAATGCATTTAGCGTAAATCTTCTTTGACCTAACTTCCATTTAACCTAAATTGCATTCAGCCTAAAACCAATTTAAAGTAAATACCATTTAACCTAAATTGCATTTAGTATAAATTTTATATAAACTAAATCCCATTTAACCTAAAGTGCATTTAGACTAAAACACATTTAACCTAAATCCCATTTAACCTCAACTGCATTCAGCCTAAATCCCATTGAACCTAAATCTCAATTAACCTAAATCCCATTTAACCTAAAATACATTCAGCCTAAATCCCATTTAACCTAAAAGGCATTCAGCCTAAAACCTATTCAATATAAATCCCATTTAACCTAAATTCTATTTAATATAAAATGCGATAAGCCTACATCTCATATAACTTAAAATGCATTCAGCCAAAAACACTTTTAACCTAAAATGCATTCAGCCTAAACCCCATTTAACCCAAAATGCATTCAGCCTAAAAACCATTTAACCTAAAATGCAGTCAGCCTAAGACCCATATAAACTAAAATGCATGCAGGCAAAAACACTTACCCTAAAATGCATTCAGCCTAAACCCCATTTAACCCAAAATACATTCAGCCTAAAAACCATTTAACCTAAAATGCAGTCAGCCTAAGTCCCATATAACCTAAAATGCATGCAGCCAAAAACACTTTTACTGAAAATGCATTCAGCCTAAACCTCATTTAACCCAAAATGCAATTCAGCCTAAAACCCATTAAACCTAAAATGCATTCTTCCTAAATCATATTGACCCTAAAATGCATTTAGCGTAAATCTTCTTTGACCTAACTTCCATTTAACCTAAATTGCATTCAGCCTAAAACCAATTTAAAGTAAATACCATTTAACCTAAATTGCATTTAGTATAAATTTTATATAAACTAAATCCCATTTAACCTAAAGTGCATTTAGCCTAAAACACATTTAACCTAAATCCCATTTAACCTCAACTGCATTCAGCCTAAATCCCATTGAACCTAAATCTCATTTAACCTAAATCCCATTTAACCTAAAATACATTCAGTCTAAATCCCATTTAGACCAAAATGCATTCAGCCTAAATCTTATTTAAAAATTTAATTTAACCGAAAATGCGTACAGCCTATATCTTATTTAGGGATTGCATATAGCCTAAAATGCATTTAGCCTGAATCTTATTAACCCTAATTCCCATTTAACCTAAATTCCATTAAACCTAAAACTCATTTAACCTAAATCCCACTTAACCTAAAATTCATTGAGCCTTAAACCCATTTAACCCAAAATGCATTAAGCCTATAATAACCATTTAACCTAAAATGCAGTCCGCCTAAGTCCAATATAACCTAAAATGGATTCAGCCAAAAACACTTTTACCCTAAAATGCATTCAGCCTAAACCCCATTTAACCCAAAATACATTCAGCCTAAAAACCATTTAACCTAAAATGCAGTCAGCCTAAGTCCCATATAACCTAAAATGCATGCAGCCAAAAACACTTTTACTGAAAATGCATTCAGACTAAACCTCATTTAACCCAAAATGCAATTCAGCCTAAAACCCATTAAACCTAAAATGTATTCTTCATAAATCATATTGACCCTAAAATGCATTTAACATAAATCTTCTTTGACCTAACTTCCATTTAACCTAAATTGCATTCAGCTTAAAACCAATTTAAAGTAAATACCATTTAACCTAAATTGCATTTAGTATAAATTTTATATAAACTAAATCCCATTTAACCTAAAGTGCATTTAGCCTAAAACACATTTAACCTAAATCCCATTTAACCTCAACTGCATTCAGCCTAAATCACATTGAACCTAAATCTCATTTAACCTAAAATGCATTCAGTCTAAATCCCATTCAGACCAAAATGCATTCAGCCTAAATCTTATTTAAAAATTTAATTTAATCGAAAATGCGTACAGCCTATATCTTATTTAGGGATTGCATATAGCCTAAAATGCATTTAGCCTAAATCTTATTTAACCTAAATCCCATTTAACCTAAATTCCATTAAACCTAAAACTCATTTAACCTAAATCCCACTTAACCTAAAATTCATTGAGCCTTAAACCCATTTAACCCAAAATGCATTCAGCCTATAATAACCATTTAACCTAAAATGCAGTCCGCCTAAGTCCAATATAACCTAAAATGCATTCAGCCAAAAACACTTTTACCCTAAAATGCATTCAGCCTAAATCCCATATAACCTAAAATGCATATATATCCTAAAACCATTTGTCGTAAATACCATGCGGAATAAACTTCATTACACGGTACGTTCTAAATGACCGATATAAATAGATGATTAAACGTTGGTAATAGACCTGTCTCAGTTTGGTATGGGAGCCGTACCAAAGTATACTGCGTCAGCAGTCTTACGTACTGGGAAACACGTTTAATACAAAATAAGATGTACCAAATTATTCAAAAGAAAAATAAAAATGGTGCTAGTGTTATTCGAAGATTTTAATACTTCAGCTGTAAGAAATTAAGTTTAGCAGATTTCCTAACGACTTTTCGGTTCATTGAACCTAAACTTTACATTTTAAATTAGGTTAAATGAAATTTAGGTTACATTAGTTTTAGATTGAATACATTTTAGGTTAAATGAAATTGAGATGATTGAGATTAAATGAAATTAAGGTTAAATGGAATTTAGGTTAAATGGGATTTAGACTAAATGCATTTTAGGTTAAATGGGATTTAGACTAAATGCATTTAAGGTTAAATGGGTTTTAGGCTGAATGCAATTTAAGTTAAATGGGGTTTAGGTTAAATGGGATTTTTGGCTGCATGCATTTTAGGTTAAATGGGATTTAGACTGAATGAATTTTAGGTTAAATGAAATTAAGTTTACATTAGTTTTAGACTGAATGCATTTTAGGTTAAATGAAATTTAGGTTAGATTAGTTTGAGATTGAATACATTTTAGGTTAAATGAGATTGAAGTTAAATAAGTTTTATGTTATATGGGTTTCATGCTGAATGCAATTTAGGTTATATGAGATTTAGGTTTATTAAGATTAAAGCTTAATGCATTTTAGGTTAAATGGGATTTAAGCTAAATGCATTTTAGGTTAAATGGGATTTTGTCTGAATGCAATTTAGGTTAAATGGGATTTAGGATAATTAAGATTTAGGCTAAATGCATTTTAGTTAAAATGGGATTTTAGGCTGCATGCATTTTATTTTATATGGGATTTAGGCTATATGCATTTTAGGTTAAATAGAATTCAGGTTAAATTGGATCTAGGTTAAATGGGTTTTAGGCTGAATGCATTTTAGGTTAAATGGGATTTAGGCTGAATGCAGTTTAGGCTATTTCGTTTTAAGTTTAAAGGGATTAAAGCTAAATGGGTTTTATTAAATATTCATTCGCCTCGATTTTGTTATGTTATTATTTCATTATTTGATTTTTATAACGTTTTGGTTGCAGTTTTGTATAAAAATAAAATAATGAAAAAACAACATAAAATCTTAATGATTTTTGACCAAAAAACAAAAACTAAAAGAATATGTATTCTATAAAATTACACTATTTTTGTCGAAACTAACAGAACATCAACTTTAATATTTTCATTCTTTTTTCTCTCTTTACTTAGATAGTGGTTTTTCATGAAAAAAACAACATCTAAAGTTATATATAAAGTTTTTCATATGTGTCAGTGATGACGCTAGTAGATAAGCACTTATTTATTTATATATTGTAAAATGGCTTTTAGAAATAAATTTATTTATTTAATTTTTCTTGTAGGGACAAGACGAGGTATGTGTTATTTTGAGTCATAAAAGACTACACTGCAAAAACAGGTGTCTTCAATTGTTCAAAAATGTCTTAAAATAAAACATTTTTCGTGTTCCCTCCCCATTTATCAAAATAAATCGATTGACTTATATAAAGTTTATAATTGATCAAAATTTAGTAAAATAATTCATGTTTTTTCCTTTTTTTTTGGATTTAAAATCTTTTTTGTTTTATAACTTCTCAAATTAACTTTTATGTTATTAATTTATTGCTTCCGCTATGAAAAAACAAATTTTTGTGCTTACGTGGGAGCGAAATGCCCACGAAATGGACATAATTTTTACCTGGTTCAATTTTTATACATATATATGTATATGTAATAGGGTGATCAAAAATAAAAAATATTTATTAAACTCTCTAATATCGCATCACTTTATTATTAAACAATAAGGTACATAATGACTTTTTACTTTTTATGAAAATTGGTGAAATTTATAAGTTTTTATTAAATTATGAAATAGGTATCGCTTATAGACTTCAATTTCCATTATGTGCTTTTTATTATTACTTAAAATTGCTCAACAATATTTATTACTTTAATAATAAGTTCAATGTGAAAAAGCAGGAAAACATAAATGGAACTATATTATATTATGTATATATATATATAAGACGCGTAGAATTAACGAACATCAATAAAAAATTTTTACTCCGTGAACTTATTATTAAGCCTGTATACAAACAGGTCTCTATACTATAATATATAAAAATAGATTCAAAACTACATTTTTCAATATACAGTAAACTTTGTTTCTATTTTTTATATTTTAATGAAAAAAGATTAATAACAATGTAAAAAATTATAATTATCGAAAATATATTTTATCATTGATTTATTGTTCAGTTCATTTGTCTTTAAAACTGTAATATATTTGATTTTTATTTTATTTTGCTTTTACATACATTTTGTTAGGATTTCAATTCTCAACCTTGATTGACAAGTTTGGAGGATATTAAATTTTACAGAAACTAGAAGAAATAATTCAATTCACCTCATTAAAGTTTTAAGCTGCATTCAGAATTCAAGCAGTCGTTTGCCATCTGGCTGAAGGAATAATTAATTACAGGCTGCATCTTTTCTACTCAAAAATCAACTGAAACTAAGTTTCACTTATTCACAATGCTTCTTGGAAACTTTGAAGCTGTTAATTATTGCAAAATTAATTACAAAGTAGTCTCCCATGAACAGTTTTTGTAAAATAAAAATTTTCATGTTTTCTAACATACCTGGCAAAGATTTTTAAATTAGTTGCATGAGGGTCAGAATTCGTAAAATTAGCATGCCACAAAATAAAAAGATTTTTCTTTTTTATCCAAATATTGAAAAAATTATTATGTTATATCCTAAAAATGTTTCTACCAAACGAAAATTTTTTAAAAAAGTTTTTACAAAAGTTATTGCAAAATGAAAATTTTAAACATACTTTAAATTAAAGCTTATATTTCTTAAATGAGTAGTTTAGCGATTTAAGTGTACATTGTATAAAATCAAAAGGCATAAAATAGACTTCCACTTACAGTTTGAAAATTTAAAAAAAAAAAGTTTTTTCATCATTTGTTTATAAATTGTTTATAAAAATATTCTGGACTTTTAAAAATCGGGGAAAGATATTATAATACACTTAAAACTCTAATGAATCGAAATCCATTGAGAAAATTGATGCACGATTACTTTTTTGGGGCATTCCATGAGAAATTCGTTTAATTGAAAATAGATATTATTTTTTAGTTTACTGTTTTTCTTTAGTATTCTAGGTGCTAAATAAGTATGCCAAAAAGTTTCAAAACATTTTTAATTACTTATTTTTCACCCAAAATACTGACAAGTGACAAAGTATAAGCAAAAGCTATATTGTAATATCCGAATTTCTCATGGAATGACCCAAAAAGATAATCGCTTATCAATTTTCTCAATGGATTTTGATTCCTTAGAATTTTAAGTGTATTATATTATTTTTTCCAGATTTTTAAACGGTCTAAAACATTAACAAAAATTAATTGTTTATAAACAATTTATAAAGAAATAAAATTATGCGACTTTATTTATTAACTAAAAACAAGCTAGATTTCCTTACTAATTACTTCATTTACATAAAAATTACAACTTTTATCAATAGTGGGGCAAAATTACTATTTCCTGCACTAGCGTGGAAAAGTAATGTTTTCTGCACTAGTGTGGAAAATTAACATTTTTTGCACTAGTGTAGAAAATTAACCTTTCCTGCACTAGTGGGTAAAATTACCGTTTCCTGAACTAGTGTGGAAAATTAACATTTTTCGCACTAGTGTAGAAAATTAACCTTTCTTCCACTAGTGTAGAAAATTGAAGTTTCTGTTCATAGAGAGAATGTGGTTATTTTTGTCGTTGGAGAGTAAAATGACTATCGTGGGAAAAGTAATTTTTAAACTGACTTGTGGATTGTCAAAATTTAACAAATTCTAATTACATTAAAAATTTGTAAATATTTTTAAATTTAATATCACTTAATGTCGTGAATATTGAGTTGCATGAAACTAAGACCGTTAATACTATGAAATTCTATGAGGAAGCAATATAATAAATAAAAATAAATATAGTTTCAAACGATAACACATATTCACATTGTTTTTATTTTTTTATTTTTTAAAAGACAATCTGTAAAGAAATAATGTAACTTGTCTTTGTTATCGACTTATCATTGGAAACTATTTTTATTTTTATTGACTTCTAATTATCATACCTGTCTTCGACGCTCTCTAAATCTGAATTAGTAATTTTCTACTAATGAATGAGTGAGAAATCGTCAATATAAAATAATGGAAAATTGCACTATCTTTTAGTAGGAAGTACTAATTAATAGTAAAAAGCTACTAATTTTAAAGTGAAATATGTATTAAAATGTAATAATGAAAGTTTACTTTATTAATTAGTAGATAAAACACTTTCAAATTAGTAGTTTTCTATTAATAATTAGCAGTTTTTTACTAAAAAATAGTTGAATTTTTTTTTTATTTAATAGTAACCGATGTCTCGCTAAATTCATTAGTAGAAAATCACTGATTTAGATTTAATGAGCGGATTTTAATAACTGCCAATACATTTCAACTTTTGTCTTTACATGGCTTAAAACTTAAATACTTAATTTTTATATTGCAATAAATATTTATTTTGTAAATATTTTTGTATATTGAAGTTAATTACATTTTTGTGTTGTGTATTTCGTTTAGGAAGTTCCAAAAAAAGTTTATTATCATTACATTCTTCTTATTACAATTGCAATTAAAAGGTGCAATTATTATTAATGCTTATATACATATTAAAATATGTGCTTTATTACTATTGACTTTAAAAACTATACTAGAAAAAATTAGGAAAAGTATGACAAAAATAAAAAATTCTAAATTTTTTGCTTTCATTTTTCAAATCTAGTTTTTTTAATGTTAAAATATTTAAAACCTTATTAAAATTTTAATTTTCCAAGAACTAGTTAGGAGTATTAGATGCGTTATGTCCAATTCATACCCAAAAAAAATCCCAATTAACAAATTTGAAGCGAATCCAATTAATTTTTAAAAATTTCGGCCGCTATATTGGATCCGCCATTTTGAAGTTTTAAAAAGTGTCTTTAGATTCGTAATCAGCGACCCCAAAAAATATGTATATTACAAAAACAAATCACTTTAATCGATATTTTGATTTTTTTTTCCCCCTATCTTATAGCCTGTTTATTTTTGATGCAATATTTATACCTTTTATAGATATTGTTATGCCAGCACCTTTTTTATACGCCATTCAAATGAGCGGTTTTTGGGCTATAATCGAACAAAACAATAATTAGTATTATAATCAAACAATTTTAAAACATCTAGTTGAAATAGAAATTTTAAATCTGGTATTTTAAATCATATTCTGCTTAGTTTTCGAGTTATGAATTTTTAAAATTGTTTGTTTTTAAATGTATACCTATTTTTAATCACATATATATCTGAAACTATGCACTATAGAATTAATGCTATTGCAGAATTTTTTTCATAAGGTTTAATCAGGAGCGGCGACTTGTAAATTTTTGCCATCTGCAAACTTAATATTGACCGGATGGGGGGGGGGGGAGAAATAAAACAATAATAAATTAAAGAGTTTCTTAATTAGCGTAATTATTGTAACTCAAAAGTTGACAATTTTATTTTATTTCGAGTACATTTTCGAAAATAATAAACAAATTAATAATCGAAATAATATTACAAAAAAAATTAAAAATTCACGAACTTAATTGAAATTTAAGAAAAAAAATAGAACAATGATTAAAACATTGAAAATTTGAAAAACAAAAACCATATTTTTAAAAATAATTGAAAAATGTCGAAAAAAAAATTGAACTTAGAAAAATAATTACAACATTATAGAAATAATCGTAAATTAAAAGAAAATAATGGAAATTTAAGAGAAATAATTAAAATTTTCGGAATTAATCAACAAATACTCACAACAATAAAAAATTTGTGAAAATTATTGCAAATGAAAAAAAATAATTGAAAATTCATTAACGTAATTAAAATTTGAGAAAAATAATTGAAGATTGATTGAAACATTGAGAAGTGGGGACGATAACTTAGATTTAAGATAATAAATGAAAATTTAAAAAATAAAATGAAAAATGATTAATATATCTACTTAAAAGGTGGAGAAAATAACTGCAAAAGTATAAGAGAAAATGAATTTGAAAAAAATAATTGATAAATGAGATAAAGAATTGAAAATTTAGGTATTGAATTGAGAAATGAATAGTGAAATTAATAAAAAATTGAAGAAATTGATTGCAAAATGATAACAAATATAATTGGAATTTAAAGAAAATATTATTAAAATTTAAGATAAATATTTTAAAGTCTAGAAAAATTAATTGAAGAGTAATGAAAGTAATAAAAAATACGAGACAATATTTGCAAAGTAATAAAACTAATTATAAACTGAAGACATGGTTTGCAAAATGATAATATTAATAATTAAAAACTGAAAAAAATTATTCAAATTTGAAAAATATGTCTCAAAATCTAGGAAATTAATTGAAGAGTAATGAAAATAATAAAAAATTCAAGACAATATTTGCAAAGTAATAAAAATAATTAAAAATTCAAGACATGGATTGCAAAATGATAATATTAATAATTTAAAACTGAAGAAAATTATTTAAATTTGAGAAATATGTTTCAAAATCTATGAAATTAATTAAAGAGTAATGAAAATAATAAAAAATCCGAAACAAAATTTGTAAAGTAATAAAAATAATTAGAAATTGAAGAAATTAATTTAATTTTTTGAGAAATAATTTAAAAAATTACAACATATGTTTGTAATGAAAGAAAATAATTTCAGAATGATGAAAATAATTGTGTATTGTAAAAATAAGTAGAAGTTATGATAAATTATACAAAAATTCAAAATTCATTAAGGAATAATTGAATATGACAAAAAGTAATGGAAAAATGATAGAAATAATCGCAAATTGAAGAAAACAATGGAAATTTAATATAAATAATTGAAATTTTCCATATTACATTGTAACGTGGATACAGTAACTTACATTTGAGATAATAAATAAAAATGTAGGAAATTGTTTGAAAAATAATCAATAGATCTAATTAAAAGGCGGAGAAAATAGGTTCAAAAATATAAAAGAAAATGAAACTTGAAAAAAATGTTTGAAAATTGAGATAAATAATTGAAAATTGTAAAAATTGATTGCAAAATGATAATAATAACATTTGAAATTGTAGAAAATTACTAAAATTTGAGAAAAATATTTAAAAGTCTAGGAAATTAATTGAAGAATAATGAAATAATATAAAATTGGAAAAAACATTTGTAAAGTAATAAAAATAATTTAAAATTGAAGAGAATAATTTTAGTTTGTGAAAAAAAATTGAAAAAACTTCAACCTATAAGTATTTGTAATTCAAGAAGATAATTGCAGAATGATGAAAATAATTGTAAATTGAAAAAATAACTAAAATTTTGAGATAAATAATAAAAAAATTAGAAAATTAATAAAAAAATAATTGAAAATGAGAAAAAGTAATTGAAAATTAATTGAAAAATAAATTTAATAATAAAGTAATCGATTAAAATAATTGTATATTGAAGAAAATAATAAACAATTGGAAAAAATAATTTAAAAAGTTACAAAATATTTGAAATAAACAAGACTACAATTACAATTATTTTATATTATAATTCTTCAAACTTCAATTTATTTGAAATTTCATTGATTAAAATTGTAATTAATCCACTCTTTAAGAATAGTAAATTAAAATGTTTTAAAATTTTCTTTAATTTCACTAGTTTACAAAAAAAAAAAAATTTTATGTACATTCAATGTTACTATTTTTTTCTTATGTACTAAGCTTCTCGTTACTTAAAAATGAAATTAAGAAATTTTTCTATGGATAGGTTTTTGAAATATGAATTTTTTTAATTTTTTCACGTTTTTTTTCGGAGGTGACTTCACGTTTTAGGCCGTATCTCGAGTTACAGACGTCCCATTAAGTTTTTCTAGGTGTCAAATTAAAGGTAATCAAATTCCAAACAATCGCTTTCAACATTATTTTTCAATCGGTTAAATATTTTAAGTGATATAGTCCAAAAAAAAATTTTTAATTTGAGTTTTTGGCCCAAAATCTGAAAAACAAATTCATTCTACCGCCATGCAAAAATAGAAAACGTCAAATTATGTCCAGTTTTAAATTTTTTACATATATGGCTCACTTTTAGGAAGAAAAAAATGTATGGATGAAAAAAATCTATGGGTAATTATTGAAGTTATAAGCCAGGGTACTGAAATTCTCGTTTTGCGCCATTACGGTATTTTACCTCCTTTTATAGTGATTATGTTGATTAATTTAATGAATACAATATCTAATTAGAAAATGGACTTTTTTCACAGATTTCTAATAATTTTCAGTGCTTTACTAATTCAAATTTAACTGAAAAATTTTTTGGAGTTTTTGACAAAAATTTCTGAAGAGGCATAAATTGATTAAAATCTGTTTTTTTGACAAGTTGAATCAGATGCGCAGAGGTTCAATTTTTGTTGAATTTTGTTCGTTAATAGATGAAAAAGTTTCAAATTAGATATAGAAATATGAAGAATAAATGATATTTGACTGAAAAATTATTTGAAGTTTTTGACAAAAATATCTGAAGAGGCATAAATTAATTAACGTCTGCTTTTTTGACAAGTTGAATCAGATGCGCAGAGGTTCAATTTTAGTTGAATTTTGTTCGTTAATAGATGAAAAAGTTTCAAATTAGATATAGAAATATAAAGAATAGATGATATTTGACTGAAAAATTTTTTGGCGTTTTTGACAAAAATTTCTGGAGAGGCATAAATTGATTAAAATCTGCTTTTTTGACAAGTTGAATCAGATGCGCAGAGGTTTAATTTTTGTTGAATTTTGCTCGTTAATAGATATAAAAGTTTGAAATTAGATATAGAAATGTGAAAAATAAATGATATTTGACTGAAAAATTATTTGGAATTTTTGACAAAAATATCTGAAGAGGCATAAATTGATTAAAATTTGCTTCTTTGACAAGTTGCATCAGATGCGCAGTGGTTCAATTTTTGTTGAATTTTGTTCGTTAATAGATAAAAAAGTTTGAAATTAGATTTAGAAATATAGAAAATAAAAAATATTTGTCTGAAAATTATTTTGGAGTTTTTGACAAAAATTTCTGTAGAGGCATAAATTAATTAAAATCTGCCTTTTTGACAAGTTGAATCAGATGCGCAGAGATTCATTTTTTGGTGAATTTTGTTCGTTAATCGATGAAAAAGTTTCAAATTAGATATAGAAATATGAAATTAATTATTTTTTTTTTAAAAATATGTCCGCAGCAGTCCTCAGACGAAACTCAATGGTTTTTCTCCTTATAAATTAAAAAAGAATCAATTTTCTTTGATTTCCCATTAAAGAAAAATATTCTTAACTACTTTGTGTAATATAATACAATTTATGCTTTTCAAAACTTTGCGCATGTGATTTAACTTGTCAAAGAAGCAGATTTTAATCAATTTATGCCTATCCAGAAATTTTTGTCAAAAAATCCAAAAAAATTTTCAATCAAATATGAATTATTTTTTTTATGTCTATATCTAATTTCAAACTTTTTCATCTAATAACGAACAAAATTAAAAAAGAATTGAACCTTTGCGCATCTAATTCAACTTGTCAAAGAAGCAGATTTTAATCAATTTATGCCTTTCCAGAAATTTTTGTCAAAAACTCCAAAAAAATTTTTAGTCAAATATCATTTATTTTTTATATTTCTATATCTAATTTGAATCTTTTTCATCTATTAACGAACACTATTTAACAAAAATTGAACCTCTGCGCATCTGATTCAACTTGTCAAAGAAGCAGATTTTAATCAATTTATGCCTCTCCAGAAATTTTTGTCAAAAACTCCAAAAAAATTTTCAGTCAAATATAATTTATTTTTCATATTTCGATATCTAATTTCAAGCTTTTTCATCTATTAACGAACAAAATTCAACAAAAATTGAACCTCTGCGCATCTGATTCAACTTGTCAAAAAAGCAGATTTTAATCAATTTATGCCTCTTCAGAAATTTTTGTCAAAAACTCCAAAAAATTTTTCAGTCAAATTTGAATTAGTAAAGCACTGAAAATTATTAGAAATCTGTGAAAAAAGTCAATTTTCTAATTAGATATTGTATTCATTAAATTAATCAACATAATCACTATAAAAGGAGGTAAAATACCGTAATGGCGTAAAAGTAGAATTTCAGTACCCTGGCTTATAACTTCAATAATTACCCATAGATTGTTTTCATCCATACATTTTTTTCTTCCTAAAAGTGAGCCATATATGTAAAAAATTTAAAACTGGACATAATTTGACGTTTTCTATTTTTGCATGGCGGTAGAATGAATTTGTTTTTCAGATTTTGGGCCAAAAACTCAAATTTTCTATTTTTTTTGGACTATATCACTTAAAATATTTAACCGATTGAAAAATAATGTTAAAAGCGATTGTTTGGAATTTGATTACCTTTAATTTGACACCTAGAAAAACTTAATCGGACGTCTGTAACTCGAGATACGGCCTAAAACGTGAAGTCACCTTCGAAAAAAACGTAAAAAAATTAAAAAAATTCATATTTCGGAAACCTATCCATAGAAAAATTTCTTAATGTAATTTTTAAGTTTAGAGAACCATAGTACATAAAAAAAAATAGTGGCATTAAATGTACATCTTGGCTGTAAACTAGTGTTTTTATGAGTTTTTTTTATGATTTTAATTATATTTGCTACAATTCTCAACTAGTTTTATCATTTTTTAACATTTTTCTTCAATTTTATTTTCATTATTTTATATTTTTTCCCCTCATTTTTAAATTCAATTTTCCAAGTTTCAATTCCTTTCTTTAATCTTTGGGAATAGTAAATTTAAAATTATTTACAAATTTATTAAATTTTTAACAATTCTTTTCTCTTATGATTTTTATTATTTGATAAAATTGTCTATTTTTATCATTTTCCAAAAATTTTTTCATTTTCTAATTATTTCCATTATTTTTTCAATTTCCGCAAGTTTCAATTTTTTTTCTTTAATTTTAAAAAAAAAATTCTCAGTTTTAATTATTTTCTTTAATAGCAAATTAATTAAATTATTTATTTATTAATTTTCAACTTCTTTCGTCATTTTTTAATCATTTTTTCGAAATATGTTTTTTTTTTTTTTTTTAATTTTAATCATTTTCTTCGAATTGTAAATTCATTTATCCACATTCTTATTAGGAAATTTATTTTTTGTCAGTAATTTTGCCATATGGAATTTCATAGGGCGACTTTTTTGCTCTATGGAATTTGCAGACGTACCATACACAAGTCGCCGTCCCTGGGTTTAATTGATAAAATTTTGTGTCAAACTATATGACAGAAAATAAAAAATGATACATTTGGACGTTAAAGGGTTAAAAAAAACGAAGGTTCATGAAATTGTCGGTTTCATGGAGAATCACCCAAATATATAAAAGTGGCAATTTCAGTAGAATCACCCACATATAAACTCGTAGGTCATGCCTACAATTGCATACACATGTAGAAGCCATAAAAGTATGACTCACTTACAGAAACACTATACAATACAGTCTCTACAATGTGCTTGATATGTGCCCTATACACTCATTTCTATATGCCCCCATACACTCTCCAAGAGTCTATATTCTTGAATATACTCCACACCATACACATTTATATCTATATCTACATCTTTCTTGTTCATCCTTTCTCTGCTAGCAGCTCGTCACCTCTCACTTCCACACTCAAACCACTCGATCCACTGATGGTAATGGTGATGCTGTGCAGTTCTGCTGGCATGTTCGAAGCGAGTGGACGTGCTACCACGTGGATTTAGAATTTCGAAAAAAATTCCTGCCCACCGGCAACCCATTCCTTGCCTTCCCTAGTCAACCAGTGATACCAGAACCAGACGATACCAACTCTGGAATCATCGTTCCGATTCCTTCGTTCCTTTTTGTGATACGTGGCTCCTTATTCCCCAGCAAGCGTGCTCAAAAGTGCAAATTTGGATTAACAATCAACAATTTTGGATAACATCATTCTCACCAAGAATGAAACCACACATTTGTGTCAGTCGCTTTATACACTTTTATACCATCCGATTTTCGAACAAGTCTCCAAAACTTTAGGACTCTCAATTTTCGAGTATTAAATTCTCACAATTTTGCCACAAACATACACAAGTTTGATAAATTTAGTTTCGTACCACTTAATACATACAGTTCTGCTTGTTTTACAATATCCCCTTTTGTACGGTTTTTTGACCCCAAATTCGCAGAATTGACAGTCTCGAAACATAAATTTTTCGAATGTACAATTTTTCAACACCTATTTTCCACTATTTGGAAGAAACAATTTTTGCAAGAAAGCTGTTTGATAAGGCGCATTCCAATGCCAATGGTTTTGATACCACTCACTTAGGACTAAAAATCCGCTTCCATCTTGAAGACCTCGATTTGCGAGGCACGGTGTAAGGTTTTATTTTGGTAGCTGGATTAGCCTCTGGAACACCTGCTCATTGGATTGATGCATATCTAAGAGAATTGGTTCGAATCTTCTGTCCAGATTTTATCATTCACCTGGCCCAGATTTATTCTCGTTTCACTATACCCAGATTTTATCAAGCAGACACCGAAAACTTGGAATTGAAAAATTGAAACTATTTTCGAAAAATGTAACGGTATAATTGATGTTCTAATCGGTTTTGGTGAAAAATTGTCTTTTTCACGAGTTCTAGAGGAATCGAGTGTTGGGCGCCAATGAGCAGTGTTAATAGCAAGACGAGACGAGGTACCGTAAGCAGCCTTCTCATCGAATAAAGGATATAATGTGTCGCGTCGATGCAAGCAGTGTTGAGAGTCAGTCTTTGGAATTCAATGTAACGAGACCATGGCAAGAATGATGAGTAAGCAGAGAAAGGAATTCGAGAAAAAGCAAAGCGAGAAAGTGTAAGGATGACGACGACCATGATGATAATGATGATGATACTAAGCTGCAGGAAGGGTTTTCGAAGAATTCTTGGAAAAGAAGTGAAAAGTGAAATGTCCATGTGACTCGTGATAGTGTGTGCCGTGCCCTCTCGTGAGGAATTTCTTCCCTCATTGGGAAGAAGCATTTCTTAAAGAGGGACTTCTCCAAGATACCTGCAAGGTACATCTCCAAGGAACCGCTTCGAAATAGCGATAAAGGTACTCAGGCAGTACCCTTTTAGTGTCTTTCCCTAAAAATAGTTTTTATGCTGGTGTTAAATTGTTTTTTGCCTTGGAAACATTTTCCAAGGTATCATTCCCGTAAAAATGGTTTTAATGCCGCTATTGATATTGGGTTATTCCTTTCGGAACATCTCTTAAAGTGCATGCTTCTGCAAATGCCTCGTAAAGTGCACATTTCAAAAAAAAATTGACAAAGTAATGGGTTTAGGTTATTTAACCTGGGATCAGAATTCGTAAAATCAGAACAGAAAAAAAAAGATTTTTCTTTTTTATATCGAAATATTCGAAAAAAAAGTATATTGTTAGATGATAACAAGGCTTCTATACCAAACGACAAAAATTAAAAGAAAATGTTTACAAATAATTGAAAAATGAAGTTTTTTATCACTTGTTAGTGATTTTTGGATGCAGTTCCGAAAAGCATCCAGGTCTGATTTTAATGAAATTTGGTGTAATTACGTATTTTGATGCGTTGATTACGAAAATAATAATGAAAATTGGCGCAAATTGGATTTTCATGTTAAAAAACAAAAAAAAAATCAGTTTTTTTTGCATTTATCTTCAATATTCTTAAAATATAAAAAACAAATTCTTAGAAAAATTGTAGATCTTATCATTATACGTGTTTTATGTAGAATACATTTTGTCATAAAAACCCATATTTTTCGAGAAAAAAGCAAAAACTCTATCCTTGTAAAAATTGTGATTCTTACTCTGTTACAAAGAATTATTGTTTTGAGTCGATCTTTTTTGTGTCCGATTTTAATGAAACTGTAGAATTATGTAGAATAAATTTTCTCATAAAAACCATTAGTTTTCGAGAAAATCGCAAAAATCTTTGGTCTTGTAACAATTGTGTTTCTTACTCTGTTAAAGGAGTACCTAATTATAATATAATATAATTCTTTTATTATATATATGGGCGATTCTTACGTAACTGCCCTACTTGGCGGCGTTGAACAAATACACCTAAATTAAAAATATATTCTGAAGTGTATTAGTGAATTTTAAAGGTATATATGAGAGTAACTGAAAACCAAATATACATAAATTTATATATTATAACTTCTATTATATTGCACTATAACTGCTGAAATTTCAGCTCCGTGGCGTGTCCCTTTTGCAAAATGTTAACTTTAATTTAATAATTTTCGGTGAAAATATTATTATTATAACTCAGCCTTTTTCAAGCATAAAGTGTCTATATTTATGAACAATTTAAGTTTATATTGAACTTCATAATACCTTTTTCATACTTAGAATCTGTAAAAATATTTTGTCCCTCAATTTTTCCAATTTTTGAACGCAATCTGTAGACTTATAATTAAGGTGTCCGTGTTTAGTTATTACGCCTTCTAATAAGTTAAATCTCAATTTTGATCCATTAGCAGTAAATCACATGTGAAAGAAGTTTTAAAAAAGAACAATTTTTACTTAAAAAAAAATTATTTTTGTGAAAATCGCATGAGTACAAAAAAAGCGTTCAGTTCCATGTCATTACTATTATATTACTGTAACAACTATTTGATAGTATTGTTACCATTTTCTTGAAGTTTTCATGTGAAACAAGCGTTCTGCAAAAGGAATAGATTTATTTTGCAATATTGTAGAAGTGAGGTTAGAATAAATGTCAAATTTCAGCTCCATGGTATCACGTAAAATTTCAGCTCCATGGCCTATATGAAGTGTTCAGTGTGCTTCATGCAGAGAAACTTTTTTATCTGTGGTGGTTATTTTAAAATATTATTCTATAAAGTAGTTTAGCAATGCCGGATTACACTGCTCGATCTCCATTTCAAATTATCTAAAAAATAAAACGAAATATTCATTATTAAATATTGTATTTGCTGTTCTTTTTTAAAATTTTATATATGTTAACTAATATCTAAAATACTGTTAGAATATTAAATAATTTATGAATTTATTATTTATTTTCGTTTTAGCAAAATTTCAAGAAGAAATTTTTATTTTGTACAATATATTAACAATAAAAGGATGCGGTTCAGCTCCACATGGCAGCCAATTTTCAAAAATTTACTATTATTTTCGTATAAATATAGTTGTAGTAAAATCGTTTAAAATATAATTATATTATACCCTAATAAGAAAAATAAGTGCAGAGAAAGATTGCATAAAAAATTTTTTTTTTTTACCAAAACTTATCTTGAAATCGGGCAGTTACGCAAGAATCAACCATATATATAAAGGCACCTGAAAATAAAATAAAAAACCGGTACCCCGGAAGATTTAAATTATATTATTTTATATAAATACGCCTTTAACATAATAAGAAACACAATTTTTACAAGACAAAAGTTTTTTGCGCTTTTCTCAAAAAATATTAGTTTTTATGAGAAACTGTATTCTACATAAAACACATCTAATGAGGGGGCCTACAATTATTGTATAAAACATTTTTTTTATATTTTTAAGATTTTTAAAGATAAATGCAAAAAAACTGATTTTTGTGGGTTTTTTTTTGTTTTACCATGAAAATCAAATTTGCGCCAATTTTCATTATCAATTTCGTAATCATAAATTCTTTTAATTCTATCCAAGGTACACTTAAATCGCTAAATTCATTGTAGTGATAGAAGCTTTTTTTTAAGTATTATTGTCATGTGACGAAGAATGACGTCACATTAACACCAAACTTTGTAGAATTACTTAAAATTCTATTAGGAAAGTCTCTCTGATCCGAGTTTATTTGAATTTTGACTCAAAAATAATTTTTAAAACATTACTTTAAAATTACTTAAAAAACTTTTCGAAAATTTTCCAAAATTAATTTTTACCTAAAATTTAAACAAACTCGAGTCACAGATGCCATCCTAATGATTAATGATATTTCAAGTAATTCTACCAAGCTTCGTGCCAAAGTATTCAATATTTTAATAGAAAAATTACAGCCAAATTTGGCCTATACCAGTGACGTCATATCACATGCGTTTAAAAATTTTCATTTTGCAATTACTTCTGTAAAGTTTTATTAAAAATTTTTTCGTTTAGTAGATACATTTTTAGGATCTAACATAACAATTTTTCAATATTTCAATAAAAAGAAAAAAAAAATTTTTTTATGTGCTCGGTGATTTCACGAATTTTGACAAAAATTTTTTTTTTAATTTCAACTATTACTATTTCTACTTTACTTTACTTATTTTTCTCAAATTGCAATTGTATATTTAGAGAAATAGTAAATGCGTGAAATAAAATGTGCAGTTTTTTGGATTTATAAATAAAAATATTCATTTAATTAAATAATTACATTTATATGAAGAATTTAATATTTAATTTTTAATTCTTTAAGGGCATTGGATGGAGTATGACGTCACTGG
Source organism: Ganaspis brasiliensis (assembly GCA_037103525.1). Classification (NCBI taxonomy): domain Eukaryota; kingdom Metazoa; phylum Arthropoda; class Insecta; order Hymenoptera; family Figitidae; genus Ganaspis; species Ganaspis brasiliensis. The sequence continues at coordinate 1,361,550 of JAZKLR010000311.1, forward strand.
CATAGGCAAAATTTGTCTGAAAATTTTTTTTTAAAATAATAAATATTTTGACACCAAACTCTGTAGAATTATATTTTAAAAATCATTAAAAATATTTGTTTGGCCACTTTTTGTTAGAGTTTTGATTAATTTGTTTTTTATTTTTCAAAAATCATCTTATTTTATAAAAAGTTTATTTTAAAGCAAAAACCAAACACATTTATTTTAAACAATTAAGCTACAAAGCTTAGTGTCAAAATATTTATTAATTTTAAAGAAAGTTTACGAACAATTTTTTTCTATAGCAGTCATGTCGTACTGCATCACGTGTCCTTAATAAATTTTTACACTTTGTTCATTTTTCGTAATTTTTTTTTTTTAATTATTCTTAATATTTTATTTAATATTTGTACAGACAAAAATGCATTGTATCAATCGAAGTGTACTTTACGAAGGATTGGTTTTTATTTTTTTCATTTTACTTTTTTTTATACATCGACCCAATTTTAACTAAAGAATAATTTTTAAACCCAAGCACAAAAGACTCTTTTCTGAGTTATTTAAAATTTTTTAATACAGTTCCTTTGGTGCCAATAAGTTTTTGAATAAGAAGTTATTTCAATTGTTAGTTTAAATCTTATAAATTTTCCATTAAAATGCCTTCTTTACTTTAGTTAGAATTTTCGAAAAAATTTCACCTATAGGTGAAAATTTGTTGAAAATTGAAATTGCAAATAGAGTTATTTTCATAGTATTCAGGGGAAACTGTTGTAAAGTTTATGTTTTAATTTTAAAATTCCAGTTTAAATGTTCCTTGCATTTCTGTGTAATGTGCTCTAAATAATAGAAATTCTAACTGAAGAATTTGGAAATTAAAATATTAATGCAATTTCCGGTAAATGTAAATTCGCAAAATTTTCCGTTAATCTTTCGTAAAATTTCCAAAACCTATAAATTTCTAAAAACTACTTTCCGTGACTTTTGTCTGCATATGAAAACTAAATATATTTTTATTTATTTATTAATTTTAACAAAAAAAAATTATTTTCTCTTAAGGAAGTTCTACCGTAAATCGATTAATCAAACAGATTTTGATAAAACTTAGTGTACTGCTAAATAAAGTTTCTAAAATTTTGTAGTTAAATTTTTGAGACCTGTAGGTTCTTGGGAAAAAAGTTGTGATCGATTTATTTTTTCACTGTTTAACCTGTTTAACATTGATTCTTATGAGAATTCATTACTCTGTCACATATATTTTAATACTAAAAATTATTAATTGACGAGATAGTGATCAAAGTTTGTATAGTTAAACACATATATGTAATGAACCGATATTGTATTTAAAAAAGGACAATAGGTTCCTGTAAGAGTTGCAATAAATTAATTTGTAAAAATATTTCACGTTTTACACGATACAGTTCAGACGTTCTGACATTTTAAAATGTTGATTTTGATCGCACACGAAAAATAGTCATATTTGAAAAGTAAATAAAGTTAATAAAGTTAGTAAATAATTAAACCTAACCACAAAATAATGGTCTCTGTTTTGACTAGTATCGTCTTACGGTAGAACCTCCTTAAAAAATTGATAAAAGTTCAAGATTGGTGTCTTAATTTCTTGGAGTGAGTTTTCACTCCACAATGCGTGAAAATTCAGCCACTCCAATCAGAGTGAGAAACACACTCTACAAAAGTGAGAACTCACTTTTATAGAGCGAATTTTTACTCCAATTGGGGTACAAATCTACTCCAAGCAAAAAGTGAACTCACACTCGAACTGGAGTGAAATTTCACTCTGTAAGAGTGAGATCTCAAACATTTAGAGTGAGTTTCTTAGTCTGATTGGAGTGGTTCAATTTTCACTCTTCCTGGAGTGAAAACTCACTCCAAGAAATTTAGAGAGTGTGTTTTCAATTATCTGCAAAACTGTGTTTTAAAAAAAATCAAATTTTAAATTTTTAATTGTTTATTTTTTCTCTTTTGAACAATATTTCTACGTACTTTCAAGCGTCGAAGTTATTGCAGGGTAAAGCTCAATTACTGATATTTCTTCCTCTTTAGATAATATAATCATTTCATGTGCTACAAAATTATTTTTATTTTTAAAAAAAGCATACTGCAAAGTATTGAATATTGCTCGAAAAATTATTTATAAAACGATTGGCACCAAAAATCTTATTAACAAATTTTAAACAAGCACTCTTAAGGGAAAGTGATGGATAATGACGTCACTGGTGATATAGGCAAAATTTGCCCGAAATTTTTCTCTTAAAATATTGAATATTTTGTCACGAAACTTGAAACGATTACCTAAATCGTCATTATAAAGGTCTCTCTGATCCAAATTTGTTTGAATTTAGACCAAAAATTAATTTTTGAAAATTTTCGAGAAGTAGCAAATGTATTAAAAATTAATTTTGGACAAAAATAAAAACAAACTTGGATCAGGAAAACCTACTTAATGATATTTTGCTCTCTAAATTTCTTAGAGCGAGATTTCACTCCACGAAGAGTGAAAATTGAGCCACTCCATTCAGAGTGAAAAACTTACTCTAAAAAGAGTGAAATCTTACTCTTTTAGAGTGGAATTTCACTCCAGTTCGAGTGAGAATTTACTTTAGGCTTAGAGTGAATTTTTACCTGAATTGGAGTAAAAATTCGCTGTATAAGAGTAAGATCCCACTCTTTTGAATTAGGTTTCTTACTCTGATTGAAGTGGCTGAATTTTTACTCTGCGTGGAGTGAAAACTCACTCCAAGAAATTTACAGAGTGTGTAATTCTACCAAGTTCTTCTTAATGATATTTTACTCTCTAAATTTCTTGGAGTGAGATTTCACTTCACGAAGAGTGAAAATTGAGCCACTTCAATCAGAGTAAAAATCCCACATTAAAAGTGTCAGATCTCACTTTTATAGCGTAGTATTTCACTCCAATTCTAGTAGAAAACCACTCCAAAATTAGAGTGAGAGTTCACTTTAGGTTTGGAGTGAATTTCCACTCCAACTTGAATGAAATTTCACTTTATAATAGTGAGATCTCACTCATATAGAGTGGGTTTCTCACAATATTTCAAGTAGCGCAATTTTCACTCTTCGTGGAGTGAAAATTCACTCCGTTGATTTTAGAGAGTAAGTAATTCTACCAAGTTTCGTGACAAAATATTCAATATTTCAAAAGAAAAGTGAAGAACAAACTTTGCCGATATCAGTGACGTCATTATCCATCCCCCTTAATGTTTATGCTCTCTAAATTACTTGGAGTGAGTTTTCACTCCACAAAGAGTGAAAATAGAGCTACTTTAATCAAAGTGAGAAACCCACTCTAAAAGAGAGAGAGAGCTCACTCTTATAGAGTGAAATTTCACTCCAGTCCTAGTAAAAATCCACTTCAAAATTAGAGTGAGAATTCACTATCTGCCCGGAGTGAATTTCCACTCGAACTGGAGTGAAACAGGGTGTCTACTAACCGGGAAAATCGGGAAATAACCAGGAATTTAAATTGACCGGGAAAAACCGGGAATTAACCGGGAATTTTCCGTCAAACCGGGAATTTTCTTTCTGGGCTAATAAATTTAACTAATATATCGATTTGATTTATAAATAAAGATAATAACTTTATGCATTTTGAACCAATCTGATTATGCGTTTAAATTTTGTGTAATTATGCGACAATTAAGCAATTAAAAACAAAATAAACATTAAAAACTAAAATATAATATAATATATTCTCATGAAATATAGATGTTTGTCTACTATCATTTTTTCTTAACGCAACAATGAAAAACATTAAACATGAAAAAGTCAAATTATTATGAAAAAATGTAGATAGAACTTCAGTTTTTTTATTAGACTGTACATTGCATAATAGTTTATATAGTTATGGGCAATTCTAATGTGTGCTTTCAGTCATCAATTATTTTCATCATATTTCAATTATTTTCTTCGATATTCAATAATTCTCGGCTTTTTTCAATATTTTTCTTCAATTATCGATTACGTTCTTGAAGCTTCAATTCAATTCTTCAATTATTCAACTATTTTCAGAAAATCACAATTATTTTCTTCAACTGACAATTATTCTTTTCCATTTTCAATTATTTTCTTCAATTTACAATTATTTTCTACAATTCTCAATTATTTTCTTCCATTTTGTATTATTTTCATTAATTTCAAATTATTTCTTCATTTCTCAATTATTTTCTTCGATTTTCTACTATTTTCTTCAATTTTCAATTATTTTCATCAATTTCTAATTAATTTCTTTAATTCTGAAATATTTTCTACGATTTTCAAGTATTTTAATCAATTTTGAATTATTTTCTTCAACTCTAAATCATTTTTTTCAATTGCCAATTATTTGATTCAATTTTCAATTACTTTCTTCAATTTTCAATAATTTTCATCAATTTTAAATTATTTTCTTCAGATTTCAATTATTTCCTTCAATTTTTAATTATTTAATTTAATATTCAGTAATCTCGACTTTTTTCAATTATTTTTTTTTCAATTATCAGTTATTTATTTCACATCTCAATAACTCCTCCAATTTTCAATTCTTTTCTTCTATGGTCAATAATGCTCGGCTTTTTTCAATATTTTTTTTTCAATAATCAATTATGTTTTTGAAACTTCAATTCAATTCATCAATTATCACAGCCCCACAAAAAAAAAAAGTGTCATGTACTTTTGACCGGAATACCCTAGCCCTATATATTTTGACGCGCTGAACACGAATCCGAAGTCAGTTTTGCTCCATCACGTCAGGATTTTTTCCTAACCTCAAAATCAATAAAATGACACTTTTTGTTCATTAGCATGTGAACCCGACTTAACATTAATACATGCCTAGGGCGAATAGAAAGCTTGGATTGTGACCTTTAAAACGCTCTTTTAAAAATTGTTCTACGATGATTTTTAACGAAGTTATGATGTTTTATTTAAAATCATTTTTTTCCATTACACCATATCACATCAATAATTGAAGTGTTATTTACATTTGGAAAAAATTTATATTTTAAATAAAACATCATAACTTCGTTAAAAATCATCGTAGAACAATTTTTAAAAAAGCGATTTAAAGGTCACAATCCAAGCTTTCTATTCGCCCAAGGCATGTATTAATGTTAAGTCGGGTTCACATGCTAATGAACAAAAAGTGTCATTTTATTGATTTGGAGGTTAGAAAAAAATCCTGACGTGATGGAGCAAAATGGACTTCGGATTCGTGTTCAGCGCGTCAAAATACATAGGGCTAAGGTATTCCGGTCAAAAGTACATGACACTTTTTTTTTGTGGGGCTGTGATTATTATTCAACAATTTTCATAAAATCACATTTTCTTCAATTTCAAATTATTTTCTACAATTTTTAATTAATTTCTTCAAATTACAATTACATTCTTCATTTTTTATTGTTTTCTTCAAATTCTATAATTCCTGGGTTGTACAATTTCTTTTTTCTTCAATTATCACTTATTTTCTTCTACTTTCAATCCCATTGTTCAATTCTTGAATTATTTTCTTTAATTCTCAATTATAATTTTCGACATTCAATTCCATTATTTAATTTTCAATTGTTTTTTTCAATATTCAATAACTCTATGCTTTTTACAATAATTTTTTTTAAATTGTCAATTATTTTCTTCAATTTCTAATTTTTTTCTTAAATTTCAATTTTTTCTTCAATTTCCAATTATTTTTTAATATTTCTTTTAATTTTCAATTTCTACTCAATTTTCTTCAATATTTAACAATTCACAGCTTTTTTAAATTATGTTTTTCTTTCAATTTTTATTTAAAATAAATTGATAATTTTTTAATTATTTTTATCAATCCGCAATTATTTCCGTCGATTTCTAAATTTTTCTGCTGTTTTCAAATATTGTCTTCAATTTTTAAGTACTTTTTTCAATTTTCAATTATTTTCTTTAATTTTTAATTATTTTGTTCAATTTTCAATTGTTTGTTTCACTATTCAGTAGTCTCGACTTTTTTCAATTATTTCTTTTCAATTATCAGTAATTTATTTCATGTTTTAAACCTCCTTCAATTTTCAATAATTTTCTTCTATTTTCAATTTAATTGTTCAATTATTTTTCTCAATTAATTTCTTTAAATAACAATTCTATTCTTCAATTTTTAATGTTTTTTTTAATATTAAATAATTCCTGTCATTTTCCATTTTTTTTTAATTATAAATTATTTTCCTTTTTTTTTCAATTCAATTTTCAGTAATTTTCTTTAATTCTCAATTATTGTAATCGAATTTTAATTTTATTTCTCAATTTTGAATTGTTTTTTTTTTAATATTCAATAATTCTGTGTTTTTCTGATTTCAATTTCATTATTTATTTTCAATTTATTTCTTCAATTCTGAATTATTAACTTAAATTTTAAATTATTTTTTTGATTTTCTATCTAGTTGACCAATTTTCAATTATATTCTTTGAATTTAATAACCATTGTTCAATTTCTTCAATTATTGTTCAATTGTAGATTAATATTTACTTTTTTTTTTTTTTAATTTTGTTTCTAATATTGTCAAATATCTTTGTCATTGTTCAATTATTTCTTTCCATTATTAATTTTTTTTTTTTTAATTCTTAATTATTGTTTTTTGTAAAGTTTAATATTTAATTCGTCTATTCTCAATGATTTTCTTTGAATGTCAATTATTTTCTTCAATTATCAACTGTTATCTTCAATTTTTGTAGCCAATTGTAGGTCTATTTATACTTAAAATAAATTTTAAGTTAACAAGAGAAAAAAACCGGGAAATGACCGGGAATTTTGTGGGACGAAATTAGTAGACACCCTGGTGAAATTTCACTTTTTAAGAGTGAGATCTCAGTTTTTTAGAGTGGGTTTCTCACTCTGATTGGAGTAATGCAATTTTCACTCTTGGAGTGAATTTTGGAGTGAAATCTCACTCCAAGAAATGTGGAGAATGGGTCGATATTTAAAATGTAGTTAATTCCAAATAACTCCAAGCTAAGGAATTTTGTTTAAACTTGTGGATAGGAAAAAGGATATCTGATCCTGACAATTTTTGAACTTGGGTATGAGGAGATTCACACGCAGGCGAAAGACCCTGGCAGCAATTTCGGCGATTATGGGACGCCTCGGAAAGGGCCTGCAGAATACGACTCGACCCATATTCAAAGTACATTACCGAAAACTCGACGACGAGTGCAACCAGAATCTACACCAGGAGCAACTGAGGTGCATGCCAACCTTACCAGAATACATGTCTTACTGTTGCTGTCAGTGTGGTCACACGCAAAAGTTGAAAGTAAGTCCCTTGATATAAGTTTACTTTTCCAATTGCAATTATTGATTATCGATCGGGAAAGATCGTCGGTCGTTAACTGGCTCGTTACTGAGCTTCGAGTGGCCACAAAGTAGTCGAGAGCGCCTATCGATCATCACCAGACTCATAAAGCGAGATGGGAAACTTTCAAATATCAAGTAGAGTTCGCCAAACTACTTTCTGCACAGTACGTATCTCTCGATGCGATGCCGTATCTTTCAACTTTATTATACATATATTGCCCGACTGCCCTTCAACGAATATTACTCATTTCCTCCAGTTTTCTTCTGAAAACTTTTCAATTCTTTTAATTTGGACAATAAAGTATTACCCTTTCTCCAAGATCGCTTTAAATTGAAAGTTTTATCATTTTGGACGTTTAAGGAAGTCGCCTTGGTTCATTTGAGGGTGAAATTTAAATTATTTAACTTGCTTGAAGCGACTTTAAATTATAACTCATAAGTGTGGATTTTTTAAAATTTATTTGCTACATACATCAACGTTAACCAAGTATACATGTTTTATTAATGAATAGATTGAAATAATACTTAATTGTCAAAAATAAATCTATAAAATCCGTATTTTACAACAAATTTTTTCTTATAGATTCTCTATTTCTAGGAATATAAGTGTCAAACTTTTAGAAAAACTTGCTGAATAATGAAGGAACAACTTTGTCACGAGAAGTTTTCAGAGAATTAAAATTACCTGCATAACTTTTTGATTTGAAAGTTAAAAAACGCGTGTTATCAAGTTATAACTTTGTTATTGATTATTATTATTAAACAAAATGCAATTTTTACATTTTTGTCTGTTTGAAGGCATCATTAGTATATACATGGTGTCTACTAACCGGGAAATAACCGGAAATTTAAATTGACCGGGAAAAACCGGGAATTAACCGGAGATTTTCCGAAAAACCGGGAATTTTTTTCTAGGATAATAAATTCTTTTCAATTTTCAATTATTTTCTTCAATTTCCAATTATTTTCTACAATTCTCAATTATTTTCTTCCATTTGGAATTATTTTCATTAATTTCAAATTATTTCTTCATTTCTCAATTATTTTCTTCGATTTTCTACCATTTTCTTCAATTGCCAATTATATTCTTCAATTTTCAATTATTTTCATCAATTTCTAATTAATTTATTTAATTCTGAAATATTTTCTACGATTTGTAATTACTTTAATCAATTTTTAATTATCTTCTTCAACTATAATTTTTTTTCTTTTTGAATTGCCAATTATTTGATTCAATGTTCAATTATTTTCTTCAATTTTTAATTATTTTCATCAATTTTTAATTATTTAATTTAATATTAAATAATTCTCGATTTTTTTAAACTATTTTTTTCAATTATCATTGATTTATTTCACATCTCAATAACTCCTCCATTTTTCAATTATTTTCTTCTATAATAATCAACAATTCTCGGCTTTTTTCAATATTTTTTTCAATTATCAATTATGTTTTTGAAACTTGAATTCAATTCATCAATTATTATTCCACGATTTTCATAAAATCACATTTTCTTCAATTCCAAATTATTTTCTACAATTTTTAATTAATTTCTTCAAATTACAATTACATTCTTTATTTTTTATTGTTTTCTTCAAATTTTATAATTCCTGGGTTGTTCAATTTCTTTTTTCTTCTACTTTCAATCCCATTGTTTAATTCTTGAATTATTTTCTTTAATTCTCAATTATAATTTTCGACATTCAATTCCATTCTTTAATTTTCAATTATTTTTTCATATTTCTTTCAGTTTCTCAATTTCTTTCAATTTTCAATTTCTTCTCAATTTCCTTCAATATTTAACAATTCTCAGCTTTTTTAAATTATGTTTTTCTTTCGATTTTTATTTAAATTGAGAATTTTAAAATTATTTTCATAAATTCGCAATTATTTCAGTCGATTTCTCCATTTTTCTGCTGTTTCCAAATATTGTATTTAATTTTTAAGTACTTTCTTCCATTTTTAATTATTTTCTTCAATTTTCAATTATTTTCTTTAATTTTTAATTATTTTGTTCAATTTTCAATTGTTTGTTTCAATATTCAGTAATCTCGACTTTTTTCATTTTTTTTTCAATTATCAGTTATTTATTTCATGTTTCAAAACCTCCTTCAATTTGCAATAATTTTCTTCTATTTTCAATTTAATTGTTCAATTGTTCAATTATTTTTTTCAATTCTCAATTAATTTCTTTAAATAACAATTCTATTCTTCAATTTTTAATGTTTTCATCAATATTAAATAATTCCTGTCATTTTCCATTTTTTTTTTTAATTATAAATTATTTTCTTCTTTTTTCAATCCTATTGTTCAGTAATTTTCTTTAATTCACAATTATTGTACTCGAATTTCAATTTTATTTCTCAATTTTCAATGTTTTTTTTTTAATATTCAATAATTCTGTGTTTTTCTGATTTCAATTTGCTTATTTAATTTTCAATTTATTTCTTCAATTTTGAATTATTGACTCAAATTTTAAATTATTTTTTGGATTTTCTATCTAGTTGAGCAATTTTCAATTATATTCTTTGAATTTAATAACCATTGTTCAATTTCTTCAATTATTGTTCAATTGTAGATTAATATTTACTTTTTTTTTTTAATTTTGTTTCTAATATTGTCAAATATCTTTGTCATTGTTCAATTATTTCTTTCCATTATTAACTATTTCTTTTCATTATTAATTGTTTCTTTTAATTCTTAATTATTATTTTTTGTAAAGTTTAATATTTAATTCTTCAATTCTCAATTATTTTCTTTGAATTTAAATTTTTTTCTTCAATTATCAACTGTTATATTCAATTTTTGTAGCCATTTGTAGGTTTATTTATACTTAAAATAAATTTTAAGTTAACAAGAGAAAAAACCGAGAGGAATAGGAACAAAAACCGGGAAAAACCGGGAAATGACCGGGAATTTTGTGGGACGAAATTAGTAGACACCCTGTATATACTAAGTGTCTGTGCCAAATTTTATTCAATTTCAATAATATTAGACCAAGTTATCGTCAAATATTTGTTAAAAGGAAAATGATTTTTGAAAAACTTTTTCACTTTAACATTTTTATTATTCAACTAGTTTAAACATGTTAAGAAATGTTTAGAATTGGTTCGAAACTGATTAAAGCTAGTTTTAAACTGTTTAGAAATTGTTTTAAATTGTTTATAAATGGCCCAAAATTGATAACAACAATTTAAAATTGCATTAAAAGATTTAGAACTGATTTAAAATCGTTTAGCATTTTCAAAAACTGGTTGGAACAGTTTTCAATTGTTATCAACTGCTTACAACTACTTCAAACTGTTAAAAACTTGTTTGAAACAGTTTAGTACAATTAAGAGTTATTAAAACTTCTTATACCTCGTTGCAAACAGTTAAAAACCTGATAGAATTCCTTATAATTAATCTAAAATTATTCATAGTGAAATTTAAAACTACTTGAAACTGTTTATAACTTGTTCGAAACTGTTTTAAACAATTTAAAACTATTTAGAACCGTTGAAAATCAGTTTATAACTGATAAGAATTGTTTATAATCAGTTCTAAAACATTTATAATTTTTTACAACAATTTTCAATTGCTTGAAAATTCATTAAACTGTTTAGAACATATTTAAAACAGTTCATAAATGGTCAAAATTGTTTATTACTCTAAAAAACCGTTTTGAATAAATTAAAAACTATTTATAACTTGTTTAAAACAGTTTAGAATTTCTTTAAGACTCTTTAGACAGTTTAGAACTAGTAAAAACTGTTTGTAACTTGTTTGAATCTGTTTATAAATAGTTGAAACCGGTTAATAACTTGTTCTAAACTGTCTCAAGCTACTTCTAGCTATTAAAAACTACTTAAAATCAGTTTAGAGCTTGTGAAAATTTTTGCAACTAGTTCAAATCTGCTTAGAACTGTTTAAAACTGGGTTGAGCTACTAAAAACTATTTACAACCAGTTCAAATTTGTTTAAATCTGTTTAGAACTATTTAAAATTGGTTGCAGACTGTTTAGAACTTGTTTAAAACCGTTTATAATTTGTTAAACATTGTTTAGAATATGTTTACAATCTTTCAAAGTGATTTGTGATTGTTTAGAACAATTAAAAACTATTTAAAACTATTCAGCACTAGTTTCAAGCAGCTATAAACTGGTTTCAATTTTTTATAACAAGTTGAAACTTGTTCAAGACAGTTTCAAACTCCATAAAACTGTTTATAACTTGTTAAAATTTTTAAAGTGCTTTGAGATTATTAAAAACATTTCAAAACTGTTTACAATTGTTCAGAACTAGTTTTAAGCAATTAGGAACTAGTTATAAAAAGTTTAAAATTGTTTAAGACAGTTTATAAATAGTACAAACTGTTTGTAACTTGTTTGACGCTTTTCCAACTTGTTGAAACCGGTTAATAACTTGTTTGAAACTGTCTCAAACTACTTCTAAAACTACTTAAAATCTGTTAAGATCTGGTGAAAATTTTTGTAACCGGTTCAAATCGGCTTAAAACTGTTTAAAACTGTTTAGAAGTTGTTTAACACTGTTTAGAACTCGTTAAAAAAAATTTCAAAGTGGTTTTAGTTTGTTTAGAACACTTAAAAACTATTTACAACTATTTAGAACTAGTTTAAAGCAGTTATGAACTGGTTATAATTTTGTATAACCAGTTGAAAATGGTTTAAAACAATTTAAACTACATGAAACTGTTTATAAATTGTTTAAAACTGGTTAGAGCTACTTGAAGCTATTTATAACTAGTTCCAATATGTTTAAATCTGTTTATAACTATTTAAAATTGGTTGCTGACTGTTTAGAACTTGTTTAAAACCATTTAATATTTGTTAAACATTGTTTAGAATATGTTTAAAATTTTTCAAAGTGGTTTGTGATTGTTTAAAACAATTAAAAACTATTTAAAACTATTCAGAACTAGTTTAAAGCAGTTAGAAACTGGTTACAATTTTTTATAACAAGTTGAAACTTGTTCAAGACAGTTTCGAACTCCATAAAACTGTTTATAACTTGTTTAAAATTTTTTAAAGTGGTTTGAAATTGTTAAGAACATTTAAAAACTGTTTACAACTGTTCTGAACAAGTTTTAAACAATTAGAAACTAGTTATAATGTTTGAAAATTGTTTTAGACAATTTAGAACTAGTAAGAACTGTTTGTAACATTGTAACTTGTTTGAATCTGTTTATAACTAGTTGAAACCGGTTAATAACCTATTCGAAACTTTCAAACAACTTCTAAATTATTGAAACTACTTAAAATCAGTTTAGAGCTGTTGAAAATTTTAACAACTCGTTCAAAACTACTTAGAAATGTTTAAAACTGTTTTTAGATACTTTAAACTATTTGTAAGTAGTTAAAATTTGTTTATATCTGTTAAGAACCGTTTTAAATTGGTTGAAGACTTTTTAGAACTTGTTTAAAACCGTTTAGAATTTATTAAACATTGTTTTGAATATGTTTAAAATTTTTCAAATTTGTTGAGATTATTTAGAACAATTAAAAGCTATTTAAAACTATTTAGAACTAGTTTCAAGCAGTTGGGAAGTGGTTATATGTTTTTTAACAAATTTAAAATCATTTAAGATAAAAACTTTTGGAAACTGTTTGTAACTTGTTTAAATCTGTTTATAACTTGTTTAAAACTATTAATAACTTGTTCAAAAGTGTTTTAAACTATTTAAAACTACCTAAAATCGGTTTAGAGCTGATGAAAAATTTTTTTAACTATTTCATACCTGCGTAGAATTGTTAACAACTATATAGAATTTTTCAAAACTATTTATAACCACTTAAAACTACCTCAGTAGCTCAGTACTATTTATTAATAACTGAAAAATGTTAAAAACTACCTAAAACTGTTCAGAACTAGTTTCAAACTGTTTATCATTTATTTTAAACATTTTATAACTTGTTTTAATTCGCTCAGAACTGTTTTAAAACTATTTAGTACTGTTTTTTTGTCCAAAAATGTTTAAGACTTGTTTAAAACTATTTAGAAGTTGTTTAAAAATTTTTAGAACTGGTTCAGGACTGTTTTAGAACTAGTTAGAACTGCTTAGATGTAGTTTTAAATATGACTAAGGACTAGTTAAAACTGCTTTTAATAACCGGTCTCAAATGAAGCCAGAATTCTGAACAGTGTGCACACGGAAATGCAGAGCTAATGGGTGTGAATAACTCGACGCGTCTTCCGCGACGGACGGAATGACGGACGGACAGACACAAAGTCTTATGCTAAAAGACTTTGGCCCTTGGCCACGAAACCCTATAAAACCAATCGATTGAATTAAATACAGTGTTTATTTCATGGGAAATTCGTAGAATTTATCGCGTTCTTAAAATTTTAAGAAATTTAATTTTATATACATTTTTCTAACGAAACTTTTCCAATTTTCATTTTTCAATTACTATTACTATAAAAAAAAATCTATTGTACATTAAAAAACAAGTTGATTGGTTTTACATATGTACATAAAGTATATATTTGACTCAGAACTTGTGGAATTAATAACAATTTTTATTTTTAGTTCTAATCAAATTGAAACAAGTTCTAAATAGTTGTAAATAGTTTCACTTCATTAATTTTTTAAGTTTGACCCATTTGTGGTTATGATTTTGAAAAAATTTAACTTATATTAACTGCTAATAGAAATTTTTTATGGATTTTAAAAAAATTATCAACAAACCGTTGCAATTCCATATTTGAATATGATTCTTTATCGATAAATTTAAATTCGCAAATCTTAAAATTATTCTGATCTTTATAAAAAAAAAAACTTTAAATGTGTTTAATTCGCAGTTTTTAATTAAAGAATAAAAACAAGATAAAATATTTAATTTTATTTCTCTTATATTCTATTTTTATTTTTATTTTAATATTTTATTTTAACTAAAATCCTATAACAACAAATGTTTTTATAAATTTCAAAAAAAATTTGGTGAAATTACGTAAAACTCGAATTTGCCATCATATTACACAAAAAACTTGTAAAAAACACTGTTTAAACCTTTTCCGTGAATCGAAAGAATGTTAATCGTTTATTTATGGGAGTTAGAAAGCAGTTCTATAAAATGTGAAATGTGAGATTCTTTAAATTCTTTTCAATTGAACGCCCTATCCTTAAATTCACAAAATACAATCTATTTTTATTAAAATTGACAAAAACTAGGTAATTTAAATTTAGAATTTTATCGACAAAAATAGTTTCAAAATAGTTAAAAGTACAATTTAAATTTAAATAACATATACAAATTTTAGTTTTGAATAAATATTGAAATACCCTTTCACTTGTTTCTACAATACTGCAATAATTTCTGTCCAGTGGTGAGAAACTCTAGAAAAATGTACCTCTAACACTAATTAAACTAATTAAAAATCGTTACCGGACGTTATCGACGGTCACGCAATTTGTCGCAATTATTTCAGGTCATTATTTTCAATGAAAGAAACTTTCGAGATTTTATTAGACAAAGTTTCTAAAACAACAATATTTTTCGGCCTAACGAAGCGCAAATAAAATATAAGAACAACTAAATTGGCAAAATTTATTTTAATTATTATTATTTTTATTATCATCAGTAACTTTGTAAAAAAGTTATTTAAAATAATATCAATCAATAGAAGTGTATAAAAATCAACAAATATAAATTTTAAATATAATAAACAAAAATAAAAACGAATATCATGAAAATGAGATTATGAAATTTTGTAAGGGGCACTTTCGAATCATTTACATTTAAGCATTGAATTTACCTAGAATAATTTTTTTTTTTTGAATCAATATTGAAAAATAATACACACGTATCTTTTGTTTTTCGTCAATATTAAATGAAAATTAAAAAATACTTATTTAAAAAAAATATTGTATGTCAAAACATTTTATTTTTTAATTTTTAACAATATACTGTAATTCTAGATCGAAAATTATGCAAAAAAAAAATTTGCACCCTTTAGCAACAAGTTGAAATTTTGTTCTCTCTCATCTAAAAAAAATTTGAACAAACTTACGTATGATTTTAAAAAACATTTGATTTAAAAAAAAATTGAAAATTATAAAACCTGCCCAAAAACTTTTTTTTTTAATTTTATCACTTTAGGATAATTTTAAATCCAAAGTTAAAATTTATTGCACATGTGGAAAGTTCATGAAATTTTCAGCAAATTTTATGGAGCGCATTATTTTTAATTTCTTGTTATTAACAGAGAAAAACGAGTACAAAAAATACCGTTTTGGGTCGCCTGCTTTTTCTCCATAACTCATTTGTCAAAATATCCATTTAACCGAATTTTATTTAACCAAAAGGCAATTTATATATAATCTAATTTAAGAGATATTTTAATCATCAGAAATCTCATAATTCAAAAATTGCCTTTATTAGAAATCTTATTTATTCAAAAGTGCATTTATCAGACATCCAATTTTTCCGAAATTCCATTAATCAGAAATCACATTTGTCAGAAATTTTAATTATCAAAAATGTAATTTATCAAAAAATGCATTTAACAGAAATCTAATTTGTCAGAAATTTCAATTATCTGAAATCGGATTTATTCAAAATTGCCTTTATCAGAAGTCTTATTTACCAGAAAGATCAATTTTCAGAAATCTAAATTGCACATTTGTCCGAAACTGCATTTATCAGAAATGATTTATAATTTATAATTCATGATAAATTAAATTTTTGACAAATGAGATTTCTGATAAATGCAATTTCGGGCAAATGAGATTTCTGAAAAATTCAATTTTTTATAAATGAGATTTCTTATAAATTCACCTTTGAACAAATGAGAATCCTGATAAATGCAATTTCTGACAAATGGGATTTCTGCTAATTGCAATTTCTGACAAATGTGATTTCTGAAAAATGCAATTTTGTGTAAATGAGATTTCTGGTAATAGAAATTTCTGACAAACTAGATTTCTGATAAATCCAATTTTTGACTAATTAAATTTCTGATAAATGAATTTTCGTACAAATTATATTTCTAACATTTTGTATTTCTGATAAATAAGATTTCTGATAAATACAATTTCGGGCCAATAAAATTTCTGATAAATGCAATTTTGGATAAATGAAATTTCTGATAGTTGAAATTTCTGACAAACTGATAAACGAAATTTCGTATAAATGAAATTTTCATTAATAGGTTTTTCTGGTAAATAGGGTTACTGATAAATGCAATTTCTGACCAACTAGTTTTCTGTTAAATGCAAATTTGGATAAATGAGATTTCTGATAACTGAAAATTCTTACAAATTAAATTTCTGTTAAACGCAAGTTTGCATAAATATGACTTCTGAAAATTCTAATAAATGCAACTTCGGAAAAAATGGATTTCTGATAAATGCACTTTTGCATAAATAAGATTACTGATAAATGCAGTTTTGGATTAATGAGATTTTTTATAATTGAAATTTCTGTCAAATGTATATTCTGGTAATTGAGTTTTGGAGAAATCTAATTTTTGAGTGTAAATATATAATCCGAAGAATGACCCGTATCGATCTTTGATACGCGGAAATTAATGACACCATTTTGTTTCGTTTGGGACAATTAAAATCTTCGTTAAAAGCTGGATTAAAGTATAGAAATCAATGAATTTACAAGATTCGTATCGCAAAGTAACGAGTTAATTTTAGCAGTTTAATTTTAATACTCGACAGTCAGACCGGATTTTATCCTAATGTTAACTGGTACAGCTCTAGATATGGCTATCTTTAAACCGGACTTAATCTTCTTTAATCAACTTTTGTTTATTTGCAGAAATAGCTGTTTTACGTGAAATATTATTTATTTTTACTTTAGAACATAAATTTTAATAAAATCACTGATATGGAATAATTCGTCAAGACAAGTCTGTTTTTCGGTTTAATTGAAAATTATAATATTAATAACACACAAGACCACATAAAAAAATTGATAAAAGATTTCATAGACTTAGATCAGGATATTTATGAAACCACAGAACACGAATCTGAAGTCCATTTTGCTTTATTATCATGACACGATTATTTTCTAACCTCAAAAACCTTGCGGATTTAAGTATCTTGTTTTTTTTGTACACAGATTTTTTAAATATTGTCAGATTTATTTTAATTTTGTTATTTTAATATTTTTGAGATACTTATTACGAATTTGAACTTTGTTTTTATGATTATTTCTTAACCTCAAAAAACATTGTGACGAATTTTAAGCTTCTTCTTCTTCTTCTTATTCTTCTTCCTCTTCTTAAATATTGACAGATTTACCATTAAATCTATAAATATAAAATTTTAGAGTCGCTGAGTGTGAATCCGGTATCAGATTTTCAAAATTCAAAATGGCGATCAAAAATTGACATAGTTAACAATTTCTGACAAGAATCGCTACCTTCAAAGTACACTTTTAGGTATCAATTGATTTAAATGAAAAATGGCGGATCCAATATGGTGGATCAAAAATTAAAAAAATTAACAAATCTTCACGAAAATCGATACTCGAAAGTTTTTAGGGTCGCTGATCATGAATCTGGTCATAACACAGCCATAAAAAAAATTTTTTTGACTGAGACACTAAACTGGTGTATTCCTATGTATTTTTTTTCGCTGAATCCGAATCCGAAGTCAGAACGACAAAATTGGCTAAAATCTTTGAGATAATTTAAAAATAAAATTTCAAAACACAAATCCAAAACCAAAAAAATTTTTTTCTTTTTTCCGGGACGTGTGTTCCTACGTATTTTTATCCGCTGAATCCTAAACCGAAGTCAAAAATAACCAGATTGGCTAAAACTTTCGGGATAATCTCAAAAAATTGCTCAAAAACCCGAAAAAAACCCAAAAAAAAATTTTTTGTCCGGGACAATATACTAGTGTATTCTTTTCGGGTTTTTAAACAATTTTTTTTAGATTACCTTAAAAATTTTAGTCAATCTGGTTAGTCAGATTTCGGAATCGGATTCAGCGGATCTTTATTAATCTTAGTTACTTAGATTCCGTTGATTACGAATATGCATTTATATTTTTGAAATTCAAAATGGTAGATTAAAAATGGCGCTCTTTTGCAAATCAATCGGAGTTACTATTAAAACATGTTAGTCATTAAATTGTTTTGAGATTGTATTGTGTCAATTATTTAATTTACAAAAATTTTCAGGTATTTCGGAATTTTATTATATATTGAATAGAAATATTGACAGTGTATTCTTTCTCAAAGTCATTTAGAGGTTATAGTTCTCATTATTATAACTTATCGTTATAACTGACTTAAACTCCGAAGAGCTCTCGTAAAATTTTTAACGAGCTGCATACTTATTTCGAAAGGTCAAAACAAAAATTCCAATTGCGTAACTTCTACTCCTCGCATTCAGCCAATTAAATGATTTATAAATTTTATTTATCTCCTTCAAAAACTAGATTATAAATTTGAAAAATAAATAAATTAATTTCTAATCGAATTTTTCTTTTGAAAAAAAAATGGACTGGACTGTAGGATAAATTCGAGTTAAAATCTAAATTAAAAAATTATTGTAAAGGAATTTAAGAATTTTTAAAAATTTGTGTCTTAAACTTTTTTGTTTGTTTTAGACCCGAAATGATAAAAAATTATATTTTTACTTTTAATTTTAAGAAAAATGAACAAATTCACCACTAATTTTACACATATATCTGTTACGACGCTTTTTTGTAAATTTTAATTAACTAACTGTTTTTTTACTTTTTAATTTCACTGTGGGCATAAAGTTTACCACATTAGAGTTTTTATTTTCCTGAAGATTTCACCTTGAGTTTATTTTTTACCTATTTTTATTTTTTATTGTTTTTTTGTAATTCGAGGAAAGGCCTTTGAAACCAAAGACACCTCATCCTCAGCTTAAATTACAAGTCGAGACTACAGGTTCATTGAGCCGCAGGAAAATAACTTTGTGTCCTGGAAATATTCCTGGAAGGATATATAAATACATGGCATAAATTATTTTTGACGGAATGAAATTCCATGTACTAAATATTCTAGCGGTAAGAACTTAAAATAGCCACAGCTATTTTAGCTACTGGTATTGAGCAAGTGGTTGAGCTATTATTTGACATATTACTTATTAACAAAAGTTCTATCTTGATTCTCGACATGCATAATTTATAAGTTCCAGGACAAAAAGGGGTCAAACTAAATTGACAAAATAGGTGAATTAAAATGAATATAAAAATATTTTTTAACCTAATTTTAAAAAAAAGCGATCGACACATTTTCAAAACTGTTTTATTCTTACAGGGTGTCTACTAATTTCGACCCACAAAATTCCCGGTTTTTTCCCGGTTTTTTCTCTTGTTAACTTAAAATTTATTTTAAGTATAAATAGACCTACAAATGGCTACAAAAATTGAATATAACAGTTAATAATTGAAGAAAATAATTGAAATTTAAAGAAAATAGTTGATAATTGAAGAAAATAATTGAAAATTAAATTGAAAAAAATAATTTAGAGTTGAAGAAAATAATTAAAAATTGGTTAAAATAAAGAAAATTCTAGAAAATATTTCAGTTTTAAAAAATTTAATTAGAAATTGATTAAAATAATTGAAAATTGAAGGAAATAATTGTCAATTGAAGAAAATAGTAGAAAATCGAAGAAAATAATTGATAAATGAAGAAATAATTTGAAATTAATGAAAATAATTCAAAATGGAAGAAAATAATTGAAAATTAAATAATCAAATTGAAATCAGAAAAACACAGAATTATTGAATATTAAAAAAAAAAAAATTAAAAATTGAGAAATAAAATTGAAAAAAGAAGAAAATAATTTATAATTAAAAAAATGAAAAATGACAGAAATTATTTAATATTAAAAAAAAACATTAAAAATTGAAGAATAGAATTGTTATTTAAAGAAATTAATTGAGAATTGAAAAAAATAATTGAACAATTGAACAATTAAATTGAAAATAGAAGAAAATTATTGCAAATTGAAGGAGGTTTTGAAACATGAAATAAATAACTGATAATTAAAAAAAAAATGAAAAAAGTCGAGATTACTGAATATTGAAACAAACAACTGAAAATTGAACAAAATAATTAATAATTAAAGAAAATAATTGAAAATTGAAGAAAATAATTAAAAATTGAAGAAAGTACTTAAAAATTAAATACAATATTTGGAAAGAGCAGAACAATTTAAAAATCGACGGAAATAATTGCGAATTGATGAAAATAATTTAAAAATTCTCAATTTAATTAAAAATTGAAAGAAAAACATAGTTTAAAAAAGCTGAGAATTGTTAAATATTGAAGAAAATTGAGAAGAAATTGAGAAACTGAAAAAAATATGAAAAAAAATTGGAAATTGAAGAAAATAATTGAAATTTAAGAAAAAAATTGGAATTTGAAGAAAATAATTGAGAATTTAAAAAAAAATCATTGTAAAAAGCCTAGAGTTATTAAATATTAAAAAAAAATTGATAATTAAAGAATGGATTTGAATGTCGAAAATTATAATTTATAATTGAGAATTAAAGAAAATAATTGAAGAATTGAAGAACGGGATTGAAAGTAGAAGAAAATAAGCGATAATTGAAGAAAAAAGAAATTGAACAACTCAGAAATTATAGAATTTGAAAAAAAATAAAAAATGAAGAATGTAATTGTAATTTGAAGAAATTAATTAAAAATTCTAGAAAATAATTTGAAATTGAAGAAAATGTGATTTTTTGAAAATTGTTGAACAATAATTGATGAATTGAATTCAAGTTTCAAAAACATAATTGATAATTGAAAAAAAATATTGAAAAAAGCCGAGAATTGTTGATTATAGAAGAAAATAATTGAAAAATGGAGGAGTTTTTGAGAAGTGAAATAAATCATTGATAATTGAAAAAAATAGTTGAAAAAAGTCGAGAATTATTGAATATTAAATTAAATAATTAAAAATTGAAGGAAATAGTTGAGAACTGAAGAAAATAATTAAAAATTGATGAAAATAATTAAAAATAATTGAATCAAATAATTGAAAATTGAATCAAATAATTGAAAATTCAAAAAAAATATTTTATAGTGGAAGAAAATAATTAAAAATTGATTAAAATAATTGAAAATCGTAGAAAATATTTCGGAATTAAAGAAATTAATTAGAAATTGATGAAAATAATTGAAAATTGAAGAAAATAATTGGCAATTGAAGAAAATAGTAGAAAATCGAAGAAAATAATTAAGAAATTAAGAAATAATTTGAAATTAATTAAAATAATTCAAAATGAAAGAAAATAATTGAGAATTGTAGAATTAATTATCGTGAATTTCAATTATTTTTAGCAGAATTTTCGTATATGCGAATTTGCATTTAATAAAATTTAAATTTTACAGAATTTTTTGCTTTATATATAGAACCTTTTACGAGGGTCAAATAACGAATATAAATATATCAAGAAATAACCTCAAAAATGATTTATTATTTGTTGTTTCGATGACATATTTAATTTCCTTATCAGGTCACAAAAGAAATAAATATTCAAAGGAATTAAACAGTAAAAGTTAATAACATTAATTATAACGACGAATGACCGAAATCTGCAATTAGAATATATAATAAAATAATTAGAAGAGAAATAAGATTAATATTGAAACCAAATTTAGATAATATAAAAAAATGTTTACCTCCATAAAGGATATTCTTTAATTATAAAGAATTAAATGATTATTAAATAAATAATTTTATATGTCAAAATCAAAATGTAGGATTAAGAGTCACATGATAATTTTGAGGTTAGTTTAAAACGATTTATATGGATGTCAAAACAGTGTTACTAATAAAATCGATTTCTAAACTGAAAAGAAAAATAAATAAATCGATAATAATTTAAATTTTATTAGTGTAAAATTGAATTAAATACGAATAAGAAGAATAATATCCATTTATATCATTATTAAAATTTACAGAAGAATTAATATTATTTTAAATTATTCCCTGTCGAAAGTATCGGATTAAGTTCCAATCAGTTTAAATAAGTTTTAATCAGTATTCTTCCGGGGCATTCCGAAATTTATTTCCGAGCCAATAAGTTTTTATCCGAATCTAAAAATGGATGTAACTTGACGAAAAACTCTTTCCGAATCATTCCGAAATAATCCGTTTTATTTCGAAGCTAAATTTTAATCCGTTTGAATCCCGTTATTTCATTCCGAATCAATCCGTTCCAATTTTACTCGGGTTTATTCGAATATGAAACGGATTAATTCGGAATGATTCGGAAAGAATTTTTCGTCAAGTTACATCCATTTTTAGATTCAGATAAAAACTGATTGGCTCGGAAACAGATTTCGAAATGACCCGGAAGAATACTGATTAAAACTTATTCAATCTGATTGAAATCCAATCTAATACTTTTGTCAGGGTTCTTTTAGTTAAAATGGATTTACGTTTGCATAAATTAATAACCTTTTAAATTAGTTGAATATTAAAAGTAATTTAAATATTCTTCAAGTTAATTACCTAATTGAACTTTTATATAATATGAAGCTGAAAAGAAAGCTTTAGTTGAAAAAAATTCGAAAAATCTCCCTTAAAATTCTTTGCGGTGAATAAACGGTTAACAGCGTCTCGATCCTTATCGTTTCGCCTCCACAAGTGTTTTTACAAATGCCAATTTGCATTTTGACGTGAAGTTACACAACGCAAAATTATACGTTTTAGCGACGCGATTACGTAATCCCAAGTGTCATTGTACTTAAAAATTACTTTGAACGTGCAATAGCTGTGGTCACACAAAAATAGACCACAAATTTGGTAACCTCTTTTCATATTTTGCTTCTGTAACAATACCTATCTTCTATTAAATTGTTACAGTAAAATTAGACTAATTGAATCTTTACATTCACATATTTTAAGTCCAGAAAATATCTGTAAAAGTGATACCAATTTGTCGAATTTATTCAAGTAATTAAGTTATTAATTTTAATTTGTAAATTTAGTTTAATTAATTGAAACACGAAATTAATTTTTTTATTACTGTTGTACTTAAATCAGATTCAATTATTGAAATAATTATTTTATTACCATAAGGAAAACATTTTTTTGGTAATTTTTAACATATTTATCATAAGCCTCGGATTAAAGTTGTGCAAATTTAAATCCTTCATATGATATTTTCTAGATTCTTTGACTACGAATTTGAAGTCACTTTTCTAAAATTCAAAATGGCGGCCTAAATTTAACAATTTTAATTTATTATCAATAAATTTTACATAAGATTTAAAAACCTTAAAAATCCACATTGACGAATTTCATGAAAGTAAGCAAACTTTTTTAATTTCAATTCAGTGGCGTAACTAGGAGAGCAAGGGCCCTGGGTCAAAAAAGAAAATGGGGCCCTAATTTTAAATAATAATTTACAAATTTAGTTAATTCATTCATTCATTCTGTCCACACCTTTAAATACTATTATATAAATTTAAATTTCTTCAGTCAATGTGAACTTGCATTGGTTAAAAATTCAATTAATCCACGTTTCAAAAATACTGAATTTGAAGTGATTTAAAAATTTCTTCAATTTTTAATCATTATTTTCTATTGGGATTTCAATTTCTTAAAATACAATATGGTACTATTTTTAACATTTTTCAACTATTTTCTACAATTCTTAATTATTTTCATTGATTTTAAATTGTTTCCATAAATCTTAAATTTAAATTAACAATTAAAAATCTTAATTTAAATTTAATTTTAAATCTTCCTCAAATTTAAATTATTTTGTTTAGTTTTCTCAATCAATTTTTCAATTAAAATTTTTTTTTTCTTGTTATTAAATCAATTTAATTATTTATTCCTAAATTTTATATTATTCATCGCAAATTTAAATTAATTTTTTAATTTACCTTTTTTTGGCATTTTGCAATTATTATTTTTAATTTTTAATAATTTTCGTAATTTCTGAATTAATATACTTAACTTTCAAATATATATCTCAATTTTCATTTACTTTGTTAAATTTTCATTTCTATTTATTATTTTGGAATTATTTTCTTCATCTTTTAATATATTCATTATTTTTCCATCAATTTCCTAAATTTTCAGTTTTTATTTCAAATTAGATTATTGTCTTCAATTTTCAATTTTTTAAACGATTTTTCAATTATTTTCGTTCGCTTAAAATCAAATTCTGTAATTTTATATTATTCTTTCCGATTTTAAAGTATTTTCTTTCTTTTAGCGCAATTATCAAAAATTTCAATTATTTATCTGAAATTTTAATAATTCTTTTAATTAATTTTCGATTATTTCTGCTATTTTTAATTACATATTCTCTTTAATTAAAATTATAAAGTAATTTTGTAATTATTTCTTTTTTAAAACATATATTCTATTCTTTTTTCAATTATTTCTCTCAAATTTTATTTACTGTTTTCAATCTTTTATATTTAAATTATTTTCATCATATTTCAATTATTTTTCTCAATCTTAAATTATTTTCAGGATATTTCAACTATTTTTTTCAATTTTGAATTAATTTGATCATTTTTCAATTATTTTTCCCTATTGTTATTTTTTTTTCATTTTCTAAAATTTTTAAGTATTTTTATAAATTTTCAATTATTTTCTTCAAATTTTAATTATTTTCATTTGTTTTCATAATTTCCAAATGTTTTTATTAATTATAGAAAATTTCAATTATTTTTAAATTTCTTCAATTCTTTTATCCTCAATTTTTGGTTATTCTCATTTTTTTCAATTGATTTCTAAGATCTTCATGTATTTTTATCAAATTTCAATTATTATTCTTTTTTTTTATTTAAAACAAATTTCTGTAATTTTTTCAATTATTTCACTCAAATGTGATTTATTTTTTTCAACTTATTATTGTTTGTATCATATTTTAATTATTTTCTTCGAGTTTTTGTAAAATCATTTTTCAATTATTTTCCAAAATTTGTATCCTTAAGTTTTCAATTTTTTTCATTTCCTTTATAATTTTCAAAATTTTAATCTGTTTTTCTTGCATTTCAATTTTTTATTATTTATATGATTTTTTATATTATGTTCTTTAATTTTCCATTACTTTCGTTCTTTTTCGCAATTTTCAAAATGTTTTTCCATTATTTCTGTTTAACTAAAAATTATCCCCTTCAATCCTTTATTATGTTTATCTTGTTTCATTTATTATTTATTTACTTATTATTATTTATTTAAATTAATTTTCTCTTTTCTTTTTTTCAATGACCTTCGGAAAGTTTTAAATATTTTTCTGAAATTTTCTCCAACTTTACTTTATTTAGTATATATATATATTAGGTAATTTTTTAAATTATTTTCTTAAATTTTAATTTTTTTTTTCAATTTTATATTATTTATCTCAATTTTCAATTATTTTCCTTAATTTTTCATTATTCAATTTTTTTCAATTTATTTGTAAGATTTTCAAGGACATTTTTAAGTAAATTTGTAATTATTTTCTTTTTTTAAACATATATTGTATGTTTTTTTTCAATTATTTTTCTCAAATTTTATTTACTGTTTTCAATTTTTCATAGTTCAATTATTTCCAGTATATTTCAATTATTTCTTTCAATTTTGAATTAATTTTATCATTTTTTAATTATTTTCCTCGATTTCAATTATTTCTCTCATTTTCTATAAGATGTTTAAGTATTTTTCTAAAAATTCCAATTATTTTCTTCAATTTTCAATTAAGTAGATAATTTAAATTATTTTTAGCTTTCTTCAATTCTTTTCGGCAATTTTTAGTTACTTTCATTTTCGTCAATCGATTGCTAAAATCTTCATGTATTTTTTTCAAATTTTAATTATTCTTTTTATTTAAAAAAAATTCTGTAATTTTTTCATTTATTTCACTGAAATGTCATATATTTTTTACAACTTATGATTGTTTGTATCAAATTTCAATTCATTTCTTCAATTTTTAGTTATTTTTATTTGTTTTCATAATTTCCAAATTTTTTAAATTAATTATCGTGAATTTTAATTATTTTTAGTTATTCTCATTTCTTTCAATTTATTTCTAAATTTTTAATGTATTTTTTTCAGACTTTAATTATTTTTTTTTATTTAAAAAAATTTCTGCAATTTTTTCAATTATTTCACTCAAATGTCATTTATTTTCTACAACTTATTATTGTTTGTATCACATTTCAATTTTTCAATTATTTATTTCAAGTTTCAAATTTTAAAATCATTTTTTCAATTATTTTTCAACATTTATTTCCTTTTTAAAAATTTTTTATTTGTTTTATAATTTCAAAAATTTTAAACATATTAATCTGACATTTTGATTATTTTATTCAATTTTCAATTATTTATTTTATATTTTATATTATTTTCTTCAATTTTCGATTAATTTCCTTCTTTTTCATAATTTCCAAACAGTTTTTAATTTTTTCTTTTTATTTAAAAAATGTTCTTTTAAATTTTAAATTATGTTTATATTTTTTTACTTATTTTCTCTAATTTTTAATTATTTTCTTTTTTCTTCAATGGACTTTTGAAAGTTTTAAGTATTTTTCTGAATTTTTCTTCAACTTTCCTTCATTTAAAATAAATAATGTAATTTTTGTCAATTATTTTCTCAAATTTTAATGATTTTTTTCAATTTTTTATTATTTATCTATATTTTTAAACACTTTCTCCAATTTTTCATTATTCAATTTTTTTTCAGTATACATATATTTAAGATTTTAAAATAGTTTCTCAATTTTTAAATTATTTTCTTTATTTTTAAAACATTTTTTTGATTTGAGACCCGCAATCAGGAATCCCTGATCACGCTATTGAATTTCTTTTACAGGTTACCTACTTTTATAATTAATAAAAAAATTTATCATTAATAACTATTAAACTATGTGCAGTTTTAAAAATCACATAATTTTAATTATTTTCTGTTTTCTTCAATGAACTTTTGAAAGTTATAAGTATTTTTCTAAATTTTTCTTAAACTTTCCTTCATTTAAAATAAATAATATAATTTTTGTCAATTATTTTCTCAAATTTTAATGATTTTTTTCAATTTTTTATTATTTATCTATATTTTCAAATACTTTCTCTAATTTATCATTATTCAATTTTTTTTCAATATATTTAAGATTTTAAAATAGTTTTCTCAATTTTTAAATTATTTTCTTTATTTTTAAAACATTTTTTTGATTTTAGACCCGGAATCGGGAATCTCTGATCTCGCTATTGAATTTTTTTTACAGGTTACCTACTTTTATAATTAATAAAAAAATTTATCATTCATAACTATTTAACTATGAGCAGTTTTAAAAATCGCATAATTTTTTACACCAGAATGTGTGTATAAAGAGATTTCGAAAACCTGATTCTTTCTCAGACGATATTCAGCTAAAATGGAATTTGCCGAATATTCATTCACTTTGTGATTTGTGGGTAAAATCTGCTTAGTCGAAAAAGTGGATAATGTATCAAGCTGCTTAAGAAGTGCTAAAAATGAATAAAGTTTAAATCTAAAGAGTAATGCTAGCCTTAGGAGTAATACCTCGTCTGTCGGAAGGGAAAGGGGTAGAGCCGTGGGATCGGACGAGCGCATTCCTAAGGTCCCAACTGCCTCAGCATTGGATGCCTCGTGTAAATGTAATCTGTAAACTGCTTTCGCTTTTGCCCTGCACGTTATGTATGCACACGTGTGCTTAAAATTTCGAGCCATCCAAATTTATACATTTTTTTTATTTCCCGCATAGAAAAAGATAGAGTAGTCTAAAACGTAGGCTTACAAATCAAATGTCATCCTTAATGTCTTTTTTAAAAATATTTTTTACTTTCGTTTCCGAATTCCGACAAGGCTATTTATTTACAAATTAAAACATTATCATTAATAATCTATGCTCTTATTTACATAAAATAGGAATTTTTAAACTTTTTATATAACAAATGTATGATATTTTTTAATTTAATATCATAATTATTAAAATTTGAGAATTTATGGGTAAAACAATAAAAATAGTTATTACTCCATTATTATGTTCAAAAACTGTTTTTATTGTAGTTAAATATTATTTAAATTTATTTTTTTTTTATTTACTTAATTAATTAACCTTTTTTATAGTTATACACTACCGGCCAAAATTGTGAGACCACTAACAAAAATGTGATTAAGAACATGATCGTCTTAAAATGTTAATAACTCTGTCAGATATTATCGAAATTGATTTTTTTGTTGATCATTGAAAAGCTTATAAAATTTGCCGTCAAATAGTCCTAGCTTGAAACTTTTTTGATTAATAGAAAAAAAGATTTGATGTGATAGTGACTAGTGAATTTTTCGTTTTTAGTGAATTTTCATTATTAAAGTTTGATAGGCTGCATTTTTTAGAGAAATAATAGGAAAATTTTGAAATTAAGCTAAATAAAACCTTGAACTTTTAACTTCAAAATAAGCCAAAGAAAACTTAAATATCTCGATTGGTTCTAAAGTTATAAGTAAATGTATAATACGAAAAAACGCAACGATTCTAGTGCTCGCTCCACTTTACATCGCATATAGACGGAGAGGGGAGGAAACAAAGGAATCGTTGCGTTTTGTTCTTTATACACATTTTCTTATAACTTTTAAACCAATCAAGATATTTTAATTTTCTTCGGCTTATTTTAAAGCTAATAGTTCAAGGTTTAATTTAGCTTAATTTCAAATTTTCACAATCATTTTTCTAGAAAATGTAGCCTACCAAACTTGAACAATGAAAATTCACAAAAAACAAAAAATTCACCTATCTTTATCACATTGAATCTCCGTTTTTATTAATCGAAAAAGCTTTAAAATAGGACCACTTAACGGCAAATTTTATAAGCTTTCAAATGGTCTATGAAAAAATTTAATTTGCTAAAATCTGACAAAGTTATCAACATTTTCAGAAGGCCATGTTTTTAATCTCATTTTTGTAAGTGGTCGTACAATTTTGTCCTGTAGTGTATTTTTTTTAATATTTATTTATTCATGCCGTTATATACTTGAGTGAAAAAACACACTTTATTTTCAATTACTGTTTTTGATGATAATAATACAGTTGAAATCAAATTCTAGTTTATAAACAAAATTCACAAAAGAATCAAGTTTTTGTATATCGAACAATGAAAAATTGTTAATGGCCTGTCAGTTGCCAGTTCATTTTTTACATGCATTATTTTTATCCTCTTTTGTATATCAAATTGAAACAACATTTCTCTCTATTAAAGTACAACCATTGATCAATTGTATCAAAAAACATTGAAAAGCCCATTGAATGTATATTTTAACTAAAACCAATTTTAAGCACAAAAAATTAATCAATTTTAAAAACACCAAAATATCAATTTTACAAAAGAAAAAAAGCAAATTTGTCACAGTTACTTAAAAATTAAAGTCAATAATTTCTTTTTAATTTTTCCTGAATTTTTACTCCGAGCATGAAAATTCGTGGATTTGAATAAATGGACGAAAATTCATGTTAAAAATGAGTTATATAATTACGAACTGAAATATTGAAAGTTGAAAAATTCTGACGTTTCCAAATAGCAGTCGATTTGTAACGGCCTATGTTCAAGTTAAGAGATTTAAGAGATGGATTGGCGCAAAACAAGATGGGCTGATAAAAATAAGAAAGAAGAAAAGGCGGAAGAGATAAGAGAAGGAAAAAGAAGAAGAAGAATGAGAGAAGTCGGAAAAAAAGAGTCCGATATTAACGTATACGAAAATAGAAAACAGAAGAGAGGAATGTGTACCCGAGATACGAAAAAGGAAATAAAAAAAGAAAGAATCTGTGGAAAAAAAACTGACATTGGGCAAATAAGACAGGAATGAAGAGACAGAAAGAAGAGATCGATCGTTTTTCTGCAAGGAAAAAATCCCACTGATATTGGCAACTGTCCACTTATTGGTCGTTTTTTTCATTTTTAACTATACTGTGATTTCTTTCCTGCATTCCTAGAAAAATTAAGAATTTCTTTCTAAAAGGAAATATTGCATTCAAATATTAAAAAAAAACGTAAATAGAATGAGAATTATTATTTAGGATAAATTAAAGAAATAGAGAACAAAATTAATTTTAATTCGGAATTTTTACATTGACTCCATACGAACACATTTTTTACTTTAGTAATTTCAAATTTTTAAAGAAAATTTAAAAATCCAAAATGGCGTATTTAAGATGATGGACCGAAATTTTTAAAATCAGTTAATTATACTGAAAATGCTTAATCGGCTTTTTATGAGAATTGTTTCAAAATGCACATAATTCAATAATAAGAAAAAAATAAAAAAAGTAATAATAATAATAAAAATAATAATAAACTCTAAAAAGGAAAAGTCTTATGAAGTAAAATTAAACAATAATTAAAACAACATAAATTCGAATTTAGAGATACCAAAGAACTCCAAGAATATATTGCCCCATTCAATGACTTTTAACCTCAAATTCCAATCATCATTTTTTCCCAGATTTTGTTCATTTTTTTTACTTTTCAAAATACACACATTTTATTTTCTTTCATTCTGTTTTTTAATCCCATGCAGCCTAAAACCACATAGCCTAAAATTCATTCAGCCTACATCCCATTTAATCTAAAAACATTCAGCCTTAATGTCATTAAACCTAAAATGCATTCAGCCTAAATACCATTTGACCTAAAATGCTTTCAGCCTAAAACCTAAAATGCATTTAGCCTAAAACGCATTTTACCTAAAAAAAATTCAGCCTAAAACCCATTTAACCTACAATGCATTCAGACTACATTCCATTTAACCTAAAACGCATTCTGACTAAATACCATTTTTCCTAATATGCGTTCAGCCTAACTGCAATTTTACCTATTCAGCCTAAAACCCATTTAACCAAAAAGTCTTTCAGACTAAATTACATTTAACCTAAATTGCATTCAGCCTAAATACCAATTTACCTAAAACACATTAACCCCAAAATACATTTTACATAAAATGCATTCATCCTAAAACCCAATTAACCTAAATTGCATTGAGCCTAAATTATAATTATATTTTACCTAAAATGCATTCAGCCTAAATCCCATTTTACCCAAAATGCATTCATCCTAAAACCCATTTTACCTAAAATGCATTCATCCTAAAACTCATTTAACCTAAAAGTCATTAATCCTTAATTGCATTCAGCCTACACTTCATTGAACCTAAAATGCATTCAGCCTAAATCCCATTTAATTTAAAATCCATTCAGCCTGAATCCCATTTAATCTAAAAATCATTCAGCCTAAATAAAATTGAACCTAAAATGCATTTAGCCTAAAACCTATTTTCCCTAAAATGTATTCAGCCTAAATCCCATTTTATCTAAAATGCATTCGATCTTATAGCCATTCAACCTAAATGTCATTCAGCCTAAATTCCATTTAATCTAAAAATCATTCAGCCTTAATAAAATTTAACCTAAAATGCATTCAGTCTAAATAATCGTATTTTACTTAAAATGCATATAGACTAAAACCATTTTCCTAAATCACATTTTACCTAATTTATAATGCAAAATTGAGGTAAAATGGGATTTAGAACAATTGGTTTTAGGCTACATGCATATTAGATAAAATAAGATTTAGGCTGAATGCAATTTAGGTTAAATGGAATTTACGCTTAATGAATTTTAGGTTAAATGGAATTTAGGCTGAATGCATTTTAGGTTAAATAGGAGTTAAGCTAAATGCATTTTAGGCGAAGTGGGATTTAGGCAGAATGCGTTTTAGGTTAAATGGAATGTAGTCAGAATGCATTTTAGGTTAAATGGAAATTAGGCTTAATGGATTTTAGGTTAAATGGGAGTTAGGCTAAATGCATTTTAGGCTAAGAGGGATTTAAGCTGAATGCAATTTAAGCTAAATGACTTTTAGGTTAAATGAGTTTTAAGGTGAATGCATTTTAGGTAAAATGGGATTTTGGCTTAACGCAATTTAAGTTAAGTGGGATTTAGGCCGAATGCAATTTAGGTTTAATGGAATTTAGTCCGAAAGACTTTTAGGTTAAATAGGTTTTAGGCTGAATGAGACTTAGGCTAAATGGGTTTTAGGGAATATTTATGTGCCTCCATTTTTCAAATCAATTTTCCTTCTACTAATTCTGATTTCTTTTCTCTTTTCTTCAATTATTAAATTTCTTTTTCGTCGTTTTTCAAAATGATGTTATAATTAATAGTTTGGTTTCTTGAAATCCTTTTCTCCTTTCGGTTTGACTTAAATTCTGTTGTTTGTTTTTTAAAACAAGCAATGCATCCAACATGCATAAATCCATTAAGAATAAAAAGTCTAAATTGTTTCTATTTTGATCAGAATTCTGAAAATTTAACAAAGCAAAACGAGAAACTCTCACGAAGAATAACTAGTAAATTATACGTGGAATTTAAATAGATTTCATCGTGAAACTCGTTCAGGATGCAAGTAATCTCTTCACCAAGCAGTGCGAAGAAAATGAAAAAAAGAACCTTTTCCCGAGCAAGTGGTGCAATTGTTTACATAAATTAGATCGAACAAACCCCACACTAATTAATGCAATACGAATATCATGTTTGTACTAGCCGAATAAACAGACTGTATACGTATAATAAAATATGTATGAATTTATGCAGCACCCAGACATAAAGTGTTAATATCTTTATTTTAAAACATAATAAAAATTGCACTTCCAACAATCATTCATAACTTATAATTTTTTTTTTTAATGTGACACGATATATAGAAAGGGATCTAAGAAGCGAAAAGTTTTAGGTTATCACGAACATAACCTGAAATTTGAATAAACTTCCGAATAATGAGTACCCTCGATTTTTCTAAACTTTGATGCGCTGATTACGAAAATCGTAGTGACAATTGGTGACTAGATCATCTTCATGGTGAAAAACATAAAAAATCACACAATAATTGAGTTTTTTTGCAAATATCTCAATAAATATTGAAACTTTTGAAAATTTTTTTTCACATAAGTTGTAGGCCTTCTAAAAATACACATTTTTTGTTGCATGCATTTTTTTGATGTCTTTAATAGTTTTCGAGAAAGTCGATATTAAAGATACTCGTGCGGAGCTAAAATCGCGGCGAAGAAACGGCAGGAGCGACCGTTTGGGGCGACCAGACAACTTAACTATCGATTTTCTCTGAAACTATAAGAGATATTAAAAAATGTATAACACAAAAAATGTGTATTTTTAGAACGCCTACAACTTTTGTGAAGAACAGTTTCCAAAATTTTCAATATTTATTGAGATAATTGCAAAAAATTGAATTTTTAAGGTATTTTTTTTTATAGTTTCCACCATCATAATTAAATTTGCGCCTATTTTCAATACGATCTTCCTAATCAGCGCGTCAAAATACATAAGTATACCAAGTTTCATTAAAATCGGAAAGGGGTCCTAAAATAAAATTAGTCGCCCCAGACGGTCGCTCCTGCTTTCTCTTCACCGCACTTCGCGCTACACGAGTAACTTCACTATCGATTCTCTTGAAAACTATTAGAGATATCAAAAAAATGTATAAAACAAAAAATGTGTACTTTTAGAACGCTTACAACTTTTGTAAAGAACAGTTTCTAAAATTTTCAATATTTATTGAGTTAATTGCAAAAAAAACTCCTGTATGCTCTTTGCGCTACGCGAGCAACTTCATTATAGATTTTCTCGAAAACTATTAGAGATATCAAAAACATTAATTTAACAAAGAATGTGTATTTTTAGAAGACCTACAACTTTTGTGTAGGACAAATTTCAATATTTTTAAAATATTTCCTTAGGTCCCTTTCTTCGTAACGCGTAACAAATATTCATAAATTATTTTTTTAAATTTATACTTTTCGAAATTTACACCATTGTTTTAATGCATTTGATGTGTGGAATGTTCTAACCTATTGTACTGAAGTTTATAGATTTAATAATTAATGTCACACCATTTTGATCGACTAAGTACCTCCCTGAGCACAAGACAATTATGTACCAGTAAACACGATGTAAATGCTCGTTGCAGATCGTTAAAGCAAGTAAAAAGCAATGTAGGGTGCAGCATAAAACTAAGTGGCCTTGGCTCAAACTGTCTTACATGAAAAACCCTTTTGCGAAATTGTACACAACTTTGAAGACTATACCGTTTCCTTTTAATACTTTACAAACCAACTTTAAACCCAGATTTCAAAAAAGAATGTAAAGAGTCTATTTATATATTTATATTTCCATTTTCAAAAATCCCTGACTTGCGGACACTCTGATAAAAGTCACTTAATCAAAAAATACTGATTTTTTATTACAGAATATCAATTAATAATAATAATAATTAAAATAATAGTTATTTTCTTTAGAATATAAAGTTGAAAATCGACCTTAGTTTTGATTTAAAAATTAATAATATGTGTCCAGTTCATTTTGGACAAAACTAATTTGTTTTCCTAGCTCAATTCGCTAAGAGCAAGACTTAAAAAAATGCGTTCTGGGTTCGAATCCCGACAAAAAAATGATTTTACATTTTTTTTAGAAACTTAACTAAATTCATTTATATTTTCTAATATTATAATATCAAGTCCAAAAAATTAATGAAATATTAAAAAATGAATGCAGGAATCAATAGATTGAAATTATTTTTTCCAGGATTTTCACATTCATCCAATTTTTCAGATTAATAACTAAGAAATAAATAAATAAAATAATTGATTAATCTACTTGATTGTTTAGTGAAATATATTTACTGATGAAGATTAATTTGATCTTTAATTATTAAAATCAAATGATGTATATTGAATAATAATTGAAGGCACAACTATTTGTATTTCGAGAAAAAACGTTGCATGTTACGTCTGACAAATTGACAGACGTTTACATAAAAGAAAACAAGTACTGGTAATGGGTACACATAATCACAAGCACGCTATCAACTCATATTAACATGAATTACAAAGCCTTTAAAATCAAGCGTGCTGAGCCCCTAAAATACAAAAAAAAAATATCAGCCCACTAGATTCAATAAATGCAGCTGCTGGGCAATGTGTGCTCCTGTCCAGACAGTTTTCACATAAAATACGCTTTTAATGACTCTATTTATGATCAGTTGAATATTTTATTCTTTACTGACTCCTTATTATTTCTTTTTTCAAAACTAATTACTTTATCATTTATGATAGAAAATTTCTAAAAACTGCTGCAGCTGTTAAAAATGTTCAGAAAGTTTTACTTTCGTTTTAATTATTTTTTTTAGTTATTTTAGTTATGTAATAATTTTGTTCTTGTTGTCGAATTGTTTAGTTGACATTAATTTATAATTAAAAGTACTATTTAATAATCTTTTTTATTTATTTGAATTGTAATTTATTCTACTTTAAAAATAATTGAAAAAATCCGAGGATTATTATTGAATATTGAGGAATCAATTGAAAATCGAAAAAAATAACTAAAAATTAAAGAAAATATTTGATAATTGAAGAAAATAATTAAAAATTGAAGAAATAAATTGGAAATTAAAGAATTAAATGGAAATTTCAAGAAAATAATTGATAATTAAATGAAAAATTACAATATGACGAAAATAATAAAGGGGAGGCTCCGGTAAAATTTTCACACATCCAAATTTATAACCCCTAAAGGTTCCAATTTTTTTTGCTTAATTTTGGCATACAAAACTATTTTTTAATGTCAAAAATAAAGAAAAGACATTTTGGACACGTTTAAAATGTTTATTTTCGAAAAAATGAAGATTTCTAAAAATCTCTTTCCACAATTTTTACTATCTTCTATCGCCAATTTTTTACTGTCTTTTTTTACAATACTGGATAAAATTACGAATAGATATTAAAAAAAGAAATTTTTATGTCAAAAAGCTTTAGTTTTCAATTTTGAACAAAATTACGCATAGATTTAAAAAAAAATTTAATATTCTAAAACCAGCCTTGAAACTTTTTTTTTCATTTTATGACCATTGAATAATTTTAAATCGAAAATGTTGTTAAAAAAAATTGGGCATCTCTAAACAACGCAATTTATGAAATGTTAAAATTTTACCGGCGCCTCCCCTTAAATATTGACGAAAATTTTTAACTATTTAAAAAAAATAATTTATTAACAATTAAAAAATAATTCAAAATCTTTTGTGAATAATCGGCATTGGAACAAAAAATGTTTTTAAATTAATGAATACTCATAAAATTGAAGGAGAATAATAAATTGTCAATATAAAACTGATGAAAATTATGGAAAAAATTGTATAAAATAAATGAAAATTGAAGAAATTAATTGGTAATTGAAGAATTGTATTGAAATTTTCAGAAAATTTGTTTGACAAAGTTTGACACATAGATATTTTTTGTTTTAAATCAGATACTTTTTAAAAAATGCATTTAAATTGATCAAAATTTAAGTTTATAAATATCAGTTCAAGTAATGTTAATTTCATTAATACATAAATAAATCTATATTTTTTTTCTATAATTTTCAACAGTTTTCACTTTAAATTTTAGAATTATACTTTAATTTTTTTTAAATTAATTTATTGTGTTGTCAATTATTCTCGACACTTTTTAAATTTTCCTTTCAATTTTCAATTAATTTCCTCATTTTTCAATTTTTTTCTTCAATATTTAATTATTTTAGTCATTTTGCTATTTTTCTTTCAATCATCAACTATTTTCTTAAAATTTCAATTTAATTCTTTAATCTTCAATTTTATTTCTTTAATTTTTTATTATGATTTATAATTTTTTATTATGACAGAATGAAAGAATAAATGACAGAATGAATGGATCTTGTGGATAATTATTATAGATATTGATAACATAAACCTATCAAAAATTTTTTTGAAAAAATACATTTTTAGCGCTTCTAAACTGGGTAGAAGAAAATCGGCTAAATTGCCTATAGTAAAGTTTAGAGCAAAAAAAAGTATTTAGTTATATAGTTTTGAAAAATATAAACCATCAAATATTTAGAAAACAACTTTTAAGAAGTAAAAGTACTTTAAGTACTTTTAAGTACTTATTTCAGAAAAAATAATTATTTAAATATTGATATCAAAATTCGCCATTTTGACTCACGACAGGGTAAATTTCCTGTGCACAAAAATTTGGAAAAATATGAAAAGTAAAAAAGTTTTTTTAATATGTTTTCTATAATCAATTATCTTGTTAATATTAAAAAAAAGAACTAGCTTTGAATACAAAAATATAATCTTTTTATCATAAAACTAAAGTTTCAATCCAAAGCAGTCCGATAAAAAATGAAATTAAAATCTATGTAACCAATAAATTACTACTTCTACAATTATAAAATAACTTACAAAAGTAAATTAAACACTCTAATAAA
The DNA here is from genome assembly GCA_037103525.1 of Ganaspis brasiliensis. Lineage (NCBI taxonomy): Eukaryota > Metazoa > Arthropoda > Insecta > Hymenoptera > Figitidae > Ganaspis > Ganaspis brasiliensis. The sequence continues at coordinate 1,399,120 of JAZKLR010000311.1, forward strand.
TTACAAAAAAACCGCTTGCTTCAAAATAGCGTGAGTTTTAGAAAGAAAATCTCAAATTTGATATTCAATGCCAAATGTGACAGGTTAATCCGCCATGATTCTCTATAATCACGTGCCTCACGTAACTCTAGCACTCGTATTTATTTTTTCTGCGCATGCGCACTTTTTTATTAATCCCGCGCTTATTTAAAATCATGATTCAAAATATATTGAAAATGATTGTTCAATGCACAATTATCGTAATTATTATTAATGTAAATGCAATAATTAATATAACTAATTTGTTAAAACACTGATTTTCTATGCAGAAGCAGTAACAACTTGACATTTAATTTCTACATCTAAATATACGTAAGCCGAGAGATTTTTCGTATCGTACGTATCTTGCTTAGAAGTTTTACAGCAAATAGTCAATTTACCCAAAAACACACGATTTAACTAAACTAATTGTTTTAATTTTAGAACTCATTTTTATAAATTAAATGAAAGTATTCAAAAAGCTAAATGTTTAAGGATTAATTTTAAAAAAAAATTATACACGTTTTTGAGGTAGAAGTTTATATTTTCTGAAATTTAAAATTGAAAAAATTATCGTTGGAAAGCATCATTTTCATAACTCTTTAATATATCTATAATATACAATTGTCAATATTCGAAATAGTGGATTCAAAGTGGTGTCAAAAAAAATGTTAAATGATTAATTTTGCTGAAAATGCAAAATCTGGGATCGCTTTCTTGAATTAGTCAACAGAAATATGTCATTTAATTTTTAATATTGTAATCTTTCTTTTTGTTTTTTAAATTTTTTTTTCTTTTTTTTATCATTTAAAGCAATACTCGATTGCGGACATTACCCGTAACATAAATGTATACACGTACATACGCTTTTTTAAATAAATAAAATGACATATTTCTAATGACTAATTCAAAGAAAAGGAGCCCAAATTTTTCATTTTCAGCATAATTAATAATAAATTTTTTTTTTCATGCTATTTCAAATCCACTATTTTGAATATTGAAAAATGTATAAAGCATTCAAATTCAGAGGATCCAAAAACTCCTATGTAAGCATTCATAGAATAATTTGTTGATTTTAAATATTTATCCGACATTTTGAGTCCGCCAATTTGAATTTTAAGATTTTAATAACATATTCGAATTCAGAGACTCCAAAAACCCCCAGTAAGGAGTTTCAGGCAAATCCGATCAGTTTCCAAAAAAATCATCCGCCATATTGGATCCGCCATTTTGAATTTTAAAAATGTAATAACATGTTTGAATTCAGCGACCCCAAAAACCCCCGAGTAACGAGTTTCAAGCAAACCCGATCACTTTTCAAAAATTCGTCCGCCATCTTGGATCCGCCATTTTGAATTTTTGAAATCTGACTTCAGATTCGTAATCAGCGACCCCAAAAACCCTATAGTAAGCATTGCCTCTTTGATTTGATGAATAAGTAATGTTTGGTGCAATGCATGTAGCAAAATCAAATTTTTTGGTAGTTCAGGACGCCATTTTGAAAAATTGGAGAGGGGGGTAGTAAAAGTGTTTTTATATCTTTACAGTAAAACTATTCAGTGCACGATTTATAAAAAAGAGAGATGTAAGAAAAATTTTTTTCCCTTTGAAATTAATGTTTTTATTGTGAAAAATCCGAAAAAAATCACGGATTTTTGCAAAAAAGTACTAAAAATAATTTTTAAAAAAATTGTTTAATGACAAATTCGAAAAGAGCATAAAAAATTACACAAGAAATAGTGCTTCCCAAAAAAATTTAGGATGTTTTTGTATGAAATATCAGAGCGTGAAGTTGGACGAAAAAATCAGTGCATTTGGGGCTTAATGGGTTAAAACAAATCATTTTTAACGTGGAATTCATCGCTCTTTCAGATTCTTTTATTAAAATTTGTTTATAACAAACATGTTAAAAGTTAAAATCAATTATTTAACAAACAAAACGATTTTTTTCTCAAAAAATATTTTTAATCAATATTTTCATGTAGAACAAGAAAAGAGATTAAGTTAAAGCACCAAAATATCGTGTCTTTAAGTTCTCAGCTGTAAATATTCGCAAAAACATATACGAAAATACAAGATGGCTGCTCCAATATGGCGACTGAATTGAATGCTAATATGCTAATATTTTTGTAAAATATTATCCAAGTGTACCAAATCTTTAAAAATAGGCCGAATTTGATAAAACTTGGTACCTGTGTGTTGCTAGAATCCCTAAGTACGAATCTGAAGTCATTTTTCAAAAATTAAAAATGGCGGATCCAATATGGCGGACGAAAATTCAATTTTTTATTTAATTTTCATGAAATTTGCACTGAGAGAAATGGATATTTAAACTTACCATCCTGGATACTAGAAAATAATTATTTTAATACCTAAATATTAAGTTTGAATATCTAAATACTATGTTTTAATATATGGATGTTAAATTTGAATATCTATTAATTCCATTTTTCTCACAGTGGTACACAGGGGTTTTTGGGTCTCTAATAACGAATCTGACGTCATTTTTCAAAAATTCAAAATGACAGATTCAAAATGGCGCTCAAAAATAAAAAATTTTAATTTAATTTTATAAAACTTGGAATATAGAAATTTTTGGAGTCTCCGATTGCAAATCTGAAGTCATTTTTTAATCATTCAAATTATCATTATGTTTGGTTATTACATCTAATTATTTTTATATACCCAATAAATAATTTTCACTTGTTACTCAGGCAGTAAACAAATTTTAAGCTCAAGAAAGTAAGTGAAATTAATAAGGGATGAAAATGGCCGCTATATTTAGTCAACCATTTTCATTAAAAAATATTGGTTTACTGTTGATGTATAACAAAAAAGTACACTCTTGGTTACCAATCAATATCCAAATAGTAAGCTAATGGTTATGCTATAATAGTGGCAAAAAATTGATTAAATTACTTTATATTTCCAATTTTAAGTTCCTTAATTGAATTGAGTGAAATAAAAATAATTTAAAATGAAATTTGTAAAATGTGATTGCAGCCGGAGGAGCTGAACGCTATTGTTGGTAATGCATTTCGTATGGCGTACGTGGCCCAACTTCAACGACAGCCAATTCTTCAGGACGTAATTTCTTCTCGAACGTCGCCCCACTACCGCAAGGATAAACAAGATAGTAGGACAACGTGGGTAAGAAGTTTCACTTAATATTTGTCCAATAAAACTTTACAGCCTTCTGCTTCGTCCTCTTCAAATCTAATCTCTTTTTATGGAACTTGAAACCCCATAGATTGCAAAACTCCATTACTTTACCGATCCGGCAAACCATTTTTATTGCCTCATTTACCAATTCAGTCCAATTTAAATCGAAATAGGACAAATTTTTTCATTAAAACCAATCCAACGTTCATTTTTACTCTCTACACTGATTTATTGCCTTCATTAAGTTTTGACATAAATGTTCCACTGAAATCATTATCATATTGTATTGCATTTTGTATTTATTTGTAACTTGCGCTTCAGACATTTAAACGACCTATTTAAAATTCTAATTTATTCTAATTTACTAACAGTGACTTGATTTAGATAAATTGTCTTTTAGTCCAGTCATCTGGTCAGAAAAAAGGGTGTTTGACGGAAAAGTCCCTTACTTCTCGGTTTTTTTGCTTAAACCCTTTATTTTTGCACCCAAAAAAAGACTTTAAATTTGCTACATCAATTTCGCTCGGGAACCCCAAAAATTTTTTTGAAAAAGATGTAAAATTTCAAAAAATTGGGTATACAAGTTTTCCAGTGCGTTTGATGAAAAAAATTGTTCAGAGTGAAAATAAAGTGTATAAAATTTCCATTAATTTAAAAAAAAATTAAACGTCCTACGTTAGTTAGGTAAAAAGTTATAGCCGTTCAAAAAAACCCGATTTTTTTCGATTTTTCACTAAAAAAACGTACTTTTGAGTTTTTTACCAATTGTGCGGTTCCCAGTTATTTTAAGCAAAAGTGATCAACAGATGAGTTAAAGTAGACTAAAATACCTTTCATTTACGATAAAGAAGAACGTTATAACTTAATTAGGTCCAAAGTTATGATCTTCCAAACATACCCTGTTTTTGACTATTTTTGCCATTTTGACAGTTTTTTAAAAATAACTTATTTTTTTGGTATTTTTTATCACACTAACATCAAATGTTAGACTTTACAGGTTGTTTGGAAGCCTTTAAAAACTGATTTTTTTGCCTAGGCCGTAATATAAATCTGATTTACTGATGTCGCAATCTGATTGGCTGACGCCGGTCTGCAGACCTCTACATTATGGTGCAGCAGTCAGAGCATCACAGAGTTACCTATTTAAATGTTTCCCACATATTTCTTTTTAAATATAGGTTTCTTTGGCTGAAAGGTTTAACAAAAATCCAGTTGTGGTTTATGGGGGTACGGGAGACATGCCCCCAGGTGGGGGGGGGGGGAGAGGAGGATAAAATTTAAACCAAAAAATTAAAAAAATTATTTTTGTAGAAAAATACAGCAACTAAAAATGATATACGAGAGCATGACAAGCACTTTAAGATTTTATGCCCCTGGGGGTAAAATGCCTCTGGAGATAAAATACCCCCGTGGGCAACTTGCTCCGAGGGGAAATAAAAATAAAAAAAATTAATTATTTTCAACAACAATCCTGCCTAAGGGTAATGTTTAAATACCCCCATCAAATGGGGTGACTTTCCCCTGGGGGGGGGGGGGGGGACAAAATTCATAAAATCTTTTTGGTTGAAAAATAATGCCCCCTAATGAGTAGACATTAGATGGAACAGAATTAGACGACAGTATTCTTCATTTCTTATGAAGTCAAAATGAGTAAGAAATTAAAACTTTTTATATAATTTCAGTTTTCGTCCCCCCACGTGGGAAAGGGTATGCCCCAGGTGGAGGGATAGTGAGAACCTCCTGGGGGCGTCATCCTTAGGGGGCATTATTTTTCAACCAAAAAGATTTTATTAATTTTGTCCCCCCCCCCCCCCCCAGGAGAAAGTCACCCCATTTGATGGGGGTATTTAAACATTACCCTTAGGCAGGATTGTTGTTGAAAATAATTAATTTTTTTTATTTTTATTTCCCCTCGGAGCAAGTTGCCCACGGGGGTATTTTATCTCCAGAGGCATTTTACCCCCAGGGGCATAAAATCTTAAAGTGCTTGTCATGCTCTCGTATATCATTTTTAGTTGCTGTATTTTTCTACAAAAATAATTTTTTTAATTTTTTGGTTTAAATTTTATCCTCCTCTCCCCCCCCCCCCCCACCTGGGGGCATGTCTCCCGTACCCCCATAAACCACAACTGGATTTTTGTTAAACCTTTCAGCCAAAGAAACCTATATTTAAAAAGAAATATGTGGGAAACATTTAAATAGGTAACTCTGTGATGCTCTGACTGCTGCACCATAATGTAGAGGTCTGCAGACCGGCGTCAGCCAATCAGATTGCGACATCAGTAAATCAGATTTATATTACGGCCTAGGCAAAAAAATCAGTTCTTAAAGGCTTCCAAACAACCTGTAAAGTCTAACATTTGATGTTAGTGTGATAGAAAATACCAAAAAAATAAGTTATTTTTAAAAAACTGTCAAAATGGCAAAAATAGTCAAAAACAGGGTATATTTGGAAGATCATAACTTTGGACCTAATTAAGTTATAACGTTCTCCTTCATCGTAAATGAAAGGTATTTTAGTCTACTTTAACTCATCTGTTGATCACTTTTGCTTAAAATAACTGGGAACCGCACAATTGGTAAAAAACTCAAAAGTACGTTTTTTTAGTGAAAAATCGAAAAAAATCGGGTTTTTTTGAACGGCTATAACTTTTTACCTAACTAACGTAGGACGTTTAATTTTTTTTTAAATTAATGGAAATTTTATACACTTTATTTTCACTCTGAACAATTTTTTTCATCAAACGCACTGGAAAACTTGTATACCCAATTTTTTGAAATTTTACACCTTTTTCAAAAAAATTTTTGGGGTTCCCGAGCGAAATTGATGTAGCAAATTTAAAGTCTTTTTTTGGGTTCAAAAATAAAGGGTTTAAGCAAAAAAACCGAGAAGTAAGGAACTTTTCCGTCTAAAAGTACCAGATGACTGGACTATTTTAAATTTGAATCATTTCAAAATAAACATATTGGGTCTGTGCAGCAGTGTAGTTTGGGAACTTTTCCGAAAATTGATAACTTGTAGTTTTTCTTTATTTTTGTTTACTTATTCATAGCTTTTCTTATTTAGATAATGACATACACCGTTTGTCATACAATTTTTCACCCATGAGAAAAATAAGTAATTTTGGAAAGCGGAGCCAAAAAAATACAACTTTGTCTGTCCATTTTGCAAAAAAAAAAATTTTTTAATTCTTTTATTTTTTATAACTGCCTTCATATTCTTAATCAGAGACACCAAAACCTCTAAAATATCAAGTTTCATAAAAATTTGATAAGTTTTTTTTTAAATTTGTGTGCCATTTTGAATTTTACAAATTGACTTACTTAGGATTCATAATCAGTGACCCAAAAAAAAAAACACTTGGATACGAAATTTTTTATAGAATCCAAAAATCATAGGGTAACTTTTCAATTCTCTTTGATATATATATATATATATATTATATATAATTGTATATAATATAAAATATATATTTAGGTTTGTAAAAACCGCAAACGAATTGATCTAAAAAAGCAGCCAAATACAAGTATTTTTTAAACCTCATTTTCCAAAAAAAAACTTTAATAGTTATTTTATCAATTCATTCAATAAATATATTTATTATTATAGTTATAATTTTTAATTTATAAAATATATAACTAGAATAATAAGAATAAATAAAGAAATTAATAATCTTAAAGAATTAAAATATATCTATTAATGATAAAATTAAGTAAATTGTATTAAAAATAATTTTAAATAAAAATTTTCTATGGAATTCATTTCAATATAATTTTTTATTTTTTATTTTATTGAGTAATAATTAGATAGCAATGACATTTTTAGTAAACAAATATGGAAATGTTAAATTTTTTAATTATAAAATTATTGATTATTAATTTATTTTAATCGAATAATTTTATTATTAAAATAATAGATAATCTAAAAGATATTATCAAATAAGTATTTTTTTTAAATTCAAATTAATAATTCTAATGTTTAGGAAAAAAAAATAATATTCAGTTTATTAAACTTCCAAAAAAACCCCTATTTTTCTAAAAAAAAAACTTGAAACAACAGAATTTAATCAAAATTTACTCTTGATAAATATTCTTTTAAATTAAGAAAAAACACAGACATTTTCAAAGAGTAAGTTTATTTAAATTATAGATAGTTTTCAAAATAATAATAATAATAATATATTTTTTTAATTTTCAATAAAGGCCATTTTTAAGAAATCGAAAGAATATCTTGCGCCAAATTATAAATTTAGAATCTATTAGAATTTACACCAAAATAAAATTTAAAATGAATAATAAATATAGAATTGATTAAAGTCTTTATAATGATAATTATAATGATTTTATAATTATTTCTAAAAATAATGAATATTTTGACACTAAACTTTGTGAAATTATTTTTAAAAAATCATTAGGAAGGTCTATCTGACCCAAGTTTGTTTGAATTCTGTCTTAAAATTATTTTTTTTTTAATTCACTTATATTGGGAAATTAAAAAAAATTAATTTTAATGAAAAATTTAAACAAACTTGGGTCAGGCAGACCTTTTAGTTTTAGTTTAGCGTCAAATAAAAACCTAATATAATAAATAAATGCTTTAAAAGTAAAAAGTCAATCTTTAATCATAAATGATAATTAAAAATTATTCCTGAATTAATAAACTTTCGAAAACGACTTAAAATCTGGAGCGTTTTTAGCGATTTTAAATATTTTATTAATGGCAAAAATCAGAATCCAAAAGTAGAGTGAGGACCAGGTAAAATGCCTAATTGGGTAAATTTTCAATCGTTAATAACTTGGCCAAACAAAAATATTAAACATAATTTTATTGTTTTTCTTAATAAATTATATTAAGATAAAGACGATTTCTATAAAGTTACATGTTTATCAGTTTATTGTCAAATAATTTATTGAAGAATTGTGAAAATAATACCTTCCAAAAATAATGTTTTCAATTTTAAATTTCAGAAAGTATATACTTTTACCTCACAAACAAATTAATTTTTTAAAATTAATTCTTAAACTTTTTTCTTTCTATAAACACTTTAATTTAATTTATAAAAGTGATTTCTAAAATTAAAATAATTAGTTTAATTACATCGTGTGTTTTTGGGTAAATTGCCTACTTGCTGTAAAACTTCTAAACAAGATACGTACGATACGGAAAATCTCTCGGCTTACGTATATTTAGATGTAGAAACTAAATGTCAAGTTGTTACTGTTTTTGCATAGAAAATAAGTGTTTTGACAAATTAATTATATTAATTATTGCATTTATATTAATAATAATTATAATAATTGTGCATCGTAGAATCATTTTTAATACATGATTTTAAATAAGCGCGGGATGAATTACAAGAAGTGCGCATGCGCAGAAAAAATACGTACGAGTGCGAGAGTTACGTGAGTCACGTGATTATAAAGAATCATGGTGGATTAACCTGTCATATTTGGCATTGACTATCAAATTTGAGGTTTTCTTTATAAAACTTACGTTTTTTTGAAGTAATAGGTATTTATGTAATTTATTATACTGTTTATAATTTACTTTTTTAAGTTATTTTATAATTGTAGAAGGAGTAATTTATTAGTTATAGATTATATTTTCATTTTTTGTCGGACTGCTTTGGATTGAAACTTTAGTTTTATGATAAAAAGATTATATTTTTGTATTCAAAGCTAGTTCTTTTTTTAATATTAAGACGATGATTGATTATAGAAAACATAAAAAAAAACTTTTTTACTTTTCATATTTTTCCACATTTTTGTGCACAGGAAATTTACCCTGTCGGGAGTCAAAATGACGAATTTTGATATCAATATTAAAATAATTATTTTTTCTGAAATAGAATAAAAAGGCCTTTTTTCAAGAATTTTTTTGATAGGTTTATGTTATAAATATCTATAATAATTATCCACAAGATCCATTCATTCTATCCACAACTGAAGTTTGACACATAGGGTAGTAGCACCAGTGAAAGAACAGACACCAGTAAAAGAACAAAATGAACATTTTCCACAATAATGAGCAAATCATAGTTTTGATTATGGCCAATAATATATTTTTAGGTTCCTAATTATCTCCAAATCTTGCATACAGGGCATCGATCAAATATAACATGCTATTTACAGGCTTCGCACTCCCCAACTATTTACTACTTTTTGCTACTTTTTTCATGAAAGGCTACTTTTTTGATACTTTTTTCGGCCTAAAGCTACTAAAAGCTACTTTTTTAAAAATTATGGGAAAAACGTATTCAGTTATTAGATTTTTAATTTTATAAGTGCAAAAATTTATTAATTTACAGTCAAACTTCCATACTGCCGTAAGAAATTTGACGTTTCCGCGGTAGAAAGGTTCTTTAAAATGCTATAAGTGAGTGAACGTTCAGGAATGTAACAACCATTTTAAATTATAGGATCTTTAAATATAAAATGGAAATTATAATAATTATTAAACAATAATTTATCTATTAATTTAGGCTGCAGTGAGAAATAAAAATTTATATAACAATTTGCACAAGTCAGTCTTCTATCGTTAAAATCACATGTTTGAAATCACATTATTTTTATTAATAAACTCTTCGAATTTTTTAATAGTGAAAAATTATTATTATTTTACAAATTTACAATAGGCTTAGTTGGGGTAATTCGGGACAAACTATACCTTGCTGACAATTGACAATCAAAAAAATGGCAAATATACGTTTTTGACAATTATTTTTAAAAAATTTCTACATTTGCTTAGTAATTTGACTCATTTAGTAACTTGAGCTACAAGAAAAAGAGGTTATTTTGACAACTGGTAAGATGAAATAAAAAAGCGCATTAATGATTTAGATAACATAAATTTTCTTATTTGTATTTGTTAAAAACAGTCTTATTTACTTATATTAATTAATTATTGAATTAATAAAAACAAAATGTTGGGTGAAAATTACTTTTAAAACTTACTTGCAAAATGTCACAATTTTCAAAGTTCCAATTAAAGTTTTTTATTAAGAATTCAAATATTTTAGTATTAAATATTATTTTATTTTGTGTCTTTCATAAGACGTACTAACTTTTTAATTTTATAATGGAGAAATATGAAAATTTTTAACTTAATTATTGAAATTTTGAGAAGAAGCAGTGTTTTTGAACTCTAATAACTCATCACCAGAGGCGTGAAAAAATCAAATTTTGGTTTTAAAATTCAAGTTTGACACTCCTTTCCACAGTATCAAAATTTGGTGTTGAAGAATCAGCTACTTTTTTACTTTTTACAATTTGAAAAATGTGCTTTCCGAGGTGCTTTTAAATACGAATTTGAACGTTAAAATGCAAGTAGTTTTGTAAAACTGAATTTAACTGCTGCCAAATTGTGAAATTTAAATTAAAATTTTGTTACTTTAGAAATTTTGACATTTTGCGAATAAGTTTTAAAAGTAATTTTCACCTAACATTTTGTTTTCATTAATTCAATAATATTAATTAATATATGTAAATGAGACTGTTTTCAACAATTACCAATAAGGAAATTTATGTTATCTATAAATCATTAATGCGCTTTTTTATTTCATCTTACCAGTTGTCAAAATAACCTCTTTTTCTTGTAGCTCAAGTTACTAAGTCAAATTACAAAGCAATTGTAGAATTTTTTTTAAAAATAATTGTCAAAAATTATTTTGACAACAAAAATAAATATTACAAATTATCAGATTTTTGTAACATTAGTCCGCAACGACTTTGGGTGAAATATAATGGTTTGACTCATAATTCATTTTTCTCATTATTAAATGATTTTTTCTTCTTTTATTTTTGATATTGTTTGCGGTAGTATTTTGGGTGCTAAAGAAGTGTTTAAGAATGGCGCGGAACTTTTGGGCATACTTATTTAGCATCTTCATTACTAAAGAAAAACGGAAATCTAAAAAATAATATCTGTTTTCTATCGACCGAATTTCTTATGGAATGCTCCAAAAAAATAATCGCTCATTAATTTTCTCAATTGATTTCGTTTTCTTAGAGTTTTAAGTGTATTTTCATATCTTTTCTCGATTTTTTAAAGGTCCAGAACATTGAAAAAAATTAATTGTTTATAAACAATTTTTTTTTAATTTATGAGTAAGTCGAAGTCTGTTTTATGTTTTTTTGATTCTATCCAAGGTATACTTAAATCGGAAAACTCATTTAAGAAATATAAGCTTTCATTTAAAAAGAGTTTAAACTTTTCATTTTGCAATAACTTATATAATCAAAATTTTAAAAAATTTTCGTTTGGTAGAAACATTTTTAGAATCTAACATAATAATTTTTTTAATATTTCGATAAAAATAAAAAAAAAAAATTTTCTATGAGAGCTGATTTCACTAATTCCGATTTCACTAAAACTTTTCGATCCTGAATTTGATGGCACGCACACAGTCATAACTCTCAACGATATAGTCCCTTCAACACTTGCCTTCTGAGTTTCCGCCGTATGGAAGTTTGACTGTATTATAACAATAATTTGTTATTTCAAATATTAAATAAATCTGAAACGTGCTGTGACTAAACGAACATCTAACACATTCATGTAAACTGAAAATAATAATTAATAGTAAAAATAAATTAAACTTATCTTATTTTCTATTTGGCTACTTTTTACTACTTTTTTTAATCATGCAAGCTACTTTTTCCTACTATTTTTGAACTCTTAAAACAGTGCAAAGCCTGTATTTATGTTCGAAAATAATTTTTAAACTTTTAGTAGGTTACGTATGCATTTTACTAAAAGAACATAGCTCTGAACACGTCGACATCATTTTTATATTTCTTCAATATAAAATGATTTAATTGATGTCTCTTTTTTTCAATTAACTTAAATTAATATGACTTAAGTATTTTCTTTACAAAAACATTTAATTATTAATAAAATATTATTAAAAAATACAAATTCCTTTACTGGTTACGAATTTGATCACTATCCAGTGAAAGAATTTCATTCATTTGCATGAAAATGAACAATCTGAAGTGGTTATCAAAAGATATAATATCTTACATGAAAATGTCAAAAACGTAAACAAAAAAGTTGGTTAGAAGAAATAATACATTAAAAAGTGTTCCTAATAGGCAGTTAATCCAGAAAATGTTACTAAAAGTAAGTTTTAAAATTTATTTTATAACATTAGAGACATTTTTTTCTTTCATGTAGTGTATTTTTATGCATTAATTTAATATAAAATGAGTTTGTTCTTTCACTGGATCTTCAAAATTCTTTCATTGGTGATCTTGTTCCTTTACTGGTGAAATCGATATGTTTTACTTATTAATTAAATTTTTCAATTATATTCTATATTTATGTAATTTAAATTTATTTATCGCATTCTACACTAATGAAATTATTTAAAAACTATTTGCGAGACCATTTTCAATACACGTATTAAAAAATAATAAATTATAAAAGTACGAATTTCCTTAAATGTTCTTTCACTGGTGCCGTTACCCTAGATATTTTTTGTTTTAAATCAGACTCTTTTTAAAAAATGCATTTAAATTGATCAAAATTGAAGTTTATAAATATCGGTTCTAGTAATTTTTATTTCGTTAATACATAAATAAATCTATATTTTTTTCTATAATTTTTAACAGTTTTCACTTTAAATTTTAGAATTCTTTTATTAATTCTTTTAAATTAATTTTTGTTGTCAATTATTCTCTACACTTTTCGAATTTTTCTTTCAATTGTCAATTATTTTCCTCATTTCTCAATTTTTTTCTTTAATATTTAATTATTATAGTCATTTTGCTTTTTTTTCCAATTATCAACTATTTTCTTAAATTTCAATTTAATTGCGTTTAATCTTCAATTTCCAATTGATTTCTTCAATTTTCATTTATTCATAGTATTTTCTATTTGTTTACTTATTTAATAAAAAAATATAGTGAGGATTAGTTTTTTTTTAAATTTCCCTGCTTTTGCGACATGTAAAACAAAATCCCAAATTATTGTTCAGATAATATAGACACTTGGTTGTTGATCGGTTAAATCATAAATTTTCTTCAATTTTATTGTATGTCCTGTTTTTTTTTGTCAATTTATAAAAATGAAGAATGTTTGGTCCATTATTTTGAAAGCACAGTTTGTCTTTGGAGTTGAAAACTTTGCTGGGCGTGGTGTAGGTAAAGGGTTGGAGAAGAACGAAAGCCACTAATTTGAGGATAGGTAGTAGCTACAATGTGAATAATCCCCACGGAGCACGATTGCGTAACTTTAGCGCTGAATTAGCGCCAAATTAATGAACGTTTTCAACCGATCATTGTAGACCCTCCATTAAGTTCTGACTGAGATTCATTTAAAATGTTCTCTAATTCAAATAACTAGCCTTTCTCACTAAAACCACAATCTCCGCAGACACATTCAATTCTACAAACAATTATTTTAATGAATAACAATTTTCATTTACCCTCGAGAAGAGAGTCCGGCTTTAATGCTAATTTTATGGTCAAATGCTAAATAGAAATATTTATACTTTCTTATAATTTACGTTTTAAGTGAATATATCAGTATTTTTGTTTTAACAATTATCTGGTTGATTTATTTCTCTGTGGATAAAAAGAAAAATATATATTTATTTTGATATTGCCAGTAGTATTATTTTTACGTAATTATACCTTCTTTAAGTAAAAACTGTTTACAAAATTTTAATTAAAACCAACGATAGTATAAATAACTGAATAGTGACCTTATTTTTTCTTTCTTTTTTTAATATGAAATGAAATTATCATTTAAGTATTATAGGACCCTGAAGAATGTGATCCAGTAATTCGAATGGAATCGACCCTCGAGTGAGAAGTGCCTTCTGCCTCCCTATTCGACCACATCGAGGTCATCTGCGGTTTGCGTTTTCTTTTGAGGTTAAAAAAAATTAATAAAAATAGATTCAACTTTTACGTGTATTTCAAGTTTAATATTCATAAGCTTTGAAGGTTTATTTACACTTCTCATTAGTAAAATTGCTATCATTACTCTGTCAGTTCTTTTGAGGTACCAAGAGGTATTTTGTTTGTTTAACATTTAATTCATTTTAATTATAAATATGGGTAAGTCCGCAACATTTTTTTATCAATGCAAATTTAAAAACTGTTATTTAAAATTAAATCATATTTAAATATTGCAAATTGACAAAAAAGTGGTACATTTTGAAATTTCTTTAATTAAAATTAAATAAACAATGAAATTCAAAATTGTAAGTATGTTTTCAAAGATGGTGTTAAAAACAAAGAAAGAAACTTCAAACTGAACCATTTTTGTTCTTTTTTGTTTTGTTTTTTGAGCAAAAATTTATGATTTATTTTTAAATTAATAGACTGATACGACATAATTATTCAAGATAACTAAACATTTCCCGGCAAATTGTCGGATCGAAAACTACAATTTTCCAGGATTTGTTCGCTTAATGATTAATAACAAATCTAGTTGAATATTAAGTGATTTGAATAAAATAAATAAAACAAAATAGAGAACATTTAATGAACAGTGAAAAAATAGAAACCTTAAAAAAATATAACAAGTTATGAAAATTCGATAAAGTTACAAAATTACGCTTTTGATTGTAAGATCACATAAAATAGAAAAAGTACTAAAAAAACATTTCAAAAATTTGAAAAATTCAAATAAAAATGCCAAAAAATGTCAAAATTGTAGAAAATAAACTAAAAAAAAAAACAAATAAAAAACAGTAAGAATGACGAATTAAAAATGTAAAAAAAAATAAGTTAAAAGTCTAGGAAGACAATAACAAATTCCTTTTAAGATAACAATTTTTAGGAAATTACTCCAAAGTAAAGGTGTAGTTAATAAATGAATAAATAAATAAATAAGCAAAGAATGTTAAAAAATAAAATTAATTTTGTATATAAGAACTTTAAAAAAGAACAATTTGTTTAAAATATTAGATTTATTTTGAAAACAATTCAAGTAGAAAAATTGTTAGTGAGTCATGAAATCTATAAAATTTATAAAAGTGTAAATAAATTGTCTAAAACAGAAAAAAAATACAGGAAAAATTAAATAATTTTACAAAAAACGGGTTAATTTGATAAAAATCATAAAATTGAAAAAAAACATTGTATTTCCCACTAAAGTATGATGATAAATAAATTTTTGTTAGTGTTTAAAAAACAGAATTGTATACAGTAAACTGGAAATGATTTGCGTAAAAAGAAGAAAATCTTTAAAAATCTTTATCACGAAAAAAATGTTAAATGAAGAGAAACTATAATGATATCAAGTTAGAAAATTATGGAAAAAGTGGTAAATATTTTAAATAAGACAAAATAAAATGCAAAATAATTATTTTTTGACTATTGAAATTTAAATTAATTGCAATTTTAAATTATATTAAAAAAAATACAGAAAAATATACCAAATAAATATTTTGGAAAAAATTAGAAATTCTAAAGTAAAAATTAATAAAATTATTAAAAGTTAAAAAAAAGTAGAAAATTGCAAAAGATTGAATAAATTAAATAATAATTAAAGATATTTAAAAGGCGAAGTTAAAAAGTTTTAAGGAATGGGCAAAAATGTTAGAATATTATATCAAATAAAAAATAATAAAGCAATGTTTTGAAAAATGGACAAAATCTTTTAAAAAAAATTAAAAAGCTATAAAAGAATTGAAAAATTCAAATAAAAATGACAAAAAATTTTAAAATTGTAAAAAAAATAAGTTAAAAATCTAGGAAGACAATAACAAATTCCTTTTAAGATAACAATTTTTAGGAAATTACTCCAAAGTAAAGGTGTAGTTAATAAATAAATAAGTAAATTATTATAGAAAAAGTGGTAAATATTTGAAATAAGACAAAATAAAATGCAAAATAATTATTTTTTGACTATTGAAATTTAAATTATTTGCAATTTTAAAGTTTGAATAAATTAAAGTTTGATTTAATTATCGTTTTAGGATTTATTTTAATTATAATAACTTTTGGCATTATTAAAAATTTAATATTATTTTTTGCTATTTTCTACCCGAGATTTTTAGATCGTATTTTGACAATTTAAATTAAAATTTTTAAAACTATTAAAAAATAGATACAAGATTAAAACTTCAGTTTTTAGGAATTTTCGAAAAAAATTTGGAACTAGTTCCTGAGAAAATATCCCGAATCATTTAAATTACTGATATTATTCCAAATCACTAGACACTTAAAATTAAGTTTATTCCATTTTCACAAAACTAATTATTTTTCTTGTATGTATACTTTGATAATTGCGTAAATAAATTTAATTTAAATATAATTAGCACAGATCAAAATACAATAGTATTGTATTTACACGAAATGTACAATTTTAATTTGAAATAATAATTGGCTGATTTTACGGAAAGCGTGAATACATTATAACGAGTTTTTGCATCTCATGGAAATTTATTTCATAAACGACGTTTCACAATTACACAGGTTTATTTTAAATTTTAAAAACATTTAATTTGCAATCTTTTTAAACCGTGTGATATAAATTTTAAAAAAATATGATTTTATGTCAGCAAAGGTTTTGAATAAAAGTTAAGTAAAAGGAGCATTTTAAAAATAGATTTTGTTTAGATAGGTAATAAAATATTACAATGTTGAAATAATCAGTATTATTATAATTTCAATAAAGTTTCAATTATTCTGTTCAACCAAAATCAAATTTTGATTGTCTTCACCTCGACCCCGCTTTAAAAACATAATTCTGATTTTATAAAGTAAACATTGGTTAATCTTACCATATTTAAAGCGTAAAATAAAATTTAACAAGACTTATAAATGATTTTTATTAAGAATTTAAATTATTATTAACGTGAAATTATTCAAATAGTCATGAAGTATTATAATTTTTAAATATGTGACGCATTACGAAGAAAGGGACCTACTAAGAAGCTAAAAAGTTTAGGTTATGTTTGTGACTTTTGGAATACAAATACACAAAGAAGTTCAACTCTTAATACAAACTATTTATTTTTTAGTCTTTATTTCGTCCAAAATATGCATATTAAAAACTAGTTTTTATTTTATATAATTATAAAATATACATTATTTTCCTATATTTATAAATAATGTAACTTTTTTGTCGACAAAAAATCGAAAAAATACACCTAACCTAAAATGAATTTTTAATATTTTTATAATTTTCAACTATAAGCGCGATTTTATCACTCGGAGTTACCAATTCAATTGGTAGGTTTTTACTATCTCGAGGGTAAACAAGTTTTCTCTTTATTAATCAGTCAAATAGTCATTTTTCACTATTTCAGAGTTAGAGAGTAGCTTTGAAAACAAGTTTTTTGTTAGTGTGTAATTAACAAACCGTTTCTAATTATTCCAAATAAATTTGAATTGAGGCACCCGGGGAAAAAATTTATTCAATAAAACCTCTAGAGAATCGGAGTTTTAAAAAAAGCAGATTAATGATTGACATTCTGAATAGTTTTGAATCGGAGTTATTTTTAATAAGTGATTTCCTATTAAAACAAAATTTATTGAATCGATTTTGACAATTATGAATCGGTTTAGAAATTTTTAGGTTAGATTGTCATATTTTACACAAAATTAGGAATTTTTAATTAATTGAGCTTCTTAAATAAATATGTGTAAGGCTGTTAGATTTGATAATACTTTTTAAATATAATTATTATATTTCCGGGGCAACAAAATTCAATTTCTTATACTTTCGTAACGAAACTTTTGTTGATACAACCAAAAACGTATAAAAAAATGTTGTATCCTTTCACTGGTAAAGTCTACTATTACTTCACACTTTTTAATATAAATTCCTCTTTAATATCAAACGTAACATTATTTTTTCCAATTTTATAACCAATAACCAATTCGCCGATAAAAGCAATGATGGAAAGAAGATATCCGACAATTAGTACGTAAAGAGCAATAACAAGCAGCTTATCTGTTTCTATTATCTCAGGAAAAGGAGAAAAAATAATTTTTCTCACGTTTTGGTTAAAATATTCTGTTAACAATCCACTCTCAGTCGCCCTAAGAATAATTTCATTGAAACGTTCAGTAAAAGGTGAATTAAATTTCGAAAGCCATGTAGAATGAAAAGTCGCCAATGGTTCTTCCAGAATCTTGAAATCCCACTTCTTGTTCTCAATCATAAAGTCCATAACAATACGTTCAGTATTTGCAAAGATACAGGAGACATTTTTATGTTCATCTAAATAATTCAAACAATCCATTACAAATTCACTAGTTGACAAGAATTTAGATTTTTCTCCCAACTTCCGGACGTAAAAACTAAAACTGTTTAGCATTAAATCCTTTACTTCTGGAAGCATCATTGGAGTCAAGTTTGACTTTGTCAATTCCTCAAGTGTTGAAATTTCTGGTTTGCTTTGTAAACTGATGTCTAGAATAACCGAGTAAAAATAATTTGTGTAGACGATGCATGCAATCATTAATGATCCGAATACTGTTCTCTCAACAAATTTGGACGGTTCACTGACAATAGACATTCCCAAAATAATTTGCGTTATGTTCACTGATTCCCAGGTGTTTTCGTTGAACTTGAGGACAAAAATTAGGAGCCGTATAAGAACGATTGTTACGAAAGTTATGCTAATTAAGTAGACAAACTGATTAGACACTTTAAAAACCTGATTGGATTTTACTGTTTTTGGAATGACGGCTTTTATACTTTGTAAACTCGAAATACGCATCCTCGGAATTCCCGAATGATAAATAAACATATTATGATTGAGGTACATTTCTTCATTTAATTTGCTCGTAGAATTCCACACAGAAAAGCAGGATTCCTTGGAAGTTATGTGTGCGGTAAAGTTTATCGCTTTGGACAACATGTGACAAAATTTATCAGCTTCTTTATGCTCATTTCGAAAAATAAAATCATCCTTTGCGCAGCGTGAAAATTTAAGTTGGTGTCCATACAAATTTTGAGCCTTATTCACATACCATTGGGTTGTTGCTGAAACAGTTTCATCACTGTAAAAATTTCTAAAAGGATTGAATTGATGCAAAATCAGTGGATCATTGTCACTGATCTTAAGCAAATTGTTATAACACTCTGATCTTAAGACTTCTAGTATTTCAATGTCCAACCATTCAGTTCCAAAAATATCATAAAATTCATTTTCCTGGTAAAAGTAACGATAATCTTGAACGGATACGGTTAAACACTTTGGTAATATAAATCCTTTGGATAAATTGTACATCTTGTTTAAAGCCAAAAGATACTGTTCTCTTGAAACATCATCAAAGTAATTGTATATCGGAATAAACATAGTTGTTGTTCTAGGTCGAATGAGAGATGGGAGATAAGTTTCATTCAGGTTATCGGATATATTACTAAAACTGATCCCCAATGTTGGAAACTGCATAGCCACATCTCTTACGATGAAATTCACTTTAGCCTCTGTATTCTTAATCGTGTCGTCAATTAGAAACATTACCTGGTATAGATTAGACTCTTCTTTGAGGTATTTTGTAAATCCTTCAACATAACTCTTGGTTGACAACTTGCTATGGATTTCTTTACAGAGTATAAGACTGATGATACTTGAATAGTAACTAATCAATTTCATTGGAATAATCGATTGTTAGAGTACCACTGTTCAAATATGACGTCTTGTATTTGTAGAAAACTTTTTTCTGTAATGACAAACAAAAATACACTGTGTTGTCTTTCTAGTTATGTTACTTATGAGTATCAATAAGGGGTGTACTTCCGAATAATTACATATCCACGATTTTTGTGAAACTTGGTATATCTACGTATTTTTATGCGCTGATTACGAAAATCGTAGTTAAAATTGGCGACTTGATTACTTTCATTGTGAAAATCATAAAAAAAACCGTTAAAATGGAGTTTTTTTTACAATTATCTCAATAAATATTGAAAGTTTTGAAAATATTCTTTACAAAAGTTGTAGGTCTTTTAAAAATACACAATTTTTGTTGAATGCATTTTTTGATATCTTTAATAGTTTTCGAGAAAATGGATATTAAAGTTGCTCATGCGACGCGAAGAGACGGCAAAAGTGACCGTCTGGGGCGATCAGTTTTATTTTAGGCCTCCTTTCCGATTTCAATGGAACTTAGTATACTTACGTATTTTTACGCTCTGATTAAGAATATCGTAGTGAAAATTGGCGCCAATTTAATTATTATCGTGAAAACCATAAAAACCCCATAAAAATAGAGTTTTTTTGCAATTATCTCAATAAATATTGTAAATTTTGGAAAATGCTGTTCTCAAAAGTTGTAGGCCTTCTAAAAGTACATATTTTTTGTTATATGCTTTTTTATTATCTCTAATAGTTTTTTAAGAAAATCGATATTAAAGTTACTCATGCGGCGCGAAGAGCGGCGAAGAGAATGCAGGAGCGAGCGTCTGGAGCGACCAGTTTTAGGACCCCTTTCCGATTTCAATAGAACTTGGTATACTTAAGTATTTTTAGCTCTGACTAAAAATATCATAGTGAAAATTGGCGCAAATTTAATTATTATCGTGAAAACCATAAAAACCCCATAATAGAGTTTTTTTTGCTATCTCAATAAATATTGAAAATTTTGGAAAATGCTTTTCACAAAAGTTGCAGGCCTTCTAAAAGTACACATTTTTTGTACTAAGCATTTTTGGATATCTCTACTAGTTTTAGAGAAAATCGATATTAAAGTTGCTCATGCGACGCGTAGAGCCTCGCGTAAAGCGGCGAAAAGAAGGCAAGATCGACACATTCTTTCTTTTTGTAAAAATCACTGCTGCAAGGGTATTTTTTGGTAAAAGACCGCTATATGTGTCAAAATAACCCCCCTGTAGCCCCCCGAAAGGAAAAAACAGAGTTTAAAAATTTGATTATGTTCCTAAATAGGGTGCAGTTCTAAAGCGTTCTTAATCAACGTGTCAAAATACATAAGTATACAGAATTTCATTGAAATTGGAATGGGGACTTGAATTAAAACCGGTCGTCCCAAAGGTCGCTCCTGCCGTCTCTACCACCGCTCTTCGTGGGGCGTGAGCAACTTTAATATCGATTTTCTCGAAAACTATTCGAGGTATAAAAAACTACATTAAACAGAAAATGTGTATTTTTAAAAGGCCTACAACTTTTGTCAAAAACCATTTTTAAAATTAGCAATACTTATTGAGACAATTGCAAGAAACTTAAGTTTTATGTGTTTTATAAGGTTTTTACCATGATTTTTAAATTTGCGCCAATTTTCACTTTGAAATTTCGAATCAGAGAGTCAAAATACGTCAGTGTGCTAAGTTCCATTGAAATCGGAGGGGTCTAAAAAAACTGGTCTCCCCACAAGGTCGCTACTGCCTTCCCTTCGACGGTCTTCGCGCTGCCTTAGCAACTTTAATATCGATTTTCTCGAAAAGTATTAGAGATATATAAAAGTGTATAATCCATAATTTGTGCATTTTGAAAAGGCTAACAACCTTTGTAGGAAACAATTATCGAAATTTTTAATATTTATTGAGATAATTGGAAAAAACTGAATTTTATGAATTTTTTTATGCTTTTTACCATGATAATAAAATTTGCGCCAATTTTCACTATTAGATTTGTAATTAGCGCGTCAAAATACGTGGATATACCAAGTTAAAAAAAATCGAAGGTACCCATTATTCGGAAGTTTATCTAATGATTTACCTTGTGTACTCCTAGCATTTGCGTAGTCGTAATTTTGTCTTTCCTTTAACTTAGACACATCCGTAAACTGTCAGTAGGTCCCCTTCTGTAGCACACTTCGACAAGTGATGGATAATTTTGAGATAAGCTTCATATGAAGTGTGAGGGAATACATTAATTATTAAAGTCATCACCATTTCAGTCACTACTCGTCAGCAAAAAGTTTGTTCTGTCACTCAAGACTTGTTGACAAGGCAATTTGTGAACTGGGTCCTCTCCACTCTTTTCTGTTGGAGGGTTAATATATGGACGCGATTAAAAAAAACTCGACACCATGAAAATCTATGAAAATTGATACTATGTATATTATATTTTCTATTTAGTTACCAAAATGTAACAAAACATACAAGTAATTTTCAACTAATTCATTTGTTACAATTTTTAACTTTTCAAATCGCCATTTGTCATAACGGTCACAACTTTTAACTTTCCTAACCTCCAATTGACAGAATATTCAACCCTTTTAATCTCCATTTGTCAGAATGTTGAACACTCCAAATCTGCATTTGTCAGAACTTTTAACTTTCCAAATTTGCATTTGTCATAATATTGAACTCTCCAAATCTCCATTTGTCACAACTTTTAATACTCCGACTACTAAACATACGGAATCTCCACCTGTCAGACCCATGGTCAGACCAAAAATATGAAGACTTGCTAAAAAGAGCTTTCTGATTGGCTGGTAATGTTTCCGGAAAAATTATCGGCCAATCAAAAAGCTCTTTTAGCAAGTCCACATTTTTTTTTGGCCTGACAGTTGGAGAATCTATATAATATGTTTAGTGGTATTCCGGATGATTCGACATTTTACTAGAGATCGATTTTTTTCAATTATATTTTTGAATAAATATTGTGAAGTGGTGAAGGCTCATAAAACAAATGGCTGCTCGAAAAACTGTCATAGAAATATTTAAGTATAAAGTTTTGGACACGCTGTAATAAATAATATCAAAATGTGTTAAATTCCCAGTGGGCAAAAATCCATGTTCGTTCTAAAAACGTTTTAAGAACGTTTTTAAAACGTTTCATGTCGGCCAAATAATGTTCAGGAACATTATTCGGACATCCATGTTCCAATAACGTTCCAGAACATTATTTGGCCGACATGAAACGTTCTAAAAACGTTCTTCAAACGTTTTTAAAACGAACATGGATTTTTGCCCACTGGGTTGTGCCTTGTTCGGGTCGCTTTTTCACATTTACGGTTTTCTAACCTCAAATAATACTAATTATAAATGTCACCTTCCAACATGTGTCAATAAAAATTAAAAACTTATTATTATTAAATATAATACAGTAATAAGTTTTTAATTAAAACTTCAAAGGTGTTCTTTTGAATTTTAAAACGAACTTTTTTTTAAAAAAAAGTTTATTTATTTCCAGATATACTCATGTTTTAAACTAAAAATGTTCTAACCAAAAATCAGAAATACAATATGTAAAATTGTTAAATAATTTTAAAATCTGAGGAAAAAACGGTACGAAATCAAACATTTTTTATGGTCTAAAGGTTAAACCTTTTTTAATTAAATTATGATTTTTAAAGTTTATACAACTAACAAGTCTATTTCAAGTTCCATATACATAATTTTTTTAATTATTGGATATTTGACGCTAAAACATTCTATTTAAGTTTTAATTTAAACTTTTAATCCTCATGACTTTATTTACGTAAAGTTTTTAGTTAGGTATTGTTGAAAACAATTTTATTTTTCTTGTAGAATTATGTAACTTGTTGACAATATTCGATGCGTAAATATTTTTTTTATTTTTTTATTATTCTAATAAATTGTTCTTAAATACGTCATAAGTATTTATACCTTAACATGCCACTATACATTTTATAGAAATAAGTTCATACGTATCGTAAAAGTAGATAAAAAATTTAAAACAAAATAATATTTTTACAAACTTTGCATTGTAGTTTATTTTAATTACAAAAACAAAATAATTAAATTATTTTATATAAATTTATATAAGTACTATATTATATTATATATTTTTATGTAATTTTGTACAAGTATAAAACTTATTATCCAAATTCAATTATTATATTAGAAATAATTAATAAGTAATTAAAATTAAAATAATTGATACTAATTAATTAACTATAATTCACAATTAATTACCGGAATTAAAAGGACACAAAAATTCTCAATTCATCCAATAATGGTCATTAATTATAAATTCGTAATTTTATAAATTATTATATTTATATTATATTTTCATTTATATATAGGAATAGGGCCCCAAGATTTTTCTATAAAGTGACAATTTTTTATGATTTTTGTTACTTTTATTGTCTAATAGATCAAATTGTTGATGCACATTTGAAGAGAAAAAAAACCAGTATTTTTTTCTTCTGACATACCTTATGAATTTCTTATTTAAAAAAGTTTTTTATCAGTTTTTTCTTAAGGGGAGGCTCTCGTTTCCAACGCAAAGACCAGAAGGGGCATAAAGAAAATCAAAATATCTAAAAATTTGTTTTTTCTATGGCTTTATGAAATCTTTTCTGTATAGATATAGTCTAAAGTAGAATATAAAAAGGTACGAAATTTTTTTTTTTTTTATATTGTTTAGCAAATTTGAAAGTACAATATACTGTAACAAACTCTAAATTTATTACAAATAATTTTTTTTTACTATACTCAATATGATTCCTAATAAACTTTTAAATTTATTTATTATTTTAAAAGAAAAAGTTTTGACTTTCAGGTTTCGTATTTTTCGAAAATACTAATGGACACACTGACCGCAATTATTTTTTTAAAGGAATAATATATAATTACAGATAAAATTTTCTTTTTAAACATTTAAGTATATAGTAAAGTAGTAAGGCAAACAACAACAAAAATTGACAATTTTTCTTTGTTATTATTAACCATTTCCATATCATGTAATTATCGATCATTGTTCCCTCTCTTATACAATTGTTTATACTTCCGTGGAAAAACAATGTATAAATAAAGCACATTTTCTTCGTGAATTTGATAGAACATTTTACAGTATATGCTCTATATAGAATATTATATATAGAATTAATGTATAAATTTTATAAAACTATTATATAGAAATTCTATAGAATCATTTTATGAAGATTTTATATAGATTTTTTCCACTGAAATTTTTCAATTATTTTTCAAATTATAATTATTTTTTTCAAATTACAATAAATTTCTTCAGTATCGAATTATTAAGTTATATTTAATTAAACGTTTCAATATCTTCAATTATTGTCTTCTACAATCATTTATCAACTACACCGTTGAAAATTTTGTGTATTTGTGTAACATTCGGTCCTTGTTAAATTTGTGTTTTGATTTAATAGCTATCATTAGATTCTTAAACATAACCTTAATTTCTTCCTAAATAGCACGTAATATTGCAGCAACGTTGCAGCAACATTGCCGTGCAATGTTGGCAATATTGCCTCGCAATGTTGCTGCAACGTTGCCTCAATGTTGTCCATGTCCACATTGCTGCAACGTTGCCCTGCAATTTAATATTTAATATAGTAATTATTATTGATATATCAAATTTTAATTTTATTGTTACTTGAAATACATTTTTAAATTTTATATTGTAATGAGCTTTTGCCCGTAAATAAATAAATACATAAATAAATTCAATTTTTTTTTGCCATGAATTTTTAAATTTATTATATTAGCTTTCAATTATTTTCTACAAATTTCAATCATTTTCTTGATTATTTTTATTATTGTCATGAGTTTATTAAATTTGTACATTTTTTTCAATTAATTTCAACAAATTTCAATTATTTTCTTCAAACTTCAATTATTCTCTATAAATATTTTATTTATACACCAGCTTTTAATTATTTATGTCATTATTCAAACAGTTTCTTAAAATTTCAATTTTTCAAGTATTGTCTTTAAATTTTTAATTTTATGCACCAGTTATCAATTATTATTTTTTTCAAATTACAATTATTTTTGTTATTGTTCAATTATCTTTCTGTAATTTCAATTATTTTTGAAACTTTTTAATTATTTTTATTAAATTTCAATTTTGCGTTCTTCAATCTTCAAATTATCGCCAGGAATATCCAAATTTTCTACACAAGCTCAATTTCCTTTTGTTATTTTTCAATTATTTTCATCAAATTTCAATTACTTTTGTTATTAATCAATTATTTTTCTCATTTTCCAATTTTTTTTTTCATATTTTTGTTTTTTTTTGCCATTTTAGAATTATTATTTACAAATTGCAATTATTTTATTCAATTTTTGCTTCCTCATAGAGGAAGCTTTGTGATCGTTAAGGTTTTCGATTTTCCAAAAATAGTCTAAATCGACTTATTTCCACCTAAAAAACGTAAATTTTCATTACTAAGCAAATGTCCAGATGTATGTGTGTGTGTGTGTGTGTGTGTGTGTATAGCGTTTTATAGATATCTCGATATCGCTTCAACGGATTCCAGTAAAATTTGGATGACTTATTAAGCTCATAAATATCTAAATTTGGACACAAGGATTTTTGAAAATACCCAACCAAATTTTTTTGAGCATCTTTTTTTAATTTTTACACCAGTTTTGAATTATTTATTTCAATATTTCAATTGTTTTTTCAAGTTTTTAACACTGTAAAAAGAAAGTCTTATTTTAAGACAGAAAACCTGTCTTATTTTAAGACGCCACATTTTTAAGACAGCCCTTGTTGAATTTCAAATACAGTTTTTGTAACTTAATTTCAGAATCAAAGAATGTAATTATTAGCAGGTCAAATTTGCTGAGTTTAAGACAATTAATCTATAAAATCAGCAGCTGTGTACTGAATTTAAGAAATGAATTGAAATTCAGCTGAACCAAGATCTTATTTTCACATAAGCATCAGTTGAAATTAAAAGAGCACCCTTATTTTCACAGAAGCCTCAGTTTAAATTAAGGACAGCATTATTTTCAAGACTGATTTAATTTCAGACTTCTTTGAAATTAAGACTTACTTTTTACAGTGAAGTATTTCAAAGTCTTAATTTTTTTAAAGTTATCATTTATTTTTGGCCTTTCTCAATTATTTTGTCAAATTACAACTATTTTTGTCAATATTCAAATATTTTTGACATTTTGGAATTATTTTCTTTAAATGTTATTTTCTTCTATCTTTTATTATTGTCATGAATTTATTAACTTTTGAAGCTCAGTTTTTAATTATATATGTCATTATTCAATTAGTTTCTTCACATTTTATTTATATCATTAATTTTCCAATTATTTTATACAATTTTTAAATTAATGTATTAAATTATTTAATTTTTGAATATATTTCTTATTTTTCATAATTTTTTTCTAAATTTCAGTTATTTTTGTCATTATTTAATTATTTTCTACACATATACATTTTTTTGATATTTTTTTCAAGTTTCAATAATTTTCTTGAAAATTCTATCATTTTTTCAACTAATGTCTAAAAAGTGTAATTTTCACAGTAGCTTTTATAAATATTTGTGTCATTATTCAATTAGTTTCTTTACATTTTACTTATTTCTTCAATATCTCAATTATTGTGCGAAAACTTAAATTTTTTACACCAGTCTCAAACTTTTGTTTCAAATTTTTATTATTTTTGTCATTCTTCAATTACTTTTTTGTAACTTTAATTTTTTTTGAAACTTTTCAATTATTTACTTCAAATTTCAATTATTTTGTTTCAATTTTTTGATTTTTAATCAATTTTTCAATTAGTTTTGTCATTTACAACTTTTTTTTTAAATTGAAATTATTTTTGTCATTATTTAATTATTTTTTGCATATTTCAATTATTTTTCCGATTTTCGAATTGTTGTTTTTTTCAAATTTGAATGGCTTTTCCTGCTGGCGCCCCCCAATTTTTCCATTCAGGTAGGACAAATAACGTTGTTGCCCGTCGGTTTTCCTAATATCGCCCTCCTTGCAATCACCTATTTTACCACATTGATATGAAAATAACTATTGTATTTCTATAAGACTACAAGAATGAAATAACAAATTTTGAAATTCGGGAAAATGTAAATTGTTACTAATGGAGAATATTTATTTACAGAATAAACAATTGGGAGATGGTAGCATGAGCAATGGGAGTACAGGAGGAGGAGGAGGAGGAGTAGGTAGGATTCCATTGTCAATTTCGTGGCTGAAGAGTCAAACACCGTTGACGCCCACGTCCCGAATTGAAAGCGGTTCACCCGCAGCGGATATGAACGTTCAAGTCGACAGCGCCGGTTCACCTACGCTGAGACTCGTCAGCGTAAAGGTATGTTCCCTACTACATTTATACGTAACGCTAAATAATATTCTCAATAGCCAAAGGGCTAACAGACACTACATTAACACGGTCAAGACTAAACTTATCACAAATCTCGCCAAGCGACTCTTCCAAAATTAGAACTCATACTAACAAGCTTCTAATAACCATTGCAATAACTCTGCTTCGTAACTAATTTTCAAACCGTTTAATTGGAATATTAATGTAATATCAAATAAAATGTTTCATCTATTCAATATTGTAAATACATAATAGGGTAGTCTCTAGAAACCCACAGGAAAAACAAAGATATTATTATTATTAGTGAAAAAAAACTTTGAACCGAGAGAAAATACCCAGTTAAAAATTTCGTGTGTGTTCCCGTATGGGATCCCATAAAGGTTCTTATATAGGTTCCCATACGGGATCCTGTGTGCCAGAGAACTTTGGCACGAATCCTCGAGGGAACACTGTGCAATTGTGCATAGGATCCCATGTGTATGTGTTCCCTTACGGGATCCTTAATCTATTAAACAATTTAAATGGATCTATAAAAAGAATATTGTTAAGAAAATAATTCATTTGTCAGTAACAGTTACACACCATATTTACAAGAACAAAAAAATCTACTGCGCAGCCGTAAGTGCTATAGAAAACTACTGCGCAGCGTGTTAAGTTTTCAAAAATTGATTTCAAATCCTCTGTACATGTGATCCTATGTACAGTGTTCCCTCGAGGGATTGTGCCAAAGTTCCCTGGTACACAGGATCCCATATAGGAACCCATGTAGGAACCTTTAAGGGATCACATACGGGAACCCTGTAACAATTCTTTTTTGTTATTTATTATCCTTTTAGATTTTATTTTTTAAAATTTGATGAATTTCTTTGCATCTTTTTTTTTACGATTAGTTAGAATTCAAATTAAATAAGTTGTATAAAGTAAGATTGCAAAAAGAACATTTATTTTGTCATCAATTTTCTCTAAGTAGGCTACTTATAAATTTATTACATATATATCGCGATAAGACACACAACACAACTCTCTCTCTCTCTATTTTCATAATCAGTGCCGATGATGAGCGAGAACATCAATAAAAATTAGGACTTGTGATCATAAGATAATGATTAGTTTACATACCAAAAACAATTAACGAGTTATTCGTCGATATTAAAGAATGATGATGGACCTCTTCTAAATAGAAAGATCATCCAAATAACAAATTGTTGAAAATACTTCCCACTCTCACAAATGTGAGTCGACAAAGCGGTAACTTATCAAAATTTGCATTGGGTCCCTTTCAGGATGGTCAATGATGATCGCGTTACAATGATGTAGGATTTTTCCCTCCATGATTCAATCGTGATCATTATAATTCTTTCCCAAATGGCGATTTATTTATTCCAGCCAAATTAAATCACTTTATAGAGTCGCAATTTAACGCCGCACTGTAACGATAACAACTTTATAAAAATCAAATCACTCAGCAATCTTTAATAAATAATTTAACAAAAATATTACCTAAACAATCTCGACGAGTTATTTAATGCGGCGCACTATTGATATAATACTAAAACTTAAGTTTCTATGATCGAAAAGCGATTATCCCTATTCGCAAAGACTTATATGTAAAGTCGATGGGCGGAGTCGATTTTAAAGATATTTCCCTCTCCTGATCGAACGGGCCATGAGGTGCGAATATACGAAACATTTAAAGATAGACATATATATAAATTTCCTACAACCCATACAGGAACACACGCGGGAACACATACGAAATTTTTAACTGGGTATGGAAAATTCAGAAATAAAGTCCTTCATCTGCAATAGTTACCAAAAAAAAATTATGTTCTGGCAATTATTTAAATAATTCTAGAAAGTTGTAGATTTTTCCAACTTGTTAACTTTTCAGTTTAAACAATTTGTTTAAACAATTCATTGTAGTAAATTATCAACTCTTGTCAAAATATATCTAAAAATATAAAACGTTTTCCATGTAAATATTATTTTACATTATAACATATTATTTTAGACTAAGAATGCAATTATTAATTTAATAATTGTTTAAACAATTAATAACACTGGCACACAAAAAAATGATGCTCCGAGCTCGAGATCAGACCATGACTACTTTATGTTTTTGGGGTCGTTGAAACCGAATCTGAAGTCTATTTAACCCTATCAAATCAGCACTTTAACATAAACTCAAAAAGCCTCAAAAGTTGACTCAAAAATTTTGTAAACCAGAAAAAATTATGTTTATAAGTCTGGTTAAGACTACTTTATGTTTTTGAAGTCGCTGAAACCGAATCTGAAGTACATTTAACCCCATCACGTCAGGATTTTAACACAACCTCAAAAAAACACCAGAAATTGATCCCAAAAACATTCAGCAGTTATAGTACAGGGTGGCCACAGTGTCAGGGAAGTCAGGGAAATGTCAGGGAAAAAAGATTTTTGTCAGGGAAAATTTCACGTAGACAAGAATTGAGAGGTTCTATATATTCATTTCAAGTAATTTAAAATAGTCTATGCAAAAGATTTGATTAATTATGACGTATGTTCTTGTTTTTCATTTTTATTATAAAATAATTTTATAATTATTCTAATAATAATTATTCTTATTATAATTATTCTAATTATATTTAATAATTAATCTCTTTAATTCATTATAATTTAAATAAATTCCAAACGTCAATTAACTCACATTCCACTTTGTTCCAACTTTTAAATTTCAATTAATTCAAAATTAAATGCATATTAATTAATGCAAAATAATTAAATCTATTAATTGTTTTCCATACTCTCAATAATCCCTTTTTTTTACTTTTTACAATATTTCTAAGAGATATTACATTTTTGAAACTGTTTAGTTTTTATCTTATAATTTCTTATTTTTACAAAATTTTAACATTTTTTCTCATTTTACTTTTGATATTTTTTTGTATTTGTGTTTGTATTTTAGAATTTTCTTTAATTTTCTTCATTTTATGCAAATTATTTAATATTATTTTACACAATTTTGTTATTATAATTATAATAAGATTAGTTAATTGTTATAATAACTAAACTTTTTATTTCGTAATTTTCATAATCATTTCCATATTTCTAAAAATAAATACACTTATTTTTTTGTAAATTTATTGAATTTGTTTTCATATCTTGTTTATTTTTTCCGAGATTTTTTGCAAACTTACTTATTCTTGCCTAAGATTTATAGATTTTCTTTAATTTTTCTTAATTTATTGTTGGACTTGTTGTAACTGTAATATTTTTAAAAAAAATTTGGTTTAATTTGCCTAAACTTTTTTTATTTTTAAAGGATTTTTAAATATCATTTGTGAACATTTGTTTATCTTGATACATACATTTTTTAATTTTATTTTTACTAACTCTAATTTTTTAGTAGATTCTAACCAAATTTTATTATTTTTTTACTTTTTACATTTTTTTACAGTTTATTAGATTAAGGAAAAGAACATTTCTCCATTTTTCTTCCTATTTATTTAATTTTCTTGATGTTTCACTATTTTTTAATTCTTCCTTGCGTTTTAATTAATTCTTTAATTTTTGTTATCATTTTTCCTTCTTTTAAATTGTTTAGATTTTATTTTATAGTTACGAATTTTTTAAAACATTTATTTGATGCTTTTTTCTTCGTTTTTTTAAATTTCTCAATTTTCTACTTTTTTGAAAGCTTTTATTCTTTTATTTTATATTATGTAAATTTCATCTTGTATTAAATATTCTCATGTTAACATCGTTCTTCTATTTCATAAAATTTCTTTTCTTTTTAAATTTTTTTTAAAATTTTGTTCTATTTAGTAATATATTTTACCGTTTTTCTAATTATCTTCTTATTTATTATGTTAATTTTAAAAAAATGTCCGTAAATAATTGAATTTTTTAAAAGAGTTTCTACTTTTTTATACATATTTTTATATGTTATACTGTTTCATTCTTGGGTTGTTTTTTTAATTTTATCTTCATTTATTTAATAAACTCTTTATAAATAAACATTTAGCGATTTTACTGATTATATTTTTAAAAAATCAATTTTTGATTGATATAAAAAAAATCAGATTTAAATAAAAAATTAAAATTTTGAGAGAACATTTTGGTGTTTTTTAGAGGTTATGTCAAAAGTATGACGTGGTGGGGTTAAATCGGTTAAATCAACTTCAGATTCAGCTTCAGCGAACCTATAATCATAAAACAGTCATAGTAAGACTTAGAGATCAGAATTTTTTTGGATTGCAAAATTTTGGAGTCAAATTTAGAGGTTTTTTTGAGGTTATGTTAAAATCTTGACATGATGGGGTTAAATGGACTTTAGATTCGGTTTCAGCGACACCATAAACATAAAGTAGTTATAGTCAGACTTATAAATCTAAATTTTTTCTTACAAAATTTTCAAACCAAAATTTTGGGTTTATTTGAGGTTATTTCAAAATTATGACTTGATAGAGTTAAGTGGACCTCGGATTCGGCTTCAGCGACCTCAAAAGCATAAAGTACACTGAGAAAAATGCCAAGTTGAAAATTACAAATGGATTGTAAATTAGAACCAGTTTGTAACTCAATTTTTTGTAACTTTACAACGTTAGACGTAGCAAAAAAACGAAATGTTTAGTACATCGGCAAAAAATTTGTAACGATACAAGAAATTTGTAAGTTTACAACGTCAGACGTGGGACATATTTCGAGTCACGTTAGACGTGGTAATCTTACAATCCTCTTGTAATGAGTACAACGGACTGTACCAAAGCAAATGTCTTGTAAATCAACAAATATGATTGTAATCATGATAAAATGTTTGTAATTGTACGATCGGAATGTAAAATTCGTAAAATTAGAAAACTGAGATTAACCTCGAAACCTTTGCGCAAATTTGGCGCGCATCACGTATATATATTTGTAAAATAATTCTCTGATGTTTCTAATTTTCAATTTTTTGTTCTCTTCAGAAATATATTTCAACGTTTTTTAAATTATCTTCTTAATAATATTTTAATTTAATATTTAAAAAAATATACATGAACAATTTAATTTTTGAAGAGTTTCTACTTTTTTTTATATATTTTTGTCACTGTTTCATTATCTTGTGCTTCTTTTTTTTTATATTTTTTCATCTCTTTAGTAAATTACTTACAAATTAACATTTGAAGATTTTAAATACGGATTATATTTAAAAAAAAACATTTTTTGATTTAAATAAAAAAAAAATTGGATAAATAAATAAATCAATTTTTTTTTTTAAATCATGATTTTTATCAGCACTGCTTTTAAGAATAAAACAAAATTTTCTTTTATTTCAGCTGTTTTTTTATATACTCGACAGATACAAATCTATCTATATTTCGTCTCACGTTGTAAACTTACAAATGGCTTTTTTCTCAGTGTAGTCATAGTCAGAGTTATAAATCTGAGCTTTTCTTGATTTCAAAATTTTTTGAGATGAAATTCTAGGGTTTTTTAGGTTATGTCAAAAGTATGATGTGATGGGATTAAATAGACTTCAGATTCGGTTTCAGCAACCCGAAAAGCATAGAGCAGTCATAGTCAGACTTATAAATATATTTTTTTCTGGTTTTCAAAAGTTTTGAGTCATGTTTTGAGGTCCAGCGTCCTTTTTTAATTTTACAATTTATTGAGCTGTCTACAATAAAATTGTCTTTATCTTTCGGTGAAGTAATTATTATATTTTAAGAAAAGTTTAAACATTTAATTGTTATCAATTTTTTAACTTTTAAAGCTTGAATTGTCTCCTTCAGTTATTATTAATGAATATAAAATCCGAAAAATCAAGGAACAGTTTAATATTAAAGAATATTTTTAAAATTAAATTACCTAATCATATAATACACCAATAATTATTTAAAGAGATTATTGTTGTTAATTGGTACCTTTTATTTGAATTTATAATAGATATGCATACCTAGTATAATAATTTTGGAAAAAACTGTATTATCTAAGGGCAATTAAAGCAAAAATTAACAATTACCAATAATAATAATTTGCTTAAATAATCATCAGCATTTTAATTAAATAATTAATTTAGTTTTAAATTTATTCCGTAAAAATAAATAAATATTTTAACAATTGTAGTGAAGAATCTCAAATAAATTTATAATAAGGCATATTAAATTATAACTATAAAATAAGTTAAACTTAGAAATATTTTTTATTTTTTGCATTTATGGTGGTTTTTTAAATTGCATAAAAAATAGTTAATATTAACAACCTATAAAATTAATTATGAAATTATGTTTCTAGGAAAATAAAGTAACTTTTTCCATCAACAAATCACTCTCTCTGTGGATAAAATAGTTTTTCTATTAATAAACCAATTTTTCCATTGATAAAGTAGTTTTTCTTTGGCTAAAATAGTTTTTCGTGAACATACTTTATAGTAAATTCTCGGTGGATAAATCTCTTTCTAGAACAATAAAGAACATCATAGAACATTTTTAGCGTCGATAAAATAGTTTCTCGTGAGATAAAACAGTTTTGGTGTCGATAAAACAGTTTTAGCGTCGATAAAGTAGTTTCTCGTTGTCGAAAACAGTCTTGGCATTGATATAGTAGTTTTATGTCTCTATTTAAAAATTCTATTAATATAAATATGTTTATAATATAGAAGGTATTTTAATATAAATGTAAATAATAGCTTTAAAATTAATAGAGAATAAATTGAAGAAGCGAATGTTAATTGCATTCTGTAAAAAATATTGTTCAAAGGGAATTTAGAAGCACTGGTCAAATTAAACGAAATTAAAAAAGTTTCAGAAACTCATAATTATATTTAGTTTCGCATAAAACATTTTTTCGGTAATAAATGGGTGTAAGGAAAACGGAGTACATTTCAATTAGTAGCTCTTCCCGCAACACCAACATTCCACGGTTATACGAGGGGATATATGAGGAATATCTACTGAATTCTCGACATTACCCGAGGCATCATTGGCATTCTCTGACAGGTGAAATTTAGTCCTGACAGTCAGAGACGTTTTTGAAAAATTGAAATCGAAATCAAGAAATCAAGAAAAGCTTTTTTGGATTTCCAACCATTTTAGACCATTAGCAAGGTCTAAAAATCCAAATAAATAAAATATATTTTAACTTTTCAGAAAATTAAACAAGAGAAAAGTAACCAAATATTTTTTCTCGTTTGTTTAATTTACGATTGTTTCTTAATCATTAAATCTAGTTTTTGTATTTTTATTTACTTATTTCTATTTTTATTATTTGTTTATTCTTTATTTATCTAACCATATAAAGAACCTATGAAACGACATTAAACTCTTTAAATTAGGGGAATATTAAAAGAAAAGTAGTCAAGGTTGGGCCTTGTAGTCTAGGTTAGGACACCGTTGAAAATCAATACGATATAGAGTAAAATAACTAAAAATGACCTGCAAGTAATATGAAAATCTGAATTATACTTAAAAAGGTAGATAGCACCCCTGCATTCAAAATAAAAGACCTCTGTAATTATTTTTTTTAAATTGTTATTAATATTTCCAATAAAAATAACGTTTTTGACATTTTCTTAAATCGAAAACTGAATTTACGATTTCAGAACACATTATAATTTCAAATTTTCGGGTGTCCCAACCTAAACTATCCACAATGCCCCAACCCTGACTTACCTACATTGTTGACTCACGCAGACTTAAAATGTGTTATACAAACACCAAATAATGCTTTAAATTTTCGAATTACACTTAAAAAAATTGTTTTAACTGTAAATTGTATTTAGGTAGAAATTAATAAGAAATTTTAGAAATTTTTATAAGTGAAAAAAGTAACATTAATTTAGAAATCGATGTTCAATTTCAACATTTTTATAAAGAATATTTCCAAGTGCATAAAAATTGAAATGAAAAGAAAGTTAGTGGAAAAATACGATCATCCTTCACGTCTACTTTCTCTGCATTATTGTTTTTTGACCACAATTGCAAAGGACACAAAGTCCTTAATTTTAGAAAAGCTCCTCTTGAATTTCGCAGCTACTGCCAATCATTGCCGTCAGGAGCTTGACATTCTCTGGAACCCTCGTCTTCGAATATTGCTTGAGCTGATCAAGACATCCTTTATTTACACGAATCCTCCTCATCCTGAATTTCATATTACATGGCTTAATTTTCTGAAAACTGTATTTTCACTTTATTGAAAAATTAATACTAAAAGTTCAAAAGCCTTATTCGTTTAGTCTTCATCGTTTCTACAATATTTATTTTATTACACAGGAACACAAATTTTTTTTCTCCGGGACAAAAAACAGTGTATTTCTACGTATTTTTCTTCGCTGAATCCGAATTCGAAGTCAAAATTCCTACGATCCGAATCCGTAATCAGAATAACCAAATAGGCTAAAACTTTTTAAATAATCTCAAAAAATTTCTTAAAAACCCGAAAAAAAATCAATCAAATTATTGCAGCCAGTGAGTAAAAAATATTTCAAATGCCTTGGGAATTAAAATAATATGAATCTTGAAACGTAAACTTTTAAAACTTGAAACAGTTGGGTGTTTGGATTCCGAAATCAATAAGTGATGTTTTCGAACACTGCAATGGTAATCTGATAGTCGAAATGGAATTTGCTACAAATTCGAAGTGCGTGGCTCAGTTTAGTTAAAGGTTAAACGCAATGTCAACTGACTTTGCTTTGGTTTCAAAAGCTCTAGTGGCAAACAAACTCTCGTCAGGAATATACCCTTGAAGCTTCAAGCCCACTCTTGACACAAGGGGACTTTAACATCGCCTGGTAAAACACTCTGATCCTAGAAAGCTCACGTTTCTAGTTTCTACACACCTTTTCATAAAATCCAATTACCAAGGACCATAGGCTTAGGTATCTTCCAACAGTCACTCCAAGTCATTGGCCCAAAAACTAATTCATGTTTTTTATAAATAGGTCAACAACTGGGAAAAAGCTAATTTGGTTTCGTTATGAATCTACTAATCAAAATTTTGAAAAAGTGTATTTTACAACTTCATAGTTTTATATTATTTCATTTAGGTTGCTAAAGATAAAAATAATAGTCTTTATTTCGGAAAAGTCACTCCACATAACTTCCCGTCTATTTAAAATGATACAGAAAATATATCTTAGTGCTATGAAATCATGCCCGCGTCTGCCTATCTAATTCCCTTTTGTTGCTTCGTCTTATCACCCGATTCTCTCTACTCAATATAAATTCCGTAGATTGCCGTAAAAGTTCGGCTTCATATAATTCGTATCTACCTTTAAATTGCCTGTTACAACATCAGGCATAATTTGTTAGATCATTAAAATTAATCTGACTCGTCAAAGCTTTCGACGAATTCTAGTGTTAGAATGTCTTTATTTTGACGAGTCAAATTAATTTTGATGTTTTAAAGAAGCGTGTCTGATGTTGTTGTTGAACCCTTAGGACCTAGAAGGTAAACAAAAGTGTGATTCGTTAGCTCGAGATGTCTGTTATGGGCTCTTTGTTAGGTATCAGAGGACTGTTCCTATACAGCGGACAAAACCGTTCTAGATTTCACTAAAACAAGAATGTTTCTCAAAACCTTCAAATTTCCTATTACACCGAATAGAAGAAGCCATTTTTAAAATGTTACCAGTCTTCAAAGTAAAATTTGTGTTGATGTTTGTATTCTGATGAGAACGGAAGAAATGTTCCTACAACATTTCCTGGAACACTTTTGTCCTAGTAAAATATGAAACAGTTTTGTCCGCTGTATAGGAACAGTTCACTGGTACGTACCAAAGGGCCCATAGAAAAAAACAGTGCTATTGAACCAGATTGACCATACTTCGGAAAAACAGCTTCTGGCGTATGAAACAATAAATGCATCAGTTTGACGCCCACAGTTAAGAATCTTCTTTAATTGTTTCTTAAGTGAAGCTCTAATCCCTCCCAAATAGCCGAGTATACGAAAAATCAATCTAACCTTTTAACGGAAAATTTGAGATGAATTTTGGTTTCCTTTGATCTCATGTTTACATGTTCGGGATAACATTGATGTTTCTTTTACAACTTGGATCTTATCTGGGGGATTTTTTTCTATCTGAAGAAAAGCTCGATATCCTTGTTCAGCAGAGAGGATATCTAATATGTTAGATACAATGGCATCATTTCAGTGTATTGGGAATGCATTTTGACCCTCTGCGCATGAAATCTTAGTATATATCCTCTTCTGCTAGGAGAGTTGTTTTACAAACTGAGATGTCCTTCCGCAGTTGGTCCGTCCATTTGAAACGCACTCGAGTTTATCCTTGGTCAAAACCTGATCATTGTGCCTGAGTTCTATCCTATGACCGTTCCCAACTAAATTTTGATCTCCAACTAAGAGAGACCTATTGTAGGTTACACTGTGCATTTCAGTAATCGTAACCGCAAATATTAGTGGTTGGTTACCCCAGCACAAAGTGGTCAATTATATCAGGAACTCATCCCTATCTGACTAGTCCACCCCGGGTATTTTAATTTCCTCGATACCTCCCATATCTGAGAGATCTTCTCTTATCCAACACCTAGGGAGACACGTGATTCAGTTCTCAGAAACTCCACCTCAAATGCAGGCACGTGTTTAGGTCTCCAGATTTGGAGGAATCAAAAGAGGGTCACAAGTTATGGCCTCTAATTTGGTAGGGGGTTAGAAGAAGACACTAAGTTATCTGCCTATAAATTCGAACTTGATCAAGCTTCACTACGTTCTGTAATGGTCATCTAAGTACTGAGCCAAGCTCATCTAGTATTTTAAAGCTGTTTGGTAACTGATGCCAACAACAACCCAAAAGGGTTTATTATTATTTGTTACTTACCCTTACTAGATTATGTGTACTAGCATACTTACTTATACTTACTAAAATGTGATTTCTAATGTTTCAGCCAACTTCGATACCGGACCTTCGACCGGTACACAATTTTCCAAACATCCTAGGACCGTTCACAAATGCAAATGAGCCAAAGAGTACTTCGCAACAAAATAGTCCCAGTAGTAATGAAAGTAACTCGCCAACGGAACTCAATTCCTGTAAAAGACTGACAGACAAGCCGCCGTTGATAAAACGGCTGGCAATGGGTCTAACAGGAGGAAGAGATTTCATCGGATTCACTGGAGTGGAGGATAGTTGTCCTTTAGTCAACGATAATAGTAGGAATAAATCCCATTCCGGGGGCTACGTTAATGAGGCGATCATCGACTCCGAAGGCTCCAAATCACCTTATAATAAATTAGCACCCTCTGAAAGTATCGACAACTCCATAAATGCCACCATCACGGAGAAAAGCTTCTGCACTGAAAACGAAAGGTACCTTGTGTCTTTTTATTTTGTGACGATGTAAATCGTCAACATTTATAATCTGTTTTGTCTTTCCCTAGAGATCTTTAATGTATTTAATTTTGGGGTAAATTATTGAAAGTGCCTGTGGTTGAATTATGAGATACGAGCCTGATTGCCGAGTATTGATTTTCTGGTCGATCCGTATCTCTCGTCTTTCTCTAGATCAGCGGATTATTGTCGTTCTTCGTTGAATTCGTAAATTGCGATTTGCTCAGGTCAAGTTCACGAATAGTAACAAAGGTCAGCGGAAGGATTTGAATTTTTCTTTTAGATGACGCCTTACCTTAGGTGCAATCGAGAGGGTGATGGATTTCTTAGCGGCTGAGGAAATGAGACACAACGAGGAAGAAGAAGACGTGGAAAGGGAAGGATCGCGGAAAATAGGATCTACCGGTCGATTGGGGTTTGCCATGTGCTCGTTATTCATTCACGTGCGATCCCCGAATTTGTGTAGCTGTGTGCTCCGGCATTATTAATTATCTTTATTAATTTGTAACATTTAAAATTAAATTGGGACGTTTAAGTTAAATAAAAAGGTTTTCTTCGTGATAATTGGTGTCAATAAAAATTCATTTTGACTTTGTGAAGTCCCAGGAGTCCTGAAGTAGTTGATTGGCGGTTTCTCTGGTGGGTTTTGGATTATATTTGGTTTTGTGTAAAGAGGTAAGTCCTGGATTTTAAATAAAACGAGAATTTTGTTTGTTTCGGCGTCGGCATCGCAACGTTATAGTCTCGGCAAGATCTCCCTTTTGGCTTTTTGTATTTGTGTCAGCACGGAGAGGTTCCGGTGTTGTAAGATAAATTAAATATTGAGACGATGCAATTCGGTTTGGTTAACTGATTAATCTCTATATTATAATTTGATCTACCACCAAATTTTTAATTAAAGATAAAAGTTCTTAAGACAATTATATTTTAAATCAAATTATTTTTAATCTATTCTGTATAAATTTTTATCACCACTTTGGTTTAAAACTAGAGAATGTAACTTTAGCGACAGTTAATGAAATTTGAAAGTAGTTAGTACCTTAATGATTTGGTCCATAAATTTGAATTTTGATTTAATTGCTAAACTTTTAATTACCTTCAAATTCCCGGTGAACTGTCTTCATAAACAAGGCTAAAGTTTTTATTTCATTGAAGATGAAGTGCCCTTTATTGACTGCCTCAATACGCTTGGATCGATGTTTCATCGGAACTCGGCAAAAAATGCAATTTATCTTCATGATCCATGGCTGATTGAACCACTCTTATAAATCTTGTTCCTGACCCCTGAGTCTTCCATTACTTTTAACTCTTCGAGGCTAGTCATACTTCAATGGCGATGAAAAAAATGTCACCACGATCCTAAATTATCCGCTTCAATTCATTTCCTTCCTGGGAAAAATTTCAATAACAATTGTTTCCAAGTATTCAACCATATTTTCTCCCATCTTCTACTCAGTCAAACTTCTGTTAATAAAAATCATAACAGATACTTTCAATTAATTAAAATTTTAAGTGATCTTTCTTTTCGTCTATTTCAATTCATCATTCCTTAGAAATTCAAATTTTAAATAATTAAACTTAAATCTTGTGACTTTAATCAATTTAAATTTATTTCGCTTAAATTTCTATTAATTTTTAGAAATTTAACTCATCCGCAGTTTTATTTTTCAAAAATATTATTTATCGGAAATTAAAAATAAATAAATAAAAAATTGGCTCTCTTTTCTCCGACTTTTTCATTCACTTTTTGAAATCAAGTTTAAATAGCATATCTTTTAATCAAATCTTTTTGCTGATCTGAAAACAAAATGTTTATGAAATGAATAAAATTTTCAGCTTGTTTTTTGCATTTTCTAATAATTTTTTTTTTTTTAATTCAGAGTGGAACCCAGCTCTCCAGGCTCGGAGACAGAAACGGAGCTAAGATTAAAGAAAAATAAGTCACTTTTAAGTCCAAGTGTTTCTGGTTCTGTGGATGGAATCTTGAACCGAGTGACTTGTACCCCACCTCCACTTCCAGAAAGAACTGATAGTCTTAATAATCGAAGTGAAGAGAGTGAATTGCGGAAAGCACCTTGGTTTCAAGCAGGAATTCCCAGGTGAGCTTTAAAAAATTGTTTTTATTTACTAATTTTAATTATAAGTTAATTTTACTGCTGTATTAATTCTTTGCTATTTATCGTTATTTAATCTATTTTAATATTTAATAAACTTTATAATCGTTATGATTATAATCCATCAGAGCCGTAACTTAGGTTTTTCACGCCCGGTAAATATTTTGGCGCCCCCCCCCCCTATATTCCTTAGAAAAATAGAAGTTAAAAATATGTTTAATCAGGGGCAGAGACTTGTAAATTTTTGACATCTGGAAACTTAATATTGTCTGAGGGGGGGGGGAGAAATAAAACAATATTAAATTAAAGAGTTTCTTAATTATCGTAATTATTGTAACGCAAAAGTTGACAATTTATTTCATTTCGAGTAAATTTTCAGAATTAATAAACAAATAATCAAAATAATATAAAACTTGTGAAAATCATTAAAAATTAAAAAAAAATTAAAAATTGACGAACTTGATTGAAATTTGAGAAAAATAATTGAAAAATGATTTAAACATTGAAA
This sequence comes from Ganaspis brasiliensis, assembly GCA_037103525.1. NCBI lineage: Eukaryota > Metazoa > Arthropoda > Insecta > Hymenoptera > Figitidae > Ganaspis > Ganaspis brasiliensis. The sequence goes on from JAZKLR010000311.1 coordinate 1,441,177, forward strand.
AGTGTATACAGTAACTTAGATTTGACATAATAAATGAAAATTTAGGATATAAATTGAAAAAAAATTAATATATCTAATTAAAAGGTGGCCAAAATAAAAGCAAAAAGATAAAAGAAAATTAAAATTGAAAAAACTAATTTAAATTTAGGAATTCAATTGAAGAATGGAATTTGAGAATAACTTAAATTTGAAGAAATTGATTACAAATGATAACAATAATAATTGAAAATTGAAGAAAATTATTAAAATTTGAGAAAAATGTTTTAAAATCTAGGAAATTAATTGAAGAATAATGAAAGTAATAAAAACCTTCATGAAAATATTTGCAAAGTAATAAGAATAATGAAAAAATGAAGACAATAATTTAAGTTTATTTAAAATAATTGAAAAAATTACAACATTATAGTTATAATAAAAGAAAATTATTGACGAATAATAAAAATAAATGTGAATTGAAAAAATAACTGAGATTAGAGATAAATAATAAAAAAAATTTTGGGAATTTATTAAAAAATAATTGAAAATGACAAAAATTAGTTTTAATATGATAAAAATAATTGAAAATTGAACAATTTAATAATATTTTGTAAATATAATTGAAAAATGACAAAATAAATTAAAACTTAATTAATAAATAATAAAACTAGGTAATTTAATATTAAAGGAAATTATTTTTAACTGAAAAAATTGTATTTGAAAAAGTCAAAGAAAATAATTGAATCTTGCAGAAATTAGGAATTTAAAAATTAGTGCAAAAATTGAAAAATAATTAGAATCATTGAAGAAAATTTTTGAAAAATGATAAAAATAATTGAAATTTGTAGATATTAATTGCAGTCAAAAAAAATAATTTTAAAAAATAGGAATTTAATAAATAAAAACCAGAAACACTTTGTCAAGTAAAAATATTACAAAATGATTTCAAGAACTTTAAATTTTGGAAAATAATTACAATATTATAGAAATAATCGAAAATTTATTACAGAAAATAATGAAAATTTCAGACATATTATTGAAATTTTCATAATTAATCAACAAAGATTCAAAACAGTATAAAAATTGTGAAAATAATACAAATGAAAAAAAATAATTAAAAATTGACGAAGTATTTGAAATTTGAGAAAAAAAATGAAGAATGTTTAAAACTTTAAAAAGTGGATGCAATAACTTAAATTTGAGACGATAAGTGAAAATTTAGGAAATTAATTGAAAAATAATTAATATATCTAGTTAAAAGGTGGAGAAAATAATTGCAAAAATATAAAAGAAAATAAATATTGAAAAAAATAATTGAAAATGAGATAAATAATTGAAAATTTAGAAATTTAATTGAGGAATGAAATTTGAGATAAACTAAAATTTGAAGAAATTGATTGCAAATGATAACAATAATAATTGAAAAATGAAGAAAATTATTTAAATTTGAGAAAAATGTTTTAAAATCTAGGAAAATAATTGAAGAAGAATGAAAGTAATAAAAAACTCCAAGAAAATATTTGCAATGTAATAAAAATAATGAAAAATTTAAGACAATAATTTTAGTTTATTTAAAATAATTGAAAAAATTACAACATATAGTTATAAATAAAAGAAAGTTATTGCCGAATATTAAAAATAAATGTGAAGTGAAAAAATAAATGAGATTAGAGATAAAAATAAAAAAAAAGTTTGGGAATGTCTTAAAAAATAATTGAAAATGACAAAAAGTAATTTAAAAATATAAAAATAATTGAAAATTGAAGAATTTAATAAAAATTTGTGAAAAAGTAATTGTAAAAATTACAGAATATATTTGAGATAAACAAGACTACTTAAAAAAGGATAAAAATAATTAGAAACTAAAGTTAATTATGGAAATTTATGAACACAAATTGAGAAAATTACAAAATTTATTTGATGTAAAAGAAAGTGAATCAAAATACAAGAACATCATTGAAATACTTAAAAAGTACGAAAATCAAAACTCATATTTTTTAAAAGTAATTGAAAAATGACAAAAGAAATTAAAAGTCAACTAATAAATAATAAAATTTATTTAGTATTGAAGGAAATAATTTAAACTGAAAAAGTTAAAGAAAATAATTGAAACTTGCAGAAATTTAAAATTTAAAAATGGGGGCAAAAATTGAAAAATAACGAGAATTATTAAAAAAAAATGTTGAAAAATGATAAAAATAGTTGAAATTTGTAGATATTAATTGCAATCATAAAAAAATAATTATAAGAAATACAGAATATTTGTAAAGTAAAAGTATTACAAAATGATTTCAAGAATTTTAAATATTGGAAAATAATTACAATATTCGAAAAATAATCTAAAATTTATTAATGAAAATAATGAAAACTTCAGATAGGTATATTATTAAAATTTTCGGAATTAATCAACAAAGATTCAAAATAATAAAAAAATTGTGAAAAAAATACAAATGAAAAAAAATAATTAAAAATTGACGAAGTATTTGAAATTTGAGAAAAAAAATTGAAGAATGTTTAAAACATTAAAAAGTGGATGCAATAACTTAAATTTGAGATAATATGTGAAAATTTAGGAAATTAATTGAAAAATAATTAATATATCTAGTCAAAAAGTGAAGAAAATAATTGCAAAAATATAAAAGAAAATAAAAATTGAAAAAAATAATTGAAAGATGAGATAAATATTTGAAAATTTAGGAATTTAATTGAGGAATGAAATTTGAGAATAACTAAAATTTGAAGAAATTGATTGCAAAATGATAACAATAATAATTAAAAATTGAAGAAATCTATTTAAATTTGAGAAAAATATTTGAAAATTTAAAAAATTAATTGAAGAATAATGAAAGTAATAAAATATCCGAGAAAATATTTGTAAAGTAATAAAAATAATAAAAAATTGATGACAATAATTTTACCTAGTTTTTTAAAAATAATTGAAAAATTACAACATATAGTTATATAAATAATAATAGAAAATAATTGCAGAATGATGAAAATAATTGTAAATTCAAAAAATAACTAGAATTTGAGAAAAAAAAATGCGAAAATAAATAAAAAAATAATTTAAAAAGACAAAAATTAATTGAAAAATAAATGTAATAAAAAAATAATTGAAAAAAATAATTGGTTATTGAAGAAAATAATAAAAATTTGTAAAAAATAATTGAAAGAATTACAGAATATATCTGAGATAATAAGACTACAATAAATTACAATAATAAGTATATTATATTTTTTTCAAACATCAATTAATTTGAAATTTCATTGATTAAAAATTTAATTAATCCTCGCTTTGAGAATAATAAATTTAAAATTATTTAAAAATTTCTTTAATTTTTAACAATTCTTTTCTATTATGATTTCAATTATTTGCTACAATTTTCATCTATTTTTATCTTCATTTAAAATTTTTCTTTCAATTCTAATTATTTTCATTATTTGTTAATTTTTCCCCTGAATTATAAATTCAATTTCTGCAAGTTTCAAATATTTTCTTTAATTTTTTCAAATAAATTGATTGATGAAAGTTTTACTTGAAAACTAAATTTTACTGAATGAACACATTATTTCCTTTCTATTAATAATTTTTATATTTATTGATTTCAAAAGTTTCATTAAAGTAATGTTTTAACTACAGTAAATAAACACGTTTTATCTAAATTCCCAAGATCAACTAAATCCTTTTATTAATCAAATTTGGAAGGGAATATTTTATATTTAAAATTTGTTTACTTTTTTTGCTGATAAAAACGTAGACTCAGATTGACAAAATACTCTCTAAATCTGAATTAGTTAAAAATAACTAATCATTAGTCAAATCGTGCCTGAATTTTTATTTTAGCAATTCGTTAAAAATAACTAATTATTAGTAAAAAAATCACTAATTGTTGGTAAAAACATAACTAAAAAATTGTTAAAATTCGACTAATTGAATTAGTAAACAGAATTTTACTAAAATATTAGTTATTTTGACATAACCTAAAAATGAATTTGACTAATAATCAGTTATTTTTTACTAAATGACTAGTAGAAATATAACTATTTGAATTAGTGACTGAGTTTTTGCTTTCAAATTAGTTATTTTCAACTAATTCAGATTTAAAGATAGAAATATTCTACTTTCACAAATTTCTTGATTCCGTTGTAAAAGTTTGATTCATATCTGATGGAAATTAATGCGAGAAAAAACAACCTATGATAAATAATTGCTTCTAATTGAATATAGGATTATTCCAAAAGGATTACCAAATGTTCACTTTTACCATAATTTTAGGAATATTAATAAGTATAATTAAATTAATTAATTTCGTATTTTGTTAATGAAAATTGTAATAAACTTGAATAATATTTACGGTAATGAATTATACGTAACATTATATAAATTCTGTGTCTGTAATTAATTTAGGAAAGAAAGGAAATTCTAGTAGTAGAGAAGGATATTTTTTGTTGGTAAAATGCTTTTGTAATTTAATGACTTCTCTTTATGATATAGGGAAATAACACTGGAGGTGTTGAACCAAGAGCCGGAAGGAGCATTCATGGTTCGTGAAAGCACAAGTAAACCCGGGTGTTTTGCCCTTTCCCTCAGAGTTCCACGGGAATTTCAGCCAAGCGGTATAGCTCATTATCTCATTTTACGTACGAACAAAGGCTACAAAATCAAAGTGAGTTGATTCCATTAATTTTAACAAACACAGCTTTCATTTAATTTAACTCCCATTATTATTCAATCATCATTTTATTAACGCACCATTAACAAATATTATCCCGCTAAATCTAATAATAATTCTTCATTATTTCACCCTGTTATTATAGTAAGCTTTCATTATTACTCTACGAAAAAATAATAAGCAATTGTTGATACAATTTTTCAATTCGTCAAAAAAATATATATAACCACATACATGAACAATTAAATTTCAGTATTATATAATAAATATATAATTAATTTAATATATTAATTATTTTTTTCACCCAATGCATTGAGTCCAATAATCCACAAGGTATTTCGAGCTTAAAACTGGAGAAAAAGCGACTTAATATTGATAAAACACTAAGAAACGTTAAATTAAGCATAAATACACAAAATTAGATAATATAAATACGTATATTAAGAATAAATAACATTTTCGAAAAGACGTGATTTATTGACACTCAGGGAGCAGAACACCTGACTAGCAGAATAGACGTAGCCAATCACAATTTAGTCTCTCGCGGTAGAAAGATTTTGATTGGCTACGTCTATTCTGCTAGTCAGGTGTTCTGCTCCCTGAGTGTCAATAAATCACGTCTTTTCGAAAATGTTATTTATTCTTAATATACGTATTTATATTATCTAATTTTGTGTATTTATGCTTAATTTAATGTTTCTTAGTGTTTTATCAATATTAAGTCGCTTTTTCTCCAGTTTTAAGCTCGAAATACCTTGTGGATTATTGGACTCAATGCATTGGGTGAATGAGCAACCAGCCCAATTGTCCATATTTCGTTAGGACAATTGAGCAGAGGGCTTGCTCAACTAGCCAAAACGCTTGCTCAATAACCCTCTTATTACAGGGATTTAAAATATGATAAAAATAGCTAATAACTGAAGAAAAATTCAATAAAATGTCTAAAAGCAAGTAAAATTAAAGGAAACGATTAAAAATGGTATAAATTAGTCAAAAGAATGTATAGAAATAATTTAAAAAATAAAAAACTGTGTTAAGAAATTTAAAAAAAATGGTAGAAAATAAATAGGGCGCGAAACGGTAACAGTTCCAGAATTGGCCGCCAGGTGGCTAGATCTCTTATTGTCTCTCGCTAGTGAATCTCGCTAGTCAAGGTTATAAGTACCCGACTCGATGCATACTCAAGTCATGTTTGAAACAATAGCAATTCCTACGTTAACTTTTTCTAGAAAGGATCTTGACCATCTGGTTTTGATCCACGAAATAATTAAAAAATAAAGTACTTTTAGGTTTTAGCTTCAAAATTGCCATCAACTTAAATATCTTTCAATATTGTATAAACAGGCACCACAGTACATTTTATCTTCAAAAAAGGTGAATTTTTTCTCTAGAAAAGGTGACAAAAAATATAATAAACAACAAACTGGAATGTGTTTAAAACAGGGTTGCTAAGTTTTCAATATTATCCAGAAAATTTTTCAACAAATTCCATAACCAAATATAAAATAAGTATAGCAATATTAACATGCGACCAAGGGCGCGAAAAACTTTGCATTGTTTTTAGTCATTTAAAACAATAAATTTTTGCAACTGCAAAAAATAATGAAAATTACGAGAATAATTACAAAATTAAAGAAAATATCTGAAAAATGACGAAAATAATGAACAATTGAAAACAAAATTTAAAAAATGGGTAGACTAATACACAGCCGAACAAAAAAATTGAAAAAATTCAAGTATAATTATAAAATTTTAAGAAAATAATTGAAAAAATTGCAGTAAATAATTGAAAAATTTCGGAAAACAATTGAAAATCGAAGAAACTAATTATTAATTGTAAGTTTGTAAGAAATAATAGAAAAATGACGAGAATAATTGAAAAATTGAAGAAAATATATGAAAAGTGACCAAAAAAATTGACAATTAGAAACAAAATTCGAAGAATGATTAGATTAATAGACAACTTAAAGAAATAAATGAAAAAATTATGCAAGAAATATTAAATTAGGAAAATAGACAAATTAGGAAAATTATAGGAATAATTGTTGGAAATAATTACAAATTGAACAATTGGATTGAAAATCAAAAAAAATTGAAAAATGGAATTGAAATTTAAAGAATATAATTAAAAATTGAAAAAAAGTAATTAAAAAAGCTGAAAATTGTAGAATATAGAAGAAAATAATTGAAAACTGAAAAAATAAAAATTGAAGAAAATAATAAAAAAAATTAAGAAATAAATTGAAAATTTAAGAATTAAATTCAAATTTGAAAAAAATAATTGATAATTGAAGAAAGGTAAGAATTACTGAATATTGAATAAAATAATTGAAAATTAAAGACTGGGATTTCAAATTAAAAATAATAATTGAGAAAAGAAAATAATTAAGAATTGAAGAAATAAATTAAAGATTAAGGAATTTAAATAAAATTTTAAGAAAGTAATTGACTATTGAAAAAAAATTAGAAAACTGTCGAGAATAATTGTCAACAGAACAAAATATTAAAGAATAATTATAAACTTCAAGAATAATTGTAAATTGAAAAATTTGTAGAAAATAATTGAAAAAAAAAATTGGAAAAAAAGAATAATTATAAATTTTTAAGAGAATAATTGAAAAAATTATAGGAAATAATTATAAATTGTGGAAAATAATTAATAATTGAAAGAAATAATTGAAAAATGAAGAAATAAATTAAAGATTAAAGAATTAAATTAAATTTGTAAGAAAATAATTGGTAATTAAAAGAAAAATTACTAAATTAATTAAATATTAAGAAAAATACTTAAAAATTGAAAAAATAAAGTAAAAAAAATTCGAAAGCTGTCAAGAATAATCGACAACAGAACAAAATAATTAAAAAAAATTTAATGCATAATTAGGTACAAAATTGAAGAAGAATATTAAGTTGTCAATTAGAAAGTGAAGAAAATTATCGTAAAAATTTTAGGAAATAAATGAAAATTTATAAAATCAATTGAAAATTGAAGAAGATAATTAAAAATAAATCTATAATTTTTTCTATTATTTCCAACAGATTTCCATAGATATACAATTATTCTATTTAAATTTTAAAATTATTCTTTAATTTTTTTTTAATATTTAGTTAGTTTAGTTTTCAAATTTTTCTTTCGATTGTAAATTATTTTCTTCATTTCTCAATTATTTTCTTTAATATTTAATTATTTTAGTCATTTTGTAATTTTTCTGTAACAACTATTTTCTTAAAATTTCAATTTAAATTCTGTAATCTACAATTTTTTTTTATTTTTAATTATTTTCTCCAATTTTCAATTGCATTCTTCGTTTTTCAATTATTTTATTAAATATTCAATAATTCTTGCCTTTTCTCAATCATCAATTATTTTCTTGAAATTTCAACCCATTTTTTCAATTTCATTTATTTTCTACAATTTTTTCCATAATTTCCATCAGTTTTCAATTGACAATTTATTATTCTTTTTTAATTTTATGAATATTCATTTATTTAAAAATAAAATTTGTTCAAATGCCGACTATTCACACTATTTTTCGAGTTTTTTTTTCGAATGTTAATTATTTTCTTTTATAGTTAAATATTTTCGTCATATTGTAATTTTTCTTTTAATTATCAATTATTTTCTTGAAATTGTCTTTTAATTCATTAATTTCCAACTTCTTTTTTCAATTTTTAATTATTTTCTTGAATTGTCAAATATTTTCTTTAATTTTCAATTATTTATATCGATTTTCAATTAATTCCTCAATATTCAATAATTTGCGGATTTTTAAAATTATTTTTTTACTCATAAAAATTGTTTTTAAATTTCAATTCAAGTATTCAATTTCAGAACTATTCTTTTCAATTCTCAGTTATTTTGTTCAAATTTAAATTCCACTTTACAATTTTCAATTATTTTCTTTAATATTAAAAAATTACCGCCTTTTTCTATTATTTTTTTCGATTATCATTATCAGTTTTTCTTTAATATTAAATATAATTGTTCAATTATTTTCTTTAATTTTTAATTCCATTCTTCAATTTTCAATTATTTTCTTCAATTTTGATTATTTTTTTCGATTTTCAATCCAGTTGCTAAATGTGCAATATGTGTTTTATATTTTCTTAATTTTTTAATTGACAATTTTTTCTTTAATTTTAATATTCTTATTTATATTTTTCAATTATTTTTTTCAGTTGTCTATTAATCCAGTAATTTTTTAAATTTTGTTTTCAATTGACAATTATTTTCGTTTTTTTTCACATATTTTCTTTAATTTCTCAATTGTTCTCGTCATTTTTCAACTATTTCCTTCAATTATTAATTATTTTCCGCAATTTTCAATTAGGTATTTCCTACAATTTTCTTCAATTTTAAATTATTATTTTAAAATTTTATAACTATTTTTTTTTATTTTTTAAATTATTTTGTTCGTTTGTGTAAATGTGTATTAATCTATTAGACATTTTTTGTATTTTGTTTTCAAGTGACAAATATTTTCGTCATTTTGTAATTTTTGTTTTTAATTATTTTCAATTATGTTATCAAATTTTAATTTAATTCTTAATTTCCATTTTTATGCTTCATTAATTACCTGTCCTGAATTTTTAGGAGGCGCATGAATATTCCCTAAATCCCATTTAACTTAAAACCATTTAACCTAAAATGCATTTAGCCTAAAAAGCATTTAGCCTAAACTGCATTCAACTTAAATCCCATTTAACCTAAAATGTATTTAACCTAAATCCCATTTAATCTAAAATGTACTTAACCTAAAATTCATTTAACCTAAAATGCATTTATTCTAAAATGCATTCAGCCTTAATTTCATTTAACCTAAATTCCATTTAACCTAAATCCCATTTTACCTAAAAAGCATTTAGCCTAAATTTTATTTTACCTAAAATGCATTCAGCCTAAAACTCATTTAACCTAAATTCCATTTAACCTAAATCCCATTAGGCAATTTAGGTAAAGTGGAATTTAGGCTAAATGCATTTTAGGTTAAATAGAATTTAGGTTAAATAGAATTTAGGTTAAATGGCCTTTAAGCTGAATGCATTTTAGGTAAAATTGGATTTAAGTTAAATGGAATTTAGGTTAAATAAATTTTAGACATAATGCATTTTAGGTTAAATGGGATTTAGGTTAAATGGAATTTAGGTTAAATGGAATTTAGGTTAAATGGGATTTAGGTTAAATTGAATTTAGGTTAAATAAGATTTAGGTTAAATGGAATTTAGATTAAATGGGATTTAGGTTGAATGCAGTTTAGGCTAAATGCTTTTTAGGCTAAATGCATTTTAGGTTATATGGTTTTAGGTTAAATGGGATTAAGGCTAAATATATATGTGTTTTAGGGAATATTCATGCACCTCATTTTTAGAAGAGTAGGCAAAAAAATTGCATAGAAATCATGCTGAATGTTTTGATTACCGTGACTAAAAGTATTAATTTAAGTTGCATTATGAAAAATTATTATATTGTATATTTTTGAAAAATTAATTAATTAATTTGATTTCAGGGTTTCAAGAAAGAATTTTCGTCACTGCCAGCTCTAATCACGCATCATTCTGTAATGCCGGAACTTTTGCCATGCCCTTTATCTCTAAGTCGTTACAATCCAAATTTAGCGAATAGTAGCTCGAATAAAGACTTTGCCGACATCGATCTAGATCCAGAATACAATTCCCTCGCTGATTTTCGAAAAACAATGGCCAATCTCAGTGTTTAATCATATTTCCCCGAAGAGAGAAAGTCAAATTTTATAAGACTTCTGAATAAATTTCAAATCCAGTGAAATAATATATACTTTATGCAAAATACATTCATCAATTATTAATTATTTACTTTTTCATTTATTTTTAAATTGACAAATTTCCATTCGACTGAATTAATCAAAAACTGTATATTTTAACCACGAAATTCGGTAAAATGTAAATTCGAAAATTTAAAATTACAACATCATGAAAACTAAAAAATTAAGGCGATGTACAATTTGTATATTATATTTATAATAGGTATTATATTCCAAATGTTAATTCGAGGTTTAAATATTATTAAGAAACTTGATAAAAAATTGTTAAATGTAATTGAGCAGAAAAATGTATTGTTTCATTGTTCTTGAATTTCCCCCGTGGTCCATTTATAAAAAGCAAGTGCGAATTTATTAATGTTTCGGAGAAATGAAACTGCGTAGATTTAACAACCTCGAAGCATTTAAACCTTCTTAAGTACCTACTGTAAACAGCGCAATCTTATAAAAACGTCATCACTTCACGAAGAGCTCTCTATTAAAGCTTAACGAACAGCATTCTATCCACTTGGTCACTAAAACTGTATCATGTCAACTTTCATCCTTAAAAAAAGCGAATAAATCGTTCCTTCAATTCCGCAAAGTCATTTAGCTTATTTATTTTCAATTTTTAAAAATATCCCGCTCCTTTCACACTTTACGGAATTCGAGGAACTGTTTTTCATCTTTCTGAAAAAAGAAGATAACAAGTGAGATTAAAAAAAAAATTAAAAATGTTAAAATAATTTGTTATAAAAGAAACAAACTACAAATTGTGATTTCTAATTTATTGTTAATTTGAATGTACTTTTATTAGATATTTGTTACCCAAAATTTATTATTAGACTAAGCATAATTGTTATTGCGGATTTATTTATTTATTTATTGAAAAATTATTTCACTTGAAATCTTCTATTCATGAAAATTAATCCCAAAAGTGGCTCTTAGGTATATAAACAGACAACAATCTAGAGCTTTTTCTGAGACCTTTGTACACGAAAATTGAATGTGAAAGAGAGAATATGTGCAATATAAAAATTTTTTTACGAAGCGATAAAGCTCATTTCTGAGAATTGAAATCGTAGTCTAGTCGTGTTAATAAAGTACGAGATGGAATCAAAATTGTATAGTGTTGCGATTAGTATTTAAAAAAAAATCCAAGTTTTAATTAAAAACGTCCAAGAATTTTGAAAAGACGAATTAAATTGAAAGAACAAATTATATTTAAAAAATCAACCTGAACGAAAAAAATTGTATTGAAGGAATCAGGCTGAAAAAGGATTATATTGAGAAATAGATAAAAGAATTATAAACCCGAAGAAAGAATTAAAAATTATAATTAAAAATTCCAATGACTCAAGAAAATCGAATAACAGTTATTCTGATATCCTTAGAAACGACGTAAGATATATTAAGTGTTAAAAATCACATTAAAATCAATAAGCCGTTTTTTATATCTTTATAAAATGTTTCCATAACTATTTGACTAAATCCTGGAAAAAAGGGCCTATGTCTGTTATTTGTAATTCTTCGAAATAAGCAAAAAAAAATTAAGTTTTTCTCGAATTAATTTTCACATTTTTTACCATTTTTCTCCAATTTACGTGCAAATAATTTTTTGCTGTTATTCGTTTTTTGTTATACATATTGTAAAATTTAAACGTCAGATAAAGAGTTGATGTGTTTGAGACGAAATTGAAAAAAAAGCCCAGACAAGACAAGTTTAGCCTTGCAATGAAAAATAATTTGCTTATAAAAATAATAATCAAGCGCTACTTTTCATGGTGTTTGCAAGTAGGATTACAGTGAGGTTTTCTTTGAAATTCACGCGCATATTTTTTGCAATGCTACATTGTCTGGGACGAGATGAAGAATGAGATAGAAGGGACAGTGATTGATCAAATCATGATCACGAGACTGTCTTTAAATATTGTAAAGTTACAATTTAGTATTAATTATTGTTTGTTAAATATTTATTGGGTAATAAAAAATTTCGTGATACTTTGCGTAATTTTTTTTCATGATCCTTTTCCTCAGAATTTAAATAATCACTTTGAATTTCCCGGATAATAAACTACAATTTTCCCGGATTTGTTAGCTTAAAGGAAAAATTCACGAAAAGATAAAAAAAATTATATTAAAAAAAATTTGTTTAAAAAATATGTAATAGATAATTTTTATTTGTTTAAAAATTTTTAAGCAAAATATTATTAACAAAATCCAACAAACAGATTTGTAGAAAATGTTTAAATGATTAAAATAAGCTAATATTTGTCAAAATTGGATGAAAATTACCATTGTTGTCAACATAATTTTTTTTAAAAAATATACAAGTGTATTGTTTAAAATTGGGTGAAATTGATTTCCATGATATTTTTATTTTATTTGAAAAACCATTTTTAAAACTAAATGAGAATGGAAAGAAAATTAAAATATAGGTATACGGATATACAATAAATAAATTTTTTTTAGAAATGGAAAATTAAATAAATGGATATTAGATACTTATGAAAAAAGGAACAACATTTTTAAGAAGTAGAAAAATGATGATAACATGAGAAATTAATTATAAAATCACATAAAATAGAAGGAGGAAGAGTTTTTTAAAAATTAACAATTTATGAAAAAATTATAGAATAAAAGTTCATTAAATTATTAAAAGTTTAAAAAGTAATAAAAAAATTATGAAAGAACGGATAAATTTACGGAGAAATAAAGAAATTTAAGGCGAAATCAAACATTTTTAAGGATTGGGAAAAAATAAGATTATTATAAAAAAGAATAAACTAATATTTTGAAAAATTGAAAGAATCTTTTTAAAAAGCTTTAATAAGCTACTGTAAAAAAATTAAAAAAAGATGATAAAAAATATGAAAACTGTGGGAAGTAAACTAAAAAAATAAAAAACAGTAAGAATGACATAAAAAAATAAAATAAAATAAATTTAAAGTAAAAAAAAGATATAAGAGGTTCCTTTTAAAATAACAATTTTTAGAAAATTACTCTCAAAATTAAGAAAATTAAAAAATAATATTACTAAATTTATATATTAATAACGACTTTAAAAGAAGAATAATTTGTTTAAAGCGTTAGATTTTTGTAAAGAACAACAAGATCTAGAAATTTTACGAAAGAGTAAATAATTTTACGAAAAAATAAACATAATGTAAAGAAAATTAAATAAATTCACACAAAAAAAGTGGTTCCAAAAATCTATAAAAATAAAGAGAAAATTGTGTTTTACACAAAAGTATGAAAATAAATCAATTTTCCTCAATGCTTTTAAAAACTAAGCTCAATAAAATACACTGAAATTACTTGCGTAAAAGAAGAAAATAATTGAAAATCTATAGAAAGAGAAAGGAATTTTTGAAAAAATGAATAATAATAAAGTTAAAAAATTAGAAAAAATTGAAAATATTTGAAGTAAGACAAAATGAGATGCAGAAAAATTAATTTTTGACTATAGAAATTTAAATTAATTAAAATTCGATTTTTAATATTATTATTGAAGAATACAAGATGGAAATTGAAATTTTCAGAATTTATCTACAAATAGTCGGAATTTCAGGATTTTTTACAAATTTCCGGAATATTTCGAAACAATTTCAAACAGGCTTTAAGAAGTTTTCAATAATTTATAACAATTCAAAAGAGTTCAAGTTTTTTAAAAAAAATTCTGTTATTTTAGGCGGGTAAATGAGAGAATTTTTATTTTTTTCAACTTTCTGATTTTTTTTAGATTTACTCAATTTTTTGTAAATTTTCTCCGATTATTTCGCAAATTTTGTAACTATTTCATCAAAATTACAGCGTTTCTCGCAGTTTTTCCAAATTAGAATTTCAAATTTTTAACTTCTTTCCTTCATTTTAAAATTATTTAATATTTTTGCATTTTGATTTATCAGCTCACTTATTTACTTATTTAAGTGGTTACAGACTGACGGAGATTAAAAAAATTTCTTTAATTAATTTTTTTTTAATTTTCTCATTTCTATTGTAAACTTTCTATTTATTTTTTTTACCTCCTCTCATTTACAGTAGATTTCCCCGATTTTCTTGTTTCTGAGCAATTCTTTTTAATATTTTAATTTTTTAATGAATTTTTTTTTTTTCTTTTAATTTTCCCCAATTTTTAAACACTTTGTCGATTTTTCTTTTCAATACTCTCACTTTTTCTTATTCCTTAAAACTTTTGACTCGTTATATTTCCTTACTTTTACGCAATTTTTTTCATATAATTTCTATTAAATTGAATTACCTTGAATAAACGACTTCTTTTCTGTTTACCTTGCAAGTATTGAAATCATAAATGCATAAATTAAATAATATAACGATGATTTATTTTATGACTTTATCAAAATCAAAATTCGAATAACAGGAAAATTCATTTGCTAAGTTATTTTTATGTCTGGGCTGAAAGTCACACTTTTTTAAGTCCAGTAACTTTTCTGCAAGTTCCTTCATGACCGCACCTAGAGAAAAGGTAAAAATTAATATGCCTACTTATTTCTTAATTGAAAAATTGTTTTAAGTAAAAATGTATTTACATTATTTGATTAAAAATAAAATTATATATTTTTTACCTGTACAGATTATAATTTTTTCTTTTGTTAAAAATTTGATCGTAGAAGCTGTTTTGGTTAAACACTCCTCAGATAAAAAAGGAGGATCAGCTATCACAAGATCATAATTTTCCTTTAATTGTGCAGGAAAATTTACAGGATCGTTGTAATCGTAATGAACAAAATCTGAGCCAAAGGCACTAAAACGCTTATCAAACTCGAAAATTGTCACTGGAACAAAATTTTTCAAAATGTTATAAAAATAAAATAAATTACATTTAGGATTAAATTTAAAGTATAAGTGCCTTAATGAAATAATTTTAAGAAAACTAACAAATTCAGGGCGGCCATTTTTTTATGAAATTAAATTCCCGGTTTTAAAAATGGAAAAAAATAGCTGAAATTGAAAAAAAATAATAAAAAATTGAGGAGATGAACCGAAATTTGAAGAATTAAATTACAATTTGAAAAAATAATTGATAACTAAAAATAAATCACAAAAAATAATTTAAAAAATCAAAAAATAATTATAAAATTTTAAGATAATAATTGAAAATTGAAAAAATTGGAGGAAATAATTAAAAATTGCAGAAATTATTTAATAAACAAAGGAAATAGTTGAAAAATGACGAAATTAATTGAAAAATTAAAGAAAAGATGTGAAAAATGACTAGATTAATAGACAACTGAAAAAAATATTTGATAAAATTTAACAAGAAATAATAAAGTTAAAAAAAAAAATAATTTCAATTGAAAAATTATGAAAATTATAGGAATAATTGTTGGAAATAATTACACATATAACAACTGGATTAAAAATCGAAAAAAACAATTAAAATTGAAAAAAATAATTGAAAATTGAAGAATGGAATTGAAATTTAAAGAATATTCTTAAAAATTGAAACAAATTAATTTAAAGAAGCCGAGAATTAATTAATATAGAAGAAAACGATTAAAAATTGAAAAATGGAATTTATTTATTTATTTATTTAAACACAATATCCCGCGGTCCAAAAGGACCATAAATTAAAAATTATAGAAAATAATTGAACAATAACTATTTAAAATTAAAGAAACTTAATGATAATCGAAAAAAATAATAGAAAAAAGGCGATAATTTTTTAATAATAAAGAAAATAATTAAAAGTTAAGAAGAGGAAATTAATTTTGAAGAAAATAACTGAAAATTGAAGAGAATAGTTCTAGAAGTGAATAATTGAATTGAAATTTTAAAACATTTTTTATGAGTCAAAAAAATAATTGAAAGAATCCAAGAATTATTGAATATTGACGAATTAATTAAAAATCGATAAAAATAATTGAAAATTGAAGAGAAAATATTTGAAATTGAAGAAATAAATTGTAAATTAAAGAATAAATGGAAATTTCAAGAAAATAATTGTTAATTAAAAGAAAAATTACAATATGATGAAAATAATTATATTAAATAATCATAATAATAATTAAATTATTGAAAATTAACGAAAATATTTGAAATTGAAAAAATAAATTCGAAATTAAAGAATAAAATTTAAATTTCAAGAAAATAATGGACAATTCAAAGGAAAATTACAATAATTAAATTATTGAAAATAAAAGAAAATTTTTAAAAATTTAAGAAAATAATTAAAAATTGAAAAAACTAGTTGAAAAATAAAGAATTAAATGTTAATTTCAAGAAAATAATGGTTAATTAAAAGAAAAACTACAATATGAAAATAATAATTAAATATTGAAGAAAATAATTAACTATTAAAAAAGTAATTAACATTGCCAAAAAAATATCGAAAAATGGTGAGAATAATCGTCATTCGAACAAAAAATATTTTAAAATTAATGAATAATCATAAAATTGGAGGAGAATAATAAATTGTCAATTGAAAACTGGTGAGAATTATAGAAAGAAATTTAGAAAATCAATGAAAATTGAAGAATTGTATTGAAATTTCAAGAAAATAATTGATGATTGAGAAAATGCGAGAATTATTGAATATTGAATAAAATAATTGAAAAAGGAAGAATGCAATTGAAAATTGAAGAAAGTAATTGAGAATTGAAGAAAATAATTGATAATTAAATAAATAAATTGAAGGTTAAAAAATTAAATTTAAATTTTAAGAAAATAGTACATAATTGAAAAAAATAATTACAAGATGACTAAAATAATTAAATATTACAGAAAACAGGGCTGATAAACATCATGATTTTTTTTAAAAAAATCAAAAATTGGTATTTTAAAATATAATCAGTAGATAAAATCTATTTCTCAATTACAATCTATTCATCATTTACAAATGTTTATTTGTAAGTAGTTTATTAAAAAAATTAACAAAAAATTTTAAAAAAAAACAATACAAGAATAAAACAGTGACATAAAAATATATAAAAAAATAGAAACTCCTTTCAAAAAATTAAACTATTTACGAACATTTTTTTTATATTAAAATAATAAATAAGATGATAATTAACAAAACGTTCAAACATATTACTAAAAAAAAACACAAAATTTTAAAATTATTGACAAATTGAATAAAAGAAAATAAATTTTATGAAATAGAGGAACGATGTTTAAAAAATAGGAAGAAAATGAAGGAACGTTTTTTTCCTTAGGTAATCTAACAAAATACAAAAAAATGTATAACGTACAAAATAAAAAAAAATTGGTTAGAATCTACTAAAAAATTAGAATTAATAAAAATAAAAAAAATGTATATAAAGATAAATAAAAAGTCCACAAAAGAAATTTTTTATCAATAAAAAAGTTTAAGCAAATTGAACCAAAAACATTTTTATAATATTACACTTAAAACGAATCTAATTATAAATTTAGTAAAAGAAAGAAAATCTAAAAATTTAATGAAAGAATAAGTAAGTTTGCGAAAATTCTCGCAAAATTCAAATTTTTAAAAATTGAATTAATTTGAGCATCTACGTATATAAACATTTCAAATAATTATTTACTGATGGAATTAGATTTCATATTATAAAAATTCCAATCTATTCAAACTCCACATGATGCAAATTTCAATCAATCCTTTTTTAAAATTGCAAACAAAATATTAATCAAGAATTAAATTTATAATTAAAAATCTATTAATCTTATTCAAATTTCTAATTTGTGAAATTTACCTTCTCTGTCGCCACAGACTTTTTTCAAGCTTTTATACAAAGTTGGACACGAAACTAAGGCAATTTTTCCATTTTTTTCCGTAGAATTAATTGCCCCTTTTGTTAATTTATCAACAGTTTCATCGTCATACCAAAATTGACTCAATTGCTGCAAATAAAATCAAATTTTTGTTCTACAATTTAGATATAAACTAATAAATAAGTAAAATATAAAATTTAGACGAAATTAAATTAATTTATATTTAACATCTTATTACAGATTAGTTTTTTGTTATAAATAAAAAAATCTATATATAATAACATTTATTATTTACCCAATTTTCGTCAAAAACTGCGTTATCCGGTAAACTTTTTTGCAAACTTTCTTTTTCTTGTTTTTCTGCGTAAAATTCTTGAAGTGCAGCAAGAGTTGAAGGACATAAACTTGGCTCATCTTCATCTTCACTTACATTCAAATTATTCATTATATCTAAACAAATTAAAGACTAACTTACAAAACAATAATAATTAAAACACCTGTCAAACTCACATGTGCAAAAAGTGAGGTTAGGGTTAAATTTCTAATTTCAAGGAAAATTTCTCATGTTTACGCGAGAACTTTGGAAAATTTCGGTAAATTTCAAACCATTATTAAGGCGCAAAATTTAAACTGAAATGGAAATTAATAAAGTTAAATAATGCTTTGTTTATTTTAGAAGAGCAATTTTGTTAAAATATGAGAAATCAGAGCTAGACGGTTCAGATAAATATACAGTAAAACTGGTATTTATTTGAGAAATATGGGAAAAATGCAACTTTGTCCGCGCACGCGCAGCTGTGAAAAATCTGCCATTTTTAAATGAGAACCGTTCGAAAGTTTGGAATGCGTTTCAAATTGACAGCAGTTGAAAACACGGTGCTCACGATGGCTGTTTTAAGCCCATTAAATTGTCACCTTTTTTAACAATTATTTACGAAACTATAACTGAAAGTATAACATTTAAGAATTAGTGCCGAATCAGAATGTTTTTCCAAACCAGTGAAACTACTTTTTAATCATAAATTTTAGCCAAAATTTTTCGAAAACGTGCAATATATAAAATGAATTTTATTTCGGAGCCAAATATTTTAATTTTTATTTTTTAAGAAGAATATTTTCTAGAAATTATCTAATTAATGTTAAATTAAAAATGCTTAAACCCACGAAAGAGCGAAATACAAAAACATCGAAACCCTCCACATCAAGGAAAGTAACACAATTTTTGGAGGGAACTGTGCACGATGATTTTAACAAAAAGGAAAATGTTATTAAAAAGTCAAAAATACCGTCATTAAACACATCTGAAGAATCTCTACTTTTTAAGCGAAATGTACGAAGAAAAAAGACTGATTTTGAATCAAATGACTTGGGAAAGATGAAAAAAGAGACTGAATCTCTTGTAAATGAAAGTTTTCATTGTAGTAATAATTCTTTGAATAATGATATATTTTTAGCTTCTACACAAGAAGGTTCAAATTGTACTGTAATTAATTCTCAAGGGTCTTTAGATCAATTGAAACTTGCAAATTGGGGTTTGCCCAGACAAATTCTTAATGTGAGTATTTTTTTATAATATTTAATTCTATTTTAATAAATAACTAATGTTAAAGTTATTTACTATAATTTGTATAATTACTTTATTTAATTAAATGGCAATTATTCATGTTTTTAATTACTTTTACTATTTTTTTAAATTTATTGAATCCTTAAAAATTTATTTAATAATTATTTTATTAACTGAATATATTTTTACCTGATGATCTCTAAACTATATAAATTAAAAGTTGATTTAATATTATAAAATTTTAAATTAATTATGAAATTGTTTTTTATTTAAAATAGATATATTAATTTATGGTATTTGTTTTGATCTTTTATTTTAAATATCTTTCAATATAAATATTCTCTAAAATCCATTAGCCAAAATTTCCCGATTTGCGTGATTTATAATTTAAAATTTTTATTTGTCTTTCTTTTTAACGGAATTTTTTATTACAGGAATTTCCATTAAACAGAATTTTTATTTGAAATTATAAACTCAATCATAAATTTCGATAAATGAAAAGTAAATTGATATGAAAATTTAACTAAATAATAATTCTGTAAAATTCTTTATTCATTTGAGTTTCTTTTAAACTAAATTTTTTATTACAGGTATTTCCATTTAACAGAATTTTTATTTCGAATTATAATCTCAATTAATCATAAATTTCGATAATTAAAAGAAAAATTTAAGTAGATAATTATTCTGTGTTTAATATTTGCAATAGGATTTAAATTTTGCGAATTTGAAGACATAATGTAAAAAATAGAATGATTAAATTAATTCCGTTGATTAGAAATTTCGTCCTTAAGTAAAACAGCTTTAAAAAAATCTCGTAAACTGAAATTCAGCTAAATAAAAATTCTGTTATTGAAAGTTTCGTTTAATAAAAGTTAAAAAATAAAAAGTTCTTTTATATAAAAATGTGTCTTATTTATGTGAAACAGAATTTTTAAAATTAAATTTTGTTAAAATGTAATGTAATGTAAAAATCCTATTTTAAAAAATTCTGATTAAAATTTCCGACAAATGGAAATTCGGTTTTTTAATTTCAAATTAAGGAAAATGGGCCTATTTTAGGGAACATTCGTTCATCTGACAGTTAAAATGTATTAAATGAATAATTGAATGTGATTAATAAAATATCTATAATGAATTGTTAATATTTCAGAGATATGAATCGAGAGGAATCAAATCAATGTTCCCGTGGCAAGTCGAATGTCTCTCAAATGAAAGAATCATCAGAGAAAATCGTAATCTAGTTTATTCTGCGCCAACTTCTGCTGGAAAAACTTTAGTTGCTGAAATTCTAGTTTTGAAAACAGTCTTAGAGCGCAAGAAAAAAGTTATTTTTATTTTACCATTTGTATCTGTAGTACGCGAAAAAATGTTCTATTTTCAAGTGAGTATTATTTCTCATTAATATTTTTTAAAACTTTCTCAGCTTTTTGGCAAAATTTAATTTAATTAAGATATTTATGTATCTTATATTTATTTAAACGTAAATAGCGATTTGAAAAATTAATTAATACCTTTTTTTAACATAGTAATATTAATAATTTTAAAATCAAATTTACAAATTTACAAATGTAAAAACTTTGGAGTTTTTTATTTCCATGCTTTAATATTGTAGAAGGACAGTGAAAATTTCTGGAAAAATTTTTAGTTGATCGTGAGATATAAGATCTGCTCCAAGTTTTAAGTCTGAAGATAAGAGTTTAGACAATCCGAAGATATCCCAATAAATTTTATTACATCCTTTTTTCAGGTAGGGATTAAAACTATCTGCAAAAATGTAAAATTTGAAAATTTTGTGTTTATTTAGTCCTTTAAAATTTAAAAGGGAAGCTGACCTTCCTGGAAATTTGCAACGACTCCCATTACCTGAGGAAGCTTGCCCCACTTTAAAACTACTTAAGCTTAAGCAATTAGAACAACTGTCATAAATCCTGATTCTATTTTTATTCATCAGAAAGTCTATTTGTAATATTAACATAATTTAACAGAATGTCTAGCCATTCGGGAAATCCGGTAAAATGCCGGAAATTTAATACAGAATGAAAAAACTAGGAATTTGTAAAAACATCATAAAATTTTTAAGAAATTCCGATGATTCGGAATTATAGATAAATTCTAAAAATTTCAATATCAATCTTGTATTCTTGAATAATTTTAAAAATTAAATTTCAAATGGACAAAATACAATCTAAAAATTATGGGTAGAAAGAAAGTCATAAATGATATTAAATTGTTAATAACTCAAAATTGTTCTAAGTTAAATAATTCGAAAATGCAGATTAAAATAAAGTTTTATATTTCAATTAATTTAAACTTCAATAGTTAAAAATTAATTCTTTTGTATCTCATTTTGCCTTACTTCAAATATTTTCAACTTTTTCTAATTTTTTAACTTTATTATCTTATATTAAATCAGAATTTATTCCTTCCATATTGTTAATAATGAAAAACACAAAATTATTATTATCGTATATTTTCCCTTCTTTCAAAAACTTCTTTTTCTTTTTATAGATTTTCTTCTTCTTACGCAAATAATTTCAGTTTATTTCATAGAGTTTAGTTTTTCAAACATTTAGGGAAATTTATTTATTTTAATACTTTTGTGTGAAATACAATTTTTATGAATTTTTGGATCCACTCGTTTTGTGTGAATTTATTTAATATTCTTTACATTTTGGTTATTTTTTTGTTAAGTTATTTATTCTTTCGTATATTTTCTAGATCTTGTTTTAAAAATAAATCTAAGGTTTTAAACGAAATTATTCTTCTGTTACAGTCGTTATTAATTTATAAATAGTATAATATTATCTTTTAATTGTCTTCATTTTGGGAGTAATTCCCTAAAAACTGTTATTTTAAAAAGAATTTATTATTCTTTTTTTTTTAACATATTTTATTTAATTTTCTAATATAATTCTTACTATTTTTTATTCTTTAAGCTTATTTTACACAACTTTCATATTTCTTTAATTTTTCCATAGCTTATTAAAGAATTTTAAAAAGATTTTTCCATTTTTCAAAATATAGGTTTATTATTTTTTATGATATTCTTTAGCTTTTTCCATTCCTTATAACTTTGATTTCGCCTTAAATTTATTTATTTTTGCATAAATTAATTCGTTCTTTCCTAATTTTTTTATCTAATTTTGTCATAAATAAATTGTTAATTTTTATCATTTTTTAAAAACTCTTCCTTTTATTTTACGTAACTTTATAATAAATTTCTCATTTTATCATAATTTTTTTATTTCTTAAAATTTTTTTTTTTTTTTTTAAAACGTTTAATTTCTTTTTATTTAATTATTCATTTCTAAAATAACATTTAGGTATTTATTGTTTTCTCCCTTAGCTTTAAGACAATTTTTTCAAAGTATACCCATATTTTAATTTTCTTTCCATTCTTATTTAATTTTACTATTTTTCTTATATTATCACTCGGTGTTTTGATTTAAAACAAAAACAATTTAAGCATTTTTTACCTTAACTTTCTAATAATTTTCGACATTAGTTTATAGCTGATCAATTTTTTCCACGAATTTTTAAGTTATTAATTTATATAATGAAAATTAAATAAATTTTTTACTTCATCTGCCAAAAGGTATTTTTAAACCGTTTACTAAACAAGAATTTACGACGAGTTTTTTTTTAATTTTTAAATCGAAGCTGAAGAAACTTTTTTCGATCTTAAAAACGAAGTGATATTAATTTTGTTGAGAATCAAAATAAATAATTTTGCACTTGTATTCTTAAAAAAATACAAGTTTAATTTTTAGTTAACTATACAACAAGTCTTTTAATTAATAGGTTCGACGAAAGTATACGAAATCAGAAGATTTTGAAGACGAGACCTTTAAAAAAATAATCCATAAAATACTTGAAAAGCACGTATAGAAACTAATATGTAAAAATTGTTTAAAAATCCATAAATCATAAACTTAGATCTCTAAATCATAAATTTTCGTCAATTTAATCAATTTTATTTTATTTCTTTTCTAATATTAAAATATTGTAAATAATTCCAGTATTAATTAGGTCTGAATGCAATATTAAATTTGTATATTTAAATTTCTTATGAAATGTTCTTTAAATTATTAATTTATTTATTTCTTTTTCAGGATCTACTCTCAGATAGTGGAGTTAGGGTTGAAGGATTCATGGGAAGTGTCGTTCCTGCTGGTGGTTTTCAATCAGTGGACATTGCAATAGCAACAATCGAAAAAGCAAATTCCTTAATTAACCGATTATTGGAAGAAGAAAATTTAATGTCAATTGGAGCTGTTGTTATTGATGAACTTCATCTTCTCGGTGATCCAAATCGTGGATATATTTTAGAACTATTGCTCACCAAACTCAGATACATATCCCTCAAGTATAAAACTACTTTTTCTATTTTTAAACATTTAATTTAACCGTATTTTTAACTTTCAAGACTTTACTATTTTGTATAAATGGTTAAAATGACACTTTTTGAACTTTTTTGAACCGTTTATTTATAATTATTCAGGAGAATCTCATTAGAATTATAACTTTTAATAATAATTTGTTTAAAAGTAAGCTAAACAAAATTGTGTGCGATTTTTTTTCGTGCAAATGTTATAATCTTAGAATTATTTCTTATGACAAAAGAAATGAATTATTATTATAAATTTGATAAGATAAGTAAAAAAAATAATGTGAAATAGGAAATCAATTAAATTTTATCAATTAAATCAAAATATGTGTGAGTTGTTAAATTGTAAATTTGCACCTATCTTATAATTTCTCTTTGAATATTTAATTTGTCTAATAAATACTAAATTATTTTAAAAATTACTAATGCATATTACGTTCAAAAATCGAAAGATAAAAAAATTTATGAAATTTAATTTTTTAAGATTAAAAATTTCTGATACCCATGTAATAATAATAATTATTATATAATAGTAATTTTTGCTTACAACTATTTTTTACAGATACGAAGAGATTAATATTCAATTAATAGGAATGTCTGCAACTCTTCCAAATTTGTCAAAACTAGCAGATTGGTTAAATGCTGAATTATACAAAACGGATTTTCGACCTGTTCCCTTAGATGAACAGTGCAAGGTAAAATTTTAATTTAATTTATAAATTGAATTAAATTAATTTAAACTTAACTCATAAATTATATTTTAAACTGATTTCCATTTTAATTTTAAAGAAATTTGATCCTAATTTTAAATATTTTACAAGTTAAAGGGTTAAAATGAAAAATTCTTTATACAATTATATTTTATTATCTTATAATAACTTATCAACTGTTGCTTTTCAGATTGATTCTGCAATTTATAATAGAGAACTTCAATTAATTCGAGAATTGCCAGTGCTTCCGGAAATAATAAATGATACAGAAAATATTATACAACTCTGTATTGAAACGATAAAAGGTGGTCACAGTGTGTTAATATTTTGTCCCACTAAGAATTGGTGTGAAAAATTAGCTTTACAAACGGCATCTGCATTTTTGAATATAGGTTTGTTATAATTTTTTTTTACTTTTTAAGGAAAGAGTCAGACAGACAGACAGACAGTACATTTTTATGGACACTTTTGAATTCCTTGACTCTCAAAACAAAAAATATGAATTTTAAAGTTCTAAGAAATGTAGAGACAAAATTCTGATTTTACTCAAATGGATTAAGTAAACAAAATATCATAACTCGTTCCATAAAATTAAAATAATTGTTATTTATGAAAAAATATTGGTATAGTTTATAATTATAAAAAGAAATTAAATTAAAACCTAGGTCGTTCAAATTCGCATTTGGGTCAAGTTTTACAAAACGCTTTAGATGCTTCTGCGATTTTTGAAACACTCGAGCAACTAAAGAGAACTCCAACAGGTTTGGATTGTGTTTTAAGAAACACAGTTTCTTTTGGTGTTGCTTTTCATCACGCTGGATTGACTATTGATGAACGTGATATTATTGAAGGAAGTTTTAGGTATAAAATTAATAAATATTAATTAATAAATTAATAGAACTTGTGTCTAGTGTAGTTTTAACAGTGTCGGATCAACTGCTATAAATTTTTTAACAATTGATCGTGTATCAGTATTAATAATTTATTAAAATTTTTTTAAAAAAAAAATGTTAAAATGGTTCAATTTTTCAATTGAAAATAAACATTTCTTATTCTCACAGAAGATACTCTGAATATTTTATTGATTTTTAGTTACTATTATATTAAAAAGTATTTTTAAATCGATTTAATTGAAAAGAATGCTTCGATTTTGTTTGTTTTTTGGAAATACATTTTTTGGCGCTGTTAAAATTCTACAGAATAAAACTCTAAAATAGGATTTTTTTATAAAACAGTAGTATTAAATCATGCATAGTAAAATTCTACACATTAAAACTCTACAATAAGATTTTTTATAAAACAATATTAAATCCTACCTTGTTAAATTCTACACATTTAAGCTCTACAATAATGAATTCACACCTCAAATTATACTCTGTTAAAATCTGCACATAATTTATAATATAAAATATAATATTATAATAATTTTAACAATATTTCTATTTTTGATATTATCTTTATTAACGAAAATATATTTAAAGTCAAGGTATCTATAGAGATATTCAATTATTTTCAATCTTTTTTAAATTTTATTATTTTTTCAATCTTTAATTATTTCTATCATTTTTAAATTATTTTCTCCAATTGTTAATTTATTAAATTATATTTCAATAGATTTGCTGAATTTTCATTCCTTCATCTCAGATTCCCATTATTATTTTCTTCAATTTACAATTATTTTTATCATTTTTTATCTTCATTGAATTTATCATTTTTCAGTTATTTTACTAAATTTCAAAAATATTTTGTAATTTTATCACTTATTTTTCATAAATTATATTTATTTTCTTTAATTTTTAATTATTTCTATAATATTGAAAATATTTTCTCCAATTTTTAGTTTTAAAAAGTATTTTTTCATACTTTCTACATTTTCAATTTATTTATCTCAATTTTCAGTTATTTATATTATTTTTCAATTATTTCCATCATTTTTAAATTGATTTCTGTAATTTTTCAATTTCTTTCTCTGAATTATAATTTTTAAAAATATTTTTAATTGATTTACTAAACATTTAATTACTTATTTCAAATTTCAATTAATGAAAAAAATTGTTAATAAATTTTAGAATTTTTCAATTATTTTTTTCAAATTTACAATTCCTTTCGGTATTTTGTAATTAATTTACTAAATTTCCGTTTATTTATCTCAAATTCCAATTGTTTTAAAAAATTTATCATTATTTTTGCCATTTGTTAATTATTCTTCTCAATTCTCGATTGCTTTAGTCAATTCTCAAATATTTTCTAAATTTTAAATTACTCTCTTCAATTTTTAATTATTTCTATAATTTTGCAATTTTTTTCTCCAAATTATAATTTTTAAAATTATTTTTTAACTGATGTACTAAACCTTTTATCATTTTTTTTCAAATTTCAATTGTTTAAAAACATTTTTAAGGAATTTTAGAATTTTTAAATTATATTCCAATCTCGATTCTTTTCTTTAATTTCCAAATATTTACTTAATTTTAAATTATACTGTCTTCAATTTTCAATTATTTCTATAATTTTGAAATTTTTTTTCTTTAATTTTTGAAATTATTTTCAATTTAATTTACTTAATCTTCATTTATTAATCTTAAATTTCAATTCTTTGTTTTCAATCTTTAATTTATTTTATAGCCTTCTCATTGATTTCTTCGATTTTAAATTACCTTAATCATTTTTCAATTAGTTTTCTTAATTTTCAATTATTTTTCTCAATTCTTGATTGTTTTCGTCATTTTAAAATTTTTTTTCAATTATTCTCATTATTTTTAAATTAATTTTTTTAATTTTCAATTTATTGTCTTCAATTTTCAGTTGTTTCTATACTTTTGCAATTACAGAAACAATTTTTAATTTTTTAAATTATTTTTTTTTTTTATATTTTAAAACTTGCAATAATTATTTTTTTACATTGTAATTTTTGTCATTATTTTTTCATTGTGTTTATCATTTTTCAGCTATTTTATTAAATTCCCAAAGTGTTTTGTAATTTTATCACTTATTTTTCATATATTTTTTTTTTTTTTTAAACTTTCAATTATTTCTATAATTTTTGAAAATATTTGCTCCAATTTTTAGTTTTTAAAAGTATTTTTTCATACACTTTCTACATTTTTTATTTATTTTTCTCAAATTTCAGTAATTTTGAAAATATTTCCATCATTTTTAAATTTATTTCTTTAACTTTTCAATTTTTTTATCCAAATAATAATTTTTAAAATTTTGCAATTTTTTTTCTAATTCTTAATCTTTAAAATTATTTTTAATTTGATTCACTTATTCTTCAATTATTAATCTTAAATTTCTATTCTCTTTTTTCAATGTTCAATTTGTTTATAACCTTTCCATTGATTTCTTCGATTTTAAATTACCTTCATCATTTTTCAATTAGTTTCCTAAATTTTTAATTATTTTTCTCATTTCTCGATTGTTTTCATCAATTTAAATTTTTTTTTCAATTATTCTAATCATTTTTTAAATTATTTTTAAATTTATTTATTAAATCTTTAATTATTTATCTCAAATTTGAATTGTTTCTTTTAATTGTTATTAGTTTTATAATCTTTTTCAATTGTTGTTTTTTTAAATTTTAATTATATTCATCATTTTTTAACTAATTACCTAAATTTTCAACTATTTTTTTAATTTACCATTATTCTTATCTTTTTTTAATTATTTTCTATTAGTTTGAATATAGATATTCCGTACTCTTTCAAATTATTTTTCTCATTTCTCAATTATGTTCTTCATTTGTCATTTTTTTAAAATTATTTTTCAACTATTTTCCCAAATTTTTAATTATTCTTATCATTTATATTTCAATTATTATCTTGAATTTTCAATTATTTCTGAAGTTCTGTATTCATTTTCTATAATTTTGAATTATTATTTATCAGTTTTAAATTACTTTCTACACAAATAAAATAATCGAGGCTCTGTATTCATTTCTCTTCATTTATGAAGTTTTTAAAGTACCCTAAAAGTTTCTTATTTTTGTATATTCAGTCCCCTATTTCTCCTAATGTGTAAAATTTTTCATTGTAGAGTTTACATAATTGTTAAACATTATATTGTGGAATATTTAACTATGTAGGATTTATAATTATTGTTTTCTAAAAAAATCTTATTGTTGTTTTATTGTGTAGGGTTTAACATACGTAGAATTTAATGTTAATACTTTATAAAAAGATTGTATCATAGAGTTTTATTGTGTAGAATTTAACGCGTAGAATTTATCATTGTAGAGTTTAGAATTGTAGAATTTTAAATGGTAGAATTTAACAAGGTAGGATTTATTATTAATATTTTGTTTAAAAAATCCTATTGTAGAGTTTTATTGTTTAGAATTAAAAGCGTAGAATTTATCATTTATAGAGTTTAAATATGTCGAATTTTAACTGCGCCAATTTTTTTATCACTATTTAAAATCTTTCAGAACCGGATCTTTAAAAGTTCTTGTTGCAACTTCAACTTTAAGTACAGGAGTCAATTTACCGGCAAGAAGGGTGATAATTCGATCGCCTTGTTTTCACGGGAAACCACTGGATACTCTTTCCTACCACCAGATGATTGGACGCGCTGGTCGCATGGGAAAAGATACTGCTGGTAAAAAAAAAACTGATTGGACTATGTTTACCGCTTCTGTCAAATTTTATCCAACTTGCTGCCAGAAAACATGGATTTTTTCCATATTTTTACCTACTGAAAAAAATCTGTTTTTTTTTTTTAATATAGTAATTACAGTATTTTTCTTTTTAAATCGCAACTGGTTACTTAAATTCTGTAAAAATGCATTTTAACAAAAACTTTGGAATAAATTTTTAAACAAAATATCACATGTTGAATTATAATATTTTCTTAAAATTAAAATTATTTCGAAAATTTAAACCTATCAATTTAAACCTAATTTATAAAAAATTTCAATTTATGAAAACCTTACAGTTTCATCAAATTTTAAACAATTGAAAATCGAATTCATAATTCAAAATTGAGTTTTGTTTTCTAAAAAGAATGTGTTAAAATTATCTAGAACTTTTTTTTAATAGATTTAATTTATAATTTGTATGATTTCATTAATTTTAATTTAGAATAAGAGTTATTATTTTTTTCATTTAATTTACAGGGGAAAGTATTCTAATTAGTAAATCCAATGAGAGAGCAATTGCCAAAACTTTACTTACTGCTTCTTTAGAACCCATTCAATCTTGTCTTGAAGATTCTGGGCCTCTAATGCGATCACTTCTTGAAGCTATTGCCAGTGATATCGTCTGCACTCCTGAAGATCTTGATTGTTACATAAAATGTACTTTTATTAATTTACAAGAAGAAGGTGAGGGATCGATTTGTGGAGCAGTCAAGGAAGCTGTTCAATTTCTGGTGACAAACGAATTTCTACTGTGAGATTTTCATATTTTATTTACTTAATTCATATACTGTCCAACCGGTTTCAAAATATTGTATTTTAAATGTTTTCTTTAAATAAAAAAAAAGGATCCAGACCTTTTAGCTTTTTATACATTTTTTAATTTCGTCACTTAGAATGTTTTCTTCTTTTTTTTTTCATCACTTTTTATTCTTTAAACATTTTTTTCTTCTTTTGCTTCTCATTTTTAATCATTTAACCATTTTTTTCATTTAGATTTTGATATTAAATTAAAATTTTAACTCATTTTTATTTAAATAAATCCCAAACGTCAGTTAATTAAAATTTTAATTGATTCAAACTTTCAAATTTTAATTAATCCAAATTTCAGTAATCAAAAAATAATCATTTTGAATATAACTCATTGTTTGTAAATGATCTTACTTTTATCACCTACACAATTAAAAAATTATCGACATTCTTCTATTTTTCTAATTAATTTTTCTGTTCTTTTTATATTTTTGGAACATTCTTTGCCTTAATAATCATTTATCTATTTCTCAAGAGATTCTAAAAAATTCCAATTTTTTCTTTGCTCTTCTTATTTATTGTCATAATTTTTAACAATTTTAGGGTACCTAAATATTTTAATTTTTTTAAATATTTTCTTATTTTCTATTCTTTTTTCTCGTTTTTTTAATCAGATTTTTAATTCTTAACTAGTTTTAAATACGTACTTTCTCTTTTTCATTTAATTATTTTTCTGTAGATTAAACGTGTTTCTCTTAAATAAAATTTTCATTGTTCTTTATTTTGAAGCAGAAGTAAATTTTTTTTCAAATTCACGACTTTATTTATTTTATTTATTTCTTCATATTTTTGTAAATTTATTCAATTTATTTTTACGGCATCTCTATTTTTCCCAAATTTATTTACTCTTTTACATAAAAATTACTGTATTTCCTTGGTTTTTTATTTTAAATTTTGTTCTTAGAATTTTCATAAGTATAGTTTATTAGAATATCTAAAAAAAATTTCTCTAATTTCCAATTTTTTTTTTTATTATTCAATTTTGTCGTTCTTTTATAATTTTTATAGCCCTAGGAACTTTCAATATTTCTAAATAAATAAAATAAATAAATAAAAATAAATAATTTTCTTATCATCCTAGGACTTTAAATAAATTTTTTTTTATTATATCAGCGTATTTATATTTCTTAGAATTTATTCAGTATTTTTTCCTGCATCTTTTCTCCCAATTTTTCAGATTTAAAAAAAAATTCTTTTTACGTTTTTTTATTTCTCTTTTTTCAAAAAGTTTATTCATTGTATTTTTACATTTTTTAAGATTTTTTAATTTTCAAAATATTTACATTCTTGTTTGTAAAATTTTGGCATTTTGACATTGATTTTCTTATTTAGGTATTTTTTTAATTTATTAGATTATAACCCATGTTTTTATTTTTGCATTCATATAAACCTCTTTTATTATTTTTTTTTTTTTGTAATAATTTCTTCCAAAATATTTTTAAAACATTTTCTTTTTTTCCATTCTTACAAAATTTCTCTTACTTTTTTTGTAGACTATTTTCTTATATTTTTACATTCAATGTTTTATTTTTATATTTTCTTCTTTTTTCGTGCATTAAGTTTTAAGTATTTTGTTGTAATTTTCTCATTCATCCAAAATTTCTTGGAATGTTATTAAAGAATTTTTCTTTTTTTTTATTATTTTTTAACATTTTTGACTTCTATTTATACCTTACTATTTCATTGAAATTTTTTTCCTAGACTTCTTGAAATTTTCAAATATTAAAAGAAAATGTTTTGAGTCTCTGTATTCTTCTTATTTAAACATTTTTTTTAAGTTTAATAACGTAAACTAAGTGTTTTAAACTTCCAGACTTTCTTCTAACTTGTTAATTATTCGTTGCTTTTTTCTTAAGTTTTTAACCTTAAATATTTTAATAAATTTTTTAATTTTATAAATATTTTTCTTCTTCTTATTGTTGGATATTTTTTTTCCTTTTTTAAAACAGTTGATTTTTTTCTCATAATTTATTACCTTTTCTAGAAAATTATTCAGCAGTATTTTACTTAATTAAATTCTCAATTTTTCTTATTTTTTAAAGAATTTTTTTCTTTCTTCTTATTAGATTTTCTTTAATTTTCTAAAATTAAAAATCTATTCAATAACGATCGTGAACTAAAATTTTCTTGAATATATTCAGTAACATTTAACTTCTTAATATTTTTCATTTTTTCTGAAATTTTAATCAATCTAAATTTAATTCGATCGGAATTTCAAGTCATATAGCTAATTCTTAGTTTAGGTAACATATTATTATGGAATTATTGTTTGTAGTTGTTTAGTTAAATTTTTAAAATTATTGTTTTTAACAAATCTAAATTTATAGGCTGCAAGAAACTGAAGAAGAACATTTAAAAAGATGGAGTGCGACTCCACTTGGCAAGGCTTGTCTCGCAGCTTCAGTTCCTCCAAAAGAAGGATTATTTCTCTTTGAAGAATTATTGAAAGCTCGGCAATCAATAGCTTTAGACACAGAACTTCACGTGGTCTATTTAGTCACTCCTTACAATCTAGGATCTCAAATTGGACAAATCGATTGGATGAATTATTTAGAAATGTGGTCCAAGTTATCGGAACCAGAAAAAAGAGTTGCTAAACTCGTCGGAGTAGAAGAACGATTTTTATTGACTGCAGTCAGAGGAGGCATCCCTCCGGGAAAAAACGTAAAAAAAATTCACATTTTTTCTTTAATAGGGTCAAAAGCAACCTTGAAAATTTTGAATTTTGCTTGAACTTTTTTCACCTTGAAAACCTTAAAATCACCATGATTTTGAAAACAAATCCCAGGATATTTTTCAAATAATTTCCTAAATTTTAAATTATATTCTACAAATGTTAATTATTTTATTTTGTAATTATTTTAAATTTTGATTATATTTTTCAATTTAATTCCAATTTCTGGAAATGTCAATTTTTTAACATTCTTGTTATGATTTTATTCGATTTTAAATGTTCAATTTGTTTAAGTCTGTCTAATCTTTTAAATCTTCAATTTTTTAAAAAATTTTCAATTATTAACATTGGTTTTAAATAATTTTCTTCATATTACAATTGTGTTCTTCAATTTTTAAATTAATTTATTCAATACTTAGTTAGTTGAATTATTTCTTATTCAACTTTGTCATTTTTTTCATAAATTTAGTTTTTTAAATTAATTTCTTCAAGTTTTAATTTGTTATGCAGATTTCAATTACCTATGTTTTTTAATGCTTTCAATTATTGTTATCGATATTTATTTTTTTCAATTTTCGATATTAAAATTGTAATTTCTTCAATTTTTATTTATTTCTTTGAAATGTCAATCGTTTTTATCAATGTTTCTAATATTCTTAGATTTTCAATTCTTTTTCAAAATTAATTTTTTTTTTTATTTTATCAATTATTGTCTTTAATTTTCTATTTTTCGTCATTTTTAAACTATTTTCTGCATTTATTAAATATTTTCATTATTTTTTAACTAATTACATAAAATTTAAATCCTTTTTTTAATTATCAATTATTGACTTTTATTTTCAATTTCTAGCTTCATTTTTTAATTATTTTCTTCAAGTTTTTTCCATTTTTTTATTTGGATAAACTTTTTCCAAACTTTGTTTTCGAGTATTTACAAAATTTGTTTATTCTTTTTATAAAATTTGTTTTGAATCTTAATACAATTTTTCTCATTTCTTTAACCAATTTATCCGTTTCTTTAACAAATTATCTCATTTATTAACAATAAATTTTCACAATTTTAATTGCAGTTAAATATTCATAAAAGATTTTATACCTCACTCGCACTCTTTGATCTTGTGAGAGAAATTCCTTTGCACAAGGTGTGCAAAAAATTTGGTTGTGGTCGTGGATTACTCCAAAGTTTACAGCAGTCATCCTCAACTTATGCAGGTAGATTTTTAACAAAAAAAAATTACGATCAATAAAAAGTAAAATCATAAAAGACACAATTTATTTTTTCTTTTCAAAACCAAGTCGAATTTTCTTTCCAAGTTTTATATTTTAAAAGAAAAAACCGTGAATTTCTAGAACCAAAAATAATTTTTAATAATAAAATATTAATTTTTTTAAAAATATTATCACTTGTTAAGGGGAATTTAAATTAAAGATTAATAATATCTATAAAAATGTATTGATTGAAATAAAACCGATTTACAAACTTGAATAAGAGTTTTAGAAATTTCGATAACATTTAAAAAAAAACACAAATTAATATAATTAAGTAGTGAAATGATTTTTAATATACTTAAAATTCTAAAGAATTAGTTGAAATTTAAAAAAAAAATTTGTATTCAAGAGATGAAAGAATTAATTTTAAAATGAGAAATTTGTAATAAAATTTTGTGTTTTTTAGGAATGATTACAAGCTTCTGCAAGCAATTAAATTGGAGTTGTATGGAATTACTGGTTGCTCAGTTCCAAACTCGACTACAATTTGGAGTTAGCAGGGATTTAATGGACTTGTTACGACTCCCAAGTTTGAATGGCCTGCGAGCAAGAAGCCTTTATAAAGAAGGAATAACTACCATTGTAGAATTAGCAGTCGCGAATGAACTTGAAGTTGAACGAGCTCTGCATAAAGCTCTTCCTTTTGAAAGGTATTAATTGTAGAATTTAATAAGGCTTTCTTTTTTCTGCAAGAAGGAACATAATGAAAGAATTTATTTTGATTTTAAAACAACAAAATTTATATTTTGAATAAGTGTGGATAGAATGTAATAATTGGTGAAAGTATAGAAATATTGTATAACTTCATAAAATGTGAAATTAGAAATAACATTAAAAATTAAACATTTTAGTGAAAAGGAGCATAATGGTGAGGGTCAGTTTGAACTTGCCAGGCAGAATAAAGTACGAACAACGTTTATAACTGGAAAAGATGGTCTCACGACTCGAGAAGCGGCCGCACTTTTAATCCGAGAAGCCAGGATTTTTCTTCAAGTTAGTTGAGTTTAAAACGAAAATCTATGTCGAAAAATAAATATTATTTAAGCTAAATTATTCAATTTTAAACAATTTAACAAATTAAATATACCAATTATGTACTTGAAAGCTGTAATTTTAAATTTTGCTTACAAATTTTTTGCATTTAGAAATAATTCATTACTGCAACAAGATTTCAGTTTTTCTACATTATACTAAAATTAATAATGGAAGATATTAATTTTACACTTACAAAAATTACTATAAAGTTAAAACAGAATTAGAAGATAAAGAAAAAAAAACTAAAAAATAGAAAAGAATTACTAGATAGTGAAAAAATACTTGAGAAATTTTTAAATAAAAAGTTTTTTAAATGCAGTGAAAAAATAATTACAAAATATACGAATTAAGTAAAGAATTAAAAAATTACTAGATTGTTCAGAAAATAACATAAAAATAAAAGAAGGATCTGAAAAAATAAGGCAAAATGAATAAAAAGTCCAAAATGAGTAAAAATTAAAAAAATTACTTAGAATTTCAAAAAATAATCTAGTGATCAAGAAAAGAACGGAAATTTAATAAACAACTAAAAATTAAAGAAAACAATCAGAAAATGAGAAAAAAAACTACAAAGTGAAGAAAGTGAGCTTAAAGTTTATTGAAAATAAATAGAAAGTAATAAAAATAATAAGTGTAAATCAAACAAAAATTTTTATTTTTAAAAGAGTAACTGTATAGACAGTTTGCTAGAAATTGAAGAGAAACTACTATAAAGTCACAAAATAATTATGTAAAATAAAGGAAATAATATGAAGTAACTGTACACTATAAATTAAAAATGATAACTAAAAAGTTAAAAAAATAATAAAAATGAACAAAATAACTAGAAATTTATAACAAATTACTAAAAATGAAAGATAATCACTGACAAGTAAATAAATAACTAGGAATAAAGGTAAATTATAATAAATTAAAAACACGTAGAAAACAAGGGGAGAAATTGGAGATTAATAATGTCTACATATTAAAAGAGAATAATTGGAAAATAAGAGTAATCACTGAAATATAAACAAAGATAATGAAAATTTGCAAATCCAGAAAAATAAAATAAAAGGAAAAACCCAAAGTTAAAAAAACATATAAATTTGAAGAAAATTAATATACAGTGAAAAAATAAAAAAATAAACGAAGTAAACGAAGTAAAAATTAGAAGAGTACTAAATTACTTAGAAAATAACATGAAAATAAAAGTAAAGAAAAATTACTAGAAAGTTACAAAATAACTAAAAATAAAAAAAATAACTATAATTTTAAAATAATAATTTAGTGTTAAAAAAATAATGTGGAAAAGCAATAAATAATCAAAAATTCAAGAAAAACAAACAAAAAATAAGAAAAGAACAACTAAAGTGAAGAGGGTAAGCTAAAAGTTTAGGAAAAATAAATACAAAATGATCAAAAATAAGTGTATAGTATATAAAAAAAATTAGTTTTAAAAGATTCACTGAAAAGTCTCCAAATAACTATAAAATAGCGGAAATAATTTGTAAAGTAACAAAATAATTAGAAATTTTTAGAAATGAATTGTTCAAAAATAACTAGGAAATTTACAAGTATCTATAATAGATAAAGATAAAACTGAAAAATGAATAAATAACTAGAATTAAAATATTAGAAGCCGGAGAAAAATAATTGAAAAAAGAAGAGAAGATCTTTGGAAGATAACAATTAACTAAAGATTGAAAAAAATATATTGTGTAATTATATGAAAAATTGCCTAAATGTTCTGAAAAATAACTAGAAAATGTAGAAAAATGTCTAGAAAGTAAATAGATAATTATGTAGAAATAATTAGAGTAATTAGAAATTGATGAAATACACTGAAAGTAAAGAAATAAGGCTAAAAATTGAAGAAAAACAATTTAGAGATGAATAAATAACTTTAAATTAAAAATTGGTATCAAATTATTATTAAAGAAATAATTTAAAAGCATATAAGTTTTACTTGAAAATGAAAAAAACCACTAGAAATGAAGGAAAAAATAAAAAATTTACAAAAAATGTTAAAATGCGAGAAAATTACAGAATTAATTGAATTTGAAGAAAAAAACAATAAATTAATGATAAATAATTTGAAGTGAAAGTTAAGATACTTATAACTAAAAAGTAGAGTAATGTCACCTTGAGTGGACCACTTAAGCTTTTTCTTCGAAAGTAAATTAATTGTACTTCTCTATTTAAAAAATAAAGTTTAGATCCTTAGATAAGAGTTTATGTCGTGAAAGCTTTGATTTTGTTATTTAGAAAAAATCAAATTGGCTTAAAGAAATAAGCGTATTTTTGAAGAATGAAAAAAATGTAACCTTGAGTGAACCACTCCTGAAAAATTGCACAGAAAGATCAGAAAGTCAATAGAAACTCAAGAAATTGCAAAAGTTATTCAAGATTTTAAATTGCTTTTAGTAAATTATCTTGCTTTGACTCTGTCATTCTATACTGCTTTCGACAATATCTATTTAGAAATCACAAAAAATATTAATAAAGAACATAAAACATAGTTAATAACAAGTTTTAATTTATTTCCATAAAAATAGTAAATTGATATATTAAAAATGAAAAAAATTAGACGGTTTACTCAAGATTATAAACAATGGTCCACTCAAGGTGACATTATCCTAATAAAAATCAACTAGAAAGAAAAAAGTTATTTTCATATTAGTTTAATGAATATAAGATCCTTAGTTTTATCACAAAACAAATATTTTTAAATAGTTTTAACTAAATATTTAACTTGCTAATAAAAACAAAACAATTTATTACAGAAATTTCTTTAAAATTACGTTACTAAAAAGAACATAAAATTTTGATTTAATAAATATTTGTTAATTTATAAAGTAAGAAAAATTGTTAGTTTACTTACAAAAATAATAACAATAATTAAATTTGCAGGGTGTCTACTAAACGGGAAAACCGGGAAATGACCGGGAATTAACCGAGAATTTTCCGTCAAACCGGGAATTTTTTTCTGGGATAATAAATTCTTTTCAATTTTTAATTAGTTTCTTCAATTTCCAATTATTTTCTACAATTCTCAATTATTTTCTTCCATTTGGAATTATTTTCATTAATTTAAAATTATTTCTTCATTTCTCAATTATTTTCTTCGATTTTCTACTATTTTCTTCTATTTTCTTCAATTGCCAATTATTTTCATCAATTTCTAATTAATTTCTTTAATTCTGAAATATTTTCTACCATTTTGAATTATTTTAATCAATTTTTAATTATTTTCTTCAACTCAAAATTTTTTTTTCAATTGCCAATTATTTGATTCAATTTTCAATAATTTTCTTCAATTTTCAATTATTTTCATCAATTTTTAATTATGTTCTTCAGATCTCAATTATTTCCTTCAATTTTTAATTATTTAATTCAATATTCAATAATTCTCGACTTTTTTCAACTATTTTTTTCAATTATCATTTATTTATTTTCACAATTTTCTTCTACTTTCAATCCAATTATTCAATTCTTGAATTATTTTCTTTAATTCTCAATTATAATTTTCAACATTCAATTCCATTCTTAAATTTTTAATTTTTTTTTAATATTCAATAACTCTAGGCTTTTTACAATGATTTTTTTTTAATTCTCAATTATTTTCTTCAAATTCTAATTTTTTTCTTAATTTTCAATTACTTTCGTCAATTTCCAATTATTTTTTCATATTTCTTTCAGTTTGTCAATTTCTTTCAATTTTCAATTTCTTCTCAACTTTCTTCAATATTTAACAATTCTCAGCTTTTTTAAATTATGTTTTTCTTTCAATTTTTATTTAAATTGAGAATTTTTAAATTATTTTCATAAATTAGCAATTATTTCATAATAGTTTATATAATTATGGGCAATTCTATTGTGTGCTTTTAATTATCAATTATTTTCATCATATTTCAATTATTTTCTTCGATATTCAATAATTCTCGGCTTTTTTCAATTATCATTTACGTTCTTGAAGTTTCAATTCAATTTTTCAATTATTCAACTATTTTCAGAAATTCACAATTATTTTCTTCAATTGACAATTATTCTTTTCAATTTTCAATTATTTTCTTTAACTCTCAATTATTTTCCTCAATTTCCAATTATTTAATTTAATTTTCAATTATTTTCTTCAATTTTCAATTGTTTTAATCAATTTTTAATTATTTTGTTCAGATCTCAATTATTTCCTTCAACTTTTAATTATTTAATTCAATATTCAATAATTCTCGACTTTTTCAACTATTTTTTTCAATCATCATTTATTTATTTCACATCTCAATAACTCCTTTAATTTTCAATTATTTTCTCCTATAATCAATAATTCTCTGCTTTTTTCATTTTTTTTCAATTATCAATTATGCTTTTGAAACTTCAATTCAATTCATCAATTATTATTATTCAACAATTTTCATAAAATCACATTTTCTTCAATTTCAAATTATTTTCTTCAATTTTTAATTAATTTCTTCAAATTTTTCTTCATTTTTTATTGTTTTCTTCAAATTCTATAATATAATATTATATATATAATTCTATATATATTTCAATTTTTGAATTTTTTCTTTAATTCTCAATTATAATTTTCGACATTTAATTCCATTCTTCAATTTTTTTCAATTTCAGTTTTTTTCAATATTCAATAACTTTAGGCTTTTTACAATGATTTTTTTTAAATTCTTAACTATTTTCTTCAATTTCCTAATATTTTTTCATATTTCTTTCAATTTCTCAAATTCTTTCAATTTTCAATTTCTTCTCAATTTTCTTCAATATTCAACAATTCTCAGCGTTTTAAATTATGTTTTTCTTTCAATTTTAATTTAAATTGATAATTTTTAAATTATTTTCATCAATTCGCAATTATTTCCGTCGATTTCTAAATTTTTCTGCTGTTTCCAAATATTGTATTTACTTTTTAAGTACTTTCTTCCATTTTTAATTATTTTCTTCAATTTTCAATTATTTTCTTTAATTTTTAATTATTTTGTTCAATTTTCAATTGTTTGTTTCAATATTCAGTAATCTCGACTTTTTTTAATTATTTTTTTTTCAATTATCAGTTATTTATTTTATGTTTAAAAACCTCCTTCAATTTTCAATAATTTTCTTCTATGTTCAATTTAATTGTTCAATTATTTTTTTCAATTCTCAATTAATTTCTTTAAATAACAATTCTATTCTTCAATTTTTAATGCTTTCTTCAATATTAAATAATTCCTGTTATTTTCCATTTTTTTTTTTAATATAAATTATTTTCTTCTTTTTTCAATCCAATTGTTGAGTAAGTTTCTTTAATTCTCAATTATTGTATTCAAATTTCAATTTTATTTCTAAATTTTCAATTGTTTTTTTTTTAATATTCAATAATTCTGTGTTTTTCTGATTTCAATTTGCTTATTTAATTTTCAATTTATTTCTGCAATTTTGAATTATTAACTTAATTTTTAAATTATTTTTTTTTCCATTATTAATTATTTCTTTTCATTATTAATTGTTTCTTTAAATTCTTAATTATTATTTTTTGTAAAGTTTAATATTTAATTCTTCAATTCTCAATTATTTTCTTTAATTATCAACTGTTTAATTCAATTTTTGTAGCCATTTGTAGGTCTATTTATACTTAAAATAAATTTTAAGTTAACAAGAGAAAAAACCGGGAAATGACCGTGAATTGTGTGGGACGAAATTAGTAGACACCTTGAGTTTGTTACCAACAAATAACACATATAAAAAATGTATTTAAATACAAACTACTTTCGATTTTATCTGTTTCAGAATGAATTAGGTATTAGTGATGTACAGTGGGAGCAACAAACCGAAAAACAGCCTACAATCTCTTCAAATACCTCACATCATAATTCTCCCAAAATAGCCGAAAACTCCGAAATAAAACGCCTAGAATCAAATTCTATAATCAGTGGTTCAGCAAATGTGGAAATTGCCAATAAAAGCAATGAAAATCAAACTCAAAATTTAACGAAAAGTTTGTCTTCCACTCTTTCCTACAAAAAGTTTAATAAAATAAAGAAAAGCAACAGCACCACCAGACATAAACAAGAATTAACAATCGAGAGGACAAGTACTTTTCTAAAAGTCCAAGATAATGTGTGCCAAGCTGAAATTCACCAAGAGGAAAAAGTTTCCCAAAATGTCCAGATTAACGAAACTGAAATTCAACAAGGGGAAAAAAATTCTCAAACTGGCCTCGATATTGGAAATGAAGATTTATTTTCTGAAAGAGAAACCTCCAATTATCAGCTTGATCCTCTTGTATTTTCTGGAAGTAGTGTACCAACTTCTCAAAGAAGCGTTTATGAAAACATTGACAAAGAAGTAGAAAGCGCTTTAGAAGAAGTTTTAGCGAATACTGTCTTGTTTGAAGGAAGTTTCGAAAGTCAAAACATGTTCGACAGTGAAATTTCAATGAATGATTGCAGCGCTTTAGAACAAAATGTAATAGGCTCTTTGCGTCTCTCTGATTTCGAAATGACTGTTTTTACCAAAAAACGATCAATCGAAAGCAATCGAGAATGTAATAATCAAGAAATTGCTAAAGTACCGAAAATATCTGATGACGCATTACCTAATGAGAATTTTAACTCGTTTTTGAATTCTGACTCGAATCTTCCACTCAAAAGACCATCTGAAGAAGCCAGTAATTCGAAAATGAACGAAAATATTGGAGAAATCGATTTAGAAGTCACTTTCTTCGACGATGTTGAATTTAATTCCGTCTTGGAGACAAATAAAGTCGATTCTAATCAGGAGAAGATCGACGAATTGTCTGGAATTCGATTATCGGATTTTGAATGCACTGCTCCGGAGATAAAAGATTCTAGACCGAATGTTTCGAGAGAAAAGAATCTTGATAATATTCCAGAAATGTCGGAAATTCGACTCTCGGATTTTGAACTCACAAAAAATGAAATTCCTGCAGAAAAAAATTCAAATTTGAAGCAATTGCCTCTAGAAACACAACCTTCTGTGTCTGATGTAAGTAATGTTTGCGAATCAAAAGGGATTTTAAAGAAAACCAAAACCAAAGATCTTGCAAAAAAATCCCAAACTTCAAAGAGAGTTGAAGATAAACGCACATTGAGAAAAGCCAAAGAAATCAGTTTAACTAATTGTCTTTCAGGAGTGAATATTTCAGATTTTGAACTCACCAACACTAATATTATTGCAAAAGACAAGATTAATGTAAACGAATCGAAGAAACCTTTTTCGGAAACGACGAAAAACAAAGAAATGGAATTTTTTTCAGGAATTAATATCTCGGATTTTGAATTAAGCAAAATGCCCTCAAATGTGACAAGAAGGAAAGAAAATACGAAGGGAATTTCCAACAAAGAGAATCCAAAGGTACTTTCTAACAAAGAAAATTTGCAAATTTCGGACAATAAATTGACGAGACTGAAGTCTAATGAGAATAATTTGGAAATTAAAAAGACCCAAGTTTCTCAAAGTCTCAAGAAAAAGACTGAGAATGTTTCGTTTTGGGAGCAAGATTCTTGGGATAATGTTCTAGAAAATAAAAAGGTGTCTAGGAAGGAAAAAGAGAAAGAGAGTAATAAGAAAGAAATTGTTTTGCAGAAGAAGAAAACGGTTTTGAAAGATTCTAATCGGGAGAATTTAATAGGAAAAAGAAGATTTTCAGCTGTTGGCGATTCGCCTATTTCCAGTGTCGTGGAAAAAAAACGAATTTCCATTGATTCAGACTCCGATGACATGTTTGTGCTTCCAAAGAGAACCAAACTGGCTGATAAAAAAGTAATTAACCCAAATGTGGAAACAATTCAGTCTAAAAATGTATCTAAAACTGATTTTT
The DNA here is from genome assembly GCA_037103525.1 of Ganaspis brasiliensis. NCBI lineage: Eukaryota > Metazoa > Arthropoda > Insecta > Hymenoptera > Figitidae > Ganaspis > Ganaspis brasiliensis. The sequence continues at coordinate 1,484,208 of JAZKLR010000311.1, forward strand.
GTAAACCTGGACCAAGTAAAATTGAATTGAAACATTCTCGGAGAAATTCTGGCGGGAAATTAATGAGAGCGAGCTTAGCAAGTCAGTCGAGTTTTGAAAGTTTTGTTTTTTCTGATGAAGAATCTTCTGTGGAGAATTCGATAGATGAGGGAATCCCATATGACGTGAAATTAAAGTTAAATTCAGATTTTAAAAATTGGAAACCGGCTAATGTCATTTCCAGCAAAAAAATGTTGAATGTCTTGAAGCAGAAAATAGCAAAACGAACGGATATTGCGCTTGCACTTGACTGTGAAAAAATAACTTTGAGTAAAATGATAATTGGCGCGAAAATTCTTGGAGATGAAAATATTGAAAAGAATAAGAAAGCAAGAAGTGAGAAATTTATTCACGGGGATAAAAGAATTTGCGGAGTTGCTATTTCTTGGGGATTTGATGCTGTTTATTATATTTCACTTAGCAATGTACCAGGTATGTTTAAAATTAAAAAAAAGTATTTAATATGCTTTATTTTGAAAAAATAACCTTTAATAACATTTTCTTAACAACCGTAAGGTAAACTAATTTAATATTGTTGTAAAAGTTGTATTATATTATATTTTAAAATATATTAATCTTTGTTTTTAAATTTGTAAATACGTTTTTTTTTAATTAATTAAAATATAGTCATTTTGTGCGTTTTGTTACTGTTTCCATGTAAAAGTTTCAATTTTATAAATTTAAATCTGAAAAACAGAACGGTAAATTTGCATAAAATTGTAACCATACTTGTAAAATAATATATTTAATATGTTATTAAAATTTTAGAAGAATCTGTAGAAAATCGATTTTTAGATAAACCTCCTTAAATGTAATATTAAAAAATAAATAAAACAAGTTTTATTTACATAGGACAACATTTTTAAATTAAAAACTTTGCAAGAAACAATTGAAATTGACAAAAATAATTGCAAATTTTGCAAATTATTTGAAAAAAATAATAATAAAAGCAATTAAAAATTAGGAAAAATAATTTAAAAATTATATAAATGTTTTGAAATTGAAGAAAATAATTGGAATTTGAGAGAAATACTTGAAAATCTTAGAAATAATTTGAAAAAAAACGTGAATAATAAAAAATTGAAGAAAATAATTCCAAATTTTAACAAATAATGGAAAATTAAGATAAATCATTGAAAATTTAGGAAATTAATTCAGTAATAATGAAAATGATTAAAAGTTGAAGAAAATAATTGAAATTTGAGAAAAATAATTGAGAAAAACAAAAAATATATTTTAAGTAAAGGAAAGTTATTAAAAATTCGGGGAAAAAAATTTCAAAATCTTATAACTTCATTGAAAAAAATTAGAATAACTAAAAATTGGAAGAAATAATTGAAAAAAGAATTCAAAATTGAAGAAAATAATTACTATAGTTGTAAAATGAATATGAAATACAAAAAATCATAGAATTTAATTGAAAATTGAAAAAAATAATTGAAATATCAGATTAATAGTTTAAAAATTTGGAAATTATGAAAAAGAATGAAAATTTAAGAAAATAATTAAATTGACATTTGAGAAGAATTGAAAAAGTTACCCTATATACGAAATAAAAGAAAATAATTTAAATATGATAAAAACAATGAGGTTGAAAAAAATAAATGAAATTTAAGATAAATAATTGGAAAAATTACGGAATTTATTTTAAATAAAAAAATATTAGTTGAAATTTGAAAAAAATACTTAAAAATCTTACAAATTAATTGAAAAAAATTATGGAGCAATGAAAAATTCGAGAAAATAATTGAAATTTTAGATCGTAAATAAATATTTTTAGAAAAAGTAGAGAAGAGTAAAAAGAATTAAAAATTGAAAAAACAAATTGAAATTTCACAAAAATACAAAATCTTTGAAAATAATTTTAAATATTAGAGTATTTAAAAATTGTCGAGTATAATTGAAAAATGATTAAAATAATTTTAAATTGAAGAAAATAACTGAATTATGTTAAAAACAATGATAAATTGAAAATAGTAAATGAAATTTTAGAGAAACATTTTAAAAATGACAATATATTATACATATATGTTAAATAAAAGAAAATAATTCAAAAAATTGTTTTTAAAATTTTTATTTGAAGAGAATTATTAAAAAATCATAGAAATAATTAAAAATTGAAGAAATTAATTAAAATTTTAGATACATGATTAAAAAATTTTAAATTATGAAAAGAATGAAAATAATTACAAATAGGATAAATAATTAATTTATGGTCCTTTTGGACTGCGGGGAAAGTTATAATAAATAAATAATTAAAAATGAGAAAAATAATTGCAAAAATTACAGAATACATTTGAAATAAAAAAAAATAATTTTAAAAATCAATTTAAAAATTGAAAATTAAAGACAACCTAAATTTGAGAAAAGAACTGAAAATATAGGAAATGAATGTAAAAAATAATTAAAAAAATAATAATAATAAGTTGAGAAAATTGCAAAATGATAAAAAGATATGAAAATTGAGAAAATTTTTAAAATTTAGGAATTTAATTCAGAAATATTGAAGATGATTAAAAATTGAAGAAGATAATTGCAATATATGACAAAAAATAATGGTAATTGAAAAATACAATTAGCGTTTTAAAAAGAATAAATGTAAATTTAATAATAATTGAAGCAACAGAAATTTTTTCTTTAATATTGCAGTATATTTGAAGAATTATTGTATAGAAAAGAATAATTATTAAAAATATTAAAAAGGATAATTAAATTTGCATCTATAATTCGATACTGAAGAAATTAATTGTTATTTGAGGAAAATAATTGTAACTTTAAAATTTGTAATTAAAAAATGATGAAAGAAATTAAAAATAAATTTAATAATTAATAAATTATTAAATTGATTTATTGTTAAAGAAAATAATTAAAATTGAAGAAGTAATTGAAAAAATTTAAGAAAATAATTTAAATTTGCGAAAAATAAATTTAAAATTTAGAGAAGAAATTGAAAAATAATTTAAATATAATTAAAAATTTAAGAAAGTATTTCTAAAGTACCAAAAATAATTAAAAATTTTTGTATAAATAATTGAAATCGTGATAGAGAAGAATGATTAAACTGAGGATTGAACATTGAAGAAATCTTTAAATCATTTTAAATTTAGTATATTTGAAGCGTGGATTAATTGGATTTTTAATCAATGCAAGTTCAAATTAATTGAAGTTCAAAGAAATTAAAATTGTTATGACTTATTTAAAACTGTTTTAAACTAATTCGAATCTGCATAAAACTGTTTTAAACTACCTAATTTTTTTATAACTAGCTCAAAACTGTTTAAAACTAGTTTAAAACTAGTTTAAAACTGTTTGAAATCAGTTCAAAACTGTTTGAAACTAGTTTAAAACTAATTCAGAACCAGTTCGAAACTGTCTAGAACTAGTTTAAAAGCCTTTTGAAATTAATTTGAAAATAGTTTGTAACTATTTGGAACTTGTTGAAAAATGTTTGAAACTTGTTTGGAATTGATAGAAACTAGTTTAGAACTGTTTGGAATCTGTTTCAATAAATTGTTTGGAACTAGTTTCAAAAGTATTTGCAACTAGTTCGTAGCTGTTTCGTAACTGCTTGGAACTTGTCTGAAACTGTTTAAAAAAACTAGTTCGAAACTGTTTAGAATTAATTTAGAGATTGATTACTTTTTTTTTTTTTTTTTTTATAAATAATATCATATAGCAATTAATAATTTTTTTATTTTGTTCTTTTTAATTCTTACCCGAAGTTTAATAATAATTTTACTTTCTAGAAATGAAAATATCTCTCAAGGAGCGGGTCAACTTTTTAGTCGAACTGTTAACAAAATCTTCGATTAGCGTTAGATGCTTTCTTGCAAGAAAAGTCTACAAATTATTGTACCAATGTTGTGGAATAATTCCTTCTTGTAAATTTATTGATCCAACCGTTGCAGATTGGTATTTAAATTCTGAAGAGAAGGACAAAAATATGGATTATTTGGTAAAAAAAATTCCTTAAAATAATTTCTAAATTTCTTCTCACTAAAACTACGTTAAATATTAATTGTATTTTTCCCCCTTTTCTTTCTTTTTTTTCATTCAATCTTCAATTTCTTTTAATAGTTTCAACTCAATACATTTAAAATAAATCTCAAAAATTAATTTATTTAAAGTTTAATTTATTCGAACTTTATAATTTTATTCAATCCTTTTAATAATTAAAAATTTTTTTTTTTCGTATGTATGTAAATTTTGCATTTTTAGAAACAACTTTTCACAGAATTGCAATTTTTACGACTTTCTCTAATTTTCTTATTTGTTTGTCTATTTTTTCATTGTTTCATAATTGTATATCTTTTTTGGATGGAAAATTATATTTTCAAAAAATGCTATTTATTAAGACTTTTTTTCCTGATATTTTCGTAATTTATTGAATTTTATCTAATGTTTTAAAACTTCCCTATCTTTACAAAAATCATTTCAGTTAATATCGTTCAACGTTTAGTAAAGTTTCTACATATTTATTCTCTTGCTTTTTTATGCGTTTTGCTTCTTAATTTTTTCGTTTTTTTTTTTACAAAACAAGTTTAGTTTAAGTTTATTATTATTATTTCGATTATTATTATTATTATTAATATTAAATGATTTTAGATTACGAAGTATTTTCCAGTCGCTCTTAATTACTATGAAAATCGAAGTATAATTGTTGAGAATGACCAATGTGTAGAAAATGATTCCACTAAAGAAGCTGTGCTTATTTGGTATATATCAGATGTGCTCTTAAAGAAACTTCAACAGGAAAGTGATGTCCTATTGAAAACATTTAAAGGTTTTATTTATTTTCAATTATTATACGTAATCTACATTTACCTAATTAAATTTAAAATTAATTCATTTAATTTCTTAAGTTAAACAAAAATGAATTAAATATTGGCTTCTAATTCTATTTATTTTATAACTACAAATTTTTATTTTATACAATTCAAAATTCCTACTCAAATTCGTTTTCCGGCTCTCACTTTTTTTCTTAAATCTAATTAACAGATTCTAATGTTATTCATTAACTTAAATTAATTAATAAACTTTAAAATTAACTTTTCAGATGTAGAGATGCAGATGTTATTAGTTTTAAGTAGAATGGAACTTAGAGGTTTAGGAATAAATTTACCAGCTTTACAGGAATTATCGGATGTAATTAAAAACGAAATGTCACTGTCAGAAAAAAGAGCTTTTGACTTGGCTGGAAAAAAATTCAATTTCATGTCATCGTCAGGTGTTTCTCAAGTAAGTAAATATTATAAATCATTTTCGAATAAATTAGTAAACTTATTAACTTTCTAAATTTAAATTTTATTTCTATAGAATAAATTTCATTTAAAAATTCTTCCAGATTTTGGGTCTTCGAAAAGGAAAACGAGTGACGACCAATAAAGCTGTTTTAGAACAGTGCGATCATCCAATTGCCAAATTTATCATGTCCTGGAGAAAATTAAACACATTACAATCTTTGGTAAATTATTTTCATAATAAAGGAAAATTTATTTATTTAAAAACTAGATTATAACCGTATTAATAAATAAAAATCTAATGTTAAATGACAATAAAAGTATTTGTTAATGCAGAAAATAAATAAATCTAATTAAATAGAAAGCATTCGTTTTAAGTAAGAAAATCTAAATTCTATATATTTTTGATTTCAGGTAGTAATTCCCCTTTTAAAGGAGGCCCAGAATTCGCGAATTTTCGGCTCACATATAACTCACACACTCACAGGAAGAATTTCCATGCAGGAACCAAATTTGCAAAATATCCCTAAAGATTTTAGTTCAGTGGATAATAAATTTGTGATCAGCATTCGAATGGCTTTTATTCCTACTGTTGGAAATATAATTCTTTCCGCTGATTATTGCCAACTAGAACTTCGAATTTTAGCACATTTTTCAAATGATTCGGTGCTGCGCTCAATCATGAAGAAAGAAGGTGTCGATATTTTCAAAAGTATTTCTGCCAAATGGAATAATGTTGAGGAAAATATGGTAAAAATTCGTGAATTAATGTACGAAATACGTTTAAATTTGGAAAATTTGTTTTTTGGTTTTTACTTTTTTTATAGACAACATAACATCTTTCTTAATTTTACACTTACAATTGCAATTGAACCATCCGCGATCAAAAGGGCTTATGAATATTTTATTCATTTCAATTTATTTCAAAGTTTCTTTTTAAATTCTAGACACTTTTTAATCATTTTTACCTTACTTTATAGTTCTCTCTTTTATTTTCTTTTTAATTTTGAGTAATAATTTATATTTCTTTCTATTTATTCATTTTCAAGTAATCCTACTTTTTTTAATAGTTTTTCTCTTCAATTTGTAATTATATTTCCACTTTTTAGTTTAAAACGTATAGCCATTTTTTCAGTTCCCAGTAATTTTTTTTATCATTGTTTTACCTTTTTTGATAAAAAGATTTTTTCTCTTTACTTTTTATTTTTTTACTTTCTAGTTATTTTTTCACTTTTTATTTTTTTCTAATTATAACAATTCTATAAAAATAATTGTGAATTATTTTTTTCATTTTCTTGTAATTTTTTTTTCAATTTCATGTTTCTTTTTTAACTTGATTAGAATGTAAAATTTTCAAAATAAAAAAATTCGCCTTTTCTGTTAATTTTTAAAATATCACTAAAAATGTTAAATTTTGCTTTTTTTTTTAGGTGGACGATAATATGCGTCAGAGAACGAAACAATTGTGTTACGGAATAATTTACGGAATGGGAACAAAATCCCTTGCTGAAAGTTTGTCTGTAACTGAAGCGGAAGCTAAGGAATTTTTAGAGACTTTTATGAGAGCTTATAGAGGAGTTCGTTCATGGTTGCCGAGCATCGTTGCACAAGCTCGTGTCGATGGTTTCGTTACAACGATTACAAATCGATGCAGAATGCTTCCAGGAATATGGAGCGAAAGTCGATCCGAGAAATGTAATTTAACTATTGGAGTTGATTAAATTTTATTTCGCACATTTTGGCGCAAATTGTTTTTAAGCATCAGTCACTTAACAATTTTGCCATCAGGTAATTCTTGCTTTTTGAGTCCGCTCTTTCAGAAGCTGGCAGAAAATTGAATATTCCAAAGTAAGAAAAAGAAGTTGCTATTCTTTAAAAAAAAAATTCTTGAATTTCTTGTGTTTTTCTTTTTTAAAAGAGAAAATGCAATCAAAATAATTTTGTAATTAGCATTTTTTCAAAATTTAAGATGGCGTTTCGAAGATGGCCGCCAAAGGTGAAAGTTAAAAAAAGAGAGATTATTAGTTTAGTTTTTTGTTTATCGGGTCATAATATCGTTTATTATCTGAAAATATTAATTCTTTTTCTTTAATACTTTTTAATTCCGTACAGAATTTTTATACAATTTAATTTTAAGTTAGATAAAAATATTTTTTCTCTATTATTGTTCTTTATTCGACATTTGTATATTATTTTTTTAATGAAATTGTTAATAATAGATGATAAACTTTATCCTAAAAATCCATTGCGAACGTAATGAAAGAACATGTAGGGGAAAAAAATGTTTCTGTAATTATTTACTGATAACTTTGAATTTATTTATGTGATTCTTAAATAATAATAAATAAACGTTTGCGCCTGAATGAATTAAGTTTTAATCCTTAAATCCGTGGTTTTTTTAAAATATTTTTCTTCAATTTTTATGTAAAATTTTTTTTTTAATTACATTAAAACAATATTTTGAGTGAAACTCACATTTATTTATTTCTGCAGCTCAAGCAGAAAGACAGGCTGTCAATACAAAAATTCAAGGATCAGCAGCGGATATTGCTAAAAAGGCGATGGTTACCATTGACAGAAAATTACAGGAAGAATTTCCTACTAGTCCTATTATTTTTCCTGTTACTCAAAGCAAAAGAAAATTGAGAAGTTCGGGATCAGGGACTGAATTCAGAGGTGCCTATCTCGTCTTACAACTGCATGATGAGTTGATATTTGAGGTGAGAAAATAATATCAATCTACTTAATTAACTAAATAAAAAAAGTAAGGGAGAGTGGGAAACAGTGGATAATTTAATTTTCCCGAGTATTTATCAAATAAATTTCTTTAAATTTTAGATATAAATCATGTTCACGTAAGAGTTAATTTTTCCATCTAAAGTTTGGAGATTTTTTCTAATCGTTTATGTAAAAAACAAGATAATCATTCTAAATACGAAATAAAAATCAACGTCTGTTATCCAATCGTCCACTTTTTAAATTCCTTTCAATTAATACAAGTTTGAATTAAAACTTATTTTATTTACTTTGTCGTGATTTCAGTTAATTTCAAGTTCCAATTATTTAAACTTTCATTGAAGTAAATTTGAATTTAAAAGCGACTTTTGAAAACAAAAATCAAGAATCCATTTTTGAATAATTGAAAAAGTAGCTGGAATCAAGACTTTTAAGCTGGAGAAAACAGTTAAAAGTTTAAACGAAGATAATTGAATTTGTAGAAAAAAACTGAAAAAAATCCAGGCAGGATATTATAAATAAAAAGAAAACGAAAAAAGTGAAAAACAATTGTAAAAATTATCGAAATTTGAAGAAGACAATTGAAACTTGAATAATTAATTGAAAAAAGAAGAAAATAGTTGAAAAACGATGAAGCTAATTAAAATTTTAATTTCTATTGAAGATGTTAATTTAAAGTTTGAAAAAAATATTTTTAAACTAGAAAAGAATTAAAAAATGACGATAGGAATTGCAAATGAAAGACAATAATTGATAAATAAAGATATAGGCTAAATATTCAAAAAGTAATTAAAAAATTAAAGGATATAATTGAAAATTGAAGGGAAGAAGTTGAAAAGTTAAAGACTATGATTGAAATTTGAAAAAATAATTTAAAATTGAAGAATACGATTGACCATTGATGAAAAGAATTGAAAATATTGAAAAATATGAAACAGAAGAAAATACTTCAAAATAGAAGAGAATCATTACAAAAATGTCAAAATACAATAATTGATATTCCAAGAAAATAAATAAAACTTAAATAAAATATAAAAACAAAAATAATCCAATTTTAAAATTGAAAAATGATAAAATTAAACATAAATGAGAATAAATTAAAATATTTAATAAAATAATGGAAATTTGGAAGAAAATAACTAAAAGTCGAAGAAATTAATTGAGAAAAGAAGAAAATAATTGAAAATGGATGGAAATAATTTTAACATGATGAAAAAAATATTAGAAAATAATTGAACAAACAAGTAACTAAAAAATGAATATAGACGATAATAATTGAAAGAACTTTTAAAAAATATAATTAAAATTTGCAAAAATTAATGAAAAATAGAAAAAAATTTAAAATTACGAAGCTTGAATAAAAAACAATAAAACTAATTGAGTATTGAAGAAATTGACAAATTGCAGTATATAACTGCAATTTAAAGAAAAGAAAATCAGAACAAAATTTAAAAAATAAAGAAAGAAATTTTAAACGAAAGACAATAATTAATAAATGGAAAAATGAATTTAACATTGAAGAAAATAATTTAAAATTAAAGAATATAATTAGAAAAGAAAAAATAATTGAAAAAGAACAAAATTGAGATCTCCGGAAAGTAATTTAAAATTGAGAAATTAATTGGAAAATAACGAAAATACTTTTTTAAAGTAGAAGAAAATAATGGAAAATTGAAGACATTTTTAAATCAATTCAATCTGTTATGCCTATAGTAATTGAAGAATTATTGTGGTTTTAAATTCATGGTGATTTCAAGGTGAAGAAGGTTCAAGAAGAATTCGAAATTTTCAAATTTCAATCAATCTTATCTACTGTTGATTCAATTTTATTAAAAATTTTAATCAAATTTAATTTCAATCATCCCATTTATATTTACTATTAAAAAATTATAATTATTAATTTAAAGTGTATTTTATTTAATATTAAACAAATTACTAATCTGTGTCGATTGAAATTTTGATTAATTAAGATTTGTATCTATTAATAATAATTGAAGTTTTAATTGTTTAAAATTTGGATAGTTTAAATTTTAATAAATTAATATTGTTAATAACCAATAAAAATTGAAATTGGTTGAAAGTTGAATCTTTTTATATTTTAATAAAAATTTGGGTAGATTTTGAATATCTTCCAAATTTTTTCAAATAAAAAAAAATTAACAACTATATCGGTTTCAGTGATTTTAAAAAATTAATTTCATAAATTTAATTCATATTCAACATTTTACTAACAGGTGAATGCAAACGATCTACAACACGTCGCTAGATTAGTCAAGGAATCGATGGAAAACGCTTTTCTTCTTGAAGTACCATTACCCGTTAAACTGAAAGTTGGCCCAGCCTGGGGTGATCTCAAGGAGTATAATGTTTAGCTAATTATTTAAATTGTACATATTTTTATTTATTTATTTTACCAATTTAATAATTCGTCAGTTTTAATTTATTATGCGAATTGATCTTTTTTATACAAATATTAATGCTTTTACGGCACTGAAACGAAATAATTTTAAAAATTATACAAACAATTATATCAAATTCTATTAAATGTTATAAAACGTACAAAAATTATAAAACTTGTGATATCTTCGCATATTTTAAGGAATTGTGTAAATAAATGTCTTTTAAATTATTACAAGCCACTACTTTTATTTTCCAGTTCATCAAAAAAGAATTGTCGAAATATTTGTGACAATAAATTTATTTCATGACATTCAATTACTTTGGACAGTTAATAAACAATATGCATAAAAAAGAATTATTGAAAGTTTTCATTACAAAAATTTTATTATAATTGCACCAGTCTATTCTCAAATTAAAACTACTAAAAACACAGTAAACAAGTCACAGTTGCGATAATTCATGAAAATATACATCAGATTTTTTATTTTACTTAAATTCTAATCTATGTTTTATCAAAAAACAGTGTAAAATATGAATTAGTTTAAGAAATAAATAATACTTTGTTACATTTTTTTACAAATTTAACTTTTTTATCTTACTCTTTTTTTTTTAAAAATCTTTTTTCTACTATCATTTTCTTAAGAAAATTTCTTCCCTACTTCCAATCTCATGACAGAATTTTAGGGCGTTTCATATGTAGTTTTGAATTCATATAATTTAATAAAGATACATTTGTTCAGACAAATAAATAGACAAATAATTCTAAAAGTTAGAAAATAAATTTCAATGTCGTTTTAAAGGATTTGTGACTGCTCGTCTGCGCAAAATCCTTGTCGGCGTTTCTGGTTCGGATTCAGATTCGGTATTACTTTTCGGCCTTCCTCTTCTGCGCTTCAATACTTTTTCCGGTGAGGATTCAACTTCATCCAAAGTTCCATCGTGAGCTACCTCAAAAGTCGCAGAATCATGCAAAATATTTTGTAGATGATTAGATTTTGTAGGAGTCTTTTGTTCGCTATCTGAATATCGATGAGGACGACTTCTTTTCCTCATTGGTCGATGAAAAATTTCCTCCATTTCCTCGTAGAGAGGCTCATTTTCTTTATCACAATTTCCCGCGCCTTCAACGTTTTCTTCCTCGTTCACATTCATTTCCGAATCATGTACCTCTTCGTCTTCGGCAACTGCAAAAAATCACTTCTTCCGTTCATTCTCATTTGAAAACATAGTCCGAACTTAACATTTCTATAATTTTTCTTTCTACTTTTTTTTCATAATATAAATAAATATACTTACAAATACAAAATTAAAATATTTTACAGATTAATTTAAAATTCAAAAAACTGCAAGGATGCTCTTAAAAATATAAATTGATCTAAAACGCGCCGAGACTTAAATTTAAAAACAAGTTAATTGACGTATGTCTCGTCGAATTATAAAAATGTACAAATCAATGAAAAATATTTACAAATCACAAAAATGGTCCAATGAAGAATATTTAAAACGTCACGTACCCTTGCTATTATTCGCACTCTCATTGGTAGCATTTAAAGATATATTTCCCAATTCCTCATCATCATCATCATCATTTATACTTTCTAGAAGTTTTTCAAGCTCCTGAAGATTACTTTCAGAGAAATTAGGTTTGGAAATTTTTGGTTTTTTAAAACTCAGTTCGGTTTTTTTTGTAATTCTGCTTTCCTCTAAATCCGGAAAATTACTGTGAGATGAAGCGGGATCGACATTTGAGTCCGTTTCAAGAATACTTGAAGCAGTTCTTTTATTTTTTACTGGACTCGCGGGGATATCTGAATCACTAGATGTATCTGCTATTAACGAAGTAAACGACGCGTCTGCATTCAGTTTTCCAAGGTTCTCTAAATTTGAATCTGCATCGGTCAAATCTACAATACTGTTAGTTTTTAAAGCAGAATTAAATTCGGAATTTGTTGTTCCATCGTTTGAATAACTTTGCTGATAGCCGGAAATTCCTGAATCAGAATCATTCGATACATTCACACGAGTTTCGGAAGTTAAGTCTTCATTAGGAGAAGTCAATTCACCAGATTCCTCTTCGGGCGTTGTCTTCTTGTTCTTTGGATTACGCCTCTTAACTTGCTCAATTAATTTCTCGAAACTGCTCTTGTTCGCTTCACCTTTAATTAAAAGATAAGAAAAATAATAAAATAAAACAGTACAACAAACACTTTATTATGGAGATTAAATGAGTAATAGTATTGATTTATGCTCTTGAGGACTTATGGTTATTTTCGGGCATGTTAACGGTGGTCAAATTTTTAATAAGTTTACGAGAATTGAATTTTCGAAAAAAAAATTAAAATAGCAATATCTTCTGTTCTCTCAGTCGAATCAAGGTTTTCTTTTTTATAAAATGCTCAGAAAAATATTAGGAATATTTCTATTTTGGAGCAATTTGTTACAATTTTGATATTAAAAAAGTTATTAAATAAAAATTATATAACTTTTAAGCAGCCAAAAAAGATTCAATGACCCAAATGCTAAAACGAACTTACCCATGTTATTTTCAAGATTCAAAAAGAAATGAACTACACAGTTACTTTCTTGGTTTTTAATTTTAATAAATTATAAATGTAAACATTGGAGATTTCTGTTAGTAAGTCCGACAAGTGCCGAACGTTAGTTTCACCAACTTACTTTAGTCGGGTGATGAAAAAAAGCCTTACGTTCTGAGGCATTCTCAGGTTCTGAGCTGTACGCATTATTTAGTTATTTTTTTAAAAGAAATATTACTATCTACATAATTTTTCATATCATTAGGTGGAAGTAGAATATTTTTTAGAAAGATAGAAAAAATAACAAAATTAAATATCAATTTTAACATTACAAATTCTTAATTTCAAAATTAGTGTGAGAATTTTTCTCACAGCGCGACCGCTTGACAGGTTAATTGCGGTACGGAGGTTCTTGACACGCTCTTACTGTAAAATTTATCAATTATTTCACTTTAACTTGCAGTTTTCCATCTTATCTTTCTCCCTTTGCTTCAATTACCCTTACTCCCTTTTGATTGCTCTTATCAGTTTCCGGTTACTACCAACTGCCAGGGATTTGCCACGAACTTAAAAAAATTAGCTTAACGGAGTCTTCAACTTAGGGGCACGGCGGGTCTTAATTAACTTCAACCCAGAAGTGCTTGCACATCTCGGTTCTTTTTTGATTTTGTTTCTCAGGGTGTCTACTACTTTCGTCCCACAAAATTCCCGGTCATTTCCCGGTTTTTTTCTCTTGTTAACTTAAAATTTATTTTAAGTATAAATGCTACAAAAATTGAAGATAATAGTTGATAATTAAAGAAAATAATTGATATTCAAAGAAAATAATTGAGAATTGAAGAATTAAATATTAAACTTTACAAAAAATAATAATTAAGAATTTAAAAAAATAATTAATAATGGAAAGAAATAATTGAACACTGACAAAGCTATTTGACAATATTAGAAACAAAATTAAAAAAAAAAGTAAATATTAATCTACAATTGAACAATAATTGAAAAAATTGAACAATGGTTATTAAATTCAAAGAATATAATTGAAAATTGGTCAACTAGATAGACAATCCAAAAAAATAATTAAAAATTTAAGTTAATAATTCAAAATTGAAGAAATAAATTGAAAATTAAATAATGAAATTGAAATCAGAAAAACACAGAATTATTGAATATTAAAAAAAAAACAATTGAAAATTGAGAAATAAAATTGAAATTCGAATACAATAATCGAGAGTTAAAAAAAAATTACTGAATAATTGAATTGAAAAAAAAAAAAAAAATAATTTATAATTAAACAAAAAAAATGGAAAATGACAGAAATTATTTAATATTAAAGAAAACATTAAAAATTGAAAAATAGAATTGTTATTTAAAGAAATTAATTGAGAATTGAAAAAATAATTGAACAATTAAATTGAAAATAGAAGAAAATTATTGAAAATTGAAGGAGGTTTTGAAACATGAAATAAATTACTGATAATTGAAAAGAAATAATTGAAAAAAGTCGAGATTACTGAATATTGAAACAAACAATTGAAAATTGAACAAAATAATTAAAAATTGAAGAAAATAATTGAAAATTGAAGAAAGTACTTAAAAATTAAAGACAATATTTGAAAACAGCAGAAAAATTTAGAAATCGACGGAAATAATTGCGAATTGATTAAAATAATTTAAATAAAAATTGAAAGAAAAATATAATTTAAAAAAGCTGAGAATTGTTAAATATTGAAGGAAATGGAGAAGAAATGTAAAATTAAAACAAATATGAAAAAATAATTGGAAATTGAAGAAAAAAAATAGAAACTTAAGAAAAAAATTGGAATTTGAAGAAAATAATTGAGAATTTAAAAAAAATCATTGTAAAAAGCCTAGAGTTATTAAATATTAAAAAAAAAAAAAAATTGAAAATTAAAGAATGGAATTGAATGTCGAAAATTATAATTGAGAATTAAAGAAAATAATTCAAGAATCGAATAATTGGATTGAAAGTAGAAGAAAATAAGTGATAATTAAAGAAAAAAGAAATTAAACTACCAGTAATTACAGAATTTGAAGAAAACAATAAAAAATGAACAATGTAATTGTAATTTGAAGAAATTAATTAAAAATTGTAGAAAAAAATTTGAAATTGAAGAAAATGTGATTTTATGAAAATTGTTGAATAATAATTGATGAATTAAATTCAAGTTTCAAAAACATAATTGATAATTGAAAGAAAATATTGAAAATAACCGAGAATTATTGATTATAGAAGAAAATAATTGAAAAATGGAGGAGTTATTGAGATGTGAAATGAATAAATGATAATTGAAAAAAATAGTTGAAAAAAGTCGAGAATTATTGAATATTAAATTAAATAATTAAAAATTGAAGGAAATAATTGAAATCTGAAGAAAATAATTTAAAATTAATGAAAATAATTGAAAATTGAAGAAAATAATTAAAAATTGATTAAAATAATTGAAAATTGCAGAAAATATTTCAGAATTAAAGGAATTAATTAGAAATTGATGAGAATAATTGAAAATTGAAAAAAATAGTAGAAAATAATTGAGAAATGAAGAAATAGTTTAAAATTAATAAAAATAATTCAAAATGGCAGAAAATAATGAAGAATTGTAGAAAATCATTGGAAATTGAAGAAAATAATTTAAAATTGAAAAGAATAATTGTCAGTTGAAGAAAATAATTGTGAATTTCTGAAAATAGTTGAATAATTGAAGAATTGAATTGAAGCTTCAAGAACGTAATCGATAATTGAAAAAAAAATATTGAAAAAAGCCGAGAATTATTGAATATCGAAGAAAATAATTGATAACTGAAAGCACACATTAGAATTGCCCATAACTATATAAACTATTATGCAATGTACGGTCTGATAAAAAAACTGAAGTTCTATCTACATGTTTTCATAATAATTTGACTTTCATGTTTAATGTTTTTCATTGTTTCTGCGGTATTGTTGCGTTAAGAAAAAATGATAGTAGACAAACATCTATATTTCATGAGAATATATTATATTATATTTTAATTTTTAATGTATATTTTTTATTTTTTAATTGCATAATTGTCGCATAATTACACAAAATTTAAACGCATAATCATATTGGTTTAAAATGCATAAAGTTATTATCTTTATTTATAAAACAAATCGATATATTAGTTAAATTTATTAGCCCAGAAAGAAAATTCCCGGTTTTTCCCGGTCAATTTAAATTCCTGGTTATTTCCCGGTTTTCCCGGTTAGTAGACAACCTGGTTTCTGGGAAGCCTCCTGATGATTTTAATCACAAAATGAAAAAATCGGTTGGGCCCTTTTTGAAAAAACTGATTTTTTTGAATTTTTTAAATAGGTCAATCAACATATGTTTACTAAAATAAGTGCAAATAATCGCTACATCGACGTGAGTCATTAAAAATGGTATCAGAAAATAGGTCCTAGGTGCAAGCACTTCTGGGTTGAAGTCAATTAAGACCCGCTGTGGGGGGAGGGGGTCCGGCTTAAACCTACGCTAAATGTTAAAATTTTTAAAAATGCATGTAAAGTCGTCAACGGGGGTGGGGGGAGGAGGCCTAAAAGTTTGGAAAATTGGTAACGTAGTTTATGGACGAGCCCTAAGTATGTGCACCAAGTTTCATCTATCAAGGTTAAATATTTAGCCGTTGGGGGGAGGGCAAAGTAATTTTGATGCATTTTTATGGTTCTGTATACTGCAAGTGTATGCACGGAATTCTATTTTTGGAAAAACTTTGTCGATTTTTGTATTTTTTTGCGTGAAGATTACAGGAAAATTATAGAGAACATGATATCAAATGATGATCATAGCGTTGTCAAAGAAATAACAACTTTTTTTTTAGCAAAAATGCATTAAAAAAGGACCACCCCCCCCCCCCTCAACGTATCCCATAAACTATTTTCCCTATAGGTCGAGTCCATACCAAGTGATCACACCAATTTCAGTCATATTGAGTAATATTTACGAAATTGATATTTTGGGTTCCTTTAGGAGTAAAAAAAATAAATTTTAATTATTTTTAAAAAATTCAAAATATTTTCGAAAATATTCAAATTCGAAATTTTATGTACTATTTTTTTTGTGTTATCATAACTTCTGTAATTTTGAAGCAATTGAGATCATTTTTTT
The DNA here is from genome assembly GCA_037103525.1 of Ganaspis brasiliensis. Lineage (NCBI taxonomy): Eukaryota > Metazoa > Arthropoda > Insecta > Hymenoptera > Figitidae > Ganaspis > Ganaspis brasiliensis. The sequence continues at coordinate 1,501,302 of JAZKLR010000311.1, forward strand.
TTAAATCACTCGTATTTAAATACTCTTTCAAGAAAAATTATAATAATTAAGAAATTGTTTATAATTAAATTTTTATTAAAAAAATTAAATTATTTATTTAAACAAAATCTAAAGTATATCATCGATCTTTTTCAAAAAATTCATAAACATAGCCTATAATGTGCTTAAAAATTTAAGCCAAAGAAAAAGATGGTATGTATTATAGTTTTTGAGAAAAAAATTATTAAGTTATGCTAGCGCGGCGCGGACCGGTGTCACCGCTACTCAACGCGTAGTTCCGTAGTAACCGAAATGTATGTATATTTTTACATAATGTAAATATAGTTAGTGTATTATATTTAAATTATAAGCTTCAGAAAGTCACACTGATCTTTTCATAGTACATGGACATCAAACTTTAGAATTAAAACAATCGGAGAAAATAATTAAAGTAAAAAAAAGTAATTAAAAAATTGGTAATTTATAGAAAAATAATAAAAATAACTAAAAATTGGGAAAATTATTAAAATTTAAGAATAATAATTGAAAATTTGTTAAATCAATTGAAAAATAATTAATATAATTAAAAACTGGTAAAAATAAGTGAAAATAAGTGAATAATTAAAATAATTTAAAACTGAAGAAAGAAAAATAATGGACTGGTAAAATTATCAAAATTCGCGATGTTCAGGGGTGTTAATTTTTTTTCTTATGCAATTTTAGACCTAAAATTATGGGGTAATGTCAAAAATAGAGAAACAAATAATTTGCGGAGTTTGAGAAATTTATTCTAAGAAAAACTTAAATTTTAAAAATTAAACCTCTTTCACAATTTTCATTTTTTCCATCGACAATTTTTTTGTGGGATTTTTAAATGATTTTCTACAATCCATCGTATGGATTTTGAAAAATAAAATTTCGAAAATGACCAAAAAAATATTGTTTTTTAATTTTTATGTAATACCATAATTCTACATCTTAATTGATGTAAGAAAAAAAATGACACCTCTGAGCATCAAAAATTTTGTTGAGTTAAAATTTCACCTATCTCTCCCCTTAAAGAATGATAAAAATAGTTTGAAAATAGTTGAAAGAAGCAAGTTTACAACGACCATTAAACAATCAAATTGTTACTCCTCTTGACTTATACGAGTGGGCAAAATCCAGTTTAGAGAAAATTAATGTAGAATTTTGTAATTACGCAGAATATGAAGCTGAAAAACAATTGTTAAGTGAAAGATTTAATCAAGCTATGACCATTAAAGGTACACAAAAATTTCATTCCTTGGTACCCCTTGAGAATAAAATTGAAACAAAAATTTTTTCAAATTCTGTGCACAGCACAATTTGTAAAATAAAAAAATAAACATGACGATTAACTGTATTTATATTATGTAATAATATACATACATTTCGGTTACTACGGAACTACGCGTTGAGTAGCGGTGACACCGGTCTGCGCCGCGCTAGCATAACTTAATAATTTTTTTCTCAAAAACTATAATACATACCATCTTTTTCTTTGGCTTAAATTTTTAAGCACATTATAGGCTATGTTTATGAATTTTTTGAAAAAGATCGATGATATACTTTAGATTTTGTTTAAATAAATAATTTAATTTTTTTAATAAAAATTTAATTATAAACAATTTCTTAATTATTATAATTTTTCTTGAAAGAGTATTTAAATACGAGTAATTTAAAAAAAAAATGATCTCAATTGCTTCAAAATTACAGAAGTTATGATAAAACAAAAAAAATAGTACATAAAATTTCGAATTTGAATATTTTCGAAAATATTTTGAATTTTTTAAAAATAATTAAAATTTATTTTTTTTACTCCTAAAGGAACCCAAAATATCAATTTCGTAAATATTACTCAATATGACTGAAATTGGTGTGATCACTTGGTATGGACTCGACCTATAGTATTGAAATTTGGTGTACTGGTGTATTTTCACGTTAAGATCACAGAAAAATTACAGAGAACATTATATCAATTGGTCATAGCGTTGTCAAGGAGAATTTGCAAATTTTCGAAAAAAAAAGTTTTTTTCCCATAATTTTGTCATTATTTGACCTTGAGGGTTAAAATTTGGGATACTTGTGAATTTTTACGCAAGGATTATGAAAAATATTTTGGAATTGAAATTGAATATTATGAGGGTACAAAAAAATCATGATAATAGTTCTAAATCCAAAAAAGATGTTTTTCATAATCTGTACGTAAAAATACACAAGTGGACCAAATTTTAGCTCTCTAGCTGAAATAATGTCAAACTTATTTGCAGTTTTTCTTTGAGAAAAGCTCAAATAGTTTGAAAGTTAAAAGGGGATCAAAAAAGGACATACATAGTGATTTGAATATAGTTCCGTTTGAACGGTATGGAACCCTAAAAATGAGTAGATCTAAAAACCATTATAAAATTGAAGAAAAAATTGTATTTTCCACCAAAGTATGAAAATAAATCAATTTTGCTAAATGTTCTAAAAATTGTATAAAATAAACTGAAATAATTTGCAAGAGAAGAATTAAATTAAAGAAAATCTATAGCATGAAAAAAAAATTTTTTAAAGAAGGAAAAAATTATGATAAAGTTAAAAAATTAATAAAAATTAGAAATGTTTAAAGTAAGACAAACTGAAATAAATGTAAAGATTTTTCAGAATTTTTTTTATGAAATTCTCGGAATTCCTTAAAAATTCCCGAACCTTTTTAAAAATTCTCGATTTTTTCATTATTTAATAGATTTCCTGCATTTTCCTGGATATTTTGGAACTCTACAAAATTTTTGTTCACTTATTATTGTATTTCATCCTCTAAGGTCTAAAGTTAATCCCATCTCCTTATTTCACAATATTGAAGTTTAATAATAGCTCCTTTCAAAATTTAAGCGAATTTTAGGTGCAAAATATAAACAGAAGTTTTTAAAAATTAACAATTTCGTGGTGAAATTCTTCGGGAATAATGATCAAAAAGAAAAGGGATATTAAATTATACTTTATAAAATATTTGAATTAACAGACATTGACGTTAGGAGATGAAGTCCAGAACAACTTTTGAGTTTCATTTTTCGGGCGAGCGTGAATTTCGAAAGGAATTTTGTATAAGAAAATAAGTTATAAGATGAAGTCTTAAAAGCCAACCCGTAGTTTTGTGAAGAGCCTCATAAAAATTTAAATAAATGTTTTTCTTAGAAAATGTCTAGTTACATTTTGAAACAAAATATTTTTTTCTATTTTTTTATGGTTGTTTTGAAAAAAAGAGTTGATTTTTGTAAACTGAATAGCCTATACTTTAATTTCTAACAGAGGAAGCTTTGTGATCGTGAAGATTTTTGATTTTCCAAAAATAGGTTTTTAATCAACTCATTTTCATTTCAAATGTATAAATTTTTATTTTTCAGCAAATGTGCTGATGTAAGCGTGTGTATATAATGATAAAATAAATAAATAAATAAAAATTTAGAAAGAAATCGAATGTGTCTAAAAGTAAAGTATACTTACAGTAATTTTCGTTCTGTCCTTTAACTGGTTTCACAGCTTGAGACTTATTGAACGCCAGCGCCTATGAACAAATATTTAAAATTTAAGTGAATTTATTACAGAGTAATTACAATATTCAACGTCTGCCTGATAAATTCAATAATAAAAAATAACTTTTTCTGACAAATAATAAATATATTTATTTAATATACTATTAACGTTAATATTTTAAAAATCGAAATTTTTATCACTAAGGACCTAATGATTTTTATAACAAACAAACTTTTATTTACACTAGGGAACAAAATGAAAGGAAACTTTACTTCCTTATTCTATATTAATGTAAGTTTCACTCTTAAAAATAGAATTTTAATATATTAAATTTTTTATTTATTGAAATTTTAATCGTTTTATTTATTTTAATTTAAAGATTTTAAAAAAATTCAACAAAATTTGAACAGATTAAAATTGGGATAAGTGAATGTTTTCATCAATTGAGTTTGAATTTGATTAAAATTAGAAAACATTCAAATTTAGATCTATTAAAGTTTGAATTGAACATAATTTAAATGGATTAAAATCTGGTTAAACCAAAATTGTTCGACATATTTTACCGAACCACATTTATAATTTGTCGAAAAGTTTTCTCTTAAATGAAAAATGAATAAAAAAAATTAAATTACTACTTATTCTCAAACATACGTTTCCAGAATTTAAAAGTGCAACCTTCTTTTCCAATTGCTCTTCATCCTCGCATTGTTTAACAATTTCCGCGACGGATCTTTGTGTAGTTTTATCACGCTCTGCGTTGTAAAGAATACAGAATCTATTGAGTCGAGTTTTCAGCGCTTTCGAATCACCAGAAGTGGAAATTCCAAATTCCTTTAGTCTTCTTCTTAACTCAGAGTCTTTCATAAGATTTAGAACCAGTTTCGGAATTGGTTTTAATTTTGGCTCCAGTCTAAGAGAATTATTTCATTTAAAGAACACTTTTAGTTAAATGTACACAAAAATTGAAAATTAAATTTACAAAAAAAAAATTACATTTACGGGGTGTCTAGTTAACAATTATTTTTAATTTCTCCACAAATTTTGCAGATTTCTTAGATCGCAATATTTTCCCGAATTTGTTCTCTTAATGATTAATAACAACGCTAATTAAATATTACGTTGTTTGAATGGAATATTATGATTAGTTTGAAACAAAACTATAAAAACGAAACAAAAAAGTTATTTACAATTTCTAATACATCAGAAATATGTACTATGAAAAAAACTCAATGAAAAAATAAAGAAATTTCAAAAAAAAAAGTTAAAAATATTGAATAAAAAAGAGTGAATACATTTAATGCGCAATGATAAAATGATAACCATAAAAAATCTAACAAATCATCATAAAACGATAAAATTACAAAAACTATTAAAAAAATTATTGTACATGTAACAATAATCTACTTTAAAACTGGAAAAATAAATAAAAAAGCATAATGTAAAAAGGTAATTGAAAACCTAAAAAAAAATAAATTTTGTAAAAATGAAAAATTAAAGAAAATCATTATGAAAATAGGCGAAAAATTCTGATGTATGGTAATAATGACTTAAAATATTAGAAAGTTTAAGAAAAAAAGCTTAAGGTGGACACATACTCAAGAAGAGGTTATGTTTAGAGTAATTATTTTACTTTTTGAAATAGAAATACGAACTTGTAATCTAATTTTATTTAGACAAAATGTGTCAAATTTGATTTAAAACAAAATAAACCATTAGAATTCTTAATTGGATTAAAATAAAAGATCTTTGACATTCAGAAAAGTTTCAGAGAAATGAGAGAAACTATAAATTTTTTTCTGAATATCAAAAATCTTCCATTTTGATCCAATTATGATTTTTAATAGTTTATTATGTTTTAAATTAATTTTACCACATTTTGTCTAAATAAAATTAGAAAATAAATAAGAAAATCCATGAACAAACAAAAACATTTTCCTAACATGAGAAAAAACTTTGAAAAAATTGTTCTAAAAATTAAGGAAAAAAAACAATAAATAGATTTCTTGTTAAAAAAAAAGTTAAATAAAAAGAAATAAACCATTTTTGAGAAAAGGAAACATATTTTAAAGATATAGAAAAATGATGAAAAAGTGATAAATTTATTGTAAGAGCAAATTTACACAAAATAGAAAAAATGAAGAAGATTATTCAAAAAAATTTTTAAAATTAATAAATTATGAGAAAATACTGAAAAACATACCAAATAAATATTTTGAATAGATTAGAAATTGTAAGACAAAAATAATCAATTATTAAAAGTTCAAAAAATAATCAAAAAAATTATGAATAAAAGAATAAATTAAAGGAAGATTAAAGAAATTTAAGGCGAAGTAAAAAAATTGTAAGATATGGAAAAACTAAGAACATCAAATACAAAATAATCAATTTTCAGAGTTGGAAGAAATCGTTTTTAAAAATTTAATAATTTTATACTATTGAAATTTAAATTAATTAAAATTTAAATAAATTTCAAATAAATGTTTTTAAACATTCGTATTATTATAAGATAAAAAATAAACATTTGAAAAGAAGGAAAAATGTTTCTAATGTAAATAGAAAAATGATGACAAAAATGAAAGAATTAATAAAAACGCAAGGAAGAACTAAAAAATGTAGTGAAATAACTAGAAACAAACTAAAAAAATGTATAAAGTACAAAAAAAAATTTATTTGGTTAGAATCTACTAAAAAATTAGAATTAATAAAAATAAAATAAAAAATGTAGGTATATATCAAGATAATGAAAAATTCCACAAAAGAAATTTAAAGTTTAAGCAAATTAAACCAAAAACATTACACTTAAAACGAGTCCAACAATAAATATAGAAAAAAAAAAGAAAATCTAAAAATTTTATGGAAGAATAAGTAAGTTTGCAAAAAATCTCGCAAAAAAATAGACAAGATGTGAAAACAAATTGAATAAATTTACAAAAAAATTAGCGTATTTATTTTAAAAAATATGGAAATAATTATGAAAATCAATGAAATAAAAAGTTTAAGAAATATTATAACAAAAATGTGTAAAATAACGTTAAATAAGTTGCAAAAAAAGAAGAAAATTAAAGAAAATTCTAAAATCAAAAGTAAAAGAGGTTTTGAAAAAGTGAAATTTCTTAGAAATATTGTAAGAATTAAAAAAAGGATTATTGTGAATATAAAAAAAATAATTAATATTATTTAATTATTTTAAATTAATCAATATGCATTTAAATTTGAATTAATTGAAATTTTAAAGTTGGATGAAATTGAAATATGAGTTAATTGACGATCATTTGTATTAGCACAATTTTTTAAATTTTATAAAATTAAAATATAAAAATTGAAATTTTTAAGATTTATCCACAAATTTGTGGGTTTTGTTTATGGTTTGCGAAGTTTTACATCAGGGCTTTTATGGATTTAAATCCTTGGGGAATTTGCATTAAAATCATGTTTTAAATCAAAAAATACTTTATTTTTAAGTCATTATAATTTAAATAAATTCCAAACGTCAATTAACTCATATTCTAATTTATTCAAATTTATATTAATTAATGCATAATAATAAAATAATACTAATTATTTTCTATATTCACAATAATCCTTTTTTTAATTCTTATAAGATTTTCAATAGACTTCACTTTTTCAAAAATGTTTAATTTTTATATAATAAAATATTATTTTTACAAAGTTTAAGATTTCTTCTTCTTTTACTTTCGATATTTCTTATGTATTTGCCTTTTCATTTCAAGATTTTCTTTAATTTTCTTTTTTTTATCCAAATTATTATATTTAATATTATTTTACACAATTTATTTATTACAACATTCACTAAACTTTTTATTTTGTTGATTTTCCTAATGATTTCCATATTTTTAAAAATAAATACACTCGTTTTTTATAAATATATTCAATTTGTTTTCACATCTTGTCTATTTTTTTAGCGATTATTTGCAAATTTACTTATTCTTCCATAACATTTTTAGATCTTTTTTATTTTTCTAAATTTACTGTTAGACTTGTTTTAAGTGTAAAATTATAAAAATGTTTTTGATTTAATGTGCTTAAACTTTTTTATTTTCAAAGTATTTTTAAATTTCTTTTATGGGCCTTTTATTTATCTTGATATATACATTTTTTATTTTATTTTCATTAATTCTAATTTTTTAGTAGATTTTACAGTTTGTGAGATTAAGGAAAAAAACATTTCTTATTTATTTAATTTTCTTGATGTTTCACTATTTTTTTAGTCCTTCATTGCGTTTTTATTAATTCTTCAATTTTTTTCCATCATTTTTCCATTTCTTAGAAACATTTTCCCTTCTTTTCAAATGTTTAGTTTCGATCTTATAATAATACGAATGTTTGAAAGCATTTATATTTATATTTTAACGTTTTCTTGATTATCATCTTATCTATTATTTTAATTTTAAAAAAATGTCTGTAAATATTTTTTTAAAAGAACTTCTACTTTTTTATATATTTTTATGCACTTTTTCATTCTTGTGTTTTTTTCAAACTTTTTTCTTCATTTCTTTATTAAACTACTCACAAATAAACATTTGGAGAATTCATATATACTGATTATATTTAAAAAAAATCTATTTTTGATTTAAATCATATAAATCCTTTTTTTTATCAGCCCTGTTTTGCTTGCAGTTTTAGACATCCGGAAAATTGTAAAGTTTTTTTGATTTAAATCATGATTTTAATGCAAATTCCCCAATGATTTAGATCCATAACAGCCCCGTTTATAAGGCATCATGAAACTTTTGGAGGTCATTTCTTTTAAATTTCACTGTTGATTTACAAAATTTGAAAAAAATCCACTCATTTTAACTTTGAGGCCGACACTCTTTAAAGCAATATCTTTCAGAATGCCGAGTTTTATCAAAATTCACCTATGATTTCTAAAATGGAGAGAATCTTCTTAAGAAATTCACAATTATTTAGAACTACACTGTAAAAAAAAAATTATTTAAGATTTTATACTCAAGCAATGCAAAAAAATCAAAAATTGCTGTGAAGCCAGGCAATTTTTACTTTGTTTATCTAGAAAAAAAAAAACAATTGACACTTTTGAAGCAAAATTTGACGTTTTTGGGTTAAAATGTTTGAAACTATTTGAAATGAAATTTCTATTTAATAGTGAAAAAATAAGTAAAAATGAGTAGAAATGTTAATTGCATATTAATTTATTGTTTATTTTTCTTTAATTACCTCAAACATTCTCTTTAAGTACAATATGTCAAATTTGTTTTAAAAGTAACATTTTATTTTCCTTAGAAAACAAAGTAAGTTTTACTTTTTTTGCACTGCTTGAGTTAAAAAGTAAATATTACTTGACAAATTAAGCCAATATTACATCGTTTTTTTTTTCATAGGCTAGGAAAATGTTCGGTTCTGTGAAGAGTATGTAGGAAAGCAAATCAGTTTCACGGGTTGGTTAATTTTTTTTAAGAAATATTAATATTAATATTTCCTTAATTTCTCAATTAAAACTTATAATTAAAACTTTTACTTTTAATTCTTATTGTAATTTTTCAACCTATTAGTACTTAGAAAGGGCTACAGTAAGCCCGTTTATGTAAATAAATTCCTGGGATTTTTTTTGATATCCCGGATCGCTAGACACCCCAAATCATTTACAAAGAAATTAAAAATATAAATTTAAATGCATTTAAATTGTCCATTCAGATGTACTCACGATACTGGTCCGGAAGTATTATTTTGCCGTTTCAAACAATCATCCAAATGCCTGTTTATGTGCGTTTCAGAAACATTAACACTGCAAACTGGACAAGGAACTGTAGGTCCTGTGTCCTCTTTTTTGCCAAAAGTCCTAAATCGAACGGCAGAATTAAAAATCGGAGCCATTCCACTTGTGCCAGGACTGAATACATGTCTCTCGATACTTTCTCCATGTGAAGTAGACTCAGTTCTACTTGGTGTTTGAGGACTTGAGCCTACTGGATTAATTCGATTGGATCTGACAGGTGTAGTTTCCTCGTTTCTAATTTTGCTAGGGCTCTTACTACTTGATCTTGGAGTAGACAATATTTGATTAACTCGAGACTTTACAGGTGTTGAATTTTCTGTTGCTATTCGACGTTCAAAAGCCTGTCTAACCGGAAGTCCTTTCATGCAAAGCTTCAAATTTTCCCGAACTTTGAGAAAACTCTGTTTGATATTATCCAAGGTTCTGTTGACCCGCAGATCGGTGTCGAAAACTTGGTTGAAACAAGCGGGACACTCGTTTTTAAAGTTGAGATATCTCCTGATACATAGAGTGCAGTCTGCCAAAATATTGTTAATAAAATAGAGGGAAAAAAGTAAATGGAAAACTTTCTAAAAAAACAGGGTGTCTACAACTAGTCGAGAAAGGAAACCAATATTTCCAGTTTTTTATGACGTTTGAACAATTTTTACAAAGTTTACAAAATAAACATTAATATAGAGTATAGAAGAAAATCGTTATCTAATTTTTTTCCATTAACAGACTTCACAGTGACAAGGAAGAATATTTTAGGGGAAATAGGGGACTGAATATACAAAAATTGGGAACTTTTAGGGTATTTTAAAAACTTTATAAATAAATATAAATTAATTATATACAGAAAAACCTCGATTTTATTTGGGTAGGAGAAAATTAAAAATTGATAAATAATAATTCAAAATTATAGAAAATGAATACAGAACTTCAGAAATAATTGAAAATTCAAGATAATAATTGAAATATAAATGATGAGAATAATTAAAAATTGAAGAACATAATTAATAAATCAGAAAAATAATTTGAAAGTGTACATATATCAGGGACTGACACGAAAACCGAATTCTGTTTCTGTTTTGAATTGTTGTGACGAAACAAAAATGTACAATCAATATTGTTTTGTATTGAGCCTGAAACGAAAAGGCTCTGAATTACGTTTTCGTTTCATGCCCGAAACGAAAATCAACTCCGAATTTCGTTTCAGTCTCATGCCTGAAACGAAAAGACTCTGAATTTCGTTTTCGTCTCCTGCAAGAAAAGAATTGTGTTTAAAATTGTTTCTGTGAAATTTAGAGTCTTTTTTATGAGAAACGAAAACGGAATTCGGAGTGGATTTTCGTTTCGGGCATGAAACGAAAACAAAATTCGAAGCCTTTTCGTTTCGGGCATGAGACGAAAACGTAATTCAGAGCCTTTTCGTTTCAGGTTCAACACAAAACAGAATTAAATTGATATTTTGTTTCAGTTTTTCAAAACCAAAACGAAACAAAAATAAAATATATTTTGTTTCGGTTTTCGTGTCAGTCCCTGACATATATGAACTAAGAGAAAATAAATAAAAAAAGAATAATAATGGTACATTAACAAAAAATTGAATATTTAACAGGATGTCTACTAATTTCGTCCCACAAAATTCCCGGTCATTTCCCGGTTTTTCCCGGTTTTTGTTCCTATTTTTCCCGGTTTTTTCTCTTGTTAACTTAAAATTTATTTTAAGTATAAATAGACCTACAAATGGCTACAAAAATTGAAGATAACAGTTGATAATTGAAGAAAATAATTGAAATTCAAAGAAAGTAATTGAGAATTGAAGAATTAAATATTAAACTTTACAAAAACAATAATTAAGAATTAAAAGAAACAATTAATAATGAAAATAAATTATTAATAATGAAAAGAAATAATTGAACAATGACAAAGATATTTGACAATTAGAAACAAAATTTAAAAAAAAAAGTAAATATTAATCTACAATTGAACAATAATTGAAAAAATTGAACAATGGTTATTAAAGAATATAATTAAAAATTGGTCAACTAAATAGAAAATCCAAAAATATAATTTAAAATTTAAGTTAATAATTCAAAATTAAAGAAATAAATTAGAAATTAAATAATGAAATTGAAATCAGAAAAACACAGAATTATTGAATATTAAAAAAAAACAATTGAAAATTGAGAAATAAAATTGAAATTCGAATACAATAATTGAGAATTAAAGAATATTGATGAACAATTGGACTGAGAAAAGAAGAAAATAATTTATAATTTAAAAAAAATGAAAAATGACAGAAATTATTTAATACTGAAGAAAACATTAAAAATTTAAGAATAGAATTGTTATTTAAAGAAATGAATTGAGAATTGAAAAACATAATTGAACAATTGAACAATTAAATTAAAAATAGAAGAAAATTATTGAAAATTGAAGGAGGTTTTGAAACATGAAATAAAAAACTGATCATTGAAATAAAAATAATTGCAAAAAGTCGAGATTACTGAATATTGAAACAAACAATTGAAAATTGAACAAAATAATTAAAAATTAAAGAAAATAATTGAAAATTGAAGACAATAATTGTAAATTGAAGAAAGTACTTAAAAATTAAATACAATATTTGGAAACAGCAGAAAAAATTAGAAATCGACGTAAATAATTGCGAATTGATGAAAATAATTTAAAAATTCTCAATTTAAATAAAAATTGAAAGAAAAACATAATTTAAAAAAGCTAAAAATTGTTAAATATTGAAGAAAATCGAGAAGAAATTGAAAATTGAAAGAAATTGAGAAATTGAAAGAAATATGAAAAAATAATTGGGAATTGAAGAAAATAATTGGAATTTAAGAAAAAAATTGGAAATTGAAGAAAATAATTGAGAACTTAAAAAAAATCATTGTAAAAAGCCTAGAGTTATTAAATATTAAACCAAACAATTGAAAATTAAAGAATGGAATTAAATGTCGAAAATTATAATTGAGAATTAAAGAAAATAATTCTAGAATTGACTAATGGGATTGAAAGTGGAAGAAAATAAGTGATAATTTAAGAACAAAGAAATTAAACAACCAAGGAATTATAGAATTTGAAGAAAACAATAAAAAATGAAGAATGTAATTGTAATTTGAAGAAATTAATTAAAAATTGTAGAAAATAATTTGAAATTGAAGAAAATGTGATTTTATGAAAATTATTGAATAATAATTGATGAATTGAATTGATATTTCAAAAACATAATAGATGATTGAAAAAAAATATTGAAAAAAGCCGAGAATTATTGATTATAGAAGAAAATAATTGAAAATTGGAGGAGTTATTGAGATGTGAAATAAATAAATGATAATTGAAAAAAATAGTTGAAAAAAGTCGAGAATTATTGAATATTAAATTAAATAATTAAAAATTGAAGGAAATAGTTGAGATCTGAAGAAAATAATTATAAATTGATGAAAATAATTCAAAACTGAAGAAAATAATTGAAAATTGAATCAAATAATTGGCAATTCAAAAAAAATAATGTATAGTTGAAGAAAATAATTAAAAATTGATTAAAATAATTGAAAATCGTAGAAAATATTTCAGAATTAAATAAATAATTTAGAAATTGATGAAAATGATTGAAAATTAAAGAAAATAATTGAGAAATGAAGAAATAATTTTAAATTAATGAAAATAATTCCAAATGGAAGAAAATAATTGAAAATTGAAAAGAATTTATTATCCCAGAAAAAAAATTCCCGGTTTGACGGAAAATTCCCGGTTTTCCCAGTCAATTTGAATTCCCGGTTATTTCCCGATTTTCCCGGTTTTCCCGGTTAGTAGACACCCTGTTTAAGTAATTAATTAAAAAATAATGAACATAATTCAAAATTGAAAATAAAAACAAGTAAAAAAGATTATAAAACTAATCAAAATTAAAAGAAAGAGTTCAAATTTGAGATAAATAATGTAAGATTTAATAAATCAATTTAAAAAATTAAAAATTGTTTCTTTAATTGCAAAGTTATAGACACAACTGAAAATTGAAGACAATAATTGAAAATTGAAAAAATTAATTTAAAAATAATGAGAATAATTGAAAAAAAATTCAAAATTGATTAAAACAATAGAGAACTGAGAAAAATAATTGAAAATTTAGGAAACTAATTGAAAAATGATATGAGTAATATAAAATCGAAGAAATCAATAAGAAGGTTATAAAACAAATTAAACATTGAAAACAAAGAATTAAAATTTAAGATTAATAAATAAAGATTAAGTAAATCATACTAAAAATGATTTTAAAAATTAAAAATTGAAAAAAAATTGTAAAATTATAGAAATAATTGAAAATTGAAGACAGTAATTTAAAATTAAGTAAATATTTGAAAATTGACGAAAAAAAAATCGAGAATTGAGAAGAATAATTGAAAAATGGCAAAAATAATGATAAATTTTTTAAAATAATTAAAAATTTAGGAAATTAATTACAAAACACCTAAAGTAATTGTAAATTTGAAAAAAAAAATAATTGAAAAATTTTAATGAATAATTTTTTTAATTCATTGAAATTTGAAATAAATAATTAAAGGTTTAGTAAATTAATTAAAAAATAATAAAAAATTATTATTTTACAGAAGAAAATTGAAAAATTAAAGAAATAAATTTAAAAATGATAGAAATATTTGCAAAATTACTAAAATTTGAGATAAGTAAATAAAAAATGTAGAAAGTGTATGAAAAAATACTTTTCAAAACTAAAAATTGGAGAAAATATTTTCAAAGTTATAGAAATAATTGAAAGTTTAAGAAAATAAATAAAATTTATGAAAAATAAGTGATAAAATCTGAAAATTATTATTTTGTTATCTCAGCTTCGCATTTTTTCGTTTTTATGTATTCTACATCAGCCGTTTAAGTTTTTCTTATGTATCCCATTTAAGGTCCAACAGGACTGCGGGAATTGTACTTAATAAATAAATAAAATTACAAAACATTTTTGAAATTTAATAAAATAACTGAAAAATTATAAACACAATGAAAACATAATGAAAAAAAATTAGAATTAAAAAAAATAATTGCAAGTTTTGGAAATATTTAATAAGTAGAAAAAAATAATTTAAATTGAATAAAATAATTTTTGGGTAAAATTTTATAAATAGGCGACTTTTAGGGACCAATCGCTAAATAGGGGATGGCCTGAGAAGCCTGCATTAAACAAACTATAGTGATCATAGTGTCTTGTTCAAATTTAGGTAAAAAGGATGATTTTAAAAAGAGGAAAGTAAGAAAAATAAGGAAAAAGTCTGAAAAAGTAAAATAGGTGAAGACATTTAATAAAACAAAAAATAAATGTTTTATGTAGTGATTAAAAAATAAAATTTTTAAGTTTAAATAGTGTTTTTACTATAAAAATTGTTTTTTTAGTATTTCAACTTAGTAAAACAATCAGAATTAACATTTAAAACATTCTTCTCTTTTTAGTTTACTAGTTCTTAAAAAATAAAAAATAATTTATAAGTAAAACTTTCCAGTTGGTAATATTTGGCTAAAAATGAAAAAAATTGATAATTAAATTATAAATTAATTTATTATTGCTAGTTATAGATAATTTAAATAAGTGTCTTACAATTGTGAGAACATGGTGTCATCACCGCCGTTTGTACAAATTCGTAACAAATTCCACATGTTAAAGACTCCTCAATACTCTAAAAATAAAAATTCAGTTATAAGATAATCCTGCTTATAATGTCATTACAAATTACACCTTCAGTTCTAAGAACTTACTATTTTTGGTAAAAATAAAATTGTGCTTAGAACTGTTTAAATAAGAACTAGTAATTAGTGAGTAACCGTTAATTTTAGTCAAATTTATGATAAACATTGTAAATCTTAAAGAAACTGAAATACTGTGAAAATGACAAGTTTTATTTAGCAAAAAATAAAACTTCTAAGTCTGTATAAAAGAAACAAATAAACAAACAAGTAACAACAGTTTTTCAAAACAAGGTATAATAATAAACTGCAATATCTGTAATTAACAATACAATCAAAACAATGAATATTCAATTTGAAATATCTTATATCAATATATTATTTACTTCATCTATGTGTAATTTATAAATATACAGAATTAGTAGATTTTGTAGAAGTCAATTGTAACCTAAAACTTTACCAATACTTTTTGTTATAAAAGAAACAATGTACTCGTACCTTTAGTTCGGAAAATTCTTCAGGCCAAGAATTCTCCGCATTTTCTAAATTATCCATTTTAAAATAAGCCAGTACAGTTTTTAAACATAAACATTCATAAATATGTAATTGTCAATTTTCCACTCCTTCTTGTTTGTGTAGTAAAAAGCGCGGGAATTCATTTTAGATAAACACACATGGAACGCGCATGTGCAGCCCCAGGGATAGGAAGTGACACGTCTCTTTAGGTTTTGTATATACGTAATTTACATGGTTTTTTACGTGAACTGAAATACGTAAATTACAGTCGGGTGCAGGACATTGTGGAAACATATTAGCGTCTTTTTCTTTCTTATTACGACGCAACGTTTGACGCATTCAACTGATTTCATCCTCAGAAGTTAGGGGGCAATTACATGTCTGCGTCGAACGCTGCGTTATTGCGTTGAACACTGAGAGAGAGGAAGAGAGTTATATAGTCACATCTTTGTCACTCTCACCATTCAACGCAAAAACGCACCGTTCGACGCAGGCATGTAATTGCGCCCTTAGGGTAAAATCCCATGTGAGCAGAAAGCGTAAAACCGAAAGCAGAAATCATGAGAGTGAGAGAGGTTGAAGCAGAAAGTCATGAGAATGAGAGAGACAGTGATATCTACCAACCTCTCTCACTCTCATGATTTCTGCTTTCGGTTTTACGCTTTCTGCTCACATGGAATTTTACCCTTAAGCAAATTTGGGAACCTTGTCAAGGGAGGGAAACGCGAATGTTGGCAGACGATAATGTTTAAAAAATATATTATTTTCATAATAAAATGTCATCAATATGTACAATTAATATTAAATTAATATATTAAAATAATATATTTTTTAAACATTATCATTTGCTAACATTCGAG
Organism: Ganaspis brasiliensis; assembly: GCA_037103525.1. NCBI lineage: Eukaryota > Metazoa > Arthropoda > Insecta > Hymenoptera > Figitidae > Ganaspis > Ganaspis brasiliensis. The sequence continues at coordinate 1,517,640 of JAZKLR010000311.1, forward strand.
TTTCTCTCCCTTGACAAGGGTTCCCAAATTTGCGCAACCATGGTTAGAACGTGCTTTCACTTCCAACCTCACCAGCTTTGGCCTAACTTCTGACGTGAAGGTGTGGAACCGCCCTAAGGGTAAAATCCAATAGATGCGTGGTGTTTACGGTACATACATATGTACATGTGCGTCTAAAAATTTTCTTCATTCTGGACTCTCCTTGAGTTTCCTATCTATGATCTGTGCTGGTACAGTAGATTGGACAAGTGCGAACTTGTCCAATCTACTAAAATAACACATTTCATAGATAGGAAACTCGCATGGAAAAAATAATTCGACCTTTTGGACATTCGACCGTTCGGAAATTCGACAAAATGGATATTCGACAATTTGAAAATTCGACAATTTTGATATTCGATCTTCCGAATATTCGACAAAGTGGATATTCGACAATTTGAAAATTCGACAAAATGGACATTTGACAATTTGGATATTCGGCCATTTGGATATTCGATCATTTGGATTTTCAACAAAATGAACATTCTGCATTTTGGATATTCAATCATTTAGACAGTGGGGGTTTTACGTGGGGGCGATTGGGTCGACTGCCCCCTCCCACCCTGAGAATCTTATATTTGTATAAGAGAGAGAGAGAGAGAGAGAGAGAGAGAGAGAGAACACTTCCGAACACTTTGCCTAAATTTATTTGACCGTTTGGAGATTCGACTTTTTGAAATTCGACCATTTAGATATTCGTCCTTTTGGGTTTTTGGGAAATTTCCTGAACTTGCAAACTTCGTCTGGCACAGGGTTAAAAATGTAAAAAATCGAGATCGCCCTTCTCATTTCATACCGATTAAAACCTTTAAAAAATAAAATTTAACATTCATACCATTGTAAAAATACACGTCTGGCAGTCCTGGGCTAATGCAAACTTCGTCTATCAAGGGCTTAATGAACTCGATTTTTTTACATTTTTAACACTTTGACAGACGTGTATAAATAATAACAATAAATCCCCCTTGTTGCAAATGATTGCATGCTTTGGACCCCCCCCCCCTCCTCGTAAAAGTGGAACGTTTTTTATGGATGCTCCCTAAGGGTGAAATCTCATGGACGCGTAAAGCGTCGCGTCGTAATGAGAAAAAGAAAGACGTAGATATATACTTTACTTTATTTACTCTCCCTTTAACGGGTTCGAGGGCTCCACTTCCTTTACATTTTTATTACAATATATTTCTTACAACTACCTTTTTACAATCTTAATCTACTTAAATCTAAACGCCATCTTAACTTATTTTAACCTATTATTCGCCATGTGCCTGGGCTTCCATTTCCCTTTCCTTTTGACAAATCTGTCTTTATCCCTTTTATCGACCACCCTTTTACCTTTTCCTATACTCTCTCACTCACTCCTTACTATCCACTCTTTTTTCTCACTTCTCCATTTATTCCACTTTCGTCATTTACCCCCACACTTTCTTCCATTCCTAACATACCCATGCACTCCATACCTACACACAATCACACTTTTATAACCTCTCCTGTCTCTTCCCTCACTTTCCATCTTATTCCATCCACCCAGACACAATCTCTCCCCATTCTTACCTCACCCCCTTTTCTTCTTTCTGTCCACGCTTTCTCTTCCAAGAACCACCTTATCCTTCTCTTTCTCCATGTTCTATCTTCATCTATCCTCTTCCCACTCGCTCTCAACCTTCCCCTTAATTTCATGACTTCATATTTGTCCTCCTCATTTTCCAACTCCACTATCCACAATTTTATTGTCCCCTGATTGACTCCTCTAATTCCTGTAACCTTTTTAATTTTTACCTTGGCCCTAATTCCTGTAAGCAATCTTTCTACTTCCTCTTTGCCTTCCCTACACCCTACTTCCAAACCTCTAATCACGATGTTCCGTTTTCTTTTTTCCCTTTCGAGCAACTCAACCTGACTCGCTAACACTTTCATTTTCCTTTCTAAATTATCATCCCTTACTTCTCCATTCTTCTCTCTACTTCCTTCCTTTTCCCTTATCTCTACAACCACCAATCCACCCTTCTCATTCTTCCCATCTCCCTCACTCCAATCCGATATTTCTTTCTCTAACTTGTTCATTCTCTTCCACATATTTTCTTTTTCCATTTTCCAATTTTCCTCCCACTTTTTTAAATTCCTTTCCATTCCTTCTATCTCCTTTTTTATTACCTCTGTCTGCTTATCTCTTTTTTCTTCTATGTCCCTATCAATCTCTATTCTGTCCCACACCTCTATCCATTCTTTATCGAACCTTTTTACCAACAACTTGACAAACTCAAGTAAGTCGATGCAGTCCTGACACTTCATAATTTCCCCGTCTTTTCCCTTTCTTATTTCACCTATAATATTTCGTATCTCCGATATTTTCCCGCTTATACTACTTGAGTCAAATTTCGCCATTCTAGATTCCTACCTTACCTACAGTTCATTCGCTCTCCTCGTCATTCACTCTATCTCTCGCACTCACGCCCCACTCTTTCCACAATTCACGCTTTCCTTTTACCTTCTTTATCTTTCCCATTCACACTATTTTCTACTTACATTCTTTTTCAACCATTCACCTTACTTTGCACATCACTTTTCACTCACACTACTACCCACCCTTAACTAATAATAACCAAATTTTTCAAAAAACAATTTACCCTTCACAAACGCGTGCACTACTGTACGGTACCGGAAACGGAAGCCCAGAGACGTAGATATATCTTTGTATCTTTATCTCTAATTACGACATAGCGTTTGACGCGTCCATGTGATTATACCCTAAGGGTAAGACCGACGTCCCATGGCACCGCCCCATTCTATCATGGTTTACGCTTTTCGCCAATGCTTTTATGCCGACCTTGAAAGGTACCTTGATAATTCATTTACACTCTCGGTCACTCCTGGTCTAGTTTAAAACGCAATCATGGGAATGCACCCTTAAGGTACAGGCATTGCTGGATAATTTGAGAATAAAGGAATAGAATAGACGAATTAGATAAGGCGTTGTTTCCTTCCATTATTAATTATTTAAACCCGCGATAAGTGATCAAAGGAAGGTCAGATCAATAAAATATTCAAAATTTTTTTTCTATCGTCAATATACGACGTTTCGTCGACACAGGTTTGTCGACCTCATCAGGCTAAAATTTTATTGAAAACAAAAAACACTAAAAAGTTAAAACATTACAAGTTTTAACTAGTCAAAATTTAAAATTACATCAAGAAAATAAATATGAAGGCAGACATTCTTGCCGTTTAAACGTCGTTTAAGAATGTCTGCCTTCATATTTATTTTCTAGATGTAATTTTAAATTTTGACTAGTTAAAACTTGTAATGTTTTAACTTTTTAGTGTTTTTTGTTTTCAATAAAATTTTAGCCTGATGAGGTCGACAAACCTGTGTCGACGAAACGTCGTATATTGACGATAGAAAAAAAATTTTGAATATTTTATTCATCTGACCTTCCTTTGATCACTTATCGCGGGTTTAAAGAATTAGATAATTGGTTACATTGGAAAGCATTTCCAGATAGACCTTTTCATGACAGTTGGTCATATTCGGAAATTCACTATGTTATTAACATGTGAAAAAGACCAACCGGAAGTTCGAATTATTTGGGGAAAAAATTATTCGAGATGAAAAGGTCTATTAGTATATCCTATTACCAGGAGTGACAAAGTATAGAGATCCTATATCTCTAACAAAGTATATCTGCATCTCTTTTACTCTCACAGTCTATTTACAAAACTATTTATTTACTTTTTGAAGTTTTCAATTAGGATATTCAAGTTGGGTGGGAAAAATTCAAAGTAGAATATATAGCCGTATGGCAAAAAATGCATGGTAGTCAATGGAGCGAAAGCAGTTTTTTTTAAAATAACTTTTTAAAAACAAAATTTTAAACCTGGGTTTATTAAAAAATTATTTTCTATTTATGGAAAGCTATTTTTTAAAATAATAAAATTTAATAAAATTGTTATATCATTTTTTATTATTTTAAAAAATAGCTTTCGGTAAAAGAAAAATAATTTGCTAATAAACATAGGTTAAACAATTTGTGTTTAAAAAGTTATTTTTAAATAACTGATTTCGCTCCGTTGCATTTTTAGGATTTTTAGTCACCAGCAAGCAGCCATCTTGAATTTTCCGTTGGGAACTTGAATAACCTAACAATCATCAAGTATAGTACACACCGCATTCCTGATTCCTAGAAACCCCAAAAACCTTTCCACCAATCACACCTCGTTCTCCTCTTGCAATTTCAACAGTCATATGAACCCTGCCTAATGCCTTTTCTAGATGATGCAACGCGAAACAATTTCATGCAGTTTTTGTTCGATTTGCACAAAATCAACTATTTTTCCAGCCAGGTTATCAGCCTCAAAAGAAAGTTTATTAAATAAGCTTTTCTTTGAAGCAAACCAAAATAAGTGAAAGCCCCAAAATCCCGAAAATCCTGGCTCACAAGTGAGCTCTCGAGTTGAAGCATTCAAGGATTTTACGTGTTCACATGTATTAGAATTTGAAGACGATCACTACCACGAAAGATGCCGTCGGCTCGGACTTTTTACTCGAGATTCGTGCTCTATTCGTGGATTAGTCAGTGCAAATCTCTATTGACTCCGCTCTCGTATTTAATCACCAGACCCGAGTCTGGAATTGTCGTTTTCGAAAATTGCATAAATATTGCTTACGTCTCGAATTTGGCCTAACCTATATCGCGGCACCATAAGTGTATATGTACATACATATACATACCATGACAAAGGGTGGCATCACTGGGGAATGAATGAGTGGACAGCGACCGAGCCGCAACTCTTCACATGACGCCATTTTACTAACCTTTTCGGCGCGGATCGCGACGAGGCAGTCGTATCAGTTTCCAGCAGTTTTTACCCGTGAAAAGGAGTTTTCCAGTCTCTGAAGTCGTGTTTCAATCAGAGAAATTGTTCGTGAGAATTCAAACTCCGGATTTCGTTCCAAGGTACGACACCCACGTTTTTACACAAGACTGTACTCTACACGTATCCCGGAGTCATCCGGGCTCAGCTTAAATGAGTTTCACATATTCTGGCCAGTCTTGGATGCATTCTGACCATTTTTCTCTGAAAATAACGTCAGCCTTGAGTGCCATGCCGTTTCGTGAGTTTTAGAACGATTGTGAATTTGTTTAGAATCGTATTGAATTTGGATTTCTCTAAGAAACGACCTGGGGACTCGCAGCATGTGATTATGAGAATTTTGCGCAGTTAATTCCTAAACCATTCATTTCAATTAAGAAAAGAAAACAAGAAATTACTAATAGCTTATTCATTCAAACTTGGAGTGATCTTTTTACGTTTGTGTGTCGATTTTTTTTTTTTGTTTAAAATTGTGCTTTTTCTACAATCTACAAAGAAGAGTTTCTGCACTTTTTTTCCGAATTTGGACTACATTCTTTTACTGCTCAAAGTGTAAATTCTAGACTGTTATTGACGCCAATTTGTGTCTGAAGTTCTTTTTTTTTTGCTTTTAAACGTCACGAGTTTTTGGGTTTCTAATTTTGCAATAATGATTGAATTAAAATATTCTGTTTAATTATTTTTAATTTAGAAATATTTAATTATTTAAAATTCAAACAATTGAACTAGTGTTTCATATTTTAATTGAAATTTATTAATTCTGGAGTATTTGCAATTTTCTTTAATATTTTACAATATTTTTAAGATAGATGTTAGAATATAAATAATTTAATCTTGTTTTTTAAAATTTCCTTTTGAAAATCGCTAATGCAGAACTTTATTTTATAAATTATAAATCAGGGCTGCTATTGATTTAAATCATTGGGAAATTTGCATTAAAATCATGATTTAAATAAAAAAAACTTAATAATTCTCGGGATGTTTAATAAAAACAAAACCCACAAATTTGTGGATAAATCTTTAAAATTTTAATCTTAATATTTTAATCTTGATAAAAGTTATAAAATTTTGCTAATACAAACGATCAAAATACCTACGAATTACAAATTTTTGGTATGAAGATAGCAAAAAATAGGATTAAATTTTTATATCTTTAAGTCATTTTAATTTAAATAAATTCAAAAAGTTAATTAACTCGTATTCTAATTTGGTCCAACTTTTAAATTTCAATTAATTCAAATTTAAATGCCTAATAATTAATTTTTAATAATATTAATTATTTTCCATCTTCACAATAATTCTTTTTTTAATTCTTAGAACATTTCTAAGAGATTTCATTTTTTCGAACCTGTTTAATTTTTATCTTTTAATTTCTTATTTTTTCAAAATTTTAAGATTTTTTCTCCTTTTACTTTTGATTTTTTGTATTTATGTTTTTATTTTAAGATTTTCTTTAATTTGCTTCTTTTTATGCAAATTATTTAATATTATTTTACACAATTTTGTTATTATAACATTTACTAAACTTTTTTTCCATATTTTTAAAAATGAATACGCTCATTTTTTTAAATTAATTCTATTTTTTCACATCTTGTCTATTTTTTGCGAGATTTTTTGCAAACTTACTTATTCCATAAAATTTTTAGATTTTCTTTATGTTTCTAAATTTATTGTTGGACTCGTTTTAAATGTAATATTATAAAAATTTTTTTGGTTTAATTTGCTTAAGTGTCTACTAACCGGGAAAACCGGGAAATTACTGGAAATTTCAATTTACCGGGAAAAACCGGGAATTTTCCGTCAAACCGGGAATTTTTTTCTGGGATAATAAATTCTTTTCAATTTTCAATTATTTTCTTCAATTTCCAATTATTTTCTACAATTCTCAATTATTTTCTTCCATTTGGAATTATTTTCATTAATTTAAAATTATTTCTTCATTTCTCAATTATTTTCTTAGATTTTCTACTATTTTCTTCAATTGACCATTATTTTCTTCAATTTTCAATTATTTTCATCAATTTCTAATTAAGTTATTTAATTCTGAAATATTTTCTACGATTTTCAATTATTTTAATCAAATTTAATTATTTTCTTCAACTATAAATGATTTTTTTTGAATTGCCAATTATTTGATTCAATTTTCAATTATTTTCTTCAATTTTTAATTATTTTCTTCAGATCTCAACTATTTCCTTCAATTTTTAATTATTTCATTAAATATTCAATAATAATTCTCGACTTTTTTCAACTATTTTTTTCAATTATCATTTATTTATTTCACATCTCAATAACTCCTCCATTTTTCAATTATTTTTTTCTATAAACAATAATTCTCGGCTTTTTTTAATATTTTTTTTCAATTATCAGTTATGTTTTTGAAACTTGAATTCAATTCATCAATTATTATTCAACGATTTTCATAAAAAAAAGTCCTTTTGTGGACTTTTTTTTAAGTAGATTAATTCTTTACTTTTTGTCATCATTTTTCAAATTCTAAGAAGCATTTTTCCTTCTTTTCAATTGTTTTTTTTTTATCTTATAAATAAGAATTTTTGAAAACATTATTATTTGGTGCTTTTATCTACATTTTTAAAATTTTTCAATTTTCTACTTTTTTGAAAGCTTTTATTCTTTTATTTTATATTATGTGAATTTAATCTTGTACTAAATATTTTCATTTCAACATCGCTCTTGTATTTCATAGAATTTCTTTTCTTTTAAAATTTTTTTAAATTTTACAAAATTTTATTCATTCTCTTTTTATTCAATTTGTAAAATAATTCTCTATTTTTTCTAATTTTAATATTCTGTTCTCTTCAGTAATATATTTTAACGTTTTTTTAATTATCTTCTTATTTATTATTTTATTTTAAAAGAATGACCGTAAATAGTTTAATTTTTTGAAAAGAGTTTCTACTTTTTTATATATAATTATATCACTGTTTCATTATTGTGTTGTTTTTTTAATTTGTTCTTAATTTCTTTAATACAATACTTTTACAATATTTTTAAGATAGATATTTGAATATAAATAATTTTATCTTGTTTTTAAAAATTCTTCTTGAAAATCGCTAATACGAAAATTTATTTTATAAATTATAAATAGATAGATTTCTCAAAACTTTCAAGATTATTAAAGATTTACGCACGTGAATTTTATGATGCAGAAGATTATTTGGAATGCACTTGATTTTTTGTTATTCAAACAAGTAGCAAGTACACAAAAGTTTTTATAGCATTGTCAGATTTATTGTTGGAATTTTTTTATTTTTTCTATTACAAATACGGAGCTTTTTACAGTTAAAATGAAAAGAGCTTAAAGTATTGTTATAATAGATTAAGGACAATAATATTATTATATTCACTAATTTTTTAAATAATTACATTAACAGCACTTTATTCTATTTTATTCCATATTTTTCTTCTGTTATAAATAATTTAATTACATTTCGAGGCCTTTACAATAATAAATTTATCAATTTTTATTCTAAAAATTGTAATCTCTTGAATTAATTATACAAATATTTTCGATGAATTTAATTAAACCTACATTAAAACTATATTAAACTATATTTAACTTTAAATTAACTAATTATTTACACAGTTATATTGCCTTAAATTTAAAATTATGTTTAATGCTATTTAAACTGTAATTTACTTGTAGAATAAATATAAATTTTATTTTAAGTTTTTATTAAACCGAAATTAATTGAAAATTGTGAAATTTTAATTCACCTTATCTTAAGAAAAACTTCTTGTGTAATTATTAAATATAATGCAGTTTAATCATTGGTAAAAAAATGTTTTTTTTTTTTTTATTTATAAAATGTACTTTCAATTTGATACCTATATTATTTAAAAAGATAGTTTTTTCTAATTTTTTAAACATCTTTCCTTTTACAAAAGTTTACATTTGTTTCATTGATTTTCATATTTATTTTTTTGATTAGAAAAAAAGTATAAATATTTTAAGATTGGAAAAGAATTTTCTATTTTTTTATATTATACTTTTTGTCGTTTTTTTTTTTCATTCTGATGTAATTTCAAAAAAATGTTTTCTTTTAAAGAATTTCTCGTTTTTTAGACTGTTTTCTTATTTTATTTGATTTTTTTACATTTTTATATATTTTGTTTTAACATTTTCTTATAATCTAGAAGCTTTTCATTAATTTCCTTATTTTCGCGTTCACAGAGATTTCATTATTTTTTTTTTTAATTATCTCATTTACTCATAATTTGTTTGTTTTTAATTAAAGATTTTTTTCGTTTTTCATTATTTCTTATTAAATCTTCTAATTTGTTCTTATTCCTTTAAAATTTTTAAGTTACTTTTAATACTTATTCCTGGAGCTTTTATTAAAAAATATTTCTTAGACTCTTTGTTATTTATAAAACTTTTAATTTTTCTCTTTTCATCTTGTTCTTTGCAAATTAAATTCATATACCTACTTTTTTTCTAACTCTTTATAAGTTTATCTCAACAGAAGCTGATATATTTTTTGTAAAATTTTAAAATAACAAGCATATTTTATTGAAAAGTAGTAATTTTTTTATAAAATTTAAAATGCTCAAAATAAAAAAAGTCCGTTGTTTATAAACAAATTCTTTACAATTTCTGACAATGAACCAATTTAATAAGAAATCTGTCCAGAAATTTGAAATTAGATTTCCAGTCGACACTCTAAAATTAATAAAAATTAAATTATTTGTTAAATGACAAATTTTTTTATTCTTTAGTTATTTACCAAGAAGAACATTATTGATTTTTTTTTTTTTTTTTAAATATACGTAAGATTCAAAGTGAATTTAAATTAAAAGACTTGCAAAATATAAAAGAAATGTTATTTTTCTTTTTCGAGAAATAGAAATTAAAAGATTTTGTGACGCTTCGCTCTGCATACTACACTCAGATTACGGTAGAAATGCTTTGACCCAAGATCTCCATAAAATTGAAAGGAATAATAGAAGTATGAAGTGATGTTTTCTCTAATTTTTTTAAAACTTATTTTATTTTTTTTTTTATTATTTATAAGTACATTAAACAGAGCATTACACATCGTGAATTAAATAAGTTTAATTTATTAAGAATTTCAATGAACTGAGAATTTTGCATTTAATTTTAAACATACAATTGAAACTAAATGACTTGTTAACAGATAGTCGCCTATTCGGGAGTAATTTAATTTTAATTACATGTTTCAAATTTCCATTCAGGGAACTTCTTTGGAAGGTTTATAATTATATTTTAATTATATTTAATGCTTAATTTGCATATACATTTTTCTTCCATGCTGACATAGTTTAACACTTACTTATCTCCCTTTTTATTATAATCTGTTGGCAGAAAAAAAAATAAAGTGTAAAACAGTTCCCAATTATGAAAAATTTTGTAACATTGTTAATATAATTTAACTACATTTTAATCTCATTCAGACCAGTCACATTTTGAAGAAAATTGTAAAAAAATGACGAAAGGAATTTTGGTGTTTATCTATTATAAATTTTATGGTTTTATTAACATTTCAATTAAAAAGGAACAAGAAAAAGAAGAAAGATTTTTTGACGATTGCCTTCTTATTTCCACCTTTTTATAAAAATTTTCTTTAACAAAATTCTTTAATGTAAATTTCTAATTTATAAAAATAATATAGAATGAGAAAATTAGAAGAAACTTTGTTTTATAGTGTTATTAATACTTTCAATATGTTACAGAGTCCTTGGGTCAACTAATGATTCATGACCACCGTAATCTGAGTGCAGTGCTGCACGCGGAGTGAAACGTCACAAAATCATTAAATTTTTATTTTTGAAAAAAAAATAATAACATTTCTTTTATTTATTGGCAAGCGTTTAGAGGATACTTTTAATTTTAATTAGATTTGTTTTATAATAGAATATCGGTCATGGTAATTAACCAAAAAGAAAATAAATGAAATTATTATTAAACAAATAATTTCTTAATTTTTGTGTTAAAAAAACGTTTTTCATTAAATTAAATCATTCTTTAATCTCAACATAAATAGATTATCAACAAAATCATCTTTATCACAATATCTAAAACTAATTAAACCCAGTTTTTTTATTTTTCTTCTTCTTCTTCTTCTTCTTCTTCTCTATAACATACTTCTTTTCATTGCAGAACTGATAAAAATTATAATTAAAAAAAAAATTCGATTTTTTTTATTTAAATCAAATTTTTGTTTACTTATATAAAATTTTCAAATGTTTACTTTTTAACTAGTTTCTTAAACTGAGAACATATAATATTAAAAATTATTAAAAAAATAGAAACAAATTTTTAAAATCTTTTTTCAAGTATGAAAAAAATGACAAAGAATGTGTAAAAATGTAGAAAATTTTTTTAAAAACTTAAACCTACCTAGCTAAATTTTGATAAATAAATATTTGTAATAATTTATTGCGGTCTTTGCAATTATTAGATTATAGGAATACTCTGTATGAAAGGGCATGTCCCGTATATTATGTAAATAAATAAATAAATAAAATATTTATGAACATTCTCTTTTAAATTAAGAAAATAAAGAAGACATATAAAAAAAAGTTAATGTAATATTACTGGAGAAAAAGAAATTTTAAAAGTTAGAAAAATTGGAGAATTGTTTTAAAATTTAAAGAAAGTAATATGGAACAAATTTTTTGAAAACTTAAAAATATTAGATTTTACAAGAAATAAATTGTAAGAAATAGAAAAACGATTTTAAAACGTGAAAATTTAGCACAAGATTAAATTTACATACAATGAAATAAATAAAGAAAAAATAGAAAATAAAGAAATTATAACAAACTGTAGATAAAATTATCGAATAAATATTTTCAGAAATTCGAAATTAGAGGGTGATAATTAAACAATTTTAAAGAAGGATAAATATTTCTAAGATATGGAAAAATAATGGCAAACTTTTAAAACTAATTAAATCTCAAGGAATGATTAAAACATTGTGAAAGAAGAAAAAATGAAAGAAATAGAAAGAAAATGGAGAGTTTTTTTTATCCAATAAATTATGAAAAAATGAAAAAATAGAACATTTTGAAAGAATCTACTACTACTAGTTAAGGAACTTTTCTTAAATTGAAATAAAGTGTTTTTCTGATAAATAAAAAGGATATTATTAAAATTTTACATAAAAAAAGTGATAGGAATGAAACTCGCTTTGTGTTACTAGTTTCTTAGTATTCCCGTACTAAAAATTTAGTTTACACAGTTTGTTTCACTTTAACTGTGTAAATTATATTATTTGTGAAATAATATTTTTTTTATCAGGTTGAGTAAATATTTAATTTATGTACCGTTTTATAGTTTCATTGCAACTAGCCTAAAAAATATTTTGATAAAATACAGTAAATACAAACTGGCACATAAAATTCTATCAGATTACATACTTAAAATTATTCAATTTACTGTTTAGAAATAAAGGTAAATAAGAGTAAGAAAAAAGGTAACAAAAGTTGGAAAGATGGCTTTAAGAAAGAAGGATTAAAAATTAAAAACTCAAAAGGAATGTGAATGTTTTTTGTTGAAATTGAAAAATGCAGTTAAAATACTTTTAAAAAGATGTATTAAAGAATAAGTGTAGTTTCAATCAAACTTTTTATAAGAAAATGTCATTGGTTAAGAAAATAAACATTTGTTTCTATATTTAATTTTATCTAAACTTTTAAAAAATTGTAACTAATGCTCCTTTGAATTTTTTAAAAATAAAGAATTAATTATTTGTTAGTCCAGATATATGTTTTATTGTTAATTATAAACAGTTAGCAACTCTAATTGTTAAAAAAAATTCAAATAACATAAAGTTAAAAAAAATGTCGAAGATCAAAAATAATCTTCAAGTCATTATAATTAAAATAAATTCCAATAGTCAATTAACTCAATTTTAATTTGTTAATGCGTCGAAATATTTATTATCGATTTGCTATTTGACATAAATGACACCATTTTTTTATGCTGGAAATACAACTTATTTCTTCATTTCTCAATTATTTTCTTAGATTTTCTACTATTTTCTTCAATAGCCAATTATTTTCATCAATTTCTAATTAATTTCTTTAATTCTGAAATATTTTCTACGATTTTCAATTATTTTCATCAATTTTTAATTATTTTCTTCAACTCTAAATTATTTGTTTTAATTGACAATTATTTGATTCAATTTTCAATTATTTTCTTCAACTTTCAATTATTTTCATAAATTTTTAATTATTTTCTTCAGATCTTAATTATTTCCTTTAATTTTTAATTATTTAATTTAATATTCAATAATTCTCGACTTTTTTCAATTATCATTTATTTATTTCACATCTCAATAACTCCTACAATTTTCAATTATTTTCTTCTAAAATCAATAATTCTCGTCTTTTTTCAATATTTTTTTTCAATTATCTATTATGTTTTTGAAACTTCAATTCAATTCATCAATTATTATTCAACAATTTTCATAAAATCACATTTTCTTCAATTTCAAATTATTTTCTACAATTTTTAATTAATTTCTTCAAATTACAATTACATTCTTCATTTTTTATTATTTTCTTCAAATTCTATAATTCCTTGGTTGTTCAATTTCTTTTTTCTTCAGTTATCACTTCGACAGCCCCCGTTGATAAAATGTTTATTGAAAAGCCAGTGGAATAAAATGCTGATTCAAAAGAGCGTGCTATATAATTCTTATTCAATTGTTTGTGCAATAAAATGACAACTGATTTTCATTGCAACAAAACGTTGTCTCAGAATAATTATTTTAACATAAATGTCATTATTTTTAGCTGCAAATTAACTCCGGATTGTATCTAAGATATAATATATAATAAATAATGTGTATCTGATGGTATAAATATAAAAATTACATTTGTATTTGCATACAAAATGAATATTTAATTTTTTTAAGATAGCATTTTGTTGCACTGAAAACCAGTTGTCATTTTATTACATAAATAATTGAATAAGAATTATATTGCACGCTCTTTTGAATTAGCATTTTATTCCACTGGCTTTTCAATAAACATTTTATCAAGGGGGCCGTCGACTTATTATCTTCCACTTTCAATCCCATTGTTCAATTCTAGAATTATTTTCTTTAATTCTCAATTATAATTTTCGACATTTAATTCCATTCTTTAATTTACAATTGTTTTTTTTCAATATTCAATAACTCTAGGCTTTTTACAATGATTTTTTTTAAATTCTCAATTATTTTCTTCAAATTCCAATTTTTTTCTTAAATTTCAATTATTTTCTTCAATTTCTAATTATTTTTTCAAATTTCTTTCAATTTTCAATTTCTTCTTAATTTTCATCAATATTCAACAATTCTCAGCTTTTTTAAATTATGTTTTTCTTTCAATTTTTATTTAAATTGATAATTTTTAAATTATTTTCATCAATTCGCAATTATTTCCGTCGATTTCTACATTTTTCTGCTGTTTTCAAATATTGTATTTAATTTTTAAGTACTTTCTTTAATTTACAATTATTGTCTTCAATTTTTAATTATTTTCTTTAATTTTTAATTATTTTGTTCATTTTTCAATTGTTTGTTTCAATATTCAGTAATCTCGACTTTTTTCAATTATTTTTTTTCAATTATAATTGAAAAAAAAATGTTTTATGTTTCAAAACCTTCTTTAATGTTTATTTTTTATTTATTTACATAAACGGGCAAAAAACAAAGAAGAGCCCTTTCGTACACTGGGTACTAACAATTATAAATTATGTGATTGCAAATATCGCAGATAATATAAAGTAATTAATGAAGTCAAATATTGAGCTGTTAACAATATCTGCTTACTGATCTGCTTACTGCTTACTATCTGCTGTTCAATAATTTTCTTCTATTTTCAATTTAATTGTTCAATTATTTTTTTCATTTCTCAATTAATTTCTTTAAATAACAATTCTATTCTTCAATTTTTAATGTTTTCTTCAATATTAAATAATTCCTGGCATTTTTCATTTTTTTTTTTATTATAAATTATTTTCTTCTTTTTTCAATCCAAATATTCAGTAATTTTCTTTAATTCTCAATTATTGCATTTGAATTTCAATTTTATTTCTCAATTTTCAATTTATTTCTTTAAGTTTGAAATATTAACTTAAATTTTGAATTATTTTTTTTTTATTTTTTTTTTATTTTCTATCTAATTGACCAATTTTTAATTATATTCTTTGAATTTAATAACCATTATTTAATTTTTTCAATTATTGTTCAATTGTAGATTTATATTTACTTTTTTTTTAATTTTGTTTCTAATTGTCAAATATCTTTGTCATTGTTTAATTATTTATTTCCATTATTAATTATTTATTTTCATTATTAATTGTTTCTTTTAATTCTTAATTATTATTTTTTGTAAAGTTTAATATTTAATTCTTCAATTCTCAATTCTTTTCTTTCAATTTTAATTATTTTCTTCAATTATCAACTGTTATCTTCAAATTTTGTAGCCATTTTTAGGTCTATTTATACTTAAAATAAATTTTAAGTTAACAAGAGAAAAAACCGGGAAAAATAGAAACAAAAACCGAGAAATGACCGGGAATTTTGTTGGACGAAATTAGTAGACACCCTGACTATAAATATTTAAATAATCAAATAATCATTGAAGGGACAAAACTCTTTTTTAAAAATTTGGAAAGATTGAGAAAATATCCTGAGAATTAACATGATTGTTGTTTTTAGGTGACGCTGCCGAGGCAGTGGTCGGGACTATGGATGATGAAGAAACCGAGTGTCGGGCTGCGGACAATTGGTCGATTTTGGAGGATCTTGAATTCAAAAATTCAAGAATTAACGACACATTAACACATTTTAATAACGTGAACGCCAACTCGGACGGAATCGAGGAGAGAGACCAGTGCCATACAAATTGTCCCCCAGAATCCAATAATAAAAACACAGAATTGAATGACAAGATTGTCTTCAAGGGTTTCAAGAAACGGATTCTCGCCCAAACACAAGAGAATCAAAATTCCCTGCAGAAATCATCCATTCATGAGCAGAATCCAAGCATAAAAAATCCCAAGCTCAAGAAGGAGAAGACCGGTAAGGTGAACGAGTATGCTCAATATTTAGGCCTGCAGCCTTCACCAAATTTCGACCATCCTGCTGTGAATTCGTTCCTCCAATCTGAGTCCCAATCGGGCCAGAATCTTCAAAATTCAATTCCAGAAAAGTCGAACTGTAACAAGTGCCATTCAAGTGCACCCGGGAACAATTTTTTATCCAAGAAACAACCCTGCACTTGTTCAACAATGATTCCTGTTCAGGGAATTCCAAGTACCTCGGACCCGCCATCCTCACAATTATCCAATAAATTTAAAATACAACGGAAAGTATATCTCTGTTCAGCGTGCGGTACTTATTTTGAAAATTGGAATCTTTATCTTCACATGAAGGACATTCATCAGCGGCACTTGTGCCTCTTTTGTCTCGGGCTCTTTGATCATGCCGAGAGGCTGTCTCATCACTTGATGAAGAATCACAGCATCCCGGAGAGTCCATTCTCGTCGGTCGAGGAATTCTATCAAATTTTCAAGGGATCCTGTTACTTGATCTGCTGCAGTTGTGAAAAAGTATTCACGGAGAAGGACAATTTTTATAATCATTTCTGTACCTCGCCGCAGAAGGTACACGTGACGAAGAACGTGTGTTCGATTTGCCGACAAGTCGACGGAAATCACATGAGTACGTGTGGCTTTGCACCGGGCTCTGACAGTGAAGTGAATTTTACGCCTGGAAGTCCCGAGGACATTATCTATAATAAAAATAAATTAACCGGAAAAGGTGCTGTGAAAAGACTCATGAGAATCAATAGGGTATCGAACGAGGGTTTTGTCAATCACTTTCAAACGAAGAAAGTCGATTTTGAGAACAAGAAGAGTAGTGGTAAGTTGCAGAAGGAGAGTCATAATCGAGAATTTAGGAAAGATGTCGAGACCAATGAAACGAAGGATCCTAATAAGGAAACGAGAGATACTGTTGCGGAAACAATTATGGAAGTTTCGAGGTATTTATGGACTTTGGTTTATTCTGTTTTTCTAGTATTTAATTTTTAAAAAAAATCAGTGTGAAAAGAGGTCGCCCACTTTTTCTCCAAAACTCAATTGTCAGAATATCCATTTGACCGAATTTTATTTATCCAAAATTGCATTTATCAGAAATCTTATTTATCCAAATACGCATTTTTCGGAAATCTCATTTGACCGAAATTGCATTGATCGAAAATCTAATTTGTCAGTAATTTGAATTATCTAAAATCTTCTTTATCAAAAAATGCATTTATCAGAAATCTAATGTTTCCGAGATTGCATTTCTCAGAAATGGCATCTGTCCGAAATTGCATTTATCAGAAATTTAATGTTTCCGAAATTCAATTTCTCAGAAATCGCATCTGTTCGAAATTGTATTTATCAGAAATCTTATTTGTGGGCAATGTCATTTACTAAAAATCTTACTTAACATAAATTTCAATTATCAGAAATGTCATTCATACAAAAACTCATTTATAGAAAATCTTATTTGTCCGAAATTGTATCTAACAAAAATCTAATTTTTCAGAAATTTCAATTGTCAGAAACCTCTCTTATAAAAAATTGCATTTATCGGAAATCTTATTAGACCGAAAGTTAAATTATCAAAAATTTCATTTATTATAAAAAGCATTTATCAGAAGTCTCATCTGTCCGAAATAGCATTTATAAGTAATCTAATTTTTCCGAAATTGAATTTCTAGGAAATCGCATCTATTCGAAATTGCATTTATCAGAAATCTAAATTGTCTGATATTTCATTTATTAAAAATCTAATTTGACAGAAATTTCAATTATCAGAAATCTCATAACTTCGAAATTCCATTTAACTGAAGTCTTATATATCAGAAATTGCATATATCAGAAATTTCGTTTGTTTGAAAAATAAATTGTCAAAAATCTCATTTCTCCGAAATTCTCTTGGTCAAAAATATAATTTGTCAGAATTATTAATTACCAGAAATATCATTAATTTAAACCTGCAGTTATCAGAAAACTAATTTGAGCGACATTGCATTTATCACAAATCTAATTTAACCAAAATTGCATTTATCAGAAATTTAACTTGTCCGATAAGTAAATTATAAGGAATCTCTAGAAATTTTCTAGAATTGCATTTATCAGAAATTTAATTTATCAGAAATTGCATTTATCAAAAACCTCATTTATCCCAAAAAGCATTTATCCGAAATCTGTTTTGTCTGAAAGTTAAATTATCAGAATTCTAATTTCTCTGAAAATGCATTTACCAGAAATCTCGTTTGTCCGAAAGGTAAATTATCAGAAATCTAATTTATCCAAAATTATCTTTATCAGAAATTTAATTTATCTGAAGAAGCTTTTATTTGAAATCTCTTTTGTCAAAAAATTGTATTATCAAGAATATGGAAAATAATCTTTTGGATAATTGAGACTTCCGATAAGTGCGATTTCGGACAAATGCGATTTCTGATAAATGCAAGTTTTGACAAATAAGATTTCTGATAATTAACATTTTTGACAAAAGAGATTTCTGAAAAATAATATTTCGGATAAATAAGATTTCTGATAAATCCAATATCGGACAAATGAGATTTCTGATAATTGCAATTTCTGAGAAATGAGATTTCTTATAAATGCATTTTTCGATAAATAAGATTACTGACAATTGACATTTTTGACATATAAAAATTTTTGATAAATAATATTTCGGACAAATGAGATTTCTGTAAAATGAACTTTTGGATAAATGGGTTTTTTGATAAATACAATGCTGGGAAAACTAGATTTCTTATAAATGCTATTTCGGACAGATGAGATTTCTGTTAAACGCTTTGTGTCTAATAAATTAGGTTTCCGGCAAATGCAATTTCGGACTAATAAGATTTCTGATAAATACAATTTTTGATAAATGAAATTCGTAATAATTTCATTTTTTGAAGGAGATTTCTATTAAATGCTATTTTGGCCAAATTAAATTTCTTATAAATAAAATTTTGGACATGGGAGATTTCTGATAAATTCAATTTTGAACAAATTAGATTTTTGATAATTAAAAATCCTTACAATTGAGATTACTGATAAATGTAATTTTTAATAAATGAAATTCTTGATAATTCAATTTTTTGACAAACGAGATTTCGAATAAATGCTATTTTGGATAAATTAAATTTCTGATAAATACAATTTTGGATAAATTAGATTTCTGATCATTTACCTTTCGGACAAACGAGATTTCTGGTAAATGCATTTTCGGAGAAATTAGATTTCTGATAAATGCGATTTCTGACAAATGATGTTTCTGATAAATGCAAATTCTGATAAATGCAATTCTGGACAAATAAGATTTCTTATAATTTACTTTTTGGACAAGTTAGAGTTCTGATAAATGCAATTTTGGTTAAATTAGATTTGTGATAAATGCAATGTCGCACAAATTAGTTTTCTGATAACTGCAAATTTAAAATTATGATATTTCTGTTAATTAATAATTCTGACAAAAGCAATTTCATAGAAATTAGATTTTTGACAATTTATCTTTCAAACAAACGAAATTTCTGATATATGCAATTTCTGATATATTAGACTTCAGGTAAATGGAATTTTGAACTAATGAGATTTTTGATAAATGTAAGTTTGAACAAATAAGATTTCTGATAATTGAAATTTCTGTCAAATTAGATTTTTGATAAATGAAATATCAGAAAATTTAGATTTCTGATAAATGTAATTTCGAATTGATGCGATTTCCTAGAAATTCAATTTCGGAAAAATTAGATTACTTATAAATGTTATTTCGGACAGATGAGACTTCTGATAAATGCTTTTTATAATAAATGAAATTTTTGATAATTTAACTTGCGGTGTAATGAGATTTTCAATAAATGCAATTTTTTATAATTGAGGTTTCTGACAATTGAAATTTCTGAAAAATTAGATTTTTGTTAGATACAATTTCGGATAAATAAGATTTTCGATAAATGCGTTTTTGTATGAATGACATTTCTGATAATTGAAATTTTTCTTAAGTAAGATTTTAAGTAAATGACATTGCCCACAAGTTTGATTTTTGATAAATATAATTTCGAATTGATGCGATTTCTGAGAAATTCAATTTTGCAAGCATTAAATTTCTGATAATTGCAATTTCGGACAGATGCCATTTCTGAGAAATGCAATTTTTGATAAAGAAGATTATTGATAATTCAAATTACTGACAAGTTAGATTTTTGATCAATGCAATTTCGGTCAAATGAAAAAAAAATGAAATGAAATGAAAAATCTCACAACTTTTCGATACCAGACCAAAATTGTGTTTTTTTTTAATTTTCAATTAATTTATTAATCATATTAATTTAAAATAATTTTCAGGTATACCGGTGAGGCAGAGAACAGTGAGCAAGGAAAGAATAAAGTTCCTGAGGAGAAACCTTCTGAAGTTAACACGGAAAATCTTCAGAAAAAATACGATAGTTATACTGAAACGATAATGGAAGTGTCGCGAGTTGGTGTAGTTGAAAACTCTTTAGTTTCCGAAGAAGATAAAGAAGAAATGGAGACGGAGTCCTTGAACGAGTCGACAAACGCATTGTCCTTGATTGAGGACGAGGCACACACTTTGTCCTTGAACGAGGATGAGGCGAACAACATTAGTGACGAATGTAAAGAGAACGAAATCAAGTCATCAAACCCTAAAGACGAAGACGACGTCAGATTGACAACTTCTAGTCCCCATGATCATAATTCAGACACTAATTTAGACAAAAGTCTCGAAACTGAAAATAACATTAATTTACCAGTTAATTCCACATCCAACAGTCCAGTCAGTAGTCCTAATCAATCGCTTTTTAGTCCAAATCGAGAGAATCAAGCGGCCGATTCACAGTCAAAAATCGAAGAGGAAAAAACCCCCGAACCCGTTCAACGAATCAGCGATTATCAGTCCTTCAAATCAGTCACCAAAACTGACCGAAGTCTTGTTATAAAGATCTGCACAAATAGAAATTCCCAATTCTCAATAGCTCCTAGAATTATTGAAAATAGTCTTAATGCCGAGTCCGAGGAAAATAATAATCGAGAGTCTTCCGCGTCCGAGGAAAAAAGCTCCGAAAGAGGAAGAGACAGCCCTGGCAGTTTTCATCCCAATGAATGTGATAGTGATTCGGATAGTGAAAAACTTGCTGTCATTGACAGTAATGCGGAAGAGCAAACGGAAAATCAGGATCCAGCTGATCAGAGCTCAAACGTGGAAATTGAAGAAACAAATGGCCAAGAGGAGGAGACAAAGGTTACACCAGAGAGTTCAGAATCGAAACCAGTGGAAAATGACGGAATTGCTCTTGCTGGTGAGGACATACCGTTTATTGAATTGAATGTTGAAGATATTCCCGAGAATATGGATCCTCAAGATCTTTTACGCAAGTGTATTGAAGCTGCCTCCTTCTTTTGCGTTTACTGCAATCACGCTCGTCAAATTGCCGTCAACGGGAAACAACTCGGGCTTCATATGCTGAGCGAACATCGGTTTCAACCTCAACATCCGGCTGTGATTCTTCAGTGCGAACAAGTCATTGCAAAGATAAAAAAATCCCTCGACGATCTGAGCTCCCGGTGCTTTAATTTCGATTCCTATAGTTCGGAGAAAGGAACCTACAATATCCCCAATTCCAGGACCTACGAGTGCTTTCACTGCAGGCACTATTCTTCATTTCACAAGGATATTTATCTTCATAACAGAAAATTGCATCAGAAAACGATTTTAATCTGCATCATGTGCAAGTCTACTTTCTATAGTTACAGCGAGCTTCTTTGTCATCTTTGTCCGGGGATTTACTCCTCTAACGAGAACATCAAATACAGATGCTGTCTGTGTCCAATT
Organism: Ganaspis brasiliensis; assembly: GCA_037103525.1. NCBI lineage: Eukaryota > Metazoa > Arthropoda > Insecta > Hymenoptera > Figitidae > Ganaspis > Ganaspis brasiliensis. Next base: position 1,539,455 of record JAZKLR010000311.1, read on the forward strand.
ACCAATCTTCCTTCCGCTTTTCGACTCATGGTTCATCTCAGAAAGAAGCATCACGCTTGTGACGTTTGTCTCGAGTCGACTGGAAATCAACAGAGGCTTTCTAATCACGTTTGGAAGCACAAGCTCCATCATCTTTGCTACAGATGTGGCATTGCGTACAGAAACAAACCGGATATCACGAAACACTTGTTCTGGAAACACGGAACTGAAAGTGTTCTCTGCAAACGATGTCTGCAGAAAAAGTGGCCGCATGTTTATCATTTTTGTATACCTCCAACGGCCTTTGTCTGCGAAGAATGCAGCCTGAGCTTCACCAAAGCAGTGGCACTCAAGGTTCACAAAAGACTCCATTCGGGCGATTCGCCCTACGCTTGCGGCGAATGCACGGAGAGATTTATATCAAGGAAACTTTTGGCAAAACATGAGGAGAAACACAAAGAACCGCCGGCCATTGAGGAACCGGAGATCAAAGAGAGTAAGGAAATTGAGAAGGTGGAGAAGGAAAATGTCGAGCCGCAGACTAGGAATAGTGAAGGTGAGAATCCAGAGGTCAAGGATGTCAAGGAACCGGTGAAAAAGGTCGATGTTTACGATCTTCCCCCTCTGAATTTGTCGTCCGATAGCGACAGCGATTCCGAGGATGAGAAACTGAAGAAAGAGGAGGAAACGGTCGAGAAGGAAGAAGAGAAGAAGGTAGAACCGAGTTTAGAAAAGTCGGAGCCAAAGAGTGAACAAGTTGTGCAAGAGTCTGTGACCCAGGTCGATAATATTGTCGACGTTGTGCTGAACGAGGAAGAGAAGAAAGAAGAGGCGCAAATTATGGACGGGATTTGGGATAATTTTAAAACCTACGCGGCCAGTATTGGAATTCAGGATACGATTCCCGCTAAAGGAACTGACACGGACATCGAGTTCCTGAAATCCGTGATTTTAGCCGATCACGATTACTGTGTTGTGGCACTTGACAAGGAGAAATCCGAGGATGTGAAAGAGGAAGAGAAAGAGCCGGATAATCCGGTAGTGAAAACAGGGTACGAGCAAGAGGCGACCAAAAAGAAACTCAAGGCTTCTAAGAAGCGGAAGAGAAACGACAGTTCGTCCTCGAGTGACTCTGGAAGTGATTCTGATTCAAGTAGTTGCTCCTGTGGAAGCAACTGCAGCTGTAGTTCGTCTTCCGGAAGTTCCTCAAGCTCCAGCAGCAGCTCTGACTCAGACAGTTCCGCCTCCGAAAACTCGCCCAAGAAGAAGAAAAAGGACAAGAGTAAGTCGGAATCTATTGAAGTGAAAGACACATCAACACAGGAGAACGGAACCGCTGATGAAGTGATCGAACCCAATGAACCCTCACAACCTACCCTCAGGGAGTCGGATCTCGAAACCGACGAGTCCGAAACCGACGAGGACTTTTATGACGAACATCCTCAACAATTGGCGAATAAGCTGCTCGCCGAGAAGAGAAATCAACTCCAGTGGCTGGCCGCCGCCACTCCAGGCGAAACTCCAAATTCAACCATAAGAGGTTCATTAATTTTTCTATTGTTGGATTCTTTTATCTTAAAAATTTCACAGATATGAACATTATAAGTGTGCCCGTCTGGCGAACGTATAATTTAAATGATACGAAATAAGTTGCTCAATTACGAGAATGATCGACGAATTTTAAAGAATAGAATAGCCTATCCGAGAAGGGAGAGAGAGAGAGAGAGAGAGATCGTTGAGATAAGGGGTGGTTGCCGGGTCGGTGGGAAGAGATATGGGTACGCACGACAATAAAAGTAAGTCATCTGGGCTTCTCACTTCTGTTCGCTTTGTGATTCTGAATTAATAATTTTGTGGAGGCGCATGAATATTCCCTAAAACCCATTTACCCTAAATGCCATGCAGCCTAAAACCATATAATCTAAAATTCATTTAGTCAAAATCCCATTTAACCTAATATGCACTCAGCCTAAAGTGCCATCAGTCTAAATTCCACTTAACCTAAAATGCATTAGGCCTAAAACCCATTTACCCTAAATTTACCCATATAGCCTAAAAGTCATTCAGTCTAAATCCCATTTACCCTAATATGCACTCAGCCTAAAATGCATTCAGTCTAAATCCCACTTAACCTAAAATGCATTCAGTCTAAAACCCATTTACCCTAAATCCCATTTAACCTAAATTCTATTTAACCAAAAATACATTCAGCCTAAATCCCATTTAACCTAAAATGTATACAGCCTAAAACCCATTTAACCTAAAATGCATTCAGTCTAAATCATATTTAACCTACAATGCATTTAGCCTAAATCTTATTTAATCTAAATTCCATTCACCCTAAAACCCATTTGACCTAGAATTCATTTAACCTAAAATACATTCACCCTAAAACCCATTTGACCTAAAATTCATTTAACCTAAAATACATTCACTCTAAATCCCATTAAACCTAACATGCATTTAGCCTAAATCTTATTTAACCAAAATCACATTTATCCTAAAATGCATGTAACCTAAAACTCAATTAACCTATGTGTGATTTAACCTAAAATGCATTCAGACTAAATCCCATTTAACCTAAAATACATTCAGCCTAAATCCCATTTAACCTAAAATGCATTTAGCTTAAATCTTATTACACCAAAATCCTATTTAACCTTAATTCCATTTATCCTAAAATGCATTCAGCCTAAAATCCATTAACATAAGACTCATTTAACCTAAATCCCATTTAACCCAAATCTCTTTTAACCTAAATCCTATTTAATCTAAAATACATTGAGCCTATAAATCCCATTTAACCTAAAATGCATTCAGCCTAAATCCCATTTAACCTAAAATGCATACAGCCTAAAATAATTTTTCCTAAATTTCATTGAACCTAATTAATAATGTAAAATTTACAGGATTCACAGACCGTCCCCTATTTCCCCTAAATGTCCCCTATTTTGCGATTGGTCCCTAAAAGTCCCCTATTTAGAAAATTTTACCTATTTTTCCCCTATTTTTCACGAAAGTATATTTAAAGTCAATGTATCTAGAGATTTTCAATTACTTTCAATCTTCTTTCCATTTTTATTATTTTTTCAATCTTTAATTATTTCTATTATTTTTAAATTATTTTCTCCAATTTTTCATTTATTAAATTATATTTCAATAGATTTCCTGAATTTTCAATCCTTCATCTCTGATTCCAATTCTTTTTTTTCAATTTACAATTATGTTTATCATTATTTCTTAATTTTTTCCTACTATTCATACTTATTTGTATTCCATTATTATTTGACTGATTTCATAAACTGCCAGTTATTTTTATCAAATTAAAATTATTTTATTCAATTTAAATTATTTTTTTTCTACTTATTAAATATTTTCATTATTTTTCAATTAATTTACAAAACTTGCAATTATTTTTACAATCGAATTTTTTTCATTATTTTTTCATTGTGTTTATCATTTTTCAGTTATTTTAATAAATTTCAAAATTTTTTTGTAATGTTATCACTTATTTTTCATAAATTTTATTTATTTTCTTTAATTTTCGATTATTTCTATAATTTTGAAAATATTTTTTTCTATTTTTAGTTCTGAAAAGTATTTTTTCATACACTTTCTACATTTTTTATTTATTTATCTCAAATTTCAGTCATTTGTATTATTTTTCAAATATTTCCATCATTTTTAAATTAATTTCTTTAATGTTTCAATTTTTTTTAAAAATTTTTCAACTATTTTTTAACTGATTTACTAAACCTTTAATTATTTATTTCAAATTTCAATTAATTAAAAAAATTGTTAATATATTTTAAAATTTTTCAATTATTTTTTTCAAATTTCTTTTATTTTAAAAAAGTTATCATTATTTTTGCCATTTTTCAATTATTCTTCTCAATTCTGGATTGCTTTTTTTAATTTCTGAAATACTTTCTAAATTTTAAATTACTGTCTTCAATTTCCACTTATTTCTATAATTTTGCAATTTTTTTCTCCAAATTATAATTTTTAAAATAATTTTTAACTGATTTAGTAAACCTTTAATCATTTATTTTAAATTTCAATTGATTAAAGACATTTTTAATTAATTTTAGAATTTTAAAATTATTTTTTTTAAATTTACAATTACTTTCGGTATTTTGAAAATAATTTTCTAAATTTTCAATTATTTTTAAAAATTTATCATTATTTTTGCTATTTTTTAATTATTCCTTTAATTTGATATATATCCTGTAATTTTTTTAAATTATTCTTCTCAAATCTCGATTGTTTTCTTTAATTTTCAAATATGTTCTTAATTTTAAATTACTGTCTTCAATTTTCAATTATTTCTATAATAATTTTAAATTACCCTAATCATTTTTTAATTAGTTTCCTAAATTTTTAATTATTTTTCTCAATTCTCGATTGTTTTCATCAATTTTCAATTATTTTCTCAATTTTCAGTTGTTTCTATAATTTTGCAATTATAGAAACAATTTTTAATTTTTTAAATTATTTTTAAACTCATTTATTGAATCTTCAATTATTTATCTCAAATTTAAACTCTTTCTTTTAATTTTGATTAGTTTTATAATCTTTTTTAGTTGATTGTCTTCCAATTTATAATTCTGTTTATTATTTTTTAATTAATTACTTAAATTTTCCATTTTTTTTAATTTACTATTATATTCTTATATTTTTTTAATTATTTCTGAAGTTCTCCTTTTTTTTTATTATTAATTTGAAAATTCTGTAATTTTTTTGTTATTCTACAACTTGTTTTTTTGTTCTACCCAAATAAAATCTAGGTTCTACTTTATATAATTAATTTATCTTTATTTATAAAGTTTTTAAAGTAGTTACCCTAAAAGTTCCCTATTTTTGTATATTCTGTCCCCTATTTCCTCTAAAATAATCTTCATTATCACTGTGAAGCCTGAATTTAGTTTAAATGGAATTTAGGTTTAATGAATTTTAGGTTAAATGCGTTTTAGGTTAATTGAGATTTAGGTAAAATACATTTTAGATTAAATGGGATTTACATTAAATTTGTTTCATCTTAAATGGGTTTTCGGCTGAATGCATCTTAGGTTAAAGGGGATTTAGGTTAAATAAGATTTAGGCTAGAACCCTGCGATGACGAAAATTTTAACGGTGGTGGCGTTTAACTAAAAAACAACGGGGGTACGGCAGAGTGCCAATTTACTCAAGTTTACGTATTTGACAACAGTAATAAGTAAGAAAAACACATTTCTTCATTGCAAAATCTGCAATATTTTATATCACAGACCGTTAAATAACAAATCTGTTCATTCTTTTTCAAAATTCAAAATGGCGGATCCAATATGGCGGAAGATTTTTAAAAAAGTAATTGGATTCGTTTGATACTCGATATTAACAGATTCGTAATCAGCGCTGCCAGAAAATCTAAAATTTTGTAGTTAAATATTTGAGACCTGTAGGATCTTGGGAAAAAAGTTATGATCGATTTATTTTTTCACTGTTTAACATTACTCTGTCATTACTCTGTCACATATATTTTCTTACTAAAAATTATTAATTGACGAGATAGTGATCAAAGTTTTTATAGTTAAACACAGATATGTAATGAACCATTATTGTATTTAAAAAAGGACAATAGGTTCCTGTGAGAGTTGCAATAAATTAATTTGTATAAATATTTCACGTTTTACACGATACAGTCAGACGTTTTAAAATGTTGATTTTGATCGCACATCAAAAATAGTCATATTTAAAAAGAAAATAAAGTTAATAAATACAATTGTTAAATTATATATTAGTAAAATTAAAATTAAACTTAACCTCAAAATAATGGTCTCTGTTTTGACTAGTATTGTCATACAATAGAACCTCCTTAATGTTTAAAATATTGGATTTTTTATAAATGGGAAAATGTTTAAAATAAATAGGTGTGGCGGAAATTTTGAAACTGTTGAATTTAAATCTTCATCTTTATACATTTATATGAACCGTTTAACTGTATGACGAGTCTCTATAGGATTATTTTATTCTGGAAGTTTGAAAAGAAACTTGTTTCTTATTGCCAGTTCTCGCTCACCACGTGCTCCTTTCGTCATCGGTCTCTCTCATATCTGACCAGTGATAGAGTTATTAGTTTTTATATTTAATTTGAGACATTTTTGCTGCTCTCTTTATTTTCTATATTTATATTTAATTGATCTATGTGACTAAAATCAATATTTTTATCAATTTGTATTTTATAATTGCATATGCACACTCGTAAGATGTTTTCTACAATTTTGCTATTGATCTATAAGACTGTTTATCCATGTGTTTATTACATTATCAGGGCTCGAACTAGCTCAGTAAATCCCGTAAAAGTCCGTAAATTTACTTATGGTTCGTAAAAGTCCGTTTTTTTAAAAAAAAGGTCCGTAAAGTCCGTAATTTGTTTAGAAAAGTCCGCAAATTCCGTAAATTCTAAGATAAGAGACCCTAAGCAGTGTAAAAACGGTTGAGTTTCAATTTTTCAATTCCTTTCTTCAATTTTTAATTATTTTATTTAATATTCAATAATACTCGCCTTTTTTCAATTATCAGTTTTTTTTCTTGAAAATTTAATATGTTCTTCAAGTTCCAATTGATTTCTTCAATTTTCATTTATTTCCTCAAATGTTTCCTACAATTTTCTTTAGTTTAGATTATCAATTAATAAATTCATAGTTTGAAAAAAGTTTTTTCAAATATAATTATTTTCATCCACTTTTATAATTACTCTTTAATTTTTAAAATTACTTTGTTCTAATAACGATTTTTCTCGACACATTTCGAATTTTTTTCAACTGTTAATTATTTTCGTCAATTTGTAATTTTTCCTTCAATTATCAATTATTATCTTAAAACTTCAATTTAATTCCTTTACATTTAAAAATTCCCTGATTTTTTCAATTATTTGTTTCACTCATAAAAATTGTTTTAAAATTTAAACTTAATTGTTCGATTCTAAAACTATCTCCTTCAATTCTCCATTATTTCCTTCAAATTTCAATTGCATTTTTCAATTTTCCATTTTTTTCTTTATTATTAAAAATTCTTGCCTTTTGTCCCTTTTTTTTTTATTATCAATAAGTTTTTATGACATTAATTCACATGTTCCATTAGTTTCTTCAATTCTGAATTTTTTTTCAAATTTCAATTCTATTTTTCAGTTTTTAATTATTTTCTACTATATTTAATAAATCACGGCATTTATATATTACTTTTTTGAATTTTCAATTAAATTATATAAATTTTAATTTCATTTTTCAACTTATAGTCATTTTTTCATTTTTAAATGATTTTTTGAATTATGAAATTGTTTTAATTTAGCGATTTGTCGAAGTTTGTTATCAGTTGTCAATTATTTTCGTTATTTTTCAGATATTTTTTTCAATTCTTTAATTATTCTCGTCATAAACTGTTTCTTTCAATTATTATTCATTTTCCGCAACTTTCAATTAATTTCAACAATTTTTTCAATTTTCATTCATTCTCTTGAAGTTTTATAATTATTCTTTAACTTTTTAAATTATTTTGTTCTCTTGTTGATTATGCTTGACAGTTTTCGAATTTTTTTCATTTGTTTATTATTTTCTTTAATATTTGACAATTTTGTATTTTGTTATTTTTCTTTTAATTATCTATCTCAATCTGTCTTCTTCAAAATTTGATTTAATTCTTTAATTTTCAATTATTTTTAAAAAATTTAAATAATTTTTCTAGTTTACATTTTTGTTTATAATTTTTCTTTAATTCTCGGCTTTTTTCAATCATTTTTTTCAATTATAAAATTTTTCTTAAATTTAAATTCAGTTTTTCAATTCTACAACTATTTTCTTAAACTCTTAAATATTTTCTTCAATTTTACATTTTTTATTCAAATTTCAATGTAATTTTTAACTTTTCAGTTGTTTAATTCAATTTGCAATTATTTTTTTCACTCATAAAAATTGTTTCAAAATTTCAATACAATTGTTTAATTCTACAACTATTTTCTTCAAGTTTCATTTTTCAATGTTAAATTATTGTCTTTAATATTAAAAAATTCTCGCCTTTTTTAAATTTTTTTTTTTCGAGTATCGCAATAAATTTTTTTAATTTTAAAAGTAGTTGTTTAATTATGTTATTCTATATTCAATAATTATCTTCTTTTTTCAATTTTAAGTTTATTCTTTGAAATTCAATTCCTTTTTGCAATTTCTAATTATTTTCTTAATTTTTCAATTTTTTCCCCCTTTTTTTATAATGATTGCTTTCAATTTTCAATCTAGTTGTTCAATGTTGAATTATTTCCAACAATTGTTCATATAATTTTCATATTTTTAAAGTATTTTTTTCCAATTGTCAATTAATATATTTTTCAACTATTTCTTGCAATTATTATTTATTTTACCCAATTTTCAATTGTTTGCACACTTTTTTCAATTATTCTCTAAAAATTTTATAATAATTCTTTAATTTTTTCAATTTTAATTTTTTTTCAGTCCTTTTGTAATTTTTTTAAAATTATTAATTATTTTTCCAATTTCAATTCAGTTCTTAAATTTTCAATTTATTTCTCGAAATTGTTATTATTTTCTTCAGTTTTCAATTATTTTCTTCAATTTCCATTATTTTGTTGATTTTCAATTCTGTCTTTCAATTTGCAATTATTTCCAACAGCTTATTTTTTAATTTTCTTGTTTAATTTGAATATTTATTGTTCAATTATTTAAATTATTCTTTTTTAATTGTATAATTATCTAGACATTTTTCGAGTTTTTTTTTCAATTGTCAATTATTTTCGTTATTTTTCAGTTAGTTTCTTCAATTTTGTAATTATTCTCCTAATTTTCATTATTTGAAGTTGCAAAAATTTGTTAATTTGTTAACAATGCAAAGTTTCTGGCGCGCGTTAATGTTGCTAGTACTATAATAAGACTTATAGGTCTATTTTAATGCACGGAAAGCTTTTTTTTTGTGCCTATGTTATAAGTATACCTACAATAATTGTTCTCTTATTTGCCTCAGACTCATTAATATTTTTCTATTTAATATTAATAAAATTTTCTATAATTTTCAAAGAAATAAATTATTTTAAACATAAAAAATACAATTTCTTTTTACTTTTCTACTGTATTTTAATTCTATCACACTCAAAATTGTCTTTCGGGATGCAAAATGTTTATTCGTAACTAGTCCGTAAAAGTCCGTAATTTTGAATTTTTGGTCCGTAAAGTCCGTATTTTTAAGTACTTTTACCGGTTCGAGCCCTGCATTATAATGATTTCGATAATTTGGAGATGCATTTCGGGGGTTTTTCTTTATTTTTATGATATTTTACGTGCGACTAATATAAATTTAAACTGAAATTATATATCTTTAAAGAGAGTCAGAATCGTGAATATTATTTCGGTTTCTAAAGCCTATTTTATTGATTGACTTTTATTATTCAATCTGTGAAGTTCTATTATATTAAAATTCTTATTTCATGATTTTATTGATATAAAAACATTTCGTAATTAATTTGAGAGTATTTATTCGAATTTTAATTAAAGTGAAATTTAGTTAATTAATTCATAATTTTTGAGATTTCATATCATTTATCCTAATAATATTATTACAACCACAATCTCGACTTTTGCAGGAGCTTCGACTTTTGCAATCACCCCCACTCCGGCTTCAACCACAGATTTAAATTCCACAACAGCTTCGAATTTCTCCGCCAATCAGGAAGCACCCCAGTTGAACAACGGTTACGACTCGACGCCGAGCAGGAATCAGGGCAAACGAAAAGTGAAAACGAAAAAGCGAAAGAAAGCCGAGAAGGGAAAGAAGACCCAGATTGTCGAGTCTATCAAGCTCAACATCCCGAAATCATTTTATCAAAACAAACCCGGTCCCCACTCCTCGCCGTCAGTGATCACAGTTCAGCCAAGCAGATCGTCAACGCCGAATTTCAATTCAACCCCGAAAATGTCCTCGGAGAATGAGAATACGAGATCATCGAAGAGAAAACGAATCCCGAAACGCTTCTACGGGGATTCGAGCGACGAGGAGAACGAGAAGCAGATACCAAAGTGGAGAAAGGCGGAGCCAATTTTCAGTCCAATACCGAAACTCCAGATACCAACGCAAATTGCGAAAATCGTGACGCCGCCTTTTTCTGGCACTACCTTGACCTTGAAGCGAACAGCGACAAATTATAAAATAGAGGAGCCAGTGCCGAGTCCCAGTGAGTCCGAGGAGCCGGCCGAGAGCAGCAGTGACTCGGAATCGGAGTCGGAACCCGAGCAACGAGCGCAAATTCATGTACCTCAACATCATCCACCGAATCCCGAGAAGACGGATAATTTGTATTGTTATTGTCAGTGTCCTTATGACGAGGTTTCGGAGATGATCGCCTGTGATGGGAGTGACTGTCGAATCGAGTGGTTTCATTTTGAGTGTGTTGGCATTATGGTACCGCCGAAAGGCAAATGGTACTGTCCTGACTGCAGAAAACGACTTGGAATCGTGGATAATTACGACGAGCTCGCTAACGCCCAGTAGCGACACTTTGGCCTCAAAATTAGTTCTGGAAAGTTAAGAGACTACTTAAATTTTCTAATTATTAATATTATTATTATTATTACCAAGCTCACGCGTTTCTAGACATCTTCTAGCAGTTGATTTGATTTCTGTTCTCCAGAGGCGCTTTTGAATTCTCTGTTTAATTAATTGGGTCGAATTCCCAGTGAATCGGAATTTTGTGTGATGATTTGAGAATTTAGTTGAATTGTCTATTGAAGTGGATCTTTCACGGTGCTCCCGAGTCGATTTAAATAATATTTTTAGGTAACTCGAATATGTAAACAAATTTTGTTTTTGGATGATATTAAATCGATTTTAAGCTAAAAAGGATAATATTTCTCTAGGCGCTTTTTTTACTTGGTAATTATTTTAGAATAATTCTTCTCTTGCCCTAGAGATACGTTTCAAAAGAAAACTAGGATTGATTGTTAATAACCATTTTCAAACTGAAATTCCTACCAAATTCAAAAACACATAAAATTTCATTAAATTTTGAGAGACGTATGATTAAGTTCTAAAATTAATTGTTTAGAATATTTATTTCGTAGAATTTCATTAGGAAGAATCAGTTCACATTTTCGAATATGTTTTCAATCGAACATAAATTAATCCGAATTTTGATCTAACAGAATTTTTAGGTCAACGAATCCATATCTAACAGAATTTTCATTTTACAGAAATCCTTTTAAACAACTTTTTATTTAAAAGAATTCCAATTTAAATGAATTTTAATATAGAAGAATTTTAGGTGCATTGAATTTTTTAATACCAGAATATTCATTTGTCCGAAATTGCAAATGGCCGAAAAAGTAACCGACAGAAATATTTTAGCACAAATTTTGAAATTTTCTTCATATTTTCTGATTGGTTAATTTAAAAAGTCGCGCCAAAATATTTCTGTCGGATACTTTTTCGGCCATTTGCAATTCCGAACAAATAAACATTCTGCATTTTAAGTTTTCTATCTAATGCCAATTCGTACTAATACAATTTCGGACAAATGAAGATTCTGTCAAATGAATATTCTGGTATTTGAAAATTCGAGTAACCCAAAATTCTTTAAAATAAAAATTCTTCTAAATTAAAATTCGTTTAAATTGGAATTCTTCTAAATGAAAAGTTGGTTAAATGAATTTCTGTAAACTGAAAATTCTGTTAATTTTGAGTTCGGTGACCTTCAACTGCTAGACTGGGTCTGATAGGCCCGGTAGACTTTTTCCGCTCTCTTCTACAGCGGACTGTAGATTGAAAATAGTGAAAAAAAATAGGCTCTAAAAAACTGGGTCTGTCAGACCCAGTCTAGCACTTGAGGGATAACAAAATTTATAAGTAATTTTCTTTTTATGCAATATTAGAATGATTTTAAGTGAAATAGAATATATTTCACAAGGCGCAAAAATAAGATTGCTTTGTCTCGATTTTCAAATAGCTAGTTATCTACTTTAAAACAATATAGTTTCTGTCCTAGAGGTATATTTTAAAACAAAACTTTGGTACTGCGGATTTCTTTTTGAGTAAATTTAAAACCTCAAAATCAAAATTTGACGAATCTTTATTAGTTTTTTAATTTGGTAGCCATTTTACTTTAAAAAGGGTTATTAACAATCATAGAATCCTAGTTTCGTTTTAAAACGTATCTCTAGGGTAAGATGACATTTCTCTAAAATAATTACCAAGTAATTTGAAAATCAAGACAACAAAAATTTATTTTTTGCCCCTTAAAAAAAAGTGCTTAGTAGAATATTTTCATTTTTGGCTTAATATCGATCTAATATCGTCTAAAAAAAAAATTTTTTTACAAATTAGAGTTACCTAAAAATGTTATTTAAATCGACTCAGGAGCACCGTGCTTTGCTTAGTTTATTTTCAATTATTATTTTAATCTAGATCTAGAGTTTCTATTCAAGCTTAATTCTCTATTTAAAGGAATATCTGTTTATCAGAATCTCTATTTGACGAAATTTCAATCTAAGGAGGTATTTTCCTGTTAAAGTACCAACAAAATTCGAAACTGATTTAAATTGACAAAAAGTGATTACTTTTGTAAAACTTTTCACGAGAATGGTCTTTTTTTTGTTTTGAAATGATTATTTTCTCGTTGGTAACGAAAGTGATCATTTTTCCACTAGTGTCGGAAATGGTCGTTTCTCTCACTAGTGTCAAAATGGACATTTTCTACTTTTGACGATAATAGTTATTATTTAATTAATGACAGAAACAGTCATTTTTTCATTAACGAAATGACTACTTTTTCACACTAGTGGTGGAAACGGTCATTTCTCTTACTAGTGTCAAAATGGTAATTTTTCCCACTTTGAACAAAATGGTCGTTTTTCCTAGAACTGATGGAATTAATTTTTTTCCATACTAATGATGAAAGTACTTATTTTTCCTGCTAGTGATGAAAGCTGATATTTTTTCCACAAATATTGGAAGTGAACATATTCACTTTAATGACAGAAATTGTTACTTTTTTTACCGTGGCGTAAATAATTATTTTCCACACTAGCGTTGGAAGGGTCATTTTTTAAACTAGTGACAGTAATTTTTTTCCGCTAATAGTAGAAATGAACATTTTTCTATTAATGGTGACGGAACTTATTATTATTTCCAATTGTGGTGAAAATGGTTATTTTTCTTACTATTGCCGAAATGGCAAATTTTTTCGGTTAATGGTGACGGAACTTGTTATTATTTCCAATTGTGGTGAAAATGGTTATTTTTCTTACTATTGCCGAAATGGCAAATTTTTTCGGTTTTCACTGAAAATGGTCATGCATGTTTTAAACTTGTGAAAATAATTTTTTTTCATTAATTATGTAAATGCACTAGTGATAAAAATGGATAATTTTCTATTAGTGGTAGAAAAGGACATTTTTCTCTCTAGTGACGAAAATGGTCATTTCTCCAGTCAGTGACAGAAATAATAAGTTTTTACTATTGGTGAAAGTTCCCATTGTTCCCACTTTTGACAGTAATAATTATTTTTCCCACTGGTGTCAGAAAAGGTTATTTTCCTTAGTTTCGGAAATGATCATTTCTCTCACTAGTGACGAAATGCGAATTTTGTCCACTTATTACGAAAATGGTTATTTTTCAAACTTGTTTTCACGAAAAAATGCTTATTTTTTCTAAATTTTTTTTTGTTAATTGATGAAAGTGGACATTTTTTCCAGTAGTGACATAAATGGCCAATTTTCCCACTAGTTGCGAAAATAGTTATTTCTCTTACTAGTGATAGAAGTTTTCATTTTTACACTAATGGCGAAAATAGCCATTTTTCCCACTAGTCACAGAAATGGACATATTTCTGCTAATGTTAGAAGTGGCCATTATTTCTACCAGGGAAAAATTTATTAGGGGAATATTCATCCTATTAAATGAAATTCAAGTAAATTAAAAATTCTTCCGAATAGAAATTTTGCAATATACAAATTTGACTAAATAGAAATTCTCTTGAATGGAAATTCAGTTAATTAAAGATTTAGTCGAATAAAAGTTTATTTTAATACAAATTTGGTTAAATAAAAATTCCATTGAATTAAAATTCTACAATATAAAAATGTGTCCGAATATAACTTTCTTTCAACAAAAGTTGGTAGAAATTTTCGATAGAATAAGAATTTCATTGGTTAAAAATTCACACAAAATATTCACCATTGATAATTTCGATCGACCGGAAATTCGGCCTGATGAGTTTTCTTTTTTTTCTGAGAATATTCATGCGTCTCATTTTTCAGCTTGGTAAATGACACAACTGTTCCATGTTGATATTTTTCGTAAATCGAAATATAATGTTTGTAAATAGATGTAAATACTCCCTAGAGTTTATAAATGAGCGACAAGAAGAAGATTTTTTGTGTAAATTTGTTTGTACTTCTTTTAATTGCGGCAGTGTAAAAATATTTTAGGCAAGTGAGAGTTTAAAGAAAAAATGATCTTGACTACAATTGTCGAGAAGGGAAAAGAGGGCTGAAAGACTGTCTCGAGTTTTTAGATTGTTGAAAACTGCCGGCACTGCTGGCAGTGTCTTGGCCTACGTTTCGATTTTCATTTATTAAAAACATTGATTTTCATTTTTTTTTCTTTCGTTCTTTTTTGCTTATTTAGTGTACTGAGGAAAATTTATTGCGGCCTAAAGTCAATTGTAGCGCTGATTAATTTTCTTTTGTGACTTTGTGCCTGTAGTTATTTTGCCATAATAGTTAAGTATTTCGTGAGTTTACAATATTTGTAAATCTATTAGATTAATCTCGCATAAATATTTATGCGATCCCATACGTTTTTAGTGCAGAACTGTCTAATTGTAAAATTAGCGCTACTGAGACTGTCCGAATTTGCGTTATTTGCGCAAAAAAATTTCCGATTTATTGAAGAATAGATTATTTTCAGGATATTTGATTCATTGACTTTAATTGATAATTTAGAAAAGAAAAAAAAAATTAGTATTTATTTAATTATGCAGAATTTCAATTTATTTTCAATAATCAATTTAATTGAATAATTTTTCCTTATTGTATTCATTACATTTGTCTATTTTAAATAATTAATTTAATTTTAAAAATTAATTTGTTAATTTTAATTTATTTTAAATGAAGGAGGAATTGGACACATGCTCGAGAATTGGTTTTGTTTAATGTCATTATTGTGCTTTTTGAAATAGAAAAACTAACTTTTAATCTTATTTTATTTAGACAAAATGTGGCAAATTTAATTCCAAACAAAATGAAACATTATAACACATAATTGGAGGATAATAGAAGATTTTTGACATTCAGAAACAAATTTATAGATTCTTTCAATTCTCTGTAACGTTTCTGAATGTCAAAAATCTTTCATTTTCTCCAATTATGGGTTTTAATGTTTTATTTTGTTTTAAATTAAATTTGTCACATTTTGTCTACATAAAATTAGATTAAAAGTTAGTTTTTATATTTAAAAAAGCAAAAGAATAACTTCGAACGTAACCTCTTCTCGACTATGTGTCAATTGCCTCCTTAAATTACAATTCAATTAATACTACTTCTAATTGTGTTCAGACGTTTGTCGAAATTTGTAAGTGTACAGTTAAAATCACGAAATTCAAAAAAGTCAGAAATACAAATTTTTATTACAAATTTTCAAAAAATATTATTTATAAAATTATAATATATAGTAATTATTATTATTCAGTGTTTCTTGTTTTTGTTTTAATAAAAAAAAAAAAAAAAAACATAATCAACCTTCGGTTACAAATTCGTAAAAAAATTTAAAAACAAATTTTTTATATGGAATTTTGTTTAATTTTAATAATAGTTAACAATTCGAATTTTAGTAGTTGATTGCTGTTATAAATAGAAAATTAATTTTTTTTTCAATAAACAATATATTTTTTAATTTAACTAACAAATTCGAACCAAAATAAAAGTCTCAAAAAAGTGGACGAAACGTTTTTCAATTTAACGAAAAAAATTGGTTATTAATAACAAATATTTGTTAATCAAAAGTTTTTGCCTTAATTTTTGTATTTTAAAGAATAATTTTTATTCGTTGAAACATTTTTTATTATTCATTGGATTTCAATTCAGATTTCACATTTCGTTATATTTATTTTTAAATGTTTAAATATTTATTATTTTAATTTGTTAAAATTGAACTAAATTTAAATTAAAACTAAAATTAATTTCATACTGACTAATATTGGAATAAGTAAATACTTATTAACAACTAATGAAATTATTATTTAAACAATGTTTTTTGAACTGAAATATTTTTTAATTCTGCATAATTAACATTTAATGTTTTTTAAAAATAATATTTAATATTCTGATCAAGAATATTTAATCTTAAATTACAAATACTTTGTAAAAAGTGGAAAAATACCGTTAAAATTAATTAATTAAACGAACTTTAAAAAAGTTGATAATATTTAAACAAATACAATTTTGAATAATTTTTTAAAACGAATTTTTATTAAAAGAATATTTTAAAAATTAATTAATTTTACAAGCAATATTTTTCGGAAATAAAATTGCTAAAATTGGATAAAATTACCTATTATTAGGTTAAAACCATCCAGACAAATTTTGATTGTTTTCTCAATTTGAGAAAAAACACAAGTATTTATCAATCAATAAACAATTTTGACTGAAATTACTTTTTTCTGGAAATTGTATTGCTAGTTCTTTCAAAATTGAATTAAATCCATATTTTCTTGCTTTTATAAAGCAATAAATGAAAAAATTGATTTTTCATCACATAGAATTTAATTCTAAAAATTAAAAAAAAAATTTAGAATCAATGTCAATGAATCGAAAACATCCTTAAATAATTTCAAAATTATCAGTTGATATTAATTTTTATTTCTGGTTAAATATCTGTTCTTTGTTAATTAAAAAAAAAAATGCAAAAATATTAATAGAAGTTCTAAACGCATGAAAAAATAAATTATTTCTTGTTTATCGTTAAAGATTATACTTATTAGGAAAAACAAAATTTAAATTTTCATTATATATTTCTTAAAATTTTAACCAGTTTTAAATTGAAATCGTTTCAAGTTAAAGTATGAAATATTTCAAGTTGTTTTAATTTTCTAGTCTGTTTTGAGCGAATTACTTTTCAAAACATTTTCCTCGGTACACGAAGAAAAAATTATTTTAATTTTTAGCTGTAACTAAAAAGCCAAAATTTTATGCGTAAACAATTCTTGGATGAAAATTTGTACACTTTTCATTCCTCAGTATTAATCGCAAAGCTTTATATATACAAATAATTAATTTTTTTATTCATAAATAGTTAAGACGAAGGCGAGACGAATTTTTTTTTTTATAAACAAGCTTTCGGGATCAAGGAAATTGTATCGTTGATTTTGATTAAATGAAGCAAAAAAATCTATTAACTAAAAAATAATCTTTTTTCATTTCCAAATTAATCAAAAACAAAGTCTTAATTTTAAGATATTTTTCAAAAGTAGTCTTTAAATTAATATATTAAATAATCCCATTGGATTGAATGAAAATTGATTGTTTAGATGTCGACAGGAAATAAAATGAAAGTCGAAATGAAAATTTCGCAGAGAAAACATTCCAAAATTATGTACGAAGAAATTAACATTATGTAGCTACGTTTTATTTAGCAATTTGTTTATAACGCTGGATAAATTCGTTACACTTTTGAAGTTTATATAAAAAAAAATGTTTCAATTGTTATTTTAATTTTTAATGTGTTCAGAAGTTCCCGCGATTCCTGATTGTCAAATCGTTATTTGTTTAAAAACAAATACTAACAAACTTTGTATGATATGGTGAAACATTATTTAAAATAATAAGTCATTCGTTAAAAACGAATTATATAAACATTTTATAGGTTTTTGAAGATTGTTCAATTTATTATTAACATTCGCGAAGGGAAAAGTTTGATTCTAAATGTTTTAAATTATCGCAAATTATTTTATTCATTTTAATAAATATATTTTTTGCTTTTACAATCACCGACTTTTGAATTTTAATCTTTGAAATGTATCAGATTCATTTTATTTAAACATGTTCTCGAAATTGTTTAAAACTTTTCCCTTCAAATGTTTAATTTAATCAGATCTTTAATTAATCTTTGTTATCAACGAATTTACGCAAATTTCATTGATTTTTCGTCAAGTTTCTCTTTCAATTGAATTCTGTTTTTTTTTTTTACTGAATTTTAGGTTTTCATAAAATCTGTATAATTACAGCGAAGTCGTTCGATTAACAAAGTCTCGCCAAAGAAGAATTTTAGAGTAGTTGAAAGTTGATATATATGTTAAAAAGTAAAGGGACGTATGAAAGAAAGTGAAAATATTTTCTGCTCAAATCATGTAATGCCATTTTCTATTACTGCTGAACGAATTATAAATAGACTTTTTATATACGAAGAAAATAGTAGTTTTTACAATAATTAGGCAAAATTTTCGTCAGCCCTCCTCTCCTTTGGCAGTTCGATTCCCATTATGTCCGTGGCAAAATCATTGTAAGATATACTCTGTACCATAAAAACGAAAATAATACATTATTCTCATGAAGCCTAACAAATTTTGTTGTTTTTCTTAATTTCCTATATTATATTCTTTTCCAATAATTTAAAAAAAAATAGAAGTGTGCAAAATAGAGTAAATTTATGTAGCCGTTGTTGAAGTTAATTTAAATCGACTGAAGAAATACAATAGATTTTGAGAAATAAAATAAAAGAAAATATAAATATTTTGTGTATTATGTCATGGATAACATGTAACTACATAACCTACATCTTAATTATTAAAATGTTTTAGAATAAAACGGACTGTTCTTAGGATAAAAGAAAATTAAATAAAAGAAGTTTAAATATTTCTTTGCAAATTTCTGCTATTTTAAAAACTGCTCTTTAATTTGTTAAATAAAAATAATTGAAAATTGCCATTTCTGACACAGTTTATACAGAGAATTGACCTAGTTTTGGTTAATAACCTTATGATTTCAAATTCCAATTAAAAAAAAATATTAAAAAGAATATTTAAAAATACGACCAATAAAGGGCTCAATAATTGGTGAAATGAATAAAAAATATTCAAAAACATTTTTTCCATAGTACTGTCAGGCTACACAAACCGTCCCCTATTTCCCCTAAATGTCCCCTATTTTGCGATTGGTCCCTAAAAGTCCCCTATTCAGAAAACTTTACCCTAAAACCCCCTCTTTTTAACAAAAGTATATTTAAAGTCAAATTTCAATTATTTTCAATCTTTTCTGAATTTTTATTATTTTTTCAAACTTCAATTATTTCTATCATTTTTAAATTATTTTCTCCAATTTGTCATTTATAAAATTATTTTTCAATGACTTTTCTGAATTTTCAATCCTTTATCTCAGATTCCAATTCTTCTCTTCAATTTACAATTATGTTTATCATTATTTCTTAATTTTTTCCTACCATTCATACTTATTTGTATTATTATTTGACTAATTTCACAAACTGGCAATTATTTTCATCAAATTTCAAATATTTTATTCAAATTAAAATATTTTTTTCAATTTATTAAATATTTTTATTATTTTGCAATTAATTTCCAAAACTTTCAATTTATTTTTTTACATTCTAATTTTTTTAATAATTTTTTCATTTTGTTTATCATTTTTCAGTTATTTTATTAAATTGTAGCAAAATTTTGTAAATTTATCACTTATTTGTCATAAATTTTATTTATTTTCTTAAACTTTCAATTATTTCTATAAGTTTGAAAATATTTTCTCTAATTTTTAGTTTTGAAAAGTATTTTTTCAAACACTTTCTACATTTTTTATTTATTTATCTTTATATCAAATTTCAGTCATTTGTATTATTTTTCAATTATTTCCATCATTTTTAAATTGATTTCTTTAATTTTTCAATTTTTTTCTCCAAATTATAAAATTTTTCAATTATTTTTTAACTGATTTACTAAACCTTTAATTATTTATTTCAATTAATTAAAAAAACTGTTAATAAATTTTAGAATTTTAAATTATTTTTTTGAAATTTTCAATTACTTTCGGTATTTTGTAATTAATTTCCTGAATTTTCAATTATTTATCTCAAATTTCAATTATTTTAAAAAGTTTATCATTATTTTTGCCATTTTTCAATTATTCTTCTCAATTCTCGATTGTTTTCTTCAATTCTGAAATATTTTCTAGATTTTAAATTACTGTCTTCAATTTTTAATTATTTCTATAATTTTTCAGTTTTTTCTCGAAATTATAAATGTTTCAATTATTATTTAACTGACTTACTAAACCTTTAATTATTAATTTCAAATTTAAATTAATTAAAAAAATTGTTAATAAATTTTAGAATTTTTCAATTATTTTTTTTAAATTTACAATTACTTTCAGTAATTTGTAATTAATTTCCTAAATTTTCAATTATTTATCTCAAATTTCAATTATTTTAAAAAATTTATCATTAATTTTGTAATTTTTCAATTATTTCTTTTAATTTAAAATATATTCTGTAATTTTTCAAAATTATTCTTTTCAAATCTCGGTTATTTTCTTTAATTTTCAAATATTTTCTTATAATTTTAAATTTCTGTCTTCAATTTTCAATTATTTCTATAATTTTGCAATTTTTTTTCTTCAATTTTTAATTTTTAAAATTATTTTCAGTTTGATTTATTTATAATTTTCGTTTATTAATCATAAATTTAAATTCTTAGTTTTCAATGTTTAATTTTTTTTATAACCTTCTTATTGATTTCTTCGATTTTAAATTACTTTAATCATTATTTAATTAATTTCTTAAATTTTCAATTATTTTTCTCAATTCTCGATTGTTTTCATCAATTTTGAATTTTTTTTTAATTATTCTCATCATTTTTAAATTAATTTCTTTAATTTTTAATCATTTTCTGAATTTTCAGTTATTTTAATAATTTTGCAATTATAGAAACAATTTTTAATGTTTTAAATTGATTTATTAAACCTTCAATTATCATTTATCTTAAATTTGAACTCTTTCTTTTAATTCTGATTAGTTTTAAAATCTTTTTTCATTGATTTTTTTCTAATTTTTAATTATGTTTATTATTTTTTAATTAATTACCTAAATTTTCAATTTTTTTTTAATTTACCATTATTCTTATCTTATTCTAATTATTTCTGAAGTTCTGCATTCATTTTCTATAATTTTGTATTATTATTTATCAGTTTTAAATTACTTTCCACAATTTGTAGTTATTTTCCTTCTTCTTTTTTAATTAATTTGAAAATTCTGTAATTATATTTTTTTTATCCTACAACTTTGTAATTTTGTCCTACCCAAATAAAATCGAGGTTCTACTGTATTTAATTAATTTATTTTTATTCCAGGGATCACAGGTTGTCCCCTATTCACCTTTTTTCCCCTATTTTAAAATTTTGCACCTATTTCCCCTATTTTAAAGAATTGTCCCCTATTTCCCCTTTTTCTAATTTTCAGTATTAAAGTTTATAGTTATAGCCAGAAATTTTAGCAGTTCAATATAAAGAAAAAATTTTTATAAAAACCCAGCCCAATTAATTTACATTAATCTGCATCAGTCAATAGAAAATCCCCATTAAAAATACATGGGGAAAAATAAACTTTTAAAAATAAATTCCCAACTTTTTTAATTCATAAGCTAAAAATATTTTAGGTCATAAATTTCTTCATTTTTAGCCATATTTTAAGATATAATGTTTAAAGAAATTAAATTTTCAAAGTGTCGGGTGTTATAAAAAATATGTAGAAATAATACATTGCAATATGTGCAATCTTTTATCACATAAATATTCAAGGAAATTCAACAAGTCTTATTTGGAGATTTTTGAGGTCGCAAATAAAGATTCCGAAGTCAAAAATTAATTTTTAAAAATTTTGGATATACATTCTCGTGTAAAAAATTCAGTTTTCAAAAAAATGACCTTACATCATCAATTTTTTTAATACAGTCTACAAATATTTAATTTTTACATCTCTTTTCAATTATCTTTTTCATTTTTATTCATTTTTAAAGTCCTTTTGTCAATTTTCAAATAATTCTAAGATTTTGAACTTCATTTTTTCGTATATCAATTATTTTCTTCTGTCTTTAACTTATTGTCAGGAATATTTAAATTTATTACACAAGTTTTCATTTATTTTTGTCATTTTTATATTTTTTTTTTTAAAATTTCAATTATATATTTTCGTCATTTTCAAATTATTTTTTTCATATTTCTATTATTTTTGGCATATTAGAATTATTTTCTACAAATTTCAATTATTATATTCAATTTTTTTTTGTCATGAATTTTTAAATTTTACACCAATTGTAATTTATTTTCTTCAAATTTTAAAAATTGTCTTCATTCTTTTTATTATTGTCATGAATTTATTAATTTTTTACAACTTTTTCAATTATTTTCTACACATTTCAATTATTTTCTAGAAACTTTAATTACTTTCTTCATATTTAAATTTTTTGACTTTTTTTAATTAGTCTATTAAATTACAATTATTTTTTTTAAACTTCAATTACTTTCTTCTAATTTAAATTATTTTCTTTAAACTTTAAATTATTGCCATAAATTTTTTAATGTATTACACAAATTTTCATTTATTTTTGTAATATTTCAAGTATTTTCTTAAAATTTCAATTATGTTTTTAATCCTTATTTTATTGTCAGAAGTATTTAAATTTTCTACACAAATTTCAATTTAGTTTTGTTATTTTTTAAATTATTTTCTTCAAATTTCAATTACTTTTGTCATTATTCAATTATTTCTGTCATTTTCCAATTATTTTCTTCATATTTTTATTATTTTTGGCATTTTAAAATTATTTTTATCAAATTTCAATTATTTTATTCAATTTTGTTTATTGGCAAGAAATTAAAAAAAAGTTAAAAAAAAAATTTCAATCATTTTTTTAATCCTTTTTATTATTCTCATAAATTTATTAATTTTTTACAACTTTTTCAATTTTTTTTCAATTATTTCTACAAATTTCAATTACTTTCCTTATATTTAAATTTTATGACATTTTGCAATTATTGTCTTCAAATTTCAATTATTTCCTTTAGACTTCAATTAATTTCTAAAACTTTCAATTATTTTCCTCAAACTTCCAATATTTTTTTCAAAGGTTCAATTATTGTCTATAAATTTTTAAACCAGCTTTCAATTATTTATCTCATTATTCAACTAGTTTCTTAATTTTTCAATTTTTTCGTCAATTTTTCAAGTATTGTCTTCAAATTTATAATTTTGTACACTTTTTCCAATTATTTACTACCAATTTCAATTCCTTTTCTCATATTTAATTTTTTTTTGCATTTTTTAATTATTCTCTTTAAATTTCAATTATTTTCTTTAAACGTCAATTAATATCTTCAACTTTTAATTATTTTCCTTAAACTTCTAATACTTTTTTCAATTTTTCAATGATTATTATCTATAAATTATCAATTACTTACATCAGTTATCAAGTATTTTTGTCATTTCTCAATTATTTTTTTCAAACAACTATTATTTTTGTTATTATTCAAATATTTTTGACATTTTGGAATTATTTTCTTTAAATGTCATTTTCTTCAATCTTTTTATTATTGTTGTCTATAAATTTTTAATTTTTACACTTGCTTTTAATTATTTATGACATTATTCAATTAGTTTCTTCACGTTTCAATTATGTCCTTAATTTTTTAATTAAAGTAATAAATTTTTTATTTTTTACTTCGTTTTTTGAGTTATATTTCTCATTAATTTTTTTTCAAAATTTCAGTTTTTTATGGTAATTTTTCAACTGTTTTCTACATATTTTCTACATATGTAAATTTTTTTTATTTTCTTTTAAATGTGAATCATTATTTTTCGTAAAATTTTACTTATTTTTATCATGCTTCAATTATTTTCTTGTAATTACAAGTATTCTTTACATTTTTCAATTATTTTCTTTAAATTTCAATTATTTTGTTTTAAATTAAAATTTTTTGTCTTCATTTCTTGATTTTTAATTCATTTTCCAATTAGTTTTCTCATTTAACAAATTTTTTTTTCAAATTTGATATTGGGGAGCCCTGATTAATTATTTGCCTGCTGGCGGGCCCCAAATTAATATCAGTAATATTTTGTTTATTATTGTAAATTATTGTTTATTCACATTTCTCACTTGAAAACTCCCTATTTATTCACCTTTTTAAAATAAAAAGTCACTTTTTTGTACTATTTTCAATCTACAAGTCCGCTGGCAGCCTTGTATAATGTTTCCTTATTTAAAATTTGTGAATAAAAAAGTCCTATAAAATCTTTAAGTACATAAGTTGAAGCAAATTTTTTGTCCCCTTTTTATCCCCTATTTTTGAAAAAATTCGCACCTATTCACCTTTTTCAGTAGCAATAGGTACTGTGATCCCTGTTATTCATAAAATTTTTAAAGTAGGTACCCTAAAAGTTCCCTATTTTCGTATATTCTGTTCCCTATTTCCCCTAAAATATTCATCATTGTCACTGTGAAGCCTGTACTGTGGATTTAGAAGTAATTTAAAATATTGTTTAAATTAAAAATCGAATCAGTTTTCAAAATTGTTTTAAAATTTAAATAAAAAAAGTATAAATAAAAAGTACATTAACTTACTTCTGGTAAAAAATCGAAATCAGCTATGGAAAGTTTTTCTGATTGTACTGTTTTTAAATTTTCCTGTTTGCGGACCAGAAATTTTAAATAAATATAGGCTTCTTCTAATGACAAAGATTCATCTGGATCTTAGAATTAAAGACAAATTTTTTAAGTAGATAAAAAAAAATCATTCTTAAGGTTATGTATGATAGAATATGACATCCTAAAATTACCAAAATTATATCATTAGAGATTTTTCAGACCCGAGTGAAACCCGATTTTTTAACCTAAAATTAAATTTCATAACTTTCTCAAAAATCTGCAAATTTAGAAAAAAGTTTCATTTTAAGACAAAGTTCAAATCAGACAGACCTTCCTAATGATATTTTTGGTAATTCTACCAAGTTACGTGAAAAAATATTCAGTATTTTGTGAGAAAACTTTGTGGATAAATTTTGCTAATTTCGAATCCGTTAATGATTTTTCAAAATGGCGGATCCAATATGTCAGACAAAAATGAAAAATTTTTGTTACCTTTCGTTTTGTTGGAACGAACTTTTCCAAGAAGAACATCGAGAAATTCGTTTTTCGTCAAGTTGGGAGTTTCAAATTTTTTATTTTCTCTTAATGTTTGAAATGCTTCTTTAAATTGCTGAAGAGATGTTCCAAAAGCGGGCCGATGATTTATGTAAAGTTTGACAAAATCTTGAAAAGAAATCTCCTCAACCAATTCTCTAGTTTCTTCATAAGGACGATGTGAAATTTCAGTCATCATGCATTCCAACTTAAGGTAAAAATAATATTTAATTATTATTTATTGCTGCTAACACAATAATCTAGAAAATTTATTATATTTATTTGAACTTTTGGCAGAAAAACCTCTTTACTGCTGGGATAGAAACCAAGAGATCGCATCAAATTTGAAATTTGTCTAATAGATATTTTTTCTGCCACTGTTTTGATTTCAGGGACATTTTCACCTTGTTGTAAAATTTGAGAGTAATAAAAAAGATCCCGCATTTCTTGAAAAAACCAACCATTTTTTCCACCTTCGATCAGGGGAAAAAATGGTTCAATGCCTTCACCACCTAACTGATTCATCTCTTCTACTGAACTATTAAAAAAACAAGTATTAACAATAATTTACCAATTTTTGAGTAATTTGGTTTATTGTTGGAATATTAATATTTCTAGGAATAATTTTTTTAGATACATTATATTTAAAACTGGTGTAGGTACTTAATTTTTATTTTTAAGAAAACTTGGGTGTATGATTCATTTTTAATTTTGAAAATTTGTTGTCAATTTTATCCGAGTTTAAAAATGTATGTGATTGATCGACAAAGCGTTTTTTTTAAATTAAAAAGTTTCAGTTCGAAATGAATTTGAATCCTTTTGAATCCTATTATTTTGTTCTAAATCGATCCTTTTCAATTCTAATCAGATTTAAAACGGATTAACTCGGAATAAAACAACAGGATTCAAAAGGATTAAAATATTTAGCCTCTGAATGAGACGGATTAATTCAGAATGATTCGGAAAGAATTTTTTGTCGAAGTGTGTAAAATTTTAGATTTGAATAGAAACTGATTGGTACGGAAACAAATTTAGAAATGCTTCGGAAGCATACTTATAAAAAATGATTGAACTGGAAAAAGAAGTTAATTAAAATGGCTACGCAAAAGTTTAAAAATAACATTGCTTTGAATAGAAATCGATATCACTGTGGATTATATTGTCAAACATTTTAATCCCTTTTAATTTAATTTAGCAATTTTTACATTCAAATGAAATTAAATAATTTAATTTTTTTAGGAATAGAACGGGATTAAATTGATTTTAGTTTTACAATTAAATTGAATTAAAATATGTTTGATTTTCATCAGGAATTAAAAAAGAATATATCTATTTGTACAGTTGAATGCTCTCTAAAATAATTAAAACCTGATAGCTTAAAAACGACGTTAAATTGGATTGAAACCTTTTGGAATTCCATGGAATTCAAAACCATTTTTATTTATTTGAATCAACCTCTTTTTCTCTTATTGCAATTTTTAGAGAAAATTACTGTAATGTTTTGAATTATTTTAAAATCAGCAGACTGTGCTTCAGATTATTTTCCCAAGGTATAAATTTCACAAATTTGATTAACAAATTTTATGAAAATAATTATTTAGAATTATTTAGAAAAAATAAATAATATTTAATAAATATATAGAATGCATTATTTTGCTTTAAAATTGAAAATGTCCGATTTTCGTTATTTTCCGGATTTACTCGCGTTTACCATATGTTGCCATATTATACTTTAAATTATAATAATATACCTATAGCTTAAAAAGAGTAATTATTATTACCTTAAATTAATTTTCCACATTAGCACACATTGGTCTTTGTAGCCAATTGTAAACAAAAATTTATTACAAGGACTGAGACACATTTTTGTAATCTGGAGTAAAATAATTGTATCATTAAAATTTAATTTAACACTATTTTACTTAAAAACTATTTACTGTTTACTTAAAAAAATATCTGAATTTAATTTGAAATTAAAGTAATTCTATATTGACGTTATGGAACACAAATTAAAATTATTCAATTAAATTTCTTTAAATTTGAATTGGGGAAAATAATCCTACTAATTTTGAGATATTTTCCATCATTTTATGATTTAGTAATTTTTTACTTTTTGTAAAAGTTTTAGCAGAAATTAAAGAAACTCAAACAGGGTGTTTAGTAAGGAAAAAATTTGGGCTCCACTGTCATAAAACTTTTTTTTAATTAAAAAAATTATTTTCTGAAAAATATACCTAAAGGGTATTAAAACGGATATTAGAATTTGAGTTGGAAAATGTATTAATAAAGTCAGGGAGAATTCATGTAATTTTATTTTGATTGTACGAAACAGTTTGTAAAAATTAATGGAATTTTTACTAATTTGAATTATAAGTAGCTTTTTTTCACTAATTCAGATTTCAGAGAGAAATATATGAAAAATTTCTGTCCGGGAACTACATTTCAGTCATATAAAATGAAGATATGTAAAATAAAATTTTGGATTTATTTATACGTTAAAAAAAATAAAAATTTTGCTATTTTATAAAATTGAAAAATGTTATCATTACTTTTTGGTGATGACCAATCATTCCAACTTGTTTGTAAGGATTTCCATCTAAGGGAATCATTTGTATCCCAATTTCTTTGTCAGTTGCAAAAATAATATAAGACTTAATTTTATCACGAGTAGTCAGAATCTGCGTAAAAAATACAAAAATGATCTTTTATGGGAAAAAATAAATTTTATATTTGAAAGTATCAAAGTTAAAAAGATTTCTTTTGAAATACATACTTTTATCATTCTCACTGGAGCTCCAAAAGTTGGACCCAAAAATGTTGCTCGAACTTTCTTTGTTTTTTCGTTTAATAATTGGAACTTGTACTAAACGTGAAGATTTGTGAATATTATATTAATGAAAAATTAGCGAACTTTTAGATTTAAAAAAAAAAAAATTTATTGTAACGAATTACCTCAGAATTTGTTATGACAAAAAATTTTTCATCTCCAATTTGAGGGTACCAAGACAACGAAAGAGGAATGGCACTTAAGTCAATTTTGACAGCGTTCAAAATTTTTAAACCTGGCACAGGATATGGCCCACTTCGAAGAATGTTTATTTTATTAAAATGATAAACATGTATTGAAGTGCTTCAAAGTTTTTTAATGCAAAATGAATTTTGTAACCAACCTGTTTGCTAAATCATATTCAACTAAAAACTGATCCTCGCCCAGAGACAAAAATCGCGGAGTTTTGAAAGTATCAATCACTGTCTCAAATAATAAGTCTTTAATGCAAGAGTAATGAGAATGATATTTTCCAATAAAATTCCAAAAACCGTGATCAGAATTGAGTTCTGCTTTTTTGAATACTGCTACCGTCATTGCATTGTCCTATAAATTTTAATTATGAAAACTAGGTGAAAATTGATACATGAATATTTTGCTTCCTCATAATGGAAGCAATAGATTAAAATAATACAAAGATATAAAATTTCAATTTCGTTAAAAATAAGAAATACCTATTATTTCTATCAATTTCCGGAGAAATGTATACTTTATGCAGACCAATTAGTTCTTTTCTTAATCTTGAAATTTTTTTATTAAGGTACTATATGGTTAAAAAGTAAAAATTAGAGAAGTTATAGAAAGAAAAAATTCAGTGTTTACTAACCGGGAAAACCGGGAATTTAAATTGACCAGGAAAAACCGGGAATTTTCTTTCTGGGCTAATAAATTTGACTGTAATATATAAATTTGTTTTATAAATAAAGATGTTAACTTTATACATTTTGAACCAATCTGGTTATGCGTTTAAATTTTGTGTAATTGTGCGACAATTATGCAATTGAAAAATAAAAAATATACTTTAAAAATTAAAAAATAATATAATATATTCTCATGAAATATAGATGCTTGTCTACTATCTTTTTTTCTTAACGCTAACAATAACGCAGAAACAATGAACGACATTAAACATGAAAAAGTCAAATTATTATGAAAAAATGTAGATAGAACTTTAGTTTCTATATTAGACCCTACATTGCATAATAGTTTATATAATTTTGGGCAATTCTTTTGTGTGCTTTCAATTATCAATTATTTTCATCATATTTCAATTATTTTTGTCGATATTCAATAATTCTTGACTTCTTTCAATATTTTTTTTCAATTATCGATTACGTTCTTGAAGCTTCAATTCAATTCTTCAACTATTACTTTTTGGCAACTATTCTTAGAAATTTACAATTATTTTCTTTAATTGACAATTATTCTTTTCAATTTTCAATTATATTCTTCAACTCTCAATTATTTTCTTCAGTTTCCAATTATTTTTTACAATTCTCAATTATTTTTATCCATTTTGAACTATTTTCATTAATTTCAAATTATTTTCTTTAATTTTCTATTTTCTTCAATTGCCAATTATTTTCTTCAATTTTCAATTATTTTCATCAATTTTTAATTCATTTCTTTAATTCTGAAATATTTTCTACGATTTTCATTTATTTTAATAAATTTTTAATTATTTTCTTCAAATCTAAATTATTTTTTTCAATTGCCAAATTATTTTCTTCAATTTTCAATGATTTTCAACAATTTTTAATTACTTTCTTCAGATTTCAATTATTTTCTACAATTCTCAATTATTTTCTTCCATTTTTAATTATTTTCATTAATTTCAAATTATTTTTTCATTTCTCAATTATTTTTTTAGATTTTCTACTATTTTCTTCAATTTACTATTATTTTCTTCAATTTTCAATTATTTCCATCAATTTCTAATTAGTTTCTTTAATTCTCAATTATTTCCATCAATTTTTAATTATTTAATTTAATATTCAATATAATTCTCGACTTTTTTCAACTATTTTTTTCAATTATCATTCATTTATTTCACATCTCAATAACTTCTTCAGTTTTCAATTATTTTCTTCTTTAATGAATAATTCTCGGCTTTTTTCAATTATCAATTATGTTTTTGAAACTTCCATCCAATTCATCAATTATTATTCAATAATTTTCATAAAATCACATTTTCTTCAATTTCAAATTATTTTCAACAATTTTTAATTAATTTCTTCAAATTACAATTACATTCTTCATTTTTTATTGTTTTCTTCAAATTCTATAATTCCTGGGTTGTTCAATTTCTTTTTTCTTCAATTATCACATATTTTCTTCTACTTTCAATCCCATTGTTCAATTCTTGAATTATTTTCTTTAATTTTCAATTATAATTTTCGACATTCAACTCAATTTTTTAATTTTCAATTGCTTTTCTAAATATTCAATAACACTAGGCTTTTTACAATGACTTTTTTTAAATTCTCAATTATTTTTTTCATTTTTTCAATTATTTTCTTAAATTTCAATTATTTTCTTCAATTTCCAATTGTTTTTTTCATATTTCTTTCAGTTTCTCAATTTCTTTCAATTTTTAATATCTTCTCAATTTTCTTCAATATTTAACAATTCTCAGCTTTTTTAAATTATGTTTTTCTTTCAATTTTTATTCAAATTGATAATTTTTAAATTATTTTCATCAATTTGCAATTATCTCCGTCGATTTCTAAATTTTTCTGCTGTTTTCAAATATTGTCTTTAATTTTTAAGTACTTTCTTCAATTTTCAATTATTTTCTTTAATTTTTAATTATTTTGTTCAATTTTCAATTGTTTGTTTCAATATTCAGTTATCTCGACTTTTTTGAATTATTTTTTTTCAATTATCAGTTATTTATTTTATGTTTCAAAACCTCCTTCAATTTTCAATAATTTTCTTCTATTTTCAATTTAATTGTTCACTTGTACAATTATTTTTTCAATTCTCAATTAATTTCTTTAAATAACAATTCTATTCTTTAATTTTTAATGTTTTCTTCAATATTAAATAATTCCTGGCATTTTCCATTTTTTTTAATTATAAATTATTTTCTTCTTTTTTCAATCCTATTATTCAGTAATTTTCTTTAATTCTCAATTATTGTATTCGAATTTCAGTTTTATTCCTCAATTTTCAATTGTTTTTTTTTTTTTTTAATATTTAATAATTCTGTGTTTTTCCGATTTTAATTTCATTATATAATTTTCAATTTATTTCTTTAAGTTTGAAATATTAACTTAAATTTTGAATTACTGTTTTTTTTTTATTTTCTGTCTAATTGACCAATTTTTAATTATATTCTTTGAATTTAATAACCATTGTTCAATTTTTTCAATTATTGTTCAATTGTCGATTAATATTTCCTTTTCTTTTAATTTTATTTCTAATGTTTGTCAACTATCTTTGTCATTATTCAATTATTTCTTTCCATTATTAATTATTTCTTCTCATTAGTAATTGTCTCTTTTAATTCTTATTTATTATTTTTTGTTAAGTTTAACATTTAATTCTTCAATTCTCAATTATTTTCTTTGAATTTCAATTATTTTCTTCAATTATCAACTGTTTTCTTCAATTTTTTAGCCATTTGTAGGTCTATTTATATTAAAAATAAATTTTAAGTTAACAATAAGAGAATAAACCGAAAAATGACCGGGAATTGAGTGGGACGAAATTATAGTAGACACTCTGAAATTTTAAATTTAAAAAAAAAACAGAAAAATCAGGATTATATAATTTTTTTTTGTGGATTATAAACTTTCTATATAGGTCAATCAATTCGTTTTGAGACAAGGAATATGATTTTTTATTCATTAAATTGTATTTCTAGCATGAAAAAAGTTTTCGAAAAGAGATAGTTTTTTATGAAAAATTGTGATTAAAAAAATTTAGTTGGGTATTTTTGAAAATCCCTGTGCCCAAATTTAGATATTTATGAGCTTCATTAGCCATCCGAATTTTTTTTATAATGCGTTAAGGCGTTCTAGAGACATCCAAGCGACAAAAAAATTACCACACACACACACACACACACATCTGGAATTTTCTTAAATATTAAAATTTAGGCTTCTTAGAAAAAAATATATCGATTTAATATATGTTTACCGAGTAAGCCATGTATTTAGAATTGTTCGAAAAAACAATATTCATAATAGCTTCAGTCGAATGTTTGAAGGGAATTTCGTCCAAAGGAGTCAAAGTATCCGGATGTAAAATCCACATTACTCCATTTTCTAAGCCACATACTAGCATATCAGCTGTCAAGAAGAAATTAAGTGTTTTACTTTAGTAAATTTATCACAGATTTAACATTATGTTTTTTACATTAATTTTAGTTTGTGATTAAAAGAAACAAAAATTGTTATTAAAAAAAAAAGTTTGAGCCATTACTGTATATCTTTTTTCAAGAAGTAATACAATTTTTTTGGTTCAAAACTATAAATTGACAATTTGTTAAACTATTATTTTCACTTTTCACAAAACTTATTTTTGAGATGCAATGCAAGAAAGTGGTATTTGAAAAACGTAAAAATAAAATTGTAAAATTATAACAAGTTTATTTAAAAAATAAAATATCGGTCTCCTAACATTAAAATTATTTATTAATTACAAATCTAAAGAATAAAAAAAAATTGTTATGTACTTAATACTTACATATTGGAGAATATTTTAGGGCAGTGACAGATTTTAAAGTTGGGTCATTTCTTAAACTTGAAACGTGAATTATTTCATAATTAATTGACTCTTTGTTATAAATTTCCAAAAACTTTGAGAAACATGGTAAAGACTTGGAGATCATTTGTCTGCGATTAACATAATTAAATAATCGAATGAGACCGGACGAATTTCCTGTTACCATGTAGGGTCTGAAATAATAAAAGTTTTAATTTTTCTTTATAAGTAAAAAAATGTTATTTATTTATTTCTAATTGTTTTTTGTATTATTATTCACTATTTTTTAATATTGCAGAGAAAATTTAAGATGATAGAATCATTTTTAGGAGGTTCTTGAGAAATATCTAGGGAACCCCAGAGAGAGTTCTGGATAATCTCAAAAAATAATAATTTCGTAACATACTGCTCGCTGTGAAGATCTAAAGCAGTTACTATATTTTCTGATGGGTATGAAACAAATCGACATTTTGAGTTTGAAACATCGAGCCAAGCCAGTTTGCCCAGTTTTGTACCTAAAAACAATCGAATAGATAAAAAGTACTTTATATTAAGAACATTATACAATCAATTTTGTCTATCCCTAACGAAAGTGCAGGATCGAATTTAAATCAGATTTTTTCCGGGGCATTCCGAAAATTGTTTCCGAGCCAATCAGTTTTTATCAGAATATATAAAAATGGAAGTATAACTTGACGAAAATTCTTTCTAAATCATTCCAAACTAATCTATTTCATTCTGAAGCTAAATTTT
Source organism: Ganaspis brasiliensis (assembly GCA_037103525.1). NCBI lineage: Eukaryota > Metazoa > Arthropoda > Insecta > Hymenoptera > Figitidae > Ganaspis > Ganaspis brasiliensis. The sequence goes on from JAZKLR010000311.1 coordinate 1,572,931, forward strand.
AATTCATTTAAATCTTTTGTTATTTTAATCTGAGCCAGTCAACCATTTCAGAATGATTCGGATAAAAACTGATTGGGTCGCCAACAAATTTTGTATTGCCTCGAAAAAATACCAATTAAAACTTATTCAAACTGTATGAAATATAGTCCGATACTTTCATGAGGGATCGTTTCGAAAAGAAAATACAAACAAATAAAAAATCTTTCGATTATGAAAGGCTTTTGTTCCATTGTAGCATCCGTTGGTACAGGATTATGTTTTTCTGGTTCAAAATTGCTTGTATCAAAGTTTTCAATTGTTGTATTGTTTTTTAATTCACAGGTAGACTCTATTTTAAATGTAAAGTTTGATTTAGTTTCCATTAAATTTTTTTCATGTTCATCCATTACATCGTTGGAAATTGGAGTTTCTTGTAAACTTTCAAAGTTTGGTAAAGAATCATCAATTTTATCATTATTAGCTGACAATTTACAGTTAATCACATCATCCAGTTCCTGATCAATATCTTCACAAGCTAAAATTGTATTATTCGTTATTTAATTTCTTCTTAATTTATACAGCGTGTACCATGTAGTGGACAAGGTGTCTACTAACAGGGAAAACCAGGAAATAACCAGGAATTTAAATTGACCGGAAAAAACCAGGAATTTTCCGTCAAACCGGGAATTTTTTTTCTGGGATAATAAATTTGACTAATACAGTAGAGACCCCATTATCCGGACTAATGAATGGAGGCACTCATCCGGATAATAGGGGTCCGGATAATGGGGTCTCCACTGTATTGTCTTCAACTGACAATTATTATTTTCCATATTTAATTATTTTCTTCAAATCTCAATTATTTTCTTCAATTTCAAATTTTTTTCTACAATTCTCAATTATTTTCTTCCATTTGGAATTATTTTCATTAATTTGAAATTATTTCTTCATTTCTCAATTATTTTCTTCAATTTTCTACTATTTTCTTCAATTGCCAATTATTTTCTCCAATTGTCAATTATTTTCATCAATTTCTAATTATTTTCTTCAACTATAAATTATTTTTTTGAATTGCCAATTATTTGATTCAATTTTAAATTATTTTCTTCAATTTTCAATTATTTTCATCAATTTTTAATTATTTTCTTCAGATTTCAACTATTTCCTTCAATTTTTAATTATTTAATTTAATATTCAATAATTCTCGACTTTTTTAACTATTTTTTTCAATTATCATTTATTTATTTCACATCTCAATAACTCCCCCAATTTTCAATTATTTTCTTCTATAATCAATAATTCTCGGCTTTTTTCAATATTTTTTTTTCAATTATCAGTTATGTTTTTGAAACTTAAATTCAATTCATCAATTATTATTCAACGATTTTCATAAAATCACATTTTCTTCAATTCCAAATTATTTTCAACAATTTTTAATTAATTTCTTCAAATTGCAATTACATTCTTCATTTTTTACATTTATGGATTTTATGAAAAAACAAAATTAACAATGTTACTACTTATATAAATAAATCCAAAAAAAATTTCCACTCTCAATTCAATTATATATTTTTAATTAATGTCTTCAAATTACAATTACATTCTTCATTTTTTATTGTTTTCTTCAAATTTCATAATTCCTGGGTTGTTCAATTTCTTTTTTCTTCAATTATCACTTATTTTCTTCTACTTTCAATCCAATTGTTCAATTCTTGAATTATTTTCTTTAACTCTTAATTATAATTTTCGACATTCAATTACATTCTTCAACTTTCAAGTGTTTTTTTTTCAATATTCAATAACTCTAGGCTTTTTACAATGATTTTTTTTAATTCTCAATTATTTTCTTCAATTTCCAATTTTTTTCTTAAATTTTAATTAATTTTTTAATCTCCAATTATTATTATTATTTTTTTTTAATTTCCAATTATTTTTTTCATATTTCTTTCAGTGTCTCAATTTCTTTCAATTTTCAATTTCTTCTCAATTTTCTTCAATATTTAACATTCACAGCTTTTTAAAGTTATGTTTTTCTTTCAATTTTCATTTAAATTGATAATTTTTAAATTATTTTTATCATTTCGCAATTATTTCCGTCGATTTCTGAATTTTTCTGCTGTTTTCAAATATTGTCTTCAATTTTTAAGTACTTTCTTCAATTTTCAATTATTTTCTTCTATTTTCAATTATTTTCTTTAATTTTTAATTATTTTGTTTAATTTTCAATTGTTTGTTTTAATATTCAGTAATCTCGACTTTTTTCAAATAATAGTTATTTTTTTTATGTTTCAAAACCTCCTTCAATTTTCAATAATTTTCTTCTATTTTCAATTTAATTGTTATTTAATAATTTTTTTTAATTCTCAAATAATTTCTTTAAATAACAATTCTATTCTTCAATTTTTAATGTTTTCTTCAATATTAAACAATTCCTGTCATATTCGATTTTTTTTTTTTAATTATAAATTATTTTCTTCAAATTCCAATGTTTTTCTTAAATTCCAATTATTTTCTTCAATTTCCAATAATTTTTTCATTTTCTTTCAATTTCTTTTAATTTTCAATTTCCTCTCAATTTTCTTCAATATTTAACAATTCACAGCTTTTTTAAATTATGTTTTTCTTTCAATTTTTATTTAAATTGATAATTTTTAAATTATTTTCATCAATTCGCAATTATTGCTGTCGATTTCTAAAATTTTCTGCTGTTTTCAAATATTGTCTTTAAGTTTTAAGTACTTTCTTCAATTTTCAATTATTTTCTTTAATTTTTAATTATTATTTCAATTGTTTGTTTCAATATTCAGTAATCTCGACTTTTTTCATTTATTTTTTGTCAATTATAAGTTATTTATTTCATGTTTCAAAACCTCCTTCAATTTTCAATAATTTTCTTCTATTTTCTATTTAATTGTTCAATTGTACAATTATTTTTTCAATTCTTAATTAATTTCTTTAAATAACAATTCTATTCTTTAATTTTTAATGTTTTCTTCAATATTAAATAATTCCTGGGATTTTCCATTTTTTTTATTATAAATTATTTTTTTCTTTTTTCAATCCAATTGTTCAGTAATTTTCTTTAATTCTCAATTATTGTATTCGAATTTTAATTTTATTTCTCAATTTTCAATTATGTTTTTTTTTAATATTCAATAATTTTGTCTTTTTCTGATTTCAATTTCATTATTTAATTTTCAATTTATTTCTTCAATTTTTAATTATTAACTTAAATTTTAAATTATTTTTTTTGATTTTCTATCTATTTGACCAATTTTAAATTATATTTTTTGAATTTATTAACCATTGTTAAATTTTTTCAATTATTGTTTAATTGTCAATTCATATTATCTTTTCTTTTAATTTTGTTTCTAATAATTGTTTCTTTTAGTTCTTAATTCTTATTTTTTGTAAAGTTTAATATTTAATTCTTCAATTCTCAATTATTTTTTTTTGAATTTCAATTATTTTCTTCGATTATCAACTGTTATCCTCAATTTTTGTAGCCATTTGTAGGTCTATTTATACTTAAAATAAATTTTAAGTTAACAAGAGAAAAAACCGGGAAAAATAGGAACAAAAACAGGGAAATAACCGGAAATTTTGTGGGACAAAATTAGTAGACACCCTGAGTTGAGCATCGATTTCGTAGTAAAAATTAAAAAAAATCTTTAAAATTTATTTATTAATTTAAATAACAATTTACGGGATTTTATAGGCACAAACTTAATATGAAAATATAAATCCTTTTTTTTTTTTTTATACAAAATATTTTCTTTAAATTATACAAAATCAGTAGATACGGTTCATAAAAAATATCTGATAATTACTTTTTGAAAACTGGTCCATTGATTTTGGACCCACGCATTCAGAAGGGAGATCAAAACTTATAGAACTTATTGAATCAAAGTTGCATTCACTGCACCAATACAAAAGTTTTAATTCTTCGTCATAGAAATTTATATGTCCTCTTAATGTTCCGAGAACTATTATACTGAATAAAATAAGAAGTTATTAAGCCATTTCTTCCAAAAACAAAAAAAAAAGCCTATAAAGATGTCTTAAAAATATAAAGATAAGTTTTAAACAACATAACAAATAAATTTACTTTTCATATCGAGCAATTTGAGTGATGTTACATTTCTCAAGTCGAACTGCTTTATTAAAATACATAATATTTTCCAAGAAATCCCCGTCTTCTTTGCAACTCCACAACAAAACAAAACCTGTAATTTATAGAATTAATTAATCTAAGATTTGAATGCTAATCAAACTTGGGAAACAAAAAATTCTCAAAAAATTTTCATGCTTGTCGTTTTCCTCGATTCCAAAGAGAAAAAAAATTATTACTTGTTGATTTATTAGAATAATAAAAAAAAAGTCACAAGTGGTTCTTCCACCTGATACCAAAATTATCTAGTTTTTTGTTTGAGAAACGACAAAATTGAAATCAGGATAGAGAATTTTTTTTATAAGCTAGATCAACCTTAAGCAATTAAAATTTTTAATTTTACACGTACCTATATAGTTAAATTTCTTTAGAATTTCGTTTAAAATAAAATCGCATATTTACATTAATTACTTTAAATTTTAATTTAAGGGATAATTTAAGTTGACAAGAATGGTACACTTCAATTTTCGGAAAAATTTTCGAAAATTATAGTGAATCAACATGTCCTATATTTTTTGACTTGGTGTAAATTTGATATTTTGCTTTTGGTATAGTTTTTTCAGGAATTTTTCAGAAAAAAGAAATATGTCACATTGGAAAAAATGTCTTATTGATGTCGACCCTTTTTTTAATAAATAGAATTAAAATTTTTAAATTGCAGTTTCAAAAATTTGTGTACAAAAAATGTTTACCATTAGAAGTGCTTGTAATTGCTTTATTAGGTTTAGATAAATACAGTGAATTGTTAAAAACACCAAAATTTTGATTTTTTCTATTAACAGGAGGTTGATGCAAAAGTAATTCTTCATTTTCCTTGAAAAAAAAAATATTTTTAAATTTTCGTTACGATTCTAATTTAACTTTTTTTTTATTTCACTAAATTTTAATTTCAAAAACAAATAATAATTATTAACACATCCATAATATTTATAAATTATTTTTGATATTTACTCACCCATGTGACAAACAATAAATGGTACTCAAGTGTAAGAATAAATTGATCTGAATTATGGTCATTGAAGCTAATTTCTTTGACTCGGTCTCTTTCAGTAGAGCTTAGTTCAATCGATGCTGAAATTATTATTATTCAATTAAATACTTTCAAAATTTGTTTATAAAAATTATAATTATAAGTAATAGCAAATTAAAGAATTTTTTTTGCAAATAAATATTTAAGAAATTTGTCAGTTTTAAATTTGTTTTTTTAAAACTGACCATCTGCAATAGATTTTCCGCTTGTCCAAAGCCAAAATTTTAATTTTTGTCTTTTTTCGTTTCCTACTGTCACAATATATTTAGCATCGAAACTAATTTTCGCTGCCGTCATTCCTTCATCGCCGTGAGGATTAAAAAGAGTGTAAACTGGAACGCTATAACATTTTTAGAAAAATAATTAAAAAATAAAATACGTATTATACAATTTTTCTAATTTTGTGTCATTTTTAAAATTTATATAATTTGATGGAATTTTAATATTCTATTTTACTTACAATGATTTGAATAAAAAAATATTCGCATTTTTTAAATTTATATTTAAGTAGAGAAAATAATTATTAAAAATTTTATTTCAAAATAAGACCATTTTTCCGTGTCCCAAATCACGACAAGTGAATCTTTGTCAAAATCAGCAGTTAGTAACCATTTTCCACTCGAATCTGTCGATAGAGTCCGTACTTCGTTAGTCTAATAAAAAATATTTGTATTCACATTTAGTTTTCGTTTTTACATCTAGTGTTAAAAAATAGTTTTTAATTATAGAAGAAATAAAGAAACAAAATATAAATAAATACAAATATAAATCTACTGTTTAAAATATCATTTAAACGTAATTTTAACTTTTAAGACTTTAAATATAGTTTTATTGTTTAAATATTTTTGAAATAAACTAACGTGTCCTTGAAGAGTTAACATTTTTTTTAAATAATAATTATATAAAACTGGAATATGTGAGGAAGCATAAGCGATTAGAGTTCTCTTTTTAGTTGTTAAATTTATTATTGGAACCGATGAATTAAGACCGAAAACCCAATTTAGGTCCTGAAAATTAAAAAGTAATGATAATAAATCCTTTTTTTTAAATAAAATTATATATTATTGAAAGAAATTCAAATTCTTCGATTTTGTAATAATACATAATAGGAATAGTAGAAATTAATAATTAATATTATTTAATTAATTAACATAATACAGTAATTTTAAAAAGAAATAAGTAATTATTTAATTTAAGATATATTACTAAAGTATTTTAAAAAGTTCACTTACAAAAGGACAGAAATGAGAGTTTTTTAAATTTGGCAAATTATTCATTTGATGACGAGAAAATGTTGAATTTATGGATTCAGAAGATGAGGTTGTTGGCATTGTTTTATTATTTTATTTATTATACCTATGCATATATATATTTCTTTCCATGAATTATTATTAATTAATTACAAATATTATTTATTAATTACAAAGTTCCTATGTTTCAAGTTCAAGTATTATATTTCCTTTTTAAATTTCTTTTTCATAAGATGACAGATTTGATTATAAAAAATTGTATACAAAACAACATTTTAATCCCCTGAATGTGGTAACTTATATTTAGGGTCATGATTAAAAAAAATTTTCAATTTTTAAATATTCAAAGTTACACTTAATTATTAATTGTAATTAGTATTATAATATTTTTTTTATTTTGTTAGTTTTAATAAAAATATTTAATATTTATAAGTTATGTAATTATGTGAGGTATATTATGTATTAATTATGCAATATAATCTAATCATTATAGAAATAGAAAATGTATTTAAAAATAAAAATAAAATTAATTTACAAGTATTTTGTAAAAATTGGTCATTTTATTTTAATAATTATTATACTTGTTACTGATATTAATATTATAGGTACATTATTCTAATTTTATAAACTACCATTAATATACTGAGCATGTAATAGAAATCTAATAAAATTACAGAAAAAGTAAAAAAAGACCCAAAAAATACTTTTAAAATATAATTAGAAAATTAAAAAATACCTTAATGTCTTAGTGAAAATTTGAATTTATGATAATTTCATACAAATAATAAAGTTTAGAAATAAAATTATTGGTTTTTACATGAATTTAAAGTTTTATTTTCTTTGAGAGCAATTTATTGCAAGACGATTGGCACTTTATTATCTCAGTCTGTTCTTAATTGCTGAGTTGGATGTTTCTATTTAAACGTCTGTTTTCTCAAAAGAATTTTCTCCGATCCCTCACAAAAAACAATTCAATTACTAGCCAAATAAATAAAAAAATATAATTTAAAAATCAATTTTAAAAGTGGAAAAGTTATGAAATGTTTCAATTCAGAATTTGATAACAAATTAGTATTAAATCACTTAAATTGTTTGTACCATGGGACTAATTTTTATTTGGTTTATTTTAATTTTTAACATCAAATTTATAAATCTAGCTCCAACTGGTATTTCGAATCTTTTGATGGAACGACTTTTTCTGTCACCTAAAACGGTATGTTACAAAAATATAATAAAAATAAAATAAATAATAATTATTTATTGTTTATATAAAAATTTTATCAGGTTACTTTTATGAGAAGATTTGGGTATTTGCCAAAGGATGAAAAATCCGAGTCTCTTTATAAGGAAAGTTCCCTAGTCGACGCCATAAAAAATCTACAAAAATTTGGAAATATTCCAATGTCAGGGGAGATTGATAATCAAACTTTAAAGGTTTTTTTCAATTTCGTAAATTAATAATTCAATATCTAAAATATGTGCATAATTGACAGTTTGTTGTTAATTTTTAAAAATTAATTTTCTTTCAACAAGTTGATAGAAAGACCACGTTGTGGTGTTCCTGATATTGAATATTCAGAAAAAAGAAAAAAAAGATACATCGTCGGTTCTGAAGGATGGAGAAAACGCATAATCACTTATTAGTAGTTATAAATAATAATTTTTTATAAAAATTGGTTATTAATTATATTTAAGAAAGTTTCTTTAATAATTATTTGGAATAAAATATATTTATTTAGAAAGTTATATTTTTCTGCTATTATTTTGATTATAATATTTTTTCCCAGTATTGCAAATTGGTCTCCAAAATTAAAGAAAGAAGCTGTTATGAAGGAAATGGAAAAAGCATTTAATGCCTGGACTGATTATTCTAGACTTAATTTTCAAAAAGTTGAAGACCCAAATGCAGATATTTTAATCAGTTTTAGCCAGGGATATCATGGTGATGGGTATAATATCAATTTTTTATATTTAATTTTTAATTAATTTAATTTAATTATTTTCAATTTTCCGAATCTATTTTTCTGTATTTGTTCCTTTAATAATTATTATTAATGTACTAGTTAAATATTAAGTGGTTAGAACGAAATATTAAAAAATTACCTACAAAAACAAATAACAGAAGAGTTATTTAAAATTTTTAAAACATACCAAAAATTCAATGAAAAAAAGCGACGAAAATACAAAAAATTAGAGATAAAGTAAAGAAGTCTGAAGCGAAATAACAAAACTATTAGGTCATTCAATAAATAATGAAAAAAGTCTTAAGAAAATCTAAGAAATTTTGAAAAGATGATAAAATTACAAAAACTATTTAAATCATTATTCTATAAGCAAAAATAAAAAAAAAACGAGAATAGAGTAGTTTAAAATGGGAAAATTAAAACAAAATAAAAATATAAAAGAATAGTTCAAAAGCCTACAAAAAATACATAAATTCTTTAAAAATAAAAAAGTTGAGAAAACTATTAAAACCCTCTATTATGACAACAAATAAGAAAATCAGTTTAAAAAAATCGTAAATTTTCTAAACATTATAAAAACAAAATTGTATTTAAAACAAACTAAAATAATTTTCGTAAAATAAAAAACAAAAAAAAATTAAGCAAAAGAAAGAAACTTTTTTGAAAAATCATAAAAATTAAGAAGTATTGTGTAAAAATACAGAATAAAGCAAAACAAAAAAAATACTAAAAACGCATTTAAAAAAAAAAAATAATAAATTGTAGGTATAAGAAAAAAGTTAATTAGTTTGAAAACGTTATATTTCCTGGTAATTTTTCAAAAACAGAAAAGTGATTAATAATATCAAAGGGATATACAATACATATTTAAATTATTATGGAAATATTAAAATTTGGTATTATTTTTTATGTTAATTCTTCCTAACATTTTTAGTTCGTATTCTGACTACTATCAGGAAATTTCAAAATAACTAGAAAAATAATTATTTAAAGAAATTATGAAGTGAATAATTATGAATTGTTGAAATAAATTAATTACAATGAAAAACCCCTATAAATCACTATAAAAATAAGGAACTAGAAAATTAAAAAAAAAATCTAGAAACTGAAAACATTAATAATAATTTAAAAAAGATTTTAAAAAAGCAAGAAAATAAAATAAAAAATTAAAGTAAAGTGTTAGTGTTATTATAGAAAAATCTGAAAAGTTATTAAGGTTGTTGAACCGATTGACATAACCTATAACTAAAAAATGTTTTATTATAAAATTAATTTTACCAAATTTTGAAAGATGAATTTTCACATTTCTTAAATTAGGCTGATCCAAATTTTGTTGCGAAATAATAATTATTTGACATTTTGTGTTTATGCCTTCAATTTTGTAAACAAAAAAAAATTGAATGAAAATTACAATTGCGTTTACAAAATTTTGAGAGAAAACTCAAAATGTTAAATAATTATTTATCGATGGTTGTATAGTTTCTTTTAAATACTGAGTCTTTTAAAATTGTGTGAAATCAAATTTTTATATTTTTATTTTATACATGAAAAATCATTTTCTAGTTTAAGGTTATGTCAATGGGTTTGCAACATCCTTAAATAATTGGAAATTAAAAAAAGCGACTAACAAAATAAATAGAAAAAGAACAACATTCGACATTACAAAAAGATAATTATAAAATATAAATTTCTTCTGTCGACACTGCTTTTTAATTACATTTAAATAAATCCGAATTTTTACTTAGCATAATTTTAAGGTCATCGAATTCGCATTTAACAGAATTATCATCTGACAGAATTTATATTTAATAATTTTTTTATTTAAAAGAACACGAATTTACTCAAATTTTCATTTAGCAGATTTGTCATTTAAGTAGTCGAATTTTATGTGAGTTTGTTGCAATTATAATAACTTTTTAACTTATTTAAGTAAATTTATTAATTTTTTTTAACATTTACAATGGAATATAGTTTACGCAGAAATTAACAATTTTTTGAGAAATTTTCTCTTTTAATTTTTATATTCGAAACCTAAGTATTTTATTTATTTTTTTAAAAAAAGTATTAATTAGCATAGCTCTTTTACTAAAAAATAGTTGTAAAAAATAGCCAGTGCCAAAAAATGTACCAAAAAAGTTAAAAAGTGTGATGTTTTGAAACCTGTATTTATTTAATATTATCATTTGTGACGCGATATGAATAAAAAAAGGACCTAAAAAGCAAAAAATTGTAGGTTATATATTGGTGATTTATGTTACTTTATTATTATTTTTTATTATTATTTATTTTCGATTTATTCTTTTCTTTAATGATTGCCTTTTTCAATTTAAACTCATTTTTAATTCCGAACTACACCAATTTTATTTGACAAATGTAATTTTATAAATAATTTTTAAAATAGATATCCTTTTGATGGTCCAGGAAATATATTGGCACATGCATTTTTTCCATATGAAATGGATTCTTTTGGGGGAGACATACATTTTGACGACGATGAAACATGGAAGATACGTCCTTCTGATTCTGAGGAAGGGACAGATTTTTTTTCAGTTGCGGTCCATGAACTCGGACACAGTCTTGGATTATCTCATTCGACAATTCCGACTTCAATCATGTTTCCATATTATAAAGGATACTCAGCTTCCTTTCAACTCGATTATGATGATCTTCTTGGATTATATGACCTCTATAGTAAGTTTTTTTAATTTTAAAAAATTTCGATATTATTGACAATTAAAGTTTATTATAATAAAACAATTAAAGTAGTTAAAAATAAGAATAAAACAAATTTATTTTTTATCCTTCATAGTTGGAGGCGTAATATTTCGAAATAAAAATATTAATATATAATTTATCAAAATAAATTTTGATTTCTTTCAAATTTTATAGGTAGCGGTAGAAATAGTTTTCAATGAATTACAAAATTTAAATTATAACAAAATAATAAATATTATTTGATGGAATTAAAATGTTAGTAAATATATTTTTTCAGTTTTACATAAAAAAGAACAGGAATTTACAAGAACTCCTCAAGTTGAAATTCCAAAATCAACCACAGAGTCAGAAATTGAAATTACAGAGTCTACCAATCCGAAATTTGAAACAACAGTTTCCTATTCTACAACTGAAAAATCAAATTTTCAAAATATTACTTTTATTGGAGATTTCGAAACAGTGGAAGAACATCGTTTTCACGAAATGAGAAATAATCCAAACTCTGTCAATCTGACGATTCCTGACATTTGCGAAGGCAATTTCGATACTATTTCAGTAATTAGGAACGAAATATTTATTTTTAAAGGGGAAGTAAGGAAAATGTGAAATTTATAAAATAAAATTTAATTTAATGACAGTATTTAAATAATAAGTGTTTTGAATAAAATATTAAAAACATCAACTTTAAGGCCTCACTTAATTTTTTTTAGAAAAAAATATACAATTTTTTTTAAAAAAGAACTGAAAAATATTAAAAATTTAAACACATGATAAAAAGTATGAAAAACTAAAATATCTCTATGGAAAAAAATTTATTATGGATAAATGAGAAAAGTAATAAAATATATTTAAAAAGTGTGTAGAATAATAATTCAAAAACCTTGAAAAGAAATTAATGAATTCTTAAGAAAATAAAAAAGTTTAAGAAATTATTACAGAAAAAAAATAATTTTAAAAATCTATGATAATATCTCAAAATATTAGCAAATTTATGAAAATATTCTAACTTTTTTCCAATTCGAAAAATAAATAACTCAAGAATTAAAAGAAAATTATATAAAAAATGTTTAAAAAATAAAAACATTTAAGGCCATTTTTTTAAAATTGTGAAATAAATAAGAAAATCATTAAAAAAAAGTAAAAATTAAAATAAAAAGAATTTAAGAAGTTAGGTTAAAATATTAATTAAACAATTTTGAGAGAAGGTTTTAAATAGAAAAATGAGTTGAGCAGAAAAGTGTCAATTTATATTAAATGTCTAAAGAATGATAAAAAATTATAAAAAAGCGAAAAAATTGAAGAAAAAGTAAAATGGAAGAAAAGACATAATTTTGAAATAATAGGCAATTGATAAATTATTTTATGATAAAATTTAGATTAATTTAAATTTAAAAGGTCCAAGAAATTAAAATATGAGTTAATTAACATTTGGAATTTATTTGAATGAATTAATAAAGTTCAATGTTACTTTTTATTTTCTTTCTTGCCAATATTTTTAAATCGTTTTATGTAGTTCAATTTTTTAAATTTTAATGAATACAAGTTTGAAATTTTGAGGATTTATCTACGAATTTCCAGTACTTTTTTTAAGATTCCGATTTTCTTCCCGATCTACAAAATTAAAATAATATATTATCTATCTTCATAAAATTTTTAGTATCTCTGGAGATTGATTCAACCTCGTTTATTGGATAATAATTATCCAGTAAAATTTCACCAATTATTTCATGGTTTTTCAAAATCAGTGACAAAAATTGACGCTGCATATCAAAGAGAAATCGATTCAAGTATTATTCTCTTTTCTGGTAATTACACAAAACGCATTTTATTAAAAAATTTTAATTTTTTAAAACTTGTTATATTTGAAAATTTAAGCAAATTATTTTTCAAAGGTGACAAGTATTGGATTTATAATGGTGACAGATTCAGTAGAGACAGCCCAAGATCTTTATCCGATTATGGACTTCCTCTTCATATCAACAAAATTGATGCCGCACTTGTTTGGCCCATTACCGAAAAAACGTACCTTTTCAGGTAATATTTCAACTTTTAAGTTAAAATTTATATTGCATTTAATATTTGTTTACTTTATTGTCGAAATTTTTATCAATTGTTTTTATATATAAAACAGCGGTAATGAATTTTGGATCATCAACGAAACCTCAAATGTATTGGATCCCAATTATACTCAGAAAATTACAAAATTTAACGGGATTCCACAAAACTTCGATACGGCAATGACCTGGACAAATGGTAAAAGTAACTAAAAAAACTTGAAATTATTTCAATAAAATAAACATCTTTTGTCAATAATTATTTTCAGGTGCTGTTTATTTTTTCAAAGAAAATTATTTTTGGAAACTAAATCCAAAAACTCTTGAAACTGAAATCGGTTATCCCTTGTTATCACCGCAATATTGGATTGGATGTTCAGATAATTAAAAAAAAAAAACACGAAAAGTGCACTGAAAAAATATTGCTTTTCACCATATTAAAAAAGGGAAAAATGCGATCAGCGTAAATAAAAAACATTCAGTCAGGAGATAATTAAAATAAACAAAAAGTTTATTGCTGCTTGGAAATAAAAATTTAATGTTAGAAATTTTAAATGAATTGCATAAAAAAGATAATTCATATTCACTAAGTGGATTTGCAGCTAAAATACTGTATAAAAAAGGGCTTTTTCAACAAAGCACCTTTGTGTTAATCTATTCTGCGATTAATAACAATAAACCGTTTTTCTCAACAGAATATGATTTTCCATTCTTTTAACTTTTGTCAAGGTAAATTCATTACAAAAAAGATTAATTGTGTACAAGGCCATTCAGAGTCGGATTGTAGACTCAAGTTTAAAAATATCCTACCACCCATTCCGTCACTTTAAAAAAATAAGCTATTAGATGGAATTCAATAATTTTTCAATTAATGTCAAATCGTCTAATGAATCATGGATTTAATTTAATTTAACTGCAGCAACTTTGTGGAGTAGGATCCATTCCCGATCTTTTTGTAATGAAAACACGAGTGAATTCCTCGGCAGACGTTGGGTGGATTCCAACAGTTGATTTTAAAATTGGGAATGTCAGATTGCACCTGAAATTAAAAAAAAAACGATTAAGATTTTAAAGACTTAAAGAGAAACTTTTTTGAGGATTCAAAGTATTAAAAAAATGATCGAGATAATTACTTGAGAGCAGAGGCAAAACCTTGGATGACTTCTCCGGCATTAGGACCAATGAAATGCATTCCAAGAACTTTTTGATCGTCGTATCGAAGTGCGACAACTTTGACATAACAATGTTTAACATTTTTTTGAGGAACGAAAAATTCGGTTGGTTTGTAATAAGCATGATAAACTTCAACTTTGTCTTCTCCGTGCATTGCTACTGCTTGCTCCTCACTAACTCCAACACATCCATATTCCAAAGGACTAAAAACTGTCGTGGCTACATTCGTGTAATCCATTTTATCCGTTGAATTACCAAACAGTCTACGAGCTAACAATTTTCCTGCATGAATCGCAACTGGTGTCAACTCTGGCTTTTTCTAATTTAAACAAATTTTCATATTAATAAAATTTATTTACAAAAATAATAATTACCAAATTAAAAGAATGTAAATGAAAAACAAATTAATAGAGAAAGATTATTTAAACTGGAGATAATTTTCGAGAAAAAAAGTAGACTGGAAGTTATAAATTTAAAAACAAAAGTAAAATAAAAAAAAGTTACGAATTTAGAAGAATGTAAATTTTTAAAAAATCGGTAACTTACATGAAGAACATCACCAACTGCATAAATGTTAGGAACATTTGTTTGTTCATTTACAGCGTCGATTTTGTCACTGTCAGGGACAATTTTAAGTCCCGCATTTTCTGGAGTTAGTTCTTTGGTAAGAGCTCTTCGACCAATCGCAAACAAAACCGTATCATACACATCCTGATGAATTTCTCCATTCTAAAATAAAATTTGAAATACAGATTTTTAATCCAGAAATTGAAAATTAGAATAAAGATTACTAAATATTAATAAAAATTTGTAAAAAAAAAAATGAAATTACCTTGTCAACCCAATGAACGAGAAGACGTCCATCTTCTTGTTTTTCAATTGCTTTCGGCTTTGCTTCATAGACAAAATGAACACCTCGATCAGCCATTTCTTCTGCGACGATGTTGGCCATTTGTTGATCGAATCCTCTTAAAATAATTGAGCGGACCATGATTGTTGCGTCAAAGCCCATTCCATTTAAAAATCCTGCACACTCCAAACCGATATCTGACGAAATTTGTTAAGGAAATATTCCAATTTTACAATAGAAATTTAATAAAAAAAATTAATAAATCAAGAATAAATTTTAAAGGACATAAAAAGATTTGAATTAAAAAAATATTCAACATTCGAGCAATAAAATCCAATGAATAAAAAATTGTCAGTAAATTGACATTTTTTATTTTCTTTTTATTACATGCGTTTCGAGAATCTTGAAATTAAAAATAAGAAATAAGAATTTATTCTAAATAAGAACTTATTTAATTAAAAACAAATGAGAAAATTGCAATAAAAAGTATTCTAGAATTTTCTTAATGCCAAAATATCAAACTCGGAGAGTTTTTTTAAAAACCTGATAGGAAATCTTTTAGAAGTCTAACATACTATGAAAAATATGAAGGAATTGCATAAAGAATATTAAATTCAGGAAAAATTTAATAAAACTAGTAAAAACAAAATATACAAATTCGAAAACATAAATAAAAGTTTTATTTTTTAATAATAAGCTTTACTCCACCTACCGCACTCCCAAAAGAAATAAGACACATTTTTTAAAATACCATGATTCAATCTACGAAAAAATTGTTAAATCATAAACAAAATTCATTAAAAAATCAAAAAACGTTGAAAAATATTATGAAAGAGAGAAATAATTGGAATTGGACGCATTTCTAAGTTCTAAAAATCTTTTATGTAAAATTTTGAATTTATAGAATTTTGTTAAATACAATTTCCTTTTTGTTGAATTCGACTTTTTCTAATTTTTCGAATTAAAATGAATACAAATTTCCACTTGACTTAATTTTTAGGGCACCGAATTTATAATTAACGGAATTTCTTTTTAACTGACTTTTTGCACAAAAGAATTCGAATTTAACCAAATTTTCATTTAGTTCAATTTCCATTTGACAGAATTTTAAAATAACATAATAGTCATTTGCCGAATTTTCATTTGACAGAACTTAATTTTCATTCATTAATATTGAATAGCATTTTTAAAACGCCGAATTCTCATTTGTCTGAAACTGAAAATTGCGGAACAAATATAGAAAGATTTTGGTGCTAATTTCAAAATTAACCAATTACAAATTAACAAGAAAATTGTGATTGGTACATTAATGAATTCGCGCCAAAATCTTTCTGTCGAAAGTTTGTTCGACTAATTTAAAAGTCTGTTAAAAGGCAATTCTGTAAAATAAAAATTCTGTCAAACATGAATTTGGTGAAGTAAGAATTATGTCAAATTATCCCGATTATTTCCCGATTATTTCCCGGTTAGTAGACACTCTGAATTCGGAAAAAACGAAATTATATCTATTTAATTTCTATAAAATGAAAATTTATAATAATGAATTTTAGAACTTAATCATACGCTGCATTAAACTTATGTTAAACTTTAAAATTAAAAAAATTGGGAAAATGACAAAAAGTTTTTAATTCAATGAAGATGTCTACTCGAAAATAAGATAATTTATAGAAAATAAATTAATATATAAAATAATTAACTTCTGACTATTGAAACATGGATTAAATTTAAACTGAATAAATAAAAAATTGGAATGATTTGATATTTGGGATTTATATCAATTATAGTGTTTTTGGAATTATTAAAATTTAATATTAGTTTACACTTTCTTTCTATGAAAAATTATTAGATTCTGTGATAATTGTGATAGATTGATAACAATGTGCAGATTATTATTATTATAGAATACAAGATTGAAATAGAAATTTTCGGTCTTTATCTAGGAACTCAATACTTCAAGATAGATTTACTGATATAATATCTGCGTATATGTCTTACTAATACGTTCTATTTTAGATTACGCTAGGTTTTTATTAATTGAAAAATTAGTGAATCTTTTGATTTTTATAGTTATGATTAACTGAATTTAAAATTCCGAAACTATCTGTCAGATTTCTTCACTTTGTCGTAATCTTTTTGCTTAAGATGACTCACTGGGTTTTTGACAGCCATGACATTAAATCAAATCAACATTTTCTTTTATCAAAAAAAAAGTTATTTATAATATCAATATTCTTAACTTGTTTATATTCGACAAATAATTAGAATCCGTTCTAGCAAGGAAGGAATATTTAAAATTAGAAAAGCACAGTTTGAAACGTCAATTTCAATTGTCCAAAAATATGCTTTTCTGTGCTGTAATCAGTTAAGATCGGCTCTATGAGAAAATGACCGTCTTAAATGAACATAAGTGTATCATTTACATATTTGGAGTAAAAAGGAAGTTACTCAAGATTCATTTTCAAAAATAAAACTTCCTAATGATAACAGGAGTTTAATTATGATGCTCCATTTATTCTCTTGCAGTTTTAGTTCATAAAAAAATTAACTGGAATCTCAAAACGTAAGTTAGAAAAATAAGTTACCTTCCAAAAGATCATTTACTTTTTTCTTTCAAAATGTAAGTTATTATAATACAGGGTGTCTAGCGAATTGTTATTTTTAGTAACCGCCATATTCCGAGATTTCTCCGATCGTAAACTAAAATTTTGCCAGATTTAAAGAGTGACGACAAAAATACATATAACAAACTAGACAATATTTTGAAATTAAATTATTATTTTTGTTAAAATAAAAAAAATATTAAAAAAAGGTTAAAATTTTTGTACAAGAATTGAATTTACAAGAAAATGAGTAAGTTTAATAAAAAAAAACTTTAAGGAAATAGAAGAGTTTACATTAACTAAGGTATGGGATCATTTATTTGGGCCTATCTCAGGAACCTTTAACTTTTATGTCCCTGGGATATATATATATATATATATATAGATGATTCTGATATATTTTTTATTGATTTTTGAACGTAGTTGTTTCAAAAATCGAAATCATAGAGAACGTAATAAAACTTTTATCAAAAAAAGTATAATATTCAATACGTATTTTCACAAAATATAAAATTAATTTACGGTTTATCTTCTGAGATATTATTATTTGAAAGTCACTATTTTTACACAGGTATAGGTTAAAATACATCTTTTTGGTGACAATTTTTTTAATATTCAATAGATAAATCATACGCATTAAGTTGAATAACTAGATTTCAATAATTAAAAGTTTGTTGACTTCATAAATTTTAATTTTAACTCATTCCACCGCAAGATAAGAGAGTAAAATTAAATAAATAATTAAATTTTTCAAGTTTTGTTTTTGTTTAATTGAAAATTTATACATGTGGCAACATCGCTTTTTTAATGATTCAGAAATATGCATAACTATATTCACACTTTTTGACATTTGTAAACGTTTAATGTTTACTATTTGTACAAAACAATTGAATGTAATTTTGAAGTTAACCTTTTTAAAAAAGCAACGTTGCCACGATAAACTAATAGAAAATGATAACTGTAATCAAATAAGTTTTATTTTTCACACTTATTTTTATTCAATTAGTTTTTCATGTTGAAAGTTTATCATTCAAGTTTAAAAGTTATTTTGAATATTTATTGACTAAATCTTAATGAACTTCTGATTACCTTTTCATCCAAAAAATCAATTTGACTAGTAACGTTGGCTTATAACTACGTTTTATAATATGAGCTACCTCTTTCAATTAATATTACATAAATTTGTTGCTTAAATAAGGGCCGATTAATTTTTATACGTTCGACTCAACTCTTGCGAGTCTACTTGTCCCTAGTCCTAGTATTGAATGTTTTAAATGATGAAAAATAAAAAACAATAAAAATTAATGACTCTGTGTCAGATGAATTTAAAGCTAATAAAATAAAGATTAATTTTTCCATAAAATAAATAAATAAAATTTTAACTATCTTAGAAATTATGAATTCTCGAAACTTGTCCCTTTATTTTCATTTAATTGCGGTACGGATGTTCATTACACGCTCTTACTGTTAAATTCACCGATTACTTTACTTTAACTTGCTATTTTCCCTCTTCTCTTTCACCCTTGCTTTATTTGCTCTTTCTTCCTTTTGTTTGCTCTTATCACTCTCAAGTTACTACCAACTGCCAGGGATTCGACCAGGGACGTAACTACAAATGTCGAGGCCCCCCCGCAAATTTTTTCAGGAGGCCCCCTCCCCCCTAATATTTTTTTAAATAATGTATAAATAATTTTGGTCAATATTTTCTATTTTTAATTATTTTTTTTAAAAAAATTTTTTGCATTAGGGTTATTGGGCTCGAGGCCCCCCCGCAATGCGGGGTTTCGCTGTATGGCAGTTACGTCCCTGGATTCGACACGAACCTAAAAGAATTAGCTTAAGGGAGTTCTCAAAAGAGAGTTTCGGACCTGCAAACAATTTGGTTGATTTAAGCCGAATAATTCTTCGAAATGGCTACTGTTAACCTTGAAGTTCGATAGTGATCGCCGGTATCTTGTTTGTTCTGTTCCGATTCTCTTAACTTAGATATTTATAATACTTGACTAGTCTTATTTTCTCAGTGCTAGGAAAACCACGTGAAGATGTCTGTCCACGGAAGATTAACTTCCTCGGCTCAGCGGTCGTGACTCGGTCGGTTTTAATCCGACCTAATGTCATACAACTCGCAGCCAGAACTTCCCACCACAAGTAGCAGGTTGAAAAGGCGCTAAATTTTCAAGAAATTTGGATAGGCAGCAGCTCTCTAATGTGGAAAAGCATGGCCACCAGACGCTGGAGTCACTGACGCTCCTCTAGAAGTGAGTAGCAGCGCTTATAAGGAGCTCCTGCTGCCCCTTAAGAGCAACAGTTCACTTATGTATAAATTACATTAGGCGCTTCTGCTACTCCTTCAAAATGTACACTACCTAAACTTTATAAAAGACTGTAGATACTCCTGCGTGCGGAGCCACAGCTTTACTAGTGTAAAGTCAGTAGTTCCACCAAAATTCTTTGAGTGTAGATTAGATTAGAATTTTTACCATGTGCACCCTGTAAGTTATACCCCACCGTTCCTGGTCCTGCGGACAAACCAGTAGGAATAATACGCCTTTTATTTACTGTACACCTTCTATTTACTTTCATTGCTCCTTTTACTTTATTGCGGTATGGATGTTCGTTACACGCTCTGACTGTTTGATACACCAATTACTTCACATTAACTTGCTGTTTTCTGACTTATCTTTCTCCCTGTGCCCCATGTGCCTTTTCTCCCCTTTGTTTGCTCTTATCACTCTCAAGTTACTACCAACTGCCAGGGATTCGCCACGAAACTAGAAAAATTAGCTTAACGAAGTTCTCAAAAGAGGGTTTTCTCAAGCCATTGAGAGTATACGGTGAAAACCACGTGAAGGTGTCCTCTCAAAGAAGATCAATTTCCTCAGCTCCGCCACCATGATGCAGTCGGGTTTAAAGCCAACCAAGTGTCATACTACTCCCGGATCATCTAATTTGTTTGAACATCGTTAAAAACAATTAACTAAAAAAGGATACATCCTGCGCCAACGACAAGCGTCTTGCCTGGAGCTTTGTTTAAACTAAAAATATCATCGCTAGTGATTCCATATTCCACAGCTCCAGGAATATCAGGATACCTGGGTCTTCCACCGACAGCAATTAAAATATTTTGTGCCGTTATAATTTCTTCCTTTCCATTCTTCATGGTTCCAATAATCGTGTGTTGATCTTGAAATCTTCCAAGAGCATTGATATAATTGACTTGTCTGGAAAGGCAAAACATTTTAAAAAGATAACTAAATTTCGAATAGAATATCAGTAATTCTGTAATTATTACTTACTTATTTCTGAGCTCAACTCGAGTCACCCAGTTCACAGACTTGACGTGATTCTGAACAGCAGTTTTCATGGCATCCCAGTCGATCGTAATAGTTTTCGGGTCCGGTAATTGCCAGCCAAAAGCAAGCGATTCCTGTCAATAATTATTATATTTTACTAATTTTTATTAAAATATTGCAGAAAGAAAATTATCAATTACAATGTGAAAAATTATTCGTTAAAATATTTTGACGAGAACAAACGAAGGCAAAATTATTACGAAATTGTAGCAATTTTCAAATGGAAAACAAATAGAAATTTTTACGTGGCTGGAATAATATTAAAAATAATATTTACATGAATAGATTCACCGAGAAGAGCAGCCTGGTGCATTAGTTTTTTCGGAATGCAACCGACATTAACGCAAGTTCCTCCTAATCCCCATTTTGTTCCCAGGGGAGTGGGTGTCACATAATCAAGAACTGCGACCTTTGCTCCAAGTTCAACAGCCTCTTTTGCAGCCGCTAAACCTCCTGATCCTCCTCCTAAGACCACCAGGTCGTACATATGCTTGTGATTCGCTTAAAAAATCATAATTATTACTGTTAGATAAAACATTAATTTTTTAATTACATTAATTTCTCAAATTATTTATTATTAAACCAATGATAATATTTATTTAAACTTAATGGACGTGTTACTATAGCTTAATGTCATTATAATGGGATGTGTTATCAAAAAGAATTACAAAATCAATAATACCTTTTTATATTATAATAAAAAAAATGATGCTGAAATGCGTAATAGTTCTGAGAAACGAACAAAATTTTTTTTATTCTGCTTGAAATTTTAAGGATACATAGAATTAATTATTCATTAAATTAGCTATGTAATAGAACTAAAAACTATTTTAAAGGGTTATTTAACAGGAAAATTTAGAAAAGAATTTTTTGTTATTTATTTTTTTCTTTCGTTTCTTAGAAACGTTGCGCACTTCATCGTCATTTGAAAAACCTAATAAGTAATAGACTTAATAAAAACATATTTTTCTTATCAACTGAAATTAAATCTGAGTTACGTAATAATCTTAAAGATTTCGTTAAGAAAATTTTAACAATTAGATGTTAAAATACTTTCTAATCCATAGTTCCTACAAAACATAAGTTCTTTCTTCTAAATAAAATGTGGAAATGTGAAAAATATGCAAGATTAAAATGAAAAAAAGGTTAAATATTAGAAAAATTAAAAATAAATCCTAACTTTTTTTAAATTTAAAAAACACAAAAGGTTTTAAAAAATCTAACAATAAAAATTTTTCATGTAAAAATCAATTATTAAAACCAAATTCATTAAAATATGCAATAAAAATTACGTTCTTTTAAACATTTAAACATTAAATACAATGAAAAATTGAAGAACTTAAATAGTTATCGGGACTGATAAAAATCAAGCTTTTTTAAAATCCAATTTTTACATTCCTTTTTATTTAAATCTGATTATTTTAACTTATATGAAATTTTCAAATGTTTATTTTTTAAGTAGTTTAATTTTTTAAACTGAGAATATTTAGTAAAAATGAATAAAAAATGAATAAAGCATTTAAACAAAATCAAGCAAATTTGAAATAAAAGAGAAAATTACAAAAGATAATTTTAGTTCTTATGAACGCAAAATGAAGAAGATTAAGGAAAAACAACGAGAAAAAATAAATAAATTATAAAAACAAAATTTCAAAATGTCTCAAGATAAAAAGATAAGAAAACGGTCTACAAAGAAAAGAGAGAAAATTCTGTAAAATAAAAAAAGTTATGGATGTTACTGAAGAAATAGAGAAAAAATTTTAAAAGCTACACTAGAATGAAAAAACTGCCAAAAAATATTTAAAATTGTAGAAAATCGCTTTAAAAAATTTAAATATTTACGGACATTCTCTTTTAAATTAAGAAAAGAAATAGGAAGATGAATAAAAAAAGTTAAAATATTACTAAAGAGAATAAACAGTTTAAAAATTACAAAAAGTAAAGAATTATTTTATAATTTAAAGAAAGTGACAGTGAATACATTTTTTGAAAACTTAAAAAAATTATATTTAAAAATAAAAAAATGTAAGAAATAGAAGATTGATGTTAAAATAAAAAAATAATTCAAAATTAATCTTACATAAAATGAAATAAAGGAAAAAAAACTTTTCAAAAAAGTAGAAAATCAAGAATTAATATAAAAACAAATATCATAAAAGTATCGAATAAATGTTGTCAATAACTTGATATTAGACTATAAAAATTAAAAAATTTCAAAGGGAAAATATTTCTAAGATATAGAAAAATGATGACAAAATTTAAAAATTAATTAAATCTCAAGGAATGATTAAAAAATTAAGAAAGAAAAAAATTAAATAAATAGGAGGAAAATGGACATTATTTTTTATCTAACAAACTTAAAAAATAAAAAAAAATTAGAAAAAATATAAAATTTTGCAAGAATCTACTAAAAAATAAGAAGTAGCAAAAATAAAATTAAAAAGTGGAGAAAAAAAATTATTAGATTAAAATTGAATACTTTTGAAAAATTGAAATCGTAAAAATCTTTTAAGATATAGAAAAAGTGTTATTGTGAATATGTAAAATAATTAATTAATGTGCATTATAATTTGGATTAATTGTAATTTGAAAGTTTGAATAAACTTAAATTAATTGGTGTTTGGAATTTATTTAAATTATATTGATACGAAAATATAAAAATTTAATAATTAATTTCATTTAATAATTTACTTTTTACTTTTCTCATATCAAAAAATTATTATATTCTTATTTAGAACTAAAATTAGTACAATTTTTCAAATTTTATAAAGAATACAATATTAAAATTGAAATTTTCTAGATTTATTCGCAGTTTTCTAGTAATTTTTACAAATTCTAGGTTTTTTTTTTATTTATTTTATTTAAAATATCAAATTCGAGTTTCTAAAATAGCTAAAACCTCTTGATTATATAAATCAAACATATTTATTATATTATTATAATAAAATATTAGTAATTTTGATAATATTTTAAAACAATGAAACATTCATAATTTCGATTTTTATAACATTCTGATATCTTCTACAATCGTTTAATATCTTAAATGAAATTAAGTTATAAAAGCATATTAAAATGTTTTCAGAAAATTAAAAATCGAATTTCCCAAATAAATACCAAATTCCATTCCCTTTAGAAATCCAATATGAAAACTAATCTAATCGAATAATAAAACAATTTATCTAAGTTTTAAAAAAAGTTATAAGAACTAAATTAGCACTGTATTAAAGAACAATAAATAAATAACTCTTTTTCCAATTGCAAACAGTGATGCAATAAGATGATTGTGCTTTTTAACATAATTAAAATTACACAAATATAATGATTCTTGCTACTAATCCCAATTAAAAATCTTGGAAAAAAACAGAATTTAAAAATCCTTTTTATTTCTCTCATGAACTTTTATAACTGGATGTTAATTTTAATATTTTTATTTATTTATAGGTTATGTTTTTTAAAATACATTACTTACAATCTCATCGTATTTAATAATATTTGTCTACATTTTTAGAAATTGACTGGACAGAAAAAGTCATAAAATTGTCACAGAGTGATGAAATATGTGTCAAAATGAACTTTTGACATGCGGAGGAGAAAATTTAAAAAACTCATTTTACGTAATCGATCGGCATTCAAATATTTGGATGAATCGATAAAGCTACACTCACTGCATAAGTAAGCCACTAGAGTTTTTCCAAAGAGACAGTATTTATTTCTTGCAAGAGGCAGATCTAACAAATTAGCCGGTTTTCTCCGAAATGACATGAACCTCGGGACAATTGTTAACGTCGCCATTTTGGCGCGAAGCCGCGAAACACAATCTGACGTCACACTCGAATTTATCACAAACAGAATATCTATTCAATACTGGTATTTTCAGCAAAAAATAGTTTATCGGAATTCTACTTTATTTATTATCACATAAATGATTCCTGTTTTAAAAAATCCTGCAATTTATTATATTTTAAAGTTTTTCAATTTCAAATTTAAAAAATTTTTCGTTAAACATTTACAAATTCAAAAATTTCGGTTTTTTGCTTTTAATGTAAAAAAAGAATGATCAATAATTGGATAATTGTTAAAAAAGTAGATTTATTATTCATTCTCGTCTTATTTTCATAATTAATTATTGTATTTTACATTTTTAATAATAAATTATAAAAATTGGAGTTGATATAATTATTTTAACTTAAAACCAAAAACCGCAAACAACCACGCATCCTTTTTCGTTTATTCCGGAAAAAATATCGAACCGAGATTACGAATACATGAATCACATGCGAGTATAAAATGCACTGTCAGTAATTAAGAGCGTGCGCTTCACGAGAATTCGAACTTTTTTTCTGTTAGTTACTCGCCGGTCTTAGAAAACGGAAAAATGCGATCGGTGTTGATTACTGGTGGAAATCGAGGAATTGGTCTTGGGCTCGTAAAAAAATTGGTTCAAGGAACAAAATTCCAACCGGAACTAATTTTTGCTACCTGCCGAGACATCAGCAAAGCCACAGTGAGTTTTTCCATTTCATAGAATGTTAGTTTAATTTCAATATTTACGTAATCTAAAGCCGTTTTCCAGCACTTACCAATAGGAGCCATTTCGTTTTATTTTTGTATTAAATCCGAACAAAGCACACGAATTCTAAAACCAAATTTTTAAATAATTTAGAAATTAGTGTAACTCGTGGAACACCGGGTGAACACTACTTTTCACTAACAAACTAACAAGTTCATATAAAACGTCTGTAAATCAACTGAAAAGAATCTACTTTGCTTCCTTGATATATACAAGTTTAATTCGTTTCCAGCGCCATCTGGATTATTGGAATGCGAACTGATGAGTAAAATTTAAATAAAATTTAAAAGGACTGTTTAAAGAGAAAAATCGAGATTTAGAAATGTGTGCGAATAAATTGTTCAAAATTCTTTATCAGTAAGAGACAATATACGATTGAATTCGTATAAAATTCGATATTTGAATCGTTTAAATTTAATATTTTTATTTCCATCTATTGAGTTTTTTTAAACGTTTAAAACTAAATAATAATTCTAATATAATTTAAAATTTGGACAAATTAAATTAATTATGTATCAGGATTTTAATCTATTATCTATTATTAGATCGATTAAAAATTGGGTGGATTAAAATTTAAATATATTAAAATTTGGAAAAAATGAAAATTTATTAATGGAATATGTTTTAATCCATTTAAGGAGGTTCCGGAGGTTCTCCCCATTTACATAACCTCAAACTAGAAAGTAGATTTTTACCCCTAATAAAAATATTATTCAATAATTACACTAAATTTTGAAACATCATTTCACATTAGTACATTTTTCAAATGCTACTAACTTTTAGAAGGAAACTACTTATTTTTTAGTAGAAAACTACTAATTGAAATAGTGAAAATATACTTTTAAAATAAGTAGATTCTTTTACTAATTTAATTAGTAGTTTTCTACGAAAAAATTAGTAGTTTTCTACTAAAAAATAGTAAAATTCTTACTTATTTAATAGTAGCTCACTTTTCGCTAATTCATTGGTAGGAAACTACTAATTCAGATTTAGAGATTTTTAGAAAATACGGAAAGGAGAAATTTTATTTGCTTTATTAATAACTTTCAAACCAAATATTATTTAACAATATCAAACAAATAAAATTGTAGAGAATATTTCAATGAGAAAAACAAGTTATTATTTGTCAGAATTGGATGAAAATTGCAGTTGTTCATTGAATTCAAGGAAAAACATAAAATGCTAATAAATAATTATTATTATATTATTTAGCTAAACCTAATTTTTTCTGGAAAATTTACAACTGGATCTTTCAAAATTTGGTAAAAATTAATTTTAATAATAGTTTTATTTGATGGGAACAGGTCATTTTTTATTTTGAGGTTATGTCAATGTAGAGAACCTCCTTAAAATTAAGGCTGTGCAGAATTCAAAGAGAAAGCTTCTGCCCATAATTAACTAAAAATAAAAGCTAAAAAACGACTATAAACTCTGTAATAAAAATTTAATAAATTCAAAATCGTTAGAAAACAACCTTGCAAGTTCTTCCGTTTAGATAATAATTACACTATTAGAAAGGATTTGCAATGAGGTCATTTTATTATTTATGACAAAAACATAAATTTGTTTATACAAAATATTTTTAAAATATTTTCATCTAAATTTTAATAATAATTCAGTGTTTTTAACAAGAAGAAATTTATTATTCTTTAGTGACGATATAATTAATATATTTTTTATTTCTAGGAACTCAAAGCTCTTGCTGACACCAATCCGAATCTCCACATAATTGAAATCGGTAAAGATTACTTTCGTTAATTAATAAAAATTGAATTTACACAGATTTTTAGAAAAATAAACTCATGTTTATTTATAAACACACAACATATAAACGAAATAATTTTCGATTTACTAAGATTTAATCTATTCTAATTTCTATTTTCACAATTTATTAATTAACAGAATTTGTAGGTCACCGAATTTACATTAAACAGAAATTTCATTTTACAGAATTTCTTTTCAACCGAACTTTTATGTAAAATAAAAAAAAGTTACTAAATTTTAATTTAGCAGAAGTCTCATTTGACCTAATTTCAAGTAAATCAAATTTTCAAATGACAGAATATCCAGTTTATCAGATTTTCATTCGTCCGAATTTGTAATTGCACGAATTTATATTTAATGAAATTAATTATTAAAATACAGAATTCCTATTTGTCCGAAATTGCAAATGTCCAAACAAACACCGGACAAAAAAAATTCGCGCGAATTTTAAAATTGACAAATTGGAAATGATCAAGAAAATTGTGATTGGTTGTTTGGACATTTGCAATCTCGGGCAGATTGTACTTTAATAAACTGGATATTCTGTCATTTGAAAATTTGATTTACTTGAAATTAGGTCAAAAATGAGAATTCTGCTAAATTAAAATTCGGTCAATTTCTTTTTATTTTACATAAAAGGTCGGTTGAAAAGAAATTCTGTAAAAAGAAATTTCTGTTTAATGTAAATTCGGTAACCTACAAATTCTGTTAATTAATAAATTATGAAAATAGAAATTAGAATAGATTAGATCTTAGTAAACTGAAAATTATTTCAACCAATAAATTAGTTAAATAAAAAATAATGGATATGTCTACTCATGCTAAAACAATTTCTGTAAAATAATATTTCTGCAAAAGGAAAATTAGAGCTAATGGATAAACAGAATAAAAATTAGACTAAATTCACTAAATTAATGATAATTCTAGTGAATTATAATTAGGACAATAATTTTCGATGCAATACATTAAGATAAATTTTTTTATGTCAAATGATATTATTTGTGAAAGATTCATGCGTTCCATAAATAATAAAATATTAATATTTCTTTAGATCTATTTTTCAATTTTTATTCTTCTATTTTATTAACATAAGCTACTTTTGTATATTTTTATTTATATTAATCTATTTAAAAAAATTTCTTTAAATGTTCCATAATTATAATATTTACATTTTTTCATGTAAACATTTCTTAACATTATAACCAACAAAAAGAAAAAATTCTATTTAAATGAATAAACAAATAAATTTTAAATTTATCACCTTCTGTAAATTTGCCATTTGAGGGTTTCAATTCCTCGGTGATTTTTATTTCCTTCTCACCCTCGTCACTGGATTCAGAATGTATAGTTTTAGGCATTTTTAAGCAAGAGGAGAAAAATCTTTTTTTACTCGATTTCCGGATTTTTTTCGAGTCCATATCAACAGTTAAAAATCGAAACTTCTGCTTCTTCTCACTTCACAGCACTTTGCTTTTTAAAATAAACTTTTAAGAAAAAGTTTTTAAAATCGTATTTTAAATCTTAGGAACAAACTATTAAAGACTTTATTAAAAATTAAGTAGAATAAACTTTTTGAAATACTTTACGTGGAAAATAAGTTTCTTTAAAACTTTATTAAAGTGGGAGTCATTATTTAAATACAAATTTTAATAATTTTGAAAATGATTTTCAAACAGTTTTAAAACATTTCAACAAAATCTTTAATTTCTTTTCTACATAATTTGATGAAATCTCGGTAAACAATCGTGTCAGCTTGAGAAAGATTAGATTTCTACAAAGTACATATAATAACGAACATCGTTTTAGATCGGAACATTTTTCTTTCACTATATAGTAAGTTTAATTCAAGGTGAAAACTAACACAATGCAATGGCAAAAGTATTGATCATGTTTTCAACTACTATTGTAAAAGAACTTAGACATTGTATGTTACTAATTGTGTTTATTAGTATACAGTCATCTAATAAGAATTTCAATTGAAATTTATTATAGTTCAAAAAAATACATTAATATTAAAGTTTCGTAAATTAATTGAAAATGATAAATTAAATATCAACAAATCAGTAATAACTTAAAAATCAAATTACAGTTTTTTAAATTTCTTTACTTTAATGTTTGTTCATTATATAATAATTTTTAATTTATTAGGTAATATAATCAATTGTAACTTCTAAGATACAAAATTAAATTTCCTAAAATTGAGTTCATGTTAAAGTAAATAAACAAAATAAATAAATTTTTGTTTTAATTATAAGCAACAAAATTCTGATAAATTTGTCTTGTATCCAATTAAACAACAATTATTAAAAAAAAAAATTCTAACATTTTCAGATATTTCAAAAAAAAATTTCCAGGATTTAAAAAAATCTTATAAATAAATAAGAGAAAATAAGAATTTAAAAAAGTTACTGAATATGAGAAAAGCAGATAAAAATAATATACATGAGAAAAAATATTTAAATTATATGTAATTAAAATACTAAAAAAAATTTTTTAAAATCCCAAACAGCATGAACTTTATTATTTTTGAAATAAAAAACACTAGAAATTTTGTAAAAGAATAAAGAAATTTGCCACAAAACAGAAAAATATAAAAAGGCAGTGAATCTAAAATAAACGAAATGAAAAAAAAAACAATTAAATTAAATTAAATTCCCCGACTTCCCCCCTTTGTTTAGAAAAAAAGAAAAGTTACAGAATTAAAACTACTCCAGAATTTTCGAAATAATGACAAAAAGAAGAAAAATCTTTCCAAAATTAAAAAAAGTAAAAAAATTATGAAAAAAATGAACAAAAAACTAATCAGTTCCGAGTAAGGGAAAAAATTTCATAAAAATAGCAAAATTATGATAAAAATTAGAAATTTCATTAAAATTTAAAGAAATTTTTAAAAAATTATGAATCAGGAAATTTACAAAAAATAAATTCACATGGAAAATAAATAATTTTGTACTAACTGAAAATTGACTTCATTAAAATTGAAAAGTTTAATAATGAATTACCGTTTTTCAAAAATGA
The DNA here is from genome assembly GCA_037103525.1 of Ganaspis brasiliensis. Lineage (NCBI taxonomy): Eukaryota > Metazoa > Arthropoda > Insecta > Hymenoptera > Figitidae > Ganaspis > Ganaspis brasiliensis. The sequence goes on from JAZKLR010000311.1 coordinate 1,603,422, forward strand.
TCTTAAGAAACTCGAAACAAACAACTGCAGAAAAAGGAAACATTTTTAAAACATCGTTAAACAAATTTCAAGTTTTTGAAAATCTACAAGAAAGTAAAGACATTCAATAAAAAGTCAAAAAATCCTATGGATTAAGAAAAAGTCCGAGTTTTTAATAAATTTTAATTAAATAATCTTTGGAAAAAAATTTAACGAAAGTAAAAAAAAAATTATAAAATTACAAACATAATTTTTTTCAAAGATAAGTATATTTGAAAAAAGTTTTCAAAAATCAAAAAATCGGCAAAAAACCGCAAAAATATGAAAAAATGGAAAATTAAAATAAAAAAATATGAAAAGATAGGTAAGTAAAAAGCCATATAAAAGAAATAACAAAAAGTCTTAAAAAACAGAAAATAAAATTGAGAAAATTATTGAAAAATAGGAAAGTTCAAAATTCAGTTATATATTATTAATCAATTTTCAAAGCAATGAAAATCATAATAGCTACATTAGACAAATTTAAGAAAAATGTTTAAAAATCAACAAAAAAAACTTACAACTAAAATTTTCTTAAAAATAAAATTATTAATTTTATGAAAGAGCGTAAATAAATTTGAGAAAAAAAAATTAAAAAAATTTAAACAATTCTATAAAAAAAATGTGTGAATTAAAAATAAATCAATTAAGTAAAGAATAAATTAATTCACCCCCCACCGCTCACCCCCTTTTCGCAAAAAAATTGAAAAATTATAGAAACTATTTTAATGTACGAAAAAACTTTTTTAAATAATATTTTAAAGAAATAATAAAGAAAAAATTCACCTTTAAAACTTCTTTTCACAAAAAATTGAAAAATTAAAAAAACTTTATTTTAATGTACGAAAAAACTTTTGAAAAAGACAATATTGAAAAAAAAGTATGACACAAAAAAGTATGACAATTGGAAACGATTTTTTAACGAAAAAAAAAAAAAAAAAAACAGTTTTGGTGAAGGAAGGAAAATATTTATAAAAGTTAATACCTTCTTATGAAGGATGCGAATTTAATAAAACAAATTATGATAAAATTTCAAAGATTTATTATAAAAAGTCAATTAAAGTTTAAATAAAAAATGAAAAAAAGAAGAAAAATTGTAGGTATTTTATTAGTCGATTTTTTAAAAATAATTGGAAAAAACATTTATAATAATTAATTATTAACAAAACAGGTATAGAGTTTTAAGTTGTTGAATTATTTTGCGTACTACATTAAAAATAATTTTTTTAATGATTTTCATAGGTAAGTTATGCAAAAAATTCCAGAAATCACTCGAAACTAGAATTATAATTAAATTACCTAATTTTAAATAAAAAATAAATTATAAATTTGTTTTCAGATTTGAATGATGTGAAAAATTACAATAAGGTGTTAGAAACAGTTAGTGAAAAAGTTGGAAATGCTGGACTTAATCTTCTTATAAATAATGCTGGAGTATCTACAAAATTCACTAGACTCGGATTAGTCAAAGAAGAACAACTTAAAGAAAATTTTGCAATTAATACAATTGCACCTATTATGTTGACACAGGTAATATAATAAACAAATAAATAAAAATATGAGTGGATTCATACAAATAATATAAATTTATGATAATGAAAAATGTCTAGATGTATTAAAATATGTAAAAAATCAAATTGTTAAAGTATAATATAAAAAAATATACATAGGTAGCTTAATATTTAACGAATTATTGAAAATTAAGGATATTTTTATTTCGTTTAAAAATAAAATTGTTTACAAAGTTTTGAATTTTTCAATATTTCGTTGTTAATTAATTAAATAATTTGAGGAATAAATATTAAGAAACTTGATTAATTATTGCGTTTTATTAAATTTCCGATCATTATAATTATTATTTTTTTATAGAAAAATAATTCTTTTTTATTATTTTTGTGATACTTTAGAATTTACAATTTAATAAATTCAGTATTTCTTTGACAGAAACTTTTACCACTTTTAAAAAACGGCGCTTCAAGTCAAAAGGATAACCCAATGAGTGTTTCTCGAGCTGCAGTTGTAAATATTTCTTCGGTTCTTGGAAGCATATCACAAAATGATTCCGGTGGATATTATCCTTACAGATGCAGCAAGGTTTGATTTTTAATTTATTTTTAAGAAAGTAAATTAATTTTAAGTTCATAATATTCCGAATCCAAATAATAAATCCAAATGCAAATTTTCATTTAATATAATTTCTATTTAACAAGATTTTCATTTGAATAAATAATTTTTAATTAGCCGAATTTTTTTGTAAGACAAATTTTACAATCAAAAACTTATTTAACAGAAATGTTTTAACTATTTTTTTCAAATTAAAATTGTTTCCTTCAATTTTGAATTATTTATGTCATCTTGCAATTATTTTCTCCAATTTTTAATTATTTTAATTATAATCCAATTAATTTCCTAATCTTAATATTAATTTTCTCAATGTTTAATTAGATCCCTAGTTATTTCAACTTTCAATTTTTGTTCTTCAATTTTTAATTATTCTTCTCATTTTGCAAGTATTTTCTCCAATATTTATACATTTTCATTATTTTTCGAATAATTGCCTAAATTTTCAATTATTTATCTTAATTTTGAATTATTCTTGTTTATAATTTTCATTAGTCTTTATCATTATTTTCTCTATTGTTTAATTATTTTAATTATTATTTAATTAGTTTCTTAAAATATTTCTTTTTTATTCATTTATTTATTAGTAAAACTACGGGCTCTAAGCCCTTTATCATCACAAATCTAAATTATTGTCTTCAATTTTTAATTTTTATAATAGGTAGTTTTTAAATTATTTTTTTTATTTTAAATATATTTTATAATTTTTTCAATTATTTATTTCGAACTTTAATCAGTTTACATTTTTTTTCATTAAATTCCTTCTTATGCAATATTATTTTCCAAAATTTTTATCTGAAATTTACATTTATTTCTATTATTTAATATATATTCCGTGATTTTTTCAAATTAATTTCTAATTTTAATTATTTTTCTCAAAATTCAATTATTTTCTTCATTTTTCAATTATTTTTCACAATTTTTAATTATTCTCATTTATTCAAATATTTTATAAGATTTTCAAGTATATTTTTTAAAATCCAATTAGTTTCTTCAATTTTAAGATATTTCTCTGAGTTTTAAATTATTTCCCTAAATTTTCAATTGTTTTAATTATTTTTCAATTAATTTGTAAAAAATGTAATTTTTTTTGCTTTAATTTGCAGACTGCACTGAATGCTGCAACAAAATCAATGAGTATCGATTTAAAAGAATACGGAATTATAGCAGTCAGTATGCATCCTGGCTGGGTGAAAACAGAAATGGGTGGACCTCAAGCTCCATTAGAAGTTGAAAATAGTGTTGACAATATTTTAAATACATTGCAAAATCTAAAAGCCGAAAATAGTGGCACTTTCCTTCAACATGACGGAACAACTTTACCTTGGTAGAAAGAATTTTCAAAAAAATCCCTTTTTTATTGAATAAAATAAGAAATTTTTCAGTGCATGTTCAAAATGTTTAACACTGTGAGATTATTTACAAATTGATATATTTTTCCAAATCACGTAAATCGTTGGTCTTGCAAATTAATTAAATTTCTTTTTTATTTTTATAACAGTTTTTCATTCCATACTAATTATTTTCTCGAGTCTTAACATTGCCTTTGGCTCTTCGACCTTGAATCTTAATAGAAAGTAAAAAGATCCTGTTTAAATCAAAGATTGCAATGAAAGTAGAACACCAAAGTTATTATCATAATTGACCTTGTCTCCCTATAAAAATAGTTTTTCTTAGACAATGTACGAAAATGCTAATAAAAAGAAAACGTCGAAAGATTATTTAAACAAACGAAAAAACAGTTAATTGTAAAAAAAAGGAATTGTGAATGAAATAAAATTGATTGTTAATAAAAAATGATTTACTAATATGAAAAATGAATTGTTAATGAGAAAAATATGAAAACATGAGAATAATATTCATTTAATGATTTAAAAATAATTTTAATTATAATGACTATTATTGTCAACAAAAAAATCTTTAATGGTTTTTATACATTTGAATGATGTAAATTTAATGTAATATACATTAAAAATAGACCAATTTTATAAATCCTAGAGTCTGGACTAGACAGAAACTCGAAAAATATAAAAAAATACAAAAATTAGGACAATAAGTCCCAACTTCTATACATTTTGAACTAAATATATTTAAAATTGAGATAAATTATGCTATAAAATAGTACATATTGGAATTTTTGTATCGAAGTCGTTTACCTCTCCTGATTTTAACGCTCTAGATTTGTGATCTAGATAGGAGTTTTTGTCTCTCTCCAATAACCAATTTGGCAGAGGTTTGTTCCAATCTTCTGGTGGCTTGTCTCTCTTTTTCCAAATGTCGTTTGCATAATGAGCCTTAAACCTCTTCATTCGTCGATTGGTTTCACTGGTTACTAATTCGTTCTGTAAATAAATTTTTTTTTTAAATTCTGAATTACTATATAAATTAATAAATTTACATAAATTAATTTTGATAAATCCTTTGACGTTTAGCTAAAGTACTAAAAGCAAAAACTTTCTTGATCTCAATTTTTTGCATGTTTATTCTCTATAAGATATTTTGAAGTATTTTAAAACCGATCAAGATTGAAAATTCGATTTTGAAAAGCTTAAAATTGAAAAATAGTTAAAGTTGAAAAAGCTAAAATGTTTATTTGATTAACAAAATTGTACTTTTGTCATAAATTAAATTTTCATTCGTCATAACTCACAAAGGCCTTTTCGTCTTTCTTTGATTTCCACTGTTTACAATTTTCATAATCAGTTTTCCATTGTGTACAATCGATATATTCTCCGAATATGAAATATTGATTAAATCGACTTTTAAAACAGGTACAATCTTTGTATTCTTCTTTATACGCGTCACAAGGCCTAATCTGAAATTAAACAAAGTTAAATTAATAAATATAAATATATTATGTCAACGGTTTGTATTATAAACCTACTAACTATTTCTCTGATCAGTATATTTCTTTCTATTTCAATTTTTTATTCCAGTGATAATTTTAAAATGAAAATAAAAAGTTTGTCAGTTTTTAAATTTAAAAACAAAATTTTAAAAAAAAAGTATAAAACTGTTTTTTTTATCGTAACGCATGGACGAAAATTCAATTGTTTTCGTGCAAATGACAATTGAAAAAAAACTACTTATGTCATTGTTTAAAATTTTCCAATTTAAAATTTTATATAAGTAATTTAAATTACAGTAAAACCCACATTTATCGCATTTAAAGGGCCCGAGAAAATAAGCAGTAATGCGATTTATCCGGGTAAAAATATAAGATATATAAATTCAAAGGGACTGGAAAAATATCATATGTAAGCGGGAATCCGAAATATGCGGATGTAAAAATTATTAACAATTTAATAAAAATATATTATATTTAACTATAATGTTAACAACTAAATAAAAAACATACCATCCATTCTTCAGGACGTTTTTCTAAAATTTCTTTACTTCTTTTTTCTTCTAAATTTTCGTTAATTTTTTTTTCTTCTGCCCATTCTGTACTCATACTTTTTTCTTGATTTTCATTTTGATCACTCAAATTAAAATTTTCCAAATTCTCATTCATATTTTTTGTGATTTGCAAAGTGCAAACTCAATGCAAAAAAGTCTAAAATGACTTTGAGGTTATGTGACGATTTATATAATAAGGTAACAGGTGACACTTATTCTCGCTTGTATAACCGATTAAAAAAAATAATTATTTTAAAAAAATTAAATTTTTCCATTGGAACATACTACACAACTTATTAAATTATTTGAAATTATTCTTGCAAATTTAATAATTATAGTCTTCTTTGTTTTCTTCCTTCTCTCTTCATCAGAGTTGGGAAGTTATGCATAACTTCCAGAGGTTTTGACGTAAATTACGTGAGTGAGTTTCTAATGTTTGTAATATACGTAATTTACCTCCCACCAGGGTTGTGCACGTAAAATACATCAGGTAAATTACATGGGTTTTCTACGTATATTACATATGTAATTTACATGTTTAGTTTTCTACATAATGTAATATACATCAGTACCCACAAATTTAACCACGTGACAGCGCGCGAAAATTTAAAATTTATATATATATAGATATACACCTAGGTGCATAAATGCCTTACCCTCAACTAGTTGTCCCTGCGCATGAGAATACGTGAGTAAGAGAGAGAGATCTAGGGTAAGGCATTTATGCACCTAGGTGTACCTTATAGATTTGGGATGTAAATTACATAGTTTTCTACATTTTCTACGTATATTACGTCGAAAATGTATTATACGTCGAAAACCTCGAGTGACGCGTCACTGCACAACCCTGCCTCCCACCAACAGAAAATGCATTTTTCACCCCTGCTCAGAGATCGGAAAGTAAATTCCTCTATGTAATCTACGTAGTTTTCTATAGAACACGTTTTCAATATAAATTTAGGGTGAAATCAGGGATGTGTCAAATGTTGCGTCGTAATGAGATAGAAAGAGATAGAGACATAACTGCGTCTTTTTCTTTCTCATTACAACGCAAAGTGACGCATTCATCTGATTTCACCCTTATGCCGCTTTCATACCTTTTCCAGGAACGTTATTTTTTTCTCATTCTACTGCACAGCACTGGCATAAGTTTGTCTCGCTCTGTCACTAATTATGTGTCCTGGATGGTGTGTGGGCACATAACTAGTGCGAGAACGAGACAAACTTATGCCACTGCTATGTAGTAGAATGAGATAAAAGTAAAGTTACGGGACGAGGTCAGGGTTGTGTGCGTAACATACCAGAGGTATGTTACATAGTTTGTTACTGTATGTTACCTAGGTAAGTTACCTGCTAAATTTGTTACATAATGCATTTTTTTGGTGGGGGGGGGGGGAGAAAAACCTCGAGTGAAGCGTCATTACCCAACCCTGGACGAGGTATAAAAGCGCCCACGAAGGAATAATAAGGAGACTGCACTCGCTAATTTTTATGTGCTAAAATTCTGTCTTGGTTCACGTGTTGGAATTGACTCTGATATGAGTACGCATGCGCAGTACGCGATTACTATCGATATATCGATACTTGTTTACATGTATAAACATAACCTCAAATATCAATTGACGTTTCGATTCCCGCCATAATAATTTTCTCTCTCATTCTACTTTTGGGAGCAACGAAGATAGCAATAGTGCGCCGCGCACGCGTACTCATATCAGAACACTTGAACCAAGACAGAATTTTGGCACACTTTCTACAGGGCTAAACACTACAGTTCGGTCTCCTTCTTATTCCTTTGTGAAAGCGCCTTTATTTAAAAAATAACATATACTTAGGGTGAAATCACATGGATGCGACAAACGTTGCGCCGTAATGAGAAAGAGAATGATGTAAATATATCTTTGTCTCCCTCTCTCTTATTTCGATACAACGAATGACATATCCATATGATTTCACCCTTATTAATCCAGCTATCCTCCATATTTGATTTCCCCAACGACTCCAAGCGAACATGGATATGTTTTCCCGCGTAATTTGTTGTACAAGTCCTCAAGTCGGAAGGAGAAGCTTTTGTTTACCGTTTTAAACAATTGGATAAATCTCTATACAATTGTTTAAAATTAACTAATTTGTGTAATAGTTTATTCTTTACTATTAAAAACTGTATTGTTTCCAATTATATTTTTCATAAAAAGGTAAGTTTTTTCACACCTTGTATATACTATTATTTGGTTTTACCTGTTGCTTTTATAACTCCAAAATAATTTTAAATTCATAGAATTATGTAAAAAATGACATAATGTAACACTCAAAACACTCTATAATTTTAATGAAAAATTAAGATATAAATAGAAATGTTATGTTTGACGGGTTTTTATTCAAATAAAAAAAGTACACTAATAAAATAAAATGTAACCTAAAAATATGAAATTATGTTTATAAAAACAGCACATACCTACAGTTCTATCTACAATTCTATATAAATAACCAAAAAAATGATATAAAAAATATTTTAAATATATTAAAGTTAATGAAACTTTTTTCTTTCTAGAACAGTCAAACATTATTGATTGTTTATTACTAAAAAATAAATTAATAAATAAAATTAATTATAAATAATTTGCGAATAACAAATTTTTTATCCCTAAGTAATAAATAAATAAAACTTTTTTTATATTACTAATTTCTTAAACTTTGATACTCATATTTTCAATATTAAAATATTTAAATATCTCTGTGATCGCTCTATTAAAAAGTAATTGTCTTTTTTTTCAATTTTGTATATTGTTTAAATATTTTCTAACATATTTAATGTATAATCTAATGTATGTATATTATGATTATTATTATTAACATAAATATGTATGTTATTTTATATATTACTATATTATTATTTACGTATTTTCAGTGTTTTAAAAAAATTTTATTAAAAAATATGCCTAACTACGTTTTTCACTTTGAGCCTTAAGAAATCAATACTTTACTTACTATTTTGTTTATCTTGACATTTTTCAATTATCTTCTTAAAATTTCAATTATGTTCTTCAATCTTTAAATTATTGTCAGGGACATTTAAATTTTCTGCACAAGTTTTAATTTACTTTTGTTATTTTTCAATTATTTTCTTCATTTTTTATTTAATTTGGGCATTTTAGAATTATTTTCTACAAATTTCAATTATTTTATTCAATTTTTTTATTGTGATGAATATTAAATTTCTTACACCAATTTTCAATTATTGTCTATAAATTTTTTATTTTTACACCATCTTTCAACTATTTACGTTACTATTCAATTAGTTTCTTAACATTTCAATTTTCTTGTCAATTTTTCAAGTATTATCTAAAAGTTTTAATTTTTTACACCAGTTATCAATTATTTTTGTCATTTCTCAATTCTTTTTTTCAAATTTCAATCATTTTTTTTATTATTTCCACGTATTTATTAATTTTTTACACCTTTTTCAATTATTTTCTTCATACTTCTTAAATTTATTTCAATTTTTTAATCATTGTCTATAAATGTTTAATTTTTTCACCAGCTTTCAACTATTTATGTCATTATTCAATTACTTTCTTAACATTTCAATTGTTTTCTCAATTTTTCAAATATTGTCTTCAAATTTTTAATTTTTTACACCAGTTATCAATTATTTTTGTCATTTCTCAATTATTTTTTTCAATAATTAAATATTTTTGACATTTTGGCATTATTTTTTTTAAATGTAATTTTATTCAATCTTTTTATTATTCTCATGAATTTATTAACTTTTACACTAGCTTACAAGTATTTATATCATTATTCAATTAGTTTCTTAAAATTTTTAATATTTACTACATTTTTGAATTATGTTTCTTACTTTTCTTTATTTTTTCTCCAAATTTCAGTTAAAATTGTCATTTTTAAATTATTTTCTTCAAGTTTAAATTATCTTCTTGAATCTTTTATTATTTTTTTAATTTTTCAACTATTGTCTAAAAAGTTGATCTTTTACACCAGCTTTAAATTATTTATGTCATTATTCAATTAGTTTCTTCATATTTTAATTATTTCGACAATATCTAAATTATTATACTCAATTAATAGTTTTAAAATTATTTAATTTATAATCTTCTTTTCAGATTTTTATTTTATACAATTACAATTGAATCTGCAATTAATTTAATTGGAAGAAAATTTAAAACTTATCATCATGGAGGACTTTGACACTGATCAACGAATTAAAATTATTGAACGGGAGTATATGGACTTTCTGGACGATGCGGTATGTATTTTTTCCTTTTATCCCGTTTTAATTGTTTAGATAAAAAGAATAAAATTCAGTATAAATAATGTAAAAAATTAGCAAATTCCTTGAAATATTGACTCTAAAACAAGGAATGAACAAGTTGAGTTTAAAAATCAATTAATATTAATAATATTTAATATGCATGTAACAATATAATATAATAAGAAATTCAATTTTTGTAACTGAATGTATTTATAATTATTATTTATAAATTGATTAAACGGTAATAAATAAACTGATAATTCTGACGAAAAACAAATTGATTTTTATTGTATTTATTATGTTGTTCATTATTGTTAATTATACAACGACTTCGAATGTTTTTCAATAATTATTAATAATTAAGAATCAACGAATGGAAATTAAAAGTAAAATTTGGCTAATCAATTAAAAAAATTATATTTATTGTAGGAGGATTCCGAGAAATATACAAACCTTGTCAAAAACATGATTGACGAGAACAAGCAAAGACTCTACGTAAATATTAATGATCTCCGAAAGAAGAATCCAAAGAGAGCCGCAAAGTAAGTGTAGAATATTTTATTATTTAAATAATAAAATAATAAATAAGTAAATAGGTTTACATCCGAAAGTATCGGATTGAATTCCAATTAGTTTAAATAAGTTTTAATCAGTATTCTTCCGGGGCATTCCGAAATTTATTTCCGAGCCAATAAGTTTTTATCCGAATCTAAAAATGGATGTAACTTGACGAAAAATTCTTTCCGAATCATTCCGAAATAATCCGTTTTATTCCGAAGCTAAATTTTAATCCGTTTAAATCAAGTTATTTGATTCCGAATCAATCCGTTCCAATTTTAGTCGGGTTTATTCGAATATTAAACGAATTGATTCGGAATGATTCGGAAAGAAATAACGTGATTTAAACGGATTAAAATTTAGCTTCGGAATGAAACGGATTAATTCAGAATGATTCGGAAAGAATTTTTCGTCAAGTTACATCCATTTTTAGATTCAGATAAAAACTGATTGGCTCGGAAACGAATTTCGGAATAACCCGGAAGAATACTGATTAAAACTTATTCAATCTGATTGAGATTCAATCCAATACTTTTGTCAGGGATGAGATAAGTACACTTTTGTACGTTCTGTATAATAACTTTTTTTTTTATTATTAATCTTTTCCTTTAACGATATGTATATTTATGGTTTTTGAGGTGCTGAACATGAATCCGATGTCAAACATAAGATTTGACAGCTGACAGCTGTCAATTTTTTAAAAACGACAGTTTTTGTGGAATTTTACATTAATTTACTCTTTTAAGAGTATTTTAAGTATTTTAGTATTTTAAGAACTAAGGTCAATCTAAATAGAATATGTATTTTTGACATTTCACAGCTGTCAAACTTTAATATCGGGAAAGTACGAGTTACACCAGTACTAAAACCAAGGGTTCCGTACAATTATTATTAAATATTGTTAAATATTGTTTAAACAAAAAGTGTATAAAATTTTTTAAAATACTAATTGTAATTTTTAATTATTAAAAAAAAAAAATTTTATAATTTTTATCATTTTGTGGAAAAAATCTGTATTTGTGTACGCTGCACAAAAATAATATTACATAAATAAATCTATACTACTTCGTAGTTTATAAAGTGTGAAAGTGAGATAAAAGGTAAATAAGAATATTTAATTATTATATTTAAACTATTATTTATATTAGTAACACATTTTTGTGCAGCGTACACAAATACATATTTTTTTTTACAAAATGATAAAAATTAAATTTTCTTTTGTTGAAATAATTAAAAATTACAATTAGTATTTTAAAAAAGTTTATACACAAATTTTAGTTTAAACAATATTTAATAATTGTACGGAATCCTTGGTTTTAGTACGGGTATAACTCGTACTTTCCCGACTTTATATTAAATTAGTCACATACGCAAAAAAGTATTTTAAGAAAACTGCGATAAACCTAAATAGATATGTATGCATTATTGACAATTGACAACTGTCAATTAAGCTGTCAAACTTTTGAGAATTAGACTTTTTACATTAAATTACTTACATAAAGTATAAAGTAATTATAAAGTAAAGTAAAGTATAAAGAAATTATATATTTCTTTAAATAACAATTATATTCTTCAATTTTTAATGTTTTCTTCAATATTAAATAATTCCTGGCATTTTCCATTTTTTTTTATTATAAATTATTTTCTTCTTTTTTCAATCCAATTGTTCAGTAATTTTCTTTAATTCTCAATTATTGTATTCGAATTTCAATTTTATTTCTCAATTTTCAGTTATGTTTCTTTTTTAATATTCAATAATTCTGTGTTTTTCTGATTTCGATTTCATTATTTAATTTTTGATTTATTTCTTCAATTTTGAATTATTCACTTAAATTTTAAATTATTTTTTTTGATTTTCTATCTAGTTGACCAATTTTCAATTGCATTCTTTGAATTTAATAACCATTGTTCAATTGTAGATTAATGTTTACTTTTTTTTTTTAATTTTGTTTCTAATTGTCAAATATCTTTGTCATTGTTTAATTATTTCTTTTAATTATTAATTATTTCTTTTCATTATTAATTGTTTCTTTTAATTCTTCAATTCTCAATAATTTCTTTAAATTTCAATTATTTTCTTCAATTATCAACTGTTATCTTCAATTTTTGTAGCCATCTATTTATACTTAAAATAAATTTTAAGTTAACAAGAGAAAAAAGCGGGAAAAATAGGATCAAAAACCGGGAAATGACCGGGAATTTTGTGGGAAATGTTAATAATTTCAAGTCATAATTTAAATAAGTCCAAAATTTCAATTCAAATTTTTATTTAGTCAAATTTTCAAGCTGTATAACCAATTTTTTCATCTTTCCTAATTTTTCCATCATTCTTTGAACTTTCCATAAATTTTATTATTTTATCATTCTTTTTCTGGGTCTTAGGAATTTTTCCTGTTTTTAAATTGTTTAATTTTTAAATTGAAGTTTATTTCTTGAGACTTGTTGACTTTTTTTTTAAACTTTAGTTTAAAATAAATCCAGGAAAATTGTCCGAGAATTTAAAAATTAGACCAAAAAAATATGCAAGCTTTTCTTCAAGTTGCGAAAATTTTGTGTAATCATTAAAAAAAAAAAAAAAACTTTTTGTATATTTTTAAATACGATTTCAAAATTTTTCTTTTCTGCTATTTAATTTGTTGTATTTTTTTTACAGTTTGTTGGAGAATTCTTTTGAAGAACAAAGAGCTTTTGAGAATGCTTTAAGGCAGTTTACAGCTTCAATTGACGCTTCATACGCTAAAGAAAATGCAGACGTGTTTATTGGATTCGAAGGAAGTTTTGGAAGTAGACACGTTACTCCCAGAACTTTGACCTCAAGATTTTTGGGCAACCTTGTATGCTTAGAGGGCATTGTTACAAAATGTAAGATTGTTAAAAAATATTACACTCAAAAATTTGAATATTAAAATTAAAGAAATGTTTTTCATAATTTTTTTAAATTCACAATACTAACAATAATAAGTACTAAATAGTATAAATATTACACGCGAATTGATTAATATCTTAGTCGATTCTAAATAAAATACAACCAATTTTTAAGCTACTAAATATTAATTTTTTTTTTTTTAATTATTCTTAAATTTATGACCTTAATTCATATTTTAATCAAACTTAAATTTAGTTGATCTAAATTCCAATTCCTCCAATTTTTTATAGTTTCTTTAATTCATCATAATTTTAAAACAACGTCTAAATTTCAATTAAACCTAATAAACTCGATTTCAATCGTTATGAAAATTAGTTTATCCAATATTTAATCGTTTTAATTCAGATAAATTGTATTTAATTCTAATTTCTTACTGATCTAAATATTTGACAAAAAAATTCTGATGAATTAATAGATCTAAAGTTCAATTAATAAAAATTACAATTTCTCCAAATTTTTATGTTTATCTATATTTTGTTAATTAAAATTGTAAATGATAAAATTTTCCAATAATTCATCAACTTCAAATTTAATTGTTCTAAACTTCAATTTATCAAAATTTTAATTCATTTAAATTTTAATCAGTTTTAAATTTAATTCATCATAAGTTTAAGATACGATATAAATTTTCAAATATTCTAATTTTAATCAACCTCAAATTCATTCGTTCCACAAAGTTTGTATGGGAGATAAATATATGTAAAAGTGAAAAATTTTTTTTTGATAATATAATATTTTGAAATGTTGAAGTTGTATTTTATAAGCTTTTGAAAGAAAATGAAGCATAATTCTATTTCTTAAAATGTCGTATTTTCATTTAATTTAAATTTAAAGAAAAACAATAAAGAGCAAAATAATAATTTTGAGGTTGTGAAGAAATATAAAGAGCAAAGAAAACTAACTTCAAATTTTGGATGAATAAGTTGAAAGAATACGTCGATTTTATTAAATATAATTATTATTAATAGTTTAATAGATTTCTAATAAACGCTTTTCTGTTTTCAGTTTCGTTAGTGAGGCCAAAAGTAGTAAGAAGTGTTCATTTTTGCAGTGCCACGAAAGCAGTTACTGAAAGAGCATACAGTGATTTAACGTCATATGATCCTTTTCCTGCAACGGCAGTTTATCCCACAGCGGTAATAAAGTTTTTATTTTTTTAAAGCGGAGCGTAATTTATTTATTTTAAAAAAATTCAATTCTATTAATAATAATTCGTTTTAACAACCGCATGTTTTTTTTAGATAATTTTATTTATTTTCCATAAAAGTATTCGATTTTTTATCAAAAGAATTTGTCATTCTGCTTATACAATTTTTACCTTTTCTTATTTTATTCTTACTATTTCTTATTTTGTAGTTCGTTTTTCACTATTTTCATATTTTTTCTACTTTTTTCTTAGTTTGTTAAACTTTTTTTTTTTAAGATTTTCTCCCATTTTTCAATATATTGCTTTCTTTCTTTTTCTCTGTTTTTATTTTATCTCATTAAATATTATTTGATTCAAGTTTACTAATAATCCAGTCGTAAATTTATCAGAATTTAAATCAATTCAAATTTTATTGCATTTAAATATTTCAGTTTTTTTAAATTCTCTATTTTTTTTTAAATTGTTTAGCTTTTGAAAAATAAGAATACAAAATTAGTTTTTATACTTCTTACGTTTAAAGTTGTTTTTATTCGTTTCATAATAAGTAGTCCCACAATTCTGACTATGTAGTCTTATTGTTTTATGTACGTATTTATAAATAAAATATTTTTTATCATACAAATTAATAATTTAATTATATTAGGAGAAATATCGTAAATCTTTTAAAATTTGGACCAGAAATTGTTTTTGTCTTGCTAATTAATAAGGATATATAATTTATTTATCTTTATTTATTAACTTTTTAAAGTACCCTTTAAAGTCCTTTATTTTTATATATTCATTCCCCTATTTCCCCTTAAATATTCTTCATTGTCACTGTGGAGCCTGAAATAAATTAAATTTGATAAATTAGTTAAATTTATCACTTCGTTAATGTGATTTTTATAATCAAATATGGAAAAATTGTTTTATAGGATGAAGATGGAAATCCACTGGAAACTCAATATGGTTTGTCGACTTATAAAGATCATCAAACTTTGTCAGTTCAAGAAATGCCTGAAAGAGCGCCAGCTGGACAATTGCCAAGGAGTGTTGATATTGTGTGCGATAATGATTTAGTAGATGTTTGTAAACCAGGTGACAGAGTGCAAATTGTCGGAAGCTTTAGATGTCTTCCTGGAAAACAAGGAGGATACACTACTGGTACCTTCAGGTATTAAAAATACGTTTTATAAAGATAAATAAATAACAAATTAAACAAACAAGTGGGTGATTCTACTGAAATTGACACTTTTATATTTACATTTTAAAATGAGACGTATGATTAAGTTCTAAAATTAATTATTTAGAATATTTATTTCATAGAATTTCATTAGGAAGAGTATATATATATTTTTTTAATTATAAAGAATATAAGAAAAAATTCAAAAACTTAATACAGGAGTCGTGTTTGAGTCAACAAAAAGACTTCGAAGATGAAATAGTTTTAGTTTTTTTACTAATTTGGTTTATCCGAATTGGTTATTTTTTTAATAATATATTTCATCTATTAAGTATAGAATTTTTAAAGAAGGGATTGCTAAAAAAGTTAATATAATTATTAGAATAATAATAGTTCAAATA
This sequence comes from Ganaspis brasiliensis, assembly GCA_037103525.1. Taxonomy (NCBI): domain Eukaryota; kingdom Metazoa; phylum Arthropoda; class Insecta; order Hymenoptera; family Figitidae; genus Ganaspis; species Ganaspis brasiliensis. Next base: position 1,619,424 of record JAZKLR010000311.1, read on the forward strand.
AATTCAATGAGTTGATTATTAATATTTAAATTAATAAATTTATTTTTTATTATTTTAATAATTGTTATTAAAATTGTTAAAGGTAAACGCTAAATTTTAACTATAAATATTGACAATAATTATTCCTGAATAGTTTCTACAAAATTAATTCGGACATCCAAAAACTCACTTTCAGTAGAATCAAAAAGTTGCAGTTTTTTCTAAGGTTTCAAAAAGAAAAAAATAATAATTATTTGTGTTTTTTATGTTCTTAGGACAATCTTGATTGCAAATAGTATCTCTCAGTTGAGTAAAGAAACTAGTCTCACTATTTCTACCGAAGACTTGCAACAATGCAAGAAGATGTCGAGAACAAAAAAGAACATGTTCGAACTTTTGAGTAAATCATTGGCACCTTCAATTCATGGTCACGACTTCATAAAGAAGGCCATTTTGTGTTTGATGTTGGGAGGAACTGAGAAGATATTGCCAAATGGCACCAGGCTTCGAGGGTAATTATATAATTTTAAAAATTAAATCTGGGAATTTGTAACAAATACCTGAAATTCGGAGATAAATACTGAAAATTTTAATTAAAATCTTGCATTTCGGCGATTCCACTGTCTGTCGTCTGAGAGGTGTTGCTGGCAAAATTTATTCAAAAATTGTATACTGAAGCTTCACTTATTTTAACTCGGTCTACGCAAATCCATGACAAAAGTCGCACTTATTTTAACTTTCATGTACTTATGAATTTCTTTATAAAGACATTCGGGAATAATTTTTTTCTTTATGAAAATTAATTTAAATAAGATCGATTTAAAATTGATTATTGACAAACCAACTTCAGAGATTTTCAACTTTTTTTAAAATTTAACCCCTTTTGCAATAAATTTCAAACTTAAATGTTTCAGAAATTAAGCAAAATCCCCTTGTGAAATTTGAATATAGTGTATATTTTGTACAAACTTAAATATGTGTAAAGTTTGAATCTTTTAAAAGCTTTCAGAAAAAATATATTATGTGTTGAAATGTGGTATTCTTTATGAATTTACAATTTTGAAATTGAATTTTATAATAAGTAATATAATTTTTTTAAGTAATTCTTCTTAGATAAAGAAAGTTAATGTAGATTTTCAATCCACGTAAGTATCCAAGTTTTCTATTAAATTTTTTAAAAAAATATATACTGTTAAGTATGAAGAAAATTGATAGTGTTTAGATCATTTTTAAATCGAATTTTCTTATTAAAATTAAGTTTTATACACAAAATAAATTCTCAAAAACAAATCTTTAGAATATATATTACCATTCCTTTTAAACAAAACTTTAATTAAGCCTATATTTATTAATTATAAAAAGTTTGAAATATGGACTAAAACGCCATTTTAACCTTACTCTGTCGTCTTTAATTATAATTTTTGAATAATTAATTATTTAATTATCTTAATTAAATAATATCTTCATTAAAAATTAATTCTACGGTGATTAATAATGATTTATATATACAATAAATTAATTTTTTTTCAATTTAACTAATTTAAAAACCATCACAGGGCGGTGCAGGTAATTTTTACATATAATTCTGACAAATTTGATGAAATAATTTTGTGAGAAGATTCCGATTAACTTTAAAACTGAAAGTGTCCGACTTTCGATATTGTCCGGACTTACCCGCATTTACCCTAATTTAATTAAACTCCAATTAATTACAATTAATTGCCAGTGGAGTTCCGTACACGAACTTATAAAATGCATTAAAGAAGAAACTTTTTTTTTTAAGAATTTTTAGTTTTTCGAAAAAAAAATACTATAAAAATAAATTTTAATTATAAATTTTTTACTTTTATTAAAATTTAAGTATAAACTTAAGCATTTATTAAGATTAAAAACTTCTAAGCCATTAGATTGAGTTTATTTATATAATTTTTAATTTTAATGGAAAAAACAAATTTTCTATTCAATTTTTTTTTATTTCTCAACTTCTAAAGTAATTTAAACATAAAAATAAAAATTTTGTTCAAAAAAATAATCTGAAACTGTGAAATATTGTAGCTGTTAGGAAGAAAAAATACTTTTTTCGGTTAAATTTCAATTTTCCGAAAAAAATGATATGATGGTAGATTTAAAACACAATTTTTATGGTTTAATAAAAATTTCTGGGTAAAATTACATATTTCTGCCATATGGAGAACGTGATTGGATGGGATATTATTTTTTTAAAAAATTGGTCCTCTCCCCTTATCTTCCAAACTATTTGACTAGAGAGCTGAAACTTGGTATATCTGGGTATTTTTACGTGTAGATTACAGAAAAATTTAGCGAATAGTTAGTCTCTAGTCAAATAGTTTGGAAGATAGGTAGGGGAGGACAATTTTTTTTAAAATAATTATCCCCTCCAAACAAGTTTTCTATATTTTCCCTGCAATCTACACGTGAAAATACATATGGGACGTTTCACGTCAACCGGTTCAGAGCTCCTTCCAAAATTTTAATCAACGAAAATCAACTTATTACGGCTCAAAATAATCGTCAGCTTATACTCTTTCGAACTACTTTTTGCAAATTTTTTTACTAACCCAGGTAACAAATGTATTAATTAGCTTCAGAAAATAATTGTAACTTGTTGGAAAATGGGTCACTTTTACGTTTTTGGGGTCGCTGATTGTGAGTCTAATGTTAGATTTGAAAAATTCAAAATGGCAGATCCAATATGGCGACCAAAATTTAAAAAAAATTATCAGATTTGCTTGAAACTTGTTACTCGGGGTTTTTTAGGGTCGTTGATTACGAATCTGAAGGTAGATTAAAAAAATTTTCAAAATTCAAAATGGCCGATCCAATATGGCGACCAAAGTTTTTTAAAAAATTATCAGATTTGTTTGATAAGCAAATCTGATAATTTAAAAAAAAAAAAAAAATTTCACAGTTTTTTTTAGTAAAATGTATAAATTCCATTTGGGTTTGTTGGGTTCAGTGTTTAAATTATTGTCATGAATTTTTTTTTTATTTTATTACACAAATTTTCATTTATTTTTGATATTTCTCAATTATGTTCTTTCAATTTTTAAATTTATACACCCTTTTTAATTATTTTTGTTATTTTTAAAGTACCTACTTTTGACAACTTTAAAGTATTTTTGCGATTTTTAATTTAACTTTTTCAAATCTTCAGTCTTTAAATTATTGTCATGAACATTTATTTATTTATATTTAATTTCATAGGCGGGTAAAAAACCCTATGTAGTACATAAAAAAATATACAATAAATCGTTAAATGCCTATACATTTGAAAATACATCTTTTACAAATAAAATCAAACAAATCAAAACAACAATGCTCGCAAAGATAAACTTGTTCAGACTACTATAAAAAAAATCGACATCCTCGCTATGGTGAGGATATACCCACTAAATTTAAATTAATTAAACAAGTTATCATTTATTTTTATCATTTATTAATTATTTTCTTAAAATTTTATTTATACTCTTCAATCTTTAAATTATTGTGATAAATATTTACATTTTCAACACAAGTTTCTATTTACTTTTGTTATTTTTAAATTATTTTCTTTAAATTTCAATTACTTTTGTCATTCTCCAATTATTTTCTTTATATTTCTATTATTTGTGCCATTTTAGAATTATTTTCTACAAATTTCAATTTTTATATTCAGTTTTTCTTATTAGCATGAATTTTTAAATTTCTTACACCAGTTTTCAATAGAGGCCTATAAAAATTCCCTAAAACCCATTAAACCTAAATCCCATTCAACCTGAAACCATACAGCCTAAAATGCAGTCAGCCTAAATCCCATTTAACCTAAAATACATTTAGTCAAAATCGTATTTAACCTAAATCCCATTTATCATAAATTCAATTTAACCTAAATCCCATTTACCCTAAAATGCATTCAACATAAATCCTATATAATCTAAAATGAATTCAGCCTAAAACACATTTAACCTAAAATGCTTTCAGCCTAAAACCCAATTAACCTAAAATGCATTCAGCCTAAAAAAATTTAACATAAATCCCATTTAACCTAAAATTTATTTAGCCTAAATCCAATTTAACCTAAATGCAGTTAGCCTAAATCTTATTTACCCAAAATCCAATTTAACCTAATTACATTTAACCTAAAATGCATTCAGCCTAAAACCCATTTAATCAAAAACTCATTTAACCTAAATTCCATTTATCCTAAATCTCATTTAACCTGAATTCCATTCAGCCTAAAATCCATTTAACCTAAACCCATTTAACCTAAAATTCATTTAGCCTAATCCCATTTACCCTAAATTCCATTCAGCCTAAATCTTATTTAACCTAAATCTCAATTAACCTAAAATGCATTCAGCCTAAAACCCATTTAACACAAATTCCATTTAACCTAAAATTCATTTATCCTAAACCCACTTAACCTAAATTCCATTCAGCCTGAAACCCATTAAACCTAATTCTCATTTAACCTAAATCCCACTTAACCTAAAATGCATTTAGCCTAAATCCCATTAAACCTAAAACTTATTCAGCCTAAATCTCATTTAATCTAAATTTCATTTAACCTAAATTCCATTTATGCTAAATCTCATTTACCTTAAATCCCATTTAACCTAAAATCCATTTAACATAAATCCCATATAACCTAAAATGCATTTAGCCTTAATCCCATTTAACTTAAAATTCATTCAGCCTAAATCTCATTTAAGGGCATGTGCTACGGAGTTAAATTTTTTCACTGAACTTTCGTGCAAAAATTTAGCTCCGTAGCACATACCCTTAATTTAAATTTCATTTAACCTAAATTCCATTTAACCTAAAATGCATATATCCTAAAACCACTTGTCCTAAATCCTATTTAACCTAAAATATACATTATAAATTAAGTTTAATGGGATTTAGGACAAATGGTTTTAGGCTATAGGCATATATATAGGTATGCATTTTAGGTTAAATGGAATTTAGGCTGAATGTATTTTAGGTTAAATGGGATTTAGGCGGAATGCAATTTAGGTTAAATGGGATTTAGGCTGAATGCATTTTAAGTAAAATAGGACATAGGTTAAATGATATTTAGGTTGAATAAAATTTAGGCTGAATGCATTTTAGGTTAAATGGGATTTAGGTTAAATGAAATTTATGTTAAATGACAAGTATGTTGAACACATTTTTTTTTAAATTAAATTTAAACTGAATGCTTTTTAGATACAATGGAATTTAGAGTAAATGTAATTTAGGTTAAATGGAATTTAGAGTGAATGTATTTTAGGTTAAATGATATTTAGGTTAAATGCATTTTAGGTTAAATGGGTTTTAGGTAAAATGAGTTTTAGGTTAAATGGGTTTTAAGTTGAATGCAATTTAGGTTAAATGTATTTCAGGTTAAATGGGATTTACGCTGAATGCATTTTAGGTCAATTAGATTTTATGTTAAATGTGATTTAGGCTCAATGCACTTTAAGTTAAATAGATTTTAGGTTAAATGGGATTTAGGCTGAATTCATCTTAGGTTAAATGAGTTTTAGTCTAAGTGGATTGTAGGTTAAATGAAATTTTTCTACTATTTTTTTCATTTTTTTTTTAAATTAAGAAGTCTCTTTTTTACTATTTTCAAATTGTAAGTCGGCTGGCAGCCCTGCCATTAATTCAAATTTTAATTTTTTAAAACTTTTAAATTTTATTATACCAGCACCAATTGTTTTGTATGTTAACATATTATCAGTAAATCATTATTTCATTCTTGAGGAGACATATTCACCGTTTTAAGAACTTTAACTCCTTGACATAAATTTACAATAAAAATTGGTTTCTGAAAGGTTCAGTTGGACAATTTTCTAAAAAAATTAAATTCAGCAAAAAATAATATTTTGAACAAAATATTATTATCTAAAGTCAAAAATCTAAATTGCAGAGTATGTTTTAAAGTGCAAAAGTAAGTTATTATTTGTCAAAATTGGATAAAAATTACAATTGTTCACTAGATTTGAAAAAAATGAAAATTTAAAATAATTATTATTCATAAATAATTCTGTAAATTTAATTTTAATGTTTAATACTAATATTTCGTCTCATTAATTTTTTCCCGAAAATTTTACAACTGAATCTTTTAAAATTTGTTGACATCACTTTCAATTACATTTTTATTTTGCGTGAAAATGTGATAAAATCACTTTCTATTATAATGTTATGTCAATGGTTTAAATTAAATTCTTTAATTTAAAAGTTTTTGCTTTTTTCTAATTTTTTCGTTTTTTGATAAAATTTCCTTTCATTCTTTAATTTTTTAAACCTTTAATATAAGATAATTTACATATTTCAGAGACATTAACGTTCTTTTAATTGGCGATCCTTCGGTTGCAAAGTCGCAACTTCTCCGTTACGTTTTGTGCACAGCGCCAAGAGCAATTCCAACAACCGGAAGAGGATCTTCCGGAGTGGGTTTGACTGCTGCAGTAACATCGGACCAAGAAACCGGAGAGAGAAGGCTGGAAGCTGGTGCTATGGTTTTAGCAGACAGAGGTGTCATTTGCATTGACGAATTCGACAAAATGTCCGATATTGACAGAACTGCCATTCACGAAGTTATGGAACAGGGTAAAGTGACGATCGCTAAAGCTGGAATTCACGCCAGTTTAAATGCTCGTTGCTCCGTTTTGGCAGCCGCTAATCCTGTTTATGGAAGAGTAAGTTTCTTTTCTTAAATGCAGGCTTCAAAGTATCATCACTTTTTTGGGGTCATCCATAAAGAACGTTCCACTTTTGGAGGGAGGGGGGGGGTCGAAAAATGTAACCATTTGTAACAAGGGGGAGGGAGGGTAGTTGAAATTTGGAACGTTCGAATTTTTATTTTTTTATTCTGAATTATTCTATTTTTTTTTTTTCGTTTTTGAGCCTTTAATTTGAAAAGTCAGCAATATATGCCACAGCAGAAAGCGTGTCCGATAAGTTAGATATATATTAGGTTGGTTTAAAAAAATAACAAAAGTCAGAAATGTTATGCTCCTACTCCCAAATTTCTTCTAAATTGAAAAAAAAATTAATTAATTAATTAATTAAAAAATTACATTATTTTTTTATTTGGAAAGCGGACAATATTTAGAGGTGGCTCAAAGCCAATGAAGTTTCCCATGTAGTCTTTAAAAAGCAGTATTCTATAATTTATTTATTCATTTGTTGATAATAACTATTATTCATTTTTTTTTTATTTTTGAGGTTTTTTTGAAATTGCATAAGAAATAGTCAGTTCCTATAAATTAATATATAAATAATAGAATACTGTTTTTTCAACACTTTTCAAGAATTGACTAGGTGCATTAATGATTTAAGTGATTTTTTACAATTTTATTACAAATTTACGAAAAAGTATGTTTGCCCATGCAAAATAGATGGGAAACTTCATGGGCTTTAAGCAATCTCTAAATATTATCCGATTTGAAAATAAAAAAATGGAGTTAATTTTTTTTTAAACACATTTATTATCATAAGAGCCGATAATTATGACAAAAAAACAATTTGATTTAATAAATATATGAAAAAAAATTTGATTTTTGAGGGGGGGGGGTATAAATAATTTTTGAACGTTCCATTTAGGGGAGGGGGGTTGTCATTTGTAACCAAGTGGAACAAAAGGGGGGGTGGGGGTCTAAAACCCCGAAAATTGGTGGAACGTTCTTTATGGATGGCCCTTTTGTTCTTTTCTGATTTTATAAGATCATATTAATTTTCTTCAATTTCTAGTTATTTTGTCACTTTCTGGTAATTCATCCTTATTCATAATTTATATTTTTCTTTCTCATGTTATTTTTTTACTTTCATTTTTTAGTTTCTTCCCATTCGGGGCCGTCCATAAATTACGTCACAACTTTTTTTCCTTTTTTCGAACCCCCCCCCCCCCCCCCCTTTATTATATATCGTGTTAAAAAATTATTATTGAAATTTTTTTTATTCTATAGTTTAAAGTATAGAAATTTTTGTATTTTGAACTCTTAGAAATGACTCCTTTTTCAAAAAACATAAAATAAACTTTGTGAAATAAGATCTAAATTCTTTAATATATTACAAAATTAAAAAGATTAAGAATCTTTTAAGCGAGGGTAAAATTTACTAAATCAATAATCTTTTTGAAATTCCAATTATTTTGTATTGTCATTTCAATTATTTACAATAATTTTCAACTATTTAAAATATTTAAAAAATATTTAAAATATTTTAAAATTATTTTCTCAATTTTTAATAGATAATTATTTTAATTATTTTTCTATTTTTTCCACAAATTTAAAACTCACTTTCCATAAATTATAATTATATTCTTCTTAAATTATTTTTATTTACTATTACATTATGTTCCTCAATAATGAATTAGAATCATTATTTTATTTATTAACATTATTCTTATTTATTTTCAGCTTCTTTTTTCATTTATCAATTACCTTTGTCAGATTTTAACTATTTCCTGATTTTTCAATTATTTTTATCATTGTTTTAACCTAATTTTTTCATTATTTTAAAATTATTTTCCAATTACAAATTATTTTCATTATTTTTCAATTAATGTCATAAACTTCAGATTATTTATGTCAAATTTAATTTATTACGTTTAATTTTTATTTTTTAAAATCATTTTTCAATTAATTGCCTTCATTTTAAGTTTTGTTCATAATTTTTTAATTAAAATTATCAGTTGTTAATTGTTTTTATTATTATTCAATTTTTTTCTCCAATTTTCAATTATTTTAATCAATGTTCAATATAATATCCAATTTGAAATTATTTTCATTAATTTTTAATTAATTTCTTAAACTTTCAATTATTTATGTCAAATATTAATTATTTACTTCAATTTTCTATTTTTAACATAATTTTTCAATTAAGTACTCCAATTTTTAAGTTTTTCATTGATTGTTAATTATTGTTATCAATTTTTCAAATCTTTGACTCAATTTTTAATTTTTTTATTATTTAAAATGTTTTTTTCAGTTACATAAATTGTTAATTATTTTTACCATTTTCCAATTATTTTCTCCAATTCTCAATTAATTTAATTATTTTTCAATTAATTGACCCATTTTAAAAATTTTAAAATTATTTTCTTCAACTTTCAATTGTTTTTATCATTTTTAAATCAATTTCTCCTCCAATTTCAAATTATTCTGACTATTTTTCAATTAATGTCATAAACTTCCAATAATTTACGTCGAATTTCAATTAGTTTCTTTAATTTTTATATTCTAAAATCATTTTTCATTTATTTGCCTTCATTTTTAATTTTGTTAATAATTTTTTTTATTAATTTCATCAATTCTTAATTATTTTTATCATTTTTCAATTTTTTTTCTACATTTTTTAATTTTTTAATTATTTTTTAATTAATTTCATGAATTGTTAATAATTTTCAATTTTTTTTCACCAATTTTTAATTATTTTAATTATTTATTCATTAATTTATTATTTTATCAATTATTTTTTCAGTTGTAATATTTTTCAATCTACAAATAATGTTTTTTGAAATTCTGAATTCGAAAAATTAAAATTCGGCAAGATGGAAACTATATCTAAAGAAATTTTATAAAATAAAAATTCTAAATTATGAATTTTAGAACTGAACCATGACTCCTCTTCTTTTTGCTATTTATTTATTTATTTATTTGAGTACAAGTAAACAGTTTTATTTGCATTTCTTATTAAATTATGACTTTGAAGCCTGTAAATAAAAAAAAACAATAATTAAGAGAAATTATTGGTAATTTTATATTTATGATTATAATATTTTTTTTAGTACGATCAGTACAAAACTCCTATGGAAAATATTGGACTTCAAGATTCTCTTCTTTCTCGTTTTGATTTGCTCTTTGTTATGTTGGATGTCGTGGATCCTGAATTGGACAATATTATTAGTGATCACGTTGTAAGAATGCACAGGTACAGAAATCCCTCGGAGCAAGACGGTGAAGCTTTACCTTTCACAAGTAGCTTAGACGTTTTAAGTACAAAAAATCCCGACAATCCTGAAGTTGAAGAGAAGGAAACGTCGATTTACGAAAAATATGATCCCCTTCTTCATGGGAATTTACGTTCTAGAAAGTAAGTATTATTTCTTATTTGTTAACCAATTGTCGATTCTTTATTTTGAATTAGTTAATATGAGTTAATATGAGCATGAAGAATTAAAATTTTGCGGAATTTTAATAGCTATTTTAACGAGAAAAAAACAATGAAAAAACCCTTCTATCAAAAATTTAACAATTTTGATTTATTATTGAAAAGAAAATTTCTTTAAAAAATATTATATAAAGATTTTAAAATCGATAATTTGACATCGAATTTATAATTGATTAAAAACATGTAAATTCAAAAGTTAGGATCTGCAATTTTGGATAAACAATTTCTTAATTAATCCTAAATTTATAATTAACTGCTTTAAAACTTCCCCTATAAAAATGTCTTTAGTTAAAATAAAAAATTTGAAAAAAATTAGATAAGAGAAATCGATTTAAATTAGAGTATATTTTGATGAGAATCAATTTAACTGCATTTACAGAAAATAAGATTAATAAATCAAAGATTAAAACAACAAAAGATTTTTGTTGTTTTAATTGGGAAACTCAAACAGTCGTTTATCGTTATTGAATGCTTCAAGTCGGTCTTTGTCACGGTTAAATTAAGTTATGTTAGTTAAGTTAATTAAGTGCGATACTTAATTTTATATTTTAAGTTTATTCTTTTTACATTGTATATGAGTTTTGCTCTTTATTTTGTAACCCATTTATGGTCCTTTTGGGCCGCGGGAAGTATTGTGTTAATAAATAAATAAATAAATAATAAATAAAAACTATAGTTTACTCTAAAATATTGAACTGACATTTTTAAAATTTAATTTTATCAGTACAAAAATTACTTAAAATGTTTATGCGTAAAAGTTTGAATTTATTGATATTCAGATCATTGAAAATTCAGATCTTAAAAAATTCGAAATAATTATTTATTTATTATTGAAAATCTAAATTAATAGTTAAGCATCGATATATATTAAAGTTTTAATTTATTGAATTTTCAACTAAATTTCAATTTCAGTTATTTTTTCGATTTTCAATTCAGTTGTTAAATGTGCAATTATTTCAAACAATTATTCCTATAATTTTCTTAATTTTTCAATTTGCAATTAATTTCTCTGAATTTCATATTTCTTGTTTAATTTTTTCAATCATTTTTTGTTCAGTTTTTGTCTATTAATCTAGTAATTTTTCGACTTCTGTTTTCAATTGACAATTATTTTCGTTATTTTTTACATATTTTCTTTAATTTTTAAATTATTCTCGTCATTTTTCAACTAATTCCTTTCACTGCTAATTATTTTTCGCAATTTTTAATTATTTCCTACAATTTTTTTAATTTTCAAGTGTTATCTTAAAATGTTATAATTATTTTCCGATTTATAAATTATTTTGTTCCGTTGTGTTTTAATCTAGCCATTTTTTGAATTTTGCTTTCAATTGTTAATTAGTTTTATTAATAGTTAATTATTTTCGTCAATATTTAATTATTTTTGTCATATTGTAATTTTTCTTTTAATTATGAATTATTTTCTTGAAATTTCCTTTTAATTCTTCAATTTTCAATTTATTTCTTCAATTTTTAATTATTTTCTTCAATTCTCAAATATTTTCTTTAATTTTCAATTATTTTAATCGATTTTCAATTAATTCCGCAATTTTAAATAATTCTTGAATTTTTTCAATTTTTTTTTCACTAATAAATTTTTTTTTAAAATTTCAATTCAATTATTCAAAATTCTAGAACTATTTTCTTTCAATTCTTAGTTATTTTCATCAAATTTAAATTACACTTTTCAGTTTTCAATTGTTTTCTTTAATATTAAAAACTATTGCGTTTTTCTATTATTTTTTTTGATTATCATTAAGTTTCTTCAATTTTAAATACAATTGTTCAATTATTTTCTATAATTTTTAATTCCATTCTTCAGTATTCAATTGTTTTCTTCTATATTCATTTCGTTCAATTATTATTTATTTTTCGCAGTTTTAAATTATTTCCTACAATTTTTTTTAATTTTCAAGTATTGTCTTAAAATTTTATAATTATTCTTTGATTTTTTAAATTATTTTGTTCCGTTGTGTATTAATCTGGTCAGTTTTTGAATTTTGTTTTCAATTGTTAATTATTTTCGTCATAATGCAATTTTTCTTTTAAATCTTAAATTTCCAATTTATTTCTTCAATTCTCAAATATTTTCTTTAATTTTCAATTATTCTCGTCATTTTTCAACTAATTCACTCCATTATTAATTACTTTCTACAGTTTTTTTAATTTTCAAGAATTATCTTAAAATTTTATAATTACTCTTTGATTTTTAAATTAATATTTGTTCCGTTGTGTATTATTCTGGACATTTTTGAATTTTGTTTTCGATCGTCAATTATTTTCGTCATTGTGTAATTTTTTTTTAAATTTTCATTTAATTCTTAAATTTTCAATTATTTTTTTTTCGATTTTCAATCCACTTATTCAATTTGCATTTATTTCCAACAGTTATTCCTATAATTTTTCAACTATTTTGTTTAAATTTAGTATTTTTTGTTGAATTTTTTAAACTATTCTTTTTAATTGTGTAGTTATGTAACCATTTTTCGAATTTTGTTTTTAACTGTCAATTATTTTCGGTATTTTTCAAATATATTCTTCACTTTCGTAATTTTCATTATTTGAATTTGCAAAAATTTATAGTTTTAAATGACTGACAACAATGCAAAGTTAATGTTGCTAATGGAAATATAAATTTCATTAATAGACGATATTATTTTATTTTACAGAGATAAAATTCTTACCTTGAATTTTATGCGAAAATACATTCACATTGCCCGTTGCATCAAACCAAAACTCACAGAAGAAGCTTGCAAAGTAATTACAGATGAATACTGGAAACTTCGATCTGAAGACTTAATGGAATCGGACGTAGCTAGAGTACGTTTATTATTTGCTTTTGAATTCATTTTGAATTAACTTCAATTTTTTCCCCCGTCTTTTATATTGAATTATGTAATTTGATATTTTTAAATAAAATTTGATTTTGTGCGAAATTTGGTAACTAATGTACTAAATTTTATGCAAAGTTTCGAATTTTGTAATTAACAAATAAAGTGATTCTTTCTTTTTATTCTGAGTTGAGATAATTATTCTGAAAATAAAAATTAAATATTGTGTATTTATACTTGCAGACTCAACCAATAACTGCTCGTACTCTGGAAACTTTGATTCGGTTATCAACCGCCCATGCGAAAGCTCGACTTTCAAATTCTGTCAATGAGGATGATGCGAAGGCAGCAATTGAACTGGTTCAATTTGCCTACTTCAAGCGCATTTTAGAGAAGGAGAAAAAGAAGCGCAGAAGGAGGGATAATGATCAGGAAAGTTCGGATGATGAAGGATTTGACGACGATGATGAAAATGGCCCAACAACCAGAAAGAAGAGGAAAACAAGACAAACTCCAGGAGAACCGGGTTATGATCATTATGACATTGAGAATGAAGATGATTCTCACGTTGATGAAGCTATTCGCCGAACAACGGAAACTCAAAGAGCTGTACAAGAAACTTCTACTGTAGATTCAGCCCCCGGAACTTCTATGGAGGTTGACGAACCTGCTCAAATTTCTGACGAGAGGTTTGTTTTTTTTCGATATTATATTTGCATTTATGAATCATTAATAGGGTGGTCCAAAAATGAATTGTAAAAAACAATTTTTGATTTTTTATGCTCTCCTAGGATTGTTCTTTATAAAAAAAATACACTTATTTTTTTTTTAATTAATATTTAGGGGCACATAGCTTAAATCACAATTTTCCTCCGCTTTTAAAGTTTTATTTTTAAATACTCGCGGTTTGTTCTGCTAAAACGCCTACCAGCGACTTTTTTGATTTAAGAAATTGTTTATTATTTATTATTTTTTATTTTAATAAAAAAACTGGAAAAAAAATAATGAAAGTGGTAAATATTCAAAAATAGCGCGTGTTTCTTGGACTTAATTCTCTTCCTACTAACACATTTTAGTACTCTAGTAAACTGAGTAATGTTAAAAAAATAAAATCCAAAATGGCGGATCCAATATGGCCGTCAAAAATGTTTAGGTTATGTTAGAGGGACTCTGTCTAAGTGCAGCCCTTTGTTTTAGATCTTTTATATTATTTTTATTACTTTATATATTCTGTGGTACACTTATATTAGTTTAACAAGTATGAGACAATTTTCATACATTTAGTAGCAGGTTTTCACATCCGACGCAAAAAGTTTCTGTTTGTGAAACAAAAAAAATATATTTAAATACTATATTTCCATAAGTTTTAGAAAATTGCAATGTTTGCAGTCAGTCATTTTGAATCCGCCATTTTGGATCTGCCATTTTGTATTCTGATAATTTTATTTTCAAATGCTTTACTTTCCTTTAAAATTACTTTTTCAATGATTTTTATTTCTATTTTAAACAGGGTCTATTTCTTAAAATCATCTTCTTTAAATTTCAATTTTTTCTCCTTTCTTTTTCAAGTTATTTTCCTCCATTTTCAATTATTTTCTTAAATTTTCAATAATTTTGTTCAATTTGTTAATGATTTCTCAAATTTTAAGAATATTCTTCAATTGTTTAATTTTTGTTTTTCGATTTTCAAAAATAAGAAATTTTTGTTTCATTTATCAATTAATGTCCTTAAGTTTTTATTTTCTCGACATTTTGCAATTATTTTCTTCAAATTAGAACTATATATTTTTTTCAATTTCTTTAATATTTTATCAATACTCAATTATTTTTGATACTTTTCAATTAGTGTTGTCATTTTTCAATTTTTTATTCTTTTTTCAATTATTGTCTTCCATGGAGAAATTTATTTTTTCATTTTCCAATTTCAAAATTGTATTGGTTGTTTGTTTTAATTGATGTAGAAAATTTTTATTTATTATCTTGAAATGTTAATCTTATTTTTAAATTTCTAAATGATTTCATTCATTTTCTAATGATCCTCTTAAATTTTCAATTATTCTTGGCAATTTTCGATTGAACTTTTCAATTCTAAATTGATTTCTAACATTTCAATAAATATTCTTTAATTTTTTAAATTCTTCCCTTCAATTTTCAATTATATCTTTTCATTTTCAAATTAGTTTCTTCAATTTTGAATTATCTTCATTTAGTGGTTATTATCTTTCATTTTCAATCACGTTAATTATTTTTCAATTATTTTATTTCATTTAAAAGTATTTTCTTCAAACTGCAATTACATTCTTCAATTTTTTAAACATTTTCAATACATAATTATTTTTATCATTTTTCCATTAGCTAAGTCATTTTTTTAAAAATTTTTTAAAACCCGTGTTTTTTCAGTTTTTTTTCTTGAAATTAAATTTTTTTTTAAAGTTTCTAATTATTATTTTTCCTATTATAAAAGTCTTATTTTAAAATTAAGGTCAATTGAAATTCGGTTCGAATGCAATTTGAATAAACTTAAGTTTGGAGATTAAAATTTAAATAAATTGAAGCTAAGATCTATTGAAATATGAATAAATGAAATTTTTAGTTAATTAAAATTAGGATAAAAGTATTCTTAATCTAATAATTTAACCTTGTGTTTCCGTTAATTTATTCTGTTTTTTCTTATGTTTTCATTTTAATTTTGATTTTAAATGCTTGTATACATTTTAACTTGATTTTAAAATTGTTTACTTTAAAAAATAATATCTTTTATTAATTATTTTTCAGGCTTAAAGTGTTCAGAACCTTGTTGAATAAACTGTTTACCGAACAAAATGCCCAGGCATTGTCAGTGGATAGAATTCGTGAATTCATTAACACGCAACAGAGATCAGAATTCACTACAGGAGAATTTAAAGGTGCCATCGAGAAAATGACGGAGGAAAATCAAATAATGGAAGCTGACGGTCAAGTGTTTCTTATTTAAGTCCAGAAAATTGTATCGTTTATTTAATTTCGTCCATCTATTTCGTTTTTTTTTGTTTATTTTCGAATGAAGTCCGGCATGTTGTATCGTTTATTTAATTTTTCTTTCTCAATTCGAGAGATTATATAATTTTACTCTCTTTTTAAAACAAAAAATTAATTATTTTTCATAATTAAATGTGCACCTTATGAAAATCCAAATAATTGATCAAATATTAATGACAAAATTGTATACATAAAATGAAGTAGTTGCGCTAATTATATTGAAATAATTTTTTACATAAGAATCAAATAATTGCGCACATAAATTCAGTTGACTATTTTATTTGTTTTCAATTAAAATATTGTAAACCAATTAGTTAAGATGTTAATTTTAAATGAAAAAGGCAATTGTCAGCGTACGTTAAGGAATAATAAAATTTTTTAACTCTTTTTTAAACAAATTTGTCGTTATTCGAATTCTTTTTGAAAATTATTTTATTTTTTTAATTTAATTTACTTTAGACTTTTTATTGAAATGTAATCTACTCTTGAATCTTTTATGAATGATTTTTGTTTAATTTTCGCAAAAAGATGTAATACAAAGATTTTCGAGTCTAATAACATTTATTAGCTCTATTCGTATTAATGCAACACATAAACTAGGCAACAATGATAACATTTATCACGATAACGTAAACGTACCATCTACGTCTTTTGTTTCCGTGTAAATATATATATATATTATATATATATGTATATAAAATCAACTCATAGTGTACAATATATATAAATACTCGCGCTATAATATACAATATCTTCATTAGCTAACATTTAGGCAATCACCAAAATACTTGTCTCACATTTTCAGCAAACACGTCACTTTTCTTCGTCTTTGATTCAACAACTGTCTTTCACTATTTTACAATAAATATATTGGATTCAGGTTTCACAAAGCTATACAAATAAATCACGGACGGCGAATTTCGTGAAAAATAGACCATTCGAATATTGTTGTACAACAACAAAATTCACTTTTATAACTTCGGTACTTCACTAGATAAATATCTAAGGCGACGTTAATTAAAACACTTCCCTTGTACACTCCCAAATTTTCGATTACAATTTTTTTGTTGTTGCAATTTTTTTTAGTTTACAATGACTCTTTGTGCATCAAACAACATTTAATAATGCCTAAAATTTATTTTCGTATTTTTTAAAATTCCCAAGGCTCGTTGACTCGAATTTTTTTTTCTTGTACTAAAATTGTTACCTTCTTTTGGATCAAAACATGTTTTCTGTGTCAATTTACATTATTTTCTTTTGTCAGTAAGATTATTTCTCATTAGTACATTCTTTTTCTTATCAATACATTCTCTTTTTTTTGTCAATAACTTTTTTAAAACATTAACAACAATTCTATCTGGTTCTTGTAAAAAATTCCACATACCTACATCTAGTTTCTATATATTACAGGTTTAACATTAACTTTGCTAAATTTCATTCTTTCCAGTTCGATGCACACGAAATAATCCTAAAAAGTAAAAAATTAACACCTGAGTCTCCCTGAAAAAAAGTGTCGCCTGCAGAAAAATCCTAATTGAAAATGTATTTCTTTCAGACTTTGATACACATGATAAAAGTTAGTTTTTTCCGATGTTCCATTCGTTTTTTTCGTCTTTTTAAATAGAATAATAATAATAAAACATTTTTAAAAAAGCCAATAACTTACCTTATTTTAATAAAAATTCCGAGATTGAGTTTCGTTCTTAGGCCCATTTCAAATATTAGGAAATTACTTTCAGTTAACGAAAATTTTGTTTCGGTCAATTAAAATTATTTTTAAGAAATATAAAAATTTGTTTGATAAATTTTCACTCTTGATGTGATTTTTGTTCTCTTTCTATCCTGATGTTTAAATTTATTAAAAGTTAGCCTGCATTTTTCCAGATTTCTTCATTGTTTGGCTTATAAATCATCATCACTAGTGTCTGTATTATAGGCTATCTGCTCTCTCCACCAATCGCGAACTTCTATAACGATGTTGGATACTTTGGGAGGAGAAGATTTGGCATTAAATATTTCTTTGGTCTGACGACTTTGTTCGCTTCCTTCCGTCACGTGTGGCAAATTATTTTTCACGACCGCTAGAACAATTGAATTTATAATTACAAATTATAATTTATTCATTAAATATATTTTCCTTTTTTTTTTTATAATTTTAATTTTTCAAATTTGTTTTCAATCTAATTTTAATAAAAAGGGATTTTTTAGATCACCGAATTTATATTCAGTGGAATTTTTTTTTAAGCGACTTTTTATTTAGAAATAATTCGAATTTAATCAAATTTTCATTTAACAGAATTTTAAGTGATTTTTAAATTTAATTAATTTTAATTTTTAAATGTCTGAATATTCTCTTGACTGAATTCTTATTTGGGACCGTCAATAAATTACGTCACACTTTTTCCCCCTTTTCACCCCCCCCCCTCCTCTTGTTACAACTTTTCTCATATTTGTCGACTCCTTTAAATGTTTCGTCACGTTTTCAATTATAATAAAAAATATTAATTGAATTATTTTTATATAAATAAATATGTAATAGGATAAAAATTTAATTGGGTTATAAAGAAATCATTATATTTATTAACAATAATTTATCTATTTTTGATTTCAATGAAATAAATAGAAATATTAAATTTAAATAATTATTTTAATATGATATTATTCACATTTATTAAAAAGTAAATTTTTATAAAAATAATTTTTAAATTCAATTCAAATATTATTATTAATATTTTAACTATTACTCATAAATTTTATTTTAACCAAGTTAACGTGCCTTCATTTCATTTATAATATAAACCAAAAATTAAAATGAATATTAAGATAAAAATAATTGGTAAATATATTTTTATGAATTTTTTTGTGTTAACAGTTTTTTCATATGAATTCGGTGACCTACAAATTCTGCAAACTAACAATTCACATTTATTCAAATTCGATTGAAAAGAAATTTTGGCGAATAGGAAATTATATTCCTATTAATAAATATTATAAAATATATAAGGAAATTATACTGTAAAAACTAATTTATTACTTTTAAATTTATTCAGAAACTTACGTGGAGGTCTGTTATTTCTTTTCTTGGACGCTGCTATTTTTTCTTTTTCCGTTCTCACAGAAGCCGGATCTGATAATGTAGGAGCCAAATATTTCCGTCCTGAGTTACTTCCAATACTATCCGATCTCGGAAGTTTTTTCATTCTGTGTCTTAAGCCATCAGAATCCTGGTAAAATAATAATTAGTAAATTTAAAAATAAAAGAAATTGAGTTTGCAATAAAAATGAAATTTTCAGACACTAATTGATACTTAAAAAAGTAACTATTTTGACACTAATGGGAAAATGCTCATTTTTCCCACTAGTGACGGAAATGTACAATTTCCAGTGAAAACATACTTCTTAAAAAGATAAAAATGATTACTTTTTGCTCTGACTCTTCTTCTCGATGATCTTCTTTAGTTTCTTTTGCTTTTTCTTCAACGTGGTCCTGTTGTTGAGCGGCCGCATCATTCGTGGCTCTCAGTCCGGCAATAAGACTATTTTGCTGTTTCTAATTTTCAAAAAACTTAATTATTGAAAAATCTAGACAAATTAAAAAAAATACATTGTTTTTTTTTTAAATTGTCTTACCCCAACGGCTCGAATTTTCTTCAAACATCCCTCAAGCCAGGTTCTTATTGTTTGCTTCGCCACTTCCTCTTCAATGATGTATTCAAATTCTTCTCGAGCCAGTAATTCCTCAAGTTGTAAAGCTTTTCTAATATCCACTGATCGATAAGATAGCATGCTATAAATAATAAAATAGAAATTATTATCATATTAAACTAAAATGTATTTAAGTTTCTACCAGACTTAAATTTGAAATAATATAAAGAAATGAAAATTATTTTTACTTGATAGAGTTCTCTTACAAGCGACTTTTCATATTCGAATATTTGTGACGCGATATAAAGAATGGGACCTAAGAAGGAAAAAATGTTAGGTTATGTTTGTGATTTTTTGAATGAAAATACACAAAGAGGATCAACTCTCCATATATCAACAATTGATGTTTAAGTTTTCATTCCATCCGAAATATTCAATAAAACCTGGTTTTGGTTTTATATAATTAAACGGGAACTTTTAATCAAGGTAAAACTATCACTCAACATAACCTAACATTTTTTCTTTCTTAGATATCGTATTTCTTCATATCGCGTCACATTTATATATTCGAATTTTTAGATCACCTTATATGTACTTAACAGAATTTCTTTTTACCCGACACTTTATTTAGAAGGATACTAAATAATAAACCGAATTTTAATTTAGCAGAATTTTTATTTAACATAATTTTAAATCAGTAGAATTTTTAAATGACAGAATATCTATTTCACGGAATCTTCAAGAATAAATAATATAATAAACCGAATTTGAATTTAGCAGAATTCTCATTTAACATCATTTTAAGTCAGTCGAATGTTTAAATGACAGAATATCTATTTTACGGAATCTTTTTTTGAATTTTTATATCCATCCGTCTGTTTGTCTGTCACACACCTTTGTGCACATTTGTATTTTGGCATTTAAAATTAAAATTAATTGAAATTCTTTTACATAAAAAATTGATTAAAAAGAAATTCAGTTAAATGAAAATTCTGTTAAATGCGAATTCGGTAACCTTAAAATTCTGATTTACTTAAATTCGATTGAATAGAAATTAGGAAACTGAAAAATCGGCTAAAAGAAAATTCCATTGATTTGAAATTCTGTAAAATTAAAATTACCGTAACTATAATGAATTTTAGAACTTATATTCATGCTTCTCTTATTTTCTATATAAAAATTGTTTGCAAATTGTTTGGCAATTATTTTAATACTATTCAACATATTAAAGATTTTACTAAAGAAAATTAATCTTACTTGATAACGTCGTGAAATGTAACATCTTCTCCATTATGAAGTCGTTCAAGTTCATAACACATGTACTTAAAAAGCAGTCTATCTTTTTGCGGATCGGTTTCTAATCTACCTTTTAATAAACGCAGAATAAATTTTACCTGAAAGATTAATCATTTTTATTATCAAGAGAATTTTACTTTTGATGAAAAGAATACAAAATGAAGATTCAAAAATTATAAAAGTTTAATTTAATATAGTCTTTTTGAAAAATAATCAATTATTCATAAGTCACAAAAATATTGTTGAAAAACTATTTTTCATATGTTGTATATTTGTTGATTATGTTAAGGTTTGTATAAATTATAAAATTAATAGCATACTCTTCTGACTGGAATGACCCCACGTTGATGAATATCAACAACGTTCCACGTATTCTGAAAATTTCTTATATCTGCGTACGACAATAAAGCGTCTTCTTCGTTTGAATAAAAGAGCGAAAAGTTCTCCATGATAATAGCTGCAGATAAAATTTTTATTTTATTATTTTCTGAATGTCGCTGGTTAACTCAATATTAAATTTTTTAATTTCGTATTTAAATTTCTTAAATGATAATTAAGTAAAATTAGAAGAAAATTTTCAAAAGTTAAATCCAATTTCCGGAAATGTAGAAATAAACACAATCGATTTGACACATTTAAATTTAGAAAAAAATTCTATTAACAACAAAATTTCAACTTGAAAACATATACAACTTTTATTTTCTTTTACTAGTAAAAATTACAATATCTTTTACATTCCCCAATTATGGTAGACTTTAATTAAAAAGAAATTTTCTTGAATTCAACAAACATTCTAATATAAATAATTTCCTATTTTTCTCTACTTTATAATATTATAATTAACTTTAGGGGTTATGTGGAAAACTGCATTTGTTTAAATTTCTCGAAATAACAAAATATGGATTTATCATCTTTTGAAAATTTTCTTTTCAAATGTACAATTATTTATTGAGATATAGTTAAATAGTTTCTTACCCACAAGTAAATTTAAAACGATATATGTAATGATGACGTAGAATGTGCAAAAATAAATTAATGATGCGTGAAAATTTCCACAGTCCGTTTCCCAATAATTTGGAGCTGGTGTACAATAAGGTGGTTGTACCATACAGTCATGCATAATTTTATTCCAATCTTCTCCTGTTACTATTCGAAATAACATTGCTACTCCTGTGACTGGAGACTCAAAATTTGCTCGACTGAAAAAAAAAAACACAAAAAATATAAATATTGTAATTATATTAAAAAAAAAAAAAAAATTGAAAATCAAAAGATAAAATAATTACTCTATTTTGATGTAAAGTTCATTTAAAAATGCTTCAAACAAGAGAAGACAGATAAATAAATAAACAACAGGTAATAAAATAAAAAAAACTTCATTTCAATTTATTCAGTGGCGTAATTATTAAGGGGCAAAGTGATTTCAGGGGGCCGTCAGTCAACCCTAAAAAAACCTTTTTCCTATAGGACAAATTTTATAAAATTTTAAAATTAAAAATAAATTGCCAGAAATAATTGAAATTAAACAAAATAATTGCTGATTTTTCAAATTAATTGAAAAAAAATGAAATCAATTAAAAATTGGGGAAAGTAATTTAAAAACTCATTGAAATATTTTAAAAATAAAGAAAATAACTTAAAATTCAGAAAATTACTCGAAAATCTTAAAAATAAATTGAAAAAAATTGAATAATGAAAAATTAGGGAAAATAATTGAAAAAAATGATTAAAATTTGAGAAATTAATTGACAAAATTATATAATATATTTTAAATAAAGGAAAGTTAAACAAAATTTGAGAAAAATACTTAAAACTTTCAGAAGTTCATTGAAAAAAATAGAAAATAATTAAAACTTAGAGAAAATAAATGAAAAAAGATAAACATAATTTAAAATTGAAGAGAATAATTTTTAATTAAACACAAATAATTATGAACTTTTTAGAAATTATGAAAAATAACGAAAGTAACTAAAAATTGAAGAAAATCATATAAAAAATCATATAAATAATTTTAAATTGAATGAAATAATTGAAATTTCAGATAAATAGTTTACAATTTTGGAAATTATAAAAGAAATGAAAAAAATTGAAAATTGAAGGATATAAATTTTGGAAAATAATTGAAAAAAGATTTTACAATTTGAAACTTAATGAAAATAATTCAAATATGATACAAACATTGATAAGTTGTAAAACATAAATCACATTTGAGTGAAATAATTGAAAATTGAGAAAAATACATAAAGATCTTAGAAATCAATTGAAAAAATGAGAATAACTAAAAATTGGAGAAAAGTATTGAAGAAAGCTAAAAATAAATGAAATTTACGATAATTAATAAAGAAATTTGGAAATTATGAAAACAAATGTAAATAATTAAAAATTAAAGAAAAAAATTGAGATTTTAGAAAAATTCTAGAAATTAATTTTAGAAAATGCGAATAATAATTAACAATAGAGGAAAATAATTAAAAAATGATAAAATGAATTTAAAATTAAAAAAATAATTCAAATATGTTCAAAATAATTGAAATTTATGAAGAAAATAATTTAAATATGAAAGATTGAAAACACTAAATAAAATTTGAGAGAAATAATTGAAAAGATCGTAGAATATGTGTTTAAAAAAGGAAAATAATTACAAAATTACTTTAAATTTTTAATTAAAGAGAATAATTAAAAATCGCAGAAATAATGGAAAATTGATGAAAAAATTTTGATAAACAATTGAAATTTTTAAAAATTATGCGAAAAGAATAAAAATAATTAAAAAGAGGAGAAGATAATATGAAATTACAGAATTTTTTTTAAATGAAAAGAAAATAATTGAAATTTGAGAAAAATATATGAAGATCTTAGAAATCAATTTAGAAAAATAAGAAAAACTAAAAATTAGAGAAAAGAATTGAGGAAAGCTGAAAATAATTGGAATTTGAGATAATTAATAAAAAAAATTTGGAAGTTATTAAAACAATTGAAAATAATTAAAATTTAAAGAAAATAATTGAAATAAGAGAAATAATTAAAAAATTCTAGAAAATAATTTTAGACAATGATAATAATGATTAACAATCGAGGAAAATAATTAAAAAATAATTAAAATATGATGAAAATTATTTAAGATTGAGAAAAATAATTTAAATTTATGATGAAAATAATTAAAATTCGAAAGAATGAAACAGTAAATAAAATTTGAGTAAAATAATTGAAAAAATCATAGAATATATGTTTAAAAAAAGAAAATTTGTAATTATAAAATTACTTAAAAATTGTAATTAAAAAGAATAATTCTCGGAATAATTTAAAAATGGCAGAAATAATCGAAAATTAATGAAAATAACAATTGAAATTACATATAAATTTTTGAAAATTATGCCAAAAGAATGAAAATAATTAAAAAGAGGAGTAAATAATATACAATTACAGATTTTATTTTTAAGCAAAAAGAAACAGTTGAAAAATCTTTTAAAGAATTTAAAATTAAAAACAATCATTTAAATTTGAGATAATAACTAAAAATTTAGGAACTTAATTGATAAATTAAAAAATAATGAAAATATTAAAAGATGGAAAAAATAATTGCAATATAATAAAAAAAAAAAAGAAAATTGAACAAAAGAATTAAAAATTTAGATATATATTTGAAAGTTCAGTAAATTAATTCAGAAATTATGAAAATTGAAAATAATAATTGCAAAATGACAAAAATTATGGTAAGTTAAAAAAATAAATTTACATTTGCGATGAATAATATAAAATATTAAGGAATAAAGAATTAAAACTGATTTAATGTCAAGGCAAAAATAATTGAAATTGAAAATGTGATTGAGAGAATTAAACAAAATAATTAAAATTTGAGGAAGGTAAATTTAAGATTTAGGGAATCAATTTAAAAAGAATTAAAATAATTAAGGATCGTAGAAAATAGTTGAAAAATGATAAAAAAAATAGTACAAAATTGTATTTTAAGTGATTGAAATCATAATAGAAAAGAATTATTAAAAATTGATGAAATTTTTAAATCACTTCAAATTTAGTATTTTTGAAAGGTGGATTAATTGAACTTTTAACCAATGCAAGTTCACATTAACTAAAATTTCAAGAAATTAAAATTGCTATAAATTTAAAATTTGAGAACATTTTAAAAAGGTGAAATACGATTTAAAATTTTAAAAGAAAAAAATATCTAGTGACAAATATCAGGTGTGGACAGAATGAATGTATTAATTATAATTATACTTGTAAATTATTATATATAATTGGGGCTCCATGTTTCTTTTTGCCCTAGGGCCCTTGCACCCCCAGTTACGCCACTGAATTTTTTGCGTCCAAATTTTAAAAAACTTACCGTCCTATTCCTTCGCCGTATTTAACAGTGCCAAATAAAATCGTACCAGCGAGAGCGTAGAAAAATACAAGCAGAAACATTCCAAATATAATAAAAAAACTTTTACAGACTGAAACTCCAACTGTTAACATTAACATTTTTAAAGTTGTATGCTTTCCTGTGATGGTGAAAAATCGCAAAATTACAACCATAAAGCCAATCACGTATGAGAGATCATTCTGAAAAAATGACACGTTAATAATTAAACAAGTTTTTTAAAATCATTCAATAAATATTTAAAATAATATTTGAAATAAAAATATTAAAAAAAATTTAATCTATTTTAAAATAAATCATTTCCTTAACAATTTTAAAATTACTACATTTTTAAATTTCATGAACTATAATTTTTATTTAATATTTTTGAATAATATATTAAATTTCTTACTTAATTAACATGTGGTTACAAAAATATACTAATATTTAATATATTTAACGTAAGAAAAATTTAAATAATTAGTAATAATTTTTCTCTATTTAAATGTGGTTTTGAACCAATATTCAATATTTAATTTTTCTTTTAATTAAAATTATTTTTTTAATTTTAGATTTTGAAATTTTTCTAATTTTACCAATTATTATTTATACTCAAATAAATTTTATAAAAAGTATTTTTATTTATTATATAATGATATTAATTTTAATCTTTGTTTTATACTATGAGTGAAATAAAGATTCATTAAATTGATTAAAGTAAAAATTATTGAATAAAATAGTTAAAGTTAATAACATTTTAAATTGCATTTAAAAATTGTTTTGCAAAATTATTTTTGAATAAATCCAAAAATTAGAATTTAATTACAACTTATATTAAAAATTAAATATTATTCTAGAAATAATTTATAACTCACTGTCATTGTGCCGTGAATAACAATCCAAATAACTCCAACCACCGTTACTAATAAATCGTATCTGTTTCTTCTTGATTGCCAATAACCGCGAGGTGTAAAGGCAATATTTTTCATTACAACTTCTACCAGAAAAACCAGGGTCAAAATCGTCGAAACAGTTGCTAAAGCTTCTGTGTGTTTTTGCTCAATTTTCCACTGAAAGAAATAAAAATTTTGAAAATTACTAAATATCGTAAAAACTATGATTATGAAAATTTTGTATTATCTTATTATTAAAGTATTTTTTAAAACAATTTTCAGCTTTTTTGTATATCATGTTGAAGGCTCACAGAAAATTTAATTTTTTTTTTATAATTTTCCTCATTTATAACGTTTACTTACAGATTTTCTTTTTAACAGACTTTTTATATAAAAGTAATTAAATTTAGTCGAAATTTAATTTAGCAGAATTCTATAAAATGCCAATTCGAGCAAATAAACTACTTCAGCTAAATTAAGATTCTTGGTAAAATGTATATTCATTTAAAAATTCAATTCTGTTAGAATTACATTAAATGGTCATTCTGTCAAATTAAAAATTGGTTTTTGATTTCTTTTAAATTAAAAGTCGGTTAAAAGAAATTATGTAAAATGAAAAGTCTGTTAAATGTGGAATTTAGACTTTTAACTTCAAAACGCAATTTAATTAGTTTCAATATTTAATGTAGTGCAATTATAAAAATCACCTAATAAAAATTAAAAAAGTGATTTTCTTATTGTTTGAAAAATTAAACTGAAATAAGTTACAGAAGATTTAAAGGGTTACTGAATAAGAAACTTGGTCGAAGTATATATAATTTTTCGGATTCGACAAGACCACTTTTAAAGTCATAATTCTCAATTTTAAAATAATGAGTATTTTTAAACTAAAGTTAAACTTTTAATTAAAAACCCAAGTTTTAGTCAAATTTAAAAAACAACTTGAAATTTAATTTAAAATTAAGCTTCTAATTATAAAGTTAATCTCGTGGAACTGAATTAAATACATTTAATTTAAATTTCCGATTGAAATTTTTGAATAAAATAAATGAAAATGATGAATTACCGAAACGCACAGCAGTGAACTGTTAATAAGAACCATAACAGCGATGAACCTTTTGAAATAAATATTCTGAGTAATGTCGTAAATAAAAGCTCGGAATTTTTTCCCATCAGGTCTCGGAGGTAAGTGCAGGGGTTGAGCAATTTTTAGCCTCTTCTTCAAGTCACACCTTCAAGAACAAAAAAGTTAATTTAAAAAAATGTTCCAAAAGAATTCGGTTTTTTGAAATATTCCAAGAATATATAAAAATTAAAATTTAATCGTCAAATTGAGATAATTATCTTTACCATCGTCTTTGATCCACTGTCAATAATGCAGTTCCTTTATTTTCCGAATAATTTGCAATAACTACACCCACAAAAAGTGTTAGACCGATCATACAACCAAGGAAAATATAAATGTGAATATAAATTGCGTGAACCTGCAAAAGAAAATTTTTTTGTCAATCGGAAAAAATAGGACGTTTCATATCAGCTGTTGTCTTCAAAATTATGTTGACCCTGTCGGATTAGAATTTGTCAGCGTTTGCCTCAAATGTCAAATTTATATACGGAAAGAAGATTCATGATAAATTTTATAAGAGTGTTTTACAATTTAGGAAAAAAGAATGAAAAAGAAAAAATTTCAGTTTAATAATTTCAAATTTTAAAAAAATTATATTAATTTTGCTTTCCGGCACTTTTTCCCTAAATTATAAAGCATTTGAATAAAATTTATAATTAATTTTCTTTGCTTGTAACGTGGACAAACGGGGCCAAATAAAAAAAATTTTGTACTTACAGGTCCAAGAGCTTTAATTAAAACATCACGAACGTCCAGCCAACCTTTGAATGACAGGACTTCAAATAAAGCCAACATTGCATCTCCAATATTATCAAAATTAAACCTTCTTGGATTTGCCCTAAAAATATTTTTAGTACTTAATAAATTAAAAATCAGTACGAAAAGCAGGCGCACAGCACCTACAATTGAAGGTTCCCAAGCAGCACGTAATATTACATGAATATTGTAATATTGTAATATTGGTAATATTACGGGGTGATATTACAGTGATATTGAAATGTCCGCCTCAAGGTAATATTACAAAGATTTATTTATTTCAATATTTATTTTACATTAAATAAAATATTTTAAAAAAATCCGGCTCACACGGGGTTCGAACACGCAACGTCCGACACGACGTGAATACGCCTTGTACCTCTCGGCCATCTAGATCTTGGAATGTAGTTCAGAAAGTGTTCTTAATATTGTACCAAAGAGAATTTAAGGTACTACATGAAGAACACTTTCTGAAATACATTCCAAGATCTAGATGGCCGAGAGGTACAAGGCGTATTCACGTCGTGACGAACGTTGCGTGTTCGAACCCCGTGTGAGCCGGATTTTTTAAAAATATTTTATTTAATGTAAAATAAATATTGAAATAAATAAATCTTTGTAATATTACCGTAATATTACCTTGAGGCGGACATTTCAATATCACGTTAATATCACAGTAATATCACCCCGTAATATTACGAATATATGTGGTGAAATAAGTAAATAATTAGAAACTCATTTTTAAAATTTCTTTTACAAATTTTTTTAATGTCTAGAGTTTCAATGCCAACATTCTCATTTTGCAAAAACGTTGTTCGAACCACGAGCGCAAAGGTGAATGGCGCTTGAGCAAAATCACCTACTTTGCCCCCTTGATACAAAGGTAAATATTTCAATTATAGTTACCAAACTCGAGGAACTAAAATAGATGGATAACTTTCATTTTGTCCAGGTTGAAGTTTCATTTTCGTGACAAAGACTCTTCTCATAAAAACTCCGACGCATTCTTCTCTTTTTAAAATTGTGGGATCGTTGCACCGAGCCAATCGGCCTCCATAGAGTTGTACACCGTAACTTGCAAAAATGAACATCAATAAGAAGAGCAAAGTCGATACGAGCAAAATTTCCTTGAATCCTCTGCACAATTCGTAAACAACTTTTTTCATGTGCGGCACCAAAGTAAAAATTCTCAAAGGCCTTACACAACGTAAAATCATCAGAAATTGAGCACCAGAATTTTGTGCCACGCTTTTTGGCATCCAGCAAAGAAATACCAGACTCACCTAAAATCGCAATATTTTTTGTTGAGTAAATCAACTTTTGTTTCCAAAAATGAATGTAAATGTTTATGTTGAGTTACAGGAAGAAATTAAATATGAAAAGAGGAGGAAAATAATCATAGAAAAATCAAAAGTGAAGGTAAAACAAAGAAAATAGATGAAAATACATTTTACCACATAAATAAATACGTCCAATCCAGAGGCAACATCTTTGATATATGCTTTAGGAGTAAAGAATAATCCATCTGCTAAAATTTTTAAAGCTAATTCGAGACTCATAAAAATGACAAAGCCATATTCTGCAACTTGAAGAGCTGGAACTTCCATAACTCGGTATTTTGGAGTTTCAAACATCATTGATATGCATGAAAGGGTTGTTGAACAAATCATCACCCAATCCAAATAGGTGACAAGTCCAAGAAAATTGCTGGAAAGAGATATTGAGAATACAATTATGAGAATTTGAAAAACGAAAGTAAACGCAATTTATCGTGTTGATATACCTATTTTTTCAATTCACATTTATTTTTATTATTCTGCAATAATTTTCTTTTATTACAACTATATGTAATCAGGGTGTCTACTAACCGGGAAAACCGGGAAATAACCGGGAATTTAAATTGATCGGGAAAAACCGGAAATTAACCGGGAATTTTCCGTCAAACTGGGAATTTTTTTTCTGAGATAATAAATTCATTTCAATTTTCAATTATTTTCTTCCATTTGGAATTATTTTCATTAATTTAAAATTATTTCTTCATTTCTCAATTATTTTCTTCGATTTTCTACTATTTTCTTCAATTGACAATTATTTTCTTCAATTTTCAATTATTTTCATCAATTTCTAATTAATTTATTTAATTCTGAAATATTTTCTACGATTTTCAATTATTTTAATTAATTTTTAATTATTTTCTTCAACTACAAATTTTTTTTTTTAATTGTGAATTATTTGATTCAATTGTCAATTATTTTCATCAATTTTTAATTACTTTCATCAATTTTTAATTATTTTCTTCAGATCTCAACTATTTCCTTCAATTTTTAATTATTTAATTTAATATTTAATAATTCTCGACTTTTTTCAACTATTTTTTTCAATTATCATTTATTTATTTCATATCTCAATAACTCCTCCATTTTTCAATTATTTTCTTCTATAATCAATAATTCTCGGCTTTTTTCAATATTTTTTTTTTCAAATATCATTAATCTTTTTGAAACTTGAATTCAATTCATCAATTATTATTCAACAATTTTCATAAAATCACATTTTCTTCAATTTCAAATTATATTCTACAATTTTTAATTAATTTCTTCAAATTACAATTACATTCTTCATTTTTTATTGTTTTTTTCAAATTCTATAATTCCTGGGTTGTTCAATTTCTTTTTTCTTCAATTATCACTTATTTTCTTCTACTTTCAATCCCATTGTTCAATTCTTGAATTATTTTCTTTAATTCTCAATTATAATTTTCGACATTCAATTCCATTCTTTAATTTTCAATTTTTTTTTAATATTCAATAACTCTAGGCTTTTTACAATGATATTTTTTAAATTCTCAATTATTTTCTTCAATTTCCAATTATTTTTTCATATTTCATTCAATATCTCAATTTCTTTCAATTTTCAATTTCTTCTCAATTTTCTTCAATATTTAACAATTCTCAGCTATTTTAAATTATGTTTTTCTTTCAATTCTTATTTATATTGAGAATTTTTTAAATTATTTTCATCAATTCGCAATTATTTCCGTCGATTTCTAAATTTTTCTGCTGTTTCTAAATATTGTATTTAATTTTTAAGTACTTTCTTAAATTTTTAATTATTTTCTTCAGTTTTCAATTATTTTCTTTAATTTTTAATTATTTTGTTCAATTTTCAATTGTTTGTTTCAATATTCAGTAATCTCGACTTTTTTCAAATATTTGTTTTTCAATTATCAGTTATTTATTTCATGTTTCAAAACCTCCTTCAATTTTCAATAATTTTCTTCTATTTTCAATTTAATTGTTCAATTGTTGAATTTTTTTTTTAATCTCAATTAATTTCTTTAAATAACAATTCTATTCTTCAATTTTTAATGTTTTCTTCAATATTAAATAATTCCTGTCATTTTCCATTTTTTTTTTTAATTATAAATTATTTTCTTTTTTTTTTCAGTCCAATTGTTCAGTAATTTTCTTTAATTCTCAATTATTGTATTCGAATTTCAATTTTATTTCTCAATTTTCAATTGTTTTCTTTTAATATTCAATAATTCTTAATTATTATTTTTTGTAAAGTTTAATATTTAATTCTTCAATTCTCAATTATTTTCTTTGAATTTCAATTATTTGCTTCAATTATCAACTCTTATTTTCAATTTTTGTAGTCATTTGTAGGTCTATTTATATTTAAAATAAATTTTAAGTTAACAAGAGAAAAAACCGGGAA
Source organism: Ganaspis brasiliensis (assembly GCA_037103525.1). Classification (NCBI taxonomy): domain Eukaryota; kingdom Metazoa; phylum Arthropoda; class Insecta; order Hymenoptera; family Figitidae; genus Ganaspis; species Ganaspis brasiliensis. The sequence continues at coordinate 1,651,212 of JAZKLR010000311.1, forward strand.
AAATAGGAACAAAAACCGGGAAAAACCGGGAAATGACCGGGAATTTTGTGGGACGAAATTAGTAGACACCCTGTATGTTGTAATTTTTTCAACTATTTTTAATAAACTAAATTTATTGTCTTCAAATTTTCATTATTTTTATTACTTTGTAAATATTTTCTTGATGTTTTTATTACTTTTATTATTCTTCATTTAATGTCCTATATTTTAAAATATTTTTCTCAAATTTTAATAATTTTCTTTAATTTTTAACTATTACTGTAATCATTTGCAATCAATTTCTTTAAATTTTAGTTATTCTCAAATTTCATTCTTCAATTGAATTCCTAAATTTTCAATCATTTATCTCATTTTTCAATTTTAATTTTCATAATAATCTTTTTGCATTTATTTTGGCCACTTTTTAATTAGATATATTAATTTTTTTTTTAATTTATATCCTAAATTTTCATTTATTATGTCAAATCTAAATTATTGTGCACACTTTTTAATGTTTTAATAATTTTTCAATTACTTTTCTCAAATTACAATCAAGTTCGTCAATTTTTAATTTTTTTTTTAATTTGTAATGATTTTCACAAATTTTATATTATTTTGATTATTTGTTTATTAATTCCGAAAATTTACTCGAAATGAAATAATTTGTCAACTTTTGTGTTACAATAATTACGATAATTAAGAATCTCTTTAATTTAATATTGTTTTATTTCGCTTCTCCCCCCCTCCTCTCCGCCGGTCAAAATTAAGTATGCAGTTGGAAAAAATTTACAAGTCTCCCCCCCTGATTATACATATTTTTTAACTTCTTTTTTTTTTAAGGAATATAGGGGGGGGGGGGGTGCGCCAAAATATTTATCTCGCACCGGGCGTGAAAAACTTAAATTACGGCTCTGGGAATTAGGGTCGACTAAAATTAGGATCAATTAAAATTTGGATCGATTGTAATTGGGGACACTTACAATTCAGATGAATTTAAATTGGGGATTACTAAAATTTGGATCGACTAAAATAAGGGTCAATTAAAATTTTGATAGATTATAATTAGGGGCGCCTAAAATTTGGATCAATTGAAATTGGGATTCGAATAAAATTTGGGGCGAATAAAATTTGTATCGTTTATAATTGGGGCGCTTAAAATTTGTGTCAATTAAAATTAGGGGCTAATAAAATGTGTATGACTAAAATTTAGTTCGAATAAAGTTCGGGTCCACTAAAATTCGAAGAGAGGTAAATTTCGATGCGACTAAAATTTAAATTAATTATAATTGGAGAAGACTAAAATTTAGATCAATTGAGATTGGTGGTGACTAAAATTTGGATCAATTATAATTAGGAATGCCCACAATACAGTTTAAATTGGGGGTTACTAAAATTTGGGTCGACTAAAATAAGGGTCAATTAAAATTTTAATAGATTATAATTAGGGGCGCCTAAAATTTGGATCAATTGAAATTAGGGGCTAATAAAATTTGGAACGACTAAAATTTGGTCCAATTAAGTTTCGTCTCGTCTCGTCTCGAAGTCTCGAGTTCTGCGGAAACACTAATAATTCAAAGATAAGCAATTTTTAATTAAATACAACTGAGTATTGAATTCTAATTTTAATTAATTTTCAATTAATTTTGTAACGTACTGTAAGCTTTTGTATTGAACTTTTCTCTCCTTGCCAGTCAAAGGATCTTTCAATCTTGCATCGTATCGGGCATAAACCAGTAATTGACAAATTTTTCTGAATTTGCTTTCACGCGGTACTGCAAAAAGTGGAGTGTCAAAAAGTGGGTGGTTTTCTCTCAGATCGTCTTCCCTTTGATTTCTAAAACAATTTATAATTTATTAACTATTTTCAAAAGGTAAAAATAATTTTTCTTAAAATGAACCATAATTATTAATTAAAGTTTTGTTAGAAGCAAAAAAAAAAAATTAAAATAGTTTCTCTAAAACATTGAAATTTTAAAATCAAGTTTAATTATAAATGAAACCTTCGCATTTCTGCTTGTTGTCTTTTAGCTTGCAGGAGTTTTATATCTAAATCATGGGGTCTACTTCGCGAAGAGCTAACTCTATTTATGGCTCCAATATCTCCATTCTCCATAAGATGTTCATAGGTTTGTTTCAGTTTAATGGATCCACTTCGTACACTTCTGCGTATGGATCTAAACGAACAATTAATATTAAATAAAATATTAAATTTAATAAAATATTATTAAATAAAATTCGATCATCTCTGAGAATATAGGTGTAAACTACATACTTCTTTTGATCAATTCGCAATTGCTTGGCACTGCTAACTGTACCCTGAGGCTTCAATAATCCTTTTCCAGGAACTGGTATCATTGCAGAATCTCCTAACATTAATCTTTGATTATTGGAGTCACTGAAAAACAAAAAGATTTGAAGGTTATTAAATTATTCCTTAATAGTATTTAAGACTAACTTTAATTAAGAACATACAAACAATTTGAAAATATTCCGTATGGTTTCCATCTCAGTCCGAGTAAAAAATTAAAATTCAAGTAATTCAAAATTCGTATAAATAGAATTCGCAAATGAAAAAGGGAGTGAATATGAAAACCAACAATAATTTTCATTCCGATTAATATTTTTTCTTACTTGATTATGTAGGTAACTGCTGCTTTTTTCAAAGGAGTTACGACATTTCTTACTTTGGGTGGATCATTCAATATCTTAACAGGTCTTTGTTTCCGGTACACCATTTTAGAATCAAAGGTTTCGCTAATTTTCTTCGTACCCTCATTTTCCTCTTCTTCAACTTCGTAAACAAATTGCCTCATAAAACTCTCTCTAACCTGATAAGGAAATGAGAATTCGGTTATTAAAAAATTGTTTCAAAAAGAATTTAAAAAAATAAATAAATTTGATCTCTTTAAAAATTGAATTACCTAAAAGAATTAAATTTAACCAACTTAATTAGAGAATTAATTTAACAACAGAAAAATGAGTTTTTAATTTTCACCTTCGGAAGATTGAAGTCAGAGGGAACTTTATGTAAACAAGTCATCTGTGGACTGTCGGGAAATTTTTCAAAAATTCTAAGTCGAAATGGAAGAGTTTCTTTGATCTCAGCGCTCTGTTCTCGAAACTTGAGTTGTTTTAATTTCTTGATGTCTTCATCGAGTTCCAAATTATCCAAAATCACAGCGACGAAAAGACTCAACACAATCTGAAAATAAATGAAAATTAATTCTGCTTATACGAAAGTCTAATTTGTTTATTAAGTAATTTAATGAAAAAAAGTTTTCTTGCTTTGAGTTCTCTTAGTGACTAACAGTCCGTAGGAAACGAATTTTCATCTTTAAATTAAAATCAGAGCCATAACTTAGGTTTTTCGCGCCCGGTGCGAGATAAATATTTTGGCACCCCCCCCCCCCCATATTCCTTAGAAAAATTGAAGTTAAAAAATATGTTTAATCAAAATAATATAAAATTTGTGAAAATCATTACAAATTAAAAAAAAAATTAAAAATTTACGAACTTGATTGAAATTCGGGAAAAATATATGAAAAATTATTAAAATATTGAAAAGTGTATATAATAACTTAGATTTGACATAATAATTGAAAATTTAGGATATTAATTGAAAAAAAATTAATATATGTATTTAATTAAAAGGTGGACAAAATAAATGCAAAAAGATAAAAGAAAATTAAAATTGAAAAAACTAATTGAAAAATCAGATAAATAATTGAAAATTTAGGAATTCAATTAAAGAATGAAATTTGAGAATAACTAAAATTTAAAGAAATTGATTGCAAATGATTACAGTAATAGTTAAAAATTAAAGAAAATTATTAAAATTTGAGAAAAATATTTTAAAATATAGGACATTAAATGAAGAATAATAAAAGTAATAAAAACTCCAAGAAAATATTTACAAAGTAATAAAAATAATGAAAAATTGAAGACAATAATTTTAGTTTGTTAAAACTAATTGAAAAAATTACAACATATAGTTATAATAAAAGAAAATAATTGCAGAATAATAAAAATAAATATGAATTGAAAAAATAACTGAGATAAGAGATAAATAATAAAAAAAAGTTCGAGAATTTATTAAAAAATAATTGAAAACGACAAAAACTAATTTAAAAATGATAAAAATAATTGGAAATTGAAGAATTTAATAAAAATTTGTGAAAAAGTAATTGTAAAAATTACAGAATATGTTTGAAATAAACAAGACTACTTAAAAAAGGATAAAAATAATTGAAAACTAAAGTTAATTATGGAAATTTAAGAACACAAATTGAGAAAATTACATAATTTATTTGATGTAAAAGAAAGTGATTCAAAATCCAAGAACATCATTGAAATACTTGAAAAATACAAAAATAAAACCCATATTTTGTAAAAATAATTGAAAAATGACAAAAGAAATTGAAAGTTAATTAATAAATAATTAAACTAATTTGATATTGAAAGAAATAATTTAAACTGAAAAAGTTTTATTTAAAAAAGTTCAAGAAAACAATTGAAACTTAAAGAAATTTGGAATTTAAAAATTAGGGGAAAAATTAAAAAATAATGAAAATCATTGAAGAAAATTTTTGAAAAATGATAAAAATAGTTGAAATTTGTAGATATTAATTGCAATCATAAACAAATAATTTTAAAAAATACAGAATATTTGTAAAATAAAAGGATTACAAAATGATTTCAAGAATTTTAAATTCAGGAAAATAATTACATTGTAGAAATAATCGAAAATTTATTAAAGAAAATGAAAATTTCAGATATATTATTCAAATTTTCGGAATTAATCAACAAAGATTCAAAATAATATAAAAATTGTGAAAATTATGCAAATGAAAAAAAAAATAATTAAAAATTGACGAAGCATTTGAAATTTGAGAAAAAAAATTTAAGAATGATTAAAACATTAAAAAGTGGATGCAATAACTTGAATTTGAAATACTAAGTACAAATTTAGAAAATGTATTGAATAATAATTAATATATCTAATTAAAAGGTGGAGAAAATAATTGCAAAAATATAAAAGAGAATAAAAATTGAAAAAAAATAATTGAAAAATGAGATAAATAATTGAAAATTTTGGCATTTAATCGAGGAATGAAATTTGAGAATAACTAAAATTTGAAGAAATTGTTTGCAAAATAATAAAAATAATAATTCAAATTTGAAAAAAATTATTAAAATTTTAGAAAAATATTTTAAAATTTAAAAAATTAATTGAAGAATAATGAAAGTAATAAAAAATCCGAGAAAATATTTGCAAAGTAATAAAAATCATGAAAAATTGAAGACAATAATTTTAGTTTTTTAAAAATAATTGAAAAAATTACAAAATATAGTTATAAATAATAAAAGAAAATAATTACATAATGATGAAAATAATTGTAAATTGAAAAAGTAACTAGAATTTGAGATAAATAAGAAAAAAATTTTCGAAAATAATTAAAAAAATAATTTAAAAAGACAAAAATGAATTAAAAAATAAATTTAAGAAAAAAATAAATGATAGAAATAATTGGTTATTGAAGAAAATAATAAAAATTTGTGAAAAATAATTGAAAGAATTACAGAATATATTTGAGATAATAAGACTACAATTACAATTATAGGTATATTATAAATCTTCGAACTTCAATTAATTTGAAATTTTATTGATTAAAAATTTATTTAATCCTCTCTTTGAGAATAATAAATTTAAAATTATTTAAAACTTTCTTTAATTTTTAACAATTCTTTTCTATTATGCTTTTAATTATTTGCTACAATTTTCATCTATTTTTATCATTGTTTAAAATTTTTCTTTCAATTCTAATTATTTTCATTATTTTTTAATTTTTCCCCTAAATTATAAATTCAATTTCCGCAAGTTTCAAATAATTTTTTTTAATTTTTTTAATTAAATTGATTTATGAAATTTTTACTTAAAAACCAAATTTTACTAAATGAACGAATTATTTCCTTCCTATTAATAATTTTTATATTTATTGATTTTAAAAGTTTCATTAAAATGATGTTTTAAATACAGTAAATAAACACTTTTTGGTCTAATAAAGTACTTACAATTAGTAACATTTATAATAATCAACTTCGAACTGCCTAAAAAAAGTAATCTAATTTTTTTGGTTTTAGAATTTTTTTAATTAAGAAAAATATATAAAAAAATGTTAAAAAATTACGGCACTGATTAAAATCTTGTGTGGATTAAATTTTCTAATCGTCACAAGAAACTTTTTAAACTTTGCAATTCTTAATTAATAATTCATCAAAAGATCTTTACCAAAGTTACAAAGAGATGATAAAGAATGAAGTAAATTGCTACAAAAGGTGCCATTGTTTCGTGAGTCCGCACCATAGTTTCATCCATAACTTCTACCCAGGCTTCTTGGGTCAAGATTTGGAACATGGACATAAAAGCCTGCGAAAAGAATTTTAAGATAGTAATTTCTTTTTAAAGAATCCATTTTGATGAGATGTTAAAATTACTAGAAACAAAAATATTTTGGCGTTTTATAAACATTTTACAAAAAGCAAACATTAAGAAATTAAAATATCCTTTTTCTTACTTCAGGAAATGTTTCAAATTTGGTGTAACTGCAGAGAAAACAGAAAAGTTGCATGGAAATACTTGATGATATAACGAGCAGGCACATGGTGAATATTATTAAACTACCCAATTTTTTTCCAGGTCCAAAAATTTTATACACAAAGTCCTCTAGCATTGGTGATGCTTTGATAAGTCTCACGACACGTAATACCTAAAAATTTAGTATAAAAATTACTTAACAAAATATTTCTATGAGTTCTAGTTTAATATTCTATAATTGTTCAGAACCAAATTATTCTTGCAGTTTTTAATTTTGATCTTACCTGAAAGTAAGTGAAGCCGGATAGATAAAAAAAGGGAATTATGTGGATGGTAGTGCCAATGGCGAGAAGAAGTTCAAATTTATGAATTGAATGTTTGTAATAACTTCGGAAGCCCAAACAAGAAATTTTGAAGAGGGTTTCTAAATCAAGGAGAATTGTGAAGGCGATTTCGACGTAATAATAAATTGCGTAGTAAGTATGTCTTGGTCTTTCATCATGTTTAAAATTCATTGTTGCAGTTGTGATACCATTAGCAAGAACAATGCACATTACAACCATTCGAAATTGAGGGGAACGTAAAATTGCGTGACAGAGAGGTGAAGCTATTCCACCGTGTTTATTTTCATCAAGAGTTATTAATTTCCAGCCATTCTCGTCACCGGTCAGTATCTGCAAATTTAAAGTTAAATTAATAATCGAAATTTTTATCATCTGAGTGATTGTTTGTTAAAATTATAAAACAAATTGTGTTTTTACTATTCATTTCTAATTAGATAATATTAGTCAAATTTTTTAGCTAATTTGAAATAATTAATTAAATTATCTGTCTGTTTAGTCTTCCTGGGGTAATTTCTGAGATTTTGTAGAAAGCTTCCAGGATGCTTGCGTGGATTTAGAAAACTATCTGTGAATTTTTAAGAAATTCAGAATTCGTGGATAAATCCTAAAAACTTCAATTTTAATCTTGTATTCTTTAATAATAATTTGAAAAATTAAAGTTGAAATGATCGGAATTCAATCTAAAAATTCTGGATTTATAAAGATAGACGAAACGAATATTAAACTATAATAGTAAAATATTAATTTCTGGAAGCAATAACGAGCGCCTAGGCGCGCGAGAAATCAAAATCGAAAAAAATTTAAATTAAAAAAAAGAATTAAAAATTATAGAAAATAATAAACAATTGAAAATTGAAAAAAAAACAATAGAAATTCGAAGAAAATGATAAAAAATTGAAGAGACATATTGAAAATTTAAGAATAAAATTGAAGTTTGAAAAAATAATAATTGATAATTGGAAAAAAAATTACAAAACGTGAAAATAATTAACAATTCAAAACAAAATTCGAAAAATGGCTAGATTAATACACAACCAAATAAAATAGTTGAAAAACTCAAAAAATAATTACTAAATTTTAAGAGAATAATTGAAAATTGAGAAATTTGTAGGAAATAATTGAAAATCGCAAAAAATAATTTATAATTGAAAGAAATAATTGAAAAATGACGAAAATAATTAAAAAATTGAAGAAAATATTTGAAAAATGACGAAAAATAATTGAAAACAGTATTCGAAAAATGACTAGATTAATAGACAACTGAAAAAAATAATTGAAAAAGTTAAGCAAGGAGCATTACATTAAAAAAAATAATTGCAAATTGGAAATTAAGCAAATTATCAGGGCTGTTAAAAATCATGATTTTTTTAAAAAAATCCGATTTATTTGATTTAAATCGGATTTTTTTTTAAATATAATCAGTATATCTATTTAAAATCACCAAATGTTTGTTTGTAAGTAGTTTTTAAAGAAATAAAGAAAAACTTAAAAAAACAACACAAGAATGAAACAGAGACATAATTATTATATAAAAAAGTAGAAACTCGCTTTTCAAAAAATTAAACTATTTACGGACATTTTTTTAAATTAAAATAATAAATAAGATGATAATTAACAAAACGTTTAAATATATTACTAAAGTGAATAAAATTTTAAAATTAGATGTCCAAATGAGAATATTTAGTACAATAAATTTACATAATATAAAATAAAAGAATAAAAGCTTTTTAAAGAAGTAGAAAATTGGGAAATTTAAAAAATGTAGATATAAAAGCACCAAATAAATGTTTTCAAAAATTCGTAATTATAAGATAAAAACTAAATAATTAAAAAGAAGGAAAAATGCTTCTTAGAAATGGGAAAATGATGACAAAAATTCAGGAATTAATTAAAACGCAAGGAAGAACTAAAAAAATAGTAAAACATCAAAAAAGTTAAATAAATAGGAAGAAAATAGAGAAATGTTTTTTTCCTTAATCTAACAAACTAAAAAAATTTAAAAAGTACAAAAAATTAAAACATATATATGTCAAGATAAATAAAAAGAAAGTCCATAAAAGAAACTTAAAAATCCTTTAAAAATAAAAAAGTTTAAGCAAATTAAACCAAACACATTTTTATAATATTACACTTAAAATAAGTCCAACAATAAATTTAGAAAAATAAAGCAAATCTAAATTTTTTTTTAAAAAATTGAATAAACTTACAAAAAATATTTATATTTATATTTGTATATAAAAAGAGGAAAATTAAAGGAAATCCTAAACTAAAAAGACAAATACAAAAAAAATCAAAAGTAAAAGAAGAACAGATCTTTAAATTTTGTAAAAATAAGAATTTATAAGATAATAATTAAACAGTGTCGACAAATTGAAATCTCTTAGAAATCTTGTAAGAATATTAAAAAAAAAGGATTATTGTGAATATGGAAAATAATTAATATTATTTAATTATTTTGCATTATTTAATATTCATTTAAAAGTTGGAACCAATTGGAACCGTTTGGAATTTATATAATTATAATAATGACTTAAAGATATAAAAACGTAATACTATTTTTTGCCATCTTCATACCAAAAATTTGTAAAGTTTTTTTTGATTTAAATCAAAGTGATTTAAATCAATAACAGCCCTGCAAATTATAGAAATAATTGTTGGAAATATTTGCCTATTAGATTTAAAATCGAAAAAAATAATTAAAATTGAAAAAATAATTGAAATTTGAAGAATAAAATTGGAATTTAAAGAATAAATTAAAAATTTAAAAAAAGTAATTGAAAAAACTGAGAGGTTTTGAATATAGAAGAAAATAATTGGAAACTGAAAAATGGAATTGAAAGTTGGAAAAAAATTGAGATTTGTAGAAAACTATAATAATTTGAATTACTCAAAACTTATTGATTATATTGCGAGAATTTCTGAATATTAACAAAAATAATAAAAATTGAAGAATTAAATTATAATTCGAAAAAACAATTGATCATTGAAATAAGGCGAGGATTATTGAATATTGAATTACATAATTGAAAATTCAAGAATGGAATTGAATGAAGAAACTAATTATAATTGATGAAAAAATTATAAAATGGGGAAGATAATTACATATTAAAGAAAATAATTTAGAAATGAGAAAAATAAAAGGCAATTGAAAAAAAATTCGTAAACTGGGGATAATTATCGACAACAGAACAAAATTATTTTAAAAATAATAATTATTATAAAATTTAATGAGAATAATTATAAATTAAAAACTGTTGAAAATTATAGAAAAATTGTAGATTTGTTTACTAATTTGTATCACTTTCTTGCTATATTTAATTTTTTTTCTTGTATATAATTATTTATTTTAAACAATTTTTTTACGTAAAGTTACCTACTACAGTTAATTTTGTACAGTTTTTTTTATAATGTTTAGAAAAATTTATTTACTTTTTCAGTGATTAATTTGATTTATTATTATAATTATGAGGTGAAGAAATATAATTTCTTTCAATTTTATGGTTTTTTAAAAATTTATTTGATTTTTTTGTAATTTGACATAACTTATTAATAATTTAAAGACATTTCTTCTTTTATTTACTTTTATGTAAATTTCATCTTATAATAAATTTTATCATTTAATTATAATTTCTCTATTTTTTAGAAATATTTGTTCTTTTCTCAAAATCATTTAATCGTTTTTATTTAGTTTTTCATTTAAAAGAAATTATTTTTTTTTGCTATATTTCACATTAAGTTTTTAAATGTATTGTTCTTCTTTAGTAACATTTTTCCTTTTTTTTACTGATTATCTTATTTATTTTCATAATTTTAAAAAACATATCCGTGAATTTTTTAACTATTTGAAAACCCTTATTCTTTTTTTTTGTACATTCAATTTTTTGTTTTAAAAAATCTTACTATTTTTTTTATATATTACGGCGTGTTATTTTGATTTAAAAAATGCAATTTAATCAATGTCTCTTAAACTGTTTAATATTTGATAAAATTATTAACATACTTCTTAATTTTCCTCCTTCTGCTTTCAATGATTTTTTTACCTTTTTTCTTTATTAAAGAATTTATTTATTCTTTGACAGGTTTCTCAATTATTACATTTTTTTACAAATTTTTGCTTTAATTTTTTCATTTTAATGTAAATTATCCATAACTTTCTTATCAGCTCATTCATAATACTGGTTTTAATAAAATTTTGTAATTTTTGTAGTTTTTGTAAAATTTCATTTTTCACATTTTGTTAGATTCTTTGAAGATTTTCTCCATTGTTTAAAATATTTTACATTGTTTAATAAATTCTCTCACTTTTTGTTATTTCTTCAGACTTCTTGACTGTTTTTTAAATTTATTTATTTTTACGTTGTATTTTTATTTTTTACATACAATTTCTAATATTTAAAATGTTTTTTTAAAATTTTTTTTATTTTTGTTTTTGTACATATGTGACGCTCCACGGTGAAAGGCATCTTATCTGCAAAACATTTGATTTTAAATGTTTATTATGAATCTATAGAATTTGAGTTGCTCTTTCACATACAGAAATTAAAACTTTTTTATGTCTATTAGTTTTTGTGTAATTGTCGATAAAACATAGGCACAACCTAAAAATAACATATATAGTCAGGCTCAACTTTAAATGCCCGTCTTGTAAAATTCATTTCTTGCAACTAAGGTCCTTTTTACCATGGAGGGTCACATATTTTTTAATGAATATTAATGTTTCGTTTAAATTTTGTTAATATTGAAATTGTACAGTTATTAATAAAAAAAATCTGGAAATTTCCAAATGTTTATTCGATGGACACCCTGATAAGATAAAAATGTAGAAATTTTTTTTGTTCTTATTTTATAGGGGGGTCCAGACATAAATTTCTTATATTTAGCGAATTTGAAGATACACTGAGAAAATAAACCTCTAGCAAAGCTGCTTAATATCTCAGCTAAAGGGTTATATTATGTAGAAACACATAAGGTATGACTAACGGAAAATAAATGATACTTGCTGTCACATTCGAGTTGAAATAGTTAAAATCCAATAGCTAAAAGTAGCCATTCGAAGATATTGCGTTAACCAAATCGACGTTTGCACAATTTTAACAAGTTTTACTGTTAAAACTACATACCGGGTTGTTTGTATACAAACAGCACGATTCTGGTGCACTAGCCTTTACGTTTGACCTGACGGCCACAGCCAGGGTTGGGTGCGTATATTACCTGATGTGTATTACATATTTTAAGGGTGAAATCCAATGTAAGCAGAAAGCGTAAAACCGAAAGCAGAAATTATGAGAGTGAGAGAGGTAGGTAGATATCACTGTCTCTCTCACTCCCATGATTTTCTGCTCACATGGGATTTTACCCTATACTGTATACTGTATAATACATACGTATTATACATAGTATCTCTGTCCTACTCTCTCTCAGTCTTACACTACGGGCACAGCTATTGGCTTCCTGCAGGTTACTATGGCAACGCATATAGAATCGTAAGACGTAAGGGTAAAATCCTACGTGAGCAGAATAAAGCGTAAAACCGAAAGCAGAAATCATGAGAGTGAGAGAAGTAGGTAGATATCACTGTCTCTCTCACTCTCATGATTTTCTGGTTTCGGTTTTGCGCTTTCTGCTCACATCGGATTTTACCCTAAAACCTAAAACTAGGGATACCAGATGACCATTGTTTCAAACCAGGACACCTTACTTCCCCCTCCCCCCCTGCCATCATCCCTTTTTTCAGTATCGGAAAATTTAAATTTTTAAAAAAATTTTACGAAATATTTTTCCTGTAATAGCAATTTATACATTTATTAGTGCATTTTATACAAATCATATATACATTTAACGTTTCCCAGATATTTAACTATGGATTAAGGTACTTTCTCACCTCAGTAGCTGCCATGGGAGTGAAGGGTTGCGACAATTCAAATTTTCATTGTCTGAACTCTTCACTCTCACACGTTACCATAGCAACCTTCAGCCAGCCAGCCAGCCAGCCGAGGTGTGAAAGTGCCATTATACTTTTGAGATGATTTTTTTTCGAAGTTTTAATTAAAAATTTTTTTTTGTATTGTCAATACTAGAAACCAGGACATCTAAGGTGAAAACCAGGACGGACCCACGAATCGTCGAAAACCAGGACATGTCCTGGAAAATCAGGACGTCTGGTATCCCTACCTAAAACTTAAGAATGAAACTGAGAGAGAGTAGGACAGACAAACAATATCTCTGTCCTACTCTCTCTCAGTCTTAAGTTTTCAGTTTACGTGTTACGATTTCATCTGCCTTGGCCTAAGCTGTGACCGACCCATAACCTGCGACCTCAGAGGTGACTGGCGAAAACGTGTATTTTTGACGTTTTTTCTTCTTCTTCAAGGCCACAAACCAAGAAGAAGAAGAAGAAGAAGAAGAAAAAACGTCAAAAATACAATAATATATTTTGATTACAATTGTGCTACACGTAAACTATAGGTACTTTTACTCAACATGTGTTTTAAATATAATTTCTGTATCTATTTTAAAAATACGTATACTTTTTAACAAACAAAGTAATCCAAGAAATTTACTAACGCATTTTGGATATTTTTAATGAAGAGGGTAGCTATCGTAACCGATTAAATTAACAAGATTTTACGGAGACTCAACCATATTTATTCGGTTACGATAAACAACGTGCTCTGCAGGTGCTATATTAGCAGCCATACTCGGTTAATATTAATCAAATGGTTGTTATATTTAGTCAACTTATTTTCTCAATGTACTAGTTAAGTCTTTAGCATTTACCTGGGAGGCTGTGCTGTTGCTAATATGACCACGAACTCCCCACATTTGCTGAAATTGGACTCTAATTTCGTTGAAAGTTTCGGTAATGACTGCAATGAAAACGTTTTTTACAAGCCAAGCCAAAAAGAATATCATGGTGCTAAAATAAAGAACTGCCCGCCAAGCTGGCAGACTGTCGATTGCTCGATACATTATGAAAACCCATCCTTCCTGAGACGCTGCTTGGTAAACAGTGAAAATACTTGTCACTGAAAAAATTAACGAAAATTAATTATCAGCACTCAAATTAACTCTGTAAAATTTTTTTAATGTTTAAAAAATGTACAACACAGTAAATTTAGAGATTTCGTTAATTTATATATTAAATAAGTAGTCTAAGTATAGTTACAACTTACTAAATTCGTCGAATCCGTTAAAGCCCATAATGTATTTTGATAATTCCAATTTCATACAAGTCATTCCTGCAGGACATTGATATCCCGATTCAGGATCAGTTGAACAAAAAGTATCAGGAATCGCTAAACTGTTGATCGTAATGTGTTTTGGATCTGTGGTATTTAAAACGCAGTGGTTGGTCAATTGGCCAAAAAATTGCACTCCCAATAAACCATAAAGTGACATAAAAAATAAAAAGAAAAGGGTCACATTGTAGATCTGTTGACTAGAACGCCTAGAAAAAAAATTTGTATTTATGTAGAAATATGTTGAATATTCTTTTTAATGAGATAATAATATTAACTAAACAAGTTGTTATATATACAGTTAAAGGAATGTATGCATATACAGAAGGTATGATAGACTCAACAAAATAAGTAAGATTGTAAAAATTTAATTTTAGCCTTACTTGAAAATTTGGTTAATTCTGGCCTTTGGCATTGAAAATTTGAGGAACACTCGCAAAAATCGAATCATTATCAAAGGTCTTGGTGCTCTTAGAACAGAGGCATAACTAAATTTCAAAACAAAGCCTAGCATCTCAAACATTTGTAGAATCACGGACATCCAAAGAAAAAGTACCATACTAGCATCAAATTGGCACCAGTGATCTTTCAGATAAGCTTTATCTCTCTGTTGATAAATTGTCTTATTAGATAAATTGTTTAACGACAATTTTTTCAAAGTCAAGCAAACTAAGCCAACTTGGCCCATACCGGGGCAGATTGGTCCATGTACAAAATATATTTTCAAGTAATTGCGTTTTAAAAAAAATTTTGATATTTAAACTTATCGTGAGACTATTATTTAGAAATAAAAATTCAACAAAAAGAAACCAACTAGATATAAACATTTACTTTGAAGTACCAAAATTTCACTACGTACTTTAATATTTTTGTAGCAAAAAATTAATCCGACTATCAACATTCGAATAAATTGCAATGGCCCAATTTGCCCCAGGCTCAACTAGCTCGCTACCTCTAATTAAATAAATAAAATAAGTTTTTCTATTAACAATATAAAATTCAAATATATTAACAAAAATACACGAAAATGATATTTAAAAACTTAAATGAAAAAATGTACCTTCACTATACCACGTATGTGCATTTTTGCGATCATTTCGGCCGTGAAAAGAAATGTAACAACGAGATCGCAGACAAAAGTGACATATTGAAGGGGTGGGACTTTTTCAAAGGTCTTTGGAGTATTTAAACAAACTGAGGCCAAGGAAACAAGGGCACAAAACCTCATTAGTCTCCGTACCCAAAGCTGAAAAAAATTTTAGTTACGTTTTTGACTATTAAGATAATTTGTTATTTTGGAAATGATAATTCAAGTTTTTAGTTAATTTTTTAAACTATTTATTACTTAATGTCAGCAAGGTGTTACCTTTTTATAAGTTGATTTTTCAAAGTTAAAGAAAAAATAAACATTTTATTTTATAATAATTAAAAATTTTACCTTGTTAACCCACTCAATGTCGGCACTCTCATTGAGGAACTCCTCCGGGCCATAATCGGCCAGGACGGGCTCCCCTTTGAGGCTTTGCTTCCGCCCCAACATCATAATAGGTATTATATTCGCAATGGTGAGGCCTAAAAGATTATGAAATTAAGTAAAATTTTTCATTCAATATATATTTATCCTATTGCACCAAATAAAAAGATTTTTGAACCACTTTTTCATAACTAAAAAATATATTTTTTATTGTTATTTTAGAATAAAATAAGTACATAATTATTAGTATTTTTTTTAAATGACATAAGAATATTCTTTTTTACTATAAACTTTAATTGTTAGAAAAATAGTGATACTTGGTGAAATAAAAAGACACATGAAATAATTAATTAGAATAAAAGATTCTAACAACTTTTTCATAATCACAAAAAATGAAATTAAAGTAACAAATTAGGTTCATAACAAAATTTTTTGTTAGAGCCAAATAATATAAATTCTTATAAATTAATTTTTTAATTAATTAATCAAATAAGACGAAAAAAAACCGAAAAATTATACTAAACTATTCACTAAAAGAAGAATTTAATTATAAATATTCTATATTCCTGTTTATTCAACTACAAACTTTGTGTATTAATGAAAGTGAAATTATTTATGAATTAATTTTTAATGAAACAGATAAAATTACAACATTCTAAATTTTAGAAAAAGCTATTCCAATAATTTATATTGTTTTCTAATCTATTTTACTATATGGCAAAAATTTAATTAATCTTCGAAATTAGTTTATATTTAATAAAAATATTAAACAGTAGATAAATAAAAAGATCGAAATACTTGAAATATTTTTCAATATTTTATTATTTCCATATCTGAGTTTTATCAAAATATGTTTAACAAAACAATAATTAAGAAAGAAGGTAATTTTTGATAAAAAAAAAAGAGTTGGTAATTAATTTTTTATTCCTTATTTTCTATTATTCTATTTGCTCTTAATTTCACATTTAACATGAAATTTAACTGTGTGAAACTAAAATTAATGAATAAAAATATCTCGACGAAAAATTTTAAATCTGTGACATAAAATATAAGGTTGTAATAAATACTATAAATTTTTAATAATTAAGTCTATGTTGATAAGACTTACAATATTTAAATACTTACTCTTTCAAAACAAAAAACATAATTTGTTACTAAAATCGATCAATCACTTTTTTCTTAGCTAACATTTTTATTATCTAAATTAATACATCCTTTTATCTTTTTTTTTGTATTTTAAATGTAAATTTTGCAAAAGTTTAAAAATCATAATTACAATTACAATTTTTAAATAAAAATTTAAAATTTTTTCAGAGATATTTTGTTTTAAATCTATCATACGATGATTCAACAACAACACCTTCGTTACACGAAATAACTTTTTCAGACATCAAGGGGAGCAATGATATAAACCAACGATTCACTCTACATTACATTAATTTGTGCAAAAATCTCCAACAGATTTTCGAGCTAAACAATTTTTTTAAATCAACATCATTTAATACTTTCATTAATAGTTTCTTTTATTTGATATTTATAAGTTTTAATTCTATTTTTATTTGTCAATAATTAATTGGTACTTTTTCCATTATAAGGTAATTTTAATAGTATTTTTAAAAATTATTTCGTTTTAGTACATTTTGGTTTATCACTTTATTTTTTAGTTTACCAAGATTTAAAATAGTGGTGAGGGTTTTTCTTGCTTAGCTCTTGCTTCTGTTGGAGATAAACTTTAATTCCGTGCCAACGGGCTTTACTGTAACAGATCATAAACACAAATAGGGGAAAAAGGAAATTTTTCTCAAAAACATTGAATAATAACTCGCAGACAACTAAATTATACAATGACTTAAAATCAAACAAGTAAGTTGCTTTTTTTCAGAAGTAGAAATTGTTAAATTAAAAACAAATTTTTTTTTAATTAAAAAAAGGGTAAAAGTTAATTTTAATTTTGAGACTATAAATGATGGTCAACAAAACTGCATAATATATTATTCAATATTAATTAATATAATTTTTTTGGTAATTTAAAAATTACCGAGAAATGTATTTGTGTACCTTTTAGGAAACTTCCTTTGGGAACTTTCCAAAAACTTTCTTTGCAAACTTTTCAACAAACTTCTTTTGGAATCTTTCCAGAAACTTATATTGGAAACTTTCCAGAAACTTCAATTGGACATTTTCCAGAAATTTTCTATGAAAACTTTCCGGAAACATTCTTTGGAAATTTACCAGAAGCATCGTTTGAGAATTTTTCAGAAACTTTCCAGGAATTTTTTTTTGAAAACTGTTCAAATATTTATTTTGAAAAATCTGAGAAAACTTTACAGAAAGTTCCTTTTAAAAACTTCCTCAACACTTTCTCTGGAAAATTTCCAGAAACTCCCAGTAACGAACTTGGTATAATTACCTAAAATTTAATTAGGAAGATCTCTCTGACCCAAATTTGTTTAAATTTTGGAAAATTTTTGAAAAATATCAAATTTTTGACAAATTAATTTTAAGACAAAATCCAAAGAAATTCGAGCCAGGAAGACCTTCCTAATGATATTTTAAGTAATTCTAACAAGTTTCGTGACAAAATATTCAATATTTTAAGAGAAAAGTTACGGAGAAATTTTGCTTATATCAGTGACGTCATACTCCATCACATGCCCTTAAACTTTGTGAATAATTGTAATTTTCATCAAATTTTGACAAATAATAGCTCATTTTGATCTTTAGAACATTCTCTTCATTGGATATAAATAATATTTTTATTTTATGTTAAAAACTATCTTCTAGTTTGAGGTTTTGTCATTGAGTTGAACATCCTTTAATAACAAGTAATTCGAAAATAAGTGAAAGCTGAGTGAGAATTTATGAAATCAATAAAAAAAAATTTTTTTTCTTATTAAAATACTGAAAAAATTATTATGTTTTATCATAAAAATATTTCCATCAAACGAAAAAATGGAATGCCCCTCAAAAACAATCGCTCGTCAATTTTCTTATTGGATTTCGATTTCTTAGAGTTTTAAATGCATTTTAACATCTTTTCTCGATTTTTAAAAGGTCCAGAACATTGAAAAAAATTAATTTTTTATAAACAATTTATAAACAAATTATTAAAAGAATATATTTTTTTAAATTTTTGAACTGTAAGTGGAAGTCAGTTTTATTTTTGTTAACAAATTTTTAAACATTTTTTGTTTGGTATAAACATTTTTAGGATCTAACATAATAATTTTTTCAATATTTCGATAAAAAAAAATTTGTTTTTTTTCTATAAGTGCTGATTTTACGAATTCTGATACTTTTAATAAAGAACAATCTAAGTGTGTCAGACAATAAAAATTAAACAATTTTTTTATATTCACTCTAATAATCTTAAAAAAAAAAAATAATAATCACTGCCAAAAATAAGTATCTTTGTAGTCACTTTTAAAATACTTAGTTTTGTAGGGACAGCAAAAAAAAAAAAATTTTTTTTGTTCGAAACACTACACTAATATATTTTTTCTCTGAATCCGAGTCAGAAATTAGAATTACTAGATTGGTTCTTCTTTTTGAGATAATCTCAAAAAAATATAAAAACACAAATCATAATCAACATTTTTTTTCTTTTTTCCGGAACACTACGTCAGTGTATTCCTACATATTTTTCTCTGCTAAATCTTATTCCGTAGTCAGCACAACCAAATTGGCTACAATTTTTGAAAAAATCTCAAAAAACTGCTAAAAAACCAAAAAAGTTTTTTTTTTCGTCTGGGACACTATACTAGTGTATTCCTACTTATTTTTCTTTGCTGAATCCGAATCCAAACTTAAAATGATCAAATTAGCTCAAATTTTGAAAATAATCTCAAAAAAGCGATATTTTTTTGTTTTGAGATTATCTGAAGAATTTTTGAGAATCTGGTTATTCTGACTTCAGATTCGAAATCAGCGGGGAAAAATACTTAAAAATACACTATCATATTGTCCCGAAAAAAAAAAATGTTTTTTGGGTTTTTGAGCAATTTTTTGAGATTATCTCAAAAGTTTTAGCCAATCTGGTTATTCTGACTTTATATTTGGATTCAGCGGAGAAAAATACGTAGGAAAACACTAGCATTTTGTCCCGGACAAAATTATTTTTTTTTTTTGCGGGTTTTTGAGATATTTTTTTGAGATTATCTAAAAAATTAGAACCAATCTAGCAATTCTGACTTTTTTTCCTACATAATTTCCTGTAGTTAATATAAATTTGAGAGTTTCTTACAATGAAATCTCGACTTGTTTTTTATTAAGGGGAGACACCACCCCTTATTTTGACCCCTTTAAATTTTAATGATCTTAGCAGGCTACATTTTTCTTCTTGCATTAATTGGATTTTAAAATTATTAAACAAGGTAAAGTCGCCAAATTTACGGGTTTTTAATGATTCTTTTGAATCTCTCTTTTTTTTTGTTTTCCAAATTTTTAATTTTCAAAAAATAACAAATTTTGAAAAATTCAAAAATAGTGAAATAATTTTTTTTTTTAGTTCTTGATGATGTACTACAATTTAGATGTAAAATTAAAAATTATGTAAAAAAAATTAGTGCGTCTAAAAAATCTTTTGTTATTTCACGAGTCTCTTTCCGTTAAATATTAACCTTCTTTTAACATTTTCATTATTTTTCACTGATAATTTTTGAATATCCTGTTTTAATGATTCTTTCAAATCTCTTGCATGGAATCTAAAAAATTTTTAATTTTTTCAAAAAATAAACATTCTAAAATTAACAAAAATGAAGATATTTTATTTTTGATAAATCTGCGTGTTTTTAGGAACCAAAAATTACAAGAAAAAAATATTGCTTACTAAGGTCATGAAGATTTAAGAGGGTAAAAACAAGGGGTGGTGTCTCCTGTTAAATTATTTTTAAAACTTATTATTTATTTATTTATTTAAATATAAACGGGCAATATACAGTGTATATAAAAAGACCCTTTAGTACGTAAGTACTCAAAATATAATAAGAATTTTACAAAAATGTTTCGAAGTAATTTAGGCTGATTTAAGAATAACTTTTTAAATAAACGCAGTACAGAAATAAATTTAGATAAGGTTGCTCCAAAAAAAAAAGAGAAAGAAAATAATTATTAAACTAATTTTTGATAAAGAATATATTTTTTTTTATTAAATCAAGGGACTTTTTAGTTTATGGTAACAAAAGTTTGTGAACTTGTTAATCTGGATTTTAAACTTTTATATACATGTTTAATTTGTATAACACATATTTTTTAAATGCAAGATATAACAAAAGATTTTTTTTTCTACAAGAATAAAAATTATCCTTGATAAAATTTTGCCCAAAATTCATTTTTGAATTCTTATAGGTCCCAGAATTAAACCGTTTCACTTGAAGAAAATAGTTGATTTAGGTTAAATTTAACAATTTTCCTCTTCCGACAAGAAACAACTGCTCAATATTAATTTTCAGTCACTGTATGTACATTGAAGGAACAATATCGATAGGATTTTTTTTTTGACACTGAAGGACTGTGCGACAGATAGGTAAGGGTTTAACTGTTAGCGGCTATTACTATAAAAAAATAGAAAATTTGAGACGAAAAAGCAATAACCATAACAGAAAAAACACATCCACTTAAATAATGTACTCACGTCGCCCCAATTAAAATTTCACCCTTATTATTGTCAAAGCATTAGCTGAAAATTGATTTGAAATTTTGAAGCCTAATTATAGATATGTATATATATATATGGAATATTTAGAGTTTCATTGAATGGAGTTTATATCGCAGGGAAGGAAGCGTACTTTTCTTGGGTTAACTTCTTTCCCCGGGGGTTGTTTCGATTAAACGCGACCAGTCGATGCCAAATTCGAAAAAACGTGTTGCTCCTTGAAGAAAAAGAACGGGTGTTGCCGCTTGAAAAAAGTCGCTCACTAAAGTTATTAAAAAGTTGATTGTTTGATTTCTTACCGGGTGAAAAGTAATCTTCCGTTCTTCGATGGTGCATTTTAATCGCATTATAGCGAACCTTTTGTTTTCGGGTCAAGAGGCTGAAAAGCCAGTAGATGAAGAACATGGGACCAGCAAGAATTCATGTAATGGATCATTCACTGTTTATGACATTTGACAGTTGAGAAATGAATCTGCCATCGAAGGCAACACGTATAAACTACATATTTTGCACATAAAAATATTGACAATTCTCAACGTTATATAAATATCTTTAATAACAACATGCTGGCGGCGTGTCGGCGAACATTATTTTTTTTTTAAATTATCAGACGACTAAGCAGCCAGCTGAGAAGAATTGAACCGAGCATGAGCATCGCGCAATATTCTCATCCCCCTGGACCAGCACCGGCCTCTCAGGATCAATATTTCTTCAAACTCGGCCAACGTTAAAACCATTGGGATAGGCTGACACATTCTTTTTCAATCTTTTTATTTGCTTTAGTCGTCTTTCTTCTTCAGCCACTTCAACAATTACATTAATTATTTCCTAGAAATTATAAATTTTTTAGTTTTCTTTTTTTAGAACATCATGATAATTACAGTAGCGTAAATGGGAGAGTAAGGGCCCTGGAGCAAAAAGGAAAATAGGGCCCTAATTATATATTAGGGTTACCCAAAAAAGAAAAAAATTCGATTTTCATAAACCTTACACCCCAATTTTGTTCTTTGGCGGAAAATATGCGATACGTATTTTTTTATGTTTTTATTTTTTAAAATTAACCCGTGCCGCAAAGCTCTTGAAAATTACCATTGAATTCCCATAGGAAAAATGCACTTTTTCGTAAATTGGACATAAAATCGTGAAAAAATGACCTTTTTCTTTCTGCAAACGATATTTTTGTTCATGAATGTCCAAATAATAAAAGCTGTCGTATATTTATTAAATAAATTATTTCAACTATTTTTTATATGACTGTAAACAAACCCCATAAACGTAAAAAAACCTGGAATTTATTAAAAAAAATATTAATTATTATTTAAAATGCTTTTTCTTCATTCATTGATGTTATTATCAAAATATATATTAATGTTTATGTTTTACAATAATACATAATTTGTTTAAACAATTTATTGTTGTTATTTCCTTACAAAATGACAAATAAATCGAGCGTTTTTGCAATTTTCTTAAACTTTCTAACTTTAGACGCCTAATAAAAACATAAATTTATATATATTTACGTTATATAAATAATTATTATCAAATTAAGACGCTAACAATTGTTTAAAAAAATTATTATTGTTATTAATTAACTTTTTCAGAATTGCTTAAAAAGAGTTGTAGTTTTTTCTTATATTTGCAACATGCTTTTCTTGAATTAACAACATTTTGATAAAATAAAAGAAAATTATTATTGGTTGAATCCATTTCAAATCATGCAGACCGACTAACTTCAAGTTGTATATTTAACTGACACTGAAATATGTTATACTTTATGAAAAATAAAGACACTCGTATTTTTTTATTTTTGAAAAAAATTATTTTTAACGAAGTTATGCGCATTTGAATTTTGAACCAGAAAACTCAAAAGAACAGTAAAAAAAAATTGTTTCGCTTGTAATTTTTTGGCTAATTTACATAATCAAATTATTTTTCTTGGGTCTTTTGAGTGGTCTTGTATTCTTCAAAATCCTATTTGAAATTTGTAAAAAGTTTCAAAATTAACGAAATGGGGGGTGATTTTCTGAATATAAATAAGGTCCATTTTCTCAAAAACCCCAGCTTTTTTTTGTCTCAAAATTTTACCATAAATTCTTACTAATATGACAACTAATTCCCATAAGTTTCAAGCTTGCTAAACCATACTGGCAGCCAGGAGAATTATTTTTTGAAAAATATTTTTTTTACTTGGTTTTGGATTGTTGGAGGGCAAGTTCAAAAACAAATGAAATGTTATGAATCAAACTGAAGTAAGTTTGTTTATAACCAACAATTATAGATTTAAGTAAAAGCATTTTCACAAAATTTCAAACTAATATTACCATAGGTTTAAAACATTAAACCCTGTAAAATTTCTTAATTTTAATATCATTAGAACTAATTAATATTTAATTCTTAGAAAACTTCAAAGAGAAATTGTTTTTTAAATATTACGTTTCTAATGGGAGCGTACTTTCGAGATTTTCTTTAAAATCAATTTGTTATCATATAAAATATATTTTAAAGGTACTTCAATTTAAATGATTACTTAAAAGTTTTTGCTAACAGATAATATTATGATATTAATTCTTGAGAATTTATAATATTAGATAATTTATATATTTCAATAGACTTAATATTGTATAAATTCCAATTTGAAGAAATAAAGATTTAAAATTTTATTCTTAAGTACGTTTTAAGGTATTAAAAAGTGTTTTAATTCAAATTTATAAATGTTTTGGAATTTTCAGTATTTAAAAATAAGAAGCGTTTTTATACAGTAAAATTTGTAAATATATTTTTTGCATTTATTATAAATAACATTTCAAAATATAAAATAATTTTTTTTATTGCATATTAAACATTTATTTTAAGTGAACTTTGGATATATATTTGATATATATGATTTAAAAAATACGTTTATTTAATTTTTTCAATATCATGTTTTGCAGTTCGAGCCTATGGTAATATTAGTTTGAAATTTTGTGAAAATGCTTTTACTTAAATCTATAATTGTTGGTAAAAAAAATATTTTTCAAAAAATAATTCTCCTGGCTGCCAGTATGGTTTAGCAAGCTTGAAACTTATGGGAATTAGTTGTCATATTAGTAAGAATTTATGGTAAAATTTTGAGACAAAAAAAAGCTGGGGTTTTTGAGAAAATGGACCTTATTTATTTTCAGAAAATCACCCCCATTTCGTTAATTTTGAAACTTTTTACAAATTTCAAATAGGATTTTGAAGAATACAAGACCACTCAAAAGACCCAAGAAAAATAATTTGATTATATAAATTAGCCAAAAAATTACAAGCGAAACAATTTTTTTTTACTGTTCTTTTGAGTTTTCTGGTTCAAAATTCAAATGCGCATAACTTCGTTAAAAATAATTTTTTTGAAAAATAAAAAAATACGAGTGTCTTTATTTTCCATAAAGAATAACATATTTCAGTGGCAATTAAATCTACAACTTGAAGTTAGTCGGTCTGCATGATTTGAAATGGATTCAACCTATTATAACAATTATTTAAACAAATTATTGTTGTTATTTATTACCTTTTTCGAAAATGTTTATAATGAGTTGTAGTTTGTCTCAATTTTGCAAATTGATTTTTTTAAACCAACGACATGTTAATAAAATTATTAAAATTATTATTATAACAATTAAACAACTCATTGTTTTTATTTATTAACTTTTTTAAAAATGCATTAAAAGAGTTGTAATTTATTCTTAATTCCGGAAATTTCTTTTCTTTAATCAACCACAATTTAAAAAAATTGATAAATTTTTAACATAACAAATTTTTAAACAAACTGTTTAACTCTTTATTTAGCATTTATTAAAAATTTTATAGATAACAAGAATAATTTGTTTAAATATTTGTTAGAATAATAATTTTAATAATTTTATTAACATGTGGTTGGTTTAATAAAATCAATTTGCAAAATTGAGAAAAATGCTCTTTATGGGCATTTTTGAAAAAGTTAAAAAATAACAACAATAATTTCTTTAAATAATAGTTATAATAATAATTTTTATTTATTTTATTAAAATGTGGTTAATTCAAGAAAAGCAATTTGCAAAATTAAGAAAAACCTGCAACTTTTTTTAAACATTTTTGAAAAAGTTTAAAAATAACAACAATAATTTGTTTAAATAATTGTTTTTATAATAATTTTATTTAATTTATTAACATGTGGTTGGTTAAAGAAAATCAATTAGCAAAACTAAAAAAAAACTACAACTCTTTATAAGCATTTTTGAAAAAGTTAATAAATAACAACAATAATTTTTTTAAACAATTGTTAGCGTCTTAATTTGATAATAATTATTTATATAACGTAAATATATATATAAATTTATGTTTTTATTAGGCGTCTAAAGTTAGAAAGTTTAAGAAAATTGCAAAAACGCTCGATTTATTTGTCATTTTGTAAGGAAATAACAACAATAAATTGTTTAAACAAATTATGTATCATTGTAAAACATAAACATTAATATATATTTTGATAATAACATCAATGAATGAAGAAAAAGCATTTTAAATAATAATTAATATTTTTTTTTAATAAATTCCAGGTTTTTTTACGTTTATGGGGTTTGTTTACAGTCATATAAAAAATAGTTGAAATAATTTATTTAATAAATATACGACAGCTTTTATTATTTGGACATTCATGAACAAAAATATCTTTTACAGAAAGAAAAAGGTCAATTTTTCACGATTTTATGTCAAATTTACGAAAAAGTGCATTTTTCCTATGGGAATTCAATGGTAATTTTCAAGGGCTTTGCGGCACGGGTTAATTTTAAAAAATAAAAACATAAAAAAATACGTATCTCATATTTTCCGCCAAAGAACAAAATTGGGGTGTAAGGTTTATGAAAAACGAAATTTTTTTTTTTGGTCCACCCTATTATATATATAGTAATTTACAAGTTTAATTCATTCACTCATTCAGTCATTCTGTCTCAAGATGTTTTTTCTTTTAAAATTTTAAATCATATTTCACCTTTTCAAAATGTTCTCTTTTAAATTCATAGCAATTTAAATTTTTTCAAATTTTAGTCAATGTGATTTTGCATTGATTAAAAGTTCAATGAATCTACGTTTCAAAAATACTAAATTTGAAGTGATCTTAAAATGTCTTCAATTTTTAATATTTCTTTTCTATTATGATTTCAATTACTTAAATTACAATTTTTGACTTTTTTTTATCACTTTTCAGCTATTTTCTACAATTCAAAATTATTTTAATTGTTTCTTTATTGTTTCCCTAAATCTTAAATTTACCTTCCTCAAATTTTAATTATTTCGTTTAGTTCTCTCAATCACATTTTCAATTTCAATTATTTTTGCCTTGACATTAAATCAGTTTTAATTCTTTATTCCTTAATATTTTACATTATTCATCGCAAATTAAAATTTATTTTTTTAACTTACCATAATTTTTGTCATTTTGCAATTATTATTTTCAATTTTCAATCATTTTTATAATTTCTGAATTAATTTACTGAACTTTCAAATATATATCTAAATTGTTAATTCTTTTGTTCATTTTTTTTTAGTTATCTCAAATTTAAATTATTGTCTTTAATTTTCAAGTATTTAAAAGATTTTTCAATTGTTTCCTTTTGCTTAATAATAAATTCTGTAATTTTATATTATTTTCTCCGATTTTTAATTATTTTCATTCTTTTGGCATAATTTTCAAAAATTTCAAAAATTTATCTGAAATTTCAATTGTTATTTTCATTAATTTTCGATTATTTCTGTCATTTTTAAATTATTCCGAGAATTATTCTTTTTAATTACAATTTTTAAGTAATTTTATAATTACATATTTCCTTTTTTTAAACATATATTCTATGATTTTTTCAATTATTTTACTCAAATTTTATTTACTGTTTCATTCTTTCGAATTTTAATTATTTCGATCATAAATTTAAATTATTTTTCTCAATCTTAATTTATTTTCATCATATTTTAATTATTTTTTAATTATTTTCCTCGATTGTTAGTTATTAAATTATTTTCTAGAATTTTTTAATTATTTCTCTCAAATTTCAATTATTTTCTTCAAATTTTAATTATTTTCCATTGTTTTCATAACTTTCAAATTTTTTTATTAATTTTCTCAAAGTCCAATTATCTTCAGCTTTCCTCAATTCTTTTCTCTAATTTTTAGTTTTTCTTATTTTTCTAAATTGATTTCTAAGATCTTCATGTATTTTTCTCGAATTTCAATTATTTTCCTTTTATTTAAAAAAAATTCTGTAATTTTATATTATCTTCTCCTCTTTTTAATTATTTTTATTCTTTTGGCATAGTTTTTAAAAATTCCAATTGTTTATCAAAATGTTTTCATCAATTTTCCATTTTTTCTGCGATTTTTAATTATTCTCTTTAATTAAAAATTTAAAGATATTTAAAGATTATTTCTCTCAAATTTTATTTAATGTTTTCAATCTTTGATCTTTAAATTATTTTCTTCATGAATTTCAATTATTTTGAACATATTTGGATTATTTTTTAAATTTTAAATTCATTTTATCATTTTTTAATTATTTTCTCTATTGTTAATTATTATTCGCATTTTCTAAAATTAATTTCTAGAAGAGTTTTCAGCTATTTTCTACAATTCAAAATTATTTTAATTGTTTCTTTATTGTTTCCCTAAATCTTAAATTTACCTTTCTCAAATATCAAATATTTTGTTTAGTTTTCTCAATCACTTGTTCAATTTTAATTATTTTTGCCTTGGCATTAAATCATTTTAATTATTTATTCCGTATTTTTATATTATTCATCGCAAATTTAAATTATTTTTTTAATTTACCATTATTGTTGTCGTTTTGTAATTATTATTTTCAATTTTAAATTATTTTTATAATTTCTGAATTAATTTACTGAACTTTTAAATATGTATCCCAATTTTCAGTTATTTTGTTCAATTTTCATTTCTTTTTATTATTCTGCAATTATTTTCTTCATCTTTTAATAATTTCAATGTTTGTCAAGCTATTTCCTAAATTTTCAGTTATTATCTCAAATTAGATTATTCTCTTTAATTTTCAATTTTCAAAACGACTTTTCAATTATTTTCATTTGCTTAAAAACATATTCTGTAATTTTATATTATTTTCTCCGATTTTTTATTATTTTCATTTTTGTGGCATAATTTTAAAAAATTTCAATTGTTTATCTGAAATTTCAATTATTATTTTCATCAATTTTCAATTATTTCTGCGATTTTTTAATTATTCTCTTTAATTAAAATTTTTAAGTAATTTTGCAATTATTTTCTTTCTTTAAACATATATTCTATAATTTATCAATTATTTCTCTCAAATTTTATTTATTGTTTTCAATTCTTCATATTTAAATTATTTTCATCATAATTTTTTCAATTATTTTTCTCAATCATAAATTATTTTCAGCATATTTCAATTATTTTTTTCAATTTTTAAATTAATTTTATCATTTATTAATTATTTTCTTCGATTGTTAATTATTATTCTCATTTTCTAAAATTATTTTCTAAATTTTTTAAGTATTTTTTCTAAAATTTCAATTATTTTCTTCAATTTTCATTTATTTTTATTACTAGCAAAATATACGCGCGCTACAGCGCGCGAGAATGACGTTTTGCATTTGTTACTAATTTAAATATAAAAAGTATGAACTTTTTTATATTAGATAATTTATTATTAAATTAAATAAAAATATAACTCATTTTTTACTGTTACATAATTATTATTTAAATTTTATTAAATCAGAAAAAGAGTTTTGTTCTTTAAACTATGATTTGTTCCGTCAAATGCATTTCTTAAAAGTTAATTATTATTATTAATATACATCCTAATACATAATTGATTTAATTATAAAATAATAATAAAAAATTTTTAAATAATAAAAGTAATCCGATTTAGTTTAAATTAATTTTATTAGATCCTAAACAAATTAAACAAAAATTTTATTTTAACATATAATTATTATTTTAGTCCAGTTTAATAAGAAAGATAAGGTTTGTTAAAAGAGGTATGATTTTTTTGAGTTGAATGTTTATTAGCATTTCTTGACCCATAAATGCAAAAAAATGATTAATCAAAAAGTAAACAATAAAAGTTTATAGCAAAAAGGAAACGAGAAAAACGTAATGAATTATTTATTTTGAAATATACTAACATTATATTCAAAATTCTATACAAATTTCAATTGTTCCAAACGTCTATTAATCAAAGTTTCTTATTCTTAAATTTTCTTTAAACAATATAAATTTCAATTACTAACTTCTCTAGGTGCAAATTAATCGTCAAAACTTTTATCAACACAGATTTTAATTTTTCCAAATTTAAAATATTTTCCAACTTTTATACTTAGATTCAAACTCTAATTATTTTAAACTTCAATTAAGCAAAATTTTAATATTTAACCAAAGTTTTAAGAGACATATATAATCCAATTTCACTTTGATTCTCAACAATGTAAACAAAATGTATTTTAACTTTATTATATATTTATAAACTAAATATTTTAAATTTAATTTTATTAATGCAATTTTAAAATGTGTTTCAAACTTTAAGAGCTTGTGATGGAGAATGATGTCAGTATAGTCACATGACCCAAAGCCAAAATTTCTCAGCGATTTTTCTGTATAAAACTAATGAATATTTTTATATAAAACTTAGTATAGAATTATATAAAATATCAACCGGAAGATCTTTCTGACTCTAGCGTGTGTTCTCATTTTGACTAAAAAGTTAATTTTATAAAATTGTTCAAAATTAGAAAAAACTCAAACAGTTAATTTTGGGTCAAACTCCAAATAAGTTAGGAGTACGCAGACCTTTCAGGTGATATTTTAGGTAATTCGACAAAATTGCATTGAAAAATATTCAGTACCTAGTTCTAGAGAAAACCGCTGAAAAATTTTGTTTGTGGGTCATGTGGTCAATGATCAATCTATCACATCCTCTTAATTATTAGGAACTTGGAATTATTTGAATTTTATTATTAATAAATTTCAATTATTATTAAAAACTTTTAATGCTTCAATTTTTAATCATTCTATGTTTTAATTATTATATCAACTTTAAATAATTTCAAATTCTAACAATATACATATTAAAATAATTTCAAACTTAAACCAATTTCTAAAAACGTTTTAATTGTAAAAAATTTACATACATTAAAACTAAAATAAATCCAAATTTTCTGATTAATTTTATAATTTTAGTCTTTCCAAAAAAAGTTAATTCTTTTATAGTAAAAACTGTATTTCAGTCTATCTCATTTTCTGTTAATCTAGTTAAACTATAATTAGATTTATAATTGTCTTTAATTTTAAATGTATAATTAAATTGAATATTAAAGCAGTTTAATCATTTACTCACGCAATAAAAAATAATAATTTTTAGATAAAAATACTAAATTTTTTCAAAAGTAATTTAATGCAGTACCCATTTTTCTTTAAAAATTAATAGCGCAAAAAAGCTTCAAGAGTCAAACCACTGTCTTTCAACTAAAGCTCGTCGCTGACATATTTTAATAAATATTAAAACCCATATTATATGTATTATTGATGTGTCTAAATTCAAGTTCTGAAGTTGTTTTAGATAATTTTTTTATTTTCCAGCCGTAAATTGTAATTAAAGAAGCAAGTGTCAAGAAAAATTGGCGTTTTTAATGCATATTTCAAATATTTTTTATTTAGAAAGAAAACATTTCATTCTCATATTGTAAAGAAAATATGTTTAATTAACATCCAAATATTTATTTTATTTAATGTTATTTTGTATATAATGAATAATGATAAGAATAATAATAAAATCAATTTAAAGTTGATCAAAAGGCTGTCACTTTTAACCATTTTTAAAAATCTATTTTTTAGAAACCTTCTTAATAAATATTATTCAAACTTACCATAATTATTAATTTATACACTTTAATCATGTTTTCACTAGATTCAAGACAAATATTTATTTTATTACTAAATAATACCATCTTAAAACTTGAGAAGTAACCCCAAAACACAAAATTTTTAATCTTATATAAGTTTTTCTGGATGCAATTAACAAATTATTTCTTTTCACATATCTAAGTTTTTATAAAATCTTCAACATATTAAATTTTAGAGAGAGTAATTTGCTCAGTTTATGAATTATTATTCAAGTTTAAAATGTACAAAATACACTCTAAAGTTTGACAATCTGTTATTTATTTTAAATTCAAAATTATTTTTGTCAATAATTTTAACGACAAATGTAAGAGTGTATTTTGTTCAATGAAAAATATGGTTTTTTCATTACATTTTTAAACTTTAATAATTCATAAACTGAGCAAATTACCCTCGCGAAAATTTAATATGTGACGCTCCGCGAGAGAAGGGACCTATCGTGGATAAAATCAATTTTCATTTTTTCACGCTAAAAGATCATTTTTGAGTTCTTCTTTCATTTCCATGTTTCAAAAAAAATTTTTATTAATTACACTTTTTGTTATATTGCTTCAAACATAGACGTGCTAAGTGTATCGCATTTTTTGGATTTTCTTTGAACGACCGCCCCATGAAATTGGATTTTATTTATTCTAGTTTTTTTATGTCAATTGGTAGTTTTTGAGTTGCTTTTTGAGTTTCAAAAATTAAAATTTGATTCCTGCAATTAGTTTTCTTATTACGAAGCTTCAAACATAGGCATGTTAAGCGTCTCGATTTTTCTTCCTCCTCTTTGTCCGTCCGTCCTTTAAAGTTTGCTTTCTCAGCGATAGGTCCCTTCTCTCGCGGAGCGTCACATATGTTGAATATTTTATAAAAACTTAGATATGTAAAAAGTGTTAATTTTTTAATATCATCCAGAAGAAACTTATATAAGATTAAAAATGTGTTTTGGGGTTAATTCCGGAATTTTAAGATGGTATTATTTAGCAATAAAATAAATATCTGTCTTGAATCTAATGAAAATATAATTAAAGTGCATAAATTAATCATTATCGTAAGCGACCACCTTTGGTCGAAAGTCAGTGGTTTGACCCTTAAACTAAAGAAAAAAAAGTTCTCAAAAGGAAAGCAAATAATCAAAAAGGTAATTGAAAACCTTAAGCAATGTTTAAAACCTGTGCATAGCTTATTTTTCAATGATATAATTCATAATATTTCATTCTTTATTATTATTTTTATTGTATTTTTTAGAATTAATTAAAAGCTCGAAATAGGTGTAAACAGTATCAAAGACTGAATGAATGAATAAATGATAATAAAATTTTATTATTTCATATCTTCAAATCATTTATGAAATTTCATAGAAATATTAGATTTTCTGAATTAAAAAAACCAATATTCAATTTACTCAAAATATTTAAGAAAAACTTAATTTTACATAATAAGAACTTAAATAAATTTTGTTTAACATAAATTAAATTAAAATTGTAAAAAAATGTTAAATACAAAGCAGGTTATATACCTGCATAATGTATATATTTTAATCTTGTTTTCTTTTTTAATCCTATTATTAAAATTTTATTAGTTTATTTTAAAAATTTACCAATTTTATAGTTATGTAAGTCCATTGACTTTCGTCTGAGGACTGTTGCGGACATATTATTAAAAAAAATTGTTCCACAACACTTGAAACTTGAATATTTCCTGATTTCATTGGTCATAATATTATAGTGTAAATTGTATTTCTTATAATGTAATTATTAATCAAAAACCTTAAATTTTTGCAATTTTTTAAAAACATTATTATTCAAAAACTATTTGATATTATCTATTGGAACTTACCAGAAACATAAAATGCTTAATTTTTAATATATTAATGTTGATATTTTTATTAAAAAAGGATTATTTTAAAATAATATCTAAATTAGAAAAATTTTTACTTCGAAAAATTTCACAATCCTTTTCAGCTTACAAATTTTTTGTGTATAAAAGTATAAAATTTCAATATTTTATATCTCAAAAACGAAGTAAAACACGTTCATAAAATTTTAATAATAAGTAAATTTTATTAATATGTAATCAAATATTTACAAAAGCTGAAATTTGTAGGAGGTTCAGTAAAAAAGTTGTAAGCTGAAAATAATTGTAAAATTTTTCAAAGTAAAAATTTTTCTAATTTAAATATTATTTTAAAATAATCCTTTTTTAATAGAAATATCAACAATAAAATATTAAAAATTCAGCATTTTATGTTTCTGGTAAGTTCCAATAGATAATATTAAATAGTTTTTGAATGATAATGTTTTTAAAAAAATGCAAAAATTTAAGGTTTTTGATTAATAATTGCATTAAAAAAAATACAATTTACCCTTTAATATTATGACCAATGAAACCAGCCAATATTAAAGTTTCAAGTGTTCTGGAACAATATTTTTTTTAAAATAAGTCCGCAACAGTTCTCAGACGAAAGACAATGGACTTACCTAATTGACACAAACGAAAAACGTAACCTATTTTCAACTACATAACAAATTTCAAAACCAAGAAGCAAAACATTATTAAAAAACAATTGAATAGAAAAACGACCAACTTCAGGTGTGGACAGAATGAATGAAAGAATGAATGAAATTGCGGATTATTATTATAGATTTTGCAATTATTTTCTTCATCTTTTAATAATTTTAATATTTGTCAAGTAATTTACTAAATTTTCAGTTATTATCTCAAATTTAGATTACTCTCTTTAATTTTCAATTTTTAAAACGATTTTTCAATTATTTTCATTTGCTTCAAAACATATTCTGTAATTTTATATTATTTTCTCCGATTTTTAATTATTTTCATTCGTTTGGTATAACTTTCAAAAATTTCAATTAATTATCTAAAATTTCAATTATTATTTTCATCAATTTTCGATTATTTCTGCTTTTTTTTCAATCCTTCATATTTAAATTATTTTCATAATAATTTTTTCAATTCTTTTTCACAATCATAAATTATTTTCAGCATATTTTAATTATATTTTTCAATTTCGAATTAATTTGATCGATTTTCAATTATTTTTCTCGATTGTTAAATATTATTCTCATTTTCTAAAATTATTTTCTAAAATTTCAATTATTTTCTTCAATTTTTAATTATTTTCATTTGTTTTCATAGTTTCCAAATTTTTTTTATTACTTATCGTAAATTTTTATTTATTTTTAGCATTTTTCAATTCATTTTCCAATTTTTACTTATTCTCATTTTTTCAATTGAATTTTAACATCTTTATGTATTATTCTCAAATTTCTATTATTTCACTCAAATGTGATTTATTTTTTACAACTTATCATTGTTTGTATCATATTTCAATTATTTTCTTCAAGTTTCAAATTGTAAAATTATTTTTCAATTATTTTCCAAAATTTATATACTTCAATTTTCAATTTTTTTATTTTTTTTAGAATTTAAAAAATTGTAAACTATTTATCTGAGATTTCAATTATTTCATTCAATTTTAAATTATTTATATACGATTTTTTATATTATTTTCTTCAACTTTCAATTATATCCTTTTTTTACCATTTTTTTAAAATTATTTCTATTTAATTAAAAACAATTTTAAATTATGTTTATCTTGTTTCATTTATTTTCTCTAATTTTTAATAATATTTTCTTTTTTTTTCAATGAACTTATGAAGTATATAAAAAAAGTATTGTATATTTATATGTATAAGTATATATAAAAAAGTATACTTTTGAGTATTTTTCTGAAGATTTTTTTAACTTTCCTTTATTTAAAATATATTACCTAATTTTTTAAAATATTTTCTCAAATTTTAGTTATTTTTTTCAATTTGTAATTATTTTCCCCAATTTTTCATTATTCAATTTTTTTCCATTTTCTTTTAAAGATTTTCAAGTAATTTTCTTAAATTTAGATTCTTTTCTTTATTTTTAAAACATTCCTATGATTTTTTAAATTACTTTCCCTAATTTTTAATCAATTTAACTTTTTTCAATTAATTTGCAAATTTTTCAAAATTTGCAATTATTTTGTTTAATTTCAATTATTTGTTGCAATTTTTTTTAATTCTAAATTTTTATAAATTTTGTTCTAAAAAAAAGGTTTATTAAACTGACTTAAGGCTCCCACTTTGCCCCTTAATAGTTACGCCACTGGATAATTAGGATTCTTTAATTGTACTTGAAGAATTCTTTGGAATACAAAAAATTTTTAAAGTTTATGAAACGTATTTACAAGCACATTTTAAATTCGGCAAAATATATTTTTTCCATTCTTTATTGACAAAAAAAGAAAACGTATTTTTTTATATCGTTTTTGGTCGCTTAGTTTTTGAGTTATGAATTTTTAAAGTTTTTTGTTTTTAAAAGTAGGCTTATTTTTAATGTCATATATCTCTACTTTTTTACTTTTCTACTTCACTTTAGAAAAAGGTTTTTCGAAAAATTTTCATTTTCCTTAGAGTTATAAACAATTAAAGTTTTTGACAGTCCTTAATATTGAAAAATTAATATCTTGGTATAGAAGATTGAATTTTAATGAAATTTTTTTGTGAGTATAAAGTAAATATTGTAGTCTTAATTTAAATAATAAAATTTAAATTTCGCTGAAAAGGATAAAACGATTCAATATCCGTTTTAAAATTTCGTGGCCCGTTATTAGAAGCGAAGTTATTATCCGGTTTTTTAGCTAATATATATTATAAGCCAATAACTTATAATTTTTATAAAAATTCGTATCCTAGGATTTTTCGTGTCGCTGATTACAAATCTGAAGTCAGTTTTTAAAAATCCTAAATAGCTAATCCAATATAGCTATATAGCGAATGAATTTTAAAAAATTTATTTTTTATGAAACTTATACCAGTTATATCAGTTGAAAAGTCTTATGTCCTAATTTTGTTATCTACCAGATGTTCAGATGAAAAAGTTACAATGACATTAAAAAAAAGAAGTTAGAAATAGGCACTTTTTCTTTCTTTTGAGGAACAAAATTGTATTTTTAATTTACATTTCTTAAATTTAAAATAATTTTTCTGCAAAATTATTTATACTATGTAAAAAGTTCTTAAAAGTTCATTTATTAGTTATGCTGCCAATATAACTTATAACATGTTAATTTGTGTCGATTTTTTGGAAAATATTATTAGTTATTTAAAAATCTAATGTTTTACAAATTAATTTATAGAATTTTTCTTCGGTTCTTCACTATCTTCGCCTGCCATTCCCCACAATAACTGTTGAAAATCCTATTTTTTAACATAAGGATTGACTTTTTTGCGTGCTGAAGCTGAAGTAACTATAATGGAAAATATAAACACAAATTAATCAAAGGACTACGCATTTTTTCCAGTCAATTTAAAAAAAATTGGTATAAAAGTCATGGCTTTTTAGAAATTAAAAATTTTCAATTTACATTAAAACAGTAACTTGTTTGGAACATCTGAGATTGGATTCATAATTAAAAATCTTTAAAATTGCTGGGTTATAGTTTTTACAACATTTTGACGAGTCTTAACAACAAAATGCAATACATTATTATGGTGAAGATTAAAACTTATCGTAAAATCGAAGGATTAATAATAAATATATAGAGAGGTTGATTTAAATCAGTGCCGTAACTAGGGTGGTGCCGTTGGAGCTGTGGCACTGGGCGCAGTCCTCGGGGGGCCCAAACTTAGAGGGACGCAACATTTTTTTATATATGTGACGCTCCGCGAGAGAAGGGACCTATCGCGGAAAATATAAATTTTCATTTTTTTATGCTAAAAGATAATTTTTAAGTTGTTCTTTCAGTTCCATGTTTCAAAAAAAAATTTTTGTAATTACACTCTTTGTTATAATGCCTCAAACCTAAGCATACTAAGTGTATGGCATTTTTTGGTTTTTCTTTAAACGACCGTCCCGTGAAATTAACAATTAATTATTTTGATTTTTTTTTTTTGGTAATTGATAAATTTTGCGTTGCTTTTTGAGTTCCAAAAATCAAAATTTGATTACTGCAATTAGTTTTTTTGTTATGAAGCTTTAAACATGAGCATGTTAAGCGTCTTGATTTTTCTTCCTCCTCTTTGCCCGTCCATTCATTAAAGTTTGCTTTTTCAGCGATAGGTCCCTTCTCTCGCGGAGCGTCACATATATATATTTTTTTTTAAAAAATTATAAAATCAAAAAAATTAGATTACTTTTTTTAGGCAGTTCGAAGTTGATTATTACAAATGTTACTAATTGTAAGTACTTTAAAACAAAAAGTGTTTATTTACTGTATTTAAAACATTATTTTAATGAAACTTTTAAAATCAATAAATATAAAAATTATTCATAGGAAGGAAATAATTTGTTCATTTAATAAAATTAAGTTTTTAAGTAAAAATTTCATAAATCAATTTATTGGAAAAAATTAAAGAAAATATTTGAAACTTAAGGAAATTAAATTTATAATTTAGGGGAAAAATTAAAAAATAATGAAAATAATTAAAATTAAAAGAATAATTTTAAATAATGATAAAAAAAGATGAAAACTGTAGCAAATAATTGAAATCATAATAGAAAAGAATTGTTAAAAATTGGAGAAATTTTTAAATAATTTAAAATTTATTATTCTCAAAGTGAGGATTAATTAAATTTTTAATCAATGAAATTTCAAATTAATTGAAGTTCGAAGAAATATAATAAGTCTATAATTATAATTGTAGTCTTTTTACCTCAGATATATTCTGTAATTCTTTCAATTATTTTTTACAAATTCTTATTATTTTCTTCAATTAACAATTATTTCTATCAATTATTTTTTTATTAAATTTATTTTTCAATTAATTTTTGTCTTTTAAAATTATTTTTTGATTTATTTTGATTTTTTTAAATTATTTATCTCAGATTCTAGTTATTTTTTCAGTTTATAATTATTTTCATCATTCTGAAATTATTTTCTTTTATTATTTATAAAAGTATATTTATATATTGTAATTTTTTCAATTATTTTTAAAAAACTAAAATTATTGCCTTCAATTTTTCATTATTTTGATTACTTTGCAAATATTTTCTCGGATTTTTTATTACTTTAATTATTCTTCAATTAATTTTTTAGATTTTAAAATATTTTTCTCAAGTTTTAATAATTTTCTTCAATTTTAAATTATCGTCTGGGCTACTGCAATACCGCGAATCTACATATTTCCATAAGAGTTATTTTTAGTGCAATTTGCCATGTAACAAAGTCCTTATGGAAATATGTAGATTCGCGGTATTGCAGTAGCCCCGACGTTATTATTGTTATAATTTTGCAATCAATTTCTTCAAATTTAAGTTATTCTCAAATTTCATTTCTCAATTAAATTCTTAAATTTTCAATTATTTATCTCATTTTTCAATTATTTTTTTCAATTTTTATTTTCTTTTATATTTTTGCAATTATTTTCTTCACCTATTAATTAGATATATTAATTATTTTTTAATAAATTTCCAAAATTTCCACTTAGTATCTCAAATTCAAGTTATTGCATCCACTTTTTAATGTTTTAATTATTCTTCAATTGTTTTTCTCAAATTTTAAATACTTCGTCAATTTTTAATTATTTTTTTTCATTTTCATTATTTTTTCAATTTTTATATCATTTTGAATCTTTGTTGATTAATTCCGAAAATTTCAATAATATATCTGAAATTTTCATTTGCTTTAAAAATTTTCGATTATTTTTATAATGTTGTAATTATTTTCCTGAATTTAAAATTCTTGAAATCATTTTGTAATACTTTTACTTTACAAATATTCTGTATTTTTTAAAATTATTTTTTTATGATTGCAATTAATATCTACAAACTTCAACTATTTTTATCATTTTTCAAAAATTTTCTTCAATGATTCTCATTATTTTTCAATTTTTCCCCTAATTTTTGAATTCCAAATTTCTGCAAGTTTCAATTATTTTCTTTAACTTTTTCAAATAAAACTTTTTCAGTTTAAATTATTACTTTCAATATCAAATTAGTTTCATTATTTATTAATTAAATTTCAATTTCTTTTGTCATTTTTCAATTATTTTTACAAAATATGAGTTTTGTTTTTTTTATTTTTCGAGTATTTCAATGATGTTCTTGGATTTTGAATCACTTTTTCTTCTCCATCAAATAAATTTTGTATTTTTCTCAATTTGTGTTCTTAAATTTCCATAATTAACTTTAGTTTCCAATTATTTTTATCTTTTTTCAAGTAGTCTTGTTTATATCAAATATATTCTGTAATTTTTACAATTATTTTTTCATCAATTGTTATTAAATTCTTCAATTTTCAATTATTTTTATGAATTTTAAATTAGTTTTTGTCATTTTTTATTATTTTTTAATAAATTCTCCAACTTTTTTTAAAATATTTATCTCTAATCTTAGTTATTTTTGCAATTTACATATATTTTTGTTATTCTGCAATAATTTTTTTTATTATAACTATATGTTGTAATTTTTTCAATCATCTTTAACAAACTAAAATTATTGTTTTCAGTTTTTCATTATTTTTATTACTTTGCAAATATTTTTTTGGAATTTTTATTACTTTCATTATTCTTGAATTAATTTCCTAGATTTTAAAATATTTTTCTTAAATTTTAATAATTTTCTTCAATTTTGAATTATTATTGTTATCATTCGCAATCAATTTCTTCAAATTTTAGTTATTCTCATTTCTCAAATTTCATTCTTGAAATGAATTCCTAAATTTTCAATTATTTATCTCATTTTTCAAATATTTTTTTCAATTTTAATTTTCTTTTTGCATTTATTTTGTGTGCAAATGGCAAAAATTTCAAGTCTCTGCCCCTGATTAAACATATTTTTTAACTTCTATTTTTCTAAGAAATATAGAGGGGGGGGGGGGGGCGCCAAAATATTTATCTCGCGCCGGGCGCGAAAACCCCAAGTTACGGCTCTGATTTATATGAACCAATAGAGATTCGTGTGTTCTTTATAATAAAAAAATTTTTATTTTAGAAAAGATATATTAATTTACCTGCATAATCAAAAATGAATAAAATCGATACTAGAAGCATGAGGCTCGTGCGAAGAGATGCCATTTTGAGAATGAAAAAAAGTAACTTTTATGAGTTCGTCGCGCAAAATTGTTTCTTCGAGTAAATTAAATATTATGAAAGATAACTTTATATATTAACTACTTGAGCAGATAATAAGAACAATTTAATACTTATTATACGTTCATTTCGCTAAAGTGCTATTTAAAATTGTATAAAATAGGCAAGAATGTGATACGCAAAACAATAATTACGCTTAATAATTACACTTAATCTACTTTGATTTTCCTAAAAAACACTTAAAATTTAAAAGGAGAAGTGAAAATGTGATAACAAAAGCAATAATTATACTTAATGTGCTTTGGCTTTCCAAAGAAGTATTTAAAATTTTATTTCTAAATTTATTCATTAAAAAAATAATAAAAATTATAAAAGTTATGATAAATTTATTCGGGCTCGTAATAAAAAAAACTTTTTTGTAGTGGATATCATAAGTCCCGACAGGATCACCTAAAATCAAAAAACCAAAAATTTTTCGTTAGTTAATTAGCTTCTTTAGTACTTGAGCGAAGCACATTTAAAAAAAAATTAATTTTTTATAGCACTTATAAATCCTGTAAAAAAAAAATATAATTATAAATTCAACAATGGCGGAACTAGACGAGGGTTTTGGAGGGGTCCGTATACATATATGTGTTAAAATAGAAAAGAAGAAGATTCTTAAAAAAAATTAGAAATTATAAAATAAAACTTAACGAAATTATTAGAAGTTCAAAATCTGATTAACAAAACTATAAAAGAACAAATAAATTGAAGGAAAATGAAAGAAATATAAGGCTAAGTCAGAATGCTTTTAAGAAATAAAAAAATAAAGAACATCAAATAAAAAATAATAAAACAATATTTTGAAAAACGAAAAAAATTTAATAAGCTATATGAAAAAATTTAAATTTAAAAAATAAAATTTTTATTGAAACCGCTGCAAGATATGCCTTAAATGTTTATTTTAAGAGTGATTTTTTGTGTTTATTTTTTAACTATATTATAAGCTTAACATATATAACTTTAATTAAAATAAAATTTAAATTAATTTATTTAAATTAATTTAATATTTATAACTCTAAATCTTTTATT
The DNA here is from genome assembly GCA_037103525.1 of Ganaspis brasiliensis. Classification (NCBI taxonomy): domain Eukaryota; kingdom Metazoa; phylum Arthropoda; class Insecta; order Hymenoptera; family Figitidae; genus Ganaspis; species Ganaspis brasiliensis. The sequence continues at coordinate 1,692,574 of JAZKLR010000311.1, forward strand.
AACTTTTATTTCAATAAATCTTTTCATATTTCATATTTTTTTTGAAATTGTAATAATTCGTTCTTAAATAGGCGCCAAGAATAATTCCTAAAGAAAGAACTTTTTTTACCCAGTTTTTTTTCCGTTTTTTTAATGTAGGAATAATTATTTAGAGTGGTTTTTAAATGCTAAAATAACTTTTAAAAACAATTTAAAATTAATAAGTATAATTTGTTTAAATGGTCAATTATTTATAGTGCTTTAAATGGGGTAATTTATTATTAGCTAAAATGATAAGACAATTTTATAAGCTTCTTACAGAAGAGTAGAACTTATAGTGCATCCATTCTTCGTCATAACAATGTGGAGTTCTGCGACAAAATTTTTACTTTTCTTATTAATAATATTCATTATTGATAAGATTGCAGTTGTGTGTAAGTAAAATACAATTTATTTCTTATTAATCTCACATTCATAAATTTAAAAAACAATATAATGCTCAAAGCAAATAAATCAATGGAGTTTCTGATAATCTGTAAAAATTATCATGATTGGAGCGAATCCCGCTTTTAACTTAAAATGCGTATTTTCTTTTTAAGGGGAGATTACACTGATTTTAAGGTTCTGTTTAACCTTTTTTTTATAGTAAACAAAATATTCATTATTTTTATACAATAAAATACAAGTCTTAAAGTAATTAAAAACATTTTTTTTAAATGGAGTCTTAGAATATGGCTGCCGAAAGTGGTCCTCTCTAAAAGTTGTTAACACTGTTTCTCTGCAACGCACAGTGGTCCGGACTGTATGAAAATGCGGACAAAAGTCAGAATCACATTTAATTGAGCTAAAAGTGTTCACTCACGGGTTTTTGGGGTCGCTGATTACGATTCTGATATTTGTTTAATAAAATTCAAAATGGCGGATCCAATATGGCGGACCAATTTATAAAAAATTGTCGGATTTTCTTAAAACTTTTCATCGAGGGGTTTTTGGAGTCGCTGATTACGATTCTGACATTAGATTTATGAAACTCATAATGACAGATCCAATAAAGCGGACAAATTTATAAAAAATTGTTGGATTTTCTTAAAAATTTTCATCTAAGGGTTTTTGGGGTCGCTGATGACGATTCAGACATTAGTTTTATGAAATTCAAAATGGCGGATTTAATATGGCAAAATAGTTGATAAAAAATTGTCGGATTTTCTTAAAAAATTTTATTTAGGGGTTTTTGGAGTTGCTGGTTACCAGGGCCGGATTGGGAATTAAAAGCGGCCCGGGAAAGATATTCAAAGCGGCCCCTTTCTATATAATTGAAAATTTTTATTAACATTTAAAACTAAAATATAAAAATATTAAATTATTAAATTATTTTATTTAAACTTATCAATAATTTAATTATTTGGAATTTCTTGAACAGTAGCATTCTCTACTGCCATTTGTACGAAAGCAGCAGTAATTTCTTAGTTTAATGAACACATCAATCTGGTTTTAACCAATTTTAAAGGACAAAAAATGGACAACTTCTATTAAACAAATATAATAAAAAAATTTTGAGAGAATTTCCTGGATTTAAAAATTGCTCTGAATGTATTCCTATCTACACTAAAAAAATTTTGGTGCAGCATCTGTACTTTAAAGTACAGTATCCGTCCCAAATGAAAAATTACGTTATTCAGTTAACTTCACTACGTTGAAAATCAATGCAAAATATTTAATCTGAAATTAACAGAATAATGAAATATTTCCATGGGACGGATACTGTACCAAAATTTTTTCAGTGTACCTTAACCCCTTCAGCATCAGAAACAACCCTTTAAAATCATTCCCTAATCTTCAATTAGGAAATGGACAATTTTTATTAAATAAATATAATAAAAAGTTTTTTAGCGAATTCCCCGGCTTTAATAATTGCTCAGAATGAATTTCTATCTACTTTGCCCCCTTTAGCATAAAAAAAGTCGGCTTTCATTCACCTGAAAATCATTTTTTCAATATTTGAATACCCAATTACTTTCTTTAATTTACAATTATTTTCTTCAAATCTCAATTATTTTCTTCTATTCACAATTATTTTAATTAATTTTTAATCATGTTTTTCAATTTTCAAATATTCTCTTTAATATTCAATAATTTTCGGCTTCTTTCAATATTTTTATCAATTTTCAATTGTTTTCTTCAATATTCAATAATTCTCATTTTTTCAATTGTTTTTCCAGTTTTCAACTATTTTCTTCAATTTTCAAATATTTTCGGTTTTTTTCAATTATTCTTTTCAGTTTTCAAATATTCTCGTTTTTTCAATTATTTTTTCAGTTTTCAATTATTTTCTTCGATTTTCAAATATTGTCGGTTTTTCAATTATTTTTTTCAGTTTTCAATTACTTTTTCAGTTTTCAAAGATTCTCATTTTTTCAATTATTTTTCAGTTTTCAATTATTTACTTGAATTTTTAATTATTTCAGTCAATATTCAATAATTCTCGATTTTTTTTCAATTATTTTTTCAATTTTCACTTGTTTCCTTCAATAGGCAATTATTTTCCAAGAATTTCAATCCAGTTCAATTTTTTATAATCAAATTAAATTTACAATTATTTTCTACAATTACTACAGTAATTTTCTTTCAATTTTTATTCTTAGTTATTTCTGTTCTAAATTTTAATTTACATTCTTAACTTTTAAGATAATTCTGTTGAAATGTAAACTTTTTAATGTTGCAATTTTTCGAATTTTTTGCAATTGTCCTTTATTTTCGTCTTTTTTCAATTATTTTCTTTCATATTATTCAATTATTAATCATTTTCTTGAAATTTCAATTCAGTTCTTTAATTCTTTAATTATTTGTATCCAATCACAATTCTTGTCTTTTATTGATACTTTTTTTCATTTTCAATTATTCTCTCAATTTGGAAGTATTTTCTTCAAATTTTAATAAAGTTTAATTTTTCAAAAAGCAATTAAACTTTCAATTGTTTCTAGAACTATTCCTATCATTTTCTTTCTTTTTTAGTTTTTTTTTAATTTCATGTTTATCTTTTTCTGTTTAAAATTATTTCTGTCAGTTTTTAATTTAATAATCTTGCCATGTTTAGAATTTTTTCCAATTGGCAATTATTTTCTTCAATATTTAATAATTCTCGGCTTTTTTCGATGATTTTTTCAATTAACAATATTTTTCTTGAACTTTCAATTCAATTTTTCAACTATCCTCTTAAATTCACAATTATTATTTTCTTTAATTTTGAATTTTTTTTTCAATTTTCAACTATTTCTTCTAATTTCAAATTATTTTCTTCGATTTTCAACCAACTTTAACTTTTTGAAATCTCATTCAATTTTCAATTATTTGTTATAATTATTCCTACAGTTTTCTTCAGTTTTTAATTGTCAATTATTTTCTTAAATATTCACCAATCCTGGGCTTTTTCACTCTTTTATACTATTTATTTATTTATTGATATAGTAATTTGTAAATTATTTATTATCAATAATTTTTTTGAAATCTCAATTTAACTCCTTAATTCCTCAATTTTTCTGTCTAATTCACAATTATTTTCTTCATTTTTTAATTATTTTGCCAATTTTTAATATTATTTTCTTCTCATCAATTTGTGATTATTTCTTCAAATTTCAATCCAGGTCAATTTTTTAAAATTAAAATTTTTTTCAATTATTATTATTTCTGTAATTTTTTTCCTTTTTTAATTTCCAATTGTTTTTTTAAAATATTATATTTGTTCTTTAATTTTTTAAATTATTTTTGTCAATTGTCGATTTATTAATCTTGTCATTATTCCAATTTTTTTCATTTGTCAATTATTTTCGTCATTTTTTAGTTATTTTAGGTCGATATTATCAACTCGAGAACATTTTTGGATGGTCAAGAGATTTTGAGATCAATATCAATATTGCTCAAATATGATATCGTCTTGATATCGTAAAGCACTAAGAAATAATGGTCAAGAGAACAAAATAATTTAAAAAGTTAAAGATTAGTTATAAAATTTTTTGAGAATTATTGAGGATTGAAAAAATTGAAGGAGGTAATTGAAAATCGAGGAATGTAATGGAAATTTAAAAAATGTAATTAAAAATTGAAAAAAGTAATTGAAAAAGTCTAGAATTCTTGAATATAGAAAAAAATAATAATTGAAAACTGAAGAATGGAATTGAAAATTGAAGAATGGAATTGAAAGTTAAAGATAATAATAAATAAGAATTGTAAAAAATAGTTGTAGAATTGAACAATTTAATTGAAATTCTACAATTTCTGTGATTGAAAAGAACATAGAAAGAAGCCGAAAATGATTGAATGTTGTAAAATTAATTGAAAATAGAAAAGAGTAATTGAAAGTTAAATGAAATTTAATTACATAAATTAAATTATTAATTAGACCTACAAAAATACCGGCCCGCCTGGCGTCGGCCCACCGGGATTTTTCCCGGTATCCTGAATGGCCAATCCGGGCCTGCTGGTTACGATTCTGACATTAGTTTTAGGAACTTCAAAACGACAGACTCCATATGGCAAAATAATTTATAAAAAATTGTCGCATTTTCTTTAAACTTTTTATCTAGGAGTTTTTGGGGTTGCTGGTTACGATTCTGACAATAGTTTTATGAATTTCAAAATGGCGTATTCAATATGTCAAAATAATTTATAAAAAATTGTCGGATTTTCCTAAAACTTTTTATTTAGGGGTTTTTGGAGTTGCTGGTTACTATTCTGACATTAGTTTTAGGAACTTCAAAATGACGGATTCAATATGGCAAAATAATTTATAAAAAATTGTCGCATTTTCTTTAAACTTCTTATCTAGGAGTTTTTGGTGTTGCTGGTTACGATTCTAACATTAGTTTTATGAAATTCAAAATGCCGGATTCAATATGGCAAAATAATTTATAAAAAATTGTCGGATTTTCTTAAAAAATTTTATTTAGGGGTTTTTGGAGTTGCTGGTTACGATTCTGACATTAGTTTTAGGAACTTCAAAATGCCGGATTCAATATGGCAAAATAATTTATAAAAAATTGTCGGATTTTCTTAAACCTTTTTATCCAGGGGTTGTTTGGGTTGCTAATTACTATCGGACTTATCCATCGATCGTCCTTAAATAAAAAAAATTAATATCGTGTAAACTGTCAGAAATATTTATTAAAAACTAACCGAATTAAAAATTCTGATAAGAATTTTTAATTTTTTGACCATAATTTTGCATAATTTCGAGAAAAACGCGTTTAAAGTTTAAAGGACTAAATGTAAAAAAATTTAACTTAAAGCCTGGCAATATTCTTAAATAGTAAAGCACAATGAGAAAAATTTATGTTAATAGTTATATATATATATAACCCTTCTTATGTAACAATAGACATTTCTTATACATAATTTAAGAACTGCTTTTTCAAGCGGTGCACTAGAAAAAAACTGTAAATTTAAAAATAAACAAATTACAGTTAGTTAATTAACAAAAGACACAAATTTTCTAGGTCTTTTTTACTTCAGACTATTTTTCCCGTCTTTTTAGATAATTATACTAACCAAAAATAAAAAAATTAAACAATTTTGATTTTTTGAAAAAAAAAAAATGTAATCTCCTCTTAAGTATGGTATCAAAAATAATATTTTTCATTTAAGAATATTTTCTTCTCTCCAATCCTCTAACTACCAGCCCACAGTGGAAAGAAGTCAAAAGCAGGGTTCAAATTGATTTTAAAAGTTCTCAATTTTGCACGAAAGTAAACCCTTTTAATAGAGGAGATGAACTCTTTATTATAAAATAAAGAAAAATGTTTGAAGTATATTGGTGATTTTTCACTGAGTGGTTACTTTCATTTTCCCTCTAAATAACTTTCTAAACTATTTCAAAATATATTTAGTACTTCGTTGTATTGGTTTCCAGTTTTCTTAATAACTTTTGCGAATATGGTGTTTGAATACTTTCTCCACCTTTTCAACTTACATAAAGAAATAGAATATTTAGTTAAAATTACAAAAATTATCGTTTATATTTACTGCGTATTTTAATGACATGTAAATTTCGGTTTGACGAAAATTATTGAATTGTTTATATTTAAAATAAAATAAAAATAATAGTCATACAAAGTAAGCAAATAACTACAGTATTATGTAATTATCTTGTTATTTTAAAAAGTTTTACGGTTATAATAAATTTTTTTCTTCGATTTGTAAACTCCGTTTTCTGTTAACTCCTGTTCAAAGATTCGAAGTGTAAGTTTTGAAACAGTGAAAAATTAACCATTGACGTTAATCAGTGAAATTTTTATTGAAAATCAGTAAATTTTATTGATTTATCAATGAAATACACCGAATGAATTAGTATAAAATTTCACTGATTTTCTATGACTTTTCTAGCAACATTTTGGATTTAAAAATACCTTACAGTGATACAATTAAAAAAAAAACTTTGGGTGGGTTATAGAATTTTTAACTTTTTTTTTATCAAATGTTTTTTAAATCCATGCCTAATTTTGTTTAGAATTCTAAAAAAAGATTCAAAAAAATTAGCGATAGAAAATAGTAAAAATTGTGGAAGAAGACAGATTTTTAAGAATTTCTATTTCTTCGAAAATAAAAATTTTAAATAATGTCCAAATTTTCATTTTTATTTTTATGAGCATTTTTAAAACGTGTTTTAATCGCGAAATTACGTAAAAAAAGAAGTTCAAGTGTTGAGCTTTGTAGAGACATGAATCTGATATTATTTATATCAATGAATTATAAAATATGTTTGTCAATGTTACAGATGGAAAACATCCACTTCCCCCTCTTCGATATCCTCCTTGTAAAGGGGGAGTAGGTTGGTGCAAAGGAATCGCAACATGTTTCAAAGCTGACGAAAGTTATAATTCGGATTGTCCTCCAATGAACGGCTGGGGTCGAACAGTATGTTGTGTTGCTAGAGCTGGCTAAAATGTAAAACCTAATGTTGAGAATCATCATGTATGCCATTGTAGCAAAAGATGCTTTTATAACAGAAGAAAAGCTTAAATAAAATTCTATTCAATTTCATCTATACATTTTTACGAAAATTTTCAGCATATTTACAAAATACTGCAATAACAAATTAGGTACCGTCAATAATAATTATTCATTAAATTAAATTTGAACATAAAAAAGATGGAAATAAAGAGTATAAGTTATATAAGTTTGTGTCAAAACCTTTTCTTGGAGTTTAATCCAGTTTCCCTATCGATAGATTTCCTTCAAAATAATTAGAAAAAGTTTAATTTATGCATTCCTTTCTAAATCTAAATTAATGAATAATTTCTCACTAATTAAAATTGTAGGATTGAACGAACTTACCTGAAGTGAAGATCAATCCAAATTGTATGAGCTCTCTCGTCCGAATAGATCAACATACGTAGTACCGTGGTACTGATTGTTCCGCCACAGTAATTTTAAAACCAGAGATTTTGGCGCCACCGATAGGTGTCTGCCTGTTGTTTCCCTCCAATTCCTCATTATATTTTAAACTTTAGCATAAATCGCATCAGGGAATGCTGTTAATATTTTGGGTGCGGAGGGACTGATCTATTCGGACGAGACAGCTCATACGATTTGGATTGATCTTCACTTAAGGTAAGTTCGTTCAATTCTACAATTGTATTTCACTATCTCGTCCTCTAGATTAACATACGTAGATGTTTAAAGAATACTGCGATTTTATGCTTTTTTGTTGCAGAATTAAATGCCTTTATTCTGTATTAGGTAAATCTTTAATCATGGATAAAATATTGATTTATTATTGAGAAAAAACTGATCCGAATGATAAAGTCTTGAATGTAGGCCTATTATAAAATCTAGCAAACGTTGAAGATCCTGCAGACTAATTTGCTGCGCGACGAATGACGTCAATGTTGACACTTTTTCGAGTTGCTTGAGAAGTTGCAGCGTGTCGAACACTATGAGCTGCGAAGATATTCGTATCGATGACACTTTTCTCCAGACTTTCTCTAATCCATCGACTTACAATTGTGACGAGGCAGGGTGTTGATACTACACATAACTGTGGTTTATCCGTGAAGGTTGGAACCTCAAGTAGAGATTAATATTTGCTTCTGCCTGTCGTCTTGATCGGTTCAGTAATTTGTATTAATATTGGATCCTTATCAAGTCTGATATTTTTTAATAGTATAGCTGTAAGCGTTTAGACCCGCTGGGCAGTGATTAATGCTAATAAAGTCACCAGTTTCTTTGTTAGACATTCCAATGTTATTTGCTCGTTCGAATACCATGACAATTGTGACGAAGCGTTTCGTCACTTATGATTTTCAAACTTTGTATTTATTGTTGTTATTCGGGTGGTGAATCGGCAGCCTAGGGTCCTTGTTTTGATTTACGGCCCTGACTGGCGCGATTTCCCCTTCGTCGCCGTCGCGTCGCCTTGAATGGTCGGGTAGATTCACGTGTGGTGGTAGGACGTTTGAGATTGGCGAAAAAGGTTTTCGCGCTATTTTCCGCGTTTTCCCTCGCTTTTACGGAGCGACCTCTTTTTCCTTGTTCTAGGTGACTTATACGGGTGCAACAAAGATCTTGGATGATTTCTGACGGCGAGAGCGAGAGGACCAATCCAGAAGAGGCGTAGCCCCACCCCCTTTTTGGACGATTTTGTGAGGACCGCGTGGCTGCAATCGACGGAGTAGTCGTTCTGATTGAGGGTCGAGAGCAACACGTGTGCTACGTAGTAGATTAAGAACTGAATGTTTGTGCGAACCGTGTATTCTATAAGAACCGTTGATTTCTGTCGAGTAGAGTGTCCGAGGGGACGTATTATTAACAATCTAATAAATACCAAGTGAATTGAGTGGAAATTGTGTCTCTTTTCTTTCGCATTTAACCTTGGTTTCCATTCCGAAGACGAGGGGCACAAGCAGCAAATTGGGACGGAGGATTTTAGCTGGCAACTACAACAAAGGTTTGGTGAGTGTTTTCCTCAGTTTTTGTCGTCGTGTTTCACCTGAGTTCAGTTTGCTGGTCTCGATTGACGGAATCTCCCTTTGGTTGGCGTTTGTGTTTGGAATTTGGGTGATAAGAGAAATAAGCGTCTCCATTGAGAAAATAAGTAATGGGTCGAATTTAATATTTAAATAATAAAATAATTGGAACTGTTACAATTGGCATCTCTTGTGGGGATAAATTTTTCAACAAAATTTTTACTTGTCCGAGACCAGCAGGAGGAACATGACGAGTTTAGAGGGATGAGAAAAGGGTGTGAAGTCGTGGGAGGAAAAGTACGTGTGAGATCGTGAGAGCAGCAAAACTTTGAGTGTGGTTGGTGTTAGTGTAAATTAATAAATTGATAATCCTTAGGTCAGAGACCGAAAATTGTGAACGTATTAATTGAAAGGAAAGATGGCGGGTGTCGAATGAAAACATGTTCGGGAAAATCGAGAAACCGGAAGTGTCGGTTTGGAAGTTACCGTTAGGAGAATTAAATTTTAAATTTTTTGAGGGGAGAATAAAAGTGATTTTCGTCAGTGTTTAAATTTGGATTTTTTTTTTCTTTCAAACGGGAACGTATGGGAGCGAATAGATTTCGCGACAGGGACAATTAACGACCGATTTTCACCATGTGGCGAAATAATGAGTGTGGATAGAACCCCGATAAGCTACATGATTGTTGTAGTTTTTTTTAAAATACGGGTGATTTTCTTTTCCGAATGCGTAAAGGGGGAAGTATTACTTGTCCCTTTGTCTTGTTTTTTTTGTGTTGTAGAAAAGTAAATAAAGATTTATTTTCTGTTTTTTTTGTGTTTTTCTCTCTCTCTTTTGATCGGTGGGTTGAAGAAAGGGAAGACAAGGAGAGTTGGATTCGAATGAGGAAGCGGGAGAAAGAAATCGTGAACGTGTTTAATGTGACGAAAATAAGTAGAGTTTTCCTGACATTTCTGGGAGAGCCACATTGTGTCGTTTTCCCTATTGAAATAATTTCCGAAATAAATTTTGGAAAGTCACATGGCGGAGTCCCACAAACAAAAAATTTTTCTAAATTGCTCTGTTCGAGGAACCGTCAAGCGGAAGGAAGTTTCCTAGGTGGAAATAACAAAAATCAAAAATTGTTTTTTTGTTTTTTTTGTTTGTCTCTCTCATTTCAGCATTTATTTTTAGTGTTTTAGATTTACTATTGAATTCTAAGTATTTGTGAATTGTTTGTGTTATATGTATTTTTTTTTGGTTCTTGTTCTAGTGGGGAGAAAAGAGAAGTTTTGAGAAATTTTGAAACGACAGGACGAGTTGAAAAAGTTTGTCAATGGGGAAATTTTGTTTCTCTCTCTCCTTTTCTTTTTTTAATTATTAAGTGCTGAGAGTACGGGGTGAGAAACGTGTCAAATTTGGATTGTTGATATTACTAAATTTTTTTTCTTTCTCGATGTGTTATACACTGAGAAAATGAGACATGACTGAGTACTGTCCGGACAGGAGTGGTTCCTGTCCAAATAAAAAATTTTAATTAGACAGCACTCATTGCTTTCTGGACATGAACCATTCCTGTCTGGAAAGGACTCAGTAATGTCTTGGACATTAATGAAATAGACAGTATTGAACCCTGTCTAGACAGGAATGGTTAATGTCCAGACCTGAATGATAACTCTCCGGTGGTGAATTTAAAAGAAGGTTATAAAATGTAATAGACGTCATTCAAAAAAATGTACATTTGGACAAAACTACACTGAGAGACTGAAGATTTGAATATTTATAAAACTTGTTGAAATTTTATTATGTTAGGTTAGAGGTTAGGGAAAAACGTACTTTTTCTTAATATTTCAAATGGGTCAATCCACTGACTTTTGTCTGTAAGCTGTTGCAGCAATATTTTTAATAATTCTAATTTTAAAATATGTGAAACGCCAACATTTTCTGAATTCAGTAAGCATATTAAAATGGTATAAATTTTCTTTCTTTTCGTGTTATTATTAATCAAAAAATGAAGGTTCACAAGCATATTTGTAACCTTAAAACTAATGTTTTTTTTAAAAATGTTCTAATTCTTAGAGTAATTAATATAATATTTATTTATTTTTCGAAGCTTATTACTTTTTTATGGAACCTCCTACAAATTTGAGGTTCTGAATATAATTTAATATTAATATAATCTACTTGCCTATAAAGTTTGACGAACGTGTTTTGCCTCGTTTAGGAAATATTAAAACTTTTAAATTTCTTACTCAAAAAGGTTAATTTTTATATTTTAAGTAAACACAGCAATTTCACATTGTTCCATTTAAATTAAATTAGTATACAAACGGAGCGTTCGCAAAAATGCTAGCCGGTGGTTCTAGCTTGTGCGTAAGGACCTGCGTTCTTGGAACTCGTTCAAAAAACTTTTTAAACGAGAATTTTCGGTTGCTTTGGTGGACGATGATGTCCTCGATGAGGCACGTGCCAGGACACAGGCAAAAGGGGAAAAAATTTCGGATTTTATTTTGAACATGAGAGTTATTGTGGGACATCTGAGACGTCCCATTTCTCGAGAATCCTTTTTAAGGATAGTGTTCAAAGGGCTGACGCCGGAGTACCGACGTCAATTGTCGAATTCCGAATTCGACAATATCAAAGAATTAGAGCGAGTTTTGAGGCGTTATGAACGCGTGAAAGACCTCGATAAGAGATACGTCCCAACTCCGTCTCGGGACAAGATGAGAATTCCGTCCGCGGCTCCGAGGGGAAATTTAAGAGGGGCAAAAGTAGATGCGTTGCTGGGGGTCTCGGGTTCTGAGACAAGTGGGGAAGAAAGTGGAACAGTTCGTAATGTCCCTACGAAAAAGGGGAAAAATAAGAAATATAATGGGAATTCAGTCTACCCTGGGACACCCAGGGTAGAGAGGGGAACAATAGAGGGGAAAATGGATTCAGGGACAACTGGGAAAGCGCCAATAGCGGCTGTTCAGCAGGTCCTTATTCCTGTCCCATCGAATAGTGGTGTACGCAATCTGGGACAACCATTTCAGAACCGTCCCGTTGGATTGGGACAGGCTCAGAATCGTCTCTATGGAGAGGGACAAGTTCCGAATCTTACTTTTGGTGTGGGACGACCACCGGCGTTCAGGCCTAGTGTCCCTAAGGGATTTACCGGTGCCTGCTATCAATGTCAGTCACTGGGACACCGAGCATCGGAGTGCAACTTGAGAACTTGTTTCCGATGCCAACAGCAGGGGCATTACGCTAACGAGTGTCCCTTGCCACGTCCCACTGGCAACCGAATTTGACTCAGGAGGGGGAAGACGGTGAACATCCCATAGTATTCGTAAGCAAAACTCTTTCTGATCACGAGAGAAATTATAGTGTGACGGAGAAAGAGTGTTTGGCGTTGTTGTGGTCAATTGAGAAATTAAGACCATATATCGAGGAGTACAAATTTACGGCCATTACGGACCACAGTGCACTGAAGTGGTTGCGAAATTTAAAAGAACCGACGGGTAGATTGGCGCGTTGGGCCCTCGAGATGCAACAGTGGGACTTTGAGATTGTTCACCGTAGGGGAATTCACCATCATGTTCCGGATGCCTTATCGAGGACGTACGAGGATGAGTTTAAAGAAGTAACGGCGTTTGAAACAATTTCAGACCCGTGGTACCTAAAAAGAGTCGATTTGGTGGTGAAATTTCCCAATAGATTCCCAGGTTGGAAAGTTTTAGAGTGGAGTTTATATCGATTCAGGGATGATCCATTATTATTGCCGTACACCGGGAATGAAGAGGGTCAGTACCATAAGGTCTCACAGGAAAGTCCTCAAGGCCTTATGGGACAGAGGATAGTGGAGAGACCCTGGGTGGTAGTGTCAGCTGACTGCATGGAATTTCCTTCAAGTAAGAGTCGGTGCCGCTATCTAGTAGTGTTTCAAGACTTATTTTCTCGCTGAGTAGAGGTCAAACCATTAAGATCTGCGGATGGCAAGTCAATTGCAAGGGCATTCGAGGAGCTAATTTTGTTCAGGTGGGAGACTCCAGAGTTTTCGTTGACGGACAATGGAAAGGAATTTGATAATAAATTCCTAAAGTCAGTCCTAGATGATTATGGTGTTCAGCATCTCACCACGCCGCCTTACCATCCGCAGGCAAATCCTGTCGAGAGGAGTAATCGAGTGTTCAAGAGTATGGTCGCAACTTTTATCGGGGAGGATCATAGAGAGTGGGACAAGCATATTCATGAGTTCCGTCATGCCATGAATACTGCTGTCCAATCGACCACTAAGTTCTCACCCGCGTTCCTTAATTACGGACGTAACCCTAAACCGGTCAAAAGTCTGCGTAGAGAGGTAGAGGGAAGAAAGATTGTCGAGAGAATTGATCCTGAGGTGTGGAACGACCGATTGAAGAGGTTAGATGCGTTGCGAGATTTAGACGCGAGGTTTATCGATAAAAAGAGAGAGAAACAAGCGGCGTATTCCAATCGAACAAGAGAGTGGCGGAATTTCACGTGGGGGATTTAGTATTGTGGCGGACACACAAGTTGTCAAACGCAGCGAAAAAGTTTTCGGCAAAACTGGCACCTAAGTACGAGGGGCCGTTCGAAATTATAGAGAAACTTTCGGATACGGTTTATGTATTGGAGACGAATGAGAATCGCCGCGTCACCAAAGTGCATGTATCCGATCTTAAACGTTATATTCTGCCCAGGAAATAGATGTTGCTTTGATTAAAATTATTAGTATGGAAAACTGGATAAATTAACTTTGTTGTGATGTGTTGTTTGTTTTAGATTCTGAGTGGAGATGCCTGTGTGGAATAGAGAAAGAGGGGGGCGTGGACGGGGAAGACCGACTGAGTCGATAGTAACCCCCCAACCCAAACCGGGATCATCCACCCAGGTGGAGGAATTTTCCGGAGGGGAGAGAAGGCCGACTTACAGAATAGAGGGGAGATATATAGTGCTCGGGCGGGGGGTAAGAACAGAACCACTTCCCAATCCTCAACCCCAACCCGGGTTAGCTGTGACTGCTGAGGAATTAAAAGAAGACCAGGAGCATTCTGAGGGGAGCGGGGTAGATGGAGCTTCGGGAAGGCAGAAGGCCAGACGATTGCCGAAGAGAGGGAGATAGAGGGAGCATTAACGGAGAGACAGAAGGAAGAGTTGGAGACAGGACCGGAGGAAGAAGTGGGAGTGGAATGGACGGAAGAGGATCAGAACCGGGAATTGCCCAGTATGGGAGTTACTGCGACAGAGTCGACGTCCACAACGTCCTTTTCTCGGCCTCCTTCTGCTGATCTTCCGGTGGACGACTTCGAGGAAGAATGTCAGCGGGCGGTCCGGGAATTGGGCCAAAATTTGGCCGAGGAGGAGAAGCGGAACTATGACAAATTGGAAGAACTCCGGGAAAAGCAGGCGGGAGAAATTAAGAAATTGAGGAAAGGGGTGCTGCATAAGGAGGATTTTGTCAGTCTCCGTGATGTTTCTCCTTCAGTCCGGTTAATGAGACCGTCGGGATCGCCTGAGCCAGATCTAAGGGAACGAGTGGCGTCATCGTTGCGTGAAGCCATTTCCAGACCTTACAGGCCTCCACTGCCAATCAAGAAAAAGGGAGTACTCTTAGGAAATCTCACTCCAATTCCAACAATTCCTTCAATCGACCCCCCTCCAGGAGTGTGTTTTAATTTTTGGGGTCGAGGAAGGAGAGTGAGAGTGAACCGTTGCCCCCGGTGCGAGATCGCTCAAATGCGGTATCATTACGAGCGGGATGTTCTGCAAAGGTGGCGGCGGTCCAATGTACCACGTTTGGAAGAGGAGGATGATGATATCAGGAGCCTCAGAGAGGAGGCCAGGTCACCAATTAACGAAGGGAGAGATGTTGTGCCGTTGGAAGTTGAGAGGGACGAGCAATGTCAACAAGATGAGGTTCAGGTCGAGAGAAATCGACCAGAGCAAGAGGAAGAAGCCCGAGAGGAGGAGTACGGGGCCATGGCCTCGAATCCTGATGATGGTGCTCCCACGTTGAATCCGGTAGGACCGGTCGATGATCGTCAGCCGGATTTACTCTGAGACATCGAGCGGCTAAAATGGGTGCTCAGGGATTACCCCCAACATATACGGGAGGAAGCAGTGGCCCAGTTGTTCGAGGATCGTCGACAGTCCGATCACGGTTGGCCTCGTTAAACCGAGGAAAATATTGAGGGGGTTGAGGAGTAGTAGGCGAGGTGAGTAAGTCTGTAATTGAATTTTTTTTTGGTATATATTGGTTGTGGTTAAGGATTTAGGCAATACTCGAAGTAGTATTGGCCTAGGGGAGGGGATTGTGACGAAGCGTTTCGTCACTTATGATTTTCAAACTTTGTATTTATTGTTGTTACTCGGGTGGTGAATCGGCAGCCTAGGGTCCTTGTTTTGATTTACGGCTCTGACTGGCGCGATTTCCGCTTCGTCGCCGTCCCCTCGAATGGTCGGGTGGATTCACGTGGGGTGGTAGGGCGTTTGAGATTGGCAAAAAAGGTTTTCGCGGTAATTTCCGCGTTTTCCCACGCTTTTACGGAGCGACCTCTTTTTCCTTGTTCTAGGTGACTTATACGGGTGCAACAAAGAGCTTGGATGATTTCTGACGGCGAGAGCGAGAGGACCAATCCGAAGAGGCGTAGCCCCACCCCCTTTTTGGGCGATTTTAGGAGGACCGCGTGGCTGCAATCGACGGAGTAGTCGTTCTGATCGAGGGTCAAGAGCAACACGTGTGCTATGTAGTAGATTACGAACTGAATGTTTGTGCGAACCGTGTATTCTATAAGAACCGTTGATTTCTGTCGAGTAGAGTGTGTCCGAGGGGACGTATTATTAACAATCTAATAAATACCAAGTGAATTGAGTGGAAATTGTGTCTCTTTTCTTTCGCGTTTAACCTTGGGTTCCATTCCGAAGACGAGGGGCACAAGCTGCAAATTGGGACGGAGGATTTTAGCCGGCAACTACAACGAAGGTTTGGTGAGTGTTTTCCTCAGTTTTTGTCGTCGTGTTTCACCTGAGTTCAGTTTGCTGGTCTCGATTGACGGAATCTCCCTTTGGTTGGCGTTTGTTTTTGGAATTTAGGTGGTAAGAGAAATAAGCGTCTCCATTGAGAAAATAAGTAATGGGTCGAATTTAATATTTAAATAATAAAATAATTGGAACTGTTACACAATAACTTGTATAATACAGGTTTAGTATCCCACGTGACATCATATTTGTGTCTTTGAGGACTGAGGACAGATA
Source organism: Ganaspis brasiliensis (assembly GCA_037103525.1). Classification (NCBI taxonomy): domain Eukaryota; kingdom Metazoa; phylum Arthropoda; class Insecta; order Hymenoptera; family Figitidae; genus Ganaspis; species Ganaspis brasiliensis. The sequence goes on from JAZKLR010000311.1 coordinate 1,708,747, forward strand.
TACCTTTGAAATATCTGGTTACTCTCGCATCTTTACCAAAATCATTTCCTATGAGGAGTGAAATTGCGGATATGTAGATATTGGCAGTGCTGTATGACTTAGTATCTATTAATACCTTACCGAAAAATTTTAGTACTAGCGATGTCGAATCTTGAAAAACCACAGTCCCTTCTCTACGGCAAAATTCCCACCACAGTTTGATTGGCTTTGAATATTGCTTCAGAGTACCTAACACGATGGGTTTCAGCATCACTTCCGCTGCCTCTTGTGGTGCTCCTCCCGTCCTAAAGGCTTTTATGATAACCGCGCTGCTACCAGGGAAAATGTCTGATTCAGGGAATGCGTCTTCCTGAGTGGAGAAGATAAAAGCTTATTATGGGGTTTGAAGTAAATTGGTCTGTCAATTATCATTGACATGAAAAGTAGGTATAGCAGGGTTGTGTGGTCCATAAGAGTACCACAACTAGTCCCTCCGCTTTATCTGTTCCTATTTTTTGTAATACACGCAAAATCATTGAAAAAGAGGGGAAGGCATAGAAGTGACAATTCTTCCAATTCATAGTAAACGCAACAATATTGTTCGATTCAGGATCTCTTTGCCACGATACGCAGGCCCGGCAAATAAGGTGGGTACGGTGGGTACTACTATCCACCCGAAGTATTCCAGGTGGGTAAAGTACCCACCCGGAATCAGACATCACTTTTTAATAACATATCATGTTTTCTATATCTCTAGAATTTCTTTACTCATATAAACTATTTTAAATCCCTACTTCCCCCTCCACCAAGTCAACTACCCACCTGGGTTGAATATGATCCGCCGGGCCTGACGATACGTAAAGCTTACATTTAGCATTTATTCTCGAAGCAAAGAAATCTATCTCAAAAAGTCCAAAAATATTTTTGATTTTTAAAAAGTCCCAAGAAGCTATCTCCCATTCCGTCTCTTGTGGCAAGATTCTCTATGCCTCATCAGCTTCTTTATTTTCTTTTGACGGAATGTAAGATGCGTAAATCCATATGTCACGCTCCTCGCACCAATTCTATATCTGCCTGGCCAGTTGAGTCAGTCGTGGATATTGAATTACACCCATTCTGTTGATGTAGGTAATGCCCACCGTATTATCCATCATAAGCAAGATTTCACAGTCATGATCTCCTTTGGTAAAACACTTTAATCCCAATAAGGCTGCCATAAGTTCAAGAGCGTTTATGTGAAGTTTACCTTCCTCTACACTTCACAATCCGTGTACTTTTTCGCCTTCACAGTAGGTTCCCCAGCCCGTTAACGACGCGTCCGTATATATTACCTTCTTGAATCTCATCACTCTGATTCGATTAGACAAAGTCTTTATTGCTGTTTTCCACCACTCTAAATCCGACTGTACTATACTGGAAAGTGTCATTTTTGACTTGAAATTTTGGCCCGTCTTTTCTAAAGCTAAATACTTCTCTCGCTCGAGTCGTTTAGTGTACAGCCATCCGTATTTAATGGCCGGGCATGCAGCAACTAGAGTTCCAATCAGTCTTGCAAGTTCCTCTATTTTTCACTTTTTATTTTCAATAAATCTACTGATTAGTTGTGAAATGGATTCACGTGTTTTGTCTGTTAATTCGACGCAATACTTTAAGCTATCGATTATAAATCCAAGAAAAATGCTTCTTTAAGCAGAAACAAGCTGGCTATTACTTTTGCATACTATGAAGCCTAGAAACTCGAGCAATTTTTATGTCGTCAATATGTGTTGATTTCACTCCTCTTCCGACATTGAAACAATGAGAATGTCATCCAAATATATAATTAAAAAAATTCCTTGACTCCTCAAAATTTGTACGACCGGCTTAAGCAATTTCGTAAATGTGAACGGTGCCATGCACAGGCCAAACGGTAAACAATTAAATTCAAATAATTTACCTTTGTCAGCAAACCAGAGGAATTTACGATGATCCTCGGTGCTGGGATCATAAGATAGGCGTCTTTAAGATCCAAAACCGCCATGAAACATCTCTTAAAAACGAGTCGCAGAGTGGTTTTGAAATTTTCAATTTTGAAGTGTGAATTTAATAAATATTAATTAAAACCTTTTAAATTAAAAATAAAACGATCTTCTCCATTTGATTTTTGCCTTAAAAAATACGTGAATAATAATTGTGTTTTACACGATTTACATTCCGATATCGCTCCCATTCCCAATAACTTTAATATCTCTTTTAATGTTCTGATCTCTTGTTCAGCTCTTATTTAAGAGGAATTGGGAGCAGTGAATTGTTTAGGTTCACAGTAAAATATCAATGTATATCCCATGACACAATTTATTATGAATTTATCATTCGTCACTTCTAGCCATTTATTATATAAAATTTGAGGCGACCAGTCGTCTTTCTTACCCTTACTTCCTGCGATGTTGAGGCGTTTGATTCTTTCTTCTTCTTCTTCTGCTTCATCTTCTTCAACTTTGTGGCTGGATGTGGCCAATTCAAGTCTTCAAAATAGAGCAAATCGATGAGATCAAAATGTTACTTACTCTGTAAGTTTATGGTAAGATGACTATGAATCTCATGTCAATATAACTAGTGACTGCGTAAAGGTGAGAGTCAGGCTCGGTCAACTTAATGTTCGAAAATGGCGAAAATTATGATTATTATTTTCTACGATTAGTTCGTGGGTCCCACCTAGGGAGCAGCACTGATCGCTCTGAGCTCCTTGGTAAGGGGCGTTTGCAGTGAGGGGAATGCAGTATTCCATGCTTTAAACTGTAAACAGTGTTTTAATTTAGTGTCGACGAATCTTTTTTACTTCATGAATCGTTTTTCTGAGAAAAAGTTTAACGAAAATTGAAGTATAGAAGTGTCTTATTTCTCCGTAATTTGACATTTTGTGATAGAGTGATTGTATTCTTCAAAACAATGAATCCTGCCAAAGTCAGTGAGCCACATAACCTCAAAATTGACAGTAGAGTGTATGTTGTGCCTGGATGTGATACTCACAAAAACTGTAAAAACAAAGATTTTCGGCATCGAGTCCCAGTGAAACCCAGGATCCGCTCCCAGTGGGCAGATGCTATTCAAAATCCTACTTTAAAAAGTATGCCAGGGCATGAAATAACCAAAAGAAGATATTTTGTGTGCAAGGATCATTTTACTGGAGATTCATATTTGACAAAAACCCAGAACGACGCCAGTAGATTTAAAAATGATGCTGTTGCATCACTGAATTTACCGGCTGAATGTGAGGAAGTGCCCATTGAGGAAGGATTAGAGTCGTTAACTACACAAAATTTACCTACTCCAGATTGTTTGTCACTTTTCACGGGTAAAATTTGTGAGATATAAGTGGCTGCTACTCTTGCAAATAATAGTTTTAGAGAAAGTTCTCAGGGCCGTATTGGCAGATGTTTATTTGTTACTATTATATATGTTCAGGAGCGGATAGATTGGGAAACACCATCACTTACTCACATTTGCCAGATTGTGTAAATTAACATTAAACAGAAGGAAATTCAAAAAAATATATAGAGCTTTTAGTATTCATGGATAAATAATAAATTGGACAAATAAATAGATCAAATTGAAATCTTTTAGTTACAGTTTTGGAATAAATAATTTTCCATTAATAACCAAATTTCGTTCAGTGCAAATTACCTGAATCATATAGTTATCTTGACTTAAAATAATTTATTAATTAAATAATTAAATTAAAAACCAAGATATAACTTGGATTAACCAAAATACAACTTATGGATAATTAATAACAAATAATTGAATAAACTTAATTGACGTAAATCTTATAGTAGTAGAATAAAAATTCTTAGAATGACTATTATAAACAAAAGCAACCCCGGCAAAACATTCATGCTCGAATTGCAAAGCACATGATTATGAGTCTATTTGACTCTAATAACTAAGTTATCTAAACTAAGATTATAAGATTGTGTGTTATGTGTTAATGCCTATGCATTAACATGCAAGTTCCAACATTATCCGACATAGTTGTTTAGAATCATAGTCCTTAGATAATAACGTCAAGGGCCTCAAAAAATTGGCCAACCTGAAGCGCGGTTTCAAAATCCATATTGAATAGAATATATTCAAAATTTAAATTGATCAAATCAGTAATTCCAAACCTGCCTTCGGGGAACCTCCCAAACGCTTCTCTGCTCATATCCAAGAGAGGACAATCCCTGATCCAGTGATTCACCCCGCTCGGCGAGTGTCCACATCGCCACTGCGAGTCCAGATTTCAACCCATTCTGATAAAGTGCTCTCCTGTGCATATATGATTGGCTCGTAGTCTATTAATTAGGGTAATGATTCTTCTTTCCAGTTTCATACCACAGAACCAAGGTCTGGGGGATGAATAATCAATATTATCAAAATATCTTCTCTGAAGTTTTTCCAATGGAAAGTATGGCCATTCACTCTTAATGGAATCTTCAAAAGAGGCCCTCAGAAGTCTATTAACATTTTCTACAGACCACATAACCTTGGAAGAAAAATTAAAGGAAGAAGCAAGTCTAGCCATTACGTCAGCAACTCCATTACAAAAAGACCGATGTGTAAAGGTATCCAGATAAACTTTATATTCACCTCTTGATCCAGCAAGTGGAAAATTATTCTTATAATATTATGAATTATCATATTTGAGCTGAAATCCTTCATTCTATCTTGAATTGAAGTTAGTGATCTCTGTGAATCAGTGCATATCAGAACTTTTTGTACATTAGATCTCTTAATATACTCAAGTGCTTTGAAAATAGCAAAAATTTCCGCCAGCAAACGTGAGTTACAACCGTCCAATCTAATCGCAAATCTACTGTTGGTATCTGGGCAGAAGAAAGAACAGCCCGCTTTTTTATTTGAATCAAAGTAAGATCCATCCGTATAAAAAAGGTAGAAACCAGGGTAATTCCTCTCTACAAAATCCTGCCAAAAGGTCTGTGGGTCATTAGATCTTCTAATATCTGCACCAATATCAAAGTCAAAAAGGTGATCTAGATCCTCCACAACTTCCCTCCAGGACAGGTCAAAGTAACCTGGATTGAAACTTTTCCCAAGATACACCAACTTGGGGCTAAGATCATCCCGACATGACAGCAGTAAAAAGTCCTTAATGAATTTGGGAAAGGGACAACGCACGCTCCTTGGTTCCGATAAGGGAGAAAGTTTCTCTAAAAGAGTGTTACTACTTGTAGACAGTATTTTGGGCACGAAACGATTTGTAAGAAATTTCCTTCTAATTTCGAGAGAACATTTTCCCGCTTCAGCTAACAAAATGGGTGTTGGGGTGGACCTCATATAGCCTAAAGCTACCCTGATTGCTTTGTATTGAATTCTATCAAGATTTCTTAGATGAACTTTGCTTGACCCCCCCAAACAGCTGTGACCCCCATTCCAAAATAGCCCTGGTAAATCCCCTATAAACCATGATTAGAGATTCCGGATTAGCTTCTCTAGAAACTCTGGACAAAGCTCTCATAACATTGATAGATTGGAGCGCTCTTTTTACTAAATAATCAATATGGCTGGACCAACTAAGATTGGAGTCCAAAATGATGCCAAGATATTTTATTTCGGGTAAACACTTGATACAGTTCTCTCCAAGTCGAAGCCTATACAGTTCAGGGTCAAAAAGTCTCCTATATATACACATTTGGCACTTGCTAGGTAGCGTTCAGAATCACCACCCGGGAGCACCCGGGTGTATCTCTGTCTTTCTCTTTTATTATTAGTTAGAAAAAGACAGACAATCACCCGGGTGGAATCTCGAACGCGCCCCTAGGGGCGATCTCCAGTCCCAACGAACTAAACCAAGGAATCAATCTCTGTACCGTTTCCTCTAACAGAAATAAGGCCTCGTGTGTGTCCTGTGATCTAACAAATAAGAGAATGTCATCTGCATACTGCAAGACTTGAACCCTTTCCGGGAGAAGTTCTACTATTTTTCTTACGGCAAGATTAAAAAGGAGTGGCGAAAGTACTCCCCTCTGAGAGACCCCCACACCACAAGTTTTAGGAGAATCGGACCTTGCACTGAAGAATAGAATTCTATAAGTTATCATGAAATTAATGAAATAAACTATACAACCCGGAGTCCCAATTTTTAACAAATTATCTAGGACCTTGCCTGGGAGCAAAGCAATTAATGCCCCTTTAAGATCCAAGGCCAGAGCGACAGTGGACTGCCCTCTCTTAAATCCCTCCAGAATCTCCACTACGAAATGAGAAACAGAGTCCAAAGTCGATTTGGTTTTCCTAATCTGGCCTGCTGATGTGGAATACTGTTAGTGCTTTCGATGAAATGTTCAAGTCTCCTCTGGATTACTTTCTCAAATAACTTTCCAGACGCTGAGGTCAAAGATATGAGTCTATGGCCTTTTCCTCCTGGTTTTGGGATAAATTTCACTAGGACATTCCTCCACGATTGAGGAAATTGTGAGTTTAAAAAGAAACCATTCAGAATCCCCAACAAAAACTCCCTTTTTTGGGGGGAAAGTCTTTTAATGACCTCATAAGAAATAAGATCAAGCCCAGGGGTCGAATCCTTCTTGCATGAAGCCAACGCCACCTCAAATTCGGATTTGGAAAAAGGGCGATTGTAGACGTACAACTATTATCTATACCATCAATCATCTCCCTGACAACCGGCAAAATATTTTGCCCCACCAATTCATCCTGTAGATTACGAAATAAGGGTGAATTAATATCATTTGTGATATTCGTGGCAGGGGGTTTCCAACCAGAAAAAGCACTAATTAAACCCCAGATTCTGCGAAGTCCCATTTCCGGGTAAATAGAGGCGCAGAGATTCTTAAAGGATTCCCTCTTTTGTTCCTCCAAAGTTTAATGTAAGATAATTTCGGCATTAAGGAATAAGTTTAAGTTTACGTCAGATTGGCAGTGAATGTAGGACTTTCTAGACTCCCTAAATTTTCTCAAAACCTGTTCGCAACTGTCAGACCTCCAAGAAGGCTTAACCCGAGAGTTACTAGTTTCATATCCAGGAATATATGCACCAGCATCAAGTAAAGATTTGAGCACTTTTTCCATAAAAAACTCGTACCAAGATTCCACCCACACAGCACCAGAAATTCCCTGAATTTCCCCTGAATATTGGTCCACATTTCCCGAATATTCGAACCTAATATTCAGGGAAGTTTCGTGAAAGCATCAAAATGTCCGCCATGTGGAATATTGGTGGCGAAATTTCTCTAAAAATGTATTTCTAATTTTCAGGGAATTTCCACATCTAATATTCCCAGAATATTCATAGTATTCATAAATTAACTGTACATGATGCGCACTGGTCAAACTTGGTTTCTGTGACACTTACGGCTGCGCAGTAGTTTCTAATGTTCTAGAATCCTACGGGTGTCAAGTATAACATATAATTTTCATCAATTACCAGATCAAAAAAAATTTAGAAATTTTTTTCAACTTTCCCTGAATATTCTAGGAATATTAGATGAGGAAATTCCCTGAAAATTAGAAATATTTTTTAGGGAAATTTCGCCGCCATTATTCCCATTGGCGGACATTTTGATGCTTCCACGAAACTTCCCTGAATATTAGGTTCGAATATTCGGGAAATGTGGACCAATATTCAGGGTAAATTCAGGGAATTACTAGTGCTGTGTGGGTTCTACTTCAGAGCAATCCGGAAAAGTCTCATTTGATTCCAACAAACGTTCATCCAATTTGACTCCAAACTTATCCCAATCAACATCGTGCAGTCTTGATCTATTAGAACTGTTACAAAGACTCTCGATTTCCAAATCCAGGGTGATAAAAATCGGGAAATGATCACTTCCGTATGCGGAAAGACCAGTTTCAGAACTGAAATGATTAGACAGGGAGGAAGACAAAAAACATAATCAAGCACACTACCACCTGATACATTCTGGGAATTATCCTTGATTCTAAATGTAATACCTCCGTCGTTTGTAATAACTACATTAAGATCCTCAATAAGGTTCAAGAGCAATCTTCCGATTCTATTAGACTTAAAATGAGCGAAAGAGTGCAAGTGAGCATTAAAATCTCCCAAAAATATTACCTCCACATTTCTGGGTAGTTGCAGAAAAATATCTCGCCAGACGTTTTCACCTAGTTTGGGATTAGGCGCAATGTAATGTAGGCAGAAATCAATATCAAGCTGCCATTCGAAGTGGATAATCGGATCGGTACTAACTCCTTATACTCCCTGCTCTCCTCATCAATAATTACTTTAAGGAGCTCAGCCACATGACCTTTTTTTAACAACACCAGCGTTCCTCCCCCTGCCCTGTCCCGAGATCTATCAGTTCTAAATGTACTAAAGCCCTTCAACTCCCAGACCGGAATTGACTTGTTAAGCCACGTTTCAGTAACCGCCAAGAAATCAATATCATAGTCCTCAATTATGGAAACAACCTTAGTTCTTTTATCAACCACACTGTGAGCATTCCAGGTCGCACCCTTAATTGAACCAACCATATCAGCCAAATATAGAACGTATGCCAGAATGACTATCCTACAGTGTAAACTTATCAAAAAGAACGTTTACACTGAATAAGTACAAAGGTCAAATTAACAGTAAATAATAATACTTTGTACGGGATTAAACAAAACCACCACCAACCAGTAAATTTAACAAGCCTAAATCTAAAGAAAGTATAGAAAATAAAAAAATAATTAGGGACCGTAGAGATGACCAACAAAGAAAGAGAGGGGTATCAAATACTGTAGCTTATCAATTTGTATCAAAATAACCACCGCATTGCATTCCTACCGTTTCTCTCACCCGGTTCTCCCAATTACCTTATAAACGAAATAATAATTAGGTTCCTAAATATATGAATGATTCAACAAAATAAATCATCCACAAACTGCAAGTCTTGCAGTGGACAATTTATAAACCAAACTAAATTTAATTAAATTACATGGCCGGAAGTCGAGGTTCAACTTATCATCCTCCATCAAATCAAGCTAAAGCTCAATATCCTGATTCGCATTTACATCCTTGTTTGATAATCTATCATCACCTGGGCCCTCACGAAATAAAAGGGATGATAAGATCTCCTCTGCCAGCTCCTGGTCACCAGAGGCCATCTCAATGATCTCATCAGCAATTTCGGAAATTGAATTACGAGGAGCCATCCGCTCCTTGTCCGAAGGTGACATGGGGTATAACACCTCCCCATCATCTACCGAATTATGGACGGATGGAACCTGGATCTGAATGTCTCTATTATTATTAGAAGTACTGTTTTGAGACACCCCCTTATCCTTCTGCAAACTCGTAATCAAAGAAGATCTGATATTTCTAGTTTCCAACAAAAATATTCCCTTATCATTCAATTTTTTTATTGCTTCTTCTTTCGAAATATTATAGAGGTATCTTTCTTTCATGGCTTCAAATTTGAATTTATACACTAGGAGATCCTTTGACGATGCCACATGGTCACCTGGACAGTTAATACAGAATATATTCAATAATATGTTCCGACAGGCTTTGGTCCTGTGTTTCTCCCCACAAAATTTACAAAAAGGAGAAATATCTCTGCATTGTGTGGACACATGATCAAAAGTTTGGCAAATGTAGCATCGTTTCGCAATTGGAATAGAAGGAACAATCAAGAATCCAAAATCATAGATGTGTAAATACTGAGAAATAACGTTCGAGTTGTAAATAATATCTACTATATCCAGCGGAACGTGGTTTCTATCAATCCTTCTTTTAATTTCTAGAATATCCTTTAAATCAACGGGGTCAATACTATTAATGATACCCTTAATGGTATATTCCCGGTTAAGCTTTATAAATCCCTTTTTCCTAAGTAGTGATATCAGAATAAATACCTTTACTCTATTAGCTGAAAAATAGTCTGATGCAAGAAGCAAATCCGTGTCGGATCGGTCGTCGCAAAAAACTTTAACCTCATTGGCACCGCTAGGGTAGATTCTACGTTTTCCGCTGATGATTGATTGAACCGCCTTACCAATTTCTATAGGGTCATATGAACCTATTTTTTTATTTGGGTCCTCACTTTCCATCAACACCAGAAAGGGACCCTCGGTGCCCACTTTATATCTATTTGGGATCGGAGACGGAGAGGACCATTTGAACAGGTTCTCATCATAGGGTCATAATGAACTACAGGTGGTCTCAGAATATTATTGCCTTGACCCATATTTAAAGAGGGAGCGAAATGTTGAGGGTCAGGGATCCCAATACCCACTTCAGCCCCCTGATCATTCTGGTCAAAACCAGAAGGAGCAGAGTCCATCGAAACGTTAATTGGGATTTTATGCACCGGAGATCCCGATGCAGCTTGAATTTGTGAGATAAACTCACAAGAATCGGGAATATCTTTATCGGAATTAACATTTTGAAACTGGTCAATACCTACGACAATGTTCCTGTATTTTTCCTGTGTGAAATTATCTGTGAATGGCCAGAATCCGATGATAAGTGACGATTCCTCTTGGCCTGGCTTTCAGAGTTTTTTAGTCCTGTGGATGTAGATGGTGAATTAAAATCAAAATTAGGCTGTGCGCAGTGCTCCTGTGATGTCCGAGCGGAGTGAACAGGATTGATGCCCTGTCTATCTTTGTTTAACTCATTCTTGTTCGCGTTGTTCAATTCCCTGGAAAAGCCACGTCCTTTCATTCTCTTAGACATTTCTAGGCGTTTGGAAGGACCAACAGGTTTAGGTGCAAACCAGATAAACAAGAGAGTCTAAAAAAAAAACATTTATAAGTACACTCAAAATATTAGCCTCAAACAAGTGTGAGGGAATGTAAGCATAAAGATTATATCTTCAGAAATTAAAAAGAACCATGTTATTAAACCTTAAATTATCATTAAGCAAATCAAACCTCGACCGGTCATGAGAATTCAGCAAGCCATGTAAATCATGTTAATCGGTGCAAATTGTTATGAGCAATATCAAATACTTCCGTCCATCCAGAGAATTAACTAAAGTAACTAAATTAATATAAATGTATAAAATTCAGCTAATTCTACAAAAGTTGAAATGGGAATCAAAATAAAATATATTAGATGTGAGCATAACAGCCCTGATTTGAACTAAGTCTGAGTCAAATTCACAAACTTTCAAGCACCATCCGGTCTTCAAATTATATGCAAGCTAAGCCTAATAAAACAAAAAATTCTGTAAATTTACTTGAAATGTAATTCTATTTAAGCACTGAAAAGGATCTGCAATGTGCTATCTATTGGTACTACATGTAATAAATAATAAATTCTATCAAATATCAGTACCAAATAATTCAGGCAAGTTACACCATATCAGTTTAATTATTAAAATACAGCTGTTTAAATACTGTTCTTTTGATATAAATCACTTTCACTTGTGCTCAAAAGCCACAAGAAATAAATTCAAGGTAATTCAGAATAGATTATAAATAAGCAAATATAAGCAAGCAAAGCAAATCATGTGATATCAGAATAAGAATAACAGGAAAAACATATAATAGTCAGTGAGTCATAGTGACGTAGATTGGCCTTGAGGCAATTTACATGTAAGCGTCTTGAGATCACAATGAATACTATATTACCCGATCTTCTTTTAGTTGCACAATACATTCCTTAAAATTCCTAAATAGTATTTCAGATATCCTTCCTTACATTTGAGTAAGATTAAAGTTGAAGACTTGGAATTGGCGAAGCTGTTTCCGTTACAACTCCGACCACGTGTTCTCTAGATAGCGTCCTTTAAGAATTCCTTCCAAATTACCTCTCACCACTCGTTTAGTCAATTAATAAATTAATTAATGAAAATTTAACATCACTTTTAGTGAGCATCGAAACCAGGGAGGACAGGAAACTTAAAACCAGCAAAAACTATTTTCCTTAAAATAATATTATAACCTTTTTAATAAAAATATTTGTTATTTATTTATTTAAAACAGTATGTATACAGAATTTAACAAGAATAAGTAAGAAATAATTAAAAAGTATGTCAGAAGTCAACACAATATTGTGAGAAATAATCAGGTTCAAATTGAATGCACACAGGAATCTTAAAAAATCCTCGAGAATAAAGAGTCGACAATGATTAATTGCCGTGGTATTATTTGTACTTTTCTTGGCATACGATACGTAGTTTTAAAAATTTCATAATAGTTTCTCTGGTCCCATTGCAGTAAATCATTTTACATTCGTACTCCATGCGATTTCTCCCACCATGGCCGATCGAAGAATGTACATTTGACAGAACTTCAAACAACTCTTCATTCGTCACGTAATACAAAATTTTTTCGTTGTTTTTGGTTTTATTAATTTCTTATTCCCAATTACAGAAATAATGTCGTGTCTTTGAAAAATCTATAATCACTCGAACTTTTCTTTGCACTTGATTTTAAACGTTCCACTTGTTCAATAAAATTTTTATACTCCTCACATGAAATAAAAGCACTATTATCCGACTGTTTTTTTTAAAGCAATTCTTCCAAAAGAAAATTGAAACGAGCTTTACGGTCACGAATTTCCATTTTTCGCGAAGAAATCGAGTCTTTACCTTGAGGCAATTGATTGCAAACTAATCATATAGGTACAGTAGAACGTCTCTAGTTTCAACATTTTAGGGGTACTTGAAATGATAGACTCGAGGCCCATCAGGGGTAATTGTTGCGCAGTAAGTTACTGCGCATGACGCAGACAGGCGGGCTAGTTTAAATTAATTTTGAAGATTCCCAGTGGGCAAAAATCCATGTTCGTTCTAAAAACGTTTTAAGAACGTTTTTAAAACGTTTTATGTCGGCTAAATAATGTTCTGGAACATTATTCGAACATCCATGTTCCAATAACGTTCCAGAACATTATTTGGCCGACATGAAACGTTCTAAATACGTTCTTCAAACGTTTTTAAAACGAACATGGATATTATATTATATATTATGATATATTATATATTATATTATATTATAATATTAACATGAGTATGTAAATTCTAAAAGAATAAAATTTCAATAAACATTGCATTTAATGCTTAGTTACTTATTATCAATCACATACTTGGTAATAATATTTTGCACTAATTATTTAATTAAAAAGTTTATTTTTTAAAAAAAATAAATAAACAAATGCCAAGAAGTATTATTTGTTGTTGTATAAAAAACTTACATTTGCCTTGAAGAAATTTTAAATTTAAATTTTAATTTTAAATTTTAAATTTTAAATTTACCGCCTGTATCGAGTATTTAGTATTTACCGACGTCATGATTTGGTTACGTGGTGGGGGGTTGAAATAGGAGAAACTTGAAACGATAGGACCTTGAAACTAGAGACGTTCTACTGTAATAGGAGTTTATATTAATTAGCCTCTTTGCAAAATATCACACTAAATATACAACTAAAAGTGGAATTTAAAATTTTCTAAATAAATATTTTACAAATAAAAAATCATCTTTCACCACAATAGCACCCAGTGTACCAAAATAGCTCTGTTCGAAGGTAATAAACTAATAAAGTCTTAATACATGTATTTATGACGTCACTTAAATGTAAAAAATAATAAAAGTAATTTCCATGAAAATCTAACTTTATTGTGTTTAGCAATATTATTCCTAACCAATAACAAACTTCCAACTTCTCAATTTCTTCACCCAGAAATTTTATTCTGTTTTCACAAAACCAATGCACCTGCTACGAAAATTGCTTCTTCGCGATAGATATGTTCTCAAATACATAACTAATATAAATATTCTGCCACATTGGATTTGCAAAACTGCTGAAGTCAATGAGCAACTATACAATTGCTCAATGACTTGTGTAGTACTCAGGGCCGGATTGGGAATTAAAAGCGGCCCGGGAAAGATATTCAAAGCGGCCCCTTTCTATATAATTGAAAATTTTTATTAACATTTAAAACTAAAATATAAAAATATTAAATTATTAAATTATTTTATTTAAACTTATCAATAATTTAATTATTTGGAATTTCTTGAACAGTAGCATTCTCTACTGCCATTTGTACGAAAGCAGCAGTAATTTCTTAGTTTAATGAACACCTCAATCTGGTTTTAACCAATTTTAAAGGACAAAAAATGGACAACTTCTATTAAACAAATATAATAAAAAAATTTTGAGAGAATTTCCTGGCTTTAAAAATTGCTCTGAATGTATTCCTATCTACCTTAACCCCTTCAGCATCAAAAACAACCCTTTAAAATCATTCCCTGATCTTCAATCAAGAAATGGACAATTTTTATTAAATAAATATAATAAAAAGTTTTTTAGCGAATTCCCCGGCTTTAAAAATCGCTCAGAATGAATTTCTATCTACTTTGCCCCCTTTAGCATAAAAAAAGTCGGCTTTCATTCACCTGAAAATCATTTTTTCAATATTTAAATACCCAATTACTTTCTTTAATTTACAATTATTTTCTTCAAATCTCAATTATTTTCTTCTATTCACAATTATTTTAATTAATTTTTAATCATGTTTTTTAATTTTTAAATATTCTCTTTAATATTCAATAATTTTCGGCTTCTTTCAATATTTTTATCAATTTTCAATTGTTTTCTTCAATATTCAATAATTCTCATTTTTTCAATTGTTTTTCCAGTTTTCAACTATTTTCTTCAATTTTCAAATATTTTCGGTTTTTTTCAATTATTCTTTTCAGTTTTCAAATATTCTCGTTTTTTCAATTATTTTTTCAGTTTTCAATTATTTTCTTCAATAGGCAATTATTTTCCGAAAACTTCAATCCAGTTCAATTTTTTATAATCCAATTAAATTTACAATTATTTTCTACAATTACTACAGTAATTTTCTTTCAATTTTTATTTTTAGTTATTTCTGTTCTAAATTGTAATTTACATTCTTAACTTTTAAGATAATTCTGTTGAAATGTAAACTTTTTAATGTTGCAATTTTTCGAATTTTTTGCAATTGTCCTTTATTTTCGTCTTTTTTCAATTACTTTCTTTCATATTATTCAATTATTAATCATTTTCTTGAAATTTCAATTCAGTTCTTTAATTCTTTAATTATTTGTATCCAATCACAATTCTTGTCTTTTATTGATACTTTTTTTCATTTTCAATTATTCTCTCAATTTGAAAGTATTTTCTTCAAATTTTAATAAAGTTTAATTTTTCAAAAAGCAATTAAACTTTCAATTGTTTCTAGAACTATTCCTATCATTTTCTTTCTTTTTTAGTTTTTTTTAATTTCATGTTTATCTTTTTCTGTTTAAAATTATTTCTGTCAGTTTTTAATTTAATAATCTTGCCATGTTTAGAATTTTTTCCAACTGGCAATTATTTTATTCAATATTTAATAATTCTCGGCTTTTTTCGATGATTTTTTCAATTAACAATATTTTTCTTGAACTTTCAATTCAATTTTTCAACTATCCTCTTAAATTCACAATTATTATTTTCTTTAATTTTGAATTTTTTTCTTCATTTTTCAACTATTTCTTCTAATTTGAAATTATTTTCTTCGATTTTCAACCAACTTTAACTTTTTGAAATCCCATTCAATTTCCAATTATTTGTTATAATTATTCCTACAGTTTTCTTCAGTTTTTAATTGTCAATTATTTTCTTAAATATTCACCAATCCTGGGCTTTTTCACTCTTTTATACTATTTATTTATTTATTGATATAGTAATTTGTAAATTATTTATTATCAATAATTTTTTTGAAATCTCAATTTAACTCCTTAATTCCTCAATTTTTCTATCTAATTCACAATTATTTTCTTCATTTTTTAATTATTTTGGCAATTTTTAATATTATTTTCTTCTTATCAATTTGTGATTATTTCTTCAAATTTCAATCCCGGTCAATTTTTTAAAATTAAAATTTTTTTTCAATTATTATTATTTATGTAATTTTTTTCCTTTTTTAATTTCCAATTGTTTTTTTAAAATATTATATTTGTTCTGTAATTTTTTAAATTATTTTTGTCAATTGTCGATTTATTAATCTTGTCATTATTCCAATTTTTTTTCATTTGTCAATTATTATCGTCATTTTTTAGTTATTTTAGGTCGATATTATCAACTCGAGAACATTTTTGGATGGTCAAGAGATTTTGAGATCAATATCAATATTGCTCAAATATGATATCGTCTTGATATCGTAAAGCACTAAGAAATAATGGTCAAGAGAACAAAATAATTTAAAAAGTTAAAGATTAGTTATAAAATTTTTTGAGAATTATTGAGGATTGAAAAAATTGAAGGAGATAATTGAAAATTGAGGAATGTAATGGAAATTTAAAAAATGTAATTAAAAATTGAAAGAAGTAATTGAAAAAGTCTAGAATTCTTGAATATAGAAAAAAATAATAATTGAAAACTGAAGAATGAAATTGGAAATTGAAGAATGGAATTGAAAGTTGAAGATAATAATAAATAAGAATTGTAAAAAATAGTTGTAGAATTGAACAATTTAATTGAAATTCTACAATTTCTGTGATTGAAAAGAACATAGAAAGAAGCCGAAAATGATTGAATGTTGTAAAATTAATTGAAAATAGAAAAGAGTAATTGAAAGTTAAATGAAATTTAATTACATAAATTAAATTATTAATTAGACCTACAAAAATACCGGCCCGCCTGGCGGCGGCCCACCGGGATTTTTCCCGGTATCCTGAATGGCCAATCCGGGCCTGGTAGTACTGTGCCTTCTGTTAAACATAAAGCATTGCGCTTCACCCTCATTGTCTGGCCGAGTCTGACTGCTTTTAAGTGATACTAGTCAACTCTGTCCGCATTCAGTAGTATAAGTCAACCATGCACACAGAAGACACTAAAAGAGTCAGCACTAGGGTGATATAAAAATCCATTGGAAAAAAGTAAACTCGGGATTTTAATACTCTCGCCCCTAGGATTGTTCAATATAAAAAAATACCCCTGTTTTTTTAAAAATAAAAAATATTTAGAGGTCTTTCAAAACGATGAAAGTTTCCCATGTATTTTAAATTGGGAAACAAACAATTTTTCGTAGAGATGGTATAGAATCCTTGAAATAAATATTTTTCAATTGTCAATATCTGTTTCTCTTCAGAAGATTTCCAAGAATAATGCGAAAATTGTTTACTTAACCATTTTTTAATAATAACTGGGACGTTTTACGTCAGCCCGCTCAGAGATCCTTCCAAAATTCAAATCACCGAAAATCAACAATATTACGGCTCAAAATAATCGTCAGCTTATACTCTTTCGAATAAAAAGTGGCGAATTCAAAAATTCAAAATGGGATTCTTAATGCACTACCTTTTGCAAATTTGTTTACTAACCTAGCCAACAAATGTATTAATTAGCTTCAGAAAATAATTGTAACTTGTTGGATAACGGGTCACTTTTACGTTTTTGGGGTCGCTGACAGAGATGCCAGCGAGAACCCCCATAGACAACTGCGCATGCCTCCCAAACGTAACCTCATTGGTCTAAACGAGCGGTCTAGTTTGAAATGCTTAATATTAAAGCTTTTCAAACTAGACCGCTTATTTGGACCAATAAGGTTACGTTCGGGAGGCATGCGCAGTTGTCGATGGGGGTTCTCGCTGGCATCTCTGGTCGCTGATTGTGAATCTAATGTTAGATTTGACAAATTTCCAAAATTCAAAATGGCGGATCTATATTGGCGACCAAAATTTTAAAAAAATTATCAGATTTGCTTAAAACTTGCTACTCGGGGGTTTTTGGGTTCGCTGATTACACAGCCACACAAAAAAAAATAAAGTTCCCTGACCTGGGTAACAGACACACATTTTTCTATGTATTTTGATGCGTTGAATCCGAGTCCGTCATCAGAATTGGTTCATCAGATCAAGTTTTGACCCTAACCTTAAAATTAATAAAATGACACTTTTTGAACATTAGAATTTGAATTCGACTTAACTTTAATACATGCCTAGAACCAATAGAAAGCTTGAATTATTACCTTTAAAATGCCTTTTTAGAAATTGTTCTACGATGATTTTTAACGAAGTTATGATGTTTTACTTAAAATCATTTTTTTCCATTACACAATAACACATCAATAATTGATGTGTTTTTAACATATGGAAAAAAGTCATATTTTAAGTAAAACATCATAACTTCGTTAAAAATCATCGCAGAACAATTTCTAAAAAGGCATTTTAAAGGTAATAATTCAAGCTTTCTATTGGTCCTAGGCATGTATTAAAGTTAAGTCGAGTTCAAATTCTAATGTTCAAAAAGTGTCATTTTATTAATTTTGAGGTTAGGGTCAAAACTTGATCTGATGGACCAATTCTGATGACGGATTCGGATTCAGCGCATCAAAATACATAGAAAAATGTGTGTCTCTTACCCAGGTCAGGGAACTTTATTTTTTTTGTGTGGCTGTGTTATGAATCTGAAGTTAGATTTAAAAAAAATTCAAAATGGCGGATCCAATATGGCGACCAAAATTTTAAAAAAATTATGAGATCTGCTTGAAACTTGGTACCCGAGGGATTTTGGGGTCTCTGATTACGAACCTGAAGTTAAATTTAAAAAATTTTCTGAATTGAAAATGGAGGATCCAATATGGCAACCAAAATTTTAAAAAGATTATCTGATTTGCATGAGACTTGTTTGAAAGTTGTTGTTTTGTTGTGAGTTTGATTTAGTGCAGTTTTCAATCGAATTTTACTGAAGAGGTCTCACTAAAATACATGCGCAGTAGAGTTCAAAGGGTTAATTCCATGCGCAGAAGTTTTCGAAGGGTTTAATACATGCGCAGTGGGGTTCAAAGCTCTGCACACGACTGAGCATCCATTTGATGTATGAATTCGACTGCAAAGTGCACTAAATCAAACTCACAACACAACAACAACTTTTAAACAAGTCTCAAGCAAATCTGATAATCTTCTTAAAATTTTGGTTTCCATATTGAATCCTCCATTTTCAATTTCAAAAATTTAACATTAGACTTGAAATTAGCGACCCCAAAAATCTCCGAGTAACAAAATTCAAGCAATTCTGATAATTTTTGTAAAAATTTCGGTCGCCATATTGGATCCGACATTTCGAAATTTGAAAATTTTCAAAATCTAACTTCAGGTTTGTAATCAGAGACCCCAAAAATTTCCGAGTAGCAAGTTTCAATCAAATATCTGATAATTTTTTATAAATTTTGGTCCCCATATTGGTTTTGACATTTTGATTTTTGGAAATTTGTCAAATCAAACTTTAGATTCACAATCAGTGACCCCAAAAACGTAAGAGTGACCCATTATCCAACAAGTTACAATTCTTTTCTGAAGCTAATTAATATATTTGTTAGCTGGGTTAGTGAACAAATTTGCAAAAAGTAGTGCATTAAGAAAGCTATTTTGAATTTTTGAATTCGCCACTTTTTATTCGAAAGAGTATAAGCTGACGATTATTTTGAGCAGTAATAAGTTGATTTTCGTTGATTAGAATTTTTGAAAGAAGCTCTGGGCCGGTTGACGTGAAACGTCCCAATTCTATTTTCTTAGTCCTCCAAAAACCCTCAAAAAAGCAAAAATACAAAAAAAAAGGGTTAAGAATATTTTTTACTATTTACTAGACAATTTTTTGAACGATTTTCAATAAACAGCATAACTATAGACTTTTAGCAATTGTTTTATGTAATTGCTAATTTGTTTAAACAAATTATTCTTGAGTATTTACAACTATTTACAACTATTTATCAAATTGAGCTACAGAGATGCAACTTTTTCTCAATTTTTACAACTTTTCAAGCTGAATGATACCAATTTTGAACATCAAACTAAAGCCAGATTTTTTTATTGAACATTTTTTAAGTTATGACAATTCAAACGTCAACAGTTTGTACAGACTACCATGCGCGCTTGTCTTGTCTTTTCACTCTCCTGTAATATGAATTAAATTGAAAACAAAGTTAATTACATGAAAGTTTGCAAAAATCAAAAATTTAATCTGATTTTATTATTTCTAAATCGGTTTCTGTTTATCAAAAAAAGGTTTTTCCACCACACATGCACGAAAAACTCGTGTTTTGTGCGCGTGAAGCGGGTAGGACTTGCAGTTTTGAGGTTAGTGACGTCAGAGATAAGGCGCAGACGCGAATGCGCCGCATGTTTATACAAAATTTAATAAGCCTTCCATCACTTTTCTGAAAATGGAATTCCTGTGTGATTACTTGAGGTGTGCAGACCTGTTTATGCCTCCTCTCTGTTTTGTGATTCTGTGAAGTTAATTTAAAAATTCAGTGATTTTTGTATAAGAGGGTTTTTTCAATCTATTTTTCTTCTTTTTCTTTTTCTCAAGAGTTCAATTTTCAAGAAATTTATCTTGGGTTTCTACGATACAAAGTATCTCGTTGATGGAATTTTACTTCTGGATCACCATCTTTTATTTTGCATGTGGTGATTTTGCACCGGCTGAAATCTTTTTTGGTGCCTCCTCAGAATTAAGGAAGGAAGAATTCTATGCTCCGAGATCTTTTTCTTCTACGTTTCTCTATTCTTGATTTGCTTGAAGGTATTTTTTTCGGCTTTTTAAAGAATTCTTGTCTGCTGCTTGGCTTCATTGGAAGAGTTGAGAACCATTGCTTGAAGTAGCAGGCTTCTGCCAAGGTCAAGTTTATTTACTAATGCTATAATGATATCATCATTCAAGTTGTGCTCCTTTTATCTTGCTACAAATCTATTTCCTTTATATTTATCCAGTTTTCCTGCATATTATTTGAATTGTTTTTCTTGTATGTAATTCTGCTCTTGGGTTTTTGAAATTTAATACATTTCTTAAATTAAATTCATTATCCTGGTTGAGGGATTAAGATCAAGAGGCAGGGGCAGAGGCTTCCTAAAGCGTTTGGGTCCAAATCCTTCAAGACTATCTGATCCAGGTCCTGTTGGTGATATTCTTAAATCACTAAAAGCTGGTTCTATTGTTAAATGCGGTAAATCTGAAATTAAGTTGAACTCTGATGCTGTTCCCCTGGATTTCAGTAATCGTTTTTTTGCACCCCTTCCTGGTTTTGGCTCTCTTTCTACTACTAAGAGGAAAACTATCTCTACTGCCGGATCTGGTGTGCAATCCCTTAATAGCTCTGCTTCTTCTTCGATTTCTAATGCTCCGAAGAGGGTCATCAGGGCTATTCTGTTTTTGCTTTCAATGTGAATACAAACAAACTTTTGTCCCCCCTTTTGCCCCCTAAAGATCAAAGGATCAAGGTCTCAAAATCTTTTCAGAGTGTCTCTAAAACGAGCAAATCTATCAGTTCTGTTGCTTCTTCTCCTGCTACTCAATTAACTGCTGAGACTCAAGCAACTCAATCCCCTATTAATCAGGTTCAGTCTGAAAATTCTCCGAATTCTAACAAATCCGATATTTTCTGGCGTAAACCCAATTATTCGGATGACTATCAGGTACAATTCTTCTTCTCTTCCACCTTTTATAGTCAATATTGAGATCTTCAAGAAAAATCAGCAACTGGTAAATTAGATCCTATTCGTGTTGCTGAGACTCGGTTAACTTCGAACAATTCTCAATGGGCCTTTAACAAGTTTTATACATATAGAAAGGACCGGGATTCTGCTAGCCAGGGGGTGGTTTATGCTCCTTCGAGGACTATTATTCCAGAATCTTGTTAGCTGTCCTTAATTAAGGAACTTGACCTGAAGTCTCCGATTATTATTGCCGGGGATTTAAACTCTCATTCTTGGAGATGGGGTTCTAATTTTGAATCCAATAGGGGAGTTCATATTGTTGAATACGAGCTCCTTTAAATGATTCGATCCCTATGAGAATTGATCACCCCTTCCGAAAAAATAATAATCTGGATTTGGTTTTTATTTCGGATTAGTTGGTAAATCTTCTATTCAAATCACTGATGATTCTTTTGGTTCTGATCATCTGTCTATTAACTTTTCTATCGGCTCTTTCCCTACCATTGTTTCTTCGAATTCTTTATGCTGGATCAATGTTGACAGGGTTAACTGGTCTAATTATTGAAAAACTTGATTGATACGGAACTTTCGAATCTGTACTCTGAATTTTTTGCGTTGCCTTCGTCAGAGATATATTCTAAATTTCTCGATATTGTCCTATTCTCTCTTATTGAGTCTGGTGCTAGTTATCCTCCTCCTCCTCCTTCTGGTAGGCGTTCAAGGTTTTAGACCCTTTGGTAGGGTAAAGAATGTAGTGATGTTTTGGCTTTGCGTAGATTTGTTCTTAAATCATATATTCGGTCCCAGGGAATTAGAGAAAGACTTTTTTACTCTACCGTAAATTCCTTGGTTAAGAAGTTTTTAAGAAGGAATAAGTCTGAATCATATCTTGCATTCACGGATTCTATTGATATAAATAAATCTCCTTCTGAGATTTGGAGGATTATTAGAGCTTTTAATGATAGGAAAGCTCCTATGAAATCTAACGTTTGTAATGACCCTGAATCGGTGATTTTCAAGGACCTCCAGGAGAGCTTCGTCTGATGTCCTTGAGGGTTTTCTACCTAAGATCCTCTCGGGTGTTTTAGAGGATGATTTCATGACTTCTCCCTTTTCTTCTTCTGAGCTTCGTGCTGCTCTTTTTCAATGTAAGAAGAACTCCTCTCCCGGCCCTGATGAAATCACTTATCAGATGATTAAGAATCTTTCGCTTGCGTCTCTTGAATTACAACTTGAAATGTTTAATAAATTTTTTTTCGAATCGTCCTTTCCGGATGCTTGGCGTCAAACAAGGGTTATTTTTATTCCTAAGCCTTCTGGTGGTGGCTTTAGACCCATCTCTCTGACTTCGCCTCTTTGTAAATTATTTGAAAGATTAATACACGGTAGACTCGAATTCTTGTCCGAAAGCTTGGACTGGATTTCTAGAAATCAGTTTGGCTTCCGTAGGGGCTGTTCCTCAATGGATTGCGTGGCTACTGTCGTCGCGGACATACAGTAGGGATTTTTTACAAGGAAAAGGTACTTTAGTTGTTGCTCTGGACATCAAGGGCGCTTTTAATAATTTTTTTTTCGAATCTTTCGTTCAATACTTTAAGACCCTGGTTTTCTCAGTTGAACCTGTCTCGTAGATTTCTTAATCTGATTACCAAAATGCGAACTGGTCACATACGTACAGCTGACCATTTTTTGAGGATGCACTGGGACCTGCCTCTTGATTGTATATGAGGTAATGAGTTCATGTCTCTGACTCATCTCATTTGCGACTGCCCTTCCCTTTCTCAATCTCGTCCGCAATTTTTTTCCTATCTCGAGCATGTTTTGCCAGATTTTGATCCGTCCCGCTTGAATTTAAATTTGGATCGGCTTTTGTTTTCCCCAGATAGAGACCTGGTTCTTAATTTGGGCAGATTTTTTAAGTCCGCTAACACTATAGTTTAATTTAATTTTGCTAAGAGGTCAATCTGATTTATTAAGTTAATTATATTATTATCTAAATTATTTGAATTATTTGCTTCAACTCTTGATAATTTTCAGATTTTTATTTAACTGACCTCTTTTCTTTAACAGGGTGTCTACTAATTTCGTCCCACGAAATTCCCGGTTTTTGTTTCTATTTTTCCCGGTTTTTTATCTTGTTAACTTAAAATTTATTTTAAGTATAAATAGACCTACAAATAATTGGAATTCAAAAAAAAATAATTGAGAATTGAAGAATTAAATATAAAACTTTACAAAAAATAATAATTAAGAATTAAAAGAAACAATTAATAATGAAAAGAAATAATTAATAATGGAAAGAAATAATTGAACAATGACAAAGATATTTGACAATTAGAAACAAAATTTTAAAAAAAAAGTAAATATTAATCTACAATTGAACAATAATTGAAAAAATTGAACAATGGTTATTAAATTCAAAGAATATAATTGAAAATTGGTCAACTAGATAGAAAATCCAAAAAAATAATTTATAATTTAAGTTAATAATTCAAAATTAAAGAAATAAATTGGAAATTAAATAATCAAATTAAAATCAGAAAAACACACATTCAATATTAAAAAAAAACAATTGAAAATTGAGAAATAAAATTGAAAATCGAATACAATAATTGAGAATTAAACAAAATTGCTGAACAATTGGACTGAAAAAAGAAGAAAATAATTTATAATTAAAAGAAAAATGGAAAATGACAGAAATTATTTAATATTGAAGAAAACATTAAAAATTGAGGAATAGAATTGTTATTTAAAGAAATTAATTAAGAATTGAAAAACATAATTGAACAATTGAAAAATTAAATTCAAAATAGAAGAAAATTATTGAAAATTAAAGGAGGTTTTGAAACATAAAATAAATAACTGATAATTGAAAAAAAATAATTTGAAAAAAGTCGAGATTACTGAATATTAAAACAAACAACTGAAAATTGAACAAAATAATTAAAAATTAAAGAAAATAATTGAAAATTGAAGACAATAATTGTAAATTGAAGAAAGTACTTAAAAATTAAATACAATATTTGGAAACAGCAGAAAAATTTAGAAATCGACGGAAATAATTGCGAATTGATGAAAATAATTTAAAAATTCTCAATTTAAATAAAAATTGAAAAAAAAACATAATTTAATAAAGCTGAGAATTGTTAAATAAATACTGAAGAAAATTGAGAAGAAATTGAAAATTGAAAGAAATTGAGAAACTGAAAGAAATATGAAAAAATAATTGGAAATTGAAGAAAATAATTGAAATTTAAGAAAAAGATTGGAATTTGAAGAAAATAATTCAGAATTTAAAAAAAAATAATTGTAAAAAGCCTAGAGTTATTGAATTATTGGAAAAAACAATTGAAAATTAAAGAATGGAATTGAATGTCGAAAATTATAATTGAGAATTAAAGAAAATAATTCAAGAATTGAACAATGGGATTGAAAGTAGAAGAAAATAAGTGATAATTGAAGAAAAAAGAAATTGAACAACCCAGGAATTATAGAATTTGAAAAAAAACAATAAAAAATGAGGAATGTAATTGTACCTAATTTGAAGAAATTAATTAAAAATTGTAGAATAATACAATTTGAAATTGAAGAAAATGTGATTTTATGAAAATTGTTGAATAATAATTGATGAATTGAATTCAAGTTTCAAAAACATTATTGATAATTGAAAAAAAATATTGAAAAAAGCCGAGAATTATTGAGTATAGAAGAATATAATTGAAAAATGGAGGAGTTATAGAGATGTAAAATAAATAAATGATAATTGAAAAAATAATTGAAAAAAGTCGAGAATTATTGATTATAGAAGAAAATAATTTAAAATTGAAGAAAATAATTGAAATCTGATTAAAATAATTGAAAATCGCAGAAAATATTTCAGAATTAAATAAATAATTTAGAAATTGATGAAAATAATTGGCAACTGAAGAAAATAGTAGAAAATCGAAGAAAATAATTAAGAAATGAAGAAATAATTTTAAATTAATGAAAATAATTCCAAATGAAAGAAAATAATTGAGAATTGTAGAAAACAATTGGAAATTGAAGAAAATAATTGAACATTGAGAAGAATTTATTATCCCAGAAAAAAAATTCCCGGTTAATTCCCGGTTTTTTCCGGTCAATTTAATTTCCCGGTTAGTAGACACCCTGTTTAACTTTAATGTTAGACTTGAATTCTAAATAAAATTATTTTACTTTTTTCATTTTAACACCCGATAGTAATTTCTAACTATAAGTCATGTTTTGCAAGAATATCTTTTCAAATTTCGCGCCTTCCTTAGTCCCGATCCATTTGATCACAACTAGACTCGAACTTCAACCTTCCGCCTGATGAACTTCTACCTGTGGAATCGGGATTAGCTGCTCTTGTTCTGACTATATCAAGACTATATTCGAAATATTTTTTAAATTATATAAGTTTCAAATTTTGGGTGCCACTTTGTTAGTTTTTTCATAACTTCTGTTATTTTCATTTATTTGAAGTGAATTTTATTAAGAACATTATTTGTATTCAACTATTCATTTAAGATAAATTGAGTCAAAGAAGATTCTTAATTAAATTTTTATTACCCAAAAATTGTATTTGTTTAAAAATAAATTTAAACTATATTTAATGTTGTTTTTCTTTTTATTGAGAAAATATTTATTAAGTTAAGCTAACTTGGCTTTTGTTTATTTATTTATTTACTTATCTTAGCGAGAAAAACTATTAACAATGTGGTATTTATCAACGTATGCTCATTTCAAATTTTATCAGAGTTGATATAAAACTGTTTATTTTTTTTTTAATTAATTTTTCATTTTAAAAAAAATGCATTTATTGTTTTTTTCTTAATTTTTAAAACAATTTCTTTTAAGTTTTTCTTACTAGTAAAATTTTAACGTTATTTCAAAGATTGTTTTCACTTTTTTCTTAATTTGAAAAATTTTACCCGCAAATATTCCAATTTTTTTTAAATTTTCATTTTATTCTTTTGTAGTTTTAATTCTTGATTATTTAAATTTACTTTTTTTTCGTATTATACTGTAGCTCTGTGTCTTGATTTAAAACAAAAACAATTTGAGTATTTTTTTTAATATTTCTCAACTCTTCCTCTTAAATCTTCCTTGCTCCCTTTCTGAGCAGGTTAACTACGAGCAACGTAAGTTTAGAATTTTATTATAGAAAAACGTTTTGAAGTTTTTAAATATTTGAGGTAAATATTTTGTCAAAATATTTATTAGTCTGCACTAGTTAACCTGCTCCGAAATAACAGAAATCTCCGAGTAAGTCGCAATAATAACTCTAACCACACATGCACATATATTAGTTACAAAAAGGAAAAATCATAGAAAAAAATAGATATTTCTAGAAAAATGTAGCAAAATAGATGTTTTTATTTCTCCTTTATGTTTTGATCATTTTATACCTTACAACAATTAAACAGGGAAATTTGTGAAAATACTTGGATTAAAGATCAATCCCTTTTAACTACAAACACACTCATTTTAGTTTATGAATAAGATCACGTTGACAAACTATATCTTATAACTTTGCAAGAAACGATTTTTATATTAACAAAAAATTCTTATTTATTATTAAATAACTTATTTTGCTATTTATCACTTAAAGTACCTACTATACTATGTATCATAATAAATTACTATATTAGATTACAGTTCTTGTATCCCGAACTATTTTTTATAAATCTGTAGGGTACCTTTGAATATTACGTTATCCTAATCTAGATCGATATCTTCACAATATTCTGTAGTTACCATTTCGCGAGGATTCTGTTTTGACCACACTCCTAAACGTTGTGATTTTTTCTTCCCGTTTTCTTCAATTCCACTTTCTCTATAATGTTGATACCCAGATGCTTTTAGAGTTTCCAGAACCGTCGTCTTTGAAATTCCAAGTTCCTCAGCGATTTCTCGACTCGATATGTTAGGGTCTGCATCAACAGAGTCACAAATTCTTGACTGCGTTTCCTCCGTAAGTTTGTAACAATCACGTTTATTCTGAAACCATTTAATAAATTTCTGACATAATTTTGGATCTTGAATCACGCTAGATACCAGAGATCACAGCGGCTTCTTTGTTCAATTTTTGGTAAAGAAGGTGAGTAAATTAGTAAAAAAGTAATTATATTAATATTTCAAGGTCTCCTTTACGAAATTTAATTGTTTTTTAACTGCAGGGCTGACAGCGGACTTTCAGAATGAAAATAGTAAAAAAAGTTACTTTTTAATTTATAAAAGTGAGTTTTTAAGTGAAAAAAAAGTGGGTAAGCAATAATGAGTTTGATATTATTAATATTAATTTGGGACCCGCCAGCAGGGAAAGCCATACAAATATGAAGAAAATTATTCGAAAATTGCAATAAAAATGACAAAAATAATTCAAATTTGAAATAAAATTGTCAAATGGCAAAACTATAATTTAAAAATTCCTAAAAAATAAAAAAATGAAGACAAAAGTTAAAAAATAAAAACGAAATAATTGCAATTTGAAGAAAATAATTCAGAAGTTTAAAAAATAATACTCGAAGTTACAATAAAATAATTGAAGAATGATAAAACGAATTAAAATTTGAAAAAAGTTTGAGGCTGGTGTAAAAAATTAAAATTTTGTGTACAATAATTGAGATATTGACGAAATAATTAAAATGTGAAGAAACTAATTAAATGATGATATAAATAATTTAAAGCTGGTGTAAAAATAAACTTTTTAGAAAATACTTGAAAAATTGAAAAAAAAATAATAGAAGTTTCAAGAAATTAATTAAAACTTGAAAGAAATAATTAAGAAATGTCAAAAATAACTGAAATTTTGAAAAAAAAATTACTGAAAAATGAGAAATATAATTCAAAAATGGAGTAAAAAATAAAAAATGTAATACATTGATTAAAGAAATTTACACAATAATTGAAAAATTAACGATATAATTAAACTGTCGCGAAACTACTTGAATAATGACAAAAATAATTGAAATCTGGTGTAAAAGTTAATAAATTCATGACAATAATAAGAAAAATTGAATAAAATGACACTTAAAGAAAATAAATCTAAAATGTCAAAAATTTTTTAATATTGACAAAAATAACTGTAATTTCAAAAAATTAATTGAGAAATAACAAAAACAATTGATAACTGGTGAAAAAAATTAAAAAATTTGAAGACAATAATTAAAAAATTTACAAAACAATTGAAATGTTAGAAACAAATTGAATAATGACGTAAATAATTGAAAGCTAGTGTACAATTTTAAAATTTATAGACAATAATTGAAAAATTGAAAAAAATATTAGAAGTTTGAGGAAAATAATTAAAAGGTGAAAAAATTAATTTAAGTTTAAGGAAAATACTTAAAATTTGAAGAGAACAATTCAAAAATGCCAAAAATATTTAAATACGAAGAAAGTAATTAAAGTTTGAAGAAAATAATTGAAGTTTGTAGAAAATAATTAAAACAAGTGTAAAAAATTAAAAATTCGTAACAATAATAAAAAGAATGACGAAAATGATTAAAATTTGAAGAAAATAATTGAAAAGTGGTGTAAAAATTAAAAAATTTATGACAATAAAAAAAAATTGAATAAGGTAATTAAAATTTATAGAAAATAATTCTAAAATAGCAAAAATAATAGAATTATAAATAAAATAATTGGAAAATGACAAAAATACTTGATTAATCATAAAAGTAATTGAAATTTGAAAAAAAATAATTGATAAATAACAAAAGTAAATTGAAACTTGTGTAAAAAATTTAAATATTCCTGACAATAATAAAAGATTGAAGAATATAATTGATATTTTAAGAAAATTATTGAAAAATGACAAAAATAAATGAAAACTTGTGTAATAAATTTAAGTATTCATGACAATAATTATGAGCTTGAAGAAAATGAAATTAATATTTGAAAAAATTAAATTCAAAATCTCAAAAATACTTGAAAATTTACAAAAATATTTAAAGTTGGCAAAAGTACTTTAAAAATGAAAAAAATTACTTTCGAAAAAAAACTCTTTTCAGTTAATGTTAAAAAAATTTTAATTATAAGAAATGAGAGAAAAATTGTTTCGAGAAATTAAAATTAGATAATATACTTTTAATATACTTCAAGTCAAGTCTAATATTTTATTTTATTCGAAAAATTCGTCAAATTTTAAGCAAAATAAAACAAATCATTTAGAAATCTGTTACGAAATCATTGATATCTACTCTCTAGATCTGAGTTAGTGATTTTATAGGTAATAAATCTATTAAAATATAAAAATAAAATAAAAAATCCCCCAATTACAATCCAACATATGATTATTGAATAAATTCTTGTTTTATTAAATATATTTATTATTAATGAAATTATAATAGAAATTCTTAATTTTATTCTTCTAACAATTAAAGGATGAAACATTTCAAAATTTAATGTTCAGAAAACTGTGAAAACAATTTCACATCGAATTTTCGTTTTTAATATTCATATTTGTTATTAAAATGTAATAAATAAAACATGAAAAGTGGAAAAAAACGGACTCATATTGAAAAATAAAGGTCAAAGGGGAACAAATTTTGATTTTAGGTAATTTTTTTTAAAAAAATGGGTGAAAGGGGAAAAAAGGATTTCATGAAAAAGGGGAGGAACTGTGATCCCTGAGACAATCAAACATTTTTAAAAAAATTTGTGACCATTTTAAAATGTGTTTCTTTGATAAATTACATTTTTTCTAATTCATGCGTTTGATGGTTGAAAATTATTTTAAAAAATGAAAAAGAATTATAGATAGAGAGTAGGTAAAGTTATGGAAGGAGTCTTTTTTCAATTTTTATTTTGACATTATAAAAAAATTGAAGGTCCTAAAGTTATGCTAGAAAATAAATTGTTACTCTTAAGCAAAGTGAGTTTTAATGTTTTGAATAAATAAAGTATTATTAATCATTGAAAATCATTTTAAAGTATTTTAATAACAAAATTATTATAAATATAATTTTTAAAATAATAGAATTAATAATTACATAATGAAAGTGATCTTTACCGTATATTCTGTAACAACCAAGTCGGCAGGATTCAGTCTAGACCACTTTCTCAAGCGTACTGTTTTTTTCTTTCCATTTTCTTCAAATGCATATTCTCTGTGCTGATGATATCCAGATTCTTTAAGAGTTTTCAGAACTGACGTTTTAGAAATTCCAAGTTCCTTAGCGATTTCATGACTTGAAACGGTAGGATTCACTTCTACACTAGCACAAATTTTTGTCTGTATATCCTCTGTCAAATGATAATTACTACGTTTTTTCTGTAAATAATTTAAGGATAAAAGTATTAATATTTTAATAACAATTTAAACACATTTCCTTAAAATAACATGTGTGTTTTCTTGAAAAATCATTTACTGTTGATTATGAGGAAGTTTAAAAACTCCCCGTTTCTTATTTATCACTTTGGGTTTCATTAATTCGATGAAAACCTATTTTTTTAAAGCACACGCTATGAAAGAGAATTCAAAAAATGTCTAATCTTGAAAAATTCTGAAATTAATATGACCAAACCTTTTTTGTCAAGATGAGAAATTTTCAGGGGTAATAAAAACCATGATTTTTTAAACAAAAATTTAAAAAATCGGATTTTTTTTATTTAAATCAAAATTGTTTTTTTTTTAGATTATCAGTATATAAAGTTTCCAAATGTTTATTTGTAAGTAGTTTATTGTTTAAACTGAGAGCATTTAATAAGAAATAATGAAGAATAAAACATTTAATCAAAAGCAAACAAATTATGTCGAATAAATGAGAAGATTTCAAAAAAATATCTTCAAATTCATATGATCGCAAAATTAAGAAAATTAGGTAAAAGCAACGAAAAAATAATAAATTATAAAAAAGAACACAAAAACGTAAAAAGATAAGAAAACAGTCTATTAAAAAAATGAGAAAATTCTTTTAAATAAAAAAATCATGTATATTATTAAACAAATAAAGAGAAATTAAAAAAAAAAACAACACAAGAATGAAACAGTGTCATAAAAATATATAAAATAAAAAAAGTAGAAACTCTTTTCAGAAAATTAAACTACCTATTTACGAACAATTTTTTAAATTTAAAGAAGAAAAAAAATTGAATGAAATGGAAGAAAGATGTTAAAATGAAAATATTTAGTAGTAGATTAAATTTACATAATATAAAATAAAAGAATAAGTTTTCAAAAAAGTAGAAAATTGAGAAATTTAAAAAATTCCTTATTACAAAATAAAAACTAAACAATTATAATTTGAAAGAAGAAAAAGAAAACAGAAATTAAAGAATTAATTAAAATGCAAGGAATTTCTTAATCTAACAAACTATATTAAAAAATGTAAAAAGTACAAAAAATTAAAAAATTTGGTAAGAATAATCTACTAAAAAATTAAAATGAATAAATATAAAATAAAAAAATATGCCTATATATAAAAAATTAACAAAGCACAAAGGAAATTTAAAAATCTTTAAAAAATAAAAAAGTTTAGGAAAATTGAACAAAAAATATATTTTTAACATTACATTAAGTTTGCAAAATATATAGACAAAATACGAAATCAAATTGAATAAATTTACAAAAAAAATGAACGTATTTATTTTAAAAAATATGGAAATAATTAAGAAAATCAACAAAACAAAAAGTTTAGTAAATGTTATAAACTAACAAAATTCTGTAAAATAATATTAAAATAATTTGCATAAAGAGAAGAGAATTAAAAAATCCTAAAATAAAAAAAAACGAAGAAAAAAATATCAAAAGTAGAAGAAAAACAAATCTTAAAATTAATATGAAAAATGAGTTGATTGACGTTTGAAATTAATTTAAATTCTAATGACAAAAATATAAAAATTTAATACTATGTTTTGCTATCTTCATACCAAAAATTTGTAGATCGAAATTAGAACAATTTTTTATATTTTATAAAAAACGAAATATTAAAATTGAAATTTTCAAGATTTTTCCACAAATTTTTGGGTTTTTTTAATGTTTGCGACTATTTACATGCAGTATTAGACATCCGGAGAATTGTAAAGGTTTTTGATTTAAATCATGATTTTAATGCGAATTCCCATGGAATTCCTCAACGATTCCCTGGAAATTTTAACCTTTTTTCCAACCAATAGTAAATATTATTAAGAAAAAAAAAAAACAAAACAAAATATTTTGTATGCAAAGTGATAAAAAAAAATTGATTTGATTTAAAGCTTTCTCCAACTTATAAATTTATTATGAATCTATTTATTAAATGTTTGTGTGTGGTAACATTTTTTGATCTCAGAATATCTTGATAACGTCTTAATGCATTTCAATAAATTTTGGTAGACTAATTAAACCCATAAATATCTAAACATTCGACACAGGGATTTTAAGTTCGTATCAAATGATAAGTTTTTTGTCAAAAGTTTTGTTCAAGATGAAAACATAACTTGATCAATAAATTTTTTTGTTTAAATTTTATTATTCAGCTTGTTGGACAATTTTTTAAGCAAATTAATTTCAAGGAAAACAATTCACATTAATGTAATAAGTTGTTTTAAATACTTGTAAAACTACTACTTTTAAAATAAGCACAAAAGCATCAACAGTTTATTTTACTATACATATAATAACTATTTGTTATAAATAATTTAAATTTAGAGGAAAATGTCAAGTAATACATTTTTTGCAAATTTTTGTTAGTTATAAGCATCTTAAAAAGGGAAAAGCTCGATTAAAATATTTTAAAATAAGATTCGTTGGAGTAATTTCAGTATGATTAAAATTCTAAAACGTACTTTTTCTTTCCTGTTTACATATTTTGTGATGATAATTTTTCTTTTTACAGTTAAATATACAAAATATTATACATTCAAAGAATTAAAATAAAATATCCCAGGAAATAAAATAAGTTTTTGAAGATAAATTTATACTTATATTATTTAATATTTCATCATTATTTAAATGCTTTTATATACATTGAATGTGAGGATTGTAAATAAATAAATAATCTTACATGCGACAAGTGCAAATGATCATTATTTAAACAACCGTCCTGTTGATATCTCTGTAAACATTTTTGCACAGTGTGGAGAGATGGAATAGGAGAATCCGGATATTGAACGGCAAATAAATCCCTTGCTTTTCTAGCACTGTGTCCAGTCAGCATTTGAGTTACTAAAAATACTTTCTGTGAAGTCGAATAAACTGGAGGTTGCGGCATATTGTATGTATTATTATATTTTCGATTTTTAAATTTAAAAAATATTTCATTTCATTATCTCAATCATCTCAACAATCTCCAACAGTTCATAACCTTAAATAACTTAAACTGCGGCAGAGATGGACGACCAGAGTTGCCAGATTTTTGGTACTGAGAACCGCGATTAGGAGGCACTGGTGTAGCCCAAAAACCGCCTTAGTTTTAAAAGCCCAAAAACGCACAGAAAAGTCCAAATGTAGCCCAAATCGCGTTATTTATTTACATATTTCAAGAAAAAAATATGTATCAAAAGTGCATAAATGCATTCAATTTCTAAAAAAAAAAAAAGTTACATGTAGATTTTTAATATGATGCATGAAAAATTGTTATTAGTATTATTGTTTTTTAAAGAAGTACATACATTTTTCCACATAAATAGAACAATTTCCAACATAGCCCAAAAAACGCAATTTAAAAAATATATATAGCCCAATTCGCTACTTGAAGCGAAATTCAAATTTGAGCCGCGTTATTATCGCAAAAAATAGCCCAAATCGCGCTTTGTAGCCCAATCTGGCAACTCTGTGGACGACCAGAACTCCAGAACAACAGAAATACAGCAGGGGTGGAAAACTAATTCAGAACGTTGTGTACGTAATATTACGGAAGTGCCTATGTGCCAGCGCTGGGCACTAACAAAATTTGCAGGTGCATTCATTCGTTTGCCTTGCACGCATTTTTTTGTGCGTGCTGGTTGTCCTGCATGCATTTAAAAATGCGTGCTCCATTTGAAACCAAAAGTGTGTTAGTGGTGTACGTATGATGTGATGGTAACGTGTAAGACTGGCATTTCGCTTTTCGTTGATTGTTTAAAGGTAAGATTAATAAACATTTATATAATTTGTTATTTATTGTTAATAGAAAATATGTTCAATAAAATAAGTGTATGATTAAAAAAGATTTTTGAAATATAAAGGTCATTATTGACAGAATTAATTATTTTTTTGGTATAACCTTAAAATGTGTAGTAAAAATAACCCTTTTTTTTACGTTTAACAATAAGAAGGCAATATGTCATTGAAGTAAAACTAATTTAAACAAATAATGAAATTATTTTTAGCTTTTTTGTTAACATAGTTTGTCTTTTATTAAGCTTTTTGGTGTGTTTTTGGCTTATTGTTTTAAAAACACTGTCAATTATGAGCTTATATACTCAAAAAAAAAAAAAAATACTTTTTAAATTATACCTATTTTATAAAATAAACGTTTTTCGTTACATAAATGTTTATTAATCTTTAAATCATTTGTTACTAATAATTTTTCTGATGGAATAAAGCCGGCCGGACAAAAAACAATAAGCCAAAAACACACCAAAAAGCTTAATAAAAGACAAACTATGTTAACAAAAAAGCTAAAAATAATTTCATTATTTGTTTAAATTAGTTTTACTTCAATGACATATAGTATTGCCTTCTTACACTGTTAAAAATACAAAATGTAATTTTAACAATCAAAATGTAATTTTAACAATCAAAATGTATATTTACACCGTTATAGGAAGTAAATTCACAAACCGTGTGTGTTTATACATCATTCAACGTTGTATTTTTACTGCCTGAATGTCATTTTGCAATGTGATACGTTGTAAAATAACATTCGGGCAGTAAAATTACATTCGGGAAGTAAAAGTACTACGTAAGACGTTGGAAACTTTTCGCTTCACGTCTTACGTAGTACTTTTACTTCCCGAATGTAACTTTACTGCCCGAATGTTATTTTACAACGTATCACATTGCAAAATGACATTCAGGCAGTAAAAATACAACGTTGAACGATGTATAAACACACACGGTTTGTGAATTTACTTCCTATAACGGTGTAAATATACATTTTGATTGTTAAAATTACATTTTGATTGTTAAAATTACATTTTGATTGTTAAAATTACATTTTGTATTTTTAACAGTGTATTGTTAAACGTAAAAAAAAGGTTATATTTACTACACATTTTAAGGTTATACCAAAAAATAATTAATTCTGTCAATAATGACCTTTATATTTCAAAAATCTTTTTTAATCATACACTTATTTTATTGAACATATTTTCTATTAACAATAAATAACAAATTATATAAATGTTTATTAATCTTACCTTTAAACAGTCAACGAAAAGCGAAAAGCCAGTCTTACACGGTACCATCACATCACACGTACACCACTAACACACTTTTGGTTTCAAATGGATAGCACGCATTTTTAAATGCGTGCAGGACAACCAGCACGCACAAAAAAATGCGTGCAAGGCAAACGAATGAATGCACCTGCAAATTTTGTTAGTGCCCAGCGCTGGCACATAGGCGCTTCCGTATAATATACATACCTCACGTAAATTACGTAGCAGAAAGCACAAAACCGAAAGCAGAAAATCATGAGAGTGAGAGAGACAGTGATATCTACCTACCTCTCTAACTCTCATGATTTCTGCTTTCGGTTTTACGCTTTCTGCTCACATGGGATTTGAGTATTTGACCCTCAGACAGGGATGTAAAGTTACGCGTAACTTTGAATTTTTGCGTAAATTACGTAAAAAAATGTAATTTACGTAAAAAACATGTAAAAAATGTAAAAAAATATGGCGAACAACTGGTTCTTAACTTTTATTGCTGTTCATAGCCCTATTTCCTTTTTTTTTTAGTACAAAGGAGAGTTTTTACCACTAAAAGTTAATTAACTTTTAGTTATATTGGTCTTTCGTTTCTTGGTATTTTTAGAATAGTTTTCACAAACCGGAAATTATGAAATAAGGTACGTTCGTTTACTAATACACATTGCCGCCATCTTGAAAACGTAAATTACGTTTTGTAAAGAATAAAAAACTATGTAATTTACGTTAGGTAAATTACCTTTACATCTCTGCCCTCAGGGTAAAATCCCATGTGTAGCCTAGAGTTCCTATAAAGAGAGTTAGGACACGTGCCCCCTTCACTAGCCTGTTGACAAACCGGAGACGGAAGTGACGATGAAGTAATTTTTGTGATTGGTTGAAAAGGGCGGGCGAAGTTTAAAAATGTCTGTTAAGAAAGCATTTTAAAATCAACGCGCTCTTTTCAGCCAATGAAAAAACTTTCAATACACTTCCGTCTCCGGTTACGCTGAGCCAATCAAAAGTTGAACCTCACGTGTCCTAACTCTCTTTATAGGAACTCTAGTGTAGCCTAAAGCACAATGAATCGTAATCGCTAATCCTTAATCGTAAGAATGAGAGGAAGTAGGACAGACATATTTCTCTGTCCTGCTTCCTCTCATTATTACGATTAAGGATTAGCGATTACGATTCATTGTGCGTTAGGCTAGAGACAGGCATATATCACTGACTCTCTTATGGCCTGTTTCACCTTCGAAAAAAATTTTTTTTGCATGAGAGTAAAGAGGACAGACTTCCCTCCAATGCAAAAATATTTTCTGCTTTCGGTTTTACGCTTTCTGCTCACATGAGATTTTACCCTCAGGACGTAAAAACTTACGTAAAGTAAATTACCTTTACATCCCTGACATGTGCCTGACATGCAGGTTAAAAACAGAAATAGAATTTGTATTTGTTTACGTTTTTTAATTGTTTGTCATTTTAAGAGGAATGTTTTAATTTAATCCAGTTTTAATTTGACGTGTAGTTGCTGATTCATAAGCTCGGTATGCGTATGTATATACATATTATATTAAAAACATTTATATTTATTTATTATTAAAAATGTGTAGTATATACATATGACCATGTGACAGACATCAAATATGACAAATGAATACAACTATACTTTGTTTTTTTTCCTGACAAACGTGCAGGATTTTACGTAACTAAATAGTAAAAAACTGACAGTCAAGACTTTTGATAAAAAATGTTTTTGTACTTTTTACATTCAAAGCAGTGTTTCACGTAACTCATGCATTGTTAAGATTATTAAGCAAATTCTATATTTTATGTTGGTTTGATGTTATCTGTTTACAACACATAAACAGTCTATTATTATTGCTGCGGTGAGGACATTTCACTATTTGCAGGAAGCGTACGACTTAACTTAACATTTTTAATTGTCCACAAATTTGTAAATAACAAAAACTTATGCCTTCTTTCATACCTTTTCCAGGAAAAGTACTACTCCTTCTCGCAATAATTATGTGTCCTGGACGGTCTGGGCTATGGATGGGGAGTGACCGTCATCTGACGTCAGGTGACCGATGACTGTCATCGGACCGTCAACATCGGTCATCGTGGACATCATCTTTTTTCGGGAATATGAAGTAAAATTTAGTGCAAATGAAGTCTAATAAAATTGTAAAAATTAATCTAAATTTGTTTTGTTTAAACGATATTTTACAATAATACATCAAACTAGCGTTAAGAATAAATAATATTTATTGTCGGTTAAAGATGCAACCCGACACACAAAGAGGGTCAAGAAATAGGTATTAAACAGGAGCTGATTGACTGATGCATATGAAATTTAAAAAGTGACAATATTTGCACATAAAATGTTGCCAGGATACTTAAATGACAAAATAATAATGATTTATTATTTGCATTTGAGGATTTTTCAAGAATTATCACAAATTTGCGTAATCTTTTACAACGGTTTCGAGGTTAGATTTCTCAATTAATAGTAAGAACTTGGAAAACTGTATTATCTTTTACTTGCAGACCTCGCTAATGTTATAAATGATTCGGGCGTTGTTTTTGTACTATTGTTAATTCTAAACATCAAGTGTAAATTCGTTAAAACTTGATTTATAACATGATTTCCTCGATGACGGTCCGATTTCCGATGACGAGTAATCGGACCGATGACGGTCATCTGACAAAGCGGTGCGCTGTCATCTTGGTCAGTGCACATCCCTAGTCTGGGCCCATAACTAGTGCGAGAACGAGACAAACTTATGCCACTATTCTGTAGTAGAATTAGACAAAAGTAAAGTTACTGGACGAGGTATAAAAGCGCCTTTATGAATCTACTCCTTTCAATGGCGTTAATTTGCTGCTGAATGATATAAAATTACAAATTTGTGTACAATTACAAACCCTGACGACATTACCGGATTGAATTCCAATCAGTTTGAATAAGTTTTAATCAGAATTCTTCCGGGGCATTCCGAAATTTGTTTCCGAGCCAATCAGTTTTTATCCGAATCTAAAAATAGATGTAACTTGAAAAAAAATTCTTTCCGGATCATTCCGAAATAATCCGTTTTATTCCGAAGCTAAATTTTAATCCATTTGAATCCCGTTATTTAATTCCGAATCAATCCGTTCCAATTTTATTCTGGTTTATTCTAATATGAAACGGATTGATTCTGATTGATTCGGAATGAAATAACGTGATTCAAACGGATTAAAATTTATCTTCGGAATAAAACGGATTAATTCGGAATGATTCGGAAAGAATTTTTCGTCAAGTTACATCCATTTTTAGATTCGGATAAAAACTGATTGTCTCGGAAACAAATTTCGGAATGACCCGGAAGAATACTGATTAAAACTTATTCAATCCAATACTTTTGTCAGGGAATCTAAATCTGAATCTAAAAACAGTGAATTTTTTTTACAGAGTACATGATCAGAGAATCCAATTAATCTTTTAATTACGTTTAATCTCAATGTTTACAACATTAATAAAGAATATTTTTTATTTTAGGTAGAAATATAAGAGGCAAGAAGGGATAATTTGCAAAAATGGAAACGTCTTTTTACCCGAACGAGTGCTTTGTCTGTAAGACAACATCTTCATTAAGTAGATGCAGTCGTTGTCAATTGATTTCTTACTGCGGAGAAGAGCATCAAAAAAAGAATTGGCATATCCATAAAGAATTTTGCTCAGTAATTTCCAAATTAATGAAAGCAGATAAAACGACTCATATCTTTGAAAAATTGAGAGATTGCAGTTTACAAGCATGGATAAATGCAAGAGCACATATGATTCAACGCGTATCTTCATTATTGAATCGTCAACTTGATGATATTGAAGTGGATATGTTACGTTTTCCACGAGCTTGTTTTGTTTGTCACGACTCTAGACAAAACAATTTAACCAATTGTTCCCGCTGTCCATTGGTTTCCTTCTGCAAGGATCATTTAGACTCTTCTTTCCATGATGAAATATGTTCTGATATCCTTTCATGTCACGATCTGCACAATAATTTCTACAAATATAGTGAAAATTATGCAAGGGCACTTAGCACAGTCGCTATTCCGAAAGCAAATTCAAAATTGCCAAATTCAACTAATGAATATTTTAATCAGAATTTTCCATCTCAGCTTAGTAAAAATACCAATTTTAAAAAGTGTGCATCTTTGTTTTTTTGTTATCCACTAAGTATCATCAGCACTATTCAAAAATTAAATTACCGATCCTCAGACAAACTGACTATTCACTTGAATGGAGTTGAAGAGAGCAAAGTTGTTTTTAATTGTTGGGAGATTCTGTTGCACTTCCTTCCAAATCTGCATCACCTGACATTAGTTTTTACAGCGAGCACCGAAACCTCGAGTACGCAGATGACACTTTGTCCTCAATGCTCTATAAAGAAGAAACAATTAATCATAGTTAATGTGGAGACAGATTATATATTTTATATTTTCAAAAAAGAATACAAGACACCAAATTTAATTGTTTTCGGTGAATTGGTTCCTACAGTTAAAGAAGATCCACGATATGGTCTCTGGAAACCTCTGATAGAAATTTTGCCCCGTCTTAGCTGTCCTTTAGCTTTTTTGACAGACACGGAAAAAAGAACCAGCATTGTAAGGGAAGCCTTAAAATCAACTTTCTGGAAATCCTTAATTTGCTTCGATGGTCCAAATAATTTCTCATCTATGTTTACTCTCAGAGATTGGGAAGAATTGGAAGTTGCAAAAGATTGCCAGTTTATGATAATTACCAAGGCTCCGGATCCTTCTACTAGAACAGAGAAAAATACAAACGATTCGCAGTCTGTTTCAAAGAAATTGAAAGAAACTGTAAAACAAAGTGCCAATTCTATTTCCAAGAATGCTTTCTATGCAGGTATTTGTCATGTTTGTAAATCTTCTTGTGCATCGTTACCTTGCAAACGTTGCAAAATGATTTTCTACTGTGGATCAAAACATGCGAATATTGATTGGCCTGAACATAAGGAAATTTGTAAAGCTTTTGTGGGACTTTTAAAGGAAAATGGAACTGCGCATTTATATGATAATTGGAATAATACCAATAAGGAATCATGGTTGGATGTCAAGCTTTCTTTCAAAGAAAAACTAAAATTAAGATTAAAACGAGATTTACTGAGTTTTGAAAAACTGATGATCTGCTTTCCGAGAACGTGTTTCGCTTGTCATGAAAGCGATTTGAGTGTGCTTAAAACCTGCGAATGCGGGGTAAGTTTTTCATCCTGTATATCAAAGTAGGCACAAGTTAGGAAAATCTGGGAATAAGGGATTAGAGTTGCAAAATCTTGGTAATTTAAAATCCGATTACATTCTCGAGAATATAATTCTCTATTTTGAAACATAAACAATTTATTGAAATAAAAATGGATAAATAACAAAATAATTATTATTACAGATCAACTATAAGTCAATGAAGTGTAAAAATTATTATTAAATGTAACAATTATGAACAGTGTTTTATATAAATTATAAAAACCTTATGTCATCAACAATATTGTAATATTTTAAATATAATATTTAAAAAAATAATGGCAAATTTGGCAGATTAATTGAAAGAAAATTAAAACGATAAAAAATCATAAAAATGTTATAAAATTAAAAAAAAAAGAATTGAAATTTGAAAAAGATACTTCAAAATCTTAGCAGTAAATTGAATAAAATTAGAATAAAGAAAAATTGGAGAAAATTATGAAAACCGAAAAAAATTATTGACATTGAGATAAATATAATTAAAAATTTAGAAAATTAATTCAAAGATGATGATAATGATTGAAAATTTAAGAAAATAATTAAAAAAGTAATATAAATAATTTAAAATTAAGGAAATGAAAAAATTACATGATAGATATATTTTACACAAAAGAAAATTTCAGAAAATTTCAGAAAAATACTTGAAACTTTTAGAAGTTCACACTCAAAAAAAAGAAGAAAATAATAAAAAATTAGAGAAAATAAATGAAAAACATAATTAAAATTTTAAAAGAACCATTTTTAATTTAAAAGATATAATTGCAAAAAATACAGATTATAGGTACATAAAGTGCAAGAAAATCGTAGATTTAATTGAAAATTGAATAGAAAAATGAAAACTTCAGATAAATAATTAATAAGTTTTTTGGAAAAAATTATTTATTTATTTTTATTTATTTATTCAAATATAAACGGGCCATATACAATAAAGACCCTTTAATACATAAGTATTCAAAATACAGTGACACAATTTTCTAAACCAAAATGAATCGAAGTAAATTAAGTCAAATTAAATTAGATTGAATTATATTAAATCAATTTAGGCCGAAACATTATCATAAATTATGAAAAAGAACGTAAGTTATTGAAAATTGAAGAAAATAATAAAGAAATAATATAAAAAATTGAAAATTTTATTAAATAATTGTATCATCAGATAAATAGTTTAAAATTTGAAAATTATGAAAAGAATTGAAAATGATTAAAAGTTAAAGAAAATAATGGGAAAATTGAGAAAAACATTTAAAAATTTTACAAAATAATTTTTAAAAATAAGAGAAGCTACGACGTATGTATGACATTATTATTATTATTATTATTATTATTATTTTTTTTTTTTTTTGATAAATACTTTGTATTTATACAAATCTGAGAAACTAATTGAAAAAGTGAGAATAATTAAAAATTGAAAAAAAGAATTGAAGAAAGCTAAAAATAATTAAAATTTAATATAATTAATAA
Source organism: Ganaspis brasiliensis (assembly GCA_037103525.1). Classification (NCBI taxonomy): domain Eukaryota; kingdom Metazoa; phylum Arthropoda; class Insecta; order Hymenoptera; family Figitidae; genus Ganaspis; species Ganaspis brasiliensis. The sequence continues at coordinate 1,751,206 of JAZKLR010000311.1, forward strand.
TTTTTTTTGGAAATTATGAAAACAAATGAAAATAATTAAAAATTGAAAAAAATAATTGAAATTTGAGAAAAATACTTACAAATCTTTAAAAATTGAGGAAAATAATTGAAAATCGATAAATAATAATTTAAACTTGAAAAAAAAATTAAAATACGATGAAAAAAATTAAAAATTTTTAAAAATAATTGATATATGATGAAAATAATTAAAATTTCAGATAAATAATTGAAAATTTTGATAATTGTGCCAAAAGAATGAAAACAATTAGAAATTGAAAAAAAAAGTAAAAAAATTACAGAATTTATTTTTAAGCAAAAGAAAATAATTGAAAAATCGTTAAAAATTGAAAAATGATTAAAATACATAATTAAAAGACGGAGAAAATAATTGCAAAATGATAAAAAGAAATGGATATTGAAGAAAATAATTGAAAATTGAGATATATATTTGATACTTCAAGATATTAATTCAGAAAATATTATTAAAAATTGAAGATAATAATTGCAAAATGAAAGTAATACTGCTGAGTCAAAAAAGTTAATTTCATTTTGCGATAAATAGATAATATGAAATTTATCAATAGATAATGAAATTGTTTTATGGTCGAAAAGAAAATAATTAAAATTGAAAACGTGATTAAATTTAGGGAAAAAAGTAAGGAACAATAAAAATATCTAATTAAAAATTGCAGAAAGTAATTGAAAAATGATAAAAATAGTTGAAAATTGTAGCTTAACTAATTGAAATCATAAGAGAAAAGAATTATTAAAAATTTCAGAAATTTTTAAATCACATCAAATTTAGCGCGCGACTAACGTTCCATTGTTGTTGGTCATTTAAAACTATAAATTTTTGCAAAAACAAATAATGGAAATTACGAAATTGAAGAATATATCTGAAAAATGACGAAAATAATTGACAGCTGAAAAAAAATTCCAAAAATGACTGCATAATTGCACAATTGAAATGAATAGTTTAAAAAATTAAAAAATGAATATGAAATTTGACAAAATCGTTGAAAAATTATAGGAATAACTGTTCGAAATAATTGCAAATTGAACAACTGGTTTGGAAATCGAAAAAAATAATTAAAATTGAAAAAAAAAATAAATAAAAAGTCGAGGAAATAAATTGACAATAAATGTAAGAATTAAATTAAAGTTTGAAAAATATAATTGATAATTGGACAAAAATTACAAAATGACGAAAATATTCAACAATTGAAAACAAAATTAAAAAAATGTCTAGATTAATATACAACCGAAAAAAATAATTTAAATAATCAAAGAATAATTATAAAATTTTAAAATAATAATTGAACATTGAAAAAATTGTAGAAAATAATTGAAAATTGCGGAAAATAATTAATAATTGAAAGAAATATTTGAAAAATGACGAGAATAATTAAAAATTTCATAAGAATATGTGAAAAATAACGAAAATAACTGTCAATTGAAAACAAAATTCGAAAAATGACTAGATTAATGGACAACTGAAAAAAATAATTGAACAAATTAAACAAGAAATATTAAATTTAAAGAAAATAATTGCAAATTGAAAAATTAAGAAAATTTAAGGAATAATTGTTGAAAATAATTGCTTATTTATCAACTGGATTAAAAATCGAAAATAATAATTAAAAATTGAAGAAAGCAATTAAAAATTAAAGAACTGAAATTAAATTTGTAGAATATACTTAAAAATTGAATAATGGAATTAACAATTAAAGAAAATAATTGAATAATTAAATTTAAAATTAAAGAATTTTAATGATAATCAAAATAATAATAGAAAATAGGTGATAATAATAATAATAATAATAATAATAACAATTCAATTGAAATTTTAAAACAATTTTGATGAGTGAAAAAAGTAATTGAAAAATTCCAATATTGAAAAAATATTGAGGAATTAATGGAAAATCGATAAAAATAATTGAAAATTAAAGAAAATATTTGAAAATTGAAGAAAATAATTAATAACAGAAGAAACAAATTGAAAATTAAATAATTAAATGAAAATTTCAAGAAAATAATTGATAACTAAAAGAAAAATTACAATGCAAATGACGAAAATAATTAAATATTGACAAAAATAATTAACTATTTTAAAAAAATCGAAAAATGGTGAGAATAATCGGGATTAGAAAATATATTTTTTTTAATTAATGAATAATCATAAAATTGGAGGAGAATAATAAATTGTAAATTAACAACCAATGGAAATTATAAATAAAATTGTAGAAAATAAATGAAAATTGAAGAATTGTATTGAAATTTCAATAAAATAATTGATAATTGAAAAAAAATTTACAAAATGATTAAATTAATTAAATATTAAAGACAATAATTTAGAAATGAGGAAAATAATTTACAATGAAAAGAAAAAATTTAAATCTGTCGAGAATGATCGACAACAGAACAAAATATTTAAAAAAAGTAAAGAATAATTATAAAATTTAAAGAGAATAATTGTATATTGAAAACTGTTGAAGATAATAGCAACATTGATTTGTTTCTGGCCATTTACAACTATAAATTTTTGCAAGTACAAATAAGATAAATAATTTAATGAAATTTGTAATTCAAATAAACTCAATATTCTGGATAATATAACTATTATTCTATGCAAATTCAAATTGCTAGCTTCAAGAAATAAACAAATAAGTGAAAGTAAATAAAAAATGTTTTAAAAGAGCACGAATTTCCAATTTTATATTTAAAAAAGAAAAAATAATAAGAAAAATAAATTAAAGGAGAAAATAGCGTAGGTAGATACATGACAAAAAGTTGAAATATTTTTGTTGAAAGAATAGTTTTTTTTAACAAAATGTATTCAAACTTCTATAATTTATAATAACTTCGATTGTTCTAAATTTCTATTGAGGATTATTTCTATTCTTCAAAAGTTCTAAAAATGCAAGTTTTAATTTTTAAAAATTTTAAATAGTTCCAAACTTAAAACAGTTTCAACGAAATGTTAGCTCAAAATTATTTAAACTTCAATCAAATCAAATTCTTATTTGTTTAAGTCTTAAGGCTTATATTTAATTTTTTTAAAATTCCTTTAAATTTTAAATAATAAAAATTTTAATTAATTCGAATTTGACCTGTTATAAACTTTACATTTTTTCAAAATCTAATAATGCATATTTAAATTATTTTTAACATTAACCATTATATAAAAACTTCTAATTATACAAAAAAAAGTCATTGTATATTAAAGCTTTAATCAGTCCAAATTTTGAAAATAATAATTTAGACTATAATTTGAATCAATGAAAATTGGGTCTAATGGAATTTGAAATTAAGTGAAATTTATATTTCCAAAAAAAATTAAAATTGTAAAAAGTTTAAATGTTTAGTTATTAATAATCAGAATAATAACAACGCAAGGATTGATTAAAATTTAGATAATTTAAAGCCTAATAACCAATAAAAATTTAGATGAATTCAAACTTCAATAAATTAAAACTTAAATATATATTGATTCTTAATTACTAATTTAGATTTTCATTAAAAATAATTATTTTAAAATTTTAATGATCTCAATTTCCGATGATCTAAATATCAATTAATATTAATTCACAAGAATATTTCAAGTAAATTTATATTGGTAGAATTAAATTTTAATTTACTAAAAATTTGAGTGTATGGAAATTTCAGTTCAATATTTTAGGGTAAACTGTATTTTAATTAATTTATTTTCTGTCAATGCAGTTACACTAACTCTTATGAAAATAGAAACTAATTTTAATTTAAAGATACATTTTTTCAAACGTAACTGATTTAAAACAAAAGAATATCTAAGTGACAAACTTAGACAGACAAGAATGAATGAAAGAATGAATGAAAATGAATCTTGCGGATTATTATTATTATAGATTTATTATAAATAAGTGGTTCATTTTATGGCTCATTGTGCTGATTGTGATGATTAATTGTATAGATTAGCTTCATTTTAGTGTTAAACTTTTTATTATAAATAATTTTTTTTAATTCTTTCCTGGTTTTTAGTTCTTTATCAATTTAATTTTCTGATATAGGTAACCACATTTTTTTATAGATTTAAATATGATTTTTAAAAAAATTTGTTCTTATTTTTATTACGGGGGCAAATGAAAATGTTTTCTTCAATACTTTTATTTCGTTTAGATGTTTAGTTTATTTTAATTTTATTCAATTTGGTTTTACATTTTGTGCTTTTTTCACAAAACCTACTTTACCCTTTATAAAATCTTTATATATTTTCTTCATTTTTCTAGAGTTATTTTTGTTAGGATTGTCTTAAAAATTAGTCTTTTGTACCTTTCAAGGTTTTTTCATTTCTTTTGTAGATGTTTTGTCCACTTATCTGTTTTTATTGTTTATTTTTATTTTTACTACTTCTTATTAGTAGATTTTTTCAAAATTTGTTTTTGTATTTTTTAAATCGCACATCAGGGATTACGATTTTATAATAATCTGTAATTTGTTTATTTTTCAAGCATGCCAATTTTTAATACATGATTAGAAACATCAATTCTTAGTTCATAAGGAATCGTTATTGCAAATTTTTTTGTGTTGCTTTTCAGTAACATAAAATAAGGTCAAACTTAAAGAAATAGTTTTATACTTCAGGGAAATGTTTGGAAGTTTTGAAAATAATATTTTGAGACCATTCTATTAACTAAATAACGACATTATTCATTTTCCGAAAATTATTTTTTTGTTTACTCTAGGTTAGCCTCTGCAAAGTTCACAGGGACGACTCTCGACATAAAAATCTCTGCAAAGACTTCCTTTTGGAAATGAAGATAAAAGTACATGGGATTCCGACATATGTTACTAAAATTAAAGTCCCTATAAATAAAAAAGAAGCAACCCTACCGCCTTCGATGAATGATTTTTTAAATTCATACTTATGTCTGAAAAACTTACCTTCAGAACCTTTGGAGAAGGTTTCAATGTCCGAACGCTTTTCCGATCCTCTTACCTTTCTTTATGCCCTTAAAAAATTAAAATATTCGATTCCGAAGACAATGGTTATTCACATAATTGGAGCAATAGATAGTGACGTTCAGAATATATCTTTTTGGAAAATTATTTTATATTGGTTGGATAATTTACAATCTTTCAAAATTATTTTTACTGGTATGAAACTTTCTCAAAAGCAGGAAATCCCTAACAAAAATACACTGATGTTTGATGATTTGTTTCCACTTAACAGGAGAAATTTGGACTTTACTGTATATCAAGGAAGCTATGATCAATTCTTTAATAGTAGAAACTTTTCAAAACCGGATATGATCGTCAATTACAATTCGGAAATTCCGAAAATAAATCCTGGAAATGTTGGTTGCAATTGGAAGAAAACGCTTTTAATTATAAAACAAATGAACGTTCCTTTTATGATGACTGCACTGACTGAAAACTGGGCGAAAAGAGGTGTTAATCGGCTTGGCACAATTTTAGGAAAAATTAAGAATTTCGAAATTCTTGAAAAGAATCCTTATTACTGTCAAATTCCTGTAAGAGATGTCGAAAACGAAGATTTGTATTATTTCAATAATTATTTAGTTATTTATACAAAGTTTATAGAAATAAGCGATACGAAGAAAGAAGCTTTAATAATTGACAGTAAAAGTCAAACAGACTTAACAAGAGATAATCATAAAATTTCGTTGACAAAAAAGAATGAAATTGAAACGAAGGATAATGAAATTAAAAATGAAGTACTTAAAAAAGAAAATTTGTTTCTTCTAACTGAGAATAAAATGTTGAAAGAAAATTTACATTTAAGAGAAGAAAATGAACGTCTTGAAAATGAGATTATAAGCCTAAAAAAAGAACTTGCTTTGCTGAGACTAATTAGTTAGAAATATACATATAAGTATTTAGAAATGTATATTCAAATAGCTGAAAACTGATTATATAATTTTAAAACTTTACGCTTTGTTAATTCATCGATACATTTTATTTTTATTCCAATTAAAGTTTTTCTGTTATTTCAAGCGATATGCTTCTTTTTAAGTAATGATGTGTAACGTAATTATTCAAAGTACAGTAATTCACAAAGTTGTGTGTTTTTAAAAGATGAGTATTTTTCTATAACTAAGTATTATAAGTCCTGTAAATAAAGTAAGACGTGTAAGATCACATTTATTTTAAAAGAAAGTTTTTATTAAATCTATTCGTCTATTCTTTTGAATCCTCTGGCTATGCATTTCACTAATTTCACAGATAAAAATTCCCGGTAAGAAGAGGCTGATTAAAATGGTTACGAAAAAGACAACAAATGACTATGCATTGAATAGAAGGCGATATTAATATTAATCATATTTCCAAACATTTTAATCTTGACTAAAATGAATTCATCTTTTGTCAATTTTTACGTTTTAAAAGGAATTTTTATCCACATTTGTAGGAATAAAACAGGATTAAATTAAGTTCATTTCTAACTACCGTATCGGAATTAAAATGAAAATACATTTGTCAATAACAAATAACAATATTGTATTGTCAATTCAATGATCGTTCACTTTAAAACAATATGGAAATTAAATCATTATATAAATAAATTAAAACTTTTATTTAGGATAATTATTTTTATTATTTAGGATATTTAGGATTCCATGATAAAAGTTATTTTGCACAAGTAGAATACTTGTTTGAAGTAAATGATTAATTATTGCAGAAATAATACCTTTCAATATACCTTATCGTTCCTACGTGCGCTTTTGCTAAAAACTTGTTGCCCAAGAAATTATTCATTTTTATTTTTAACGACTGAACACACAAGGTTAGCCAGATAAGAATCCAGTGAACACGAAAATGCTTTTGTTTTGTAATGAGTAACATTTTCTTAAAGAAAATAAATTATCAAAAATAAATAAAGAACAAAAAATCAATCAAAATTTGAAGATGAAATTCATACTCTATCGTTTATCTCAGACACTTAATATAAGGCCTTTTAACACTGAGATAAATATTTTCTTGTACCAATGCATTATTTCATTGGGTCAAATATGCAAAAATTATCCTTACACGCAAAAAAATTCTGTTTAGATTAACCAGAATTCTGGTTATTTTAACTAGAAAAGAAAGTTAAATATACCCTTACTATTTTTTCTGGTTAAAAGTATTAGAAAATCTGGTTAAAATTTTCTGGTAAATTTAACCAGAATTTCTTGTTTAATGTAACTATATATACAGTATCTATATATACTAGAATATCCCTCTTAACAGTATTTCAGGTTATTTGTGAAAATCAAATATTTTATAGTTCTCATTATACAATTATTTCACTTATGAGACCATTGTCATAAATAAATTTAAAATTGAAAAGTAAATTTCAGGGAAAAGAGGACTTGGATAGATTTTATACACTGAAATAAAAATACCTGGAAACTTGTAAATACCTGTAAATATCTCCCTCAATTCCACTACACTGAGAAAATAAGTTGACTAAATACAACCAATTTTTGATTAAATTTAGCAGAGAGAGGTTGTTGATATAGCACCTGAAAGCACTTAATTGATTTTAGCAGAGCATATGCTCCGGTATCCTAGAAGTTTGATTGTCATCGCCGGTGTTTTGTTTGTTTTGTCCCGAGGAACCCTAACCTAAAAATAAAGCTGCTTGGCTAGAGGCTTATTTTCTCAGTGTAAAAACATATTTCTTTGAGGGAATTCAACATTTTCTTTATTCTACTTTTGTTTAAAATTCACAAAACACTATCACTAACACATAAGTCTTGACGAAAATCAGAAAACAAAAAGCTAAACTTGCACTAAACAACATGTGCCATAGAGCTCGACTTTTTTTTAAAGCACACTCTACCGTGTAATTTTTAAACTATATTAACCAGCAATTTTGTTAACCAGAATGATTTAACCAGATGGAGATGGTAACTTTAACCAGATGTTTTTTTTGAGTGTATCTAATTTGATTTAGAAACAGGTTCCACTTTTTATATCATTCCCAATCTCCCTGCATCCGTTTACAAAAAATTGCACTTTTTATGGTACCCAAACTTCATCTTATCCGCTTAAGAAAAATTCCAATTTTTATGGTACTCTGACCCAACGGTAACAATGTACAAAACTTGGAGAAACCAAAAGCCGGTTTTGGATTTTTAATACCGCGCACAGGCCTAGTAAATTTTGCCTAAAAATTAATGTTTTAAAAAAATTATTAATTTTCATAAGTATTCAATAACTTATAGTGCAAAAGTCAAATGAATAAGGGCCAGACAGACATTATTAATAATATTTTAGATTATTCTACAAAGTTTCATGACAAAATATTCATTTTTATAAGAGAAAGGTTGCTGACAAATAATGTGACGTCATACTCCATATCGCATGCCCTTAAATTAATTTATTTCTTTAATTCAATACAAAGTATAGGTTTTTTAACTTATTCTAAGCATTTAATTTACGCATTAATTTCGTTATCACGTTTTCTCCCTCTATTTAAATAATTGTAAATACCACTTTGGAAAACTGGTTTATAATAACTGTAATTATTCTTCTTATCACCTACTTAAGCAGTATATAAAATCCACCTTAAAATTATTGGATTTACTTGTAAAAAAATACTATTGAGCACATTTTTCTTTTCAAAGAAATTATTTTCTTCTATCCCAGGATGTTGTCTCTTCGAATAAACCTTATTCTGTTGATAGCAGTTATATTTACTATTCAAGGCATTTCTGCAAGTAAGACAATATATTTTTTTCTAAATTATAGAAATATATGATCGCCAGATATAGAATGTGGGACACTTTAGTATGAGCTAAAACCTTTATTATTGTCACTTTCTAAAGAACTTATTAAAAGTTAATTCTTGCAAAATCGTAGAGTCAATAACTTAAAAAAAAATGATTTTAAATATTTAAAAACTTTTAGTTAAAATGCTTTAATGTCCGAGGTTTGGTTAAATTTTAAAAATTTCTAATTTAAAAAGAAATATTAATTATTACTGATATTACATAAGTATTACACATACAGCCAGTTTTCGAAAACGCTTTTTTTAATCTCAAAAAATTTGGTATTAATGAGTGGACCACTTGAAAAAAAATCTATAAAAATGGTAAAATATTAAGAGCACAGTTTTTTAATCAGGTGTCAATACAAATTAAATTTATTGTTTTGTCATTAACGGTGGAACGAGCGAAGTAAATTGACACAAAATGTTTTTTAACTCGTTATCAAATATTATTGAAATATTCGACATTGTGTTATCATGTTACATGTTTAAATAAGTTTATAATTTTAACTAATAATCAGCCTGATGAGGTTGGCAAATATTGGCCAACGAAACTTTGCTTGATGACAAGGAAATTTTGAATTTTTATTCACGATACCTTCCCATGATCATTTAATTTTTTACACATATTAATCTAAATTTGTTATGCTTAAAAAGTGTTATTTTAAAATAAATACATCAAAATAGCGTTCAAAATAAATAATATAATATTGTTGTTGAAAAGCTATCAAAACTTTATTCATAACATAATTTCCGCGATGACGGTCCGATGTCTTTTCATGTATTCCATAATAAGAAAATGTAAGAATAATTATTTTAACAGTTAATAATTTTGAAAAAACTAATTACGGGGGTATACAAATTGTTACGTAGTTTAGAGGACGAAGGTTTTTCCTAATGTTGCTTCTTGCAACAAGGGGGTGGAAGGGAGACAAAAATGGACTAAAATATGTTTCGCAATTTGTGAACGAAGCCTAGTATACAATTTTTAAATAGAGAAGAGAATCAAGAAAATAATATTATTTTAAGTGTTAATGTTTTTCTAGTGAGATGGTTTATTGAAATTGTATTAATTATTTATTAAACTTTTAGGATGGGGAATGGATGATGATGAAATGATGCGCCAACGGGCTATGCATCAATTAAGAAGTAAGTAAAATTCGTCAAATTTGTGCATAATATTTCACAAGAGAGGTGTAACTACTGCGGGGCAATGTGGGTCAGTACCCCTGAGCCCTTTTAAGCTTACACTGAAAAACTTTAGAAATTAATTTTTCATATCCTGATTTTTAATCTGGGATAATCACGTAAAACGTGACTTTTTCCATCGTAGATTCTATGGGGACGCATGATTATCGCCCCCAAAAATCATTATTTAGAATCTTCAATGAATAAAATTTCAGAAAGTCTGGAAATCAATTTAAGTGAAATCTGAGTATTATAACTATTTTATAGCCGAATTCTTAACTTTTATAATTGTTTTTTTCACAGTGTATTTGAAGAAACGATTTTTTGATTATTCGAATTATTATTTCTGAGGCTATTTTTCTGTAAAAAATTAAAAAGTGCAATCATTGTAGTAAATTAAATTTTACATACCTAGTAGGAATTTTAAATAAATATAAATTTTACAATAAAGGAATGCTATATAAATGAATGTTTGTTAAAAATATTTAATTATTAACAATTAATTTGTAATTAACATAATTTTTATGCGAAAGAATGTTGATGTTATTGAATTTTCATTTGAAATAATTTATATAGAATCCAGTTTTTATGAGAAAGAATTTCTATTACCTCCAATTTCTATTCAATATATTTTTAATGTAGCTTAACTTTTGGTTATAGAAATAAAATTTTAATTTTTCATAGATTGTATATAATCGAATTTTCATAGGACAGAATTTCAATTTAAAATAATTGTTAGTGTACGAAATCGCTATTTAAAAGAAATCCCATTTTTTAAAAATATTATTTATAATAATTATTGATTAAGTTAATTTTACATTTTTTAAAGTCCTACTAACAACATGCTTATCCAGAATGTCTACTTGAGGAAGTCGACATTTTGACCAAAACTCAATTGACAGAATGTGCAACAGACCGAAATTTATTTATTCGAATATTTAAATTCTCGAAACTTCATTTGTCAAAATATTTAACTTCCTGAATATGCATTTTCCAGAAATGGTATTTATCAGACTTACTTTTTGTCCGAATAATTAAAAAACCAAAATTCTATTTGTCAGAATATTCACCTTTCCGAAAATGCAATTGGCGGAAATTGTATTTATCAGATTTACCATTTGTTCTTTAATTTCCCCAAATTTAATTTTTCAGAACATTTGACTCGACAAATATGAATTTGTCAGATATTGCGTACTCATTAGACTTACTGTTTCTTTGAATATTTAATTTTTCGTAACTTTATTTCTCAGAATATTTTTTTTTTAATTTTTGATTTTGCATTTCTTAGAAACAGTATTTATTAGATTTATCATTTGTCAGAACATCTAACTCACCGAAACTCCATTCGTCCGACTTTTAAATCTTCCGAATACTTAAAAATCAGAATGATATCATTTGTCCGACACTCGGAAAGTAGATGTACTAAAGGAGCTCGCTGATTGGCCGGTAATCTTTCCGGAAATATTACCGTCCAATCAACAAGCTCCATTAGTACATCTACTTTCCGAGTGTCGGACAAATGAACATTCTGGTTTTTAAGTATTCGGAAGGTTTAAAAAAAACTCATTCTTAATCATTTTTCATTTTCTCAGTGTGAGCACTTGAAAGTTCTGTTATTAAATTTTGTAAATTTGATTGATATGTGTATTTCTTTTTTAATAGATCAACGTCCTGGTACAACGACTATGATACGAGCACGTTAGTATATCTATACAAGAGATGACAAATTGTTAACAACTGACGAAGAATGCAGTGGACCAGCTTAATAATCTTCAACCTTCTTTTAAATTATAAATTATTCATTTAAAGTATTCTGATTACTCTATCCTAATTACATGTTACAAATTATCTTTTCATCTTTGGAACTTTTAACTCGTTAAATAAATATAAAAAATAAATCCTAGATACTGTCATAATTATAGGTGGATCGACCATATTTTTTTACTGAAATAGGTACAGCCATGCCAGTGTTGTCAGATTAGTGGTTTTTCTTACTTATCAGATTAGTGGTTTTTGTGGAAATTCTAGTGTTGCAATAGTGTTTTAGTAGGAAACTTTAGTGATTTTCATTTTCTTAAGGGATTTTTTTCGTGGTTTTTATTAATCATTTATAGTTTTTAAACAGTATTTTTATGTTCAATATTCTCTTGATAGTGCAATTATAAATAGTAAGGTATTTTGGTTGTGATGTTAATTATAGTTTTTTGTTTCTCATTCCACCTTCACAGAAGATTAGTGCTGCCCACGAGACCGAGACTAGTCTCGGTCTCGTCTCATCTCGTCTCGGTTTTCCGAGACAAGACTGAGACGAGACCGATACAAAGTTTCTCGAGACCGAGACTCTCGACGAAAATTTAAAACAAAAAATAAAATATTATTACGAGAATTTATTTATTATTTTTAAACGAACAGAATTTTTTTTAAGAAAGTCTAAGAAGAAAGAAAGTTATCTAAAGTATATTACTGTAAAGGGATGAAATAGCTTAAAAAAATTTGTAGTAGGTATATGATACTTCAATTAGTTGAATGATAATGTATCATATATAAGTTCAAAAATCAACCATGCCTTTCGTAGCAATGTAAAAAATTAAATAACTTGAAGAAATATTAAGGGATTTATCTTAAACTTGGTAACAAAATATTTCTGAGGTCGATGAAAATTAAGAATAATACTATCTTATTTTACGACTTATTTTTATGAATATTATGTACTACAAGTAAAAAATAAAATTTAATAAAACTTGCACTTAATTTTCAACTTTTATTTAAAGCTGTAGTTAACTTCTTATATTTTGTGTATCACTTTCTTTAACTTAATTCTAAATTACTCGCATTAAAGCAACTAGTAGATTGATCGAGACTGCGAGACCGAGACCGAGATGGAGGCCATATTTGTCGAGACCGAGACCTGAAATTTTAATACTCAACGAGACCGAGACCGAGACCATAATTTCCGAGACCGAGATCTGCAGTTTTGATATTTAACGAGACCGAGACGAGACTGTATGAAATCTCGTCTCTTCTCGTCTCGTGGGCAGCACTACAGAAGAATTTACAGATTCTAAATTTCAAAAAACCAAAATTCTAACTTAAATATTAAAACAATTTTATTCATTAAGAAATACATTTTTTACCAGTATATTTGTTAAATTTCAGATGTCGAAAAAGGAATAAAAGAGGTCGGGAAGCTTTGAAAAATCTGAAAAGGATTAAAAATAAGAAATAAAAATTTCTCCAATTTTGTAATTAGAAATTTATAAACAAAGAATTTGCATGCTACGTGTTTTAACGATTCTATGTATCTAAATAATTTTTCCTCAAAAATTTTGTTTTTAATGAAAAATATCAATATTTATAATAATTGACTGTCGTTTAATTTGATTGATTTTCAGAAAATTTTTAGATATTCATAATCGTCAAAAACAAAAGATTTATAATTTTTATGTTTCTAATTTAAAATTTGCAAATTGCAAAATTTTTGAGTCATAAAACTTTTGGGTTATAGAAACTATACAAAAATAAATATACCTGTAGGCATCTGTATATATTCAGTTCAACGTAGATTTATGATCCTATTGAAACTTAAATAAGTAATCGCATCGCGACATTTAAAAGTAGGACTACCTATGCAAAGCAAAAAATGATACCTGGTATTGTAAGAGTAGAAATGACTAAAAAATACCAAATCAGTCATTTTTGAGGTATACCTATTTTCTATCAACATGGTTGTCAAAAACACTTTCTGTTAGAAAGTCTTTTTGGTCAAAACATACCGTTGATGTCACGCCACTAGAGTGTATATGAAATTTGAAGTTCTCTCTCCACTATATTGAATCTCAACGAATTTTAATTATTTCAATACTGAATTTATAATAAATCATTTTACTGATATTTGGTTTTCTCTAGAGTTCCTATAAAGAGAGTTAGGCTAGTAGTAAACCATAGAGAAATCGACAAAGATAGTAAAAATTAACCTATTGCGCATGCGCATACGTACGGAGGCAAGCAGGCAACTAGGCACACATGCCTACCTGCCTCGGTTCCGCCTTATAAAAATGGTTTCTCCACTTGCTTATGCCTACATGCCTGCGTCCATGCCATCAAGTGGCTCGTAGTATCTTCCGTATATTACTGTCCCCGGAATGTAATTCATAGGGTTTCACACCCTGAACTCGGAAGTTTTTAGCGTAACTTCCCAACTCTGGTTGGGAGATAAAATAATGAAAGAAATAATCATTTGAGTTCCAAACATATATTATAGACAGTACATTTTCATTTTTGTAAATAAAATACGTCCTTCGTGATTATAAATAATACTGAATTAAAGATAAAGAACCTATAGCGTCAGCGGTCAGACTGAGCTAAGCTAGCAAAAGTGATAACAGCATTTAACATGAAGGACGAAGAACCATATTATCTAAAGCACAACACCTATCAGAAAACCTTAATACAAAACCTCGGTTTTTTAAGGGAATCCTCTGTTTTGGTGGACTGTATATTGGAAGCTGAGGGAGAATATTTAAAAGCTCACAAAATAATTCTCTCCGCAAGCAGTCTATATTTTGCAAATCTCTTCAAAGGTAGTCACAGGGATGATACGCTGTTTATATTTTCGGATATTGGATTTCAGGAATTAAGAACAATTGTTGATTTTATGTATAGGGGAGAAGTCTTAATTTCTCCAGATAAAGTGGAAAAATTTCTAATTACTGCAAAAGCTTTGCAAATTGATGGCTTCTTTGAAAGTGGAACATTTAGTCTCTCTGTAGAAAATAAGAATAATGTTTTTCAACAGAATTTTCTAATAACACAAAACAATTATCATTTAACAAATTCGTTTTCTGATCCACCAAAATTGGAAAAGTACAGCATAGACTCAAGCATTGTAGACAACCTTCCCGAAAAATCGTCTTTTTGTTCTAATGCATCCAAAGGTATCTCCACCAGGTATAAAAATACATATTTCGTATAATTCAAACGAAAATGTATTCTCTTTCGACAACGGTTTTAATTTATTATTTGTTTGCAGAGAATCATCCCGAAGTTCGGACTTAAAAAAAAGAAAAAAGCACAAGAAACGAAAACGTAAATCTAAATCAATTAATACAAACGAAGATGATCTGCTTCCTCCAGTTTTGGAATTGGCAGTGGATCCTATTGATGATAAATCTCATATTGCTGAAAGTTGCATTCAACCTAAATCTGAAGATTTGTACATCTTGGATGATTGTCAGTTACCTGACGACCCTACTAAAATAAAAGATAATAACTTAGAAGATTTGACTTCCAGGTAAGAGCTCCAGGTCACAAAATGTCGGATAAGAATTCAATGCAAATTTCCGATGAAATCGTACAGAGCTCAAATTGATAAATTCGGTTTAATTACCGTATGGTTGGCTGGAAAACGTTTCATACCCATGAAGGCAAAATTTTAAATGAATTGAAAAATTATAGGATATCAATTGTTGAATTGAATTCAATTTTTTTGGATTCCATTTCTATCCAATACCATAGTATTCTTTGCTTTATATCCACTAATTTGGAAAGAATTGAAAAATAACCTTTTAATTCTTTTCAACAGGGTGTCTACTCACCAGGAATTCCGGGAAAACCGGGAATTTGCCGGGATTTTAGTTCCACCGAGAAAAACCCGGGAAATTGCCGGGAAAAAAAATTATATCCGGGAATTTCTAAAAATTTCAGCTAATTCGTTTCCACAATTCTTTAAATTTAAATTTTCTGCATATTTCTATTAGTTTTAATATTTAAAAATTATTTTCATCAGATTTCAATAATTTTTTTCAATATTTTTTTTATGGTCATCAATTTCTCAATTTATTACACAGTTTTCAATTTTTTTCTTCAAATTTCAGCAATTTTCTTGAATAATTTTATTATTATGTATCAATACTTTCTAAATACTTTACACCAATTGCCAATTATTTTTTACAAGTTTCATTTTTTTTTTCAAATTTCAATTATTTTTTTTCAATCTTACATTCTTTTAATTATTTACACCAGTTATCAATTATTCAAGTCATATTCATTTATTTATCTCAAATTTTTATTATTTTTGGTATTTTTCATGTATTACGTTCAAATTAAAATTTGTTGTGATTTCTCAATTTATTTTCTTTAAATTTTAATTATTTTTGTCATTTCTCGATTATTTTTTTCTATTTTCAATTATTTTTGTCATTTCTCGACTATTTTTTCCTATTTTTAATTATTTTTGGCATTTTTTAATTGATTTTTAAAATTTTCAATTAATTTAGTAATTTCTCAATTATTGGCAATATTTTCGACGTTATTGTCATGAATTTTTTAATTTCTTACTTCAATTTTCATTTATTATTGTCAATTCTCAATTTTTTTTCAAATTTTAATTATTTTTATCATTTTTCAAGTATTTTCTTCAAATTTTATATTTTTTAATTAATTTTTAATTAGTTTTGTCACTTTTCAATTATTTGTATTAAATGTTTACTATGTTTCTTATTTTTCACATATTACCTTCAAATCTAAATTTTTTGTGATTTATCAATTATTTTCTTCAAATTTTTGTTATATTTGTTATTTCTTGATTATTTTTTCTCATTATAATTATTTTTCTCATTTTTTAATTGCTTTTAAAATTTTCAATTAATTTAGTCATTCCTCAAGTATTATCAATATTTTCGACATTTTTTTATTACATTCTCCATATTTTACTTATTTTCTTATATCTTTAAATTATTGTCATGGATTCTTTACTATCTTTCTTTAATTTACATTTAATTTTTTTATTTTTCAATGATTTTTGTCATTTGTCAATTGCTTTTTATTTTTAATTTTAATTATTTCTATCATTTTTCAAGTATTTTCTTCAAATTTCAAATTTTTTGGGTTTTTGCAATTATTTTGTCATTATTTAATTATTTCCTTTAAGCGTGAATTTTTATCTCAAATTTTTCAATTATTGATTTCTAATTTTTATTTTGTTTCTCCATTTTTCAATTATTTATGTCATTTTTTATGTCTTTTTCAAATCATAAATTTTTTACATAAATTTTAAATTAGTTTTATCATCTTTCATTATTTTTTCAAGGTTCAATTATTTTTGTCGTTTCTCGACTATTTGCTCCATTTTTTGATTATTTTTTCTATTTTCCATTATTTTTTTCATTTCTCAATTGTTTTTTTTTATTTTAATTATTTTTGTCATTTTCCAAGTCTTTTCTTCAAATTTTTAATTATTTAATTAATTTTTAATTAGTTTTGTCATCTTTCGTTTTGTTTCTTCAAATTTTAATTATTTTTGTCATTTTCCAATTATTTTCTTCAAATTTCTATTATTTTTGCCATTTTTGAATTATTTTCTTCAAAGACCAATTTTACCTTAAAAACTTATGTATTACGCACTTACTTTTTTCACTATTTTAATATTATAGCTAGTAATCATACATAAAAAAAATCCGGGAAAAATGTGATTTTAGATCCGGAAAAACCGGGAATTTGAAAATCATGTTTCAGTAGACACCCTGTTTCAATCGTCTAGACAATTAAAAATAACAGGGTGTCTACTAACTGGGAAAACCGGGAATTTTCTTTCTGGGCTAATAAATTTGACTAATATATCAATTTGTTTTATAAATAAAGATAATAACTTTATGCATTTTTAACCAATCTGATTAGGCGTTTAAATTTTGTGCAGCCCCCTGAATCTTTGAGTTGAAAATGTCCGAAGTCGTGGCGCAACGACTATGGTGGCGCTGGCTGTCACCTAGGCTGACTTGATGACAGAACGTATTGTAAACTGATAAAAAAATGTCTTTTTTGGAATTTAAAATTGTCTCCTGTTATGAATAAAAGTTTTTTTAGACTTATTTCATTTTAAAATGTGATTTTCTTTAATTTTTTTTATATAAAAGATTATTAATATTCAATAAACATGTGGTAAACAAGTGCATTTGTTTTGGATCTAAGTCAGGTTATTTCTCGTGCTAAAAACGAAATAAAGAAGAAAAAATTCAATGTTTTTTAGTTCTAAAGTATATTTATAAATCGCAAAGTTTAATAAGGCCTAAATATATTTATAACTTATTCGATTTTACCAAATAAGTTAAGTGTTTTGTTTTAAAAATGTTGTTTCCCAGATACTGGTAAAAGTGAATAAAATGTCGATAAACATGTTTTATTGTAATTTGATTTATATACACTTTGTATATAAACAATATATAATATATATGTATACAATATAAATTATATACAATGAATATTGATTTTATATAAATATTATATCCTCCACAGCACCGAAAATTTCCTGAAAATTTATTAAAGATTTATTTGCAAACTTCGGAATATTTAGGTGCAAAGCTTAGCGAAAATTGTGTAAAGATTTAAATGTCCCGATTAAATAAATGTTTAGCGTAAAAGTTGACTGAACATTTAAATTTACATTTTCGTAAAATTTTCGTCGCGAAAGTTTCCTGAACATTTAAATTTACATTTTCGTGAAATTTTCGTCGCGAAAGTTTCCTGAACATTTAAATTTACATTTTCGTGAAATGTTCGTCGTGAAAGTTGACTGAAGATTTAAATTAAATTTTCGTGAAATGTTTGTCGCAAAAGTTGATTCAACATTTAAATTAAATTTTCGTGAAATGTTTGTCGCAAAAGTTGATTCAACATTTAAATTAAATTTTCGTGAAATTTTCGTAGGGAAATTTGACTGAACATTTAAACTGAATATTTGTGAAATGTTTGTCGCAAAAGTGGATTGAACATTTAAGTGAATATTTGCTAAATGTTGAGCGGAAAGTTGACCAAATAAAAAAAATTATATTAAATAGAGCACACAGGAAATTGTAAGTTGAAAGATTGTATTAGATTAAGGATTTGTAAAACGTTACAGAATCTTCAAAATTTTATTCAATAAATGTGTTTATATTAATTTAATTACTGTTTAATTTACTTGTTCCCCTTCTATTTAATATAATTTTTTTATTCGGTCAACTTTCCGCTCAACATTTAGCAAATATTCACTTAAATGTTTAATTCACTTTTGCGACAAACATTTCACAAATATTCAGTTTAAATGTTCAGTCAAATTTCACTACGAAAATTTCACGAAAATTTAATTTAAATGTTGAATCAACTTTTGCGACAAACATTTCACGAAAATTTAATTTAAATCTTCAGTCAACTTTCACGACGAACATTTCACGAAAATGTAAATTTAAATGTTCAGGAAACTTTCGCGACGAAAATTTCACGAAAATGTAAATTTAAATGTTCAGTCAACTTTTACTCTAAACATTTATTTAATCGGGACATTTAAATCTTTACACAATTTTCGCTAAGCTTTGCACCTAAATATTCCGAAGTTTGCAAATAAATCTTTAATAAATTTTCAGGAAATTTTCGGTGCTGTGGGGGTATATAATTAAAAAAAAAAAAAAATTGCAACTATTTATAATTTCTAAATAAGATTAATATACATTGTATATAATAATTATAGTATATACATATTATATAATATTATAAGAATATAATGTTTTTATACAAAGTACATAAACTCAAATTGCAATAAAATGTGTTTATAAAAATTTTATTCATTTTTTCCATCTGGGAAACGAACAAGTATAAGAAAACTATTTAAATGTAAATTAATAATAAATTATTATTGCTTTTTGCCCTTAAAATAAATATATATTTATTTCTTGATAAAAACTTTTTTTCTTATTTCACTTGAAAAATAATTAGATACATCAGTTTTATTTTTAATAGATTTAATATTTTAATTTTTATTAAAGTTTTGAAAATTAAAATAGACTGTTATTCTTTATCCCAATACATAATAAACATTTCATATAAATATTATTCTAATGTCTATATGGTCTGTATAATTTATTTTCCCCGTAAAAGTTGAATAAACATTTCCCTCATCAGAAATTGTATACTGATTTTCAATTTAAAAATACGTTTCTTTCCTTTTTTTAAATAAAAGTTATTTATATTTATATCTAGTAGCTTATAAACGTCAGATATCTACTTGAAAACACGTTTTAAAATAGTTTAATTAATCAAATATTTGATTTTTATCAAATTGTCTCTGTATTTTTTCAAATCTCAGCCTAGGTGACATCCAACGCCATCTACAGATACCCGTCGACTCTCATGACAGTCTATTCTATGCGTTTCAACGCGAGATTCAGGGGGCTGATTTTGTGTAATTATGCGACAATTATGCAATTGAAAAATAAAAAATATACATTAAAAATTAAAATATAATATAATAAGTATATTCTCATGAACTATAGATGTTTGTCTACTATCTTTTTTTCTTAACGCTAACAATGCCGCAGAAACAACGAAAGACATTAAACAGGAAAAAGTCAAATTATTATGAAAAAATGTAGATAGAACTTCGGTTTTTTTATTAGACCGTACATTGCATAATAGTTTATATAGATATGGGCAATTCTTTTGTATGTTTTCAATTATCAATTATTTTCAGCATATTTCAATTATTTTCTTCGATATTCAATAATTCTCGGCTTTTTTCAATATTTATTTTTCAATTATCGATTACGTTCTTGAAGCTTCATATCAATTCTTCAATTATTCAACTATTTTCAGAAATTCACAATTATTTTCTTCAACTGACGATTATTCTTTTCAATTTTTAATTATTATCTTCAATTTCCAATTATTTTCTACAATTCTCAATTATTTTCTTCCATTTTGAATTATTTTCATTAATTTCAAATTATTTTTTCATTTCTCAATTATTTTCTTCGATTTTCTACTATTTTCTTCAATTGCCAATTATTTTCTTCAATTTTCTATTATTTTCATCAATTTCTAATTAATTTATTTAATTCTGAAATATTTTCTACGTTTTTCAATTATTTTAATCAATTTTTAATTATTTTCTTCAACTCTAATTTTTTTTCAATTGCCAATTATTTGATTCAATTTTCAATTATTTTCTTCAATTTTCAATTATTTTCATCAATTTTTAATTATTTTCTTCAGATTTCAATTATTTTCTTCAATTTTCAATTATTTTTATCAATTTTTAAATATTTTCTTCAGATTTCAATTATTTTCTTCAATTTTAAATTATTTTCTTCTATAATCAATAATTCTCGACTTTTTTCAATTATTTTTTTTAGTAATCAGTTATTTATTTAAATAACAATTCTATTCTTCAATTTTTTATGTTTTCTTCAATATTAAATTATTCCTGGCATTTTCCACTTTGTTTTAATTATAAATTATTTTCTTCTTTTTCCAATCCAATTGTTCAGTAATTTTCTTTAATTCTTAATTATTGTATTCGAATTTCAATTTTATTTCTCAATTTTCAATTTTTTTTTTATAATATTCAATAATTCTGTGTTTTTCTGATTTCAATTTCATTATTTAATTCTCAATGCATTTCTTCAATTTTGAATTATTAACTTAAAATTTAAATTATTTTTTTTGATTTTCTGTTGACCAATTTTCAATTATATTTTTTTAATTTAATAACCATTGTTCAATTTTTTCAATTTTTATTCAATTGTAGATTAATATTTACTTTTTTTTTTAATTTTGTTTCTAATTGTCAAATATCTTTGTCCTTGTTCAATTATTTCTTTTAAGTTTTAATTATTCTTTTTTATAAAGTTTAATATTTAATTCTTCAATTCTTAATTATTTTCTTCAATTATCAACTGTTATCTTCAATTTTTCTTTTGTAGGTCTATTTATACTTAAAATAAATTTTAAGTTAACAAGAGAAAAGACCTGGGAAAAATAGGAACAAAAACCGGGAAATGACCGGGAATTTTGTCGGGCGAAATTAGTAGACACCCTGAATAATTAAAAAGTTATATTTTATATTCAAGCTATATGTGTACGTCAGCATCAAAAGGGCCCAGTTTAGCACTATTTTACTTATCTATATGAAGGGTACTTTTTCAAAATCTGATAAATCCATTGGAAATACTTTTTCAGAAAAAAGACAAACGTTGTATCTTTATAATCAGAACTGGCAAAAAAGAGTTGAATATTATTTTGCATCGAACCGATCGTTTATATAAATAATCAGTATACCAAACAAATTTTTATTATTTATTCTCGTTATTTAAAAAATAAAAATGGATTTATTCAGTTTTGTTTCAGCATACCTGATTTTCAAATATCGAAATAAATTAATAGAACAAATGTAATGCGTTCAAATGTTTCTGAACTACTAAAATCTATCAGATAATCTTCTATTTTTATTAGATTTAATTTTGTACATTCATAAATATAATAATAATTATACTTGAGTTTTGAGAAAATTTAGATTTTAGGATTTATCAACTTTTGTTCATGTATGGTCAAATTGGCAGAAATTTAGAAGAGATTTATGCAGTTTTGATATCAAATTGAGGAATTTTGTGAAATTCTGAACCATAAGTAAATAATCATATTCCTCGAGTCCGAAATGTATGGAAATCATATTTATTGCATTTTTTTTTTAAATGGATTTATCAAGTTTTGAAAAAGTACTCCTCATATCGGCTTATTCTTGATCAAATTTCGAATATTTTCACAGATCTTATTATTTAGTGTTACCTAATTTGTAAACGCTCCCTTAGAGGACTTTAAAAATCAACTCTCGTTATGATTATTTTTTAATTCATTTAATCCCTTATAAACGAGTATAATATGTAAATGATTTTAATGCTTTTTAATCTATCTTCAAATCTTTTAAAAAATGTTTTTTTACGTTTTTCTAAAAATTATAGGAGAGAAGCGGGTAATATGGCGCACATAATAAAAATACTTCATTAATATGAAAATATTCTTGTTATTCTAGTTGAAATAAGTAAAAATCATTAATTCAATTTTTCAAATAGCTTTTTGTTTAGCAAACATTTTATTAAATATTAATTATTAAGAGTGTTAATTATAGATTTTAAAAAAATTACGCCTGCTTCAAGTTACCCGACTTTGTTGGCCAATATGTTCCACAACAATATTGATAATTAAATAAATAAGGTTATGATGGATATTATCTATTTACTCGTAAAACTGTTGTTATAAACATATAAATATACATAAACTTTTATTAATTTAGTATTTTGTAAACAAAACATGTTGATTTTTGCAACATATATTTTTCATATTCATTTCTATTCTTATAAATAACACGTGCGCCACATAGGCCGCTTTTCAAAATTCTACAAAGAATCCTTTACTTAAAATTTGTTAAATTTTAAATCATACATTAAATTATTTATACAACACTTCTGATAAAGTAGTTAATTAAAGATCCATGAATTATTATTTAAAATACTTTATTTATTCGCTGCTTCTATTTCCTTCAATTCATTCATAAATTCGAAAAATGTCAAAAACTAGTTTTTCTTTATAAAATAGAATTATTCATTAAAATGCGCAATTTTTTAAAAATAAATTTTGGAATAGAGAAATGCTTTTAAAACTACTTTAATCTGTTTTCTAAAATACATTAATTTCTCTAAATGATCGTGCACCGATTTACCCGGCGCTCCGCGTTTCTCTCATATACCTAAATAAAAATTGTTAAAAAGCGTTTGTTTTTGTCATTTCAAGTAATATAATAATTTTAGTCTAAACATAGTGTAACCTATGTAATTTTTTATCAAAAAATGCCTTTTTGTAATAGTTTATTTTTAATTTTTCTATTTGATTGCAGGGAAGCTTTTCAAAGTTCAGAACAGAACAATAAAAAAAGACAAAAAAGGAACAATGGGACTATTCTTACAGATTTAAATAAAATAGAGCAGCTTCCTCTGGTATTAAATACGGCAGCTACTGTCAATGACAAGTCTGAAAACTCAATACAATCAAAATCTGAAGCTTTGGACTTTAAAGCTGATTGTCTTTTAGGTACTAAGACAGAAAATAATAACTTGAATGGTTTATCTTCCAGGTAAGAGCTCAATCAAATATCAAACGTTTGAACGGAAAACAAATTTAAAAGGCTTGATAGCACTTCCCGGAAAATTGAACATTGGACCTTCTCGTATTTTAAAATAGTTGACTCTATTCAATTATTCAATGTCAAGAGTCGCGTTTTTTAAACCCATTAAGGCGATATTCTGCAACATCTGACGTAAATTTGAAGAGTTGAATTAAAACCTTAAAAGTTTTCAAATAGCGAATGGGAAAAAATTAACTCATTTAATTGATTGTTTAAACAATTAAAATCGTTTTAAATTAACTTTTCATTAAATTCAGCTAGAGTCATGTGGTCTTTTGCAATTTGCATTAAAGAACTGCAAAGAAGTTATTCATAATTCGCAAAATACATTCAATTTGTTTAAACAATTTATTTTTCTTACATTTTCGACTTTAAATAATTTTTTAATTGCTGTCGATTCTTTAATAACAATTGACAGAATATTTTTACATTAAATATTTCGTTTATTTGTTTAAACAATTTAAATGGTGTAAAACAATTTTTCAATTAAATTCTCCTAGAATCATCTTGTTTTTTGCTTCCTTCATTAAAGAAATATGACTAATTTTTCCGTCTGCAATTTTCAAGAATTTTTAATTGTTTAAGTATACAATTTATATTTCTGTAAATTATTTATATTTCGCATATGAAGAATGATAAGGATAATGAAGAAAGCAAAAATCGAAATGCTTCTAGGAGAATTAAAAAAAAAAAGTATTTTAAATAATTAATGAAAAAATTTTCTGTCAATTGATACTAAAGAATCGACAGCTTTTAAAGAAATTAATTAAACTTGAAAATGTAAAAAAAAAAATTATTAAAACAATTGAATGTATATTGTGAATTATGAATAAAAAACTTCTTTATAGTTCTTCAATACAAATTGCAAAAAACCACAACATGATTCTAGCTGAATTTAATGAAAAGTTGATTTTAAACAATTTTAATTGTTTAAACAATCAATTAAATAATATTTAAGACCTATTTACTTATAAATGCAGCATTTATAAATTAATGTTATAAGGTTGCTACGCTTTCTGGAAACACGCAAAACCTGGAAAAGTCAGGGAAAAGTCATTGAAAAAGAAAAATACGACTGAAAAATAATTTTTCACAAAAAATTTATTTTCTAAATTTTCCGATATTTCAAGATTTTCTTGAGCTTTTAAAGTTCTTATTACATATTTTTTAATTTTTGTTTTTTGAATATATGTTTATGGGGCATTCCACCTCAACGCACAGTGGTTTGAAATCAGAAATTGATGTTCAAATCAACTTTTAGAGAGAACGGCTGCATGGATTTTCAATTTTTTTGAAAAATTTATAAATAAATTTTTAAGAGATCTGTGAGAGTAGATTTTTGTTTTTAGTTTTATTTGTTTTTTAATGTTAATGCAAACAGCTAAAAAAAATGTCAACTTTTTTGTTTTATTTTTTTATTTTCTACAAAAATTTTTTTTAATGCCTGCCAATACCTTGATTTTATAGAAGTAACGAAATAGAATAAACAAAAATTTTGAAAGCGCTAATTTAATTGTTATTTACCCCCTATTACCCCCTGGAAGGGGGTTGGAATTTCGAATTACACCAAAAGTTGAGTTCGGTGTCTATTACTATGTTTTTTGGGTCGCTGAAACCGAAAAAGACCCTTAAAAACAAATTTCACCCCTTCTTCAGCCCCTATTATCCCCTAACAGGGGGTTGATATTTCAAATTTCGAAAAAAAAATCGAATAGGGTGTTATTTCCTAAGGTTTTTGGGGCGTTAAAACCGAGAAAGACTACTAAAAACAAATTCCCCCCTCCCTTACCCCCTATTACCTTCTAAGAGAGGGTAGGAATTTAAAATTTTACGAAAAGTCGAGTTCGGTGTCTATTCCTATATTTTTTGGGCCGCTGAAACCAAAAAAGACCCTTAAAAACAAATTTCACCCCTTCTTCAGCCCCTATTATCCCCTAACAGGGGGTTGATATTTCAAATTTCGAAAAAAAATCGAATAGGGTGTTATTTCCTAAGGTTTTTGGGGCGTTAAAACCGAGAAAGACTACTAAAAACAAATTCCCCCCTCCCTTACCCCCTATTACCTTCTAAGAGAGGGTAGGAATTTCAAATTTTACGAAAAGTCGAGTTCGGTGTCTATTCCTATGTTTTTTGGAGCGCTGAAAGTGAAAAAGACCCCCAAAAACAAATTTCTCCACTACTTCACCCCTTATTACCCACTGATAGGGGGTCGATATTTCCAATTTAGAAAAAAAATCGAATAGGATGTTTTTTCCTAAGGTTTTTGGGGCGTTAAAATCGAGAAAGACCACCAAAAACAAATTACCCCCTCCTTCACCCCCTATTACCCCCTGGAAGGGGGTTGGAATTTCGAATTACACCAAAAGTTGAGTTCGGTGTCTATTACTATGTTTTTTGGGTCGCTGAAACCGAAAAAGACCCTTAAAAACAAATTTCTCCCCTTCTTCAGCCCCTATTATCCCCTAACAGGGGGTTGATATTTCAAATTTCGAAAAAAAAAATCGAATAGGGTGTTATTTCCTAAGGTTTTTGGGGCGTTAAAACCGAGAAAGACTACTAAAAACAAATTCCCCCCTCCCTTACCCCCTATTACCTTCTAAGAGAGGGTAGGAATTTCAAATTTTACGAAAAGTCGAGTTCGGTGTCTATTCCTATGTTTTTTGGAGCGCTGAAAGTGAAAAAGACCCCCAAAAACAAATTTCTCCACTACTTCACCCCTTATTACCCACTGATAGGGGGTCGATATTTCCAATTTAGAAAAAAAATCGAATAGGATGTTTTTTCCTAAGGTTTTTGGGGCGTTAAAATCGAGAAAGACCACCAAAAACAAATTACCCCCTCCTTCACCCCCTATTACCCCCTGGAAGGGGGTTGGAATTTCGAATTACACCAAAAGTTGAGTTCGGTGTCTATTCCTATGTTTTTTGGGTCGCTGAAACCGAAAAGGCACCCAAAAAATCCCCCCTTCACCCCCTATTACCCCTAAGAGGGGTTGGAATTTCGAACTTCAAGACAAGTTGAATTTTGTGCCTATGCCTATACTTTATGGGCCTCTGCAACCGAAAAAGACCCCCAAAAACAAATTTCTTCCCCCTTCACCCCCTATTACCCCTGGGACGGGGTGTTTGTCCCTATGTTTTTTGGGGCACTTAAACCGAAAAAACAACCAAAAAAAAATTCCTCTTTTCTTTACCATGTTTTACACCCTGGCAGTAAATTCAATTTTAATTTTACAAAAGTAGAGTACGGTGTCTATTTTATTATGAAATTCGAAATATCAACCCCCTCCCAGGGGGTAATAGGTTGTGAAAGGTGGGAGTAATTTGTTTTTGGGGGTCTTTTTCGGTTTCAGCGCTCCAAAAAACATAGAAATAGACACCGAACTCGACTTTTCGTAAAATTTGAAATTCCTACACTGAGAAAAATCTATTGCGAATAACGCATGAATACGTACCGTTCGCATTTTGCAACACATACACTTTGCCTTTCTTGCTCAAAAACGTGCTTAAAGCTCATGAAAAGTTTCAGTGCACTAATAGTAAGAAAACATGTGCGGACTCTTCTCACAAGTCTTGCCGAAAACGCTCTCCAGCTTTCAGTGAAAAAATTGTAAAAAATCGGTGAGATTTTGGCATGAGTTTCTAGCAAACATGATTAGAATTTATATGCGCATGCGCGGCGAATTTCAGTTGTATCGTTGTTCGTTTAAAGGGACCGCGCCTGCGCACATCGTTTTAAGACTAAGTGGCAAAAAAACCATGTAGAAATTACACCGATTCCTTGCAACGCTGGATAAAAAGGTGAGGAGCATTTTTGGCACATTTGTGTTGCATTTGGTGTAAAAACTTGGAGATTAATTAGTAATATAAAGTTACTATTCTCACACGAAGCATTAATATGCATTAAACTCACGATTTCATGTAAGAGTGTCTCCAGTTTTGTACGATTTCTGCATTAAATTATACCTTGTAAAAGTAGTAACAGTCCTTGGTGCAATAATAGCAATATATTTTTCTCAGTGTACCCCCTCTTAGGGGGTAAGGGAGGGGGGAATTTGTTTTTAGTAGTCTTTCTCGGTTTTAACCCCCCAAAAACCTTAGAAAATAACACCCCATTCGATTTTTTTTCGAAATTTGAAATATCAACCCCCTGTCAGGGGGTAATAGGGGGTGAAGAAGGGGTGAAATTTGTTTTTACCACCTCTTAGGGGGTAATAGGGGGTAAATAACAATTAAATTAGCGCTTTCAAAATTGTTGTTTATTTTATTTCGTTACTTCTATGAAATCAAGGTATTGTCAGGCATTAAAAAAATTTTTTGTAGAAAATAAAACAGGAAAACAAAAAAGTTGACATTTTTTTTAGCTGTTTGCATTAACATTAAAAAACAAATAAAACAAAAAACAAAAATCTACTCTCACAGATCTCTTAAGAATTTATTTATGAATTTTTCAAAAAAAAAAAAAAAATTGAAAATCCATGCAGCCGTTCTCTCTAAAAGTTGATTTGAACATCAATTTCTGATTTCAAACCACTGTGCAACGGGAGACCCCATGCTCTCCAAAGTTGGTTTAGGCGTAGAAGGTTGTATAATAGCTTAAAATTTCCGGAATTTTGTCTACTTTTAAAAGCAGAGTGGCATATTAATGATTTCAAGATGGCGGATTTAATATGGCGGAAAATGTGAACAAAACTGTTAAAATTAATTCTCATTTTCTGTGCCAACAAAATTCATTTTGACATAAAAAGTTGCACAAGGTCTTAAAATACAGCTGCTTATGTCCACTTTTAAAGATAAACCAGAGATATTAAACAATTCAAGATGCCGGCTTCAATATAGCGGATGATTTTTCCAAATTGCTTCAATTCGATTGAAACTTGTTACTCGGGAGTTTTCGAGATCACTGATTACGAATCTAGAGTCAGATTTGCAAAATTCAAAATGGCGGATCCAATATGGCGGATGTCATTTTTTAAAAAGCGATTGAATTCGCTTGTTAATTGAAATTTTTGACACAAGGAGATGCACAAGTTCTTACAATTCAGCTATTCATGTCTACTTTTAAAGACAGACATACATATATTGGTGGCGCCATCTTGGATTTTTAATTTTTTTGTATGTCTGTCTTTAAAAGTAGACATGAATAGCTGAATTGTAAGAACTTGTGCATCTCCTTGTGTCAAAATTTTCAATTGACAAGCGAATTCAATCGCTTTTTAAAAAATGACATCCGCCATATTGGATCCGCTATTTTGAATTTTTCAAATCTGACTCTAGATTCGTAATCAGCGACCCCGAAAACCCCCGAGTAACAAGTTTCAATCGAATTGAAGCAATTTGGAAAAATCATCCGCCATATTGAAGCCGCCATCTTGAATTGTTTAATATCTCTGGTTTGTCCTGTAAAATTTATGGAATTTTGTTCTAAACTTCTGAGCCTTTTTCGATAAAATTAAGAACAATTTCCCCCAATTTATTAAAGAGAACACTTTTCCCATGTATTTTTAATGGAAAAATAGGATAGGAGGTTCAAGCGGCCCCCCATAATATTGTTCGATCGTAAGAAAAAAAGAAAAAAATAGGGTTAAATTTTTTTTATTTGTAGTTAATTTCCGAGCGCCTTTAAACAATATTCGAAATTTTTTATTTCTCAAGGTGTCTACTCAATAGGAATTCCGGGAATTTGCCAGGATTTTAGTTATACCAGGAAAACTCCGGGAAATTGCCGGGGAAAAAAAGTATATCCGGGAATTTCTAAAAATTTCCGCTAATTCGTTAACCCTTTAAAGTTAAATTTTCAAAATTCAAAATGACGGATTCAATGTCGGCCATTTTTTTCTTATTTCTTTAAATTCTCTTGAAACTTGTTACTCGGGGGTTTTCGATTTTTCTGATTGTGAATACGATGTCAGATTTACCAAATTTTCAAAATTCAAAATGGGGGGTCCAATAAGGCAAAACCACAAAGTTTTAATTTTTAAACCAATATTGTCAATTACTTTCGTCGTCTTTTAATTTCTTCATCAAATTTCAATTATTTTTGTTATTATTCAATTATTTTTTTCATTTTTCAATTATTTTCTGCATATTTCTATTAGTTTTGACATCTGAAAATTATTTTCATCAAATTTTAATAATTTTTTCAATCTTTCTTTTATGGTCATGAATTTCTCAATTTATTACACAGTTTTCAATTTTTTTCTACGTATTTCAATTATTTTCTTCAAACTTCAGCAATTTTATTCAATAATAATTTTATTATCAATAATTTTTAAATACTTTACACCAATTGTTAATTATTTTTTACAAGTTTCATTTATTTTTTTCAAATTTCAATTAGTTTCTTTCAATCTTTAATTCTTTTAATTATTTACACCAGTTATCAATTATTTATGTCATTATTCAGTTATTTTTCTCAAATTTTTATTATTTTTGTTATTTCTCGACTATATTTTCCTATTTTAAATTATTTTTGAAATTTTGTAATTGTTTTTCTTAAATTTTCAATTAATTTAGTCATTTCTCAAATATTATCAATATTTTCGATATTTTTTATGACTTTCTCTAAATTTTACTTATTTTCTTATATTTGTAAATTATTGTCATGGATTATTTAATTTTCTAATTTAATTTACATTAAATTTTTTCATTTTCCAATTATTTTTGACATTTGTCAATTGCTTTTTATTTTTAATTTTAATTATTTTTATCATTTTTCAAGTATTTTCATCAAAATTCAATTTTTTTTTGTGATTTTGCAATTATTTTGTCATTATTCAATTATTTTTTTAAGGGTCAATTTTTATCTGCAATTCTTCAATTATTGATTTCTAATTTTCAATTTGTTTCTCCATTTTCCAATTATTTATGTCATTTTTTACGTTTTTTCGTCAAATCAAAAATTGTTTTCATTATTTTAAATTAGTTTTATCATCCTTTATTTTTTTTTCTTTTTGGTTCAATTATTTTTGTCATTTCTCGACTATTTCTTTCATTTTTTGATTATTTTTGTAATTTTTAATTATTTTTGTCATTTCTCAATTTTTTTTTCTTAATTTTAATTATTTTTATTATTTTTCATCTATTTTTTTCAAACTTCTATCAATTTTATGATTTTTCAATTATTTACTTACTTTCCTTAATCGTCAATTTTTTTCTCCAAATTTTTAATTATGTAGGTATTAAAATCAAATTTTTATTTTATTTTTCCATTTTTCAATTGTTTCTATCATTTTCCAAATCTTTTCTTCAAATTTAAAATTTTTTACTTAATTTTAAAGAGGCCCTCCCCCTTGTAAGCGTTACGTATTTTTTGAATAGCCTCTAATTAGTTTTGTGATCTTTCATTTTGTTTCTTCAAATTTCAATTATTTTTGTCATTTTGGAATTATTTTCTTCAAAGGTCAATTTTACCTTGAAAACTTATGTATTACACACTTAATTTTTTCTCTTTAAAATTTTTTAAACGTTTTTTCCCTCCAAAACCCACTAGTAACAAGTTTCAAACGAAGCCGAGCAATTTTGAAAAAAAAGAAAATCCGTCATATTGGACCCGCGATTTTGAGTTGTCGACTGATTAGTTCATAAAATAAATTATATTATATTTTTCTAATTAAGAAAGACGTGTATTGACTTTTTATACCCAATCTGCTTAATATTTCTTATTAACTGATAATTATTTTAATATTCTAGCTATTAATCATACATAAAAGAAATCCGGGAAAAATGTGATCTTGAACAACCCTAATACATATTCTCGGAAAATGCTATCGAACGTTTTTTTACTGGGAATACACCAGTGTCGTCTGTTTTTAAACTTTCTATATTTTTACAGAATACATCATCAGGTTATTCCATCATTGAAAATCACAAATGTTACTCATTACACTTCACATAATACTAAAAATTTCATTGAAATAAATTCTGAATCTTTTGAGAATCATTGTTCAAAAATACTAAAGAGAAAGACAAAGATTTCAAATAAGAAAGTATTGAAAAGCTCAACATTTCCGCATCGTAGAGGTCCAAAAAATAAAGGTGATTATTCTTGCCCCAACTGCAACCAACGTTATAAAAGTATTGCTACTTTAACGACCCATCTAAAGTATAATTGTGGTAAAATACATTGTTGTCCGCAGTGTGGGAATACCTACAGAAATATTATATCACTAAAACGACATACAGATCATGAATGTGGTAAAGAACCACAATTTCAGTGCGATATTTGTAAAAGAAGATTGACCCAAAAGGGCAATCTTGTAAAACATATCCAACGACATACTGATCAAGAGAATTATGTTCAGGTTCGAGGTACAGATGAAATAATTACAACAGAACTTATTTCTTAAATAAACATCTAAAGTATAAATGTGGTAAAAGCATCTCTTTCTTGATGGAAGATTTAAATAAAATAGTTATATATAATTTAAATAAACATTTTTAAAGTTCCAATATATATGATAAGGAACCACAATTTTATGCGACATTTGTCAGAAAAAAATTAAGTGAAAAAGTTATCTTGCAGTTCATATATGAAAATATATTTTAAGTAAAGAACAGAAAAAATCGGTACTCACTTTTGCTGCGAATCATTTTCAGTTAGTTATTAAAAATTGCTGCATCACAAAGTGAGTATCGTCACTTTAAGTCCCGGTTTTTTCTGTAAGAAGATAGTGTGCTGAGAAAAAATAAAATATGTTTAACAAGTTATAGGTTTAAGAGAAATTTTATTGATTAGACATCGATAATGAATCAAGGATTTAAAAAACTGTATTTTTAAGTGTGAAACGTTTTTCTGTAAAATATAATAAATGCAAAAGAAAACTTGAATCGATCATTACAGAAACAATGCAAAAATCACTTTATTTTCTCATCTCTGGTGAGAATATTTTAGGAGAGGAAGGACGTTAATTTAACATCTTTTAGACCGAATTGATTTAATCATTGAAATTATCAATTTAGAAGAGAATTTGAATTTATTTTGAATGATTTTGAATAAAATTGGATCGTA
This sequence comes from Ganaspis brasiliensis, assembly GCA_037103525.1. NCBI lineage: Eukaryota > Metazoa > Arthropoda > Insecta > Hymenoptera > Figitidae > Ganaspis > Ganaspis brasiliensis. The sequence goes on from JAZKLR010000311.1 coordinate 1,784,138, forward strand.
TTTTAATAAATCCAACTATGTTCAAGACAATTCGAAAATCAACAAATTTGGTTGCCATGGAATTAATTTCGTGAAGAAAGTACAGGAATCGTCTTCTTTCGTTTGGCAGCTTCCAGCTTTTTTTGTCAAAAATTTAATTTAAATTCATTTTTTTCCTTTTTAAAGTAAAATATTTAGTTTGCCTTTGCCCTTACTTGATTTCAAATAAAAATTTAGTAATTTTTTTTTTTCATTTGTGATTAGTGTTGTGAATTTTAAAGAATAATAATTTTCCGATTTTGAACTACGTTTTCCTGTCAAGATTCAGGTGAGAATGATTTTTATTTCAAAGACAGCATTGTATCTTTCAATTTATTAATTTGGAAATGTAATTTTTCTTAGATTGAATTATTGATTTTGATTAATTTTATTAATTGCTCTTTAATGACGTTCATAATGAGAATATCTGAAAATCGTTTAGTCCCGTAAAGTCTTGGAAAAATTCGTTCGAAAGAGTAATTTGATTTCCCTATTTCGTCGATTTATTGTTATGTTCCTTTTCCAATTTAAATAGTTAATTAATAACTTTATACTGATAAAATTTAGAACCGCCCTCTCTGACTTAACCAGAAAGGGACTGAGTTGGTCGATTCTTTTTCGTATTTGATCCAAAAATTTATTTTGAATTTGATAATTTCGTTTGATCTCCGGAAGAATCTGGCGCCCTGAAAAATTTCATAAAATTGGATGAAGTGTGATCTTAGATTAATTGGTAAGTAAAAAAAAATTATTTCATCATTAACTTACAAAATTAATTTTTTTTAAAACTGTTTTTTTTCAAATTAAGAAAATAAATAAGAAAATCCACGTAAAACGTTCGAATTTTACTAATAAGAAAAGCTTTGAAATATATTGTTTTAAAAAATTAAGAAAAAAACAAAAGGTAATTACATTTTTTAAATAAAAAAAAATTAAAAATTTTTGAGAAAATGAAACATTAAACACGCCATTTTATATTAAAAATTAAATAAAATTTTTTTTTTCATACTTCAATGTACCCTTTATAGTCTCTAAAAAAACTAAACCGGCTCCTTTTTTCATCTTTTCATAAAAAATTATTAAAATGAGATCTTTTTTATTCCTCTAGAATGGTGTTACCTCTTTATAAAATCATAAAATTGAAGAAAAAAATTGTTTTTTCGACCAAATCATGAAAATAAATCAATTTTCCTAATTGTTTTAAACAAAATTGTCTAAAATAAATGGAAATAATTTGCGTAAAAGGAAGAAAATTAAAGGGAATCTGCAAGAAGAACAAACAAATTTTGAAAGGGGAAAATTTATTTTAAAGTTAGAAAATTAAGGAAAGTTGGAATATTGGAAGTAAGATAAAATTATAATCAAAAGAATTCATTTTTCACTATTGAAATTGAAATTAATTGAAATGTAAATGTTTGAATAAATGAAAGTTGGATTTAATTGGTATTTGAAATTGATTTAAATTAGAATGGCTTGGAATTATAAAAATTTTATTACTATTTTTTACTATCTTTCTAACCAATATTTTTAGAACGTATTTTCACGTATTTTACCAATGAAATGCTTTATTATTTTTAATAACTCACAGATATTAAAATAACCTAATGTTGAGTAAATGATTTTCAAAATCATATTTTAGAAAGATTTAAATTTTGCAAAACGAAAAACTTGAAGGAATACATAAAATAAAAGATCTAACATTTTAAAGTAACAATTTCAATTACTGAAATATACATATAAAGCTAAGTACACATATTTAAATTCAAGAAATTAACACTTTTTGTTTTGAGAACAAGACTTTTTTTTAAATATTAAATTATTCTTTAACAACAGCTCATTTTTCGTTCAAAGATGTAGATTTTCTTTAAGAATATTATTTTCTTCTCGAAGAAACGAATTATATATGTTAAAATAGAATCTGCACTCAAATATTTTCTTTTTTTAAACTCATAAGTTCTTCTTTAAGTTTTAAATTATCTTTTCTCAGCCGTTCATTTTCTTCTCTAAAACGTAAGTTCTCTTTCAGAATTTTATTTTCTTCTTGAAGAAGTAAATTTTCTTTAAAAATCATTTCACTTTTTGTATCTTCTTCTGGTGTGCAATCTGAAGTTTCATCTATTGTCTGCGCATTTAATTCTGTCCGACTTTCAAATTGACTTATTCCACCTTTTTTAATATCAAATTCTTTCTTCTTTACTAGAGAAACCTTGTTAGCATTTTTTGGTAAGTTTGTTGGGCAATTAGACTTTGTAGAACCTACTTGATTAATTTCATTTGACCCTTTGAAATTCTTAGAAACAATTATAAAATTATTGGCATAAACAAGTCTTTCATTTGAGAAATCCCTTTCAGGAACTAGACTAGCATAAGGATTCTTTTCAAAAATCGCGATTTTATTCTTTTTACCCCAAATTGTTTCGAGGGATTTACTTTCCATTCTTGCCAAATTTTCTGACGGTGCAGTCAATACAACAGGAACATTCATTTGCTTTATAATTGAAAAAGTTTTACTCCAAGGACATTCAGCAGAAACAGAATTAAGATTGGTTAAGTTCAAATTGTAACCGATGATCACATCAGGTTTAGAAAAATCTCCACTTTTAAAGAATTGATCATAACTTTCTTTAATCGTAGTAAAGTTAAAACTTCTCCCCTCTAATGAAAACATACCATCAAAATTCAGTGAATTTTTGCAAAAAGTGTTTTGCTGTTTGGGAAGTGCATTTCTAATAAAAATAATTTTCAAGGACTGTAAATTATTTAACCAATGTAGACAAATTTTCCAGTAATCTGCGTCATTAATGATGCTATCTGAGGCTCCGATTATGTGAACAATCATTTCCTTTGGAACGGAATATTTTGATCTTTCAAGAGCGTACAATAAGGTAAGAGGTTCGGACAAATGTTTGGAATTTAGAACCTTCTCAAATGATTCTGAAGATTCGTCCTCTTTTAAGAATAAATACGAATTTATAAAACAATCCATTTTAGGCGGTAGAGTTGTTTCTTTTTTGTTAAAAGGGACTTTAACTTTTGTTGTAAGTATTGGAATTTCATATATTCTGATCTTCATTTCTAAAGCGAAGTCCTTGCAGAGAATTTTATGTTCAGAGTCCTCTCTGTGCACCTTGCAGAGGCTTACCTAAATTAAACAAAAAGTATACTTTTTAGGAAATTAATATTTATCAGGATGTCTAATAAAATGTACTATTCCTTGTTTCCTTTTCCATAACTATATTTAAATTCATTCTATATTATAATTATTATCAATAGAAAAGGATGAAATTAATAGAATCTTGCAATTTAACGTTACAAATATGATAATTTTTACGAAGTTAAAATTTACAAATCCTAAAAATACAATTTTTCCTGATTTATTTCTGATAAATGCATGTTTTGACAAATGACGTTTCTGACAAATAAAATTTCTGATAAATAAAATTTCGTGGAATTTAGATTTCTGAATATTGATCCTTCTGATAAATACAATTTCTGACAAATTAGATTTCTAATAAATGCTTTTTCTATCAAATGCGATTTCTGATGATACATTAAATTTTTGATAAATGCAATTTTAAATAATTGAAATTTCTGATATTTAAAAATTCTGACAATTAGATTTATGATAAATAAAATTTTGGACAAATAAAATTTCTGATAATTGCATCTTTTGTTAAATGACATTTATGGTAATTGAAATTTCTGATTAATAGAATATCGGAAAAATTGTATTTTTAATAAATGCACTTTTGGATTAAAGAGATTTCTGATAGTTGAATTTTTTGTCAAATTAGGGTTTTTATAAATAGTCTTTTGGTTAAATAAAATTTGGTCAAATGGATATTTTGACAAATGAGTTTTGGAGAAAAAGCAGGCGACCCATAAAATAACACTTTTAAAAACTTTAAGAAAACTATCGGCTAATTTTTAATTAGTAGACACCCTGATTCATCAAAGAAGATGTGACGTACTAAAAAAAAAGACCTAAAAAACAAAGAATCAATTTTTGGATATTAAGCATGATGATTGCTACAGAACCTGGAAACGTCAGGAATTTTTAAAAAAGGTCTAGATAACCTGGGAATGTCAGGGAATTTACAAATCCAACTTGGAATTTCATTCTTTTTAGTAATTTTTTACAATTTTTCTAGAATTTTTCAAAAATTCGTTGTGGAAAATTGTAAAAGTCATGAACTTGTTAATCTACAAATTTCAATTGTGATTCTGAAACTTAAATTACTTTCTACATAATTAATTTTTTTGACATTTTTTAATTATTCTCTTCAAATTTAAATCAATTACTTTAAACTCCAATTAATTTCTTCAATTTTCAATTATTTTTCTCAAACTTCAAATATTTTTTTTTTAATTTTTCCATTATCGCATTTAAATTTCTAATTTTTACTCCAGCTTTCAATTATTTATTATTTAATTAGTTTCTTCACATTTTAATTATTTCGTCAATATTTCAATTATCGTACTCAAAATTGAATTTTTTTACACCAGCAGTCTCAAATAATCTTTTCAAATTTTAAGTCTTACTTATTCTTCAATTATTTTCTTGTAATTTCAATTATTTCGTTCCAATTATTCAATTTTTAACTTCATTTTTTGACTTTTAATCAATTTTTCATTTAGTTTTGTCATTTTTAAGGATGGTAACTTTATGCAAGCCGCATAATCGCATAATTTCTTAAATTTGTCTAAAATGAGAAACTATCGTGTTTCTACATATCCAACATCTTTAAAAAGTTGTTTTTCAAGCGCATAATTTTGCATAATTGACGTATATTCGCAACATAATGCTCATATTGCATAATTAACGCATAATTAGACCAAAACGGTCCAGAATTTAGTTTTCGACTATTTTTTTTTCGATTTCCAGCATTTAACGTTGGTGTTAGCAGAGTTGGGAAGTCACTCGTAACTCTGTCGTAATTCAAATGTATTTTTACCAGCAAATACGGTCTCTTAAGGAACTCTCAAAGTACAGTCTGCTTGCGCATGCGCAGGAGTTCTTAGAGAGGAAAATTTTAATAGAAGTGTTTCGAATTCCTCTTTTTCAAAAAATGTTTATAAGATTTTATGAAGAACTTAAATGTTCTTAACTATGTGTGCGATTTGTTATCTAATAAGTAAAAAGATATTGATTTAGTATTATAATACTATTACTATTATATAAAAAAGTTTAAAACAAAGAATAATATTTATATCTGTTGCGTTGTTCTGTTTCAGTTTTACGTTTCTATAATTTCATAAATTTTAAATTAGAATTAAATACACATTCAAATCACTCATGATTGTAATAAACAATTATGAATTGTACGTTTTAATAAAATGACTGAATTTCTATCTACAGTTTTTTCATAACAATTTAATTTTTTTTTTTATACTTTATGTCGTTTATTGTTTTTTCGGTATTTTTAGAATTGAAAGAGAAACATAGTACACAAATATCTAAATTTTATGAGAATATATTGTATTACTTTTAAATTTATAATGAATAATTATATTTTTTAATTGCATAATTGCCGCATAATTATCATATAATTGTCGCATAATTACCCGGAATTTATGCGCATAATCAGAGTGGTTCAAAACGCATAAAGTTACCATCTCTAGTCATTTTACAATTTTTGTTCAAATTTGAATTATTTTTGTCATTTTTAAATTATTTTCTTCAAAATTTAATTAATTTCTTCATATCATTATTCTCTTTGAATTTCAATTATTTTCCTTAAACTCCAATTAATTTCTAAAACTTTCAATTATGTTTCTCAAACTTATAATATTTTTCTCGATTTTCCAATCATTGTCTATAAATTTTTAATTTTTACACCAGCTTTCATTTATTTATGTCATTATTCAATTAGTTAATTGAGTTTACTAAAATTAATTTGCGTTTATTTAAAAATTTTCAGATTTATACGAAAACAATTAATTTTTTTTTAAAATTGTTCTGGAATTTTTCCAAAATTTGTTCTGGAAAACCTGGAAGTCATGAAATTTTTAATCCAGACTTCTGTAGCAACCATGTTATGTTTTACCTTTATTAAAGGTATCTTTTTAATTAATAACGTTTTGGCTTCTTAGGTTCCTTTCTTCAGAGCGCGTCACAGATATTCAATAAAGCAAAAAAAAAAAAAAAAACTTACCCCACATTCGCAAGTTTCAAGTAAGCTCAAATCACTCTCATGGCAAACGAAACACGTTCTCGGAAACAAGAACATTTGGTTCTCAAAACGCAGTAACTCTCGATGTAATTTGAATCTAATTTCCAATGTGAAAAAAATCTTAGTCTTCTTCCAAGATTCTTTGTCGGCGGCTTGCAAATTATCGAACAGATGTGGAGTTCCTAACTCTGTTAAGACGCTCACAATAGCTTTACAAATCTCTTTATGCTCAGGCCAGTGAATTTTTGCGTGTTTTGATCCGCAATAAAAAATCATTTTACATCGTTTGCAAGGTATCGATGCACAAGAAGATTTACAAACGTGACAAATTCCTGCGTAAAAAGAACCATTAATATCCTTCTTAATTTGTTTTACACTTTCTGTCAATTTTTTCGGAGTTGTCAGAGAATTAGCCGTATTTTTTATTTGAGACTTGTCAGTGCTTTCTTCTTTTTCGTTACAAGTTTTTGGCGCTCTGACAACAATCAAATACTGACAAATCTGGGCTATTTCCCATTCCTCCCAATCCCGGACAAAACACATAGATGCAAAATCATTGGGACCTTGGAAGCAAATCAACGGTTTCCAGAAAGATGAATTTAAAGAATCTTCTAAAAGCTTGGCCCTTTTTTCTGTGTCTGTCGTTAAAATCTTGGGACACCTTAAACGGGAACAAATGTTCATCAGCTCTTTCCAAGAGTTATATCCATGATCTTCTTTCGCTTTCGGAACTAATTTGTCGAAAACAATCAAGTTTGGAGTCTCATATTCATCTTTCAACATGTAATCTGAATAGTCATTCTGATAAGTTTTAACGATCAATTGTTTTTTCTTCAAAGAGCATTGAAGGCAAAGCTTAAATTTCTTATTTAATGTGTCGCTAAACTCGGTAACAACTATGGTCAAGTAATTCAGATCCGGAAGCAAGTGCAGCAGAATCTCCCAACAATCGGAAACAACGTCCTTTTTATGGAATTCAAAAATGTGAATTGTCATTTTGGATAAAGAAGGGTTTTCTAATTTTTCAAGAGCGCTTAGTACAGTTAAAGGAATACAAAGATATGTTGAAGCATATAATTTGGTACTGGGATCCACTTTGAACTCTGGATCAAGATTCTCATCCAAATAATCAGACATAGATTTTGGCAGTTTGAAATTTTTCTTTGGAATCTTATTCCAAATTGAAGAAACTGCGTGGGCCAATGGTAGTAGATCTTTATAAAATTGTGTTTCCAAATCGTGGGAAAATTTTATGTCAGAACATATTTTATCATGGTGAGAAGTGTCTGGATGCTGCTTGCAAAAAGACACCAATGGGCATCCCGAACAATTGGTTAAATTATTTTGTCTCGTATCATGACATACAATGCAAGATCGTGGAAAGCGTAACATTTCTATTTCATGTTTTTCAAGTTCGCGTTTCAATAATGATGATGTGAAAAAAACCATATTTTGTCTTTCAATTATCCATGTTTGCGAACTGCAATCTCGCAAATTTTCATAGATGTGGGAAAGATTTTTTGTCTTTTTAAATTGACAAATAGCTGAGCAAAAATCTTTATGTGATTTCCAATCTCTTTTTTGATGCTCTTCTCCACAGTACGATATTAGCCGACAGCGACCGCATCTTCTTAACGTTGATCTTGTGTAACAAACGAAGCATTCATTTGGGTAGAAAGGGGACGGCATTTTTAAAATTATCCTTCCTTTACTATCTCAGCTAGTTCTGTAAGTTGAAAAAAAATTTTTTATTAAGACTTTATTACACATGTAAAAAATCATTCAGAAATTCATATAAAAATTCATATGAAAAAGGACGTGATGAATGTTGGCGATAAGTATGTCAAAAATCATATGAAAAATTATATAATGGAACAGTAACAAAATTAATATGAAAATCATGTGAAAAATGCCGTGTAAAACTTATTTTAAACAGTTTTATTTTTATTATTAAAAATTAGTAAATTCACTGTGAAATAATAATACAAAATTTGGTATAATAACAAAAATGAAAACACCAGTAAAGAGTTTAAAAAAATAATTTGCATTCGATCAGTGTTGGAAATAAAACGTAACGATTGTTTTATTTTGAAATAAGCTACAGCACCGTTAAAAATGATTATTTTTATAAATAAGAAACTGTAAAATACAATTAAAAGATGCCACAATATGTGGAAAAAATGTTAGATCAAAAGAATAAAAAGTCTTCTCAGGAAAAATTATTGAAAAATCGATTTTTTTGCCTTTTAATTGTATATAACCCCTTTAATTTAGATTAAGTAAAATTTTTATCAATAAGAATTGTGTAATAATAAAATGTTAAAGATGGGATTGATAAAGCTTGAAAAAATCAAAAATTTGAAAAACTGGAGTTTGAATTAATTGAAAGTTAAATTAACAAAATTTTTAATTTATAGAAATCAATAATAGTTTAAATTTGAATTGATTAATTTTGAATAAATATCCATTTTAATAATTCAAATTATTAAATTTCAAATTTAAATTTGGATCGTTTGAGTTTCATTTGAGTAAATTTTGTGTGAAATTAAAATTTAATTTAATGCTTTTTTATAGCAACAAATTGGAAGTTCCACCACATGTGCCACTCTTTTATTTCCAATAAATCAACATTAAATAATTTATTTTGTTTTAAAAGAACGAGAAACGTCAACATTGAAACCAGCTGAGAGCATTTTTGTTCACAGGTTTTGTCAGCTTTAATTAATAGCAAATATTTTACAAGTAAAAGACATTTTTTTGTATATGAAATAGGCACAATAATTTTTTTTTATTCTTGACAGACAAAAATGTCAATAATATGATGTAAAAAGTTTCATTGCTTTAAATAAAATTAACACCGAGAAAATATTTTTTTTTAAGTCATTTTTGACTGCTTACAAAATATAATACTACCTTGAACGGGTTGAATTTTTCTCTTCGGGAATTTCAACCCGATTCACTTTACAACTTTTAAAACAACCCCTCGGTACCCTGTAGAACAATTTTTACCAATTTTGTTACTGTGAGAATATATTTTACTATCCGTTTTCGCACGTTTAGTCTCATTCGTGTTATGTTACTAAACGACCGACTATCCGGACGAATTATTTTATACTAAATTTATTCGGTTTTATAATAAATTCAATCTGAACATTAATTAGCACAGTCAAACTGTCAAAACATGTTTACAAAAATTGACAAAAATACATTATTAGGGCGCAAATACATGTCTGCGTCGAACGCTGCGTTTTTGCGTTGCATAATGAGAGAGAGGAGGAAAAAAATATAGTCACATCTTTGTCACTCTCAACATTCAACGCAAAAACGCAGCGTTCGACGCAGACATCTAATTGCACCCTTAGATTATTACCAGGCGACCAGGGATGCGTACACGTAACCAGGGTTGTGCAGTGACGCGTCACTCGGGGTTTTCTCTACGTATAATACATTTTCGACGTAATATACGTAGAAAACTATGTAATTTAGGGTACCGTCTCATAAGGATATTCAAGTTGGGTGGGGAGAAATTCAAAATGGTAGCTACCTGGATGACAGGTTTGCATTGCATTTAATGGGACAAAATCAGTTTTTGTACAATAATGGCCTATTTACACCTTCGAAAAAAATTTTTTTTTGCATGAGAGTAAAGAGGACAGATACACTGTCTGTCCTTTTCCCTCCAATGCAAAAATTTTTTTTTTCGAAGGTGTAAACAGGCCATAACTTTTAAAAAACAAATTTGCGAACCTATGTTTATAAACAAAATATTTTTCATTTATCGAAAGCTATTTTTTAAAATAATAAAAACTCATATAAAAATTTTATATAATTTTATTATTTTAAAAAATAGCTTTCGATAAATGAAAAATATTTTGTTAATAAACATAGGTTCGCAAATTTGTTTTTTAAAAGTTATTGTACAAAAACTGATTTCGTCCCATTGACTGTAATGCAAGCCTGTCATCCAGGTAGCCGCCATTTTGAATTTCCCCCCACCCAACTTGAATATCCTTATAGCCTAGAGATCCTCAAGGGAGAGTTGAGACATGTTGACTTGGATTCTGATTAATCGTGGGTTTCCGGAAACGGATGTTCATAAAAAGTTAATTTCATTGGTCCAAAATGGCGATTCCATTTTGAAATGCTTTAAAAACAAATATTTTTAAAATTAGCCCGCTCTTTTCGACCAATGATACAATTTGCAATATCGTCACTTCCGTTTCCGGAAACCCGCAAAGTTAGTAGAAGGGGCAACTTGTCTCAACTCTCCCTTGAGGATCTCTACTTATAGCCCTAAGCAGGGTTGTGTACGTAACATACCAGAGGTATGTTACATAGTTTGTTACTGTATGTTACCTAGCCCAAATAGCACCGAAGTTTGCGGAAAGCTAACGGGAAACTAACCGTGTTAGGTTCGATAGCTTGCAGTGTTAGCTTCCTATTAGCTTCAGGGAAGCTCTAAATGTCCTCCGTTTTATAGTTTCCGATGTTAGCTTCCAGCAAGCTATAAATGTAATTTTTTCGAAAGTTATTTTTGGTAACTTTACACAAAATTTCTATGATAAATTAAAAAATCTATTTACATGCGCAGTATTTTGAATAACCTTTCCTTCTGGGAAGGTATGCATGTAAAAAAATTTATACATGTTGAAAAAAAAAATTAAAAATTTTTTTTTTTTTATTTTTCTTTTTATACGGAAAACCTTTAGGGGTCATCCACAAAGCATGTGATGCTTTAGGGGGAGGGGGGGTGTCAGCAAAATATCACGCTACATGTTAAAAAAATTTTTAATGCATAGAAAAAACATCACGAGGGGGAGGGGTGGTGTTAAATTTCCGAAAATATGCATCACATGCTTTATGGACGGCCCCTTATGCAAATTTTGTGCGAACTTACTAAAAAGACTTTCGGAAAAATTACATTTATATCTTGCTGGAAGCTAACATCGGAAACTATAAAACGGAGGACATTTAGAGCTTCCCTGAAGCTAATAGGAAGCTAACACTGCAAGCTATCGAACCTAACACGGTTAGTTTCCCGTTAGCTTTCCGCAAACTTCGGTGCTATTTGGGAGGTAAGTTACCTACCAAATTTGTTACATAATGCATTTTTTTGGTGGTAAGGGGGTAACATACCTAAAACAGGTATGTTACTTGAAAAGAGAATTGTTAACTCAACAGCGATCTCTAGTTGGATTAACAGGCTTGGGCCTTGTTGCATAGAGTCTGTTATTTTGATACCGACCCTTGCTGTTGAATTAACTATTGAGGTGTCTGTTAGGCGTCCCCTGTTAAACCAATCGGGAAAGTCTGTTGAGCCAACAAGGAAAGAATATTACTTTAACAGACTTTCCCGATTGGTTCAACAGGGGATGCCTAACAGACACCTCAATAGTTAATTCAACAGCAAGGGTCGGCATCAAAATAACAGACTCTGTGCAACAGGGCCCATGCCTGTTAATCCAACTAGAGATCGCTGTTGAGTTAACAAATCTCTTTTCCCCGTGTAGGGATTAATGGATCAGGGATTATAATAGACCAATCAGAAAATGCTTTCCAACGTGACCAATTATCTGATTGGTCTATTCTAATCCCTAATCCATTAATCCCTAGCATGAGACGGCACCCTAAGCAGATTGAATACGCGTACGGGACCAAAGCATGAGATAGAAAAAGACAGAAACAGTCTCTGTCCTTTATTATCTCATGCCCTGCTCCCGTAACCGTATTCGTTGTGCTTTGGGCTTATGCTAGGGATTAATTACGGAAGACCGTATGCGCCACCTACCCGAACCAAGGAAGAACACTCGTGTTCCGCGTAGATTTTCGGTTGGAAACAAGGGAACGTCTATGTTCCCTGTTTTTGTTTCTGGAAATATAGAAAGCGAACGTACATGTTCCGCGTTTCAGATTCTTTCCATTCTCTCTCTGTTTGCATTTATTTGCGTGACCACCTATTCACGGTGATGTGATAAGTATTTTAGGATTATAAAAAGTTAGGATTATAAAAAGTTAGGATTATAAAACTGTCGAAGATTTTATTGAAAGGTAAGTTTATTTTCTGATATACATATAAAAAATATACATTTTTATAAAGTAATAGGTGTTTATTAATTGTGATTGTATTGAACGCCGGTAGGAAACTTAACCTCAATTTTGAAATAACTATATTTAAACCTTTCTTAATATTGAAATTTTAATTGTTTCTAGTTAATGTTAATAAACAATTAAAATTCAATATTAAGAAAGGTTTAAATGTAGTTATTTCAAAATTGAGGTTAACCCAGATAACAAACGTGCGGGCGACTTTTATCAGCACGACGGGCGCCCAACTGTGCTTGCTATTACTCTGCGATTTAGTCGGACAATATAGCCCAAAGCACAACGAATACGGTTACGGGACCTGAGCATGAGACAGAAAAGGACAGAAACAGTCTCTGTCCTTTATTATCTCATGCCCTGCTCCCATAACCGTATTCGTTGTGCTTTGGGCTTATATGAGGGGACCAGAGGCGACCAAAAAAGCTCGCCATGCATCGGACTAGTGCCTTTATGTCAGGCGCCTTCTCGATGTGCTTGCTATATAGCAAGCAATGGCGCGTACATTACGCTGCTCAATTGACACCACGTTGCTCCGATAGATCAGCCCAATGCTAGCATATACGCAGCGATCTGGCTCTCATTTTGTTATCTGAGTAAGGCCTTAAGCAGATAGAAATACGGTTACGGGACCAGAGCATATATAGAATGATCAATTAATGGTTTAAATGTTTTTTCTTTTGAAAATAAATAACCATTGTAATTATATACTGTTCTTATGATATATAATTTTATAGCTATTGCTTCTGAACAAAAATATAAAATGTTTGATTTGTTAATTGCTACTGCAAATGACAGAAATATTATATTAATTAGCCTGTAAAAAAGTAAGGAAGGCAAATATGAATTGAAATCAAGTGTATTTTGCAATCTGGGTTTTTAAAAATTCTTTACAATGATCATGTACGCATTTTATTTACAAAAATGAAATGTATTGAATAAAAATTTTTATGACAAAAATGTTTTGTTTTTGCTTCTATTTACAAACTCTTTTTTTCTTAACAGTATCCTTTGAAAAAAATCCCTTCAAAATCCTTTGAAGGGACGTCCTTAGAACTAACCACAGCTTTTTGTTTCTTCTTGTAAACTCTTTTTTTCTTGACAGCAACTTTTGTTGAATCTTCGCAACAGTCCATAGCGTTACCTTCATATTTTCCACTTTTTTGCTCTTTTGTAACTCCAACAAGTTTAGCCGACTTTCGCTTTTCTTGAATCAATTTTCGCTCCTTGTCGTAAATGATGTTATGTCTTTTAGTAATAAGAAGCATACGCTTTGTCAAATAAAATGTTAAAATGCGCTTTGTTAAGATTTCTTTGTGTTGATCGCACCCTACAAAGGGTATGGGAGACAGATTGTACAGTTTTTCTGTAACTTTAAAAAGAGTGTCAGGCTCAATTTCTTTTTCCTTAAGAACGCTAATGATAGCATTTTCTATAGTGCTAATCAAGTCGTACAACTTTACAGAAGGATGTTTCAAAAATCCTCTCGTTTTTAATTCGATAAGCTTATGCCGCTCAGGGATCGTATCGTCGGTTGCCAAGATTAAAGTTGAGGAGCAATTACTGCAAACAACGTTTTCTTTTTCAACCACGAAGTTCGTAAATCTTGCTGCTTTTCTGCTGACGTATCCAGCAACGTAAGTAACAGCATATTCCGACGCCTCTGAGTTTGAATAATCATGCTCTTTCAGAATCAATTCACTGTCCACTCTATGACAAGGTCCTTGATCCAAAATTTTATCCAATTCTTCTTCCCATTGTTTCTTTCTTTCACTGCATTTTTGAACGTCTGATGATTGCAGAAGAGCTTGGAAAATTTCTGACCCTTCAACATTGCAACCTTTTGGTGGTTTTATTAATGAGTACGTCGAAACTAATTTGTACATCGATAAGAATAACGAAGGATCAGGGTGGTCATTGGCTCCGCATGAGTCTCTCATTAGAGAAAAAAATCTCGACAAAAAAAATACAACAATAAGTATAAATAAAGAAAAAAATTACACACACACATTTCTTTATTATTAAACATAATTCTAAGCAAATAATTATACCTCTAAACTGTCTTGGTTTAGACGAGCAGTCATCAAATAGGAAAAATTGCAATTTTCTGTTAAAAAAGAGCAAATTTCCAAAGCTGCTTTCAGAGAGACTTTCAGACCATGGCAGCAATTTTCGCTCATAAATTCCAATTTTACATCTTTTTGTGTTTTCGCTTTAATCTCCCATTTTTCAAGGAAAATGATAAAATTTTCAATTATCTACGAATATACATGGGGCGAAATTTCTGTACCGATCCAACTAAAAAAAAAATTTCCTCCGATTGGGCTAAAACTTGCCCTAAGTTTAGGTCTATGCATGAGTACATTAGCCACCAAGTATTACTAAATTTCATCATGAACTGTGTAGTAGGGAGGGGGGTCAAGTTTTTGATGAATGGTGGGTGGACTAGTTTTTCATCACTCGTAACTTTTATACGGTCAATCGCACAAATTTTTGACCTATATACTTTTGAAAGGGTTTTTTCTGCTCTTTCAAACGGTAAAAAGAATTTTTTTAAAAATAAAAAATTTGACCCTTTTTTTTAAAAATCAAAAATATTTTTGACTTTTTTTTCAAAATCGACATTTTTTTTTCATTTTTTATTTTTTGAAAATAAAGTTTAAAATGTGTACTTTGAGTACACCAAGTATGAAAAGGTCCTTTTTTTTTGTTTTCGAGATATTAAATAATGAATTTTTAAAAATTAAATAAAAAAAAGTAATAATTCTTTAAAAAAGTAAATTTAGAATTAATATGAATTTTTGTTCTAAAGACAATAAAAATTTACATCCAACAAAACCCAAATATATAACATTTTGCATAAAAAGTATTAAATAAAAAAAATTTAAATAATTATTAATAAAAAGTTAATTATGACATTCTTAGCGTCCAAATAAAAAAAATCATAAGGTCAATTCTCTTTTTATTGTATGACTTATTTATTTGTTTATTTATTTATGTGGATGTTTTTTTATTTATATGTTTAAGAAAAATATCAAAAAGTACCTACCTATATTTTTACAATCGCTAGTAAAAAGAAATTAAGGAAAATAGCTATCCGTGTACTTTAAGAAGGATCACAGTTTATATCCCCTTTGTCCACAAAATTGTTTTCGTTTTTTTTGTCTTTAAGAATATAGTAAAATATTGTAGTACTGCTATCTGCATTTTACAGGGTTTAGACTGTCATGTGAGTTATTTCAATGCCTGCATTACAGCTGTGTAATATGTAAATGTGTTAATATGTTAATTTTAACTTTTGTTAAAAATATGATTCGTATTTTGTGTTGTAACTGTGTAATGAGTTGTATGATAATATTTTCCATATGTGTAATTAGATTTAAATGATTGAGAATGTTTTACTTAGTTTTTTTATTGGTTTTGTTTGATTTCGTTGTTTTTGAAACCTTTGTATTAGATTTGACTGCTTTTGGATTTTTCCTTCTTTTTCTTGGAGTTTTGTTCAACGTTTTCGGAAAAAAGTCACTTTCCATCGCAGATGAGAATTTTTTTAGTTGAATTCTACCATCTTCTTGTGGTATATAGGAATGGTATTGAGAACTACCAGTTATTGTTACTGCACTATCGAATCTGCATTTCAACATTTGGGTAGTTGAAGCAAGAGTCTCTTTACTTTTAAAAAAAATGTGAGTTTCTTTGCAGTTTTTCTTTGCCCAGTTAAATAGATTTTCTGCATTAAGAATGTGTTCTTTTGAAGAGGCTTGGAGACTTGCACGAGCAGCTCTTCTTTTTATATTAGCTCCTACGCCATCACAAGCACCTTTACCATGGGCAGTGGCATGATAATGCCATTCTGCAGGAATTCCAAAATCTTGTGTATGAGCTAGAAGATTAGCAAAAGAATATTTATTCTTAAAATGCTGCTTTGCTCCGTCTGTAAAGTAAAAAACTTTTTTTACTTCAAAATTTTCTTTCAAATAGTTCATGATGACAGTCTGATATTCATATACACTCGCAGTGTCATGTGACAAATTGTCCGAAATAATAGCCATGCTTTTATGTAACAAATTATCTTCTACTTTATAGTATATGACTACTGTAAAGATGGTAGCTTGATTGTTGTTCCAGTGAAAAGCTTGGGCAGCGTTTTGAACAATAAAGGCATAATTTTCAGCGAAATCACATGAAATGACAAACTCACCTGGCACTAATTTTTCCTTTAGATTTTTATAAAAAGATGCTTGCTCTCTGGCAATAAAATCATGTACTTTCAACTTATTTAAGCGTTCACATAAATCTTCTGTAAATTCATCAACATTTAGTACGAGTGTTTTTAAACTGTATCTGTCGGTCTGCATCCAAATTTCACATTTTACCTCTTCAACACAATCTTTATCAAAAGCTTTAATTAAAATCTCTCTTAAAACATTTGTACCTGGACATAGTCCACAATCTTCTAAGTAACAAGAAGTACTCGGAATAGGACAAATTATAGCTTTTATGCAATCATGATAATCAGCTAATTGTAATTGATGGTCTTTAGTTAAATGTTCAATATCAATTTCATTTAGCATTAATTTCACATTTTCGTGATACGTGCAAACACAAACAGTGTGTGTTCCACTACTTCCAGCCAACACACAATGGGTAGGCCTAAGTTGGGAAAATTTTGATAAACTTATTTGGACGTTCTTATGTTCTGATTTAAATTGCTCATACAGTTCATTTAAATTGCATAATAAAAGCCTTTTTTGTACATGTTGACGAGTTCCATCTGCATTTTTGACAGATATGAAGTCCTTCATGCCAGGCATCATGCGACTGATATCATCACGATTGTAAAAATCTTTAACTAAATTCACTGTTTCAGTCGATATTGGATTTCCTTTTTTTCGTTTTGGAAAAGCCAAAATACCATATTTAGCTACTTCATCTTTTACATTTCTTGCATGTCTATCGGAAACGTTAAATTCTGTCATTATCTTATTACGACTCCAAGATTTTGGTAAAAGTGTAAGAAGCTGAAATTTTTCTGCTGAATTGTCTGAGTTCTCAAATTTTTCCTTAATTTGATTAAAGATTTCTACACACGATTTGTGATGTTCATAATCGTCATCAGAACATTTAGACTTTGTTATTTTATTTGGAGTTAAAACAAAGTCATTATCATTTGTCCGATCATCATTTTCTTCAATAAATCCACCAAGTTTTTCAAGATCTATTTCACTTACTTCATTTTCCTGTGCTTTAATATATGAGCTTGAAGGTTTTTCAACTGTTGTTGAAGTCTTCATCTCTTCTTTTAAATCAAAATTGCATTTCAAGCAAATTTTTGCTCCTGGTGGAAAAGAGTATCTACTTTGTACACTCCCAGCTACGGGACGTAATGCTCTATTTGGATGGCTTTTTCTTTTAAAGGGATTAAGGCATCTATTATAACAAACTTTTAATGGCTTACTAGGAGCCATGTTTGATTAAAATACCAATAAACAAATGAAAACTATTTTATTAAATAAAACGATTGTTAGAAAATATTAAATTTACTTACACTATATGTTAGCAAACGATATAAAAAGAGAGATTTACAAACCTGCGTTTAATGTATTTAAAACTCGAATTTAAAAGATCTAATATCTGACGGAAAACTTATTCCAACAATACAAAAATATTATTAGTTTTTTAAAAGTATATAATACGAAAAAGAAACCAAGATAATTTGTACAAACCTGAAAACGTATCCTTATAGAATAAAAAACTTGAATATTAAGCTCTTATATAAAATATAATACGCATCTGTACTGTGAGAAATAGAAAAGTTGGCCACCCTGCGGCAACTTTTGATACTACTTTAAATAGGCGCAAAAATTTGAACTACTCTGAGCAAAGGATACATTATTAGACAAAACAAGATTATTTTATTACAACAGAAAAAGTATTTTAATACTTCTATAATTGAAATAAAAAAAGAAGACAGCAGTACTACAATATTTTACTATATTCTTAAAGACAAAAAAAAACGAAAACAATTTTGTGGACAAAGGGGATATAAACTGTGATCCTACTTAAAGTACACGGATAGCTATTTTCCTTAATTTCTTTTTACTAGCGATTGTAAAAATATAGGTAGGTACTTTTTGATATTTTTCTTAAACATATAAATAAAAAAACATCCACATAAATAAATAAACAAATAAATAAGTCATACAATAAAAAGAGAATTGACCTTATGATTTTTTTTATTTGGACGCTAAGAATGTCATAATTAACTTTTTATTAATAATTATTAAAATTTTTTTTATTTAATACTTTTTATGCAAAATGTCATATATTTGGGTTTTGTTGGATGTAAATTTTTATTGTCTTTAGAATAAAAATTCATATTAATTCTAAATTTACTTTTTTAAAGAATTATTACTTTTTTTTATTTAATTTTTAAAAATTCATTATTTAATATCTCGAAAACAAAAAAAAAGGACCTTTTCATACTTGGTGTACTCAAAGTACACATTTTAAACTTTATTTTCAAAAAATAAAAAATGAAAAAAAATGTCGATTTTGAAAAAAGTCAAAAATATTTTTGATTTTTAAAAAAAGGGTCAAATTTTTAATTTTTAAAAAAATTCTTTTTACCGTTTGAAAGAGCAGATAAAACCCTTTCAAAAGTATATAGGTCAAAAATTTGTACGATTGACCGTATAAAAGTTACGAGTGATGAAAAACTAGTCCACCCACCATTCATCAAAAACTTGACCCCCCTGCCCACTACACAGTTAATGATGAAATTTAGTAATACTTGGTGGCTAATGTACTCATGCATAGACCTAAACTTAGGGCAAGTTTTAGCCCAATCGGAGGAAATTTTTTTTTTAGTTGGATCGGTATAGAAATTTTGCCCCACATATATATTAATATAAGTTATTTTTACAAACAAATACAAATAAATCTTAATTCGAGTCACGCAAAGAGTGAGAAATTCAATTTTTTATTTTTTATAATAAGAATTTAAATTTTTGTTACCTTCCAAGCCTCATTATTCGGTGCCAATGCGTCAAGTGCAGTGCAACTATTCATCGCTTTGATGAGAGATGTGACTATCTTGCAAAATTGAATTGTTCCCTGACAATCCTCCAAATCCTCATGTCGCTCATTGTAAATCTCCAAAGCATGATGAATATTGAAGAACTGTAATAAATAAATATTTGAAAAATTGAAATGATATTTAATTAATTATGTAAAACGAGATATTACCTGAAAAGCTAAAGCGACATTCATTTTTTGATAATATTTCGGCTCCACATAATCTAATCGAAGGTTGTAATTTACTCTCAATTCATAAGTGAGCTTTCCGAAAAGATCGAGCAAAACATACCAATGCTTTAGGAAGATATTACCATCTGGAGTCTGAAAAATAAAAAAAGATTTTTGTTTTAAATAAAATAATATAATAATCGAGAAACATATATAATTAGCGACAATGTTTCAATACTTACGTATAGGATCGCGTACTTAAAAAGCTTTATTAAAAAATTTCTTAAAGCCTTAACGAGATGAGGAAAGTCTAAGAAAAAAAACAGTTTCCGTTCATCGCAACACGGATGAGGCACGCCGACATTTTCTGCTGTGACTCCAAACATATCCCACATCTTTCTGTTCCACGAAGCACCATCTGTGACGACTGCATCGACAAAAAAACCACTGTTTTCTGTGAGTGTAATGCACTCTAGCAAAAGTTTGTGAAGAATCGTACCAGACGCACAACCAACACTCAGAAAACAGCCTAGAGCTTGCACCCATTTTCCCCTGAACTGCTGAAACATAAAGACTAGGGCATGGTCGCCTTTCTGTTCCTTCTGGTGTTCTGGAGTCCAGTCGCCGAGGTCGGTGAAGCCTTCAAACTTTAAATCAGTCTGGTTAAAATGGACCGCAGTGGAAAGCTTCATTTTATCGATTATAATTGTACCTAAAGAACAAAATTTTTATTAACGCTATTCACATGATACAATTTATACATATATTTTACGTATAATTTTTTAACTTTATATTCTACAAACCACGGCATTCTTCCATTGACATAGCTCCAGATTTTATTTTCATTCCTTCGAAAGTATAATTTTGGAATCCAAAAGATGTTTTTAATTTTCGTAAATAGCGGTACAATGTGTCAGGACATGGTAGTTTCAACACATTATTGGATCGAAGTTGATCGTATGCTTTTCTACTTTTTATTCTTAAAAGGATGCATTCGTATATCCAATGCGTTGTGTAACGCATGTTTTTGTCATTCTTGATTTTCGAGGCATCAAAGCACGTTTTCACAGCGATTTGTTGTGTCGGTGGTAATTCAGCAATGGCTTTGTTAATAATTTCTTCATTGCTTTCAGAGCACGCTGTTTTTAAGGCATTTATTTCATCTTTTAAATTTTGTGACTGTAATATTTTATATATTTGATAAACAAATTATTTTACCGTATAAAAAGTTACAAAATTCACATTATGAGTTCTTGATAATTATTCAAACCTTCTTTAAAAGTCTTCTTTTAGATTTGTGAACATTTTGCTTCACATCTCGAGAATATTTTTTTACTATTTTGTTCGCTTATCGTAATTTATCAATTCTTTGTTTATCTCGATTATATTTCTTCGAGTGTCTTGCACAGTTGCAGCAATTTTTGAATCGACGGCCCATTTCGTGTTTTCCTTTTTGTACAATGTAGCCGGCACAGTTTTCGGATCTAAAACATTAAAAATAACCAATATTAAATAAATACCCTACTGAAAAATCCTATATAGGATCCTACATAGGATCCTATATAGAATCCTACATAGGATCCTATATAGAATCCATATGGATTCCTATGAGAATCCACGTAGGATCCTATATAGGATCCTATATAGGTATTGTCCTAAAGGAATACACGTGGATTCTCATAGGAATCTATGTGGATTCCTATAGGTCGCCTATAGGACAAGTCCTATATAGGATCCTATGTGGACTCTCCTATAGGAATACATGTAGGATCTCATATAGGATCCTGCATAGGCGTCCCAAAAAATTTTTGTACACCCTCCTACATATGATCCTACGTAGGTTCCCATATAGGATCCTATATGGGTACCCCCAAAAAAATTTTTTGTACCCCTTCCTCATGCGCAGTCGTTTTTTACGTATTCTACAATACTTACGCCTGCGCAGTAAATATTTTTCATCCTTATAATGGTGCTTAATGTATATTTGAATAAAGTTGTTAAAAAAACAATTAATTCTGTGTACATAATTTTTTTTGGGCGCCCATAAAAGATCCTATATAGGATCCTATATGGGAACCTACGTAGGATCCTATGTAGGGGGGTTAACAAAAATTTTTTTGGGACGCCTGTGTAGGATCCTATATGAGATCCTACATGTATTCCTATAGGATAGTCCACAAAGGATCCTATATAGGACGTGTCCTATAGGCGACCTATAGGAATCCACATAGATTCCTATGAGAATCCACATGGATTCCTATAGGACAATACCTATATAGGATCCTATATAGGATCCTACGTGGATTCTCATAGGAATCCATATGGATTCTATATAGGATCCTATGTAGGTTCCTATATAGGATTTTTCAGTAGGGTAAGGTGCCATTTCTATTCTTGTTAGTATTATATGGTATTTCTTAAAATATACCTTTAACGATTCAGGAGAGACATTTCTCTTTCATAATAAAAGACCATTTTTTTGAAGGAAATATTACAAACTGTTTTCTTTCCATAATTTTTGAGTAATCAATTTTTTCGTTGTAATCATAAGGAAAAATTGATGGGACAGCTCCTTCCTTTATAAGTGGTCTTTCTCGGGGTATTTCATGGATTTTCCCATTGATATTTGTCCTGTCAACTGTTTGAATATCATTTTTGTCAAAATGAAGTTCACAAACAACATGTTTGTTTGTCAATGTTTTCTGATCTTTTGTGGGAACAACTAGTCTCCATAATTCCAGCACATTTTCCTATATAAATATAAAGAAATTAAACATAAACACATTTGCAAATTTTAAGTATAATTTCCAATGAAAACATTTATTTTTCACTATACGAACCTTTGCTTTAAAAAGAGAAATTTTCCTTCCTTGCTTTATTAAGGAAGGCGATTTACAAAACTCCACTAAAAACGTAGAAGGTATTTTTTATCACATAACATAATATTTCATGCTTTTCCTGTTTACAATTAAAGTTAACAGGCTCTCCGAGTGAGGTGCTGCTGCATATAGAAGTTAGCCTATAAGACATACGATCAGTAAAAGTGGGGCCACTTTTGACGTGGTTTAATAATGGCCGTTCGGTCTCCTTATACTACTCCCTGAATACAATCACAATTAATAACCATCTATTACTTCATAAAAATATATATTTTATATGTATATCAGAAAATAAACTTACCTTTCAATAAAATCTTCGACAGTTTTATAATCCTAAAATACTTATCACATCACCGTGATTAGGTGGTCACGCAAATAAATGCAAACAGAGAGAGAAAGGAAAGAATCTGAAACGCGGAACATGTACGTTCGCTTTCTATATTTCCAGAAACAAAAACAGTGAACATAGACGTTCCCTTATTGTTTTCAACCGAAAATCTACGCGGAAGACGAGTGTTCTTCCTTGGTTCGGGTAGGTGGCGCATAAAGGCTTCCGTAATTAATGGATTAGGGATTAGAATAGACCAATCAGAAAATGCATTCCAATGTGACCAATTATCTGATTGGTCTATTCTAATCCCTAATCCATTAATCCCTAACATGAGACGGCACCCTTAGGGTGAAGTCCCATGATTGCGTTTTATCGTCCGTTTTATAATACTATACAATTAGTGCGAAAGTGACAACAGTATATCTGCATCTCTTTTGCACTCATGGTCTAGTTATAGAGCGTGCGTTGAAACGCAATCATGGGACTGCGCCCTGAGAATAAGAAAGTCAGTGATATATGCCTGTCTCTCTAACTCTCATGATTTTCTGCTTTCGGTTTTGCGCTTTCTGCTCACATGGGATTTTACCCTAAAGCCCAAAGCACAACGAATACGGTTACGGGAGCAGGGCATGAAGGTCCCGTCCCACGACAGCGTCAAAACGTGAAAGCGGAAAAGCATAAAACGTTGCTCCAATCAGAAAGCTCAATTAGAATAACTTCCATTGTAAAACATATTCTTATTGGCTGAACGCTTCACGTTTTCTGTTTTAACGCTGTCATCCTTTATTATCTCATGTCCTGCTCCCGTAACCGTATTCGTTGTGCTTTGGGCTTGAGGGGTGAGAGTGAAAAGCCCTAAGCACAATGAAAATTGCTAATCGTAAAAAATGAGACGAAGTAGGACAGACATATATATCTGTCCTGCTTCATCTCATTCTTACTATTAAGGATTAGCGACTTTTGCGTTAGGGGAGCATTCACATATTACGTAACATTTTTTAGGGGGGGGGGGGGGTCAGCAGTATTTGTTACGTCCAGCAGAAAAAATATCGCTACACTGTAAAAAATGAATAATGAGAATTACAAACGATTTGTAAATTTACAAATCGCCTGTTTTGTAACTTTACAACGTTGGACGAGGTAACGAAACAATATATGTTGTAAATTTGCATCGTCTAACGTAGTAAAGTTACAAATAATTTTGTACAGAAACAAAGAATTTGTCAATTTACGTCGTCGGACGTGGGTAACGAATCGGGTCACGTTGGACGTGGTAAAGTATATACTTTATTTGTAAAAATGCAAAATGAGTTTACATGAACAACTTATTAGCAAAGATTTGTTTGTTATTAGTAACTGAACAATCAAATTCTAATTTAACACTATTGTTAAAATGATATACTTTGTAATAATACGATTTTAATGTAATACTACAAAATATTGTAAATGTTAAACCGTTGAACGTGTGCTTCTAACCTCAAAATATATTTAATGCGCACTTTTCGCAAGAAATATTCGGTTTAAACTGTTTCTAATTGACAATCCACTTTTGTAAGTTTTAACTTGGCAGTTATATCAGTGCAGGGCAGTTTCTTAATACTCATGTACCTAATTAATAAATTAGATTAACTAGGTTAATTAGTTTTCTTTTAATAACTAATTTATGAGTGTACATATCTTAAATAATGTAAAAAAAAACCACTGACTTCAGTTAATATACTTTTCTTAAAATATGTTTTTAAATAGATCACCAAAATATCACATTAGCAATTTTTAAAAAGTCCAAGTTGTTTGAAATGTACTTGTTTGAATAAAAATAATGTTAAAACAAGTATCTCCATGGAGCAGTGGTCAAGATGTCGGATTTTGAAGTTAAAGATCCCGTGATCAATTCCAGCTGCCAACTGATTTTTCATTTTTTTATTTTTTCTGTAGAACATAAGCTTTTTGTAAACTTACAACTCTATTTGTAAAAGTACAAACGTGTTGCATATTTACAAATTACTAGTTCTTAACCTATTTCTTCGTAACCCAACAATATGATTAGCCTAAAGCACAACGAATCGTAATCGCTAATCCTTAATCGTTAGAATGAGAAGAAGCAGGACAGAGATATATGTCTGTCCTACTTCCTCTCATTCTTACGATTAAGGATTAGCGATTACGATTCATTGTGCGTTAGGCTATTGTAACTTAACGTATTACGTATCTTGACAAATGTTTTGTAAGAAAACCTCGTCCAACCTGACACGATTCGTTACCCACGTCCGACGTTGTAATTCTACAAAAATTTTTTTTTCAGTGTAATGTATGTAACGACGTGTTACATCGGGGTGGGGAGGGGGGTCAAAATTTCCGAAAAAAACGTTACGTAATATGTGAACGCTCCCTAGGCTAATGATACCAATCGCTGTCTACAATAATATTGCAACAGCAATCGTAAATCATCCTCCTCTATTAATGTACACTGATCGCCAGATATGCTTTAACACGTAAGCAATGATGAAATGTGTTCGTGCTAAAGCACGACACATTAGAATCCGATCAATGTGTTCGTGTCCAAACACGAACACATTAGCGATGTTGAAATGTGTTCGTGTCCAAACACGAATGCTATTAGTAGCCCTTAATTGAATGGTACGCACACGGTCATAACTCTTACCCGGAGAACGTCAGTTGAGTCCCGCGGTCAATTTTACCTTTTTCAAATGGTCCAGTTGAGTCCCGGGGTAATTGAGGATAAGTCCAGTTGAGTCCCGGGGTAATTAAGGATAAGTCCAGTTGAGTCCCGGGGTAATTAAGACTAAGTCCAGTTGAGTCCCAGGATAATTAAGGTGAAGTCCAGTTGAGTCCCGGGGTAAGTTGATCGCTGAATTGTATTTAAATTGAAATGACATGTGCAGCAGTAGTTCTATGCACTTTCTATCATTTTTCCTTCACACTTAATTTCAGGCTTAGGACTGACAATTACAATAAAAAAAATGTTAGTTAAGTTAACTGAAATTCTATTTTTTGATTAATTTAACTACAATTTTTCCTACGTTTTTTGGCGTGTTTAAAAAATGATAGTGTTGCAAGAAAAGTAGCTAATTGCTAGCTACTTTCTTTTGTCAATATTATTATAAAATTTGGACATTTGTTTACATTTTAATTGGTAAGAATTTCTTTGAGACTATTTCAAGGAATTTAAATCTCGTTATTTCTCCACTTTGGAAGCGTGACATAGTGTCTCGAACACATGTCTCTTTTTCAATGCTGATTTTGGACCTTGTTCCAATACTTCTTCCATTAATGTAAGTATCGCATTGTGCATTTTTTATGGCTTCCAAAAATTGATAAATGTTCGGTTTTGATGTGTAAAATCGAGAATTAAATTTTGCATGAAATGATTTGCATGCATTTGTCGTGCGAATAATTGAACATGAAAATTCTGCCCATATTTCTGGTGGAAAATTTGAGTCTTTCATTACGTAATTTTCTAAGACGTAATTACAGAACTCATCAACTTTTTTATTTACAGGTTTTATTGACATTATGTCTTCTATGAAAGTTTCTTTAATATCACCCGGGTTCAGAAATTGTAATCCAAAGAAGATACGTAAGAACTTTCCAATTTCTTCTTCTGCATTTTTGTAAGATGTGGAAAGGCCTACTTCTTGGATTTTCCTCCACCAGGATTGTCCAAGGTGAAATCTGCAGCCTCTAATTTTTGTTAAGGGCAAAGCTTGCCTGATTCCTTGCTGTATTGCCAATTCAAAGTCGACAAAAATCTGTTTTGGACAAAAAGTTAGATCCCTTTTTTGGCATTCTGCAATTATGTATGTAAAGGCCGTGAAATAAGCTTTTGTTGATTTTGACGGCAAAAGAAAGTATCCCAGTTGTAAATAATTATCTTTCATTAATCCATGTATTATAAAAACTTGTTCAAAAAATTTTGGGCAGCTGTAAAATGTGCCATCCACAAACACATCATCTGCTTCACAAAGAAGTTTTAAATTTGATGTTGTTGAAAAGAAAATAATATTATCTTCTTTACTGTTTTTTAAAAGAAACTCTTCATTTTGATTTGTTGTTATAGGGATGGTGTCTAAAATATTTTGAAATTTCATGGTATTTTTTGGTAAAGTCGGAACTCTCGATAATCTTGCTCTATTCAAAGCCCTACGAACGAGTTTGATATCTTCTTTCTGTAACGTTGGAATATCGACTAGACGCAACTCTTCGTGCAGTATTTTTGTTGGCTGCACACTGATGTCATCTACTGCTTTCCTTTTTGCTGAATTGCTGAACTTCTGCCGATTTAAAGCAGCACCACTATCTTTCGGATGAAAATGTTTTATTTGCTGCTCTATAATTTCATTATTTTCATTTCTTTTTAAGAAGGATGAACAACTGTTTACAGAACAAGTCCATCGTTGAATGTTACCTTTTAAATCTTTGTGGTATCTAAACTTAAATCCATCGATAACCAACAAAGTTTGTCCTTTTTCGCTTTGCATGAAATTCATTTTCACTAGTAAAAAAAAAAAAAATGAAATAAGTAACATACATTACTAATTGTCAAAAATATTTCTGCTTCCTCATAGAAATAATTTTGGTTATTACATCGATAAATATTTTAAATTTTATAAAATATTCTTTTAAAAAACATTGTTTTTTAACAATGATGTTGGTTAATCAAGAAAAAAAACGTTAAAACTAAAGAATTAATTAAAATTCTTGCACAGGGCCACAAGCTACTAAAAACGTCCCTGTCAAATAATTCTATGAGGAAGCCAAATAGAGGGCAGAATAATTGAAACACAAGTAAAAGTTACCTTGAAATATGATATAATTAAGAAACTAAAAATTTCTTTTTAAAACACACAAAATCGATGTTCTAGTGTCTAAATACCGAACGAAACTAAATAAAATTTTAGATTATTGTAAAATTAATCTATGGCTAAGTTTTAATTCATCAAAATATATATTAATGATATAAAGACATTTATATAAATAAACAAAAAATGTTTGTTTCTGTTTCGCTCTTAATGTTATTTACATTAATCGCAACTACTATCCTCTTGTTTCTACAAAATTCAACTACTTATATTTCAATTTTTGAGAAAATTAATTTACGATTATTTATTTCTCATGATTTATATTTCTTTGTTATTTCTTTTTTTTATAATAAAATTAAATTTATAGTTCAAGTAAATAGCATACACTTTTAAAGTATTTCATTTAATTTACTTAATTTAATTAATTTTTTTTTATTTCATCACACTTATTTTCATAAATAATCTAAAAGGTAACATCCAACGTTGGACTTGCTCTGTAAATAGTTGTACATACTTTTTTTTTTAGTAAATAGCATGTGAATATGTGGTGGATAGACTCAACTGCCTTTTTTCTCAGTGCAACTTGTATTTCTTGAGCCTGTATAAAAATTAGTCCCGGGACTCAACTGGACTTCACCTTAATTACCCCGGGACTCAACTGGACTTCACCTTAATTACCCCGGGACTCAACTGGACTTAGCCTTAATTACCCCGGGACTCAACTGGACCATTTTTCTGACCGCGGGACTCAATCGACCTTCGTCCCTCTCACCAATATAGACCGTTCTACGCTTCCCTGCTGTGTTACCGCCGAATAGAAGTCCGCGGAATGGTAGTCACATATGCGCAGTACTGTAATATCGCAGTCACCCATGCGCAGTAGTGTAATATCGTAGTCACGTATGCGCACTAATGTAATATCATAGTCACCCATGCGTAAATGTGTAATATCGTTATCACGCTTGCGTAGTAGTGTAATATCGTTATCACGCATGCGCAGTAGTGTGATAGTAGTTACACATGCGCAGTAATGTAATATCGTAGTCACGCATGCGCAGAAGTGTGATAGTAGTCACACAAGCGCAGTAGAGTAATATCGTAGTCACGTATGCGCAGTAATGTAATATCATAGTCACCCATGCGTAGTAGTGTAATATCGTTATCACGCATGCGCAGTAGTGTGATAGTAGTCACACATGCGCAGTAGTGTAATATTATAGTCACCCATGCGCAGTAGTGTAATATCGTTGTCACACATGTGCTGAAGTGTAATATCATACTCACCGATGCGCAATAGTGTAATATCGTTGTCACACATGCGCAGTATTGCGATAGTAGTCACACATACGCAGTAGTGTAATATTGTAGTCACGTATGCATAGTAGTGTGATATCACAGTCTCCCATGCGCAGTAGTGTAATATCGTTGTGACGCATGCGCAGTAATATCGTAGTCACGCATGCCCAGTGGGCAAAAATCGATGTCCGTTTTAAAAACGTTTGAAGAACGTTTTTAGAACGTTTCATGTCGGACAAATAATGTTCTGGAACGTTATTGGAACATGGATGTTCGAATAATGTTCCA
Source organism: Ganaspis brasiliensis (assembly GCA_037103525.1). Classification (NCBI taxonomy): domain Eukaryota; kingdom Metazoa; phylum Arthropoda; class Insecta; order Hymenoptera; family Figitidae; genus Ganaspis; species Ganaspis brasiliensis. The sequence continues at coordinate 1,813,290 of JAZKLR010000311.1, forward strand.
GAACATTATTTGGCCGACATGAAACGTTTTAAAAACGTTCTTAAAACGTTTTTAGAACGAACATGGATTTTTGCCCACTGGGTGCGCAACTGTATACCATGATAAACATATATGCGCAAAAGTGCACGACCGTAGCGTAACATGCGTGGAAAAGTAAGCGCAGTAGTGTGATAGTAGTCACACATGCGCAGTATACTTGCCCAACTAAAGTTTTTCAATCGGGTATATACTTAGGTGGTCCAAAAAAAGTAAAGTAGGAGTTTTAATGCTCTCACCCCTAGGATTTTTCTGTATTCCAAAGCGGGACGTGCATAGAAGAATCCCAGAAAATTTTAAATTCTTGGCAGAGTTTTATGCAAAAATACCATTTTTTACTCACTTTTTGACTATATATATCTTTATAAAATTGGTTGTCATTAAATAGAAAAAATATCCTTCCTTCAGGCCCAAGTCAATGATATTGACAATAAGTGTACCAAATTTCAAAAAAATCGGTGCGTTAATTTTCAAGAAATCGTGTCCACCGCCTTTAAAAGTCGAGTTTTGAGAAGGAAGCAATTTTTTGAAATTTGAAAAAATAAAAATAGTAAAAAATATTTTTTTCGATTTTTTCATAGTTTTGTAATTTGTGAGTTTCTTTGGGGTCCTACAAAAAATAGTTAAAATTAAAAAATTATTAAATAAACAATTAAACTTTATTCTTTAAAGTCTCCTGGAGAGAAACAGAGTTCGGTGATTGAAAAATATTTATTTTCCAGGATTCTATACCAATTCTACAAAAAAATGTTTTTTCCCGATGCATTTCAGGTGGTAAACTACTCATTCGAATTCAATATGAACTGCTAGGCCTGAAAAAAAACAACAGATTTGTAAACAAATAATAAATTCCTTTTATAGAACTTTAAGATGAATATCGCATAATATGTTTGGAAGTTACATTAGACCAATTTGATTTGCATTTTTAAAATAATTTAAGTCAACGTATAGCTTTGACAAATTTAAAAACAAAGAATTCGTTATTTTTAAAAACTTTTAATATCAATATCATAAATGATGGTAAAAATATGATTTGCAATTTTTGAACAATCTACGTGCAGATAATACACAGTACTGCGCATATTTGAATATCATAGTAAACTTCTGATCATGCGTGACTACGATATTACTCTCATGTGCATGGATGACTATGATATTACACTAATGCGCATGGAAGACTATGCTATAACACTACTGCGCATGCGTAACTACCATATTACACTACTACGAATGTGTGACTACTATCACACTACTGCGCATGCGTCACAACGATATTACACTTCTGCGCATGTGTGACTACAATATTACACTACTGAGCATGTGTGACTACTGTCTTACTACAGCGCATGCGTGACAACGATATTACATTTCTGGGCATGTGTGACTACTATCAAACTACTGTGCATGCGTCACAACGATATTACACTTCTGCGCATGTGTGACTAAGATATTACACTACTGCGCATGTGTGACTACGATATTACACTACTGCGCATGCGTGACTTCGATATTACTCTCCTACGCATGCAGAACCACGATATTACACTACTGCGCATTTAAATCTGTCAGTGTTATTCAATTTATGCCCTGTTGTTTTTAAATACTGCAAAACGTTGAGAACACGACACGTTAGTCAATGTAAAAATATGTTGTGTTCTGAACACAACACGTTTATCGATTGTTATGTGTTGTGTCCAGAACTCAACACGTTAAGCATGTGGTGAAATGTGTCGTGTTCAGAACACAACACGTTTATTGATTGAATTTTACAACGTCCGACGATGGAAATTTATTTCACTAAGTCCGACATAGTCACGAAGTAGTATAAGGAGCTCCCACTCAGGAGAAAAACACACACTCATTTTTCTTTTTTATTCTAGTCGTGATTATGTAGCGCTCGTTGCGCCTCTAGCGTGAAAATGCTGAAACTATACTAAAAGCGTCTGCAATAAATTGACAGCTGAGGGAACGTTGTTCTGAAAAAATAAATAGAAAAGTGAAAAGTATTAGTAAAAAAAGCAAAAAATATAATAAAAGAGAAACTGAAAACAGATTTTTTTTTAAAAAAGTTTAGTGTATGTATTTGTAAATAAGAGCATTTAAAACAGTAAGTATCGATTAAAAGTACTGGGTAAGGCTTCCTGAAGTGTATTAACTATTTACCAAAGGTACCCAAATTTCTTTCCAATTTGGCATTTTGGTATTAACCCTTTGCGGCACGAATTTTTTGAAAAGAGAAAAAATATTTTTCCTGGCATAAACATTAACTTTATAAATCAAAAAAGTAAAAAATACAAAATTTAGCAAAATCTAAACTTTTGACATATTTTAATTTTTATTTCGTAAACAAACAATGATAATTTCCTTCATAATATGCATTTGAGATTTAAAATTTACTGGAGAAAATAAAAAAAATTTTATGTTTTGATATTTTGAATTTTTTAAAAATGACATCGGATTTGTTTTCAGAGGATCCAAAAACAGTGGCGTAACAATAGGGGATGTTGGGGAACCGAAACATCAGGGCCCCCGGGGGCTAGGAGCCCCCAAAAATGAAACAGATTAAGATGTTTTTTTTTTTTTTTAGTATTGAATATCGCTTTAGATTCCGAGAGGCCACAAAATTTTTTTTTCCATCAGGGCCCCGAGTTCTCTAGTTACGCCAGTGTCCAAAAACCTTCGAATACGGAGGGTGGAGTTTTTACTAGTATACAATTAGTGACAATCAAATTAATTCTTATTGTTTTAAATTTTTTATAAATTATTTGTTATTAACAATAAACTGTTATTCAAATTGCAGAAAATAAACACAATTGTCTGTTAAGTAATGGATTAGGATCATAAAATGCGAAACACCATGTCTGTATTGTTTTTTTTTTACGTGAAAAACAAAAAATATCAGATACAAACAGGTGGGATTCTGGTGTCCCGCTGCGCTTCAAAGGGTTAAATTATGACGGTAATAAATTCCTAAAATCGTTTTAGAAAATTTTGGTTTTTTGAAATGTTATTAACAATTGAACTTTTTTGCACTATTTTCGAAAAAAATTAATTGATCGAAAAGTAACAGGTAAAATTGAATGCAAATTGTAACATTTATTTAAAAATATACATTTTACAAGATGTTAAAGCAATTTTTAAATTCACTTCTAATTTGTTTAAATAATTAATAATTTTTATAGACAAATGCAAATTTATTTATGAGCGCAACGTGATACTGAACTTTTGTTTATGCACTCTTATTCTACATTAAATTATGCACTTTTAAAAAAAAAAATCTCAGGGCCCGCATTTTAGTAACAAACTACAGTGGACTTTGTTTTGCGCTGTAATAATATATACTCGCGCTGCATGGGCTTCCGCGTGGCGCGGCGCGTTCAACACGTTCTAAGTACTGAATTAAAGTTATCAAATGTATGAAATTTTTTTCTTTACTGCAAAGCATTATTTAAAACATATACAACTTTACTCGTTTATTATATTTATTAAACATTTTCCCAATCAAAATATTCAAAATAAATATTGTGCAAATTAAATGAACGTTATTTAATTAACGTACACTGAGAGAAAGCTTTTCTTGCGCCAATGCAAAAATGCATTGGATCAAGTATAAATTATGCTTATAATCGGTCTTTTATATTATAGGATGTTGTACTTTCTCCTTCCAACAAAGAATACCAAATAAGAAGTGAAATTATGCCATCTGGAGTCTAAAATTTCATAGGAATTACATTAGAATACATTTTATAGATGTAACCTTTTCCATTTTCTTACCCAAATTCCTTCTTGCATGCCAAGACTTATAAAAAAATTCCTGAGACACTTAATAAGGTGAGGAAAGTCGAAAATAAACCAAAGTTGTCGATTTTCATCAACGATGTGAACTATACTAACTACTTCTTTGGTTACTCCAAATAAATCCCACATCTACGATTCCACGTAGCTCCATCGGAAGTCACGACATCAATCATTAAACCTGAGTTTTCCGCTAATATTATACATTCTATCAATAATTTATGTAGAACGGTTGAACAAGCACTCCCTTTGCTAAGAAAGCAACCCAACGTTAGCACTTGTCCAGTCATAAATGACTGGAACATAAAAACCAGTGCGTGGCCGGCAAGTTGTGATTTCTTATGCTCGGGTGTGTGATCTCCCAAATTAGTAAACCCCTCGAACTGAAGATTTACTAGATTAAATGTCAGAGCTGTAGACAGCTTCATCTCGTCGATGAGAATGGCACCTATAAACAATATGTGACGCGTTCTGAAGAAAGGGACCTAAGAAGGAAATTGGTTATTTTACAGGAGAGCGAAAGCAAAAGTCGAGCGCGCATGGTAATCTGTACAAATTGAGAGATTTGAATTGTTATAACTTTAAAAATATTCAATAAAAACCTTTTCTGACTTTAGATAATGAAAAAGGAACCTTTGATTAAATTAAAACATCAATAAACCGAAAATCGATTTTTTGCTTCTTAGATCCCTTTCCTCAGAACGCGTCACTATGTTATTATAAATGAGGGCTATTCTATTTCAAACCGTTCCACCTACAAATGACGATCGCAAAAAAGTATCTTTGTAAATAAAATTTATTCAATTAAAATCTGTTTATTTATAACATGTTTTATAGTCCTTTAAAAGAGAATTTAATGTTCTTTTAATTGGTCTTTACATTTTTCAAATTTTTTTTCATTTTATGGAGAAATTTCTATTTAAAATCTAAAACTCTTAATATCTCAAAACGTCCCTCGTCAGATTTATTTGGAGCTTTATATGGAAATAAAGCTTAGATGTTCCAGTTTTTAGTTACCTTGGATTTATTATGGACATTTTAGAGTACTCTTTAATAAAAACGATATAAAATACGTGTTTTGGAAAATCTGACATGAAGTAAAGTTAAATCATACTTTACTCTGATGTTGGTTGGATGGTGGGTTAGGATTTAACTTTACTTCATGTAAGATTTTTCAAAACACACATTTTAAATCATTTTTATCCAAGAATCCTCTAAAATGTCTATTATAAATCCAAAATAACTAAAAATTACAATATATAAGATTTATTCTTACATAAGTTTCAAAAAAATTTGAGGAGGGGCGTTTTGACATATTGAGAGCTTTCGATTTTAAATAAGAATTTCTCTATGAAATTAAAAAGAAATTTTAATAAAGTAAAAACCAATCGAAAAAACATTAAATTCTCCTTTAAAACAGTGGATAACATATTATACATAATTTAATTTTAATAAAATAAATTTTATTTAAGAACATATCTTTTTGCGATCGTCTTTTGCAGATGGAACGGTTTGAAATAGAATGGTCCATGAACTTCATGATTATATTTTACAACTAATAATTGTAATAAATTTAAGAAAAAGGCAGTTTTACTTACCGTGCCTTTCCTTAGGATCCATAGATTCAGTTTTCAATTTTAAGGCTTCAAAAACGTTGTCTTCAAAACCGTATGCACTTTTCATACGTTTCATGCATCTATCTAAAATTAAAGCATGCTCGCACAGCCAATTGTTCCTTGGGTAATAATTCAGCAATCCCATTTTCTAAATTTTCAGCATTGACTTCAGAACATTTTCTTTGCATCATTTGTAGTTTATCTTTCATTTTCATACCCTGCAAGAAATTTCATGTTCTTATGTAATTCTTACCAATAATATTACTTACATTACACTCACGAATAATTCGTTTTTCCACCGTATAGGAAAGAAGGGCATTAAAAAAAATTTATATATTTCGAATTCTAATAAGTTAGAAAAATACCATCTGATTTGAAAACAAAACTTCAAATCTTTTTTGCATAACAATAAAATTCATTTACAATTGCTAATTGCAATTAACAGGAAACAAAATTTTCAATTTTCTTTGTAGTTGAGGCAAAAGTTGTAAAAGATATGTGTAAAATGTATGTAAAATAATTATTTTAAAAATTACCTTCTTAACAAGACGCTTCTGGGCTTCTGATTTTGCTTTGCAAGTAATTTTTAATACTGTATTTTGAGTTTTCAGTTTTTTATTCCTTCCATTTACACTTCTCTTACTACGATTTAAATTCCAAAAGTATTTACATTTCATACAGAACTTTGCTTGCTGACCTACGGTTCCTGGTTTCTTAAGGCCAGGTTACTCTGAACAATTTTGAAAAAGTCAAAATTTTTTTTTTCAGAAATTGCTACTATATACTCGTAGAAGCAGGTATAAAAGAGTGGGGAGCAAGGCACTTTGCTGATAGGGCCAACAACAGACGTGTTGATCGAGCTGATCTAGAAGAGAACTGCTTTAAGAAATGCAAGAATTCTTCAGAATAATGCTTACGAAGACGAGGAAGGAATTGTGTATGCAGCTGGAATGGATATGTAAGTAAAATTCACTTTTTTACGATTTTTCACGAATAAAAACTTTGAACTGATTTTTCTCCGAACCACGTTTTTTCGCATGGATGACACTCTCATTTCAAAACTATTGCACTTATTGATATGAACCAAACGGCATTTTACTCTTTAGATGTCTGGCTATGGCCTCAAGCAGAACCAGAAATACTCATTATTATTTAAAAAAGTTATAAACAATTAAAAGTGAAAAAAAAGGTTTAAAAAAATTCAAAAGTCCGCCATTTTGTTTTTTTTTTCATTGAAAATGTTTCATTCTGCTTGAGGCCATAGCCAGTTCGATACAGAACATGAAACCGTTTTGTTTTTTGCTTTCAGATAATTCTTTTCCAAGAAATTATGTCATCCATTAACGAAGCCAATGCAATCTATAGCTCTTTAAAAAAGTATAACATTACCACAAACATAATATGATAAAAATTCACTACTAACCTTGGTCGAGTACATTTCGTACAAGGATACAATTTATCTAATTCCTTTAATAAGTAAGTAATGTCTTTCACAGAGTCCACGTGATTGATGTCTGAAAATTTGATCTCTTTTTCTTCGAAATATATCTGAAAACAAAAATTTAGTATTTTACTAAATAATATAACAATGTACAATGGGTACCGATTTAGTGAAATGTTTAGAAACAGCACTCTCTTTCAGTAATGGCCGAATTCTTTTTGAACGAAATTCTGATCCATCTGACATTTTAATAACATCTTCAGTTATTAAATCAGTACTATCAAAATAGAGATGGTAAACTAAAACTTTTTCCTTCCAACTATTTCCATTTGGAATCAACATTCTCCACTGTTGTGACATTTCAGCCTGCGCAAATAATATAATTAACTTGAGAAACTTAGAGACGAGAAATTGTTCATAATAATTTCAAACCAATAATTGTACTTTTACTTTATTGCGAATACTATTTTCAAATTTATAACCCAGATAACATTAAAATATAAGAATTTTTAAGAACATTTACCGTTTTCGCTTTGAATAAATGGCACTTTTCTACAACTCCTTTTTTTCGAATATTGTTACTCCACGAAGATTTACAAAACTCTACACAACAGGAACCCATTTTGCTAAACAATATTGCAGAACACATTTGTTATTATTTATATTATGGAAAATAAAATACTTTTAATAACTTTAATTCAATAAAAAATATATTTAACAAAGTTTTGGAATTTTAAGTATTGAAAGTAACACAACTTTTGTTTTATACAAATATACCAATTTTCTCCTTCATTACAACATTACTGACTTCTACTCTACATTCTTATTTGACTGTAGCAAAATATTATTATTATTATTTAATTCATTACTTAAACAGAAATAATTGTATCTAAATATTCAAAACTTGAAAAAAATTCTTCAACCGGTGAGCAATAAGCCGGATAACGCATCGCTACAATTCACCCGGGTCTCAGCTCGTCAAAGATCAAACTTGCTGGTCAGGCATGAGTATGACTCGGATCAAAAAGAGGCCATATTCTTTGGAACACAGGGCTAATTTGAAAAAGAATAAGCCAAATACTTTTACTAAAGCGATCGATGAGATTCGCCGGGAGGCTGGGCAGAGTACGCTTGCGGGACCTCAGGAGAGTGGGGGTTCCATGGAGACCCAATCTGGCGATTTTTCGAGCACTGGGGATACCGGGGGCGTTGATTCCGTTGAGGTGGAGGGAGGAATCACTTTGCCCTTGGATTCCGATCCCAAAGTGTTGCATCCCCCGGAATTTTTTTCCTTGAAGAGGGCTGACATTAGGGAGGGGCAATTCTTCTCTCACCGATCTGCCCCCCCTTTTATTGTTCTACTTGAATCCGTGGAGGGTCGGAACGTAGGTAGGCTGAATAAATTGGCTATTGGAGTTAAGCTCGGCATTAATTAACTTTTTATGAACATCCGTTTCTGGAAACCCGCGACCAATCAGAATCCAAGTCAACATGTCCCAACTCTCCCTTGAGGATCTCTAGTCCTTAACGATAGTCTTCCAACTTTCTTGCCGGCTGACTGGAATTCTAGATCTAACCTTAATCTAATATTTACGCTGGCAGAAACTGCTAACCTGTTCTCCTCTGTTGTCACCAACGAGTGTCACAAATCGGATCATGCCCTTATAGTGTCGTTGGTGGCGTGCGGCCCCAGATTTGAGAACCCCTCCTCTATTCGATTTAATACCGAAAGGATGGATTGAATGAAGTTTAGGCAGAAGATCGAGGATAAAGTTGCTGTTTTGTCTGAAGAGTTGCATAGGGGTGGTTCAGCGGTTTGAGTTTACGAATCTTTTGTCTCCACATGTTTGGAAACCATTCAGGAGCTCGGTGGATTTCTTCCCGCTCAGAACTCAGAGATCTAGGATTAGGCCCCTGTGGTGGAACATAGAATGCGACGAGGCAACTAAAAGAAGAAAGGAGGTAAGATTCGTCCTGAGGAACAGGAAGAGGGATGCATTCAGGGATATGTGTAACCAGCTTTCCCCAACCACTGGACTTGCAAGAGCCTGGTCCTTTATAAGAGCTCTATTAAGTGGTCCTAGGGGATCCAGAATGCAATCTGCAGTGGTCTACTGTCCCCAACTGACCACGTTGCAGGATGAGTTGGTCTGTGACCCTTTTACGATTCAGGAATATCAGAGTGCTTTGGCGGGTGGTAGGGACAAATCTGCTCCGGGAATTGATTTTGTTACACTTGAATAGTTAAGAGCGCTTCCTGGTGCTGTGCGTGTTTTCCTTTTGGCTTTATTTAACGCATTTTTATGACTTCGATTCCGGATAACTGGAAAAAGACCAGAGTGGTTGTTATACCTTAACCGGGAGGGAAGGGATTTAGGCCCATATCTCTCACTTCATCCATTGCCAAGCTGATGGAAAAATTGATACAAAGGAGACTGGAGAACTGGGTCGAACGCAGAAACATCAACCCTGCCTTTCAGTTTGGTTTTGGCAAGTCGAGGTCGTCCTTGGATTGTGTGGCTACGGTGGTGACGGACATTCTGCAGTGTTTTAGTCGTGGCAAGGTTACTATTAGTCTAGCGGTGGATATCAAGGGTGCCTTCAACAACGTTCGCCCTATTATTCTGCATAGGAAGTTGGTTTAGATGGGAGTTCCGTCCCGCATAATCAACTTAGTGTCCTTTTATAACTGAGTCCAGGCAACTTCTTTTCGCAGGCTCGGAAAAGAGCAGGACCTCTGGAGTGGGGATTCCCAGGGTGGGGTTCTCTTCCCACTACTATTTAGTTTATTTCTCTCTGATGTGAGAAGAGTTCTTCTAGTTGATGTAAGTGCTACTCATTATGCCGATGACATTTTTTGGATGGTAGAGGAAAGTCTTTGGAGCAGGCCAGGGATCTTCTACAGGTTGCAATTCCTCCTATTTCAGCCTGGTTGAGTGACCATGGTTTGACAATTGCTCCAGCGAAATGTGTCATGTGTCGTTTCTCTTTGAGAAAGTTAAACAATGATGACCTACATCTGAGTATTGATAAACTGAGGGTGGAATGCTCTTCGGAGGTTAAATCCCTGGGCGTGATCTTGGATTCGGGTCTGTCTTGGCTGCCGCATATAAAAGCCAACGTGGCTAGAGCTTCAAAGTCCATTAACGTTCTGCGTGTTGTGGCTAAAGTTAACTGGAGAATAGGTCCTACGTTGGCTCTTAGAGTGTATGTTGGATTGGTGAGAGCGCATCTTGAGTGGGGATGCCAATTATTCGGTTCAGCTAATAAGTCAATTTTGGGTTTTCTGAATAGAGAGCAATATTCGGCTTTCAGAGTGGCTCTGGGAGTAATGAGGACTGTTGCAATTGCGGTACTGCTTTCAGAAGCAAGGGAAGTTCCACTTTCCTATAGGCGACAGATTCTTACCGATACATTTCTTCTGTGCAATTTTCGATGGAGGATGAATCCCCTGATTCCAAGGTTGCAATTGTTGTCAGAGAGGGCAAGATTTGGATTTCGTAAGGCATTTGTTTTTAAATTCAGTTTGCTTATGAGTTATGAGAGGCTTGCTAAGATTATGATAAAGGCGCACAGAACAGAAAGACCGATAGATTTTGACCTCGAGTGGAAGTGCGTCACTAGTAAACGAAATATCTGGCTCAATTTCTTTAATGAGGAGGCGTAGGTTGAGCTTACGCATGATGAGTCGCTGTCGAGAATTATTTGCAATAGATTTCCAGAGCATATATCTATATATACCAACGGTTCGGCTGTGCCTGGTTCTCCAACACTTAGCGGATGTGCTATGTTTATTCCATCTGAGGAATATAGATTTGGTCTTTCTTTACAGGACTACTCTTTTACACATACTGCGAAGGCTTACGCAATTTTTTTGGGCCATCAAACATGTGATTAATTCACATATTGTAAAAGCACTCATTCTGACCGACTCTAGATCAGTCTTAGAACAAGTTGAGATGAGCTTTCAATCGCCCCCGAAGTCTCAATTGATTTACAGAATAATTACCATTTTGGAGAGGGCAGCCGATTGCGGACTGGTTGTGGATTTGATGTGGATTCTGGGTCATTGGGGAATCAGAGGAAACATGGTGTCAGATTCAGTTGCCAAATACGCTGCGAGAACCCAATTTAGGGTCTGTTTTGGTATACTGATAACGGATATTCTCAGGAAAGTACAAGAGGACTTTATGCTCCGTGTACGGATGGATTGCCTACATTTTGGTGAGTCTCCCAAGGGACGGAAATACTTTTCTGTGGTTCTCTATGAATCTCGGAGACCGTGGTTTGTCAGCGTTGAAGTTTCCAGATTTATAATCAATCTTATTTCTCGGCTTAGGACGGAGCATTTGGTTACGTTGGATCATTTTACGTGGATGAGTTGAAACACTGATCTCACATGCTTGTGTGGGAGTGAGGGAATATCATTAAAACATTTGTTAGCGGAATGCCCAATTTTCTTACCAGGACTCTAGGACTTTTTAAGCTACTTGTATTTCAGAGCTGGAGTCGTTGATCCGGATAATGTTGACCTAACTGATTTAGCACTCAATTCCTCTGCTGAGATTATTCAGGAGCTTGTAAGCTTTGTTGGAAGGGCTGAAAGTAGAATTATTATCTAAACTGTATATTTTGTTCGGCTAAAGGTGGTACTATATTTACTTTAGTCTTTTTGACTTAGTGTTTGTTCTATTAATTTTATGAAAAGTATAATTTTGTTTTACACTTTGGTGTAGTGGATGGAAATTTGTTTTGTTTATTTTTGTAGTTTCCATCTGTACTTTCTGCGGCGGGAACTCTTAGAGGATTGACCTAGGCTGCTTTTCTCCATGGGCGAACCAAGTGTCTATGGCTGCGACAGTTGTTGATGATATCTTTTACAAGTTTCCTGTTGTTTTTTTATTTTTATTTTTGTTTAAAAAAAACCGCGCTTTTCTGTGCATTGATTTGCAGGTTACATTGAACGAGCTTTATATGCTCTGCTGTTTTCAGGCTCTACGGGCTCTACTGATAAAACCCACCAAATTTAACCTCATTGTTTTGGCCGCCTGCTCTGTAAAAGGCCAATATTAAAGAAGAAGAACAAGAAGAACAAATCCCAGTGGTTTTTCAGTGGTTTTTGATTTGTAATTTGGAACAATTCGCCACTGAAAATATCTATTGTGAGGGTTGATTTATGACAGTTGGCCTGGAAGTCCCAAATCGTTTTATGGTCTTTACCCTCATAAAATGGAAGGATTAGTGTTTTATTTCGATCCTAGAAAAACAAAATTTCCCAACGATTCTGTTCATTATCGGTTGACATTTGTCGAACGATAATTTCGTTTATTCTTTTATATAATACCTTGCGCCAAGAACTCTACTAAAAAGTCTGTTTTTAGAGTTCTAGAGATTAAAATGTAAACTAAATGTAAACTCGTATTGTAAAATTGATCGAATGTCACAGAACGAGTTTCTCGGTTATCGCTAAAATTGACATTTAGTCGAAATAAAACTTGTAAACGATATGTCTACTTTATTTTTTTTTGTTTTTTAACGATTCAAAAATGACAAAAAAATATTAATTTTTTGTGATTTTTTTTAAATTGGCGCCATTTTTTATTTCTTAATATTTTTTATCGGGATTAGGGGGGATGCCTAACCACATATATCAGCTTTAAAACCACATTTGAATTCTTCAGATCGGATGTCTCTGTGAGGCTGTAGCATGTCCGCCGATTTATAGTTTATTTTTTTATCTTGACTTTTGCGCCCTCTAGTGATGAAACAGGCACAGTAAAAAAATTTTATTTTTTTATTTTTGACAGACAAAAATGTCAAAAATATGATGCAAAAACTTTCATTGCTTTAAATAAAATAATCACCAAGAAAAAAATTGTTTTTTAAAGTCATCTTTGACAGCTTACAAAGTATAATACTACTTTAAAAATACAAGGATCCTAGAATTTTTCAATTGAACCAAAAGTGATTATCTACTAACTCTTGTTTTATTTGTATTTATTGTTTAAAACTTCTTAAACTTAATGTAATTAATTAATAAAAATATATAACGAAATAAGTTACACTGTTTTTTATATGCAATACAATGACTTGCTTTTAATTGAATCAGAATTTGATCAGAATTTTGACTTTCCGCGAGAGAAGGGACCTATCGCTGAGACAGCAAACTTTAAAGGACGGACGGGCAAAGAGGAAGTGAAGTAATGGTCTGCTTTGGGTCTCAAAAGCGTGCCAAGAAACCGACCAAAACGTGCTTCGTTTACATAAAAGCTTTTCCTAGCATGGCACGCATAGCCAGGGACTATTTTTAAGCATTCAGGCAACATCTGTCCCTGTTGAACGTCTGTTTTCTCGCTCATCTATAATAATGAGAAAGCATCGAAATAGATTGAAAGCCGATATTACTCGAGATCTACTGTGCATTCATGACTCGACTAAAAAAAAATTACTCGATTTTTAAATGTATCAATAATTCTGTTCATTAATTTTAATTTTGAATATTTAATCTGTTGTGTTTTTAATAATTCAGTTAGTGATTTGTTCTTCTAATAAAAGCAATGAAAACCTCTAATTAACTTTTCTCAATTTTTTATTTTAACTTCACTAACATAAAAAAAGTTTGATTTTTAAATCTATATAAATTAATGCATAACAGTTAAAAAATATTAGTCACATTATTAATATCAAAACTATCCTTATAATTGTCATAATAAAATAAAATAAATATTTTTAATTTTTTATAAAAATTAATTTCATTTATTAAAAAAATTAGATATCATTAATTTTGAATAACATTTCATTTTAATTTACTCGGCGATTTTGATTGCTTAGTTTAATCGTCCCGTTGAGTGTTAAATACTCATAAAGAGTGGAAGATTTAGTGGGTCGTATTAGAGTCAAGTCCCATCCACGGGGAGCATCTTCTTAAAATGATGCTTGCATCATTTATTGTAACCTCCATAGCACTTCAGCTTGCCTCAACTTTGCCAACCTTTCCTCAAGTTTCTAAACTTGCATCAAAGTTTCTGAAAGTTGACAACACTTGAGGAAAGTGTTTCATCACTTGAAAATGCTGAATTGTAGCACAGACGTTTGGCCCACATAAGTAATAATGGATTGAAGAAACTCAGGAATCAAGTTGATGGAATTGACACAGGCGCAAAAGAGTCAATTTTAAAGATCTGCCAGAATTACATTGAAGGAAAGCAGACACAACAACCTCACAAACAGGAAAGAACCAAGACTTCTCATGCACTACTGAATTCATTGTGAAATTTTCACACTTCCTTTACGTTTCGTTTCTTCATCTAGTAAACGATTTTTGACAAAGGGCAATGTCTATTTTTCCTGTGACAATGTTTCCAGTGCTGTAACTACAATATTATATTCCACTGGCAAAGTTCAAAGCAAATGACATACTATATCTGTTTCTTCCACAGTTGCTCCCGTTGAACGTAGATTTCGTACCAATTTGTCAAATTTTAAAAATGTGACTCTATAGACTCCATTGTTGCATTATACTTTATGGTCAATAATGTTTTCCGAAGTAACAGCTGACTCGCTATTCCTTTCCGTTCGAAGATATTTTTCAAAACATTCCAAATTTCAAACGATGATTCTTTGTCTTTAACGTATTCCAAGTGACTGTCCGCAATTCTTTGCACTATTAGAGATTTGCACTTTGATCACTCTTTCTTAAATTGTCTAGCATAACTCGTTGTGCGCTGTCTCTTGTTCAGAGTCTGTTTCTGTAAATACAACCATACTCGTACAATCTTGTTCCACTAAACTGAGCAAATCATACTCATCTAGCAATAACCTAATAATAATTGAACCTTATAAGTCCGCGAATCAGGTGAAGAATAATAAACATCTTTACTAAATAAACGAAATCATTTATTTAATATAAAATCAAGATGATGCTTGAACAAAAAACCACTTCGTGAACAAAGATCAAACTTCTGCTTAAACCAAGCAATGCATGCGCACACACAAGAATCAGAAACAAGTAGTTATAAAAGTACACAGCAACAACAGCGCCATTTGGCGGTTCATTCAAATAAGCTAATACAATGTAAACAGTAGGGTGGTCCAAAAAACCCAAATTTAGAAATTTCAAAATTCTAAATCAGTTTCATTTTCTTCATAATTTTTTAAAGCATAACCTTTTTTCAAAAAAAATTTTAATTAATATTTAGAGGTAGCGCATTTTCTCTGTTGAAAATCGCAATTTCGGTACTTTTGAGCACGCTTTTTTTGTATTAAATAATAGTTTTTGAAGTTGAAATTTACACTGAGCAAAACTTCAATATTTGATGAATAAGTAATGATAAAATCGAGATGATTGAAAAAAATTAAAAGGTAAAATTATTGAAAAGAAAGTTTGTCTTTTTGATTTTCGACCCCTCGTAAGATGATTATGACCACCATAAAAGTGAAAGTGATACTTGCCAACGTTTTGCTACTGGTGAAATAGAGGGGTTCAAGGGTCTTTCAAAGGAATTTTAAAGAAGCGGAAACCTTTTTTTCTGTCCATTATTGAAAAAAAGAATCATTTATTTATTTTCAATATATTTATAAAATTTTCTTGAATCATAAAATTTTTAATTATTTATATAAGTATCATAAGTAAATAAATATATAATCATTTATTAAAGGTGATAAATAAATTGTAAATTTATGAAAAAAATACTACTTTCACAGAGAAATCTCGTTTACCACATCAAATAGTAATTCTGTTGCTAATAGTGTAGTAAAATATTAATAATTCAATTAGTCAAAGTAATTTTTAGGTTTTGTTGAATCATAAAAACAATTAGTAAATTTATGTCTACCAAATATTTTAATGATTTTCTTACTAATACTTAGTCAAATTTCACTATTGACTTAGTAGTATTTTACTAATAATTATTTATTTTTTAGTAATTGAGATAGAGAGAGCTTGTTTAAAGTTTTACTATTAAAGCGGAGTATAAAAATTAAATTTCAAATGTCCTGGCTAAATTTTGCTTATTACAATCAGGTCAAAGTCGACGTTCACGATGCACAATTTGCAACAAAAATTGTTTTTCACTTTCGTCTTTAGTTATTATATTATTAAATTCAGTTATTAATGATACTGCTCGCTCTGCATTATCATTAACAACGGGTAAATTATTAACAAGTGCAGCTGCTTTGCAGTAATTTGAATTCGTTTCCCATGTCGCAGGGTCGCAATCAAAGAAATCAGTTGAAATATCTAACATTTTAAATAAGTTCATGGTGTTTGAATTTACAAATTATTGATGGATAAAGCCATAATATCTTCTAATTTGTACTGACTGAGGTTTGCGCGATTTAATACAATGTTTGACTTAGGTTTTTTTTTCAAAGCTTGCACCATTTGTCGTTTGCAATCGGTCGAAATGGTTTTATCAAAAAAAGACAGGCCAACCAACGTTTCATTCAAATACCATAAATGATTTTCGAATTTCCGTAAAACAGTAAACCGAATTTCCTGTTGCACGGCTGAACAATTGAAAAGTCCTTGTAGAAAGTTTAAATCATTGGACGCTGCTTGTTCTGGCCTCTTTAATGTGAACCAAAGTTTTCCGTACAGAACTGTGATAAAAACACACATTTCTCGCAAATAATCGTTTGTTTTGTTATCTTTTTCTAATTGTTTCCTAAACAAGTACATCTTAAGACAATATAAAGCCTTCGCCATCCACCTGGCATGATGAACAGCTCCTGGCTTTTTAAAACTTATTCTATTTGGAGGGGTTCCACCCAGAAAAATTATCATTGGTTCCAGGAACTCTTTATAATCATCGCGTGAGGTTTTTTCTTCCTAAGGAACAAATTATATGCTGAAATAAAATATTTAACAAGTTTTCAAAAAGTAAATTCAATAGATTAACTACATTGAAATCTATACAATGGGAAATTGACATTATTAACTCTCTTAATCTGAATAAGTGGTTTTCCACTATAAACTAGTAGTTTTCTACTAAGCATTAGTGAAATATTCACTATTTAATAGTGATCGATTTTTCGCTAATTGGTATTGTATTATACCAACACGGAAAAAAGTGAGTTAGCTGCTGCTGTTAACCAAAATTATCAGACACTTATTTAGTTACCACAGCTGAATGGGTCGCCCATATTTTCTCCAAAACTCAATTGTCAGAATATACATTTGACCGAATTTTATTTATCCAAAATTCCATTTATCAGAAATCTCATTTATCCAAATACGCATTTCTCGGAAATCTCATTTGTCCGAAATTGCATTGATCAAAAATCTAATTTGTCAGTAATTTGAATTATCTAAAATCTTCTTTATCAAAAATTGCATTTATCAGAAATCTAATGTTTCCGAGATTGCATTTCTCAGAAATGTCATTTGTCCGAAATTGCATTTATCAGAAATTTAATGCTTCCGAAATTGAATTTCTAAGAAATCGCATCTATTCGAAATTGTATTTATCAGAAATCTTATTTGTGGGCAATGCCTTTTACTAAACATCTTACTTAACAGAAATTTCAATTATCAGAAATGTCATTTATACAAAAACGCATTTATGGAAAATCTTATTTGTTCGAAATAGCATTTAATAGAAATCTCGTTCTTCAAAACATTAAATTATTACGAATTTCATTTATCAAAAATTGTATTTATCAGAAATCTCATTAGTCCGAAATTGCATTTGTCAGAAACCTAATTTATTAGACAAAGCATTTAACAAAAATCTCATCTGTCAAAATAGAATTTATAAGAAATCTAGTTTTCCCAACATTGTATTTATCAAAAAACCCATTTACCCAAAAGTGCATTTTACAGAAATCTCATTTGTCCTAAATATTATTTATCAGAAATCTCATTTCTCAGAAATTGCAATTATCAGAAATCTCATTTGTCCGATATTGCATTTATCAGAAATCTCATGTATCCGAAATATTATTTTTCAGAAATCTCTTTTGTCAAAAACGTTAATTATCAGTAATCTTATTTGTCCTAAATATTATTTATCAGTAATTGCATTTCTTAAAAATTGTTATTATCAGAAGTCTCATTTGTCTGATACTGCATTTATCAGAAAACTCATTTCTCAAAAAAATCAACTATCAAAAACCTTATTCATCCAAATTTTAATTTGTCAAAAATCTAATTTATCAAAAATTGAATTTATCAGACTTCTTAGTTGTCCGAAATCGCATTTAACAGAAATATAATTTGTCAGAATTTCCAAGTATCAAAAATCTAATTTGACCAAAATTGCATTTATCAGAAATCTTATTTGTCAAAACTTGCATTTATCACAAATCGCATTTGTCCGAAATCGCACTTATAGGAAGTCTCATTTATCCAAAAGATTATTCTCTAAAACCTTCAATTGTGCGAAAGTCCATGTACAAAAAATCTCATTTTCCCAAACTTTCATTATCCCAACATTTCTCTTTGTAAGCGAGTTGCCCGTCCCTGGTCTACAAAGAGAAATGTTGGGATAATGGAAGTTTGGGAAAATGAGATTTCTTGTACATGGACTTTCGCACAATTGAAGGTTATGGAGAATAATTTATTGGATAAATGAGACTTCCGATAAGTGCGATTTCGGACAAATGCGATTTCTTATAAATGCAAGTTTTGACAAATAAGATTTCTGATAAATGCAATTTTGGACAAATTAGATTTTTGATAATTGGAAATTCTGACAAATTATATTTCTGTTAAATGCAATTTCGGACAACTAAAAAGTCTGATAAATTCAATTTTTGATAGATTAGATTTTTGACAAATTAAACTTTAGATAAATAAGGTTTTTGATAGTTGATTTTTTTGACAAATGAGATTTCTGATAAATGCAGTATCAGACAAATAAGACTTCTGATAATAACAATTTTTGAGAAATGCGATTTCTGATAAATGCAATTTTTGATAAAGAAGATTTTAGATAATTCAAATTACTGACAAATGAGATTTTTGATAATTGCAATTTCTGAGAATTGGGATTTCTGATAAATGCAATTTTCGATAAATAAAATTATTGATAATTGACATTTTTGACAAATGAAATTTCTGATAAATAATATTTCGGACAAATGAGATTTCTGTAAAATGC
Source organism: Ganaspis brasiliensis (assembly GCA_037103525.1). NCBI lineage: Eukaryota > Metazoa > Arthropoda > Insecta > Hymenoptera > Figitidae > Ganaspis > Ganaspis brasiliensis. The sequence goes on from JAZKLR010000311.1 coordinate 1,832,279, forward strand.
ACTTTTGGATAAATGGGTTTTTTGATAAATACAATGTTGGGAAAACTAGATTTCTTATAAATTCTATTTCGGACAGATGAGATTTTTGTTAAATGCTTTGTCTAATAAATTAGGTTTCTGACAAATGCAATTTCGGACTAATGAGATTTCTGATAAATACAATTTTTGATAAATAAAATTCGTAATACTTTAATTTCTTGATGAACGAGATTTCTATTAAATGCTATTTCGGACAAATTAGATTTCTGATAAATGAAATTTCGGACATGGGAGATTTCTGATAATTTCAGTTTTGAACAAATTAGATTTTTGATAATTAAGAATCCTTACAATTGAGATTACTGATAAATGTAATTTTTAATAAATACAATTCTTGATAATTCAATTTTTTGACAAACGAGATTTCAGATAAATGCTATTTCGGATAAATTAAATTTCTGATTAATACAATTTTGGATAAATTAGATTTCTGATAATTTAAATTTCGGACAAAAGAGATTTCTAATAAATGCTTTTTTGGATAAATAAGATTTCTGATAAATGCAATTTTGGATAAATAAAATTCGGTCAAATAAATATTCTGATAATTGAGTCTTGGAGAAAATGTGGGCGACCCAGCTGAATATTAGCTAAGACAGCAAATAAAATTGCTACGACAGCTAAAAGTTAGCTGTGGTAGCTCAGAGGTGTAAATCCCATAGCTAAACATAGTTGTTTGTCCTAGGGACAACTAAACTTTTTTAGTTATGGTATCTACAACTAACTTATTTACCGAATTCCATGCTGTAGTTGTATTTAACTTTTTACTTTCCCAAATAATTTTGCACTTTCGGATGGTGGAGTAGGCACTTTCACGTACAGTTTTGTTTAAAGTGCGATGCTGATAAAAGAAAAATTGGAATACTTGTTTAATATTAGGTAATTTACTTTCACAAATATCATTTTCTTCTTGCCCTATTAGGAAAATAGACTTAGCACTTCGAGTAACAGACATTTTAAAAACGGAAAACTTACAAATATTACAGTATTCTGTAAATTTTACAGGAGTTAGAGAGATCTATTCGCAGACAGAGTCCGCTAAACACTGTTACTCCTTTGCAGTTGTAAGAATCAGGTAATTTTTTTATATTACCTTTAAAGAAAACGTTTCTAAAATCTGAACTTTGTAGCAATAGTATTTCTTAGGTTACTAGTCATCTTTTACTTGAAGGTTAGTAGTTTTTTTATAAAATCGCAAACCATAAATACTACCTAACAATTTCCAGTTTGAAACTCAAATTTTAAAGAAAAACAGTTAAAGAATTTAGGAAATAAGTAATAAATTTTTGGAGTCTTTATTACCTTTTCGTGTCAGGTAAAAAGTCTCCAGTTTCAGTTTTGCGAGGATTAAACATAGATTTTATAATCCACAAATTAAGACTTTCAGGCCTAACTATCAAATTGCTTTAAAAACAAAAAAATTCTGTGAGGGAGGGTGTAATTATGGGGGGGGGGTAATGGGAAGGGATGAAACTTCGGGTTAGGTTTGAGAAAATTATATTTCAAATGACCGTTTTAATAGATTTTTTTCCGAGGGGGGGCACCTTACAACCCCTCCCTGTGTACGCGCCTGAATAGAGTAATTATAAACAATTTAAATATACGCTTAATTTATAATTTTTTAAATAAGTTTACTATCAAATTTTTTTTTCGATTAAGCAATAAAAATATCTTAATTTTTTTAAAAAATGTTAATTAAGCGCAAATAATTAATTGAACCAACTAACTTTACATAAATTTCATTTATAGAACAAAGTATATTTTTTGTAAGTTTTCGTTAAAAAAATTTATTAATTATTAATTAGAAAAATAGAAATAATATTTCTAATTAATGAGAATGTATTGTAATATACATGTAATTTTAATAATATAAATAATATTCAGAAAATACATTTCCTAAAAGGATTTTCTACCTCTCTTTTCATCCATTGTCAGGCGACATAAAAGGGAAGATGGGCAAAAAATCAGTTGGCTACTTGCAACCACACGGCTTTTGAAGGACAGGATTATGTTTATTGCTGCTAAGCGGAACGTCGAAAAAAACTGTTAAAATCTTGTATCGAATACTGGAAACTTTGACTACGATGCTCTACCTCTAAATATTAAAAAAAAAAATTTTTTGAAAAAAGGTTATGCTTTAAAAAAATATAAAGAATATGAAACTGATTTAGAATTTTGAAATTTCTAAATTTGGGTTTTTTTGGACCACCCTAGTAAACAGGTTAAATTGCATTTATTCTCAACATTTATTGTATATTACAATAGGGTGGTCCTTAAAGATGAAAGTGTGAAATGTTTTGCTCCTACCCTCCAAGAAGATTCAAAATCGAAAAAAAACCCCTTTTTTAAATTGAACAATATTTAATAGTGGCTCAAACCCCTTAAAATTTCCCATTGATTTTACATGGGATTCTAAGTTGTGACCTAATGAGGACATTTAAATGTCGAAACATGTTGTCAATTAAAAATAACATCTAACCATTTAAGGTTTTCTAATTATTCGCAATAAGGAATCGTAAAAACTTTGAACAAATTACAGAAGAATGTTCAGGTGATACTTGAAGCAAATGCATATTTCTTGCAGAAATTATACCTTTCAATAGCTTATCGTTTCTATGCATGCAATTTAGCTAAAAAATTGATGGAAAAGCAATTCATTTTTATGTTTAATATAGTTTATGTAACACCCAAGGTCAATTAGATAAGCGCCCAGTGAACGCAAAAAAGTTTTTTTTGTGATGAGTAATATTTTCTTAAAGAAAAACAAATTTTCAAAAATAAATAAATAACAAAAAATCAACTACTTACAATTTAAAGATAAAATTCTTATTCTATCATTTATCCCAGACATTCAATACAAGGCAAATCATCAATAATGAGTCTCGTAAAAAATTTGACTTCAGTTAGCAATTTAACTGAATCCGAAATTACCAAAATTAACGTTTAGCACCAAAATTCTTTCAAAGTTGTTTAATGGCTTATTAAACTAACAAGTACCTATCTAACTAACTAACTAACTTATTCCATCAACATACTCATCTTAATTATTTTTCTCAGGAAACGGGGTTCAGGCAAAAACAAAGAGACAGAAAGGAAACTGTAAATGCTCCTAAAGGAGTATATAGTGGAATGTATCCTTATCTTTATCTAGTAACCGATTTTGCTTTAATTCATTAGTGAAAAATCACTAATTCAGATTTAGAAAAAAGGATGTAAAATTTAAAAATTAAATGTGAAAAAATCAGTCTAAGAATTTAATATTATTTTTTTAATGTAAAATTTATCCTTTCTTCTCAATTGAGAATAAGAATTGGTCAATTTATGAAATTATTATTGTCGGCTAACAGATGTACACTAACTTTAATATTTAGATACTTCTAGAAACTAGAACCGATGAGATACAAATTTTAGGTGAATCCGATCAATTTTGGGAAAATCATCCTCCATGTCGTTATTGCCAGTTTGAGTTTTGACCAATTAATATCAGATTCGTAAACTGCGATCTCTAAAGTTTGTTCGAGAAGTTTGTTGCATAGAAAGTATCTGGTGGTATAATGTAGTTCTTAAAAAAATTTGTCCAAGTTATTTTATAAGTAATTTTTTTTTTTTTCTGTAAAATTGTATGTTTTTTAAATTTTAAAGCACATATTTTACGCATTACTTTCGTTATCACGATTTCCATCTTTGAAAAACAAGTTTATAATAACTGTAATTATTCTTTTTATCATCTAATTAAGGGCATGTCCAATATTATTCTTGTTTTGCATGAAAGCTGCCTTGCTATTGTATCGCAACTTACAATTAGACAAGTCCTTTAACAGTATATCAAGCTCCCGTTGAAATTATTTAATTTACTTTTAGTAAAAATTTAGTGAGCATTTCTTTATTTTAAAAAAATTAATTTATTTCTCTGGAGGGATGTTGTCTCTTCGAATTAACCTTATTCTGCTGTTAGCAGTTCTATTTATGATTGAATGCATTTGTGAAGGTAAATAAATTAATTTTATATAATATAGAATTTTATAATCGGCAGATATAATATGTTGTTTAGTATTTTTTTATTTCAAAAACAGAAATAGAAAAATAATTTATCTTGTTTCTTAATATAATTTCTTGTAGAATCACGTGAATGCGGCAAAAAAAACGGTTCCGAATTGTGGAATATCGAACGTGTTAAATTCAATCTAATGTCATTTTTTAACTTCTGCGTTTTAGTTTTTTGTCGACCATTCATTTGGAGACATTTACATATTCTTTTTAATTTCTGATAAGAATTCTACACAGTTGAAACACGATACGACAGTTAGAAATAAAAATAATTTTATCCTGTTTTATCCGTAAAACATATTGGGCCCCTTGAATTCCGTTTAGAACGCAAAAATTGTCACAGTTTAAAGAATTTGTCGCGTGGAATGACTTTCATCAGATTTTTTTTAAACTTTGCATCAGTATTTCTGAAGTATTTATCTATGAAATAAGACCTATCTCATTAATTTTGACCGTTTCTGAGCTTCAAAATATAAATTCAAATTTCATATCTTTTACATGCGCTAGCGCTCAATGCACGTAATTTAAGTCTCTTATATTTATTTATGCAAAAACAAAATGTTCAGATTTTCAAATAAAACGACTAAGTTGCACATTGAGATAAAACAAATGCTATAAAAAAAGAAGTGAACTTTATTGACTTTATCGGTTTTCACTCTGTAGCATCGACAGTGGCGTAGGAACTTGTTGGGGCAGAGGGGGCAGTCGCCCCCCCAGTCTGAAAAGTGGGGTGTCAAATATCATGTTTGTCCCCCCCCCCCCTAGAAATTTCAGGTTAAATGTACTGTTATATATATATATACACATATGCATTTAATATATATGTATATATATGTGACACGCTCTGAAGAAGGGACCTTAGAGGCAAATCGGTAATTTTACAGGAGAGTGAAAAGAAAAGACGAGCGCGCATGGTGCTCTGTACAAATCGATGGTGTTTGAATTGTCATAAGTTGAAAAATAATAAATAAAAACATTTTCTGACTTCATATAATGAAAAAGGAACTTTTATTGAAGTTAAATCAACCATAAACCGAAAATCGCCAGTCATTACTGGCGCAGTACAGAAATTTCCCATTGGAGTATGTAGACTTTTTTGCCGAATGTCTGAAGATTAGAAATATTCGGTCACTCTCTCATTCATTTTTCGTGTAGAGTTCCATTTTACAGTCCTTTGGTGATGACACATCGATTTCGAGTGTGGTGACTTGTACTTTACTATGGCTATGCACGGAAAGAAATCTGGTAGAATTAAATCATTTGATAAACCGATAGATTTTTAGAATCAATAGGCAAATAGAATTTAATTATCTAATGTGACTGATATTAAAATGAAAACATGAAAATATACTGAAAGAGCTTGAGGTAGAAAGATAGAACAGCCATTTGTAAAATTTTCTTCTATTTGATATTAAAAATGCTAGTAGGCCTTATTACAATTCCATCACACGTCACTATAACCATAACCAGTAAGCGGAGATTATTTATGGACAACAGAGAAAGAATAAAAATACTTTAGGAGCATAGTATTTTTTAGAAAAACTAGTGAATACTAGCGTGGCTATAGAATTAAACTGAACATTGAACGGTAATCCCGATCAGACTAAAAGTGTCATCTACAGCGCAATAATGGCGCAAAAATATAAAAAATAAGTAAACACATGTTTTAAATTGATTACTCAAAGGAAATTAATTTATTCTTTATTAAAATTTTAGCACATAAGTCCTCTGAAGGGCGTGAAGGTCACTTCGATAAAAAAAGGAGGTTGAGTGAAAAATCGCATAATCGGGCTTGATGAGCTTAACTGAGAAGTAAGTAAAATTGATGCATATTATTTCCTTATTGCCAGTGGCGTAATTAATGCTGTGCAAATTGGGTCAGTATACCTCGGTGCTTCTAAGCTTAAGGACGATCGATGGACAAATCCGACAGTGTTTGTCAAAGACTTTTCTCTTTTTCTTTGGTCAAAATTTGTACTTTGACAAACACTGTCGGATTTGTTCATCGATCGTCCTTAAGAGAAGCTTGGCTAACCCAAATAGACCTTTTTGTTTAAAAAATTGCTAAAAACTATCATTACTTGTAGTAGTTAATTGTTGAATTGGGGCCTCATTTTGCTTCTTATCCCAGGGCTCTTAACCACTTAGCTTTTACACCACTGATTATTGTTTTTACCAATGTCAGTTTTTGCGTTGTATAAACAGTACATTCTTTTGTCCTATACATATACCAAACATAATTATTCTAATAACACATTACCAGAAATTCGCTGCAATTTCTCTGAATATATTGGTCGACATTTATTTCTGAATATTCGGACTTTATATGCAGTAAAGTTTCGTGGAAACATTAAAATATCGATAGCAAATATTGGACGCGAAAGTTGCTTGAACATATATTTTTAATTTTCAGGGAAATTCAGGGAATTGCCAGTACTGTGTGGGCTGTTTAATAATAAAATATTTCTCAAATTTTAGAAATTATTCTTTCTTTAAGAATATAATAATCTTGAAATAAGAAGCACAATTCTTATATTTTCTCTTATATCCTTCAAAATTAAAGGTTTAATTTAAGAATATTTTATTCTTAAATAGAATTCCATAAAATATTCTTAAAATACGAATACCAGTTTTTCAGTTGTCATTTCTAATTATGTTTTATTCGCTTTTAATAACATGTGATAAAGAATAACGTCACTAGTATAGGCATTATTTGTCTGTAAACTTTACTCAAAACTACTAAACATTTTGACATGAAACTTTGTAGAATTACTTAAATTATCATAAGGAAGATCTGCTTGACCCTTTGTTTGATTAACTAATATTTAAATTTCTTTTTCATAACGCAGTCTTCAAAATGGCGTGATTCGGTTCTCTGTAGATAACCAGAAAGTTGCAGATTTAAGAACGATTCACTATGTGACGTCAGAGTGCAAACAAGTACAGTCCAAATTGCATGTCCCCCACTTTTCTACTTTTCTTGCACGCACTGTTTGACCAACAGAACAGAGTCGATGTCTTTAGCGTGAGTAGTACCGCTTCAAAATCTAACCTGACCGTATCACTAGCGCGGCGTGTTGACGAGTAAAAAAGTGTGAGACATTCAATTTGGATTGTATTTGTGTACACTCTAACGTGACATAGTGAATCGTTCTTAATTCTGCAACTTTCTGGTTACTAGACTTTTTCTACGACAGTTTTTCGAGCAGCCATATGTCTCATGAGCTTTTACCACTTCACAATATCTATTCAAAAATATATTTGAAAAAATCGAAATCATCCGGAAACTAACCCCGGCGGTGTCTTTTAGATATTTCATTTTTTTCTATCGATACTGCAAATATAAATTAAAATCTCTTCATTGTCCTTTAAAAGCAACTATTCAAAGATCAAAATCTGATAATTAAACTTTTTCTAAAACTATTATTCATTTACTCCACATTAATGATAATAATAATAATGAAACTTGCCATAAACTTGCATCAAACTATGTAAAATAATTTTTGTGTAGAGAGGAATTAATTCGACTAATAACATTTGAGTAAACCGCAATTACCCAATCTACCCCTGACCCAACTAGTCCCGGTTTCCCCTACTAAATCATGTTTCATTTTCTTAGTGATAAGCGCTAGGACGTTCTATGATTGAATCTTGTAAATTTGATTGATATGTGTATATATTTTTTAATAGATCAAGCTCCTGGTTCAATGAATATGATATGCCCATATATAAGCGAAGACAGATTATTAACAACAGAGGAAAAAAGCGGTGGACCAGTTTAATAATACTAGTTTAACTTTTAAATTACTTATTATTGTTTTAAGGTGCTCTGATACCTAATAACGTGTTGCAAACTTACTTTTGTATATTTTTTAACTCGTTAGCAGTCCCACTGTGAGACTAATTCTTACGCAACACTATTCAACCCGCTGAAGGGTGCTCTATACACTACTGAAAATAAAAATGAATTCAAGATACTATCCTAGTTATAGGTAGATAAATATGTTTTGGAAGTTCTGAAACTTTCATTTAAATCAAACTTGACATTTCTGGAAATCAGGAAAAAGTCATGAAAAATTGTAATAAAATATTTGTACTATCATAAAATATTAGAATTTTACTGATTTAATAGCTAAAAGTGACTCTTTGATTTTTAATTTGAATGAAAATTCAGTGAAATTTTACTGACTCTCAATGAAAATTCTGATTAAAATTAGTGAATCAGTCTTATCTGTCTTATCAGTGAAATATCACTAATTTCCAGTGAAATTTCACTGATTCATTTTAAGAGTGCATTTAGTGCGTGTAAGACACTAAAAACTGTGAGACAGCTGGCGAGTTACACAGACTTGAAGTCTACTGATTTGTTTGGGTTGAGTTATAATTCTGTTTGGTAAATAAAGGTTTTCTAATTGCATTAAAATAAAGTTTGTTATGATTTATCACTGATGAACTTTAAAATTAAACTTTAATATTATTAAAAATATCTTGAATACTATTTAACCGTATAAAATTAATTATATATACTGCCGTCCAAATAACAATAGCAGTAACTACAATTTTATGAAAAACGGGTTTTGATGCTTAAAGTATTTTAAAAGTCATTTAATATCATTCTGTACTAAAATAAAGTTTATTTATGTCTTTATTATTTATAATTTTCAAAGAAAAATTTGTCGTATTTGCACAATTTGTGTTCTCGCAACGTACTCTCTAAATATGAAAAAGCGAAATTTCACTGTTTCAAAGCTGTAAGTATACCACTGATTCCAATTAGCGTATATACGCTGTAGAAATAGTGAAAAATCACTGGGTAATCAGTGAAATTTCACTGATTCAGCAGCGTATATACGCTTATTGGAATCAGTGGTATACTCATCGCTTTTTCAAGTTAAGAGAGTATCTGCAAGATTGTCGTGTTTAGTTACGATACATTAAACGTCAGATGATGCGATGCCTGTAGATACGATGTACTTGTGTAGTTAGGAAAGGTTGATTTATTGTTAATATTCTCTAATGAGAGTATATTACTATTAAAGTGAATATGTATATATATGTATTATATTATTACAATTTTAAAACATTTTGATTTAGTGTGTGTTTAATTTTATGATTAATTTTTAACACTTTTTTCATGTTTTTGAAGGTTATGTGGTTCTTTTGATTTGAATCATTCACGAATCATTATTGAATTGAAAAGTTATTTTACACAACATAATGCAAATTTTCAAAAACTAATTATGAAATTGGTATCCAAGAAACCAAAGCACCACTCTGAAGGGAATAAAAAAAATGTCATTTGTCAAGAAAAACTACAAGCTCTTGATCTTTCTGTTCCGCTATCAAGTTTTGAAGAAAATGAAACGAAGGTTAAGAATAAATCTAGTTTTCTTACAAAAAGTGAAAATTAGAAGGTTCTTGATCTGAAACGTAAAATCGTAAATAGTATTTTTGAACAGCGTAGTTCGTTTTCTGATATTACAAATTCATCTAACCAAAAAAAAGCCAAAATAATATCAAACATAAAAGTTGTAATAGAGTGTATATTATTAATTTTAAAAGTTAATTTAAATTTTAATAATCGGCCAAATTACCCCATTATTTAAACTACTCGAACGACGACACACGACAAACCAATTTCGAACCTCAGGGGAGATTCCGCGGAGATTCCACCCTCGATGGCCACGAAGTTGTACGAAAATTCACTTAAAATCGACACCAGCACAATTCTCAATTACGATTCACCAACGACGACATAACTTCCAAAACCCTCGACGAGATCTTCAGAGTCACACTCTGGGAAGTAACCGCAGCCACTCCAAATCGCCTTTGTGAGGAAGTAAAGGTTTACACACCAAACTAGTTGATGCAAAACGAATAATGACACACACTTTTCACTAAAGAAATTGTCTTTAATCAGAACGATAAGCTTCCTCAAACAACAGTTCTTTAACAACCTCAATTAAAAATTCTTACACAATCTCAACTCTAACAACTTATAACCACTAGATATTCTCGCGACAACTAACTAAACGTCCTACTTGTATCACGCTCGATTAATAAGTGAGGTAGCACGTGGCGACTTCCCTCTCGTCCCGCTCTGCGTTGCCCGCCGAAAATTGGTTCCTCTCCTTCGACTTCCTATTCACCCTCCGCCCTCTTGTCCGTCCTTCGTCTAGGATTGGTTGTCACGCTGCTCGCGGATTTGAACCTGTAACGCAAAAACTGACGACTGGCGCAGATAGGAAAGGGGAGAGGTGACTGCTGAATTCAGAATATTCAACGACCAAGAAATTAACCAAAATTTACGAGGGAAACTACTTATTAGCGGAAAAACGTCAGTCAGGCTCGTCTCAAGAAAAGTCGAACCCAGGCACAGATGTTTAAGACTAATAATTTTCCCTTATTTAATTTATTCAAAATAATACTTCAACTCTTAAGTAACGAAACACTTCGTTGCAAAGTTCAGATGTGAGTAAAAATTAAAACTATTAAATTAAAAAAAATTTGTTATTAATCTACCATATAATTATATAAATACAAACCAAATATAATTTATAAATTTATTTTTATTTTTCTATAGATTGTCAAAAGAATCATTTAAATTAAACAATAATTCAATGGGTGTGCAAAAAGTCTGGAAACGGTCAAATATCTCGGAAAATATAAATTTTAGAAAAAAATGTTTTAGACAAAAGATGTGAAGAAATAAAAACTAGGTGCCCCTCGTAAATTAGTTCAATACCATAAAATCCAAATTGCATTCCACAAAACTTTCCACACAACTACCTAGAGTTGTGTGCGATGTAACAATATTTATGAACCTTGGCCCAATGTAAGGCCCAAGTTAAAATCAATGTTTTCGGCAAATAAGATGAAAAACTTTCAAGTGCATATTTGCTATAATGGTGATTTTTTGAAATAATATATGTGTGACACATGGCCCTGGGCCTTGGGCCCAAAATAACATTCTAGGTAGAATGATCAAGTTAGGCCACCACTTCTTATGAATCTTAGGCATTGAACTATAATACTACTGGAACAGGCAGTGTTCAGTGAATGCTAAAACTTTAAAACTAATGCGTTGGTCAGTTTTGCGTGTTATGAGTGGTTGGAACAAGCAAACTTCTCAAGCGGACTGTACAGAAAGAGACAACATGCCCCTCCAAAACTCTCTCTCTCTCTCTCTATGCCGCTTTTGTAGCGCTGTGCCTGTTCCAGTAGTATTATAGTTCAGTGATCTTAGGTAACCAAAAAATATTTTTTATCCAAGTAGAGATCCCCAAATAAATGTTTATCCAAATAAAAATAAAAATAAGCAATAGGCTAAGGAAACCTAATCAGAGGGAAGTTTTTAGGGGATGATCAAGTTAGATGATCACTTCTTATGAATCTCAGGTAACCAAAAAATATTTTTTATCCAAGTAGAGATCCCCAAAAAAATGTTTATTATCATAAAAATAAAAAAAAAGCCATAGGCTAAGAAAACCAGAACAGAGTGTGGATTTTAGGGCATGATTAAGTTAGGTCATCACATCTTATGAATCTCAGGTAACTAAAAAATATTTTTCATCCAAGTAGAGATTCCCAAAAAAATATTTAGCATTAAAAAAATGTAAAAAAGCAATATGCTAAGAAAACCTGAACAGAGGGTGGATTTTAGGGGATGATCAAGTTAGATCATCACTTCATATGGGCGAATCCACAGAACCGGTCGATTTCATGTTACTCACAGATTTTTCTATTTTAGAAGTATCATATTAATCTTTTTCAAATTTCTACCAATTTATAGTATCCTTGATAACCAATTAAACTAAGAAAATTGAATAAATGCAAACCTTTTCGTCTTATATAAAAAATAAAATAGAGTTAAGTTACTTAAAAAACCAAATTTGTCGTGTTATTCTAGGTATCAATTTTAATTCTTATGGGTATAACTTGTTCGGCATAGATTGAAACAATTCCAAATGATGGTGAATTATACTTTACTTAGTGCAGAATCTATTGAAGGCAGAAAAAAATATGTGCCCTTAATTAAAAAGAAATGGTAGTCGCTGAAAGTAGCGTTACTCATTATTTTAAAATAATGAAATACCTATACATTTTTATAAATATTTTTTACGGCGATTATTCGATTTGAATTTTTCAAATTGGTACTTGTTGTTTTTTAGCAGATGAACAAATCTAGGTATAATAGAACAGTGTGCGGTTAGAATTAAAGAAAATATTACAATAATTAACACTCTATGTTTGATCGTGAACGATTCAAAACTTTGCCTTTTTTCAGAAGCACAACTACAAATTAAAATATAATGAATTGAAATCATGTGTGATTATTTAAAGACATTATTATAATTTTTATATACAAACGCCAAATTCTATTTTCAATTTATAATGTCTAAAAGTTAAAAATAAAACTAAAATTAAAAGAAATTTAACTGAATGAAGGTATTTATAAATATGAAAAATGAAATAACCATTCATTTGTTTTATTTTCAAACTTGGATCAAAATCAATGTCAATAATGTCTGTTTATTAGTTAAGATAATTTAATTTGCAGAATAAAAAAATAAATGCTAAAATGAAATTATAATTTATTAATTATTATGTTAATCGTAAATATTAATTGTATATATATATAATTGTATTTTATCATATTTTATTATTCAAAATGTTTTGGAAATATTACAAATATATATGCAAAAAAACAAAAGAAAGAAATACCCATTTTTCATTAAGATTTTTTGAACAAAGATTACATAGGTATTTTCGTTTTTGGCTTTTAACTCGAACGGCATTAAAATAAAATGGATCACGCAAGACGGTAATTGTTCTTAAATACTTTTCAAATAAAATAAACCATAAATGAAAGGTGTGCTCGTAATTTAAAAATTTTTATTTTTATAAGTGAAAATCGACCGGTTCTGTGGATTTTCCCATATGAATCTCAGGTAACCAAAAAATATTTTTTATCCAAGTAAATATCTCCAAAAAAATGTTTATTATCATAAAAATAAAAAAAGCCATAGGCAAAGAAAACCTAAACCGAGGGTAGATTTTAAGGGATAATCAAGTTAGGTCATTACTTCTTATGAATCTTAGGTAACCAAAAAATATAATCCATCCAAGTAGAGATCCCTAAAAAAATATTTAGCATTAAAAAAATGAAAAAATGCACTAGCTAAGAAAACCTGAATAGAGGGTGGATTTTAGGGAATGATTAAGTTACGTCATCACTTCTGATAAATCTCAGAAAACCAAAAACTATTTTGTATCCAAGTAGAGATCTCCAAAAAAATATTTAGCATCAAAAAAATTAAAAAAAAGCATTAGGCTAAGAAAACCTACACAGAGGGTAGATTTAAGGGGATGATCAAGTTAGATCATCATTTCATATGAATCTCTGGTAACCAAAAAATATTATCAATCTAAGTAGAGAACACAAAAAAAATTTTTGCATTAAAAAAATAAAAAAAAGCATTAGGCTAAAAAAACCAGAACAGAGGGTGGATTTTAGAGCATGATTAAGTTAGGTCATCACATCTTATGAATCTCAGGTAACCACAAAATTTTTTTCATCCAAATAGAGATCCCCAAAAAAATCTTTATTATCAAAAAAATAAAAAAAAGCAATAGGCTAAGAAAACCTAAACCGAGGGTAGATTTTAGGGGATGATTAAGTTAGGTCATCACATCTTATGAATCTCAGGTAAACAAAAAATATATTTTTTTTTAATGCTAAATATTTTTTTGGGGATATCTACTTGGATGGAAAATATTGTTTGGTTACCTGAGATTCATATGAAGTGATGACCTAACTTCATCATCCCCTAAAATCTACCCTCTAAAGGTTTTTTCTAGCCTAAAGCTTTTTTTATTTTTTTGGTGCTAAATATTTTTTTGGGGATCTCTACTTTGATAGACAATATCTTTTGGTTACCTGAGATTCATTAGAAGTGATGACTTAACTTGATCATCCCCTATAATCCACCCTCTGTTCAGGTTTTCTCAGCCTAATTCTTTTTTTATTTTCTTAATGCTAAATATTTTTTTAGGGATCTCTAGTTGGATGAAAAAGATTTTTTGATTACCTGAGATTCATAAGAAGTGATGACCTAACTTAATCATTCCCTAAAATCCACCCTCTGTTAAGATTTTCTTAGCCTAATGCTTTTTTTATTTTCATAATGCTAAATATTTTTTTAGGGATCTCTACTTTCATGAAAAATATTTTTTGGTTACCTGAGATTCATGAGAAGTTCTGACCTAACTTGATCATCCCCTAAAATCTACCCTCTTTTCAGGTTTTTTTAGCCTAATGCTTTTTTTTATTTTCTTAATGCTAAATATTTTTTTGGGGATCTCTACTTGGATGGAAAATATTTTTTGGTTACCTGAGATTCATAAGAAGTGATGACCTAACTTGATCATCCCCCAAAATCTACCCTCTGTTTAGGTTTTCATAGCCTATTGCTTGTTTTCCTTTTTTATGATAATAAACATTTTTTTTGGGGATCTCTACTTGGATAAAAAGTATTTTTTGCTTACCTGAGATTCATAAAAAGTGATGACCTAACTTGATCATCCCCTAAAAACTACCCTCTGCTTAGGTTTTCTTAGCCTATTGCTTTTTTTTATTTTTATTATTATAAACATTTTTTTGGGGATCTCTACTTGGATAAAAAATATTTTTTGGTTTCCTAAGATTCATAGGAAGTGGTGACCTAACTTGTTCATTCTACCTAGAATGTTATTTTGGGCCCAAGGCCATGTGTCAGACATGTATTATTTAAAAAAATCTCCATTATAGCAAATATGGACTTGAAAGTTTTTCATCTTATTTGCCGAAAACATTGATTTTAACTTGGGCTTTACATTGGGCCCAAGGTTCATGAATATTGTTGCATCGCACACAACTCTAGGTATTTGTGTGGAAAGTTTTGTGGAATGCAATTTTGACTTTATGGTATATTGAACTCATTCACGAGGGGCACCTAGTTTACACAGGATGTTACTTGAAGCCTAAGGCCCAGTGTTTTTGGTGTGTGTCTGTCATGTTTTATTTCAAAAAATCACCATGATAGCAAATATTCACTTAAAAGTTTTGCATCTTATTTGACGAAAACATTGATTTCATTTTGGGCCTTACATTGGGCCCTGGTGCTATTTTTTTATGGTACACATAATAGATTTTTTATTTTTTTACATCTTTTGTCTAAATCATTTTTTTCTAAAATTTATATTTTCCGAGATATTTGACCGTTTCCATACTTTTCGGACTTCCTGTATAATTTTGAAAACAACTCTGTTCGCTTACGCGCTCAAGATGAATTATTATTTATGTCTGAAAATTCTACAGAAATAACGTATAAAGTATTGAACAATGATGGTTTACAATTAAATAAGATTTTAAATAGCAAGGATAAAATTTGTTTTTACCGAATGTTTAATTTAACATTCGGTTCCTTTGAGAATGTGTTGTGTGTTTAGGTGTTCACAAAGGTTAACAATCAATTATTAATAATATAGATTTATTTCTATAAGTGTGCAAGAAACTACTTTGCGACAGTGAACGGTTATACATTTTTATAAATTAGCTGTGAGATCGTCGAGATCTACACTTGATGACAGTTTAGCAAATTCTGATTGATAAAACGAAAAGTAGGAAGTGGTAAGGAAGATGAAGGGCGGAGGTAAACTCATCAAAATTTGGAAAGAGGGGACACGATTTAAGAGAATTTGAAGTGGGAGATGAGGGCGTAGGGCCATAATGTGGAGGCAGGCAATCAGGTCAAAATTCTTGATAACATCTGGTATAGAAATATAAATGATTTAAAATTACACGGTCTGAGTAATAAACCATTAAAAACTTATGTTCATTCGCTAAATGAGTTTTTAAAGGTAAATTTTTACAATTTAAGCTGAGGATAGTTTATTGCTGAAGACAGATTTGAGAAATTATTTTTCGAAAGTACAAATATTAGAGTTATAAATATCTTAAAACGGACAAATTTAAAAAACGTATCAGAAACTTGGAAGCGAGGATTACTTAAATTGTAAACAGTACACCATAATTTAACAAAATATTAAACTATTGAGTTTATAAATACACATATCAAAAAAAAAAAAAGAAAAAAGAGACAATATTAATTTACTAGTAAAAGTGTTGAGACACAACAAAATTGATTTGATGATACAAAAAAATGTAATTTTAGATCATGATTATGCTGTAAAACGTAGCTGTGATATTAAATGTAAAAAGAACTTTTTTATATACAAAGATAGTGTAAGAAAAGGAATAAGTTTTAAAAAACTTAATTAGAAAATTTATAGTGTTTAAGAAAAAAATAACAAGAATTTTATTTTTATCAACTTTGATAAAACTTCAAATGAGCATACGTTGATAAATACCACATTGTTAATAGTTTTGCACGCTAAGATAAATAAATAAATAAATAAAAGCCAAGTCAGTTTAACTAAATAAATGTTTTCTCAATAAAAAAAAAATTAAATATTTTTTAAATTTATTTTTAAACAATTACAATTTTTTTGGTAATAAAAATTTAATTAGGAAGCTTCTTTGACTTTAATAATAATTTATCTTGAATGAATAGTTGAATACAAATAATGTTTATAATAAAATTCACCTTGAATAAATGAAAATAACACAAGTTATGATAAAACTAAAAGAAAATGATACCCAATATTTGATGCATATACAATTTGGAAAAAATTTCGAACTTTTTAAATTCTTACTGTCTCTTGCGTGAAATCGCACATTTAGTTAGCTAAAGTTAAAGTGTTCTTTCAAAAGGTACTTTTTAATATTAGAAAAAGAATTTGAGCAATATCTATAAAAGAAAATATAACATTTTTGACGGATAGTTTTAGTCGCATTTAATATTTTCCGACTTTCCGTAAATAAATTGACAAAGTATAATTTTTATTTCTACGCTCTGTGTAGAGTTTTGTGTTATCACTTTAATAACATTTTAAATACATTTTTGCAAAACAATATAATAAGTACAGTTATTGCATTTATCGCTTGAGCTTAAACAGTTTATAACGTTCACATTTGTGTTATTCAATTCACTTGTAGCAACAATTTAACGAAATAATTGTGTGCTCATAAAAGTTATTTTTTCAATCTCATAATATTTTCTGTTTGCATGAACCTCATACTTCTATTATCTCTTTTATATACTGTGAAAGTAATTTCTGAATGTAAGTTAATAATATTTTTTCTAAAATATGTTTTTATTTATTTATTTATTTATAAAATACACGGGTCAATAACCCATTTTACAAAAAATTGTACAAAAATCGTTGACTTTAAGTTGTAATAATGTAAAAAAAAAAAATATTATAATTGTTACAAAAATGTTACACTTTAATTTTGGACCAAAAGTGTCGCACGCAATTTACAAATGAATGCCCTTAGTGACATATTGGTAAATACAATCTGGTCGTTTAACAAATTTGCCTCTTTGCGTAGTCTGTACATCATGGAATTTTCCATATAATTGGTTCTAACAACCGGCAAAGCAAATAAGAGAGGGTTTCTCAATAATCTGACCGGTTCTTGCGGCTTTAATAAGTCCATTAACTCAGAACAATCAGTAAGACCGTTTATAACTTTAAATAAAAATAGCATGTCTGCAAATAGGAAACGTTTCTCAAGTAGGGGAACTTTAAAATTTTTACGCAGGTCAGAATAATCGTGACTAAAGAGATTATATCTTATTCCAGTCTGTCTAGCAACAAATCTCAAAAATCTATTTTGAACCCTTTCCAAAGACGTTTGATAACACTGTTGACTGGGTCGCCATAGTACAGACGCATACTCTATAATAGGTCGAACCAGTGCGAAGTACAAAACCTTTAATGTTAAGATGTCTTTAAACTGAGATGCATTTCTCATAACGAAAGCTAGAATTTTATTTGCCTTTCTGATTGTAAAAGATATATGCTCTGAGAAATTCAATTTGACATTTATTATCACCCCAAGGTCCCGCAATTCGGACACTCTTGAAATTTGCTGACTTTCAACAGAATAATTAAAATCAAAAGCCACTCTAGATCTAGAGAAAGATATTAATTTGCATTTTCTGATGTTCAACGATAACCCATTATCCGTGCACCAAACCATAAATCTATTTATATCGGACTGGAGATCCAATTGATCTTGTACACAGCCTATGGCCTTAAAAAGTTTCAAGTCATCCGCAAACAACAGAAAGCGACTATGTTTTAAGATGTCTTTGATGTCGTTTATAAATAATACAAAAAAGAGAGGTCCAAGATGCGAGCCTTGTGGGACACCCGATGTGGCCATAAAGACATCTGAATAATCATAGTTAATTCTGACCGAAAGAGCTCTCTCGGTAAGGTAACTACGGACCCAGGTTAATAAATTTTCTGAAAATCCCATAGTTTTGAGCTTAGCGAAAAGTATAAAATGGTCAATCCTATCAAACGCCTTTGAGATATCCGTATAAATGGTATCAACTTGAATCCCATTCTCTAAGTTACTTATAACAAAGTTGGTAAAGACTCCCAAGTTTGTCAGGACCGACCTACGTTTTATGAAGCCGTGCTGCTCATTTATTATTATTGATTCAAGTTTATCATAAATAAAATCAAAAATTAAACTTTCAAAAATTTTAGAAATACAATTCAATAATACAATTGGGCGGTAATTCACGACATCTTTTTTATCACCATCCTTATGTACCGGAATAACTATTCCTCTTTTCCATATTGTCGGGAATATTCCACTATGCAACGAGCGATTGAACAATATAAAAAGTGGTTCTATGAATGCAAAGCCGCACGACTTCAGTAACATAGGAGGGACCTCGTCTGGGCCAGCTCCTTTTTTTATATTTAAAGCTTTAAGCTTTGTTAACAAAGATTGTCTAGTAATAGTAGGAATGTCGATAATATTGTTTTCTCTCTGCAAAAAAACTCCATTCAAAGTGTTAACAACTGGGACAGTAAACGTAGAACAAAAAAATGATTTAAAGCAGTTTGCAATGTCCAAGTTAGAAGTGGCAACTGTTTGTCCATAAAATACCTCATTAGGAATTCGGGAATTTTCTCTTTTAGAATTAACATGTTGCCAAAACAGTTTTGGGTTTGAAATTAAGGACTTTTCAATTTGAGCAAGATAATTCCCATAGGAAATTTTTGATTTTAATTTGCATTCTGCACGTAATCTTGAAAAAATTGCATAGTCTGAATCGGATCTGGAATTTTTATATTTGATATGTGCTTTTTTCTTTAGACAAACCAACCGCTTTAATTCACTGCTAAACCATGAAGGGTACTTTGAGGAACCAAAAATTTTAAAAGGAACAAAAAAATTGTAAGAATTATAAATAGTATTATAAAAAATGTCAACTGCATTTTCAATGTTAACAGTGTCTAGGAGAGTATTCCAATTAATATTAACGAGATATGTACAAAGTCCCTCCATATTGGCACTGCCAAAATCAAATCTACCTAGAGTTTGGTTCATAACATTTAAATTTACAGTAGAATCCTCATGAATCACAGTAAAAACAAGCGGTGGGTGAAAATGATCTACTTTTAAAATTGGATCAGTTGCCAATTCCAATCTGAAATTTTTATACTTGTAAAAAACCAAATCGAGTATGTTCCCAACTTTGTTAACAAATGAATTGATCTGATTTAAATTTAAAAACGTTAATGTGTCTGAAAAGCGATCAGCTATTTGGTTGTACAGGAAAGATGATTGTAATTTAGAGATACAGAGTTGACAATCGTCAAATGAAAAATTCCAATTTACAAAGGGCATATTAAAATCTCCGATTATACAAAATATAGCATTTGGGAATAAATTATTTACGTATTCAATAATGTCACATACAAGTGAGTAATCAGACAAAATTAATCTTGGAAAAATGTAAAACGTACCTATTACATATAATTTAGAATAGTGATAGAACTTTATAAATATATGCTCGATTGTTGACACATGTGTATCCACTCTTGACGCCCCTAAATAAGAAGCACAAGCTATCAAGACTCCTCCTCCACGGTCACAATCACTAGTGTTAACATCTCTGTCGAATCGAAAAATGTCATATCCGGTAAAACCAAGCTCCGAAGAATTTACGGTAATATTGAGCCAGGTCTCAGTTAAAATAATAATTTTAAAAACTATCAAAGGCAGGGCCTGACGAAGATCATTTAATTTATTATTCAGACTTCTGACATTTTGATAATATATATTAAGAGAAGATTTAGAACTGTCCGTAGAAGAAAGTGATTGGAGGGAGGAGAGAGGGGTAGGACGGGGCCCAGAATCGCTAGCTAAGTCAACACTGTCACTGAGCGCCTCAGAAACACATGCACATGCGCTATTCACTTTTAAATTTGCACTTGACTCGTCGACATAATGAGCGGAACACCTCTGCGATATCCAATTTTCAAGTTCTTCTCTCCTTCTTCTGTGCGCTGTTCCAACACTTTTCTGACCTTCGATAATTCCACCAACTGCATCTTCGTCTGGTCCCAGGAAAGCCGCATACTCCTTATTGTAGATTGAAGGGCAGGGTTCTTCTTCGCACTCATAAAGTCCTTGTGAATATTCCTTGCAATATCCACAGATTTGCACTTTAACATCACAGGACGTGCTCGCTCTCGGTCCTGCACAGATTTTCCAAGTCTAGTTATTATTAAGTTCTCCAAGAGGTTTGGTTTCGTAAATTTTGAAAATAAATTCACTACTGATTTGTTAACATTAACCTCCGGATTTACCAAATTCTCTTCAATAAATCCAAAAAGTATCAGGTTACAAGAACGAGACATTCGATCCTGCAGCTCAGACATGCAGGTATTTGTTAAAGAAGTAATGTTTAAATTATTCAAGGTACCTTCAATATTGTTAAGCCTGATTTCGTGACGTTTAACCGCCTCTTCATTCTTGTCGACTTTTACATTAATTGAGTCAAATTTTGCTGATAACTCACTTATATCCTGCTTTAGGGACGAAAAGTTCTTATCTATTCCTATTTGAAGTCCTGCAATAGCCTTATTTATTATACTTTCTATATTATTAGAAGCAATATTTTGGTCCTTTCAGTTTTTTCCATATTGTCCAAAACACTATTACGGTCCATTTCAGCTGCAGAAACTGATTGAGAGTTATTAGCATCAGAGAGATTTTTTTCTGACGAAGCAGGTGATACTGATGGTGAATTTCCACAACATTTTTTGAAGCCTTGATCTTGAGTAGTTATGGCATTCGTACATTTAGGATGGTAGGGTGATTTGCATCCCGGGCATAGCACAGCATTTACTACTCGTCTTCTGCATTTGGTACACAGAGTATTAGAGTCCGAAAAATCAGCTGCTTCTAATTCGTCGATGTTGCGTAATGTTTGTTGTGCCGGAGTCAGTAGCGAGAGATTCATACTGATAAGAATATTACGTGTAGGTAACACGTGACTGATTACTAACCGGTTCAAAAATATAGGAGAACCACAAAAATAGCGTTTTTATTAAAAAACAAGTAATAATCCTCCAACCAAACACCACTCGTTAATTTGGTTTTTATCAATACACAATTTTATCACGATCTTCAAGTACACAGCACATTATAAGTGAAAAAAAAAACCAAAACTATTAATGACCATGCCACGTTTTTACCATTAAATAGTTTACACTTTTATTTAATTAGTATTTCCAGGTTAAACAAGATTCTTTAATTATATTCCAATCACAGAACTTCAGGGGATTAACACGATAAATAATTTAAACCACTTTTAAGTCTGAATCGCCGAAATAACCATTTAAACTGCGAGCTTCTAACGATAGGTATTAACAGCGGGCAGCCATCTTCGAAACCTGTTTTACTATAAAACTGGGATACTAAGATTCCAAAGAACGCACTTTCCAATTCTTAACCAACTTTAAATCATTTTTAACATTAATTGGCATAAAATTCTTAACAACTTTGTCGTTTTCAATTATTAGATTATACATTTTAATTATTAAGTATTTAAGGGGGTAGTCTAGAGATATTTTTAGAAAAGTGATGTAAGGCTTATTAAGTTATTACTCTAAAGTAGGTTATAAAGAGAAATTGATATTTGATGTTCACTCAAAATAAAGTTTAGAATATCCTCTTTAAAATACATCAAGAAGCTTAAAAATATTAAGTATTTCTCAAAATATAGATGAATAAATTTATGAGTTTCTGCCGTTTCAAATTGCGAGTCACTATTAATTTATAAGAAATAGCAGCTTCACATCTATTTCACATTTATGCATTAATTAAAAAGTAACACTGGCACTGTTCTGTTTGATTAGCAGAGAAATTCAAGACTCAAAATTTAATTAAGTAAAAATAATTCCCAGCTAGGTGCTTGAAAATTAATTTTATTTATTTTTTCAATTTTGAATTAAAGTAAATTTATATTTTAAAATAATTTTGTACATGGTCAAACATAAAGATATGTAATATAATTGAG
The DNA here is from genome assembly GCA_037103525.1 of Ganaspis brasiliensis. Lineage (NCBI taxonomy): Eukaryota > Metazoa > Arthropoda > Insecta > Hymenoptera > Figitidae > Ganaspis > Ganaspis brasiliensis. The sequence goes on from JAZKLR010000311.1 coordinate 1,854,865, forward strand.
TCTGTTACATGCAGATGCGATGTATGTACAGTGGTTTTACTGAAAAGAAAATAGTCTCTTTTTGGTTAAACATGATTAGTAACTGACAGCCCTATCCGACACCATGCATTGGAAGCCGTGGAATTTTCAGTTCTTAAATTTCTATTCATACGGTTCAAATTTTCGACGCTAGATGGCGACACTCGCCACGTGGCCGAAAAACTGTAAACATGTGATAGACATAACCCGCGTTTTTTTTACAACCGATCATTTATTTCTCTTTTTTAAATGGAAAAGTACAAAAACAAGTTAGAGAATTTTAAAATACTAAATAATTTTACATTCTATTGAAATTTATTTGCAAAAAACTGTAGACAAAATGGTGAAATGTATAGCACCAAACTGTCATTCGGGATATACTTCCAATGATGAAGGTGGTAAAAAAATCCATATGTTGAAGGTTCCAAAAGACAGAGTGAAGGAGTTCCAAATTGCAATTAAACGAAAAAATTTCACCGTGAAAAGCCACCACTATGTTTGTCACAAACATTTTTTAGAAAGTGACCTAAAGTGGGCTCGCGAAGTAAAGGATCCGTTTACCGGCAAAGTGATGGCTTCGGTAAAGTATATAAAATATAATTATAATTGTAGTATATAATATAAGTATATAAAATATTCAAAATATATTGTTAGAAAATACACACTTTAAACAGAATATTTTTTTTTATAATGTATAGTAGAATTCGATGAAAGATATTGCATGTTGTAATGGATCAGGTGTCCTGATAGGGAAATGAGGAGAGAGATAAATGAAAAGTGGGGAGAGAGGGACCAAATTAAATAGATAGAAATTAATAAGTAGTTGAGTTCCCGACGCGCTAAAAGTCGGACTCACAAATAGTCGACTAAAATAAAGAAAAGACCAAAAGGAATTGATCACTCCTTTCTTAATTATAATTTTATATATTTGTATATTGTCATCCATTGGTGTTTTATTCTGTGACTTATTCTGGAGGCGCATATACCTCAGAATATCTGAATTCTCTCCTCAACTAACTATTCCTGATTTGGACCAGTTTCCTGGAGATATCTCAACCCTTTTTCATCGCTACTCATCGAGAGGACGTTTCAGTGTGGCCAACTGAGAAACTCGACGATCTACGCTTCATTTGAGAAAATCCATGGTATTCAATTTTATGTAAATTTGTTGTATGTATGTATGATTGGGAATAAATGTATGAATTGAGTGAGGAATAAAAGTTTATGTTGACCGCAATTGATTGAATGACATATTGTGCTTATTTCTATAATTAAAAATTAACAAACAAAGAATAAAAATTTGTAATATCTATAATCTTAAAATATAATTGCAATTTATACGATATCTGTGTGAAACAATTTATTTACCATAGTCCGAAGCGCTACAATGTACAAAAAAGTAATATTTCTTGATAATTAAAAATAGTTATTTTATTAAAATTTTGAATTTTTAGGAACCTTACAAAATACCGAGACTAAGAGAGGGGGCACTCCCATCTCAATTTCCGAACTGTCCAAAGTACCTTTCGAAAACCGTAAAAAAACGCAAATCACAAAAGAAAAGGAATTTAATTAATGCAAATGGACCTCCTAAAAAAAAACCGAAAATGATTGAAAATATTGAAATTCAGCGCAATGATGATTCTGCCAAAGAAGTTTTGCTTGATTCAGACCCGACAAAAGAAAATTTGATTCTACCTAAAAATATCCCAGATATTCCTCTAGACATTCCTGCACATCCTTCTTGTTCAATTCAGGAAGAGCCTATTTTTCTTTCAACTGATTCAAATACTGTAGACGACGAAATAAGTCGAAGAGACATGTTCAAATCCTTATTTGAAAATAAAGATTCATTCAAGATACCAATTTCGTGGAATCAAAACAACATGTATGACGGGAATTTTAGAGCAATTATTTTTGTACACTGGGAGGGTGAAATGAAAAACAATGTTTTTAGTACGAAGTCGGCAAAAAAAATTGTTTTATTTGAAGACATGACGATACATGCATCTGTTATGGATACTCCTTTGGAGAATTCAAAACTGAATTTTACAAAAGAATTTGTAACATGCGCAGAAGACATCAATTCGATAGTAGAAAGTTTTCATAAATTAAAAACTTGTGGTGGAATTGCAAGTCCGTCATATATTTAAAAAAGTGAAAATTCTTTTGCTTTTACAGATACTTTAGGTCACTTAAGGCATAATAATTGTACTCTTGTTTTAGAACCAAATACAAATACTAAAACACAATGCTGCTCGGATTGTAAAAAATCTAAATTAAATTTAGCTAAAAAAGAGTCGATGAAAAAAAAATCAACGGATTTTCAAAGAATCGTTTTCAAGAATAATGTTGATAATAGTAAAATTAAGTATCTAAGAAGTAAATTAAAAAATATAGCAAACAAATGTGCATATAATGCTAAGTCTAAAATTTTACTTAAAAAAAGAATACATGACGCAAAAATGGAATTGTCGAAAATAAATAAAGAATTGCTAGAATCTGAACTAGAAAAAAGAAATATTTCTTCGAATGAAAAATTAGTTATTACTGAAATGTTGAAAGCTTCTAAGTGCAAGGGCAAACGAGGACATCGTTATTCTGACGAATGGATAATTTTATGCCTGATTTTCCACATGAAGTCTCCAGCTACGTATAATCTTTTAAGAGAACAAAAAGTATTACCCCTTCCCTGCACAAGTACTATCAAAAGGTAACATTCATTGCTAACTAACTTATTAATTATTTCATATGATTGCTCAATAAAACCAAATCTCAGTACTAATAATTTACATAATTTTAGGTATTTATCGTTAATTGAAACACCTTGTGGCTTTCATTCTCAAATGTTCGAACTTCTTGAAGAGAAACTTAAATCATTGCCCGAAGAAAAGCGACATTTTATTATATCTCTGGATGAAATGAAAACCCGAAAAAATGTGACTTTAAATTCTAAAACTTTTGAACTAAATGGCTTAAGCGACTTTGGAGACGGTAGTCAAAAAACCATGGATGATCAGGCAGACCATGGATTAGTCATTCTTCTTCAACCAGTAATGGATGATTACATCCAACCTATTGCAGTATTTACATCTAAAGGACCAGTTACTGGATTAATATTGGCAAAACTACTTATTGAGGCAATTATTCTTCTAGAGAGAGTAGATGCTAAAGTTCACGGTATAGTGGCTGATGGAGCAAGTACGAATAGGAAATTTTGGACAGAACTTGGTGTTTGTGGAGAGCTCAATAAGGTTAAATCTTCATTTCCTCATCCTAGTATTGCTGATCGAGAGGTTTTCGTATTTTCTGACCCACCACACTTAATCAAGTGTGTGAGAAATCGTCTCTTCGAAAGGAAAGAATTAAGGGTATAGTATAAATTATAGTGAACTCTCAAATTTTTATAAATATTTTTAACATTTGTTAATTTTATTTCCATAGATTGATCCAAATCTAGATTCAATTAAATGGAGTTTTTTTGAAAAATTATTTGAAGTAGATATGGCCAACTTAGAAGGTAGACTTTGTCCAAAATTAAAATATGACCATATTTATCCAAATAAAATGCTGAAAATGCGTGTTTTCTTGGCAGTACAAATTTTAAGTACTTCAGTTGCTAAACGATTGCTATATTACAAAGATTCAAAAAAATTCGCAGAAAATTTTAAAGGCTGTGAATTAACTGCTGAGTTTTGTTTAAGATTTGATCAATTATTTGATGCAATGAATCGGACAAGACCAGAAGAAGCTAATAAATTTCAAAATGCTGATTTAAAAGTAAAAATTTTTATAAAATCTATTTTTATTGTATTTTACAGCCTTTAAACTAATTTACACTAATAAAAAATAATTGGTTTACAATATAGGTGTTTAATGATTTTCTATCTTGGCTGGATTCATGGGAAAGTAAAATCGTAAGGAAAAAAGTAAAGGAAATAGACAAGAGTTTTAATTTAGTGGTCAGTATATGAGGCGTAAAATACATAAATTAGTCACTGGAATTATTTAAAAAATTTAATGAAAGCAATATAAAAAATTTTGAAAGACTTTAATAAATGTTAATAATTAATATAAATTTTTTTTATCTTAGGCAGATGATTTTTTAACTAATTGAACAAGTGAAGGGCTACGTGTCACAATTCATTCGTTTTTAGCTATGAGAAAAACATTAATTGAAACTTTTAAGTTGGAGTACCTTTTAACTGGTAAAATTAATCAAGATCCACTTGAGGTATTCTAAAATATACTTTTTTATCATACACTAAAAGAAAACGGTTAAAAATTTTAATATAGTATTTTCCAGTTAAAGAAAAAATGGTAAAAAAGAAAATTTTGTGCAGGAATTATAAAATACAAAAATGTTACATCAAACGTAAAAAATAATTAATAGGACTTTAATATGCTTGACAAGAAATTCATACTCATTTTTCTAAAGTTAAAAATTTTTTTTATAATTATTTTGCCTTTTCATTAAATAATTAAAAACTTAATATACCTGCCAGTAAATTCTTATTTATTTCTCTAAAGTTTAAAATGTCTCTTATGATTATTTCACTTTTTCCACTAAATAATTGAAATCATAAAATAGCTGCCAGTAAATTCACACATTTCTCTAAAATTATTAATTTTTTTTATGAGTCTTTTGTTTTTTTCTTGGAAGGAAAAATACTTGTGTAAATTTTTTTAACTGTTTTCTTTCAAAGTATAAAAAGTAAAATCTGCGAAACAGTTTTTTTTATTATTACTGTTCAATAAAATTTTATTCTTAAAAAAATAAATGTTTTTTTCCCAATTCATAAATTCCTTTCAACAATTTTATTTATTGAAGATGAATCGTAAAAAAATTTTCATGCACAATTTTAATGATCATTTTTAATTATTTTAACTTTAAATTTCTTCAGCGATTTTTTGGCACAATTAGATGCTCTGGAGGAACCAACGATCATCCTTGCACTCCAACTTTCCTACAATTATATAAAATTCTCGCTGCATTCAGTATTTTGAAGCCACCTAAATCCGGAAATTGTAGTGTATTTGATGCAAATCCACCTAAACCTTTGATTACATTAACAAAATTAAAAGAACTTTTTCATCAAAAAACTACAAACGCATTTCAAGAAATTAAAGAAAAGCTACAAATCGCAATCGATAATGAAGATTCTGATTTTAGCGATTTTGTGCATGTGATAAATCATGATTATGAACTACCAGAAATTAGAGATTGCATTCTTTTTTACACTGTTTCTTGCGCATGCAAACTCATTAAAAAACGTGTAACTTGCTCGAAATGCTTAAACGCCTTTTTCTCCGTTTCCGAAACTAGCATTGATCAAGATTCTTTTACAACTGATAAATTACCACTTACTTTTAGTAAATTTCCTGACACAAGCCAAGAACTTGTACATCCTAATGCTGTGTTGTATCGATTACTTTCTGAGGTAGAATGTCATTTTCAAAAATTATACAAAAACAAAAACGCTTTTCATCTAATTTTTGAAGAAATTGCAAAAGAAGAGAGAAAGATTAAATTTACCTGCAATGATCACATTGATGAAGCTAAGAACATATTATCGCTTATCATTAAGAATTATATTGAAATCAGAATGCGTCAAACTGGCACGCATAAATTTATACCGATTGACATTTGATCGACTGGACATTTGGACGAAGGGCATTTGGACGAATTGACATTTGGACGAAATGACATTTGGACGAATCGACATTTGGACGAAATGACATTTGGACGAATCGACATTTGGACGAAATGACATTTGGACGAATCGACATTTTGACAAAAGGACATTTGGACGAATCGACATTTTGACGAATGGACATTTGGACGAATCGACATTTTAACGAAAGGACATTTGGACGAATCGACATTTGGACGAAATGACATTTGGACGAATCGACATTTTGACGAAAGGACATTTGGACGAATCGACATTTTGACAAAAGGACATTTGGACGAATCGACATTTGGACGAATCGACATTTGGACGAAAAGACATTTGGACGAATCGACATTTGGACGAATCGACATTTTGACGAAAGGACATTTGGACGAATCGACATTTTGACGAAAGGACATTTGGACGAATCGACATTTTGACGAAAGGACATTTGGACGAATCGACATTTTGACGAATGGACATTTGGACGAATCGACATTTTAACGAAAGGACATTTGGACGAATCGACATTTGGACGAATGGACATTTGGACGAATCGACATTTTGACGAATGGACATTTGGACGAATCGACATTTTGACGAAAGGACATTTGGACGAATCGACATTTTGACGAATGGACATTTGGACGAATCGACATTTTGACGAAAAGACATTTGGACGAATCGACATTTTGACGAAAGGACATTTGGACGAATCGACATTTTGACGATTGGACATTTGGACGAATGGACATTTGGACGAATCGACATTTTGATGAAACGACACTTGGACGAATCTTTTTTGGCATACAAGTTTACTCTCTATGTTGTACTTGTTCATGGTTTCCAATTATCAAATATTCCAAGTGTTGATAGGGTTCAGTGTTTATCCGAGAGATGGAGCTAGGAGAATTACAATTGTGTATAAAATGAAATTTTTATATTTTTTGATAATTTTTAGGTAATTTACCTACTGTTTCTTGCGCATGCAAACTCATTAAAAAACGTGTAACTTGCTCGAAATGCTTAAACGCCTTTTTCTCCGTTTCCGAAACTAGCATTGATCAAGATTCTTTTACAACTGATAAATTACCACTTACTTTTAGTAAATTTCCTGACACAAGCCAAGAACTTGTACATCCTAATGCTGTGTTGTATCGATTACTTTCTGAGGTAGAATGTCATTTTCAAAAATTATACAAAAACAAAAACGCTTTTCATCTAATTTTTGAAGAAATTGCAAAAGAAGAGAGAAAGATTAAATTTACCTGCAATGATCACATTGATGAAGCTAAGAACATATTATCGCTTATCATTAAGAATTATATTGAAATCAGAATGCGTCAAACTGGCACGCATAAATTTATACCGATTGACATTTGATCGACTGGACATTTGGACGAAGGGCATTTGGACGAATTGACATTTGGACGAAATGACATTTGGACGAATCGACATTTGGACGAAATGACATTTGGACGAATCGACATTTGGACGAAATGACATTTGGACGAATCGACATTTTGACAAAAGGACATTTGGACGAATCGACATTTTGACGAATGGACATTTGGACGAATCGACATTTTAACGAAAGGACATTTGGACGAATCGACATTTGGACGAAATGACATTTGGACGAATCGACATTTTGACGAAAGGACATTTGGACGAATCGACATTTTGACAAAAGGACATTTGGACGAATCGACATTTGGACGAATCGACATTTGGACGAAAAGACATTTGGACGAATCGACATTTGGACGAATCGACATTTTGACGAAAGGACATTTGGACGAATCGACATTTTGACGAAAGGACATTTGGACGAATCGACATTTTGACGAAAGGACATTTGGACGAATCGACATTTTGACGAATGGACATTTGGACGAATCGACATTTTAACGAAAGGACATTTGGACGAATCGACATTTGGACGAATGGACATTTGGACGAATCGACATTTTGACGAATGGACATTTGGACGAATCGACATTTTGACGAAAGGACATTTGGACGAATCGACATTTTGACGAATGGACATTTGGACGAATCGACATTTTGACGAAAAGACATTTGGACGAATCGACATTTTGACGAAAGGACATTTGGACGAATCGACATTTTGACGATTGGACATTTGGACGAATGGACATTTGGACGAATCGACATTTTGATGAAACGACACTTGGACGAATCTTTTTTGGCATACAAGTTTACTCTCTATGTTGTACTTGTTCATGGTTTCCAATTATCAAATATTCCAAGTGTTGATAGGGTTCAGTGTTTATCCGAGAGATGGAGCTAGGAGAATTACAATTGTGTATAAAATGAAATTTTTATATTTTTTGATAATTTTTAGGTAATTTACCTACAGATTACCTAAATTTTAATACCCCTAGCTCCATCTCACGGAGAAACAACACTTGGAATATTTGATAATTTGAAACTATGAACAAGTACAACATAGAGAGTAAACTTATATGCCAAAAAAGATTCGTCCAAGTGTCGATTCGTCCAAATGTCCATTCGTCAAAATGTCGATTCGTCCAAATGTCCTTTCGTCAAAATGTCGATTCGTCCAAAAGTCCTTTCGTCAAAATGTCCATTCGTCAAAATGTCGATTCGTCCAAATGTCCTTTCGTCAAAATGTCGATTCGTCCAAATGTCCTTTCGTTAAAATGTCGATTCGTTCAAATGTCTTTTCGTTAAAATGTCGATTCGTCCAAATGTCCATTCGTCAAAATGTCGATTCGTCCAAATGTCCATTCGTCTAAATGTCCATTCGTCAAAATGTCGATTCGTCCAAATGTCCTTTCGTTAAAATGTCGATTCGTCCAAATGTCCTTTCGTCCAAATGTCCTTTCGTCAAAATGTCGATTCGTCCAAATGTCCATTCGTCCAAATGTCCTTTCGTCAAAATGTCGATTCGTCCAAATGTCCTTTCGTCAAAATGTCGATTCGTCCAAATATCCTTTCGTCAAAATGTCGATTCGTCCAAATGTCGATTCGTCCAAATGTCCTTTCGTCCAAATGTCGATTCGTCCAAATGTCCTTTCGTCCAAATGTCGATTCGTCCAAATGTCCTTTCGTCAAAATGTCGATTCGTCCAAATGTCCTTTCGTCAAAATGTCGATTCGTCCAAATGTCATTTCGTCCAAATGTCGATTCGTCCAAATGTCGATTCGTCCAAATGTCATTTCGTCCAAATGTCAATTCGTCCAAATGCCCTTCGTCCAAATGTCCAGTCGATCAAATGTCAATCGGTATAAATTTATGCGTCCCGTCAAACTATTCGCAAAAATAAATCAGAAGTGCGAAAACAAAGTGTCCTCAAAAGAAAGGAAGCAAAGCTTTGTAATATCTAAGATTGATAAAGTAATTGGTACTTTAAATAATCAATAAATAATAAGGCTGTGAAACGGATCTCAAAACAGAAATATCAAAAATTAGATTGGTATACGTATGTCATAAATAAATAATATTTTTAAAAAAGTAAATAATATTTAAAAAAAATTTTAAATATTTAAAAAATATTTTATTTTATATATTTAAAAAGCGTGTATAGTGTTATCTTCATTATTTATTTATAAGTAGAATTTATAATGTCCCCACAAATAATTGTTAAAATTTTGTGTATTCTGTGTTTTTAGTTTTTAAATTCTACTAAAAAAAAAAATAAATCCCTTAGTTTTAAGAATAAACGCAATTTAAATTAATATACGTATATGCTACAAATAAATGCTTTATTATTTATTTTATTGATTTTATCTACTTGAATGTGATATTATAATAGCCAATTTATGTAACTTCTCGTTACTTAAAAGAATGTAAATGTTTCATGTTTTTATTGTTCTTAACATTTAAATAAAAAAAAGTATTCAGTTTCATTTTATTTTAACGTGAATTTACTTATGTGTACCTATTTAACTCTATACAGTTATTACGAACTTAAAAATAATTAGATCTTTTTTTAAAAGCCACTTAATATTATTTATGTACTTTTCTACAACAAATTAATCTGAAATTTCATTAATCTCATATCTTTTTTGTTTATTTTGTTGTAATCATCCATTCCAATAATGCTATAATACGGCCACGTGCAACTAGCGCCTTCTACAGTCAAAAGATTGCACATTATGTTATCCCAGTTAAGAACTGAAAACTACGACTATCAGTCGTATAGGGCTGGTAACTGATTTCCTCATAGTATGTTAAACTTTCAGCAACGGAAGTCGATCGAAATCGTCAGCAGTTTCAGGAACATCGCAATGTTATATGTAAGTGGAATTATTTCATATTTCATTCTTTACGTCTCAACTTTATTTTTCGCGTGACAAGAACAACAAATATGTTTTTCTAACACATGCGCCGAATGTATCTATTCAGCACGTGTGTAGCAGGCCGAAAATAGCTGTTTTTCAAATGCAGGAAGCAAAATAGGCTGCTCATGCGCAATAACGTGAAAAGAATTCCTTCTAGAGAGAACTATAGAGAAAGAACATAGATTCGGTGACGCGACGCGAGTCCGATTCGGCTGTTTTTCGTGTACAATTGTGATTCGAAGTCACTTCTCTCTCAAGAAATATACGTTTCTTTTCCTTTACGGGTTACGCACGCATAACAGAATATTCTGTGCCATAGTGAAAGCAAATATTACAGGACATTTTATGAATAAATTTTTCTAACCTCAAAACGTAGAAGGTTCAATATCGTCTGGATCCCGCGTTCGGGCGGGTTCCCATGTCATTTGTAGAGTCAAGTCCACCGTAGATGGCGGGACACATGATCCGGATTTAAATTCTATTAAAAAACCTTTGATAATTAACGAACAAACATTTGATGCTTTTCAAGCAGCTGATGCCCTCGCTAAATTAAAGTCAAGGTCTTCTAAAAAAATGAAGACAGGCGGCTCATTAGTGGAAGACAATATGATTATAAATAATTTTTCCGAAACGCAAAATGGAACGGCATCAAGCCTGGGTAGTAACGGGAACGCTACTTCTGGATTTTTAAAAACTTCTTTATACGATAAATCTACAATAGGAAAACGCAAAATAATGATCGAAAGCTAAAATAAAAATTTTGGAATTAAAGATCTAAATCGCCTTTCGTATGCTAAAATCTTAAATTCAAAGTAAAAAAATGTGATCACTGAAGTCAAAAGTTTGGGTCTGGGTAAGTTAGCGGTATTTACCAAGTTGGCTTGAGCTACGAACATTATCCTAAAGGACAAGTCTCTTGAGAGGAGTGGTTTAAAAGCCTCTATTCCGTCTTACTTTGTCTCATCCCAAGGTGTAATAAAAAATGTCCCGCTGGACATTACTGAAAAAGAACTATTCAATGACCTTGTAATTCTCGGTAATTACCACACTAAATCAGCTGTTTTAGTTGTTCGTCGTCTAAATAAAAAAATTTTTAATGCTGAGACAAAAAAGACGAATATGCTTTGTCCGCGCTACAATTCGATCTTGCTTTTTTAGATTTTGTATGATCATGTAAAGAACAACTAAGCGAGTTATACAGAACGCTTTTATCGTCCTCGTAAAAAACCTTGGTTTTTAACAGTCATGCTTAAAAGATAAAGATTGTTTCGATAAATTGATTGAGAAGCAGCTACAACTCTTTAAATGCAAGTCTCGCACATTTTAATAGTGAAATACTTTTAGCTGATCCATCGCCAAATATTGTTTCACATGTGTTTGAATTTCTTGATGAAACTAATTTAAAAATATAATTTTTTCTAACATTTTAAATTCCTGCAAATACGTTTCTAAAAATAACTTAAATTTCGCGCGTTCGGAACCGGATTGTTCGGATTATTTACGCAAAATGTTACCGGGTGATGGCGTTGTAACCGTTTTCTCTCTAACACACGTAATTCGTAGCGACAATGCGTGCAAGAATGAAAGGTTATTAAGACAAATACTGACTTACCACAATGGCGACCAACGATCCCGACTCGCAAGCCTTACGCTGTCAACTTGCGAGACTCCCGAGAAGCCCATTTGCATTTATATTTGCGCCAGGTGGAAACTTCCACCCGGGTTCTTTCAAGATTGAGATCCTCTGGCCGGAGTACCGGCCAGCTAGCTCCTACCTCACGGCGTGCACCCTCTCGCGTACGAGAGAGAAAGAGAGAGAAAGAGACAGACGAACTCACTTATAAATCGAGAAACACTCATGCTTTATTACGGCTAAAACACAATAAAACAAACTCAATTTACATAACTAGACTTTAATTGAAATATTGACTGATGAAAAGCACGATTTACAAACATAAGAGAAGAAAAATAACACTGAGCACCTTGGCTCAGCACTGCCGTGACTGTGTACAACAATGCTCTTCGAGCCTCCAATTTCGGGATTAAGAACAGGAACTAACCTTCGAGCCTTGTTAACACTTGTCGGGGATCCGTCATGGCCTCTCCACCTCCAAGTAACTCGCTCACTTTCTTCCTCGACTTCCTGTCTCAAAACGACAAACACGTCCCTCGGATTTCGGCACTGTAACACTCGTCACGTTTCAGCACACACTGAGGTCTCCAAGGCCCGGCGCAGGCAAAGTTGGTTCATGAGCTTGCCGTTTGGTGGCCCTGGTTTGCTGTTCCTGTCCGTCCGCTGCTGACCCCTAGCGGAAACTTTCAGGACTAACTGTCACCTCGCGTCGCCTGTTTGGCCAGATGTCAACAAGGTTCGATCAGCTGGCTAACAATCACGACATCGACCGTCCGAATCCTCTACATCGGCCTCGTCGTCTAGAGGGTGGGTCTGGCGTTGTGTTTGTGCCCATCGGCTCGCGGACTGTACTTCGCGTCCGCAACAAGTACTAGTAAAAGCAGCTATCAGTTATACAACGTGTTTTCGAAAAAAAAAAACAGACGATTTTACAAAATATCAAAATTACTTAATTTACAACAGATCAACGGCGGCAAAAAAATGGTAATTTGTGTTGAGTGCGTACTGAGAGTGCTTTGCAAATTTCATTCTTTTAACTTTCTGTGTGCCCGGCGATCAGGTAAGGTTAGCTTCGACGAAATCCTGTAGGTTTATTTACCAACGTGTGTTTTCCCAAAAACCACGTTACAGAGTATATACAAGTTTATAAACCACAGTATGCGCACTTGGATGCGCATGAAACTTTAATGCATTCATTCTCTCTAGGGGACAAACTGAACTGTACATTAACAATGCACAGTCACGATTTTCTGCAAGTTTTTTTCCGTATAGCCCTGAGTCTCTAGATTCGAGATCTCAAGGAGATCACAACAAAAGATGACATCATCCGTCCACTAACTCCTGTCGCCGGAGTGTGGAGTTAAAAAAAGAAAAAAAGTGCTAAATTATAGTCTTTGCAACCTGCCACTTGTGGTAGGAAGTTCTGGCTGCGAGTCGTATGACTCGGTCGGCCGCGTCACGGCGGCGGAGCCGAGGAAGTCAATCTTCGTTGGGCGGACACCTTCGCGTGATTTTCCCCGTATACGTTTAATAGCTTGAGAGTATCTAAGTCCGAAACCCTCTTTTGAGGACACCATTAAGCTAATTTTCCTAGGTTCGTGGCGAATCCCTGGCAGTCGATAGTAACTTGAGAGTGATAAGAGCAAACAAAAGGGAGAAAGGGCAAAATAAATCAAAGGGAAAAAGATAAGTGAGAAAACAGCAAGTTAATGTGAAGTAATTGGGGTATCAAATAGTAAGAGCGTGAAACGAACATCCATATCGCAACAAAGTAAAAAGAGCAATAAACAGAAGGTGTATTACTGCCACTGGTTTGTCCGCAAGACCAGGAACAGTGGGGTATAACTCAAAGAGTACCTATGGTAAAAATTCTAATCTAATATAATCATCCGTCCATTCCAGTCTAAGCTTGAAAAAGACAACCTGGATCTCCTTATTCCATGTTTTGGTGGGATTAAGATGGCATCTGCATCCACTTGTACCGGAAAGATATTGTGAAACTCTTCTGAATAGTCAAAGTCTGGGTTGGCTGGATTAATGCAGCAATTAGAGAACATATCAAAGTGCCAAAAGGCCAGAAGTGCTTAGGGTATAGATATATGACTCGTCGATGCGAAAGCACGACGGAATTAGAAACTGTCGGATATGTGTCAGTGCGGGTCATTTGGTCAAAAGTTGTTCGATCAATGAACCCAAGTGTCTAAACTGCACAGCACAGATTTGAGCAAGGCCGAAGTTGCGCATTGGTCTGTCAGTAATGCCTATCTAGCTTATAAGATGGTATTGATGGAAATGGCAGATATACGAGTGTATAGCTGCTACTCTCATCTAACGACCGACTGATAGTCTTCGCAGCCAAGATAGACAAACTAGAGTCGAACCTGTAAGAATCCATGTTGAATGTTCTCGTCACCGGCGTCTTTAACTTGAAGTCGACAGAGATAAGTCGGGTTGAGACAAGGCACAACAAAAGAATAATCTTTTGATCAGAAAATGAAGTAATTCTTTAGATTTTATTAATGAATTTGATAGGGAGACATACTTAAATTACGTAACGCTCTAGAGGGGGGGGGGGGGGGGTCTGAAAAGTTGTTACACCTGTGTAAACTGTCAAATGTTTACATTATAAAAACTGTTACAGAGGGGGGGGGGGAGGTCTAAAAATCTCTGAAAAAAGCGTTACGTAATTTAAGTAAAAAAGTAAAAAATACTTATTTCTTTTTAATCTTAGTTTATATTATGTTTTGAAATATGTTTAAATACAAATAATTTAATTCATGTGTATATTTTCCATTAGATGCCCCTGGCTATGGTTCAAAAGGGCGCAATGTTTCCCCATTTGCATTTGATCAATAGAATATGAAAGAATTTATGCAAGAGAAGGTGCAGACAGTCTATTGAAAATGGAAATCTTTCATTTTAATAACCTACACCAATTTTCTTTTAAACTACTAATTGTTATAGAAAATAAATTCTAATATACAAATAATAATGTTTCAAACTGTCCTTCAGAGCAAAACTGTTAAAAATCTATCTTTTGCGAAAGTAACCTAGATACTATTTCGCACACTTTGTGCCGCTACACACATGCAGAGGAAAGTAAAATTTGCTATTGAGTCGGATTTTTAATTATTTATTTGTTTATATTTATTATGTTAATGAATTCGCTAAAAGTAAATTTTTTAAATTTTATTATAATCTATTTAAAAAAAATTCAAATCAATTAAAAATCGCATTGTCTTAAAAGGAAGTCGCCCTCTACAATAATTTTTTTAGTTGTGTATAAGAAGTAAACGATTTAAAGAAGGTTGTTGATAAATAAAAAATTGTATGAAACACAATTTCAATCTAGTCACAATAGCAACGTTTCGTCGGATAAACAATTCAATTATGGAAGCATTTAATCTACCAAATTTGTCAATAATTTGTTTACTTCAGCTTCTATGAGAGCATACTACAGCCCAACTATACTTCAGATGCCATACTTATACTGTTGAATTCGAAACGAATTCAAGATTAATTTTTGTGCGCGTTTTGATGATATTACTTATCAAAAACGCCATAATGGTGAGTCCACAATAATTCAACGAAAACATAGACGCAAGCATATGCCATGCGATATAGAAAAGGTCGGTAAGTACATATTCTGTTCTTTTCTAACATATTGTGTACGCTTGCATTTATGCTTACGCCGTGCCATTGTAGAATAGGGTGGTCCAAAAATGCATAGGAAAAAAAATGAATGCTCTCACCCCCTAGGATTGTTCTATATAAAAATAATACCCCTATTTTTTTAATATTTAGATGGGGCTCAAAGCGCTCAAAGTTCCCCATGCAAAATGCATTAAAAAAAGTTTTTATCGTAGAAGTGGTATAGAACCCTTGAATCGTGTTTTCCTATTAATTTAATTTCTATTTTGATGTTTGTACTTGTCTATATCTATATATAGTTTTGTATTACTTTCGTTCCTTCTTGAGTTTATATTTTCATTTTTGATAGTTTGTCTCTTGCTCTCAATGTAAACACACCGTCTGACGTTTCACCATTTGGTGATAATTATTTTTTAAAAATTCTTTGACATATTCTATTTTAGAGGTAAAAACTATTTAAGTGTATTTATACAGTGTGGTTTGTTTGTGTTAAAAATTTACTAATGTATAATATATTGTATTTACAGCCTGAGGAGGTCGACGAAATGTTGACGAAACGTTGCTCGTTAGAATAAACGCAGATTATCCTTTAATTCATGGTTTTAGTGTTTTTTTATTTTCCACCTAATAAAAAACAAATTATAAACCTAAACGGCTTGGCTCCAACAGATCAAAATTTCTTTTTAATGAATATTTTTTACAATTGTTTAAGTAAATTAATATTGTTTATTTTCATCTTTTTATTAAATAAACCTAGAGAGTCGCAACTTTCTCTCATTTCTGCAAGTTTTCTCTTGTTGAAAGATAGGAATGACTGTAAGACGTAATAATTAAGTACAATACTTTAGAAAATTAATTTTTTTATATGATAAATACATGTGTTGGTTATCACATCATTTTTTAAGGTGTGGTTTTTTATGACAGTTCGTAAACTTTTTTTGGTAATCTGTAATAACTTTAATTAAGTACTGCTTTTTATCCTTCTCATCTCTTGTTATTAGTTTGTTAAAATCAGATATTAATTTTACGTTTAGCTCTGCAGTGTCATTAATTACTCTTACACTTTTTACAATTTTTTAACAAGCGTTATAATCGTCATTTTGATACCATGGTGAGGGATATTAAAAT
Source organism: Ganaspis brasiliensis (assembly GCA_037103525.1). NCBI lineage: Eukaryota > Metazoa > Arthropoda > Insecta > Hymenoptera > Figitidae > Ganaspis > Ganaspis brasiliensis. The sequence goes on from JAZKLR010000311.1 coordinate 1,871,301, forward strand.
GTAAGAAAAAGATAATTGACTCATTGTTTATAAAATGATTGACACTTTTTGATCTTTCTAGCTTTATTCAATAAAAAGTTAGAAATAAACATTATTAAATAGTTTAAACAATTGTTAAAACTCATTTTCTTATTTTGTTGCTCATACTTGTCTTTATAGGCCTTCAAAATTTGCAAAATTTAAAAAAGTTGCAACTCTCTAGCTCTATTGCATAAAAAGTTGATAATAAACAATAGAATTTGTTTAAATAATTGTAAACATTATTATTTTTAATTTTATGTTAATACATGGTTTGACTGACCACGAAAAGTTGAAAATTTGAGAAAAAGTTGCATTTCTGGGGCTCCATTTAATAAAAAGTTTATAATAAACAATATAATTTGTTTAAACAATTGTAAAAATTATTATTTTTAGTTTATTGTTAGTACATGGCTTCATCGAAGTCGAAAAATTTCAAAATTAAGAAAAAATTACAACTGTGTAGCTCAATTTGTGCAAATCTTGAAAATAAGCAATAGATTTTGTTTAATGAAATGAAATAATGAAAAAGTAACCTTTAAAACTTGAATCACTTATAATCTGTATTTTGCTTCTAAGTGGTCGACCATATAATTATTATCCGAATTGTTATATTTTTAATTTGATGTTCGAAATTGGTATCATTCAGCTTGAAAAATTGTAAAATTGAGAAAAAATTGCAACTCTGTAGATCAATTTCAATTTGCACATGATTAAGAGTTGAAATTGAACAACAATAATTTCAGTAATTCAAATTTTCCCAGAATTGTTAATGTAGAACTATATTTGCCAATCATGTGTAAGCTCTTACACAATTCGAGCATTCAAGAAATCTATTATATCGACTGTAAGTTCGAAAACTCAGGAAAATTTTTTCGATATTTAAATTGCATTAAACACGAAAATTCAAATAAATTTTTCGCTATTTTCAAGAATTAATTATTTAAAATGTAAAATTCTGTGAAAAAATATCGGACATTTGAGACCGGAGTTCGAATCCCACCGGAGCTAAATGACCAATATTTTTTCACATAATTTCAAATTTTAAATAATAACTTTGTTAAACAATTTAGCAATTACATGAAATAATTGATAAAAGTTATTGATAGTTATGCTATTTATTAGTGATGCATGTCGAGCAAACGATCTGATCGATTTTGAAATCGATCGTCAGTTGTTTGCTTGGATCGTCTCGATTCTAATTTATAATTAATGAATATTATAATTAATTATAAGTATATATAATCAAATTATACTTATAACTTTACTTTTTAGTTAACTTTGAATAATTATCATCATTTTTGAAAATATCTTTAAATATAAGGTTTTTTTCTTTTTGTTGGCATATTTTATTCAGTACGCAGTTATACTGAACTGTCATATGAGTAATTTTTTTAATTAATAAATATAGACTTAAATAAAACTTTTCTTTAAAAAAGAATGTTAATAAATATATTCTAAAGATTTGTTTGTAGTAATTTATTTTGTATATAAAGCACAATTATAGTAAGTAAAATGAATTTAAGATTGATTTAAAAATAGACAATTTTTGGCATATTTGACAGCATATTTTTTTAAAACTATTTAATAAGAAAGTTGGATACTTACGAAAATTTAATTTAATTTAAAATTAGTTTGTACATTTACTTTGTTTATCCAGAAATAATAATTATCATAAATAACATTAATTTGCAAGTAATTATAAGAAAATAAATGTTACACCTTTAAATAAAATCTATTACACCTTTTAAATGAATATTAATTACGATATTTAATTTAAATAAAATCGATTCAAGTAATTTTTTGCCAAACCAACCAATTTTGAAGGACTTCTAAATTTGTAATATATTTCTTACTCAAATATTTAAGAAATTAAGCAAAATATCTTAGTAAAATTTTAATACAAACTGTTTGTACAAATTTAAATGTGCGTAAAGTTTGAACTTATTAAAAGCTTTCAGAAAAAAGATATGATGTGTTTAAATATGTCATTTGTTTAAATATAGAATTATGAAATTCAGTTTTGTAATAATTAAATTACTGTTCTTAAGCAATTGTGTCTGGATAAGCAAAAGAAATATACTAATTCTGAGTCCTCATAATAAAAAAATATGCTGTTCAATATGACAAAAAATCGTCAATTTCTAGATCAATCTTAAATCGATTTTACTTATTATAATTATGCTTTATATAAAATAAATTACTACAAACAAATCTTTAGAATACACATATATTAACATTCTTTTTTAAAGAAAAGTTTTATTTAAGCCTGTATAATTAATTATAAAATTAATTAATTATATAAAATAAAATCGAGACGATCCAAGCAAACAACTGACGATCGATATCAAAATCGATCAGATCGTTTGCTCGACATGCATCACTACTATTTATTGAAAACCGTACAATAAATTGTGAAAAAAATTATGTAAGAAATATTTTTACCTCTTTTTTTTCATTTTCGCTTTCTTGAGAGTTTTTGGGTGACTCATAGAAAATAGTTAATATTAAAGAATGGTTAAGTAAACAAGTTTAGCATTATTCTTTAAAGTCTTCTGAGGAGAAACAGATAATGCCAATTGAAAAATATTGGTTTCAAGGATTCTATACCATTTCTACGAAAAATTGTTTCCCAGTTTAAAATACATTGGAAAATTACATCGCTTTGAAAGACCTCTAAATATTTTTTAACTTTTAAAAAACAGGGATATTTTTTTCGATATTAAACAATCCTGGGGGTTGAGAGCATTAAAATCCCGAGTTTACTTTTCAATGCATTTTTAGTCCACCCTAGTGCCGACTTTTTTAGTGTCCTATAGTGTGCAGGGTTGACTTATACTACTGAATGCGGACGAAGTTGACTATTATCACTTAAAAGTAGTCAGACCCTGATAGACAGTAGGGGTGTACCACAATGCTTAACAGAAGGCACAGTACTACGCAAGTCATTGAGCAATTGTAAAAATAGTTGCTCATTAAAATATAAAGAAGCATATTTTGAGATATCAAAAGTTTTAGATTTCAAAGAGGAATTTCTTGAGAAAAGTAAAAGAAATTTTCAAAAATGTTAGAATAAATTTAAAGTTTATTAAATTTTCTTTGAAGTACCGCAGAATATATTACAGATAGTTTAATGTATAGAAAATAAAATGTACTTAAAAAAACTTTTCTTGTGATTCTCTTTTGAAGTTGGCTCGGTTTCTGTTTCTATATTATATATAACCACCTCCAGAAACCTTGTCTGTATTCGCCCCTGCAATCCTCCTCGCAAATGAACCGAACTTATAGGTTTTATATAAGGAGCAAGAAATTATCATTTTGAAGGGAAAGATACAAGACATCTTTTCTTTAATAAAAAATAAAATAGTGTCAAGCTATTATGAAAAACGATGAATAACCTTATTATTCATAAGTTTTTGAAATTAACAAAAATATCTGAAAATTAAATTTAAAAATAAAATAATTTGCTATCATAAAATTTATAAATATAAAATTTTTTAAAATTTAAAATATGAAAAATAATTTTTTTCAATCCTGTCGAAATCCTTATTGCCGAGCTTTGACCAACTATTGTCAGCCAAGGATTTGCAACGGCGTCTACCAACCAATACTTGACCAGGGTTTGGACCAATATTTGTAACCAAGGTAAAATCTCTGGCTGTCAATTAAGGGGCCGTTCATAAACTACGTCACACAAAAGGGGGAGGGATGGAATTAGAGATTTGTGACGTTAGGGGGGGAGGGGTGTAAAAAAATGTGACGTCACATTTAAGAAATTAACTTCTGCATGGCTTCTACATAAAAAAGATATATTAGAATGGTCCAAAAATATATGGAATAAAGAGTTAGAAATGTTATTCTCTCCACCCCCCCCCCACCCTCCTAGTATATGCAAAGAAAATGTAAAAATAAAAAAAAGTGTTAAAAAATATTAGGTACTCACTATTTTTTTGACAATTTTTTGAACAATTTTCAATAAATAGCATAAATGCAGCCTTTTAACAATTATTTCATGTAATTGCTAATTTGTTTAAATAAATAATTATTGGTTATTTACAATTATCTGTAAAATTAGGCTAGACAGTTGGAACTTTTTGTCAATTTTGATACTTTTCAAGACGAGTGTAACCAGTTACTAACAACAAACTAAAAATAACAATTGTATTAATTCTTTAAACAAATTATGATTTTTTAATTTTAGTTTTTTATCAAATTAAGTTATAGAGTTGTAATTTTTTCTCAATTTAGCAACTTTCATACTGAAAATATACTATTTACTAACAACAAACTAAAAATAACAATTGTATTAATTTTTTAAACAAATTATTATTGTTTAATTTCAATTTTTCATCCCTTCAAGTTACAGAGTTGCAATATTTTCTCAATTAAACATGTTTTTATTTTTGGAGTGATAAGGCTGACTGTATAAGACGTAATCATCGAGTTTAAACTTTCAACAATTTATTATTATCAAATGTTCAACACAAGTTTTTATTTTTACATTATTATTTGTAAATTGATAATTGTAAATTGATAAAATTTGTTTATTATAATTATTACTTCTGACAACTTTTGTTAAAAATATTTTCTCAATAATTAGGTTTATTAGTCAATTTTACTTCTTCAAATATAAAAAAATGCTTAATTGAAAAAATGTTGCAACTCTGTAGCCTAATTTAATAAAAAGTTGAAATTAAATTATAATAAACAGTTTAAACAATTTGTAGAATAGTTATTATTAGTTTGTTGTTAGTAATTAATATCATTCAGCTTGGAAATTTTAAAATTTGAGAAACAGTTTTTAAAAAATTAACTCTGTAGCTTAATTTGATAAAATGTTGTAATTATGCAATAATAATTTGTTTAAAAATTAATAAAAAGTTTAAATTGAACATTAATAATTTGCTTAAACAATTGGTAGAATTGTTATTTTTAGTTCTTATTGTTAGTAATTTATACCATTAAGCTTGAAAAGTTGCAAAATGTAGAAAAAGTTGTCTGTAGTTTCATTTGATAAAAAATAGAAATTGCACAATAATAATTTGCTTAAACAACTTGTAAAATTGTTGTTGGTAATTTGCGACCATTAAGCTTAAAAAGAAGCAAAATTAAGAAAAAGTTACAACTCTGTAGCAAGTAACTAATAAATAGTTGTAAATAAGTAATAATAATTTGTTTAAATAAATTATCAATTGCACGCAACAATTATTAAGTCTAGATTTATGCTATTTACTAAAAATTGTGTAAAAAATAGTCAAGGAAATAATAAGAAATATTTTTAAACGCTTTTTTGTATTTTTTCTTTTTTCGGAGTTCTCGGAGGTCCCATAAAAAATACTCTCTAAATTTGAATAAGTGATTTTTAACTAATGAATGAGCGAGAAATTGGTTATTATTAAATAGTGAAAATTATCACTATTATTTAGTAGAAAACTACTAATTTGAAAATGAAATATCTACTAATTGAAAAAGTAAACTTTCACTATTAAAAATAAAATAAATATTTCACATTAAAATAAGTATTATTCTACTATCAATTAGTAGTTTTTTAGTAAAAATAGTGATATTTTTCACTATTTAATAATAACCAATTTCTCGGTAATTCATTAGTAGAAAACCACTAATTTCACATGGGATACTTTTAGCAATTTTTGATTTTAAGCGACCTCCAAGTATTTTTCAAATTAAAAAAATAGGTTATTTTTTCGGTAAAGAACAGTCCTAGTGAGTGGCAGCATAACATTTCAAACTTTTCGATTTTGGACTAACTTAATGTATATATTTATTACCGTTATTTATATTTCAAAAATGTGTTAACAGAAGTTTGTAAGTCATGGGTTTATTTTAAACAAAAATAAATCGAGATTGCGATCGATTTAAAGTAATTTACTCCAATAATTATAAAAAAAATTATCTGTGGGGGGGGGGGGTAATTCCTAAAGTGACGTCACACAAGGGGGGTTATGGCATTATGTGACGATCTGTGATGTGAAGGGGGGAGGTGGAAATAATCGTAAAAATCGTGTGACGTAGTTTATGAACAGCCCCTAAATTAACAATAATAAATTGTTTAAACAAATGAAAAATACATAAAAATATATATAAACATTCGTAAATTGACAATATGTAACAATTTTGTTGAAAAATCCTTAAGAAACTTTTAATATGTAATTTAAAAAAAAATTGTCATTTTTTTGCATTTATGGGGGTTGTTTATAACCCTATAAAAAATAGTTAATATTAATAAATTATTAAATAAATTATGGAATCTTGTTGTGTGAGGACTTTTCAAGATGTGATTCGCTGTATTGCTATTTTGAGTGGTTTTTGAGGATTTGGTAGCGAATTTTCGAAAAAGTGCGTTTTCTCTGCTTAGTCCAGCTGAACCGTGTCAACAAAATTCCATTGATTTTCTGAAATGTTAAAACTATCATGAAAATCTGTAGTTCACAACAGAACAAAAAAACACTTTTAACCGTTTTTCTAAATTCCATGTCTTTGTTAGTTTTTTTTGGATTAACAAATTTTAACAACATTTTGAAGAAATATTAATAACTCAACAGTGGTTTGCAATAAATTAATGAAACTTATGTGGATTATCTAAAAATGTTCACTCTTTTTAACGAATATAATTGCAAAATTTTAATGTAAAAAATTACATATTTTTAATAACAATTTTATAAACAATTTTAAATATTTATGTGTTCTACCCCTACGGTTGAGATGAAACTCATAGAAAATGTACACAGAGATGTCTTCTTTAAGTTTCTAAAAAAAAAAATTGGTATTTTCAATAAGAAGTGTAGATAATAAATTTATTTTCTCTTCGCGCGCCGACCGTTACGCTGCAGCTGCGAGAAGCTCCGGCGCACTGTGGTCAGAATCTGCCATTTACTGTTCAAAAAAGTCTACAGCCTCCAAATTTTAACGAAAATGGTTGACTCTTGATTTAAAACACTCAGCAATAAATTCTTAACAACTTTAATGCAGCAGTTTTTTGAATTTATGTTTTTATTATTATTATTTTAATGTTATAATAACAAAATAATGACAAAGTGTTTAGTATATCTTCATTTTATCAAATAAAAGTCGTTTTTATACTGAATATCATTTCAATCGACTGACTATCGATCTTTAAAAGGCAAAAAATGATGTTTTAATGAATAAAAAAAATTGTTTATTTAGTTAATAAATAATTTAATTCATTTAAGTTAACAAATGAATAACGCGCTTATATATAGTTGAAATAAATTAGTTTTTTGCAATTATTTTAGTATTTAGTTACACTTGACAGTTGTGCATAAATATTGTTTAAAAAGTGTTATTTGTCATTGTTATAAAACAACACACGAAAGAAACCTAAGTGCGAAAAATGACGTGGCCCAGAATTGGCCCAGTAGTGGAAAACTAGTTGCCGAAGTTTGGCCACCAGTACTGGCGCAGTGTCGCTTTGTTAACCACGGGCTTCACTTGACAGCTTAAATTTTGCCAAGATTTAGCAGCCAGTATGTTGGCCATGACTTAGCATAAACTTGTCTTTCAAGTGTAAAGTTACTCTCCAGTTCAAATATTCAGACCTAATTAAAAAGCTTATTAAATAAAAAAATAAAAAATCCTTTAACTATGTGAATAAAATGGTATTAAATCATTTTTAAATTTGTTTAAGGGGGGGGGGGGGTATGGTTTAAATAGCAAAAAAAAACCCTTTTTAAACATTTTTTTTTTTTGACGAAACTACTAAATATTTTTTAATCCTTTTATTACTACATTATTTAGTAACTTTAAAGTAACTTTTTGAATTTTTTAAGAAAAAAATGTCCAGAAACAACGGAGTTGCAGCCACTTCCAGTAGGCCATGTCGAAAATTTTTCATTTTACGGTGTCCCGGATTTAAAATCGTAGAATCATCCGAAACACATGGGATTAAGAAAAATTAGTTATTTGGAAGTATACCTCCCAGTCAACGTTGCCCTTTTATTAAAAAAAAATTTTTTTTCTATTTTTCTACGGTCGTTTAATGTCAAAGTACGTTTTTTAGCCTAAAAAAGGCGCCATTTTTTTAAAAAAAAGGCTTCAAAATCGATCAGAAGCAAAAAAAAAATAAAAGGGCAACGTTGACTGGGAGGTATACTTCCAAATAACTAATTTTTCTTTATCCCATGTGTTTTAGATGATTCTACGATTTTAAATCCGGGACACCGTAAAATTCGACATGGCCTACTGGAAGTGTCTGCAACTCCGTTGTTTCTGGACATTTTTTTCTTAAAAAATTCAAAAAGATACTTTAAAAGTTACTAAATAATGTAGTAATAAAAGGATTAAAAAATATTTAGTAGTTTCGTCAAAAAAAAAAATGTTTAAAAAGGGTTTTTTTTTGCTTCTTAAACCATACCCCCCCTTAAATCCTTTTTTCTTAATTTATTATTGCTATTCAGATTAAATTATTAAAATTTGAAATCTGTGAAAAAATATCGGACATTTAGCTCCGCTAATCTGAATTAGTAAATAAAAAAAGTTTATATTTTTTAAATTCAATTATTACAACACATTTTTATTGGCAGAATACAACTTTGCTTTTCAACTTTATTTTTATATTTTCATTGTTTAATTATATCGATTATTTATAACACTTTAATTGTTATTTCTACACAGACTTAATTATATTCGCATAATATTTGTAAGACCTAAATAATTACAACTACCTAAAGAATTAAAAATCACACGGACGTAGGGATCGAACCCGTACTTTTTGAACCATTTTAAAAATGTAATAAAAATAATACAAAATTATATATAATAATAAAAATATTATTTATAAAAATTAAACATTAAATATTAAAAAAAAATTATATAAAAACTATTTAGCTACAAATCGAAACTTTTAAACATCAATATATCTACAATTTAAATTTAAATTTGTAATAATAATGTTATTGTTAAGAATTTACTTTCAAATTCTCTAATTGTTGTAATATTAAAATAATATGTTAAGTTTTGATGATAATAACGAAAAATTATTAAAAATATTGTTTAAGGAAATATTTTTTTTATTGCATAAGAATTTGGTTTTTGATTCTGATATTTAATTACGTATAAAAAAACTATATTTCTAAAAACTCCAAATTTATTGTTATAAATAATATTTTCGGTACGTCTTTAAAGACAAAACAATTAACTTACTGTTTTAAAAAATTTATATGAATTTATTGTTCAATTATTTTCTTATTTAATTCATATTTCAATTACCTACCATTAAGAATTACCTATCATTAAGCTCTTTGAAAATAATCAAATTTTATAATTACTTAATTGAAAATGGGTTTAAACATTTTTAAAAATTCTTTTGAATTGAATAAATAATTAATTAAAAATGAATTATTATAATTATTAATTATATTAATTATATCTATTAAAAGTAAAATAATCTACTGCACAATAATAATAATATAAACAGTTGTAATAATAATAATAATTATTATTATTCAAAAATATATTGAAATATATTTTTAACAAGGTTTAAAAAATATTTTAATTTGTAACAATGTATCACTGATTACCATAATTTATTTAAAAATTAAAACTTTACTCCATTACTAAATAATATGATTTGAATTGAATAAATAATTAATTAAAATTTAATTATTATAATTTTTAATTATTAATTGTATCTATTAAAAATAAAATAATCTACTGCACAATAATAATAATATAAACAGTTATAATAATAATAATTATTATTATTGAAAAATATATTGGAATATATTTTTTAACAATGTTTAAAAAATCTTTTATTTTGTAACAATTTATCACTGATAACCTTAATTTATTTAAAAATTAAAACTTTACTTCATTATTAATAATATGATTCAAAATAAATCAGCAGTTTTTACAACTCCTACGAAATAAAATTTTTCTCTCAGTAATAAGATGATCATATTTTGAAAAAAATGCGGGTTTTATATGAAATTACCTGATTAGACCACATAATTAATATCATTGAACATAATCTGAAATATTATTGCTATACAGTATAAAATAGCTATCTCGATACGTATAATCATAGATTTTGTAGTTATCAAAGTGTTATAAATTAATTATGAAAAAAATTATTTATGGTTAAAAAGAATGTAAATGTAAAATGAAAATTTAAACAAACTCGGGTCAGAGAGACCTTTCTAATATAAAGGTCTCTCTGACCCGAGTTTGTTTAAATTTTGGCTCAAAACTAATTTTCAAAAAAATTTGCTATTTTTCGAAAATTTTCCAAAATTAATTTTGGGCTAAAATTTAAACTAATTCGGGTCAGAAATACCTTCCTAATGATATTTAAAGTAATTCCACAATGTTTGGAGGAAAAATATTTATTATTTTAGAAGAAAGGTTACGGACAAATTTTGCATAGACCAGTGACGTCATTCTCCATCACATGCCCTTAAATAATATATATTTAATGTCATCAAACTTTTAGCTATTTTACGTACTGAACAAAAATTGTATTATCACTGCAACAAATTATTATATATAAAAATCTCCGATAACTCTTGCCTCTGTATATCTCTTCCGTTTTTAAAACAAGGATCGTATTTTGTAGATTGATTAGATATGAAAGTCTTTGTTTCAATATCTCAGCATAAATTCAGTTCGTACTGAAACTGCCTACAGTTGGGTTGGATTTTATGAAGTATTATTAAACCACAAGACTAAGAGAATAAAAACTTGAAATTTATTTTTAATAATAATTACAAGGTACATATACTTTCTTTAAAAAGAATAAATATTTTACATCAAACTTAGTAAAATTAATTTAAATATGCGATTAACAATATCCATCTGATCTAAATTTGTTTGAATTTTAACTAAAAATTAATTTTTTTTAAAGTTCGCTGATTCTTGGAAATTTAAAAAAATTAATTTTAAAGCAAAATTTAAACAAATTTGGGCCAGTCACATGCCTTTAAACGAATAAGTGAAAATTTTTGCTTTTTTGCATATGGAAATTACATTTTTTATGCGTAAATTGTAGTAGTTTTTTATTGCAACTTTGTTACAAATTTTTGCACCTATCTTTCTTTAAAATTTAATATATTAACCATAGAATTTAAACAAGTTTTTATCTGCGTAATAATATTTTAATTAAATTATAGTTTTTTTTAAAAAAAAAGTAATCAAATTTTTGGAATAAAAATTTGTTAACATGAATAAAATCGAAAAAGTGAAAACTAATATTATAGAGAAACTGTTAATACATTAAATAATTATAGACACTCTTGAAAAGTAAGAGTAAAAGTTACAGCTTATTAACGATGTAAAATAGAAACTTAAAAATATTAAAATAAATTATAAAAACTGTTTTTTCAATAACCAGCCGTATTAAACTGCAAAAGCTATTTAGTCTTTTAAACTAAGTAGCAAAGACGTGGCAACGCTTCCTATTAATAGTGTGACTTCATTGAGCAATACAGGTTATGATTTGACGCAGATATTCATTTTACAGACTTTTGTATGCAGTAAAGTCGATTAACTGTGACTCAGTAATCGTATGATAATAAACAATTATAGAAAATGAAACTCAAAATACAAAAAAAAAAACTGCTTAAAATTTTCTATTCTATAATTTTTTTGAAAATTGAACGGACCGGAAAAAATATCTGATGTAAGCGGGAATCCGATTTATCCGCGGGAAAACATTAAAACCAATAATTTTTCATTGACAGTGTTTCCTTTTATTAAATTGCTATACTTAGGAACATTAAAAGTGAATATTATAATAAATACTTATTTAATATTTTAATGAAAGTTTTTATTTTTTGTTGATTTTAACATTGGCACTAAACTGATTCCGATATAGTTCTTTTCGTTGAATGGCATCAGATAGTATTACTGACCGCAGTGATTGTGATATCATGATCTGAGGGTAACGACCTTTTAGACATTTTTTTATTGGCCCAATAAAAATGGATAGAAAAAAGAATAAATTGAAAAATAAAAATTAGAAAAAAAGAAAATACTCATACATAGTTATTATACCTTAAATTAGTAATATATTTCTTAAAACTTATTATAAATTTTAACTGAAATTTCTACAAGAAGTTTTGAAATCCGATATATAAAAGAATAATTTAGCTTAAGGGGCTTTAAAATTTATGCGATATAAGAGAGTTTCTGATAATACGGGATCCGATATAAACGGATATTTTAACACATGCTAACATAGAAAGATTCAATGGACCGGAAAAATTTTTCGATGTAAGCTGTAATCCGAAAAATGCAGGTCCGATATATATGTCATGAGTTTGACTGTATAACTATGGACCTAAAAGTATAGAATAATGTCAAAAAATTGTTTTTTGAGTTTTAACGAGTTTAAAATAGGTATTCATTATTGTAAAAAATAAACCTTTTTTACAATTATTTTTAATATTTTCTATTTTCAATGCTATTTATGAATTTTAATAAACAAAAGTTTCAATTCTAAAATGTACAGCATTTTTTTTTCATCTTTTGATAAATAATATATCTTGATTCTAGATCCAAAATGAAGTCAGAAAAAAATTGCTACCCCTAAACAATGGGTTTAATATTTTTGGTAACTGTGATGGATGATGACACGGTATTGGCAAAATTTGTCCATAACTTTTCTCTCAAAACATTAAATATTTTGTCAAGAAACTTGTTACAATTACCTATAAAATGTCATTAGAAAGGTCTCTCTGACCCGAATTTGTTTAATTTTTATCCTAAAATTAATTTTAGAGAACTTTTGAAAAATAGCAAAGTTTTTAAAAAATAATTTTGAGCCAAAATTTAAATAAACTCGGATCAGAAAGACCAGAGAGACCTTCCTAATGATATTTTAAGTAATTCTATCAAGTTTCGTGACAAAAACTTCCACGATTTTCATTATTTTTTGTCGCTAATTTTTTTAAAAATGTTTTTATTTTAAATGATTCTCCTAAAATCAAAAAATTTTAAATTTTAAGAACTTCATTAAATATCTAATATAAATCGTGAAAATAAAAAATTGTAAAAATGAAGATTCAGAGAAGCGAATATTCTGGAATTCAAAAATTCTCCAAATCTAAATTAGTGATTTTCCACTAATGAATTTGAGAAAAATTGGTTACTATTAAATAGGGAATATTTTTTAGTAGAAAACTACTAATTTGAAAGTGATATTAGTGGTAAACGATTTTTGTCCAACTCATTAGTGGAAAATCACTAATTCAGATTTAGAGATTGGAAACAAATTAAAAAAAAAATTAAAGTTAGTCTAGAGAAGAATTCTGTCAAACGAAAATTTTAACAATGTTATTTTATAACTTATTTACGCATCCCCTCACAAAAATTAAATTATTGCACAATAGAGTCTTGAGTACAATTCCGCAAAACATTTTTCGTGTAAGCAAATGTTTAGATGTATGTGTGGAATTGTTAACATTTTATAGTTTTTAAATTCACGCCAAAAATTTTTTTTATTCTAAAAATGCATCGTAATAAATAAAAAAAATCATATAGTTTCTTTAGAAAAAATAGTCTAGATTAAAGAACGAATAAATTGGTTTCTGGAAAGTATTACCTGAACTTTGTAAAAATAATGGAGATTTTAACTTTTTAAAGAAATTTTCATTTTTATTTTTTATGTAAATTTATAATTTAACAGTTGACATTTTTTAATAATGATTCCTTAAGAAAACAGAGTATTAACGAATCTAATAATCTTCATGTATAAATTGTATATTTTCCACGAAAATAATAGAATTGATGCGTCATTTTTTAGCAAAATGTTAAGAAATGAACATACTTTTTAACTTTTTTAATTGATGACTGACGCATTTGGATCCAAAATTTTACTTTTTCAAAGAATAAATAACTAAAATGGCCCTATTCTTAAAATTCTAATATAGTTTAAAGGTTAATATTTAAGGGGAGGCACCTGTGAAATTTTAACCCATCCAAATTTATGACGTTTAGAGGTGTCAATTTTTTTCTAGCTTAATTTAGACTTATAAAATCATCTTAAATTAAAAAATGAAATTTTAAATATTTTAAGAAGTTTTATTTTCGAAAAAAAAAATTGTAAAAATCTAACTCCTTCCAGAATTTTTTCTATTTTCTATAGACAATTTCTTTCAGTCTTTTTTACCATTCTAAACAACATTATGCCTGGATATTATTTAAAAGTTTAGAATATTTTTATGTAACTATTTAGTTAAATATCAGAGTTTCTTATAAAATATTATTTAGTTCAGTCATTATTCCTTCTTTGCAATGAATGCTTAGTTCGACTGGTCGAGACTTGCTTTCAAGTGTCAAATTTCCAAACAAAAGTGCGATAGGTTCTAAAACACATGGCTCTTGATTTCTAATTAAAATGACCTTTCCTTCGTATTCTGTGTTACCCAGGGCCTTGTGAGGTCATTCAAAATCAGTGCACTTTTGACTTTTAACTAGTCAACATCTTGTGCGTTTCTTTTCTGTCCGTAAAGATTGTAAATCAAGTTTGAGTCAGTTTTTTTCCATTAAAGGTAAAATTAAAGTTATTCACTGAATTTCTTTCTTACATTCGGGTAAAACTCTGCGACTTCTCGTTACCCGTGCCAAAAATACTTATTGATTGACCAGTTTTATTTCAAAATTTTGTATAGAAATGATAAAAAAACATCCAGGTTAATTCTATTAAATTCATTCCTAATAATTAAATTACAGAAATTGTCCAAATTTGACACAAAAAATTCATGATTTATTAAACAGAAATCTATGTAAATTGTTATCGCCAAGATAAAAAGGTTAATCTTATAATTAAGAAAAATCGAGCACTAAGAAGTCATAAAGTCATACATTCCGGATGTGCAGATCAATTATAGTTAACATTACGGAATTCTAATAGCAAGAGATTATTACCTTTGGACGTTAGTAGTATACCCCTAAAATTTTTTTGAAATCGGTTAATATCTTCTGTCTCCCCTTTCGGATTAAAATTTAAAGAAATTTGTAAAAATCGAGAAAAAAAATTTTGTATTACAAAATTTTAATAGCGGTGGATTGTTGACTTTGGACGTCAATAGAATACCCTTAAAATTTTTTTTAAATCGGTGAATATGTTCTATTTCCCTTTTTTGATAAAATGTTTGTGATTTTTGCACATTTTAAAACGTAGAATTATCAAAAAGGAGAGATAGAAGATATTAACCGATTTAAAAAAATTTTTAAGGGTATTTTTTGTCGTCTAAAGGTAACAATCTCCCGCTATTAACTTCTTTGAAGAACTTAGCCTTTATGGTAGATAATCTCCGGATGAATTAACAATAATAAAGAGTGAAGTTTCCGTTAACAAATTCCAGAGATTCCTTTTCTTTCCGAGAAGTCTCGTTCTTATGAGTTTCAGTTTCTTTCAGTTCAGTTTCTTTGAGTTATCATATCTTTAGAGAGTTCACTGGATATCCTCTAATTTATTACAAATATTTCATTAAAGATTTTCAGAATTAAAAAAGAATGTAAAGTTACGTACTCTTGATAAGATAATCTAAATCTCAATTACGGGACGTATGATTAAATTCTAAAACTAATTATGTAGAATATTTATTTCATAGAATTTCATTAGGAAGAATCTTCTTTTAGTCGAAATTTCACATTTTCGAATATGTTTTCAATCGAATATAAATTAATCCGAATTTTGACCTAACAGAATTTTTAGGTCACCGCATTTACATTTAACAGAATTTTCCTTTTACAGAAATCCTTTTAACCAACTTTTCATTTAAGAGAATTTTAATTTAAACGAATTTTAATTTAAAAGAATTTTTATTTTACAGAATTTTAGGTTAATCGAATTTTTATACACATAAATATTAATATTTTAAATATTCATTTGAAGGAAATTGTATTAGTACGAATTGACATTTGATAAAAAACTTAAAATTCAGAATGTTTATTTGTCAGAAATTGCAAATGACCTAAAAAGTATCCGACAAAAAATATTTTGGCACGAATTTTGAAATTGCTGAATTGCAATCTTCTTCATATTTTCTGATTGGTCAATTTCAAAATTTGCGCCAAAATATTTCTGTTGGATATTTTAGCCGACATTTGCAATTTCGGGAAAATGAACATTCTGCATTTTAAGTTTTCTGTCAAATGTTAATTCGTATACTAATACAATTTCGGACAAATGAAGATTCTGTCAAATTTAAAAACGGAGTGTCTATTCCTACGCTAACGTGAACCGTTTTTCCAAAACTATACCTACGCGAAGTGGAATTAGTTTTGAAAAGCGACACTCGTGGCGCTAGTGTCATCACAATCATCTTGATTTTACTTTGCCAAATTTACTGTCAATGTAAAATAAAATAAGTTGAATACGGAATACCAGATATTTATTATCTTTTTCTACCGTATTTTCTTCGATTGATTGGAATTAATTTAACATTTCGATATAAATAATAAATTTATCCAATATTAATTAATTATAATCAGTTTAATAAATTATACATAAATCCTTTAAAATTATTATCTATTCTTTATAAATGATTGGCTTATTTATTCCTAATAATTATATTTAACACAGATACGGTATTGTTTATATTTTGTCAAATTTTGAAAATAATACCGTTTCTTTTAGAACATGTATTTTTAATTTTTGTATAATTTTAAAAGTAATGAACGTTAAATTAACGTTTTTATTATAAACGAGGCTCGGATTGAACGAATTTTTCAAACTATTTCCGACTTTTTTTTCAGAAAATATGTCTTTTCGACTTTTGTATTGTAAAATTTGACTGATCAACTTTTCTTCTTACAGATTTTTTAAATATTTTAAAAATTGTAAGAATCTGGTTTTAAAATTTTTTACATAACGTCTGGATTTCTTGGTTTGGACTTTTTTCCTGCAATCCTCATTTTTTAAAGTATTACTTTTTTTCAAAATTTTAGTATTTTTTCAAATCTTTAGTAAAATTTTCGATATATAATCCTTAACAATTTTAAATATATAAAATAATATTTTATATATTAGTCAATATTTATTGACTCGGAGTGATTGATAAATTCCTATGAATTAATAACTTCACCGAGTGATAAATTCTTTTAAAATAATTTTAAATCACTTTCTAATAGAATTTTCAATTGTTTTTAAACTTATTTTTTATTTCATTCTTATAAAATTATTGAGTTATACAACCAAAAAAAATGGATTGTAGGACAAAAAGTCCAAACCAAGAAATCCAGACCGAAAAGTACTAAATTTTTAAAATTTTGAAAAAATAAGACTTTAAAAAATGAGTTTTGTATGAATTAAAAAAATATTATTTTTAGAGTATTTTTTATAATTTTCAAATTAAACAATATAATAAATTGTTTAATTATTTTAAATAAGTAAATAAATTTTTTTTTAAATTATTTGACACTACAATATTTCAAGAATTAACCTTTGATAATAGCTTTTTACTCAGTGGCAGTGATATCAAAAGTTTTTCCCAATTTAAATTAAAAAATTTTATTAAACAATCATAGAATAAATTTTATAAATCTAACTTTAAAAATTAATGATAAATGAATTAAAATTAGAATGATTTGAATAAATTAGACTTTAATAATTTTTAAAAAAATATATTTAATATTTGTAGTTAGAAACTTGAAAAATTTTCAAAATCAAAGACTGAAAGATTCTACATAAATTTTTTAAAAATATTTCTATAAGTTATTCTGATTAAAAAATTAATGTTTACCTAATATACAATAGTAATAATGGATTTAAAAAAGATAGATTTCTTAGAACAAATTTATCTTTAAATTCTTATTTTTGAATTTCGCGGTACTTTTCATAACATAATTTTGATTGCAGTAGTCTGACGTTTGGTAATAGATTTAAGGTACTTTCACACCTCGGTAGCTGCTGTGGGAGTGAAGGGTTCAGACAATTCAAATTTTTATTGTCTGAACTCTTCACTCTCACACGTTACCATTGGTAACGGGTGTGAAAGTGCCGAGGTGTGAAAGTGCCATTAGGACTTAAATATTTTTTAAATATTTCTTGTTCAATAAATAATTGAACATATATATTTTTAATTATCATTCCAACGAATGTACATCAAATGAAGTGAAGCATTCGTTTTAAAGAGTACTTCACTTCCACTTCGCGTAGGTATAGTTTTGAAGAACCAGTTCACGTTAGCGTAGCTTTTGCATCAGCGATTTAAAAATTCGATTAACCTAAAATTCAGTAAAATAAAAATTTCTCTAAAAATTCTGTTAGGTAAAATTTCGAATTAATTCATGTTCGATTGAAAACATTCGATAATTAAAAATTTTGACTGAAAGAAGATTCTTCCTAATGAAATTCTCTGAAATAAACAATCTACATAATTGATTTTAGAACTTAATCATACCTATTCCAATAAATAATTGTGGAAATGAATAAGCAGAAATTATACTTCGTTTGAGATAACACTTCTATTAACACTTATGGCGAATTGAGATCTGATTCTTTAAAAAACATTTTTGTGAACCCTTTTTTGTTCTTTTCAAAATTAACCCTTACGACAATATATGACATGAATTTTATGTCATACATACGTGACGTTTTTTCGCGACGTCATGAAAATTACTTTAGAGAATTTTTGTCACAGAAAAAATGTCATAGAAATAATGTCACAGGAAAAAAATTCATAGAATGATGAAATCAATTCTTATTTAAAGTGTGTGCCCTTTGCGGCAAACATTTTTTGAAAGCAATAAAAATATTTTTTTCTATAATGATTTTTCTATAAAATAGTTGTATTCAATAATGATTTTTCTAATAATGATTTTTAGATTTAGAGAAGTTGAAAAACTTAAAAATTATATCATTCAAAAGTTTTGACTTTTATGAATTATTATTTTTTTTTTACATTTAAAATATTTAATTTCATAATAACAAATAAATTCATACTTACTGTTAACACCATTAAAAATTGTTTTTTTTTTCAAATTCTGCAATAAAAAAAATTTTAAACCAAAAGCAACAACATTTTCAATAAATTTAATATTAACTCAATTACTGTTATGACATTTAAAAACCATCTCAAGTTATTTAGCGCAGCTGCAAAAATGCAATAGAAATTCACAGAGGGGATATCAAATTCGTGTGAGTAAAAATGTATGTGACCAAAAAATAAGGATAAGTGCGACTTAACAGACGGATACTTAAAGGACTTTGACTATACTTTAAAATTAAAGTTTGGAAACGTAAATTTTCTACAAAAAATAAAAAGTAATCTATTATTTGAATTGGGTCAGGCATATATAAATTAATAAAAAAAATCTTAAAAATCAAGGAGATTTTGGTGGTAACCACCGTGCTACAGAGGGTTAAAAAATAAAAAGACTTTTACAGTTAAATAACAGTAATATGAAAATCAAATAACTTGAATGATTCATTTGAAAACCATCAAATTTAAATATAACTGTAATCTAGAAAATACCAAAATTGAATAAAAATGTAGAAAAGTGAAAACCATTTTTTGCAATTATCGAAACTTATAATTAGTTATCTATAAATTATCTAAAATTACAAAAATCTAATATAATAGAATTTATAAATTTTATCAAATACAGAAGCAAAAACACTAGGGGGTGAAAGGAGGAAGGGAATTATCAGAAATTAATAGAATTCATGGAGATTTTTCTTTTGTAACGAAATTAATGTGTATTGAATGTTTTAATTACTTAGGTTCCTCTAAGAGGAAGCAAATCTTAAGTGTACAAAAAATTAACATAATTTTCAGCTATTTAAAGCCCTTTTGCATTTATTCAAGGAGACTTTCAAGTGATTACAGAAGTTACAAAAGAAAGTAGATTTCTGCAATAAAACATCAAACATTAACACCGTACGAATTAAGGTTTGTAATGATAAAGCTAAAATACTAAACCATAAAATAAATTATTATTATTAAAATTATGAACAGGGGCGGCGACTTGTGTATGGTACGTCTGCAAATTCCATATAACAAAAAAGTCGCCCTATGGAATTCCATATGGCAAAATTACTGACAAAAAATAAATTTCATAATAAGAATGTGGATAAATGAATTTACAATTCGAAGAAAATGATTAAAATTAAAAAAAAAAACATATTCGAAAATATAATTGAAAAATGACGAAAGAAGTTGGAAATTAATTAATAAATAATTGCTATTAATGACAATAATTAAAACTGAGAATTTTTTTGTTGAAAAAATTAAAGAAAAGAATTGAAACTTGCGGAAATTGAATTTAAAAATGAGAGGAGAAATTGAAAAATAATGGAAATAATTAGAAAATAAAGAAATTTTTTGGAAAATGATAAAAATAGTTAACAATTTTATCAAATAATTAAAATCATAAAAGAAAAGAATTGTTAAAAATTTAATAAATTTTTAAATAATTTCAAATTTACTATTCACAAAGATTAAAGAAAAAAATTGAAATTTGGGTAATTGAATTTAAAAATGAGGGAAAAATAAAAAATAATAAAAATACAATTGAAGAAAAATGTTGAAAAATTATAAAAATAGTTGAGAATTGTAGGAAATATAATTAAAATCATAAAAGAAAAGAACTCTTAAAAATTAAAGAAATTTTTAAATAATTTCAAATTTACTATTCTCAAAGAGTGAATTGATTAAAATTTTTATCAATGAAATTTCAAATAAATTGAAGTTTGAAGAATTATAATTTATAATAATTGTAATTGTAGTCTTGTTTATCTCAAATATATTCTGTAACATTTTAAATTATTTTTTACAACTGTTTATTATTTTTTTCAACATACAATTATTTCAATCAATTACTTTATTATTAAATTTATTTTTCAATTACTTTTTCTCATTTTTAATTATGTTTTTATTAATTTTCTAATTTTTTTATTATTCATCTCAAAATTTTAGTTATTTTTTCAATTTACAATTATTCTCATCATTCTGCAATCATTTTCTTAAATTACAAATAATTATAGGATGAAATTTTTTCAATTATTTTTCACAAACTAAAATTATTTTCTTCAATTTTTAATTATTTTTATTACTTTACAAATATTTTTTCCAATTTTATATTATTTCATTATTCTTCAATTAATTTCCTAGACTTTAAAATATTTTTCTCAAATTTTAATAATTTCCTTCAAGTTCAAATATTATTATTATCATTTTGCAATCAATGTTTACAATTTTCAATTATTTATCTCACTTTTCAAACTTTTTTTCCAATTTTCATTTTCTTTTATATTTTTGCACTTATTTTCTCCGCCTTTTAATTAGATCTATTAATTATTTTTCAAATAATTCCTACATTTTTATTTATTATCTCAAATGTAAGTTACTGTATCCACGTTTCAATGTAATATCGAAAATTTCAATTATTTATATCAAATTTCCATTATTTTCTTCAATTTGCTATTATTTCTATCATTTTTCCATTACTTTTTGTCATAGGTATTCAATTATTCTTTTATGAATTTTGAATTTTTTTTACAATTTATCACAACTTCCACTTATTTTTACAATATACAATTATTTTTATCATTCTGAAATTATTTTCTTTCATTACAAATATATGTTGTAATTTTTTTAATTATTTCTCAAAAAATTTAATTAATTTCTTCAATTTCTAATTATTTTTATTACTTTACAAATTTTGTTTCGAATTTTTTATTATTTTCATTACTCTTCAATTAATTTCCTAGATTTTAAAATATATTTCTCAAATTTTAATAATTTTCTTCCATTTTTAATTATTAATATTATCATTTTTCAATCCATGTCTTCAAATTTTAATTATTTTTATTACTTTGCAAATATTGTCTCGAATTTTTTATTATTTTCATTACTCTTCAATTAATTTCCTAGATTTTGAAACATATTTCACAAATTTGAATAATTTTCTTCAGTTTTTAGTTAGTTTTATTACTTTCCAAATATTGTCTCGTATTTTTTATTAGTTTCATTACTCTTCAATTAATTTTCTAGACTTTAAAGTATTTTTATCAAATTTTAATAATATTTTTTTTAAATTCCAATTATATTTGTTATCATTTTGCAATCAATTTTTTCAATTTTTTATTAATTTCACTATTCATTTCTCAATTCAATACCTAAATTTTTAATTATTTATCTCATTTATCAATTTTTTTTTTCAAATTCATTTTCTCTTATACTTTTGCAGTTATTTTCTCCATCTTTTAAGTAGATATATTAATCATTTTTCATTTTATTTTCTAAATTTTTCTTTATTATCTTAAATCTAAGTTATCGTCCCCACTTTTCAATGTTTCAATCAATCTTCAATTAATTTTCTCAAATTTTAATTATGTTAGTGAATTTTCAATTATTTTTTTTCATTTGCATTAATTTTCTCAAATTTTTTATTATTGTGAATATTTGTTGATTAATTCCGAAAATTTCAATTATTTCTCTCAAAATTCCATTATTTTCTTAAATTTACGATTATTTCTATAATGTTGTGATTATTTTTCTAAGTTCAATATTTTTTCGACATTTTTAAATTATTTTAAAAAATATGGTTTTTGTTCTTCAAATTTTCAATGTTTTAATAATTTTTCTATTTTTTTTCTCAAATTTCAATTAAGTTCGTGAATTTTTAATTTTTTTTGTAACTTGTAATGGTTTGATCATAAATTTTATATTATTTTGATTATTATTTAGTTATTATTTCCGAAAATGTACTCGAAATCAAATAAAATTGTCAACTTTTGAGTTACAATAATTACGCTAATTAAGAAACTCTTTAATTTATTATTGTTTTATTTCTCTCACCCCCCCCCCTGATCCGGTCAATATCAAGTTTGCAGATGGCAAAAATTTACAAGTCGCCGCCCCTGATTATGAAGATTATTAAAGCTGAGATTACAAAATTAAATAAACGTGCTTAAGAAGTCTAGACCTATATTTCGATTTCTTGATCATTACTAAATAAAAACTTATCGACTTTTTACAAAAAAAAAACAATTATTTATAAACTGCATAATTCGTTTTATTTTATGCAATAACAATATTTTGTCACATAAATTTTATAATAATTTATACCCTGTAAATAAGGATTTATTAGAACTCCATGTTTTGTAATTGGAACTTGGAAAGTTCTAATTATAGAATTGCTTATTTTGTTGATTAGAACTCAAGTTCCAATTAATCGGGACATATTTTCTGCAAAAAATGAGAGAAAGGGCACTTTAAATATAAAATGATAAAACTGATTCCCCAAGATTTCACGGTGTCGACGGTATTGTCAGCTGATAGACGCTACTAAATTTTGACAGGAAAAGATTACGAGTGCTAGTCACATTGCTTAACTGAGTCACGTAGTCATTCTGGTTATTCTTATTGGCGGTCAATTTTTAAAATATTTATTAGACAACAGTGAATTTCATTTTTACTTTCTGCGTAATTGAAATGTGATTATTTACGATTTATTCTTATTAAAAATTATAAAAATGGTGTGCTTTAATAGTCATTAACTTATACATAATTTGAATTATAAATAAAACACTGTGAGAAGCATTATAATTAAATTTAAAAAGGGAAAAATGAAAATAATAAACAACGGAATTGATAATTACTAAATAAATTTTTTAATAAACATAAAAAATATTAACCTTACTAAATTAATTTTAATTTATAGAAAAATTGTTTGAAATTGAAGGAAGGATAAGAAAAAAATTTAAATTATAATTAATGGAATTAATAATTCATAAATATAATTATTAATAATGACGAATAATAATATTAAAAAATTAATTTTAATCCTAATTAAAATTGTAAGAAATTGAAGGAAAAATAAGAGGTTTTGTTTATTGAAAAAAAAATAAGTAAAAAAATAATTTATAGAATTGATAATTAATAATTGAAAAGATGAAAAAATAATGGATGAAATTAATTATTCACAAATAAATGAATTCATAGATAAATATAAACTTTTTTTAACAATAAATTAATTTTTCCACACTGCATAAAGTAAGCATTTTAATTTAAGATACATTTGGAGTCACTTTTTAAGATGTTTCCGAAAAGTTAGCAAAAGTATCCTAAAATGCATTAGTTTTGTAAGATGGAAGCTGAAATATAAGATGCTTTAAACGTCTTAAAAGTGACTACAATGCATTTTAAGATGTTTCTTTTTACAGTGCATTTTACACTAATAATAGTGTTTCTTTTTTTTTAATTCGTTGTTTTTATAAAGTACATCACGTATATTGAGAACAATAATTTAAAACCTGACAAGGTAAATGAGATTTTTTAACAATTATATATTTTTTTATTTTACACTATTAATAGAATTTCTTTTTTAATTCGTTGTTTATATCAATTACATCACATGATTGAAAACAATAATACTTAAAACCGACAATGTGAGTTAAAAATTTGAATTTGAAATATAACTAAAATATAAGTTAAATGGGATCGATGTTAATTGAAAATTCACTAACATAATTAAAATTTGAGAAAATTAATTGAAGATTGATTGAAACATTGAAAAGTGGGGACGATAACTTAGATTTAAGATAATAAAGAAAAATTTAGAAAATAAAATGAAAAATGATTAATATATCTACTTAAAAGATGGAGAAAATAACTGCAAAAGTATAAGAGAAAATGAATTTGAAAAAAAAAATTGATAAATGAGATAAATAATTAAAAATTTAGGTATTGAATTGAGAAATGAATAGTGAAATTAATAAAAAATTGAAAAAATTGATTGCAAAATGATAACAAATATAATTGGAATTTAAAAAAAAATATTATTAAAATTTGATAAAAATACTTTAAAGTCTAGAAAATTAATTGAAGAGTAATGAAACTAATAAAAAATACGAGACAATATTTGAAAAGTAATAAAACTAACTAAAAACTGAAGAAAATTATTCAAATTTGTGAAATATGTTTCAAAATCTAGGAAATTAATTGAAGAGTAATGAAAATAATAAAAAATTCGAGACAATATTTGCAAAGTAATAAAAATAATTAAAATTTAAAGACATGGATTGGAAAATGATAATATTAATAATTAAAAATGGAAGAAAATTATTAAAATTTGAGAAATGTTAATGTTTGATGTTTTATTGCAGAAATCTACTTTCTTTTGTAACTTCTGTAATCACTTGAAAGTCTCCTTGAATAAATGCAAAAGGGCTTTAAATAGCTGAAAATTATGTTAATTTTTTGTACACTTAAGATTTGCTTCCTCTTAGAGGAACCTAAGTAATTAAAACATTCAATACACATTAATTTCGTTACAAAAGAAAAATCTCCATGAATTCTATTAATTTCTGATAATTCCCTTCCTCCTTTCACCCCCTAGTGTTTTTGCTTCTGTATTTGATAAAATTTATAAATTCTATTATATTAGATTTTTGTAATTTTAGATAATTTATAGATAACTAATTATAAGTTTCGATAATTGCAAAAAATGGTTTTCACTTTTCTACATTTTTATTCAATTTTGGTATTTTCTAGATTACAGTTATATTTAAATTTGATGGTTTTCAAATGAATCATTCAAGTTATTTGATTTTCATATTACTGTTATTTAACTGTAAAAGTCTTTTTATTTTTTAACCCTCTGTAGCACGGTGGTTACCACCAAAATCTCCTTGATTTTTAAGATTTTTTTTATTAATTTATATATGCCTGACCCAATTCAAATAATAGATTACTTTTTATTTTTTGTAGAAAATTTACGTTTCCAAACTTTAATTTTAAAGTATAGTCAAAGTCCTTTAAGTATCCGTCTGTTAAGTCGCACTTATCCTTATTTTTTGGTCACATACATTTTTACTCACACGAATTTGATACCCCCTCTGTGAATTTCTATTGCATTTTTGCACCTGCGCTAAATAACTTGAGATGGTTTTTAAATGTCATAACAGTAATTGAGTTAATATTAAATTTATTGAAAATGTTGTTGCTTTTGGTTTAAAATTTTTTTTATTGCAGAATTTGAAAAAAAAACAATTTTTAATGGTGTAAACAGTAAGTATGAATTTATTTGTTATTATGAAATTAAATATTTTAAATGTAAAAAAAAAATAATAATTCATAAAAGTCAAAACTTTTGAATGATATAATTTTTAAGTTTTTCAACTTCTCTAAATCTAAAAATCATTATTAGAAAAATCATTATTGAATACAATTATTTTATAGAAAAATCATTATAGAAAAAAATATTTTTATTGCTTTCAAAAAATGTTTGCCGCAAAGGGCACACACTTTAAATAAGAATTGATTTCATCATTCTATGAATTTTTTTCCTGTGACATTATTTCTATGACATTTTTTCTGTGACAAAAATTCTCTAAAGTAATTTTCATGACGTCGCGAAAAAACGTCACGTATGTATGACATAAAATTCATGTCATATATTTTCGTAAGGGAATGAACTTGTTTTTGTAAATGTGAAAAGTTTCAATTCTTTTGACTTCGTCAATAACAGAATCTTTTAACACCTGTATATCAAGTGATAATATGAATAATGCATCAAAAATTAATTATTTTTATATTTTTTTTTATTTTTAACCCTCAACTCCTAGACTAAGTCTGACAGACCCGGTTTTTTAGAGACTCTTTTTGACTATTTTTAATCTACAGTTCGCTGTAGGAGAGAGCAGAAAAGGTCTACTGGGTCTGTCAGACCCAGTCTAGCAGTTGAGGGTTAAAATTGTTTTTTTTAACTACTAAATTACTTAAATGTTAATTTCATAACTATAGTTTCTTTAGAAAAAAAAGTCTAGATTGAAAAAGGATTTTTTGAAATTTTTGTACGAGACAGGCCCCTTAAACTGGTTTTTAAGTTTATTTCGTTTACTTGCAAACATAGGCAAATATAGGTTGATTTTTGTACTACCCTATCTTACCCCCACGTTTGGTAAAATGTAAAATTGGAATTTTTTTACTTATTTTTAATTTTACATTTAATTCAGTAACAGATGTTCCAAATAAGACTTATTCATGGAAGACTGATTTCCAAAGATTATTATTATAATAGATAATATGTTTTCGAATCGATACTGTTAATTTTATTGAGCTTCAAACCTTAGGTACCCCGTCTTGCCCCACCTCCCCTACTTCCCCTTAAAAATAAATTTCAGCAAAGATTTATTTTTTAATTTTGAAACTTATCTTTAATTGCAGAAGACGTTCAGAAAGTAAGAACGGGATAATCATTGACTATGATTCCATTTAATACGACATTGGCATTTTATCCAAACGAATGCTTCGTCTGCAGAACTAGATCAACTTTAAGAAGATGCAGTCGGTGTCGTTTAATATCCTACTGTGGAGAAAGTCATCAAAAATTGAATTGGAATTCGCACAAGGACTTTTGTTCAGCAATTTGTCAAGTATTAACAATGAAGAATCTTTCGCATATTTTTGAAGATTTACGAGGATGCAATTTACAAACATGGATAAATGTACGGAAAAATATGGCTTGTTTCGTGAAATCATTATTACATGGTAATCTGCAGAAACACGAAGTAGAAATGCTATACTATCCACGATCTTGTGTAGTTTGTTACGACACCAGACAAGACAATTTAACCAACTGTTCTCGATGCCCATTAGTGTCATTTTGCAAGGAACATCCTGATACTTCCCAGCACGAAATGATATGTCCTAATATAAATTTATCCCACGATTTGGAAGTAAAATTCAACAAACATGCACTACCACTTGAACTTGCATTTTTTTCAATCATATTAAACACTCCGACTGAATCTTCAAGGCTGCCAAATTCGGTTGCTGAATATTTGGATCAAAATCTCGTGCCAGAACTTATTATTGATAAAAATATGAAACATTTTATGTCCTTACTTTTTTGTGTTCCTTTAACTATTATCAGTGCCTTGCAAAAGTTGAATTATGTCTCCTCTTCCAAACTGACAATACACTTTAATGGACAAAGCCAACTCAATACAAATTTTAGCTGTTGGGAGATTATGCTCCACTTTCTTCCAAATTTAAATTTTCTGAAGCTAATTATTACAGAATTTGACAAAACATCAAATACGGAGTTGACGCTTTGTCCAAAATGCATGGTGAAGAAAAAGAAATTAATCATCAACACTTTACCGTTAGCTTATCCAACTTATGTGATGCAGAATGAGTATGAAACGGCAAACTTGGTGGTTTTTGATAACTTGATGCCCCTCGAAAAAGAAAATCAGTTGTATCATTCTTGGAAAGCACTGGTTGATGTTTGGCCCCGTTTAAGCTGCCCTTTAGTTTTAATGGCAGATACAGAAAGAAGAGCGAAACATTTAAGAAAAAATGTTAATTCATCTTTCTGGAAACCTCTGATTTGTTTCGAAGGATCTAATAATTTTGCATCTTTATTTGTTCTCAGAGATTGGGAAGAGTGGAAAATCCTAAGACCGTGTCAGTTTTTGATTATAACCAAAGCCCCAAAATCTTCTAATGCAAAAGAAAAGGATTGTCATGACCCTCAATTAATTACGAAAACCTTAGAAGGAACTGCAGAAAGTGTAAAACAAAATGATGAGATTTCCAAGAATTTTTTCTACCCGGGTATTTGTCACGTTTGTAAATCTTGCGATGCTCCGATGCCATGTAAACGTTGTAAAATGATTTTCTACTGTGGAGTAGAACATGCGAAAGCTGACTGGTCATCACATAAAGAGATTTGTAAAGCTATTTTAGGAATCATAAAGAAAAAAGGAACTCCACATCTTTACGATAATTTGAAGACTACCAATGAGGAATCGTGGCTAAACACCAAACTTGCTTTTATAGAATTAACTGAGCGAAAATTACAACGAGAGCTGTTAAATTTCGAACGACAGATGTTTCTATTTCCACGAACATGCTTAATTTGTCATGAAAGCGATTTAAGTGTGCTTAAAATTTGTGAATGTGGGGTAAGTTGCCGTTTTGTTTTTTTAAAAATGATTATTTCTCGCTGAAAAAGTGAAATATCTACGTCTTATTCAACATAATTTTCATTTGACCTAATTCCTACTTATCCGAAATATTATTTGACATAATTCTACTATTGTCAAATATTTGGAAAAACTCCGTCACGTTATTTGCGATTGCTCCCTTAAGTAAAATTGTAATCATATCATCAAAAAAGAATTATTTTCCTAAAAATAAATTATGTCAAATAGGATTTAGGGCTATTAGAAATTATATCAAATATAATTTAGATTAAATAGGAACTAGATTAAATTAGAATTAAGTGAAATAAGAATTAGCTCAAAAAGAAAGTATGTTATATAGGATTTAAGACAAATAAAAATTAGGTCAAATAAGTATTACATCAAATAATAATTCTGTAATAATTGAATAAGTATCAGGTCAAATGCAATTTATGTTAAATAGAAATTGAACTAAATGAGAATTAGGTCAAATGGGAATAATAAGAGAAATTTGGAAAGAAATTTAGGGATAAAAATTGATAAGGAGGAATTGAAAAAGATAAGTTGACTTTTAGATATAATTGCATAGATTCAGAAAAAGAATAAAGATGGATAGAAAGAGATTCAAGTGAATACAGTTGGGATTGGTTTGGATAGAGTTTTTGGGATTCTAGCAGGAAAATAGATTAAGGTATAATCTTTCTGAAAACTCGGGAAGCCGAGATTTTGACCAAAATTCAATTGACAGAATGTGTAATTGACGGAAATTTATTTATCAGATTTACCATTTGTCCTCATATTTAATTCCCCGAAATTTAATTTTTCAGATTATTTCACTTCCCAAACATGAATTTGTCAGATATTATAATTATCAGACTCACCGTTTGTTTGAGTATTTTATTTCTCAAAACTTTACTTTTCACAAAACTTAATTTTTTGATTTTGCATTTTTTAGAACTTGTATTCATCAGATTTACCGTTTGTCCAAATATTTTACCTTTCAAAGCTCCATTTCTTAGAATATTTAACCTCTCGAATTTTCATTTCTCAAAATGTTTAAATTCTCGAATATATATATCTTAGAAATTGAATTTATCACTATCAGATTCAGTTCGAACATTTAACTAACCGAAACTGTATTTATCAGAGTCTTAAACTTCCCAAATATGAAAATTCCAAAATGTGCATTTTTCCGACTTACGGAATGTGGAATTCCTAAAGCAGCTGTCTGATTGGCAGATATAATCTTACCGCAAATATTGCCGGCCAATCAGCAAGCTGTTTCAGAAATTCTACATTTCGTGTGACGGGTAAATGCACATTCTGGAATTTTTTAATTCTGGGAGTTTAAGACACTGATAAATACAGTTTCAGTTAGTTAAATGTTCGAACAAATAATAATTAATCTGATAAATACAATTTCTGAGAAATATATATTCGAGAATTAAAATATTCTGACAAATGAAAATTCGAAAGGTAAAATATTCTGAGAAATGCAGTTTTGAGATATTACATATTCCAACAAAAAGTAGTTCTGATAAATAAAATAATAATAAATAATAATAATATTAATAATAATAAAATAATAATTTTTGGGAAATCTTCTAAGAATGTTTCCGGTAATTTTCAAATTACCGGTCAAGAATATGCTTACTAATGGCATTATGTTTTGTTTCTTTTCAGGTGAGCCTCTGCAAAATTCACAGGGAAGACTCTCGTCATAAAAATCTCTGCAAACATATCATTTTAGAATTCAAATTCCATATGAATGAAAAACCAACAGTCATCTCAACAGTCAAAGTTCCATTATCCAAAAGAGGAACAACTCTGCCACAATCCATGGACCGTTTCATAAATGATTATTTACTTTTAAAAAGCGAACCTTCGAAATTATTAATTAAGGATTACGAGAAGTTTGTTGTTTCCGAATTCTTGACTCGACCTCTGTCCTTGGTTTATGTTCTGGAAAAATTGCGGTTTTCTATTCCAAGAAAAATGATTATTCATGTAATAGGCGCGACAGATAAGGAAGTTAAAGATACGAATTATTGGCACACCCTTCTTTATTGGTTAAATAAATTGCAGTACCTGCAAATTATTTTTATAGGTACAGCAATATCTAAACAACAGCCAAAAGATTATCACAAACATTCACTAATTTTTAATGATTCGCTTGCACTTGACAGGAAAGATTTTAATATGTTAATAGTTCCCGGAAGTTATGATCAATTCTTTAGGAGTGGAGATTTTTTAAAACCAGATATTGTCATTGGTTTCAATTTGGACATTCACAGAAACAATTTGTTAATTGCAGATATTACTAGTAGTAATTTTGCTTCTATTATAAAGCAACTGAATATTCCGTTCTTAATGACTACAACATCCGAAAACAAAGCGAAGAAAAATAATGACATTTTGTGCACACTTTTTGAAGAAATGAATGGTTTCGAATTTTTTGAAAAGAATCCTTATGGCAGTTTGGTTCCTGAAAGAGATTTCGAAACGGAAGAATTATCCTATTCCAATAATTATGTGATTTGTTATACAAACTTTACAAAAGCGAATGCTGTGAAAAAGTTAGTTTCTATACCTGATTGTGATAATGAAGCAAAATTATTAACAGATGATACAAATGCGATTTCTATTAGGAAGAAGAATGAAGTTAAAACAAAAAAGGGTAAGATAAAAAATAATGGAATTCAGACAAAACTTGAAAATTCTGAATTTTTAGTAGAAAATAAATCACGTGAATCTGTAGTTAAAGATGAACAATTTGGGTTCAGAGTAAACAATAGTGATTTAAGTATA
Source organism: Ganaspis brasiliensis (assembly GCA_037103525.1). Taxonomy (NCBI): domain Eukaryota; kingdom Metazoa; phylum Arthropoda; class Insecta; order Hymenoptera; family Figitidae; genus Ganaspis; species Ganaspis brasiliensis. Next base: position 1,903,027 of record JAZKLR010000311.1, read on the forward strand.
CAAATCAGCGTAGACAATGAAGACCGCAAAGCAGAAGTTAATGCCAATAGTGAAAAGTTGTTGAAAGAAAATTTACAGCTTCAAGAAGAGAATAAAATTCTTAAGGAGAATTTATTTCTTAAAAATGAAAATGAGCGTTTGAAAACCGAAAATTTAATACTTAAAAAAGAGCTTGCGACTCTCAAAGCAGAAAATGTCTGATATAAAAATATACTTTAAAATAAATGTAATAAATTTTTATAATTACTTTTAAACTTGTAAAAATCTGCATTATTACTTGTTTTAAAATTAACTTACAATTTTAATTTTTGAATGAGAATCACCGTAATGTTACTGATTCTTTTAATATTATTTTAAGTTTTACAAATGGTCATGTCTTAAGGGCATGGGATGGAGAATGACGTCACTGGTATAAGTAGAAATTGTCCGTGTACTTTCTTCTAAAATAATAAATATTTTGACACCAAACTTTATATAATTACTTAAAATATCCTCAAGATGGTCTGTCTGACCCAAACTTGTTTAAATGATGCCTTAAAATTAACTTTTTAAAATTTTAGAAAATTAGCGAATTTTTCAAAAAATCAAATTTTAAGACAAAATTCAAACAAGTTTAGGTCATATAGACCATCTTGATGATATTTTAAGTGATTGTACAAAATTTGGTGTTCAAATATTTATTATTTTAAGAGAAAGTTGACGAATAAATTTTGCATAAACCAGTGACATCATACTCCGTCACATGCCCTTAAATAATTATTAAATACGATTTTTAACAGTGTATTTTATCTGTTATTTTAGTATATAAAAAAAATCATTTTTTAATTAGGCTTTAATATCGTAAACAGTTTTAAATTATTATAAACACGATAATAAGATAATACATAAAATATGTGGTTATTTTTCGGTGGGGAGGTATAGAAAAAGCGGAAAGTTTCCATGAATTCAAAGCAAGAATAAGAAAGACTCCTAGAGTGCGAAGATAGTCTATATAAATGTTTCAATAAATGTTTGAAGGGTTCCCAGGTGGAAAGATTATGCATAATTCACTATTCGATTGGCGTCAGTCGCACAAAAATCAATGCAAAAAATTAAGTGTAAAGTTAATTCAATAGTGAATTTTGCATAACTTTTCCGCTTGGGTTGTAATTATAACTTATATGACGTATGAATCAGAATTCTTATTAAAAATGAAAGTCAACAATATTTGATTAATGGAATTTTAATAGAAAGTCTATTTAATTGTATGCATATCATGTGTATTTTTTATGTCCCTCTCCCAATCCATTCACATGCTTTTTTAGGTATATAAAACACAAACCAAAACCGTCTTGTCACAATTTGATCTACTCAACGAATCTTCATTTATTAAAATTGTGGATGCCAATAAGTAAGTTCCTATGCACAAAATAAATAAAATAAATCCTTCCACTTACTATTGGAAATAATTTTTTTTTTTACAAAATTTTTCTATTCCTATTATATAATCACAAAAGTTACTCAAAGTGATAATAGTTGTTGTTTTTTAAATGGGCTGTAAAATTCGTAGTTTTTAATTTTTTTACTGATCCCTTTCCGATTGCTTAGAAATTATCCCAAATAGCGCCGAACTTTCCAGAAAGCTAACAGGATTCTAACCGTGTTAAGTTTGTTAGCTAACACTGTTAGTTTCCTTATAGCTTCATGGAAACTATAAATGTCCTCCGCTTTATAGTTTCCGACGTTAGCTTCCAGAAAGTTATGGATGTAAATTTTCCGAAAGTCTTTTCAGTAAGTTTGCACAAAGTTTGCAACAAGTTTTCTCGTATAATTTCAATAAATAAAATTTTTACAACATTTATAAATTTTACTACATGTATACCTTCCCCGTGGGAAAGGTTATTCAAAAGTTGTGCGCAGCCCTATGAAAACAGAAGAAAACAGCTGCGCATGTAAATAGATTTTTTAATTTATCATTGAAATTTTGTGTAAACTTACCAAAAATAACTTTCAGCAAATTTACTTTTTTAACTTTCTGGAAGCTAACATCGGAAAGCTATAGTGATGCACTCAAGCGATACAAAACAAGAAAACATCAAATTTAATAATGAATCTCGTTTGTCAAGATTTGATATTGATCTTGTATTGATTTAACCAAGAATCTTGAAATTTTGAAAAAATTACTTCTCAAAATACACACTTTTTTACAAATGATAATTGTAAAATACTTAATAAGACCAAAGGCCACAAAAAACTTATTCAACTTATTTCTAAATAAAGATCTACAATATTTAACAAAAATTATACTTAATATAATTATACTACACAATTATAAATGTTTATATATTACATTTTTTATAATTATTTTGATAAAAACATTAAATCGACTTTTAATTTACAATGCTTTAACTAATTAACTTGTATCAATATTTTTATAATATTGAAAGAAGTCACTGAAATAATTTTTCTAAAAATAAGTCAAGTAAAGTTTTAGACTAGATGAGTTTTTCGATAAATGATTTTTAGGTTAAATGATTTTTGGGCTAAATGATTTTTAGGTTAAATGGTTTTTAGGCTAAATGGTTTTTGGGTTTGATGAGTTTTATGCTGAATAATTTTCAGGCTAAAAGGTTTTTGGGATAGATGAGTTTTAGGTTCAATGGATTTTAGGCTAAATGGTTTTTGGGTTAGATGAGTTTTATGCTGAATAATTTTTAGGCTAAAAGGTTTTTGGGATAGATGAGTTTTAGGTTCAATGGATTTTAGGCTAAATGGGTTTTAGGTTAAACAAATTTAGAGTATTTATACTAAATGGCATTTATGCTAAATAAGTTTTAGGGAATATTCATCCGTCTCTATAAAATATAAAATATACTTTCTTAGTACTTAGCCCGTTTATGTAATAAATAAATAAGTATACAAAATAACGGGTTAGAAATCTTAATTACTACTTATAAAAATTTACAGGACTCAAAGTTGAGAAAATTTAGTAACTAAAATTAAAATTTTTGATATATACTTGCATTTTTAGGACGTTTAAACTTTTTATAGTGAAACCTTAATAAAAATCTAAAAACATATATATAAAAAGTTCTAAACAATTAATTGCAAAAAAACATGATGTTTTTCTCAATAAAGATATTTCAATAAATTTTTTCATGCAGAACAAGAAAAGAGATAGGGTTAACGCCTCAAAATATCGTGTCTTTAATTTAACTTTAAAAAATTGTCTGAGTTTGATGAAATCTATAGTCATTTTTTAAAAATTCAAAATGGCGGATCCAATATGTCGGACAAAATAAAAATCTTTAATTTAATTTTATAAAACTTGGTGTACGGGGGTTCTTGGGGTCTCTGATTACGAATCTGGAGTCATTTTTTGAAAATTCAAAATTTCAAGAATCTTGGGTTAAACACTCTCTTGTTATTTCAATTGCGATATGAAACAAGTTCAAGAAATTCTTGTCTTGAAGTGCATCACTAAATTTGAGTGTCCAATATATAATTACACAGCCCCACAAAAAAAAAAGTGTCATGTACTTTTGACCGGAATACCCTAGCCCTATGTATTTTGACGCCCTGAACAAGAATCCGAAGTCCATTTTGCTCCATCACGTCAGGATTTTTTTCTAACCTCAAAAAACATGTCGAATTTTGAGAGGTAGGCGATTTTTTAAAAAAATTTATGGATTTACTTCAAACTTGGTATCTGGGGGGTTTTTGGGTCGCTGATTACGAATCTGAAGTTAGATTTTCAAAATTCAAAATGTCGGATCCAATATGGCGGACGAATTTTGAAAAAATTTGAAGATTTACTTCAAACTTGGTATCTGGGGGTTTTTTGGGTCGCTGATTGCGAATCTGACGTCATATTTTCGAAATTTTTATGAAATTTGGTATCTTTAGGTTTTTAAGTTGCTGAGTGTGATTTCGAAGCGAGTTTCTCACATTTTCAAATATGACTTCTATTACAATTTTATCATAAAATATTCCTTGGTAAAAGATTGGATATGTTTGGTGCAGAAGCCAAATAAGAAAGTACATTGTTCCATTCTGCATCTTATTCCTGATAAATCTTCAAATTTTTTAAAAATTCGTCCGCCATATTAGATCCGCCATTTTGAATTTTGAAAATCTAACTTCAGATTCGTAATCAGCGACCCAAAAAACCCCCAGATACCAAGTTTGAAGTAAATCTTCAAATTTTTTCAAAATTCGTCCGCCATATTGGACCCGCCATTTTGAATTTTGAAAATCTAACTTCAGATTCATAATCAGCGACCCAAAAAACCCCCAGATACCAAGTTTGAAGTAAATCCATAAATTTTTTTAAAAAATCGCCTACCTCTCAAAATCCGACATGTTTTTTGAGGTTAAAAAAAATCCTGACGTGATGGAGCAAAATGGACTTCAGATTCGTGTTCAGCGCGTCAAAATACATAGGGCTAAGGTATTCCGGTCAAAAGTACATGACACTTTTTTTTTTGTGGGGCTGTGTTATTATTTAAACATGAACACCTTGGCGAGCGGGCGAAACATAACCTAAACACAACGATCGACTATGTTCTCCTTGTGTTCTTACTGTCTATTTAATTAGAAAAAGACATAACTAGTACACAAGTGGTGGGGTTACGTCTCGCTTGTGTTTTACAGCTCGCCAGGGGTACATTCTGTATGCTGTAAAACTTATATTTTTAATCCATCTGAGGGCTTCTCTTTTATTCGCTTTTTTATACTTAGTTTTTCCTTTCTGTTATCCTTCAATAGTTTTTTAGAATAAATTGATACTAAATTATAAGAAATCTTAAAATTTCAGATAAAAACAACTTGTAATACCTAAACTATCCAACATGAAACTTATCTTGATGTATCTTCTCGGATTTGGTTCGATTATACAACATATAACAATAACATCTTGCTCCAATGTAAATATCTCCAAATTTGGTAATCAACAACCAAGTATAAAAAGCTCTAATGAATTGCTAGAAGAACCAACAAAACTACAAGAAATTTATCAAAATTTCCCAATTAACATTAATGACTATTCAATACCGCTTGGTGTATCGAATCTAAGAATTCTTAACTTATCATACAAACAATTAAAAGAGATTCCTGCAAATATATTCAAGGGATTAAATGATGTAGTAACAATAAACCTTCAAGACAATCTGCTAACAGTATTACCATCTGGCCTGTTCAGTAATTTGGAAAATTTACAACTTGTGGTCCTCAAGGGAAATAAATTAAACTCACTTCATGCTGATTTATTTAACGGATCATCAAATCTAGAATCAGTTATGCTGCCTGACAATCTATTAACATCATTGCCAAATAGTTTGTTTAGTAATTTGCCGAATCTGAAATCTGTGGAACTCAGCGACAATAAATTAAAGGAACTATCTGCTGATTTATTTAACGGGTCATCAAATCTAATATCAGTTAGACTGACAAACAATCACTTGACATCATTACCAAATGGTATGTTCAGTAATTTGCCGAATCTGCAATTTGTGAACCTCTGGGGAAATAATTTAAACTCACTTACTGGTGATTTATTTAATGGATCGCGAAATCTGAAATCAATTTCTCTGTCAAGCAATCTACTGACATCATTACCAACTGGTATTTTTAGTAATTTAACGAATCTGGAAGATGTGGATCTCATGAAGAATAAATTAAACGAACTTCCTGCTGATTTATTTAATGGATTACTAAACCTAGAATCAGTTACATTGACAAGAAATTACTTGACATCATTACCCAATCGTATGTTTAGTAATTTACCGCGTCTGGTATCTGTAAACCTCTGGGGAAATAAATTAAACTCACTAACTGCTGATTTATTTAACGGATCGTCGAATCTAAAATCAGTTTTTCTGCCAAGGAATCTATTGACATCATTACCAACTGGTCTGTTTAGTAATTTAACGAATCTGAAATATGTGGATCTCATGTACAATAAATTATACGAACTTCCTGCTGATTTATTTCACGGATTATTAAGGCTAGAATCAGTTTATCTATCAGGCAATCTATTGACGTCTTTACCAACTGGTCTGTTTAGTAAGTTGCCGAGTCTGAGAGATGTGGATCTCATGAAGAATAAATTAAATAAACTTCCTTCTGATTTATTTAACGGATCATCAAATATAAAATCAGTTAGTCTAGCTTTCAATCTATTGACATCATTACCAAATGGTCTGTTCAGTAATTTGCCGAATCTTAAAGATGTGAGCCTCTGGGAAAATGAAATAAACTCACTTCCTGCTGATTTATTTAGCGGATCATCAAACCTAGAATCAGTTAGCCTGTCTAAGAATTTGTTAACATCATTACCAACTGGTCTGTTTAGTAATTTGCCGAATCTAAAAGTTGTAGACCTCAGGATGAATGTCATTAACAAACTTCCTGCTGATTTATTTAAGGGATTATCAAGTCTAAAATCAGTTCATCTATCAAACAATGTATTGATAACATTACCATATGGTCTGTTCAGTAATTTGCCGAATCTGGAATATGTGAACCTCAGAAACAATATAATTTACGAACCTTCTGATGTTGTATTTAAGGGATCAACAAGTTTAAAAGTGATTTCCCTTTCAGGTGACTGTTCGACATCAGGGTCAAGGGTTTTCTTAAGTAAAATGCCAAATTTGAATGTGTACTTTGACGTTCTTTACGATTGTTAAAGGTCCTTAATGAATTATATATTATATAACTGAGAAAAGTAACTTTTCCAAAGTAATTTCACTCTGATGTTTTTTTATAATTTCGGAAAAGGGCAACACAACGGTTTGTTTAAACAAGAGTGTTTGTTTGTCTAAAGGAGAAGTTTTATTATCAGATAAAAGTACTTATGAAATTATGAAAAGGAATCCTTTAAAAAATTACAAACCAACACTTATAAAATTCTCAAACATTGAAATGAAAATTATTTTTCAAAATATAAATATAATAAAATTCAATTAACTATGACAGACACTACTTTGGCTAAATTTTACGGTTTACCAAAATTTTATAAACAATATGTTCCGCTTCGACCAATTATTTTTCTTGTTGGTAGTCCTACACATTTTTTGACGAAATTAATATACGAGGAAATTAAAAATGCTATACACCTTCTAAATCTCATATAAACAACAATTTCGAATTAAAATAAAAAATTAAAATTATTAAAATTCCAGACGATTTCCACTTAATTTAGGTATCCAGAGCTTGGAAAAAAGAGCAACTGAAATGATGAATAACTCAAAAATTCCTTTTGATGAAATTATTAATTGCCCAAAATTACTTTTTGATAACACTTACTTTGTTTTTAATAATAAATTTTATAGAAAATTATTCGGCACCCTAATGAGGTCTCCGATTTCTCCTTTATTTGCAAATATAGTCATGGATGATCTAGAGACTGATTGCTTGATTAAATTAGAATAAGACAATTGTATACCGATCTTTTTATGTCAGATATGTAGACGACACTTTCATGATCATTAAAAAAAATCACGTGGATTTGGTCTTAAACAAATTTAATTCGTATAATATAAATCTGAAATTCACTTATGAAATTGAAATATAAAAAGGAATTTATCAATCTTTCCGAGTCAGTAGATTTTGGTTAAAAAATAGTAATAATAACACAAGGAGTTTTAACGTTTCAACGGCACCGCCGTTCTCTTCAGAACTGTAATTTATTAGTGTCATAAGTATCAATTTTTACAAATTAAAAAAAAAAGGAAGAAAAAGGAAATTTTTTTTTCTATTGTTTTAAATACCTTAAATAGTAAAAAACACGGAACACACATCACGCATATGTCAAATTGACATTTGTCAGAATTTTTGTCGACAATTTAAAATGATAAAATATTAAAACTTAATAATATACATTTTATAACGACGATTTTAAGCAGACTGATGTCTCGATGTAAATTTATTAAAACAAAACAACACACTAATCTCTGACTGGTACACCAAGCCAACCTTTTCTGGTAGATTTTTAAATTTCATGTCGAAACATCCTTACTCTCAAAAGATCGCCATAATTTATAATTTAGTCGACCGAGCAATTGAACTATCTGATAAAAATTTCCACAACAAAAACATTGATATTGTTAAATGCCTACTCATAGATAATAACTACCCCCCTACCTTAATCGATAAACATATCAAAAATCGATCAAATCTCATTAAATCCAATGAACTAAAATCTAATCTACAAACTGGTTTTAAACTTATACCGAAGGTCATTTTACCATATACTCCCGGCCTCTTTGAAAAAACGTCGTCTATATTAAATAATTTTAACATCACATCCATTCCTAGCAATCGGTACAATTACAGCGTTATTAAAAGAGGTAAAGACAAAAACAAAAAAACTGAGACAACTAACGTGGTTTACAAGATTAACTGCAAAGATTGTCCTGCCTCTAACGTTGGACAAACGAAAAGGATGGCTGGTGTACGAGTCAATGAACACAAGACTAGAAAAAATAACGTTTTTGCGAGACACAAACAAATTCATAATCATGAGTTCGACTGGGAAAACTTTACTATTCTTGACAGAGAACCTTCATGTAACAAAAGGTTAATTTCAGAAATGATACATATTAATTTACAATTTCATAGATTAAATAAAAAAGATGACACCAGCAGACTAAATTCCAAATATAAACAATTTTTCATAAAATAATTTACACTATCTAATCGAATAATTCTAATTGTTTCTCGTTTCTTTTCCTCATTAATTGATATGTTGTTTCTCTGTCTCACATTTCCCTCACTATACTTACTGACCGTCAGCTCGATTTATATTGATCATAATTATAAATCACACCTTCAGTCTGCTTAAAATCGTCGTTATAAAATGTATATTATTAAGTTTTAATATATTATCATTTTAAATTGTCGACAAAAATTCTGACAAATGTCAATTTGACATATGCCTGATGTGTGTTCCGTGTTTTTTTTACTATTTAAGGTATTTAAAACAATAGAAAAAAAAAATTTCCTTTTTCTTCCTTTTTTTTTTAATTTGTAAAAATTGATACTTATGACATTAATAAATTACAGTTCTGAAGAGGACGGCGGTGCCGTCGAAACGTTAAAACTCCTTGTGTTATTATTACTATTTTTTAACCAAAATCTACTGACATTAAATGGAGGTTATGAAATTGAAATTGATAATCGAATAGATTTCTTGGACATGACTGTAACGATTATTTTTTATTTAAATAAATTCAAAAGATTCAGAATAATAATTTTATAATAAATAGCATCAAAATATGGCTTTCGAATATGAAAAATCAAAACGGAAATATGAAATATCTAAATACTTTAAAAATACATATAGAATTAATCAAAATAAATAATAATTGAGAATTAATTTACAAAGATTACTATTTATAGGACTGCAAATAAATATACACTTTAAATATGGTCCACATGAGAAATATATATTGCTCGATCAAAAGATAAATAAATATACAATAATCAATAAAAATTTTGTGTATAAAATAATTAAAATCGGTCTGGTATAAATTTACACATAAATCTCAAATATCACAATATGCGCAATCGCTTATAGATAAATGTCAAAGACTAATGTTAACATTTATATGTCATATGCATTAAATACGGACTAGAAAATGTTCAATACGATATAAATTTGGGGCCCCACGCATAAATTTCATACACAAAATTTATGTTAAAATGAATTGCGATATACGATAAATCAATAACTATAAATGGATCTTTTGGCCCATCTAATTGCAAAATAAATACAATCAATCATAGAGTCAATTAAAAGGATGCGGCCTTGAACCATGGATGAACATAAAATTATTCTTGGTTTATATAGAAAAATAAAATACAATCCCGCTTAATTAACAAATATTCAAAAATAGAAATATCTTGAAAATTCAATTAATTTTTTACAGACAATTATTGAGTTAATTGGCCACGTGGCTCTAAAATAGAATACAATCCGGATATGAAAATAGTTTTGGTTGTGATAATTTTTCCAAATTAATTGTTTTTTTTTTTAAATTCACAATAACGTGAATTTTCTATTAAATGTCTCAATTAACGGGTTGTTAAAACCAGAGATAAACATGAGTATAAAAACTTATCAGAACGACGTGGTATGCAGATTGATGAAGCGACTTCTGGCACGGCACATTGAGATGGAACTTTTTTCAGAACTCCCAGCTCCGGTAAATGAAAAATTTAATCCCAGAGGAAGTCAGAATGTTGCAAAAGGAGTCCTCCAGATCTCTATAAAGATCGGTTTGAGTCCCGGCCTCTATTTATCGAAACAAAAGTGTGCTTCCGATCGGCCTTGTCCACGTGCTCCACAATTTAAAATATTGCTTTATCAATCACATCGGCCGTCCCACGGGATGCGCCACACTTTTGAATAAACACAAACACGAGAATTAATAATTTATTAAAACGAAAAATGAAGGAAACAAAAACTAATCGGAACTCGAAAAAATATAATTCAAAAATACCTTTCTGGCTGTCGGCGACACTCAGACAAATGTGGGTATGACCGGACCACGCCGCTGCTGATTTAATAAGGAAGAACACCCCTTCGGAAGCACACATTTATGAATTACCGAGAATTTTCCCCACCTTTCCACGAAAATGCCCCGTCGCCTCATCAATCGCCCGCCTAGAATTCATCAAACGCGCATGCCACTGATCATGGTCCCAATTCGTTAGACTTTACTACATTTTGTCCCAGAAGTCACGTAAGCGGGAATAATTTCTAATTTAAAATATTCCATACCCCTTCATTACCCCCTTTGGCTTGAGGATTTACAAAAATATTCAAGGCACACATCCACGAAACTTCAAATTATTTCACTCATTCTTCACTAGCCCAAAAATTCCAAAATAACAAAGCGATAGTATTACATATCATAATAATTCATCAATTCCCCTAGGCACAACTCCTTACAATTTCATTCTATGCAAAATTAATGTATACATTTGTTTCAAGAGATAATTTCGCATGATGATGACTTAATATGTTTTTTCTCACAAAAATTTAGAAAATAAAACCTTCGAAAAGGAAAAATACATAATCAAGTTTCTTGAAAGAATTGCCAAACTCAGAGAATTCGAAAATAAATCATATGTACACAATACATCATTTGATTCGAAATAATTCCAATAATATTTACAGATTCCAGAAACGACATCGAGCTTAAAACGCCAAAATTCAATCATCTTCCCGTTGAATATATTTTTTAAGATTACATTGGTTATATATTCCAATAATTCGATCAGATTCATTTACATCTGCCAATTCAAAAGCATTGTTTCCAAAATCCCGAGTAATCCGGTAAGGCCCATAAAATAAATGAAAGAACTTTCTGGTGACTTTCTTGAATGCATCCGACAATTTTGGTACCCGTAGCAAAACCAAATCATTTTTTACTAAAAAGACTCTGGATGTGGTTTTCTGTGACTTTGCACGCAACTCAAATTTTTTGTTTATTCTATTTCTCGCCAAAACAACCTTCATGTTCCTCGAAAGACCCTCAGCCTCCGGAAAATTTAAAATGTCAAGGATCTGATCCTTTGGACTTTTCCCGAAATGCAATTCCATCGGGGAAAATCCCGTACTAGAATGTGTCATAATGTTCAGAAGGAACTCGATATCAGGGACGCATTTAGCCCAACGGGTATGTTTATCGGCACATAGCGCACGAAATAATCGGCCCAGCTCTCGCATGACCCGTTCCACAGGGTTACTCTGTGGATGACGCACGGAGGAAAAAATAACTTTAACGCCCTCCCTTCTCAAACGATTTTCCCACTTTGGAGAAGTGAATTGTGAGCCGTGATCAGATATCACACGATTGGGCTTGCCCATTTCCGGTACATAATCATTAAATAACTTTCCCAAGATAATTTCCGTCTTTTCTCTCTTTATCGGGTATAATTTAATGTACTTCGAGAAGACGTCCAAAATAACAAAAATATATTCTACCCCCCCTATTGACCGCGGGAGTGGTCCATAAAAATCCACGCTGATCAGATCAGAAGGTCCAGAGGATTCCACACGACCGAAAGCTCCCGTCATCTTCAAATTTGGGCATTTTACCCTTTGACAAAAATCACAGGAAAGGACAAATTTCTTGATTTGTTTTGACATCGATCTCCAAAAATAAAATCCGCGAATGTACATGATAGTTTTATAAACTCCCGGATGCCCCAACTTTGCATGAACACAATCAATAATATCTCTCGTTAAACTTTCGGAAATTACAACCTGCCACGCATCCAAGCGAGGATCCTTATGGAACAAGATGCTTTCTTTGATTAAAAAGAATTTCATCTCGTTACCATGATTTATTTTATTAATTATACGATTAGCAAATTCATCCTGGCTTTGCAAACTCGATAAACCTTCCAGTGATTTATGCAACTCTCTCGAAAACTCAATAATCGAACAGTCATAAAAGACATCAATTTGATCTTGGACCTCAATCACGTCGATCGTGAGGGGATTCTGCGCATCAGACTCAAAATGACCTGCAGGATTTCGACTAAAGAAATCCGCCATTTTATTATCGGATCCTTTGCAATAATTTACATCAAAGTCATATTGCTGAAGCAATAAACTCCATCTAATAAGTCGTGAATTCAGATATTGAGTGGAATAAAGGAAAACCAAACCCTTGTGATCAGTGATAATGAGAAACCTAACCCCCAACAAATACACCCGAAGTTTATCCACCGAATAGACAATCGCCAAGAGCTCCTTCTCGGTTGTAGAATAATGAGATTCCGCGTCATTCAAGCATCGGCTGACCAATGAAATCACCCTATTAAATCCCAGATCATCGGTTTGATACAAAATACCACTGATGCCAACATCCGAGGCATCCGTTTGCAATTTATAAGTTTTTTCCGGAATATAATGACAAAGCTGGATAGAATTCACATAGGCCATTTTCATTTCCTGAAATGCCTTTCCATGATTATCGGTCCAAATCCAAGGATTCTTTTCGGCAAGAAGATCGCGAAAAGGAGCAATTAAGTTTGCATGTCTGAGTGTAAATTGGCGATAGAAAGTACAAATTCCAATAAAGGATTGCAATTCCTTTCTATTAGACGGCTGCGAAAAATTTAAAATAAGTTCCAATTTATCTTTGAGAGGTTTTATGCCCTGAACTGACAACTCATGCCCAAGAAATCGAATCTTACATTGAAAAAAACTAGACTTATTAAGAGACAAAGTGAATCCATAATCTTGTAAAATTTTAAAAATCAAACATAACCCCGACAAATGATTCCTAAAACTCCCTCTAGTTGCTATCAGAAAATCATCGACATAAGTCGTCAAAATATCCTCAAACTTATTTCCAAAAATTGCTCTTAAAGCGCGAATAAAAATGGAACCTGCCGTTTTGAGCCCGAATGGAAGCCGCCTAAACTGGTACATGCGTGAATTACACAAAAAAGCGGTATATTTTCTGCTATCCGGATGTAATGGTATTTGCCAATAGCCCGTCGCCAAATCCGTCGTAGTCATATATTGCACTCCATGGAACTTCTGCATCACATCATGAATGACCGGTGGTGACTCATGATCCGATTCCAGAATCCCATTTATATATCTCGCATCAAGACAAATACGAACGGATCCATTCGCCTTAATAACGACACGAATCGGATTGCAATATGGACTTTCTGATTTCTCGATGATTCCGCCATCAAGCATAGCTTGAATCGCAGCATCGACTTTCGAACGATAAGCTATCGGTACCGGATATGTCTTGCGAATAATCGCCTTATGTGGTTTAATATTCAAGTGACACGGTGGAATATTGGCACTAGTAGACTTCGAACTAAACAAAGTTTCAAATTTCGACATTTCAGAAACAAAAAGATTCTTTTCATCAGTATTCAAATTCATCAATCCATCGGCAACACTCCGCAAATCATTAATAAAAGAATTCGGCTCAAACTGTCTATCCATTGCGCAACAATTCGCAAAACCAATTTGTTCAAGGACTCGAATCTCCGACGCACTTTCCAAATCAAAATCAGACTCAAAAACAGAATTTCCAATTACAATATTAGAATCCGGACTATCGACAAGTAAAGGATCATTAAATTCCAGAGACAAATCCTCCAAAACATTTTCACCCCCCTGAGAAAAATCATTAACAGCATACCCCCTTTGATTTTCATTAAATAGTCCCGAGAAATCATCCTGAAATTCTGACAAATCATCCGAATCAGAAATATCATTAATTACAAAAGTTTGAATATATCGAATATCATCATTTTTCCTAGGATAAATCAAATTACAATTCGAATTTCTACCAAAGGAAACCGTACCATCCAACAATCTATTATCATTAACAATTATTTCCAATCTGGCATAATCAATAATTACTCGATTTTTTAATAGCCAATTATTTCCGATTATAATTTGATTAGATAAATTTGGAACCACTAAAAAGTTAGCTTGAACGCGATACCTATCAACAAGAACTTCAACGCTAATTTGTTTTTTAATTGGAGTTGGCTTTCTGCCAATTGCCGTAAAAACTTGAACATTTGAAACGGGTAATTCCTCATAAACACCATGCAAAGACAAATATTTTGCAAACGATTCCGAAACGGCGGTTATTTGACTTCCCGTATCAACTAAAGCACGAACAGGTACTGAAAAAATAGAAACAATAATTCGAGGACACAAAGGATGCCGTGGCGAAACACCTCGTTTTGTTTCATTTTCTGAGCCCTTTAAATCATGACCTAAATCGTCGAAATCGTATGAGTCAGTCAGATGAAATGATTCCCTGCTCTCCGCATCGCTGAGATAATGTATTTGCTCACAACTATACGAATACAATTCACGTGAGAACGCAGGCTGAGATGGTGGGGGAACAGACATGTCAGGTAGATTGACACCTGTGTGTTCGCGACAATTTGAGAACCCAATCGTACCCCGTGAAGCATCGAAACGGGCTCCTTCATTACACGCTCTTCTTCTGTTATCCCCTCCCATTCTACACGAACACGCGCCGCATGAGCTTGTGTATGCATGTACCTCTCTAACACGTTGCTGAGAATGAGAATAATCACCTCTATACGGTGGCTGATTTTCACCTTTATTAGGAACATTAGGTTTTGCAGGGTGCTGTTTATCACCAAATGTGATATCCAATTGTGATAACGCGCTAAGAATTTTTTCCAAACTATCGAAATCAACCGTGGCCAATAAATCGCGAATTCTAGCTGGTAATTGTTGAATAATACAATAATGCAATTCATAATTTTCGAGTTTGGGAACAAAATATTGTGCCTCTTTAATTTGATTTAAAAAATAACCATTGAGAGTGTCCTTCGAAGGGTTAAATCGCTTTGCAAGCCATGCCGACTTTATTTTTACCCGTATAGGAATAGAAAAAAATTCATTCAAAAATTTAGTTTTAAATTCGTCATACGTTGCAAACTGCTGAGTCTCAAACCAAACTTTCGCGCGACTTTCGAAAACCCCATCCAGAACGTCCATCCGACTTCCGGAAGTAATTTTCTTTAATTTAAAATATTTATCGAGCCTTTCCAAAAAAATATGGGGATTTATAGAATCATCGAACCTTGGCAAAACGATATCAATTCGCGTTTCCCTTAAACCGTCAACAAGATTTTTAACTAATTGAGCATCCCCACTCGATGACGCAACCGGGTTCTGTCGACGCAAAATTGTTAATTGCTCATTTTGAGTTTTGTTTAAATCTCTCAAACGAGCAATTTCATCTTTCATTTGCGCGATCATGTTATCCTTATTTAAATCACCGTCCTGATTATCGCTTGAATTTGGCATTTTTAGATCTTTCCCGGGATTATTTTTGTTTATTTTCAAATCGACCTTGTCGGCAATCTTTTTTCCACTACGTAAAGTACGGGAGGCGGACTTCGAGTTATCATCAAACTCAACAGGAAATAATTCGGAGTATAAATATACAAATTAATCACACAAAATAACTTGTATAAATCAAAACAACCTAAATATAAAAATATGAATAATTAAATGAGCAACAATATTATCTCGTGTGTCCCTGTTTGGGCGCCAAAATTTTATGTAACGATTATTTTTTATTTAAATAAATTCAAAAGATTCAGAATAATAATTTTATAATAAATAGCATCAAAATAAGGCTTTCGAATATGAAAAATCAAAACGGAAATATGAAATATCTAAATACTTTAAAAATACATATAGAATTAATCAAAATAAATAATAATTGAGAATTAATTTACAAAGATTACTATTTATAGGACTGCAAATAAATATACACTTTAAATATGGTCCACATGAGAAATATATATTGCTCGATCAAAAGATAAATAAACATACAATAATCAATAAAAATTTTGTGTATAAAATAATTAAAATCGGTCTGGTATAAATTTACACATAAATCTCAAATATCACAATATGCGCAATCGCTTATAGATAAATGTCAAAGACTAATGTTAACATTTATATGTCATATGCATTAAATACGGACTAGAAAATGTTCAATACGATATAAATTTGGGGCCCCACGCATAAATTTCATACACAAAATTTATGTTAAAATGAATTGCGATATACGATAAATCAATAACTATAAATGGATCTTTTGGCCCATCTAATTGCAAAATAAATACAATCAATCATAGAGTCAATTAAAAGGATGCGGCCTTGAACCATGGATGAACATAAAATTATTCTTGGTTTATATAGAAAAATAAAATACAATCCCGCTTAATTAACAAATATTCAAAAATAGAAATATCTTGAAAATTCAATTAATTTTTTACAGACAATTATTGAGTTAATTGGCCACGTGGCTCTAAAATAGAATACAATCCGGATATGAAAATAGTTTTGGTTGTGATAATTTTTCCAAATTAATTGTTTTTTTTTTAAATTCACAATAACGTGAATTTTCTATTAAATGTCTCAATTAACGGGTTGTTAAAACCAGAGATAAACATGAGTATAAAAACTTATCAGAACGACGTGGTATGCAGATTGATGAAGCGACTTCTGGCACGGCACATTGAGATGGAGCTTTTTTCAGAACTCCCAGCTCCGGTAAATGAAAAATTTAATCCCAGAGGAAGTCAGAATGTTGCAAAAGGAGTCCTCCAGATCTCTATAAAGATCGGTTTGAGTCCCGGCCTCTATTTATCGAAACAAAAGTGTGCTTCCGATTGGCCTCGTCCACGTGCTCCACAATTTAAAATATTGCTTTATCAATCACATCGGCCGTCCCACGGGATGCGACACACTTTTGAATAAACACAAACACGAGAATTAATAATTTATTAAAACGAAAAATGAAGGAAACAAAAACTAATCGGAACTCGAAAAAATATAATTCAAAAATACCTTTCTGGCTGTCGGCGACACTCAGACAAATGTGGGTATGACCGGACCACGCCGCTGCTGATTTAATAAGGAAGAACACCCCTTCGGAAGCACACATTTATGAATTACCGAGAATTTTCCCCACCTTTCCACGAAAATGCCCCGTCGCCTCATCAATCGCCCGCCTAGAATTCATCAAACGCGCATGCCACTGATCATGGTCCCAATTCGTTAGACTTTACTACATTTTGTCCCAGAAGTCACGTAAGCGGGAATAATTTCTAATTTAAAATATTCCATACCCCTTCATGACCTTAATTAAAAATAATAATAATTAGATTATTACTAATTCGTTCCAAGCCATTGTCGTCCAAGAGGTTGATTAACAATTATACAAGTCATCAGATACAACAAAAGAAAAATATAGTTTTCAATCTTGTGGATATAGTCTTACTTTTGTCAGATTCTTCTTTTCATAAAAGCAATATAAATAAAATCACCGATATTCTTGTTAACAACGATTATCCATTGGAATTTATTCAGAAACATATCCGTATTCGCTGTAAAAAAATTAAATACAAAACGAACAACAGTGAAAAAGCTTCTAATTCCTATGTATATCAACATCTTTCTAAAGTTTGTCTTCCTTTCAATAATAATTTTTACAAAATTTTGAACATCTTAAAAGATTATAATATTTTGTCTATTCCAATGGTTAACAAAAGTTTTAACTCCGTTATAAGACGAGGTAAAGATTCTTTATTCTTTAATGAAAATTGCAAAAAACCACATGATTCTAGGTGAATTAATTGAAAAATTTATTTTAAACAATGTTTATTGTTTAAACAATCAATTAAATTAAATAAATTAAATTATATGAATTTAATTGTTTTTCTCCTCACTATTTAAAAAGTTGTAAGCTTTTAAGATATTTAATTAAAACGAAAAATATGAATAAAATTGTTTAAACAGATTGAAAATATTTAAACAATGAAAAAAATTATTTAATTCTCATGTATTTCTAATGGGAAAATAGGGGGTGCAAGCGGCAATCTTTAATATTGGCAAATCAAAAAACAAAAAAATTGGGGTAATGTCACACTGCTAGCGGTTATATTTGTCTTTTACTTCAATCTCACATTCGCACACAAACAAATAATGAAGTCAAAATTTTATTATGTGCACAGAACACTAAAATATTATCATCCAGTCTCAAATCCCTTAAAACACACTGTAAATTGTCTTCCACAATCGAAAACTAAAGGTGGAAATAAACTTAAGTAAAAGCTGACGACGCGACGCGACGCGATACAATTGTTACTGATTGCGCATGTGCAAATACGATATGGAGAGTATTCCTCTACTTTTGATCGGATGTTTTCTATTGAAAGTGGATTACTCTCAACATAAGATTAAACCGTGAGAGTCGTTCTCCAATATTTTTCCTCTTAAAAACAGAGGAAAATACTAGCTGTGTGTAACTTTTGTTACAGATTTTTTGTACATAATTTTCTTTAAAAAGTTAATTTAATATCCACCATAGAATTTAAACTAGTTTTTATCTATGTAAAAATATTGCAATCAATCACTCAGAGAAAAAGTTCAGTTGAATTAAATAAGCCGTTGAGTTTACTTATTTTATTTGATACAATTAAAAAGTTTTATCACACTGAAAAAAAAATTTTCTTGATTTAAATATAAGTATTTATTTGAATGATTCCTCAGGAATTTTCTGGATAAATAAAATGAAGTAAATTTATCCAGAAAATTCCTAAGGAGGTTGTTTTTTATATCTGAAGTTTTCATACACGGAAAAAATTTCAGCTCTTCTGACGTTTTACCTATAGCACGGCATTCGTACTACAAGTTAGGCACGTCACAAGGAAGATCTTGGCACGTCAGTTGCACCAAATTTGGAAACACAGCAACGCAAAAGTCTTTGTACTTTCAGAATGTACCACAGGAGTGCGCTAAATGTAATTCTAATTTACCGAAAAGGCACGGCAGACGTGCCAAATAGATGTATAAGAGCGTTCTCTACATTTTGCACTATAGACTTACCTATAGGTACGTCAGAAGTACTGAAATTTTTTCCGTGTAGCAATATATTTTATGTAAGAAGATAATTTTCTGTTTGTTTGTTTAAAAACTAAATTTTGTTAAAATTAAACCAAATTTGTGTTTGAAGTCTTTATACTTGAAAGAAATATATTTTATGTTTGATTCAAACATATATTGAATGCGCAGAGGTCTTTGCGAATTATATATCTGAAGTGATTGAAACTTTTGTTCAGAATTGAGTTTACTAAAGTAAGAAATTAAACACGGATTCTCCAGACAAACCCTGTAAGAATAGAGGAATAGAAAAGAATTCAGAATCTGAATCCCCTTCAATAGGCGAATTTTCCATTTTGAAGAACTCCAAGATGGAGATTGAAAAATAAAAACATTTATTATTTTTAATTCCCAGTGTTATAGTAAATCTTTAAAAATTAAATTTATAATACTAAAACATAAAAATATGCATTTTGTACTTTTATTGATTAAGTAGAATCAACATTAAGTATCAAAAAGTCATTATTAAATGATAATTCATCAAATTCAAAAAGTATATCAGCTGTCAAGATAACATAATCGAAAAAACTTTAATTTGCTAGTTTAGTTATAATTAAGTAGAAGTTAGAAAATATTCAAACAATTCTAATTTTATAGCTTTATAAGGTTATGAAATAATTCGTTGATTACATGAAATATTTAAAGTAAATTCTGGAAATCGATTTAAAATGCACGTTTTCTTAATGTCACATTTCATTAAAACTTTGACGTATTTCACGAAAAAATAACATCAATTATCTATTATTTAATCTGTGATTGTCACATTTTATCATTCAGAAGCATATTCACGTTTTTGATTTTCTATTAGAGAATAGATGTACCAAAAAATCAATTGACTTTTCTAAATATTTATTACTCTGTAAAGAATAAAAATAAAAAATAATAGATATTTCATGCATGAATTCGAGATAATTGTTCGAACTGGAAATATGCTCGCTTCCGTGGAATTCAAAAACACTATGATTAAAGAGAATTCAAAAGTTGCAAAAAAAGTTTACTACTCTCTAAATTTAAATCAGTGAAAAGTCACTGGTGAATCAGCGCGAAATAAGCCACTGATTTCAATCAGTGAGATTTTGACTGAGAATCAATCAAATTTAACTGATTCTCAGTCAAATGTCTTACTGATTGATTCAGTAACACCACTGATTCAATCAGTTACATTTTGACTGAGAATCAGTGAAATTCCATTGAAATTTTCACTGATTCAAATCAGTGGCTCATTTCGCGCTGATTCACCAGTGACTTTTCACTGATTTAAATTTAGAGAGTAGCAAAGAATTAGAAAGTTCAAACACGGATTCAAAGGAATTAATTTTTTAGATATTTCATTCCCAGTTAGTGTTTTTTGAAAATGGAAAATTCGCCTATTCAAAAGAATTCAATATTCTGCACTTTCAGGTAAAACCTAGAAATTTTAATTATTCTCTATTCAACGCTTCTTACCGGGAAAGTAAGTCAATTTATTTCAACGTAAAGTCACGTCAAAAACAAATAAAAACTGTCGACGTTTCGCACTACATACATGTAGCCCTCTCAGTGGCGGTTTTACAGGGGGGCGAATGGGGCGACCGCCCCCCCCCCCCCGAGAATCTTATATTTGTATAAGAGAGAGAGAGATAGCACTATGGTGCTATCTCTTTCTATCCCATATATCGCCCCTCCCGAACATTTTCCTTAAAGCCGCCCCTGAGCCCTCTTCAGGACAAAAACAACTAAAAACAGAACATGATATCATAATATAAATATAAAATTCGTAATATAAAACAAAACATATTAAATTTGAGGTTAATTAAATCAAAACTAAGTTACATGTTAAAAATTACAATTCTAAAATGTAAAAATAAAAATCAACTCACAACATTATAAATAATTCATTCACTTAGAGACATTGTTACTAACACACAACAATGTCACGTCAACAATTAATAAAATAATAAATAACTTAAAAAATAAGATACCGTATAAACGTGTATCATCGTCAATGTTAAAATTATAGGTTACCAGACAAACACTCATTACAATATCAACAGATGTCAGCGTAATCTAATTAATCAACTCGAATTCAAATTTTCCATTTTTTAAATTTTAATTTAATTAAAAAACATTTCATCTACTTTTCTTTTGTATTCATTATTTTCTTTATGTAGCACTCTGATATTTTAGAAATCAAATTCATGTGTAAAAGTGTCATCAATTTTTCGTTGTACTTTATGTTAGGAGATAACATTATGATACTTACTATTCAAATTAACGTTACTTTCCTTCTCATTACATCATTTAAATAAATATCTTTCCGTTTGTCCGATATAAGTTTTTGGACAATTTAAACAATTTAACTTATAAATCACATTCGTTTGTTCTTTATAATCAATCGGATCTTTACCAAATTTTATCAAGTTATCTAACGTAGCATAAGATCTAAAAACGGTATTAACTCGGTACCTCCGAGCAAAAAAAAACCACTCTTGCGTTATACGCCTAAAAACTCCTCTCTGACGTCGGTCGTCTAAAACAACCACTGCGTTTTTTTGGTTAAATAGAATGTCAAAATGTTCAGTAGCGTATCTAGAGGGGGCAGAGGGGGCAGTCGCCCCAAGTGCCAACCTCGAGCCCAATGCATTTGGGGGCGCAAAATCGATGAAATAATTTTTAATAAGGGGCGGTCAATCTATACAATATTGGATTGAGATTTTGAATTTTTTAAGTTTCTGAAACTTTAGAAATTAGAGTCCTGGACAAATTGGAAAAACCAAATGTGTGGTTTTTTGACGTTCATTTTAACAGTGGTTGTTTTAGACAACCAACGTCAGAGAGGAGTTTTTAGGCGTATAACGCGAGAGTGGGTTTTTTTTTTTTGTTCGGAGGTAGCGAACTTTCACATTTTTTCAGCTTAATTTAAATTATTATTAGTATTATTATTATTATTTAAAAATTCTAATCTGTTTTTTACATGTTAAACAATAAAATCACTAGGATAACTATTTAGTAATAAATCAAAAATAATTTTCTTAAGATTACACAGCCCCACAAAAAAAAAAGTGTCATGTACTTTTGACCGGAATACCCTAGCCCTATGTATTTTGACGCGCTGAACACGAATCCGAAGTCAGTTTTGCTCCATCACGTCAGGATTTTTTCCTAACCTCAAAATCAATAAAATGACACTTTTTGTTCATTAGCATGTGAACCCGACTTAACATTAATACATGGCTTGAGCGAATAGAAAACTTGGATTGTGACCATTAAAACGCTTTTTTAAAAATTGTTCTACGATGATTTTTAACGAAGTTATGATGTTTTATTTAAAATCATTTTTTTCCATTACACCATACCACATCAATAATTGAAGTGTTATTTACATTTGGAAAAAATTTATATTTTAAATAAAACATCATAACTTCGTTAAAAATCATCGTAGAACAATTTTTAAAAAAGCGTTTTAATGGTCACAATCCAAGTTTTCTATTCGCTCAAGCCATGTATTAATGTTAAGTCGGGTTCACATGCTAATGAACAAAAAGTGTCATTTTATTGATTTTGAGGTTAGGAAAAAATCCTGACGTGATGGAGCAAAATGGACTTCGGATTCGTGTTCAGCGCGTCAAAATACATAGGGCTAAGGTATTCCGGTCAAAAGTACATGACACTTTTTTTTTTTGTGGGGCTGTGTTATTTTCTTGAAAAATTACGTTAGATAACTTATAAACACAATCAACCAAATTCTTTACTAAAGCAATTTTTTGTTGGATCGAATTGTTAGAATATGAAAATTCAAATATCTTCCAGAATAATTATTTTTTGTAAACCAATCCGTGACTAATTTTTAATTTACCATCTATAGATCTAATAACTTTTATATATTTAAGAAAGGCAATTCACCGCATTATGTTCCACTTTATGTGTAAAATTTAACCTTGGATGATAGGCATTAAAATTGTCCAATAATTTGAATAAAACAATTCTCTTAATAAGAATAAACGTATCATAAAGATATCTGTAATAACATTTTACATTAATATTTAAATTATTAAAAACATATGACTCTAAATCTTGTAAAACTAAATCAGCTAAAATTAAGGGAATTGGAGAACCCATAGAAGTACCAAAAATTTGTTTAAAATACTTATTGTTAAATTGACAGAACGTCAAATTTAATAAAAACTGTACTCAATTAAAAAATTTTACTCTATGAAAATTTTGTTTTATTTTTAATTTCTTTCCATCTACTATTAACAGAAGACAAAACTAACTCTTCTGGAACATTAGTAAGTAATGAGACTACATCCAACGAGACCATAATCTCATTACTAATATTAATATTGGCAATCTTTTTCACAAATTCAAAGGAATTCTTAATATTGGATTTTGGCACCTGAAGTGAATTTTTTAAGATCTCGTTAAACATTTTAGCTATGACATGCTTTCGAGTATTAATCACAGAAATTGCAAATTGTATTATAATATTTTTGAAAATCAAACTCATCCTTTCACCTTTCACAGTTTTACGGGCTTGTTTTTACGAGTTTGTTTCATCATAGAGAAAGTTTTGTGATAATTAACATTTTCGATTTTCCAAAAATAGTCTAAATCGACTCATTTTCACCTAAAATGTGTGTGCATAGCGCTTTTTGTCGACTAGATATTTCGAGAACGCTTCAACGAATTTCAATAAAATTTGTCTGCTATTGAATACAAAAAGCATATTCCTTATCTTAAAACGAATCGATTGACCTATATAAAGTTTATAATTAATCAAAAGTTCATAAAATAATTCGTTTTTACATTTTTTGTATTGAAAATTCTTTATTTTTTAATAACTTCCCAAATTAACTTATATTATATTATTAATTTATTGCTTCATATATGAGGTGGCAAATTATTTTGCTTGCTTGGAAGCGAAATGTTCCTCAAGTTCCCTTGATAATAAACCTGAATGTTTTATTATTGAAATTTAAAATATTGGCTTTAAACCTTTTCTCTTATCAGTTGTCTACCGCAGACCAGGAGGTGACAATCTTAATAATTTTGAGTATTGTCTTACTAGATTTTATAATGCTTATGTTAATATTGTAATCTGCGGTGATTTTAATTATGATATTAGTACATCAACTTCTTAATCGTGCTATATTAGAGATTTCTTTGAATCCCTTAATCTTTATATTGTTCCTTATACTGCAACTCATCACACGAAATCCTCACAATCTTGGCTTGATTTGCGTGTTATCGACAACGAGAATAAACTGATCTCCTCACTCTGTTCCTCTCAATCACTTGCACCTTTTGTGGTTGGACACATGCTTATTGTGATTACTTATAAATGGAATTTAAATGTTCTTTCACATGCGGTTAAATTTTATCGGAATTTGAGAGGAATAGATTATAATGCTTTTTATTTCTTCTTTTACTGGTGTAAACTAGAATGATTTTGTTGATCTTGAGTCTGTTGACTGTAAACTTAATTTTTTAACTAATATAATTATCACGGCTTTAGATGAACATGCTCCTCTCTGTTCTCATGTTCCTTGTAGAAAGAAATTTAAAAATGCTTCTCCCTGGATGACGGATGAGATGAGGAACTTAATAAAACTGAGAGACTCTAACTTTAAAGCTTGGAAGAGAGTAGGCAATCTTTCAGTTAGAAACAGATACAAATTTTTAAGAAATAAAATTAAGCTATTAGTAAGAGAGGCTAGTAATGATTTTAATGCTAATAAACTTCAGGGATTGACAGATTAGAGGAGTGTTTGGAGGGAGATGAGGCATCTTGGCATTGTATGTAGAAGGGAAGATGATTCTCCTTTAGCTTTTAATGTTAATGATATCATTGCTTACTTTTTATCTGTTTGTGGAGACTCCTCTTTCAATATCACGTCTCGGTTCCTTTCTGATGTTCTCTCTGATATGGATGATACTCAATTTTTCTTTAATGATACATGTCCTTCACAATTGTTGGATGATCTTAATTCTATCAAGACTGAGGCTCAAGGACCTGATGGTCTTTCTATTAGTGTTATCTTAAAAGCTATTCCTGTACTTTTTAATCATGTTTTTGCTCTCTTTAATCAGTCTTTGCAAACTTCAGTCCTTCCTGATGAATGGAAAAAGGTTCTCATAAAACCTATTAATTTTTGCTAAAGGTAACTGATGATATTGCTAATGCTATAGATGAAAAGAAGGTAACTATAATTGTTTTTTTTATTTTAGAAAAGCCTTTGCCACGATCCCTCAAAACCTTCTTTTATTAAAGTTTAAATCTATCGAATTGTCCGGCTCTGTTTTTAAGTGGTTTGCTTTCTACCTTTCGAAGGGTAACTTACGGAAAATTTCTATGGAATTTTTATTGAACTTTTTGCCTAAAGCTTCTTTAAAATTTCCAAAGCATTCCAAAGCAGTTTAAATCAAGTTTCCGAAATACTTGCAGAAACGTTTCCAAAAACTTTCTAATGGAAATTTTGAAGGTAAAATAACTGTTAATGATTCGCTTGCACGTGACGAAATAGGTTTTAACATGTTAACCCTTTGTGTCATACATTTTTCATAAAAAACAATTTTTTTTAATCACATGTACTCAATAGTTTTTGAGGTCGCGGATTACGAATTTGACATCAGATTTCAAAAATTTAAAATGGCGGATCCAATACGGCGGACAAAACAAATTTAAAAACTGCCGGATTTAATTGAAACATGTTACTCGGGGGTTTTCGGGGTCGCCGAATACGCATCTGACATTAGATTTTAAAAATCCAAAATGGCGGATCCAATATGTTGGACGAAAAATTAAAAATCTGCCGGATTTAATTGAAACATGTTACTCGAGGATTTTCGGGGTCGCTGAATACGAATCTGAAAGAAACATTAACATATATCTGTCCTTGTCTTACTAATGGAGCTCGTCGCCATTATGAAATATTGATTAAATGAAAATTTACAAGTTTAATAACCCAGTGGGCAAAAAAAACCAAAAGTGAAAGTGATCAAGAATTCAATTTTCTGAGCAAAGGGAAGAAAATTTTTTTTACCACAAAGCTATCTTCTTTTATATTAATAGTGGAGTGATTAGAATTTATGTGAATCATTTCTGAAATTCTCCTTTTTTCCAATTTAATTCATAGTCTAAAATCTCCACGTTATTTCAATCAAATTTGTGACCAATCTCCGTGCGATGATGACAAATACCGGAAGATACATTAGTGTTATTTCGGTGTTCTACTTTTCAATACCGTCTGGTGTTTTACAAAAATCGTTAAACATAGCCTCAAAATGACGGTTAGATTAGGAAAAAACACAAAAAATGAATTTTTACCACAAAAATTCCTATAAAAAAAGAAAAAAATGTATTTTTTTGACAAGGATAGCATACATTATGGTATTTTGACTTACTAAATTCACTCTCTAAATTTCAAACTGCGCAAAGTATACAGCTATTTCAAAACAGCGTACATATATATAAATTTAATTTTTTTCGACTATATTTTCCTTAAGGATTGTTTTTAGGAGATGATATTTCTGTTTAACAATTAAAAAAAATAGGAGGCATATTCCTGAGTATCTTCCGACATTTTAGAACTTGATTAGAAGTTTCAAAAACCCGCAGGTAACTAGTTTTAAACGAATACGATATTTTTTTTAATTTGTGTCCGCTATCTTGGATCCGACATTTTGAATTTTAAAAATCTTACGTCAGATTCGTAATCAGAAACCCTAAAAACAGTAGGTAGCATAATTGAAATTCATAAATTTTATGTACTTTCAGAGATATGAATTTTTGCCAGTAATTACCCCTTTCTGGTCCACTGTGCAGTTCCTAGCCAGTAAAGTCGCTACTGGCCAGAATCCGCGCGGTTGTTAATTTCCTCCTGGGATGACGTCACTGATTAAGACAAAATTTGACGGTAAACTTTCTTCTAGAATAATAAATATTTTGACACCAAACTTTGTACAATTACTTAAAATATCATCAATATGGTCTGTCTGACCCAAACTTATTTAAACGTTGCCTTAAAATTAACTTTTTAAAATTACAGAAAATTAGCAAATTTTTCAAAAAATCAAATTTTAAGACAATGACATTTTAAGTGATTGTACAAAGTTTCGTGTTAGAATATTTATTACTTTAGAAGAAAGTTTACGAATAAATTTTGCATAAACCAGTGACGTCATACTCCGTCACAAGCCTTAAATAATTATTAAATACGATTTTTAACAGTGTATTTTATCTGTTATTTCAGTAAATAAAAAAATCATTTTTTAATTATTCTGAGGCTTTAAGATCGTAACATAAAATATGTGGTAATTTTTCGGTGGGGAGGTTTAGAAAAAGGGAAAATTTTCAATGAATTCAAAGCAAGAATAAGAAAGACCCCTAGAGTGCGAAGATAGTCTATGTATACACAAATGTTTTAATAAATGTTTGAAGGGTTCCCAGGCGGAAAGATTATGCATAATCCACTATTCGATTAACGTCATTCGCAAAAAAATCAATGCAAAAAATTAAGTGTAAAGTTAATTCAATAGTAGATTTTGCATAACTTTTCCGCTTGAGTTGTAATTATAACTTATATGACGTATGAATCATAATTCTTATTAAAAAGAAAGTCAACAATATTTGTTTAATAAAATATTAATAGAAAGTCTATTTAATTGTATACATATCATGTGTATTTTGTATGTCCCTCTCCCAATCCGTTCAGATGCTTTTTTTAGGTATATAAAACACAAACCAAATCCGTCTTGTCACAATTTGATCTGCTCAACGAATCTTAATTTATTAAAATTGTGGATGCCAATAAGTAAGTTCCTATGCACAAAATAAATAAAATAAATCCTTCCACCTACTATTGAAAATAATTTTTTCTTTTACAAAATTTTTCTATTCCTATTATATAAACATAAAATTTACTTAAGGTATTTGTCGCGTGGATGCTAGAGTATTTCCTAGATAAATACTTCTGAAATACTGATGCAAAGTTAAAAAAAATCTGACGAAAGTCATTTTACGCGACAATATACCTTAAAGTGATAATAGTTGTTGAAGTTATTTTATTTTCGTTCTTTTTTGAGTCTTTATCATAATCAAAATTTCCTGGATATTTTTTTGGTAAATGGGCTGTACAATTTGTAATTTGTAAATTTTTTACTACTCCCTTACCGATTGTTTAGAAATTATATGCTTAACTTGATCTCCATCTACTTGACAAAACTAAAACGTAAAAAAACTCGTGACAAAATTTGCATCATTTTCTACCTTCATTCGAAGAACTACCCATATACCGAACCAATTTGAGTGTCCACAACCAAACTTTAGAAACCATGAAAAAGTCAAAAAAATTTTTTGGTTGTCTACATTGTAGTGGTGCTCGGTATTGACATTGGATTTACCTTTTCGATTGTCACTTAAACTTATGGCACTTTGAAAAATGATAAAAAAACTTTTGTGTTAATTTTAAAGTGTAAAAAAATTAATTTCTTTGTAAAAGCTCAATCCCTTTACTTTTTAATTAATATAAAAAAAACTATGTGCCGTCATAACACACGCGTGACATTTGTCACATTTGACTACTTCTTTTTTCTGTCAAAAACATTTCAATTTAATTTCTGTTATTTGTTATTTACTTTTTCGCACTTCAAAAATAGATATGCTAACAAGAACCTAATTTAAGTAGTTAAGAAAGTAGTTTGAAGTACAATTCTCTTAATCTCTATCAATTATTATTTAAGCATGAACAGGTACTGCTGTAAAACTTGTATTTTTAATCCATCTGAAAACTTTTCTTTTATTCGCTTTTCTATATTTAAATTTTCCTTCCTGTCATCCTTCAATGGTTTTTTAGTGTAAATTGATACTAAATTATAAAAAATCTTAAAATTTCAGGTAAAAACAACTTGTAATACCTAAAGCATCCAACATGAAACTTATCTTGATGTATCTTCTCGGATTTGGTTCGATTATACAACATGTAACAATAACATCTTGCTCCAATGTTAATATCTCCAAATTTGGTAATCAACATCCAAGTATAAAAAGCTTTAATGAATTGCCAGAAGAACCAACAAAACTACAAGAAATTTATCAAAATTTCCCAATTAACATTAATGACTATTCAATACCGCTTGGTGTGGCGAATCTAAGAATTCTTAACTTATCATACAAACGATTAAAAGAGATTCCTGCAAATATATTCAAGGGATTAAATGATGTAGTAACAATAAATCTTCAAGACAATCTGTTAACAGTATTACCATCTGGCCTGTTCAGTAATTTGCAGAATCTAAAACTTGTGGTCCTCAAGGGAAATAAATTAAACTCACTTCCTTCCGACTTATTTAACGGATCATCAAATCTAGAATCAGTTATGCTGCCTGACAATCTATTAACATCATTGCCAAATAATTTGTTTAGTAATTTGCCGAATCTGAAATCTGTGGAACTCAGCTACAATAATTTAAAGGAACTATCTGCTGATTTATTTAACGGATCATCAAATCTATTATCAATTTCAGTGTCAAACAATCCCTTGACATTATTACCAAATGGTACGTTCAGTAATTTGCCGCGTCTGGTAATTGCGAACCTCTGGGGAAATAAATTAAACTCACTTCCTGCTGATTTATTTCACGGATCGTCAAATCTAAAATCAGTTTCTCTGTCAAGCAATCTATTGACATCATTACCAACTGGTCTGTTTAGTAATTTAACGAAACTGGAAGATGTGGATCTCATGAACAATAAATTAAACGAACTTCCTGATAATTTATTTCACGGATTATCAAATCTAGAATCAGTTAAACTGCAAAGAAATCACTTGACATCATTACCAAATGGTATGTTCAGTAATTTGCCGCGTCTGGTATCTGTGATCCTCTGGGAAAATAAATTAAACTCACTTACTGCTGATTTATTTAACGGATCGTCGAATCTAAAATCAGTTTCTCTGCCAAGGAATCTATTGACATCATTACCATCTGGTCTGTTTAGTAATTTAACGAATCTGAAATTTGTGGATGTCATGGATAATAAATTAAACGAACTTCCTGCTGATTTATTCCACGGATTATCAAGACTAGAATCAGTTTATCTATCAGGCAATCTATTGACATCCTTACCAACTGGTCTGTTTAGTAAGTTGCAGAATCTGAGAGATGTGCATCTTATAAAGAATAAATTAAACCAACTTCCTTCTCATTTATTTAACGGCTCATCAAATATAAAATCAGTTAGTCTAGCTTTCAATCTATTGACATCATTACCAAATGGTCTGTTCAGTAATTTGCCGAATCTTAAAGATGTGAGCCTCTGGGAAAATGAATTAAACTCACTTCCTGCTGATTTATTTAGCGAATCAGCAAACCTAGTATCAGTTAGCCTGTCTAAGAATTTGTTAACATCATTACCAACTAGTCTGTTTAGTAATTTGCCGAATCTGAAAGTTGTAGACCTCAGGATGAATGTAATTAACAAACTTCCTGCTGATTTATTTAAGGGATTATCAAGTCTAAAATCAGTTCATCTATCAAAAAATGCATTGATAACATTACCATATGGTCTGTTCAGTAATTTGCCGAATCTGGAATATGTGAACCTCAGAAACAATATAATTTACGAACCTTCTGATGTTGTATTTAAGGGATCAACAAGTTTAAAAGTGATTTCCCTTTCAGGTGACTGTTCGACATCAGGGTCAAGGGTTTTCTTAAGTAAAATGCCAAATCTTAATGTGTACTTTGACATTCTTTACGATTGTTAAAGGTCTTTAATGACTTATATAACTGAGAAAGCATTCCGAGCGCAGAGGCGGTTTTTCCATGCTTTAGCGTTATTATTTTTGTTGATAAATAAGGCTCTCATGTAAGACCATAAATACCGTTGACGAGAATTTAAATAGTATAGAATATTCTTATAGAAATGTAATTAATATTAAGCAAATTCAAGTAGGTACGACATAGTATTTTAAAAAAATAGAATTACCGAATTTCTGCAGATGTAATATCGTATTATTATTAAATTCCTTGTAGCTCTAGTTTGAAACATGTAATAGGTTTCTATTATAAGCTCTTTGCTGATTTTCTGCGTAAACATCTTTTTCAGCTGAACTCATTCCCTATTTGGTACTGATATATCTCTTTATCTAATCATTGATCGCTTAAACTGTTACTTTTTGACACGATTTATCTCCAAGTTGCACTCTGACATTATCGTTATTTTTTAATTTAGGAAGATTTCTGAATTTTTTCATCATAGTACCTGTACTTTTCCTATAGTGGCGCACAACAGTCACTGAACAGGGTCCAAGCTGAGAGAACAGGTTTAAAAATTAAAAATAAATTTTATTTTTTAAACAAATGAATTACAAATTAATAATTTTTTGTCGCAATAATTTTTTTCTGAAATTTCAACATTTTTAGAGTAGAAAACATTTTAAACAATTTTCTGTCGGATGAAAAGCAGACAAGTTATGAATGCAAGAAAAAAAATTTGCAATATTTTTTTATTGCAAATATCTCACAAATTATTAAATATTTTTAACTGCAAATTGGTATACTTATTTACTACCAAAATGTCTCTCAATTCACAAAATTTGAAAAAAATCTGCGACATCGCATGTCGTTCTCATATGAAACGTCCCATATAAATATATATGTATATTTGCCTACGACATATATATGGGACGTTCCATGTCAACCGGATCACCTGCCGGTTCAAAATTCAGCGCAACATAAAAAAGTGTTCAATGGCTTAAAATATTTGTACATCTAAGCACTTTCAAATGCCAGTCTCAAAACGTACCTAATAACTATGTGATATCGCCGGCTGTCTCTGAGGCTATACGGGTTGCTGTAGAACAGGGGCAACGCTCTGCTGCCACTGATATTAAGTCTTATCTATCAACAGTTTTTCAGAAATTTTCTGACAAACAGGAATCACTTAATACTGATATTAAAAA
Organism: Ganaspis brasiliensis; assembly: GCA_037103525.1. Taxonomy (NCBI): domain Eukaryota; kingdom Metazoa; phylum Arthropoda; class Insecta; order Hymenoptera; family Figitidae; genus Ganaspis; species Ganaspis brasiliensis. The sequence goes on from JAZKLR010000311.1 coordinate 1,935,451, forward strand.
AAAAATTGACTCAATCAAAACTGATATTCTGGCTAATTCAAATTTCAAACAGAAGAAGAAGAAAAAGAATAACATAAATCTCGTTGGAAGATAATTTAAATCAACTAGAACAAATTTTCCTCCAAACATCTATTGAAATACATGGCTTACCTATCAAAACAAACAAACATTTTCCGTCTCTAGTCTGTAATGTTGCCAAGGCTCTTGACTGCTCAGTTGATATAAGCGATATTGCGAATGTTTATATTGTTTATCGGATTCATAGAAGCAAAGTGGATAACTCTCAGTATCCTCCTACTTTAGCTGTCAAGTTTCTCAAACATGAAACAGTTCTGCAGGCGTGAGGATGGGGCATTGAGGATTCAACTTACGTGCTTGGAAGATGTAGACCGCTTGAAATACCAATCATTAACTAATTGTAGAGCAGGTTTATTATATATATATATTATTCAATAGTTTTTCGTTTTGTTTTTTGCAAATTATTTTATGTTCATACGTAGATTTTTATTGTCATTCATTACTAATTCAAGATTTTACAGATTGTTATTTCTATAAATTGTTTCAATCTAACAGTGATGTTTACTTAACTAATAAAACTATATTCCATTATGATTGCATGCTTTTACCTTTGTATTTATAAAGCTATTTGTATTTAATATTACTTTAGCGATGATTATGTTCCGCTTTATTTGTTTATCAGAGATTTACATCAAAATTGCAATGACTCAGGAACCTCTGGCAAGGACACATTGTCGTTTAATTTGCTTTTCTTTTGCCTTCTAATGAACACAAATTCTTTATGCCATGTTAATGCCCAATCGCTTTTGGTTTACTTTGCAGAATTTAGAAGTTAGAAGGGTTAGAGCAGGTCGGAGAGGGGCGGAGTCTGTCTATATATACATGGCAGTTTACAAGCCTCACTTATAGAGATAAATCCAGATTGTCATTACCCTATTCCAGAATACATTTTTATTGAGATTACAGCTTTTTCTAATAAGGTTTTGCTGGGAGTAGTTTACAAACCACCTAATGCTGCTTTCGGCCATGATTTAAAATCCTCTACATATTCTTCCGTTTGTAATTATGAAAGTATTATTATCCTAAAAATTTTTAATACAAATCTAAGTCTTCCAAATAATAATACTAGCTATCTTACATCTCTTTTTCATTCTGCTGGATTAACTATAGTGCCCCATTCCTCTACAAATCGCACACTAACTTCAAGTACTAGAATTGATCTTGCAGCAGTAGACGCCCTCCAAAAGGTCATTGATTTTTTCCAGCATTTTATTCCTTTCCTTTTTGCGCATGATTTGATTAACATTATATATAATCTGCCTGATCCATTTTTCCAAACCCATTTTACTAATCTTACTAGGAATTTAAAAAATATTAATGAAACAGAATTTCTTAGGTTTCTATCAGAAAAAAATTGAACAAACTTATATAATGATACGAAATTAGATGGAAAAGTGAATGACAGACGAAATTATAAATCTTATTAAGGAGAGAATTGGACTCTATCGTAGTTTTAAAAGAACTAAGATCTCTTAGATACATGATGGATTCCGTAAATCCGTAATTTAGTTCAGACTGAAATAAGGGATGCTTCCAATAAATTTAGCTACCAAACAATTAAAAAATCCCATTATTCCACTGACATCTGGAATGCGCACAGAAACCTAAAAATTATTCCATATAAAGCTGCTGAACAGGATATTATCTTTCCTATAAATGACTTTCTTAACCATTTTTCTATTATTCCTTCCATTTCCACTACTCAGACTGTTATGACTGGATCCTCAGACACTTTTGACGACTTAAACTTGTTTTTTCCGATATCCCTCCAGAGATTCTGCTTAGGACTTTATCTGAGATTAAGTCTAATGCTATTGGGTCTGATGGTGTATCTATAAAAATGATTAGACTAGCACTCTCAGTTATTTTTCCTGCTCTTCTCCATATTTACAATTTTTCCCTACAAACAAGCACATTTCCAAAGATCTAGAAGGAGGCCACTATCCGTCCTATCCCAAAAATATCTAAGCCTAATTGCGTGTCAGACTTTAGACCGATTTCACTACTTAATGCTTTAACTAAACCCTTGGAAAGAATTGTCCATAAACAATTTTCAAAATTTCTTGATTGCCAGCAGCTTTTGGATCCAATGCAATCTGGGTTTCGAAACGGACATAGCACGACTACAGCTATACTTAAATTCATAACAGATGTTAAATTAGCAATGGATTCTAATGAAATAACTCTTACAGTTTTCTTAGATTTTTCCAAGGCATTTGACTGCGTAGATCATCCTCTCTTACTTCAGAGATTGAGATTCTTGCACCTTTGTTATTTAACATTTATGTAAATAGTCTCGGGAGAAATTTACTTTACTGCAAACATTATAAATATGCTGATGATTTCAAATTGAGACTCTCGGGACCCTTATCTTTATTATCACAAATGATAATTATGATGCAAGCAGATATTGATTTGGTAGCAAAATGGGCGAGTGATAGTTGGTTGCGACTAAATGCTAATTAAACTAAGGCAATTATCTTTAGTGCATTTAAGTTACCTTTGCCGGGCATCTTACAAAACTTGCCTTCTTATATATTGGAGGTGTAAGTATTAAATACAGTGAGTCTTTAAGGGACTTAGGTATGATCTTGCATAGATCACTGAGCTAGAGGGAATCATGTGCTAGAGGTCTGTCGGAAAACTTACATCTCTCTAAGACAGTTGTTCAGATGTAAACATTCTCTTCGCTCAGAACTAGACTACTTTTAGTCAAAACCTTAATTCTTCCTTTCTTCGATTATGGATGTTTAGTGTATGACGACATAACTGATGTACTTAATAAAAAATTATAAAAATCCTTGAATGTCTGCATAAGATTTGTATACGAAATTCCTAAATGGAAACATATTACCCCTTACAAAGTTAGAGCTGGTTTGCTTAATGTGGCAGAGAGAAGACAATTCTTTATGGTGTGACGCTGTAAAATTTCATCAATTTTACAAGTCACATTTTTATTTTTTTTATTAATTAAAACTTGTTAACATTTGAATTAATAATATTTTTCGGAGGTTGCAGCAATATTCCGTAATTGGGTAATTTTAAGATCCTAGAATTAATTATTAATTTTATTGTATTTCTATTTATGTAAATTCTCGTTCCGGTTTCCTAAGTCTTCGTGGATGATTATTTTACATTTCAAAAAATGATTGGGACGCCTTTCATGGATTGAAGAATGAAAATGTTTATTTGGACTTTAAAGAATTTTGAAGTTTTGAATTTTGCCGCCTAATTCATCACAGTTTATCAATCAACTTCAAAGGTCTCCAAATTCCTGGCCCAAGAATATTGTTTTGTTGAATGTTAAAAATTTAATTTGGATCAGATTGCTGCCTACCAACCTTTCTGTATGCCAAATAGTTGTTATTTTTTTTAATATTCTTGGAAGAATTCGACTAGCCTTCCGTATTTTTATGAGAAGCTCCTATGCCAACAGCCCATTAAAATCGCCATACGAATTATCATCAATTAATTCCATTCAAGTTTTTGGATTTAGTCTATTTAATACTTTGTGGTGGAGTTTTGACTAATATTCAGTATTAGAAGACAATGGAGGAGTGTCTAGAGGATTTGTTATTATTTTTTACCATCTGGAATTAAAGTAAATTAAAAATTTACATTTGGAGATTTAAAATTTAAACTTTCCATCTGAAGTTTGTGCTATTGGGATATTTAAACTTTCAACCTAAATTTTGCATTATTGAAATAAAAAAAGCAACGTCGTGCCGCTGAACTAAGTTTGTTGATATTTAAAACATATGAAAAACGCTGAAACCATGGGAACCAAATAACAAGAAATCAATATCCTTCCTGATCCTTCACCTTTCGTCGGCAACCTCCGAAGTGACAAGACGTACATTGAACATTAAATTTAGTTTCATTGTAATTTAATTTCATTTCATTTATTGTGTTGTGCCATTTAAATTGGTTTACTTTATTTTGGATCGAATTGTTCCACTAAATTTTTACTTCTGGTAAGCGAATTAATTTTGTTAAAAATCAGTATTGACAAAAATCTTTCATTCGAATTTAATTCGTAATTTTTCTGTTACCAAGGAATATCTTTTCTAACAGTCTTTCTTTTGAAGAATTTATTTTATTCAATTCCTTTATTGAATTTTATTGTCAGTACTGAATTAAATTTATTTTGAATTTTTAAACTGGTTTATTTTGACCCAAACCCCGAATTAATTGAAACAAATTTTAATGTCATTTTGATTTTTTCCCGATTGAATTTTGAAATTTAAAACCCGTTTTTGACTCTTTCCCTGATTTATTTCTGTAATTTTGACCAATTCCCCAAAACGGAATATCGTGACGAAAGGTCACTTAATTTTTTTGTGATTTTTAACTGATGTCCCTTTATTTACAATATTAAGATAATTAATAAATTAATTATTAAATTATTATTGTGAAACGTTTCTTATCAAGACAACATTTTGTTTTTAATTAAAATTTGTCTTAAATCTCTGTATTATTTTATTGTAAAATTTTTATTGTCAATTTGAATGTTTTATTAAATCAAATTTATTGAAAGGTTTTGAATTTCTTTCATTTAAATTATTATTATTTGCCTAAACGTTTGCGAACCACCCACTCTACCACTGATTAAATTGAGTAGCCTAGTAATTGTTTTTTACGTTGCTTAATTAATTTTAATTTTAAATTAAAATTAATTTTTTTATTAACGGCGCCCAAGGACATTTAATTTTGTTTAATTTCATTAATGCAACGTTTGTGTAACCTAAAAATTAAATATTTATTTCTTTGATTAACATTTCAATTAATTATTTTAACGGTTACAATGGGTAATTTTCTTTTCTCTCTTTTTCAGACAAGGGTTCCTGTTCTGGACGTAAAAGTAGAAATAATATGTACTGGGCGATTACTCTTGCCAAGTCCTCACTGCCTGCCTTCAGTGCAAAATTCTAGAGTTTTCTGGATTTTTCCTCTGATCAAGCTTGATGGAGTGGGGCGAAGGGCTTGGACACGTCAAGGGTAGCGTCCTTCAAGTAGTTGCTAATTGTCAAGGGCACCGATTGCATGCCTAAATCTGACCGTGATTTGCTTAGCATCATTTTCAAGTCTAAGTCTCAAATTCAATATTAATTGATACTTTCATGTATTATGTATTAACCTCAAGTTTATGTGTTTGTTAAATAAATGATTATTTATTCACGGTTTAAATAAAATCAATTTCTTCATAATCCTAGGATCATAACTGATAGCAATAACTCTCGCGAATAAGCATTTTCAATCGGATATTTTGAACATTGGTCCTTCGAGCCGGATCCTGTCGCGATGGATCCTACGGTGGCTTACAAGTGAGATTTGGAACCTAAATATTGTGAAGAAAGGTGAATAAGTGCTTTGAATTTGACAAATTGCCGTGAAACTGCCGACTGAAACTGACAACACCCGAAAGAGCAGTCGAAGGAACTTCGGCCATCGCCCGGATCGCTACGTTACCATATCATCTGCCGTGAAAAAGAAAAACCTTAATCATGCAACAAAAACGGCAACGCGTAACGATAAAGTAGATCAAACAGATCGTTCACCCACTGAAAGGTCAACGGCATCTCATCAAAGTGGTATGGCAGTTACATCTAAAAATGTGAACAGTAAAGCGAACTCAAAGCGAACGAACGCTAGCGTCTGAGAACGAAGACGTTTAGAAATAGAGTTTCGCAAAGCTCAAGAAATTGACCGTTTGGAAGAGGAAGAGGCGCAACGTTGCCTTTGTTAGCACTATAGTACAAAGTTCAGCTTAAAGACTCACTAATATAAGATAACAGAAAATTAAATGACGTAATGAGCTGGCAACCCAAGGGGTTGCATTAGAGGGGGGACAGCCCCGTACAAGAAAGGAAAAAAACGTTTTAAACAAGAAAATAATAGATATTGAATACTGAACACTGAATATATAACAAACAAGAAAAGAACAGACGAATTTGTCTTTAATAAACGGAAGAACCACGAAATAATTCAAAACCCGCACTGATCTCGCCTGCGCGACCGTCCTAGGCTAGAACACGAGGATAAACTGACTCTTTCATAGTCATAGGCCTTTGAATTTTAGAGAGAGAGACAAAGGAAAGGGAAAGCTGACTCACTGGGTTTTTCCGCAAACGACCGATCCAAGGTCACCAAGCTACTCGATCCGCTAGGTACCTGGGATTTACTTGGAAACCCAAACATTCCCGTCCGCCTCGTCTACAGGACGATAATGGCTTAGTGATTTCACATCCTCCTGTTTAGCTAGGTGGTGGGATTGGACTAAGTCGCACGATAGGGCGACGATATGTGCCTTGAATTGTTTTAACCGTAGCCACTCGGACCTTTCCATCCGCTCCAGGATGAACTGCGACAACTCTTCCTAGAGGCCACTTTGTGGGGGGGTATCGGTTGTCCTGGATAATCACCAACTGGTCGATACTGAGATTTTCTGAAGATTGCTGCCACTTGCCTCTAACCTGCAGCGATTGAAGGTACTCCTGGGACCATTTTCTCCAAAAGTTGTTTCTAATTCTTTGCAGGAGTTCATAACGGCTCAATCGGTTTTCTGGTACGTTTGGTGTTTCATCGTCAGGGATCATTGCTAATGTGCTTCCTATAAGGAAGTGTGCAGGGGTTAAGGCGTTAAGATCTTCTGGATCGGTTGACATGGCACATAACGGTCTTGAGTTCAAGCAGGCCTCTATTTCAACGAGGAGGGTACTAAACTCTTCGAAGGTGAATGTGCGGGAGATCATTAGTCGGGTCAGATGATGCTTTGCCGATTTTACGCCGGCCTCCCAAAGTCCGCCGAAGTGAGGTGAATTTGGGGGGATAAAACTCCACTCCACTCCGTCATTTGCAAAGACTGCTGTAGCCGCGGTGTAGAAGGCAGAGCCATTTTTAAACATGGATCTCAGCTCTCTGTCAGCCCCTTGAAATGTTGATCCATTGTCACTGAATAGCCGTTGAAAGAGACCTCGTCGTCCGGTGAATCTGCGATAAGCTGCCAGGAAAGTTGAGGTCGTCATGTCACTCACCGCTTCCAAATGAATCGCCTTCGTGGCGAAGCAGACGAAGACTATGATATATCCTTTGTAGGATTTGAATCCTCGGCCCTTAGTCGTCCGCAATTGAAAAGGGCCAGCGTAGTCGAGGCCGCAGTTCGTAAATGGACGAGCAGGTTCGATCCTTGGCAGTGGTAGGTCGGCCATGAGTTGTGTCGGAAAACGAGGTTTGACTCGATGGCAGGTTACACACGTTCGAACCAGCTTTCTCACTAGTGCAGCTGCTCCAACGATCCACACGAAATTTCGGAGGATGCTCAAGGTCAGTTTTGGTCCTCCGTGGCACGAAATCTTGTGTGCTAAATCCATGTACAAGGAAGTTAACGGTGATTCCTTTGAAAGGATTGGTGGGTGTTTCGATGAGAAAGCTAACGAGGAGTGTTTTAAACGTCCACCAACTCGAAGGATTCCTTCTTTGTCTAAGAAAGGGTTGAGTTTCACAAGCGCACTGTATTTGGGAATGTCTTTCCCTGTTTTCAGCGAGGATATCTCTTCAGCGAATGTCTTTCCCTGTGCTATTGCTAAGACCGTTCTCCTGGCGGAATCTAGTTCGGTTGATGAGAGGACAGTATCTTTGAAAAAAGGTCCGGCTCTCTTTGCTTTAAACCTGCTGTACACTCTTAGGCAGAAAGCGACAACTCTAATAAGCCGTTGCAAAGAAGAAAATCTCGAAAGAATCTCATCGTCGATTTCAGATTCAACTGTGAGGAACGCTCGCGCTTCCTCATTTTCGGTTTCGAGACCTTTGAATTGAGAAGGCCAGTTAACAGGTGGTAGGGACAGCCACTGTGGACCTTTCCACCAGAGATCATTTTCTTGAAGTGTTCCTGGGTGAAGACCTCTTGTAGCTAAGTCAGCCGGATTCTCTTTGCTAGGGACGTGTCTCCATTTTACCGAGGGCAGCTCAGTTTGAATATAAGAGACCCGGTTCGCCACGAAAGTTTTCCATTTTGATGGATGCTGACTTAACCAGGCCAGAGTAACTTGGCTGTCACACCAAGCCGTCACAGGTGCGTTATTGAAAGGAGTCAGCCTTCTTACGTACTTCATCAACTTTACTAGGAGAGCAGCTCCACAGAGTTCTAAGTTAGGTATGGATACAGTCTTGATAGGACTGACTTTAGACTTAGCTGCAAGGAGTGTAACTTGAGCTTTTCCTTCGTATTTATGAACCCTCAAGAATACTACTGCTGCGTAAGCTCGAGAAGATGCATCAGAAAATCCATGGAGCTCGATTAGCGAGTTCGAAAATGTTCCCAGCCAGCGTGGTATCTTGATGCCTGATAATCCAGTTAAGGATCGATGGTATTGCGTCCAGCGCTCTTGTACTTTGGTTGGGAGTTCAGCATCCCAATCAATTTTTAGTATCCAGATATCCTGAAGCATGATTTTGGCCACAACTGTGATAGGTGCGAGCCAGCCCATAGGATCGTACAGCTTGGCAAGGCATGAGGATATCATTCTCTTAGTTGCGTCTTCCGAGGTATCTGTTTCTTGAAAGTTGTTGAAAGCGAAGTAGTCAGCTTCTGAGTCCCAAAGAATACCCAATGTCCTGAAAACTGTGTTTTTGTCATTGAAATCAGATGATGGTAGTTCACATGTTGAGGGGCGGAGTCCAGGGTGGTTTACTGCCCATTTACCCAGTTTCAGATTCCCCTTTGCACAGAGACTTATTACTTGATCTCGTTTCCTTTTAACTTGAAGAAAGTCGTCGTCGCCGTCGAAAATGTCGTCAACATAAGTATTTTCCCGTAAACACTTGGCTCCAAGTGGAAGTTGAGTTCCTTCGTCAATCGAGAGCTGCTTCAAAGTGCGGATGGCCAGGTATGGGGCGCATGCCGTGCCGTATGTGACTGTACAGAGTCGATATTCCTCGACTGGTTTTTCCGGGCTGGATCGCCATAAGATTCGTTGTAGGTCACGATCTTGTGGATGAACAAGAATCTGGCGGAACATTTTTACTATGTCTGCTGTGAAGACGATTTTGTGCCTGCGCCAGTTTAGTAGTATAAGGCCGACATCACTTTGTAGGGGAGGTCCGACGTGCAAGAAATCATTCAGAGATTTTTTTTGCGAGGTTAACCTTGATGCATTAAAGACCACTCGCAGTTTCCAATCCAAGTTGCTTGATTTTTGGACCACTGCGTGGTGTGGAATGTACCAAGCCTTTAAATTACTTAATTCCTTCTCTGGAACGAGTCTCATATGTCCGTCAGATTTGTATTTGTCCATAAACTCACAGTAAGCTTCAGCTAGTTTTGCATCTTGTTTGAATCGTCGCTCCATTGCAATTAAGCTGCTTAGAGCTAGTCTTCTAGTTTCGGCTGCAGCCTCTAGTGGCCGACACTTGAGCGGAAGATGAACCATATATTGACCCTCAGGGGTACGCGTGTGTGTGCTGGCGAAGAGGTTTTCGCAATCTTCGTCTTCTGGTTTGATCGACTGATTCTTTGGAATGCTCTCCAACTCCCAGAAGCGTTGCATTTGATCTTGAGAATTTTCCATCGGTGTGCAATGCTTTGCTGAGACTGTAGTTGACTGGGTTGGTACCGCCCGCCGTGGAGGCTCGGGTTGAACTTGTCCCGAAATGATCCATCCCAGTGCAGTTTTTTGAGCTGTTGCTTTCAGTCTCTCGATCTGGTACAATCCCGGTAGTAAGAGTTGTCCGTAATAGTCAGCCCCGATTATAAGCTGGATCGTCCCAGGCTGATAATAGTCTGGGTCGGCTAAAGATTCATGTCCAAGCCAATCCAAGTCAATCTCAACAATTCGTCGAGCTGGAAGTTTCGTCGTCAATTTTTGTACCACATAGGCTTGAAACTCAACATGGAAGCTTGGGTCGTTCAAGGATCTCAGAGTCATGGTAGCGACCTTTTTTGCTTCCCCGACTTTATGGTCTCCCATTCCAAGGATAGTGACATTAGCCGGGTAGCATGGCAGTCCTAGTTGATTGACGGTATCCTGCGAGATAAACGACGTTTCGGATCCTTGATCTAGCATGGCCCGTGCCTTCTTTTGGCCTTTTGGTCCTTCCAGAATCACGCAAGCTGTTGCCAGGAGGACTCTTCGCTTGGTGTTGGATATGGACGTCGTATTAGCCTGAACTGTGGTTGCGGTCTCTTCACGGTCCTTTGGTTTGGTGTCGATCTCGAAGCTTTGGTCCTTTGGAGGTCTGTGTAGCAAGGTATGATACTGTTGATTGCACTCGTGGCAACGACCCTTGGATGAGCAATCTTTAATTAGATGATTTCCTAGACAATTAAAGCAGAGCCTCAACCGTCGTGATTCGTTACGCCGTTCCAGTGTGCTCAATTGCTTAAAGGCCGGGCAGCGACCTATGTAGTGTTCGGCAGAGCACTTTGAGCATTTGCTGTTTTGATTATTACCTTTGGTAATATTGTGGAAGGTTCTCTTGATGGGCTTCTGTCCTTTGTTCGTCTTTGTGTTCGGTTCAGACGAGTTAAAAGTCGAGTTTGAAGGGCGCGAATCCATCATGTTAAGTGTGATAATTCGGTCATCAATGAATTTTGCTAGATCATCGAATGTAGGATATTGATCCTCTTCAACGTCGTTCCCTTCCGGATCAGAGGATTTTGAGCTTCGCGAGCTGAGGTAATTTTCCCATTGACGACGCGATCCTGGGTCCAGTCGTTCTACAGTGTGATAGACTAGCCAATCGCCGACTACCTCCCTTCCAATGTTTTTTAAAGATCGCACAACTTGTCGCGTTTTATCGATCAGTGCCTTCAAATGCGTCACAGATTCCTTCTGCATTTTTGGCAGGCTGTACAAGGTGTTAAAATGCGTGTGAATGAGAAGCCGCACGTTGCAGTATCTTCCCTTTAAAGCTTCCCAAGTGGATTTATAATTAGCTTCTTCCACTTTGATATCCTTCACGAAGTCAGCAGCTTCTTCGATTAGGCACTGCTTTAAATACTGCAATTTCACTACGTTGGGAAGAGTTTGATCCTCGTTGATCATAGACATAAACAGGTCGGAAAAATTTCCCCAATCCTCATATTTCCCGGAGAATTGTGGTAAGGTGGATTTGGGGAGTCGCATCTTGCTTGAAATTGGTCCAGTGGTATTTGATTGAGTGGCGTCGATCTGTTGCTTAGAAGTCGCTGATTTTTGCTCATATAGCAGCGAAGCTAATTCGTCGTTTTCAGTTTCACAAACGATTTTGGATTGGAAGGGACTTTTCCTTTGTAGCCGCCCTTCTACGCGTAATTGTTTTTTTAATAGTTTCGAAGCGAGTGACCTGTTGTAACAGTAGTTTTTTCAACGTTGGAGCCATCTTTCAATAAGGGAACGATGACTACGAAGTGAAAGGAAGACACGATTTGAACTCACTTTAGTACACTTTTCACTTAAACGGAAAATGAAGTTCTTTTTTTTTTTTTTCAAAGAAATGAAACGAAAGAGCGAATGGTTAAACACTCCCGTACACGATTTATCGCGAGGGTCATGTAAAACCATGAATTCTAACCGGCCGTGGTTTCGAGATGATTTTAAAGCAAATCCACATTTTCCCGGCCGATGCACCAAAATTGTTAGCACTATAGTACAAAGTTCAGCTTAAAGACTCACTAATATAAGATAACAGAAAATTAAATGACGTAATGAGCTGGCAACCCAAGGGGTTGCATTAGAGGGGGGACAGTCCCGTACAAGAAAGGAAAAAAACGTTTTAAACAAGAAAATAATAGATATTGAATACTGAACACTGAATATATAACAAACAAGAAAAGAACAGACGAATTTGTCTTTAATAAACGGAAGAACCACGAAATAATTCAAAACCCGCACTGATCTCGCCTGCGCGACCGTCCTAGGCTAGAACACGAGGATAAACTGACTCTTTCATAGTCATAGGCCTTTGAATTTTAGAGAGAGAGACAAAGGAAAGGGAAAGCTGACTCACTGGGTTTTTCCGCAAACGACCGATCCAAGGTCACCAAGCTACTCGATCCGCTAGGTACCTGGGATTTACTTGGAAACCCAAACAGCCTTGAACGAAAAAAATTATTATTAGAGTTAGAAGCTCAAAAGGAACCTGCTCATCTGGACGACGAAGACAGACAATATGCAGAACCACTGCCGTCAGTGGATAATGACAAAGATGAACCGGAAAACCAAACAAAGAAAGGGGAAGAGCTTTATCATACTTAAGCGAGCAATCAGCAAACGCTAAAGTGCAATCTTGGATCGCGTCAGGAGAGACTAAGAAACGAAGTAGACAACTGGAAGTTACTGCATTTCGCGAACGTAAAGTGCAACAACCTTCCAAAACACAACACAGCAATCCAACGAGACCCGATGTCAATTTCCATTGATTTATCGCGCGACAAACTATGGGCAAGGATCTACCCATTTTTAGCGGTTTAGTGACAGATTCGCCACTCTTTATTAGCACATTTAGACAGACAACGCTAGAATGTGACTTCAAACCTGGTGAGACATCTAATCAATCCAATATTAACTGACGCGTTAGTGCAAAAATTGTCGAACGGCATGCGGTTCCGGTGGGGAGAACGTGTGACCAAGGTGAATCGGATTGCCACTTTCTCGGAATTCGCGGATTTTCTAGACTCCGAAGCAATGACGATGAGTTTATTTTGTAATCTGTTTTCTGAAGGGAAAGAGTGCAAATCAGTGTTATCTTTGACTGACGAGAAAGAGCAAAAGAAACAGAAGTGTCAGTACTGTGAAAATCTACATGTGATCACGCAGTGCGGTACGTTCAAGAAACTGAACAACGACGAGCGCTGGAAGTGGGCAATGGACAATCAGCTGTGTTTTAAGTGTTTGTCGGCGAAGCATTTGAAAAGCAAGTGTAAATGCAAGTATTGTGGAAGTGTTCCGCGAATGACAGTTCTTAAATAGGAAAAGTGAATGTGGTAAGAAAAGAGGGCTAACGTGTATTAATGATGATAGTGCCCGTGGCCCTTGTGGGACCTAATGGACAAGTAAAAACGTACGCATTCTTATATTTGGGATCGACAACGACTATAATAGATGCCACGCTTGAACGAGAACTAGGATTGCCAGGCCACGCGGATCCACTTACTTTAAAGAGGATGAGCAAAAAGACCTTTGAAGACAGATCATCGCGCCGTGTAAGAGTGGGTGTTATCGAGGAATGTGACACACATTGTGCTGAAAAATATACTGCCAATGAGAGAGCTTAAACTTCTCTGCCAACCAGCCGAGATGGATTCAACAAAATGGGATCACTTAAAGGAAATTTATTCACCAGACACAGAAGGAGCTGTTACACGGATTCTCATTGGAGAGGATTATGCTCACGTAAAGATCGCTCAGAAAATCGTCGCAGGGAAGCGCAACGATATGATCGCTACGCTCACACCTTTGGTTTGGGCCGTACATGGCCAGTTTGTTGCGGCACGAGTCAACACGGAATGCATTCTACAATTCCATCAGACCGAGAAAGAAGATTACATCAGCCGTCAAATGAAGGGTTTTTGAACTACTGGAAGTTTTGAGGTCAACGCGCAAACTCAAGTTTTGCAATCAAAAGAGCAGTCGGACTGCTGTGGAAGTCTGATTACGAAGTACTTCCCGAAAGCAAAACGAAGGCCGAAAAGAGATTCCATTCTTTGGAAGCAAAGATGACCAAGAATCCTGTCTTCAAGAAACAATATGATAAGAAAATGTCTGATTACCTTACCAAAAATTACGCAAGGATACTCACAGCTAGCGAAGATAAGGATGTGACTAGCAGAACGTGGTATTTGCCTCAATTCGGAGTGACAAATCCAAATAAACCGGGACAGATAAGATTAGTTCCCAACGCAGCAGCCAAAAGCCGCGAAGTATGCTTGAACGATCGACTGCTAAAAGGACCTGATCTGTATAATTCCCTGGTAGAAATCCTGTTCACATTTCGAGAGCGAGCTGTTGCCATTTGCTAGGATCTGAAAGAAATGTTCCACCAGATAAAAATTTGCAAAGAGGATCAAGGAAGTCAACGCTTTCTAGCGAGAGACAATGAGAAGTGATCACCCAACGGATGGAAGTGATGATATTTGGATCTGTGTCATCACCTTACATCGTTCAAGAGATTTGAAACCGCAACGCGAACAAGTTCAAGGAAGTGTATCTGGAGGCGTGCAGAGCAATCACCGCAAGACACTACATGGATGACTACCTGGACAGCACTGACACCATTAAAGAGGCTGTTAAAGCGCATGTGGTAGCGAAAATTCATCAAAACGGCGGTTTTGAAATAAGGAACTGGATGTCAAACTTACCTGAGGTATTGGCATCCTTGCCAATCGATTCTGTAGCTCAGCGAGGAACCAACTTAGAATTTAGTGATGGAGAATTCACACGAGTGCTTGGAGTAGTATGGTCGCCCGAACAAGGCATATTCAGTTTCGCTACCAATTTTTCACGTTTGGACAGACGACTAATCAACGGAGAGAAACCACCGACGAAGAGAGATGTTTTGAAAATGGTTATGTCAGTGTTTGACCCAATGGGTTTGCTGAGCGTGATGATCATTCGAGGGAAAATCTTAATGCAGGATATCTGGCGCCCGGTGCTCGACTGGGTCACTACGTTACCTGACAAGCTGACGATTAAGTGGAAGATTTGACTGAAGGATGTAAGACAGGCAAATTAGATACGAATACCACGTTGCTCTTCTCTGGGAATTGGTACGGTAGGAGAAGTTCAATTGCACGTGTTCTGTGACGCGAGCGAACAAGCGTTCGCTGCTACGGCCTATCTACGACTGGAGGGGGAAGCTAGCTGAAGAACAACATTGGTAACGTCGAAAAGCAGAGTCACACCACTAAAACCGCTGACGATCCCGAGATTAGAACTTCAAGCTGCGGTAATGGGAAGCAGATTAGCTCGCACAATTGTCGAACACCACTCGCTAAATATTTCAAAAAAGACCTTTTGAACTGACTCGCAGACAGTGCTGAAGTGGATTCGATCAAACGCAAGAAGATACCAGCCGTTCGTAGCACATCGCTTAGCTGAGGTTTCAGAAGCGACTGCAGTAAAAGACTGGCGATGGATTCCAACAGCTGAGAATGTTGCCGATGATGCCACCAGAGACTCTGAACTCTTGTCTCTAAGCAGTACTTGCCGGTGGCTGACTGGACCAGAATTCTTGAGACAATACAAGAAGCAATGGCCAATGGAGGAGCAGAAACTTCATCCAAATAAGGAAGCTGACAAGGAGTTACGGAGAGAGTTCCACCTGCTAACCGAGGAAGCCAACAGAGCTTTTCTCGAATTTTCTAGATTTTATTCGTGGACACGATTAATGCGTACAATGGCATAGATCTTACGCTTTATTAACAAAGTACAAATGCGAATTAAAAGTGTTTTGCAAGCGGAATTGTCCGCTGAAGAGATCTCCGAGGGAGAGAGATACGTGCTAAAATTGGCACAATCTACGGATTTCGACTAGGATTTACGACGCTTGAGGATAGGAAAACCTTTATCATCATCATCATCATCATCATCAAGGCTGAAGGATCTTTTACCACAACTTAGCAATAATGGTTTGATCCAAATGAGCGGAAGAATAAAGAATCAAGAAATTAGTCAAGCTTTTCGGGAATCAGTTATCTTGGATGGATCGAACCATGCAGTTAGACTGCTGATACTATTTTACCACGTGCAGGCGGGACATCTAGGAAGAGAGAGAACTGTAAACGACTTTCGTTCGCAGTACTGGATTTTAAAGGTTCGAAGTGTGGTAAGAGTAGTGTGCCACGCTTGTTAAGTCTGCAAAATTCGCAAAGCGAAACAGCTTGTACCAGAAATGGCCCCACTACCAGATTTACGAACAGAAAATTTCGTGAAACCATTCACCAACACTCGAGTCGATTATTTCGGACCGTTTCAAGTGACAGTAGGCAGACGTCGCGTCGTGAGAAGAGATATGGCGTTCTTTTCACTTGTCTCAGCATTAAAGCCGTACTCCCGTACACCCGTACACCCACTCTGATAACGTAACTAATTTCGTGGGTGCCAACCGAGAATGACGCGAAGCACTTGAAGGTCTTGACCAAACAGTAATTCAACAACAAACGGCCACGCAAGGAATAGAGTGGCACTTCATCCCGCTATGTTTACCTCATATGGGCGGGTGCTGGGAACTTCTTGTTGGCTCAGTTAAACGAGCCCTCCAAGCCGTAATGAATGAACAACATCCGAAGGACGAGATCCTTCAAACCCTTTTTGCTGAAGTGGAATATTCTATTAATTGTAGTCCCCTCACATATGTTTGAGATACCTAAACGATCCAGAAAGTCTGACCCGAACCACTTTCTGCTGATGTGGGGAGGCCCGTATGAATCCTACCGGGCGCCCGGTAGATTTACTGATGACAACTTGGTACTTCGGAAGCAATGGCGCAAAGCTCAAATCCTTGCCGATCAGTTCTGGCGGCGTTGGCTTCGAGAGTATGTACCAACACTCAATCGACACAGCAAGTGGCACCAACAACAACCAGATTTGAAAGTCGGAGACCTAGTGATTGTCTGGGACAATCAGCTGCCACGAAACCAATGGTTACGTAGAATGATCATGCACGTGATGCCAGAGAGGGGTGGTCATGTTAGAGTGGCTGATGTCAAAACCAAGTCAGGCACATACCGGAGACCTGCCTCGAAACTGTGCGTCCTAGAGGCCAAAAGAGGTATTCTAGAATGAGACTGGAATACTGGAGGGGGAATGTTCTGGACGCAAAAGTAGAAATATTATGTACAGGGCGATTACTCTTGCCGAGTCCCCACTGCCTGCTTTCAGTGCAAAATTCTAGATTTTTCTGGAATTTTCCTCTGATCGAGGTTGATGAAGTTGGCCGAAGAGCTTGGACACGTCAAGGGTAGCGTCCTTCAAGTAGTTGCTAATTGTCCAGTGCACCGATCGCACACCTAAATCTGACCGTGATTTGCTTAGCATCATTTTCAAATCTAAATCTCAAATTCAATATAAATTGTTACTTTCATGTATTATGTATTAACCTTACCCTATCGAAAATTCCGACACAAGGGTTCTTCGGTATATAAGGAACTTGAGAATAATGTTTTCTTTTCTATTTTATTGTTTCCTGGGGCGAGAAAAAGTCGTGAGCGGTAAGAAAATTCTGATGACTTCTCTAACAAAATGTCGTACAAGGTTGCACACGACTTGGAACACAGCACTTTGAGAATTTTTTCCAGAAAACAAAAAACTTTTTTGGCAAAAAGAAGAATCACAAGTATTCAATTGGAAATCAGAAACCTGAAAATAATATTGTGTTTCTATTTTATTGTTTCCGGAGGCGAGGAAAAATCAAAAGCTGTGAAGAATTTTCACGTTCGTAGTCAGAGACTTGTCTCTCGTCATCCAAACACTGCACTTCAAGAATTTTTTTCTAGCTTTTCTGGCAAATGGAAAAATCACAAGGTTTCTATGGGAAATAAGAAACCTGAAAATAATATGTTTTTTTATTTCATCGTTTCTTAACGCTAGAAAAAGTCGAGAGCTATGGAGACTTTGACGTTCGTTGTCAAACACTTGTCTCCCGTGATCAAAACACCGCACTTTAACTATTTTTTTCAAAATCTGCGGCAAGAAGAAGTCGAGAGCGGTGAGAAAATTTCGATGTTTTCTTTAACAAAATGTCGGATGTGTGCTACCGTTAACTTGTGGGGAGTTGACGAGTCCGCCGCCAGAGTTAACACATCGCGTCATGCGCAACTGTATCCGACATTTTATTAGAGAAAACATCGGAATTTCCTCACCGCTCTCGACTTTTTCTTGCCCCAGAAAATAATAAATTAAAAAAAAAAACATTGTTTTCAAGCTCTTTATTACCCGAAGAATCCATGTGATTTTTTCTTTTGACAGAAATGTTTTTATTTATTTGAAAAAAAAATTGTTGATGTGTGGTGTTTTGATCACGGGAGTCAAGTGTTTGACAACGAGCGTCAAAATTCTTCACAGCTCTTGATTTTTCCTCGCCTCAGGAAACAATAAAATAGAAACACAATATTATTTTCAGGTTTCTTATTTCCCAAATATTACTTGTGATTTTTCCTTTTGCCAAAGAAGTTTGTTTTCTACAGAAAAAAATTCTCAAAGTGCTGTGTTCCAAGTCGTGTGCAACCTTGTCCGACATTTTGTTAAAGAAGTCATCAGAATTTTCTTACGCTCTCGACTTTTTCTCCCCCCTGGAAACAACAAAATAGAAAAGAAAACATTATTCTCAAGTTCCTTATATGCCGAAGAACCCATGTGTTCAGAACCCTGCAAGTTCTGCCTCGCTTAAGGCGAACAAAAACTCGAGTTTTTGTGCATGTGTGGCAGAAAAGTTTTTTTTTGCAGTTTCAAAAAATTTTTACAAAAAAAAATTTTACAAAAAAAATTGTACAAAAAAAACTTTTACACAAACAATTATTTTCAAAAAGAAAT
Organism: Ganaspis brasiliensis; assembly: GCA_037103525.1. Lineage (NCBI taxonomy): Eukaryota > Metazoa > Arthropoda > Insecta > Hymenoptera > Figitidae > Ganaspis > Ganaspis brasiliensis. Next base: position 1,954,035 of record JAZKLR010000311.1, read on the forward strand.
TTTCACAAAAAAAAAACCAAGGAGGAAACTATATGGGAAACTATGTAGAAAACTACGTCGGAAACTATATCGTTGCCGTTCTCATTTTCCGACATAGTTTCCGACGTAGTTTCCGACATAGATTCCGTTATAGTTTCCGACATAGTTTACTACATTGGTTTCGATTATGGGATTTTTCGATAGGGTAAGTTTATGTGTTTATTAAATAAATGGTTATTTATTCATGGTTTAAATAAAATTAATTTCTTAATAATCCTAGAATCATAACTGATAGCAATAACTCTCGCGAATAAGCATTTTCAATCGAACATTTTGAACAGTTGAGGGCCTGATAGTAAAAATGGACTATAATAATGATAAGAGCAAAAGTGGGTTAAAGCAACAGAGTCAAACTATTTCTTTATTTATAAAATATACTATCAACTGTCATTTAATTATTTTTACATGAAAACATTAGAAATTGTTGAAACAATATTTGTAAATTAAAATAATTCGGAAACAGTCGAAAGCATCTTTTTTATCACACTTACACCAAAAGTTAGTTTTTACGGCTTGTTTGGGAACCTTTAAGAGCTCATTTCTCGGACTAGGCCGTGAAGTAAATGAAGTCGCAATCTGATTGGCTGATGTTGGTCAGCTGACCTTTACTTTATGGGACAGCTGCCCAAACTGGCCCAAGTGTCACTGCTGTTCACGGTTTCGCCGTCTTTCGGGAGCATTTCTAAGTCTGTCGACCTACTCCCATCTAGAAATGCCCCCGGAGGCCCTCTTTTACGATAACCACCTCTCCCTAGGTTCGAATTCTTAGTTTCTGGTTTGATAAAAAATGTTATATGACACTTGGGCCCTTTCGGAACTTACGTTCTCGTGTATCGTACAACTCGCCAAAGTCACATCAGAGCCTCGGCTACTTTTCGGTGTACATATAATATATTAGTATTCAGGTCTTTCATGTCGAGTAAGCAATTCGCAACATATCCACTGATTTTCTAGTATTCTAGTATATTCTCTTCCTGTCCTTCAACATTACTAAAATGGGGCATTCTGTAGCACTTAACCTTAACGTCGTTCAAGGGAATAACTTCTAGAATATCTGATAAAGAAGTGCAATGATAAATGCCAACATTAATTGATGTCACTCCAACGTCGTACAATGATTCTTTTATCTGAAATGCTTGGAAAATTAAGAAATATTCTTCTGCTACCCTTATAATATTTTTTATTATTCCAATTCTTGTGTCAGTTAGTATACAACAACTGTCACGCAAATCTGTAGCAAGTGTGAGTTTTCCAATTTTTAAGTTCCCAAACTGTTGACAACGATTTGCGGGGATATTCTCTGGTAGAGGACCTTCTGCATGCGGTAATGATGCACTTATTTGGTCGTTATTGTCGTCAGGTATAAAACTTAAATCATTTAATTCTTTCGATCTTTTGTAGTATTGTTGAAGGGGTGCATCTGGTTTTCGGATAAGTTTACGAAATTCTGGCATATTGTTTTCGTAGTCGAATGCACTGAACGACTCTAAATCGCCAAGATTTCGAACGGATTCTACTAAATGAAGTAGGCTATGCACATTATAAGATAAAAATTGAGGTCCATAGATTTCTTCACACGAATCTACAAAAGTTTTCAAAGCTTCTTCACAGAAAACTAGCATTTCTGGAAGTGTTTGCTTTGAAACTAAAAAGCGCCCAACGATGTAAAGTAATAAAAAATGTTCGTAACTATCATTTTCAAATATGTTCTCAAATACACATGGAGCCGTGTAAAGAGCTATTTGACGAAATTCGGTTGCTTTAAAAGTTTGAAAAGAACTCATTTTATTAGGTCTTCGGTTGAAATTGGTGGGGCAGTATATTTGTAGATGCTCCATTCTGGTATCCATAATTTGTATCTTTCTACCTGACATTCTTGGGACATTAAATTTTCCTGTAATATTGCCTGATATTGATTTCTTTACAACTCCAATCCAAAAAGAGTGCATTCCTTCAAATGGAACCCTTGTTACTAAATCTAAGATTTCAGCTAGAGGACTCCTTCCTTCATGATGATCTGCATCAGTTAAACGACGTTATTCTTCATCTGACCGCAACTGGTGTTCTGTTTTGAACAAGGTTTGGACGAATTATGACCAAAATGGCTTAAAGCAAACGCTGTTGCAGGAGCATTTGCAATAAAACAGCGTACAATCAAAAAAATTCATCTACCTTTAATTATAATGCCATAATCCCTTACTTCTACAACTTCTTGAATAAACTGCTCAAAAAATTCAAATACATTCGATGGTTTATGATTGCCTATAAAAATACCAGCTATTACTGGTCGCTTATTATTTATATTCAAAATTCTATATTGAATTGGCCAAAACTGTTTTGAGCCTTTATTCAATTTAGCACCATCAGTACTAAAATCGATTACAATTATATCTGGTAACACATTTACATTAATAGTTTCCAGTGTTTTGGTAAGAGTAGATTTAAAACCTAGATGCAGATATTCTCCTTCAGCAATATTTTAAATGAATCCGGTTGCAACGGTAGTAGGAGTTTGTAAAATAGTTCTAGCATCTTTGAGCAAAAAACGTAAATTTAATGGGAATTCTCGTAAAGTTTTAAGGATTATGTTGCATTGAGTGTGCTTTAACCCTTTGCGGGTCAGTGGGACGTATATGTCCCACCTTTTGTTTTTTGGTTTATTTCATATTACTCATATATTATTCCTTTAATATTCGCATATTATATATTTTTGGACTTTTGGGACACTAATTTATAGTTTCATTATGATATATATTAGCAATATTGATATTGTTAAATTAATAATAATTAATTAGTCGAAAAAAAGTTGTTTTTTAAGATTAAATTCGGTTGTATTCAAACAGACAGTGCTATAGTTCCGAATCATTTTTTTTTTAATATTACACATCGTTTACTATAATGTAAGCTGTATTTTAAATTTTTTGACACGCTCATTTTTCAAAAAAAAATTTTTTCTTCTTAATTTTAGGTAATTAGGGAAAAAATGCGAAAATTAATTGAAGTCCTACTATAAAAAATTGTTTTTCTTAGGAAAAGTTGTATATTCGTAAAAGTTTTCTACAAAATTTTCAAATATTGTTGCTTGTGCGTTTTTAGTAAACTAATGAAGGTTGGATATACCGCACAATAGGCAAAAATGATCCTTTTTTTGTCAAAATTATAGAACTTTAGATACAAGTGGCACATTTTAATAAATACAACAGGAAACAGCACATTATTTCCTACGAAATACTGGAAAAATATTGAAAAAGCAAAAAAAAATTTTCTAACCTATTAAAAATTACGAGAAAGTTGAATTTTCCAGTGGGAAATATCATTTTTCGACTGCATAGTTAAAACTTTACACATTCTTCAATACTTTTTTAAACCTTGTAAATTTTTTTTTAATTTTCTTGACATGAACTTGCGGAGGAGATAAACTATCGATAAACTTCTTGAAACTATTGATATTTTCTATATCGATATTTGACAACCCTAGAAAGTACCAGAAAGACGAGATACAGTCAAGAAGACTAGAAACCAGAGAGACATGGACAGTGGTGGGGAGAAAACAGAATACATGTAACGATGTAGGAGGATCTTGTAGCCCTCTTCTAGTGTGCTATAAATTAGCAGCTAAGAAGGCATTTTTTAAAGATTTTTTCTTTAGTTTATTTATATCTACAGGAGGAGGTACAAGATCATCATCATTGTCTTCAGATTCTGCTTCTCTGTCTGCATTTTCTTCTTCTAAATGTTCCACCTGTTCGTGTTGAAATTTCTCTTCTTCACTACTTTCTTCTCCAGAAATTGTAGTTGCATCGTTGGCACTGTCTATTTCCATGGAATCAGAATCATGTAATTCGTTGTTCATCTGTATATCATTTTCAACTACATTTATCGGCAAGCCTTGTTCATTTTCTTGATCCAGAACAACTTCATTTTCAATTGAAGAATTTGAATCATTTATTTCATTCACTAAATTCCTTGCATCTATCTGAGATCGTACTTCTTGCAAACGTCTTCTCTTTTGACTTGAGCTGAGATTTACAAACAACTTACGTTTCTTTGTCTCCATAATATCATAGCATTCCAACACGTAAAAGATCTGTGATAGCAAATACACTATTATTAAAATAGCATATTTTAAGCGTTTGTGTCAGTGGCGGATCCACGGGGGGGGGGGTCATAGGGGTCATGACCCCCCCTGGAGCTAACTTAGATTTGCATGAGAGAGAGAGAGAGAGACAACACTATAGTGTTGTCTCTTTCTCTCTCATGTATAACCCCCTCCTGGAACCAAGTCTGGATCCGCCACTGGTTTGTGTTTATTTTAATGAAACTCGGAAAAATATTTATATATCATTAGCAAGCATTTTCAAGTAATATTTTTCAAAACATCTAATTTTAAAAAGTTACTATTATGTTGTATTTACTCTATTTCTTAGGTCGTTTGGATTTGATAATTCATTTTAACTCGTATATGGGGCAAAATTTCTGAACTGTCCAGGTCAAAAAATAAAATTTATTCAAACTTTGCTAAAGTGTTTCCATTGTTAGTGGAAGTGTAAATACCAAATATTTTCAAATTCCATGAAATAGTTTTTGAGTTACACAGTTTTAAAATTTTGAATTTTTTTAAAATGTAGCTTTTTAAATTTATTATATTTCTAAGTAGATTGCATAAAAGTTAACATATATATAGTGATTTTTAAAGCTTTTTTTACAGGCTACTCGATGGTGACAAAAGTTTTTACGTAAAAAAATTATTTGACCTTGAAATTCAAGTTTAAAATGTTAATTTGATTGTATCGCGAAATCGGATTTTTCAAAAAAATTTTAACCTATCTCAATGGAAAGCTTGACTTTTTTCCTATAAGATATGTAAAAATTAGAGTGGAACTCTTATTAGTTTTGTCAAAAATACATCTCAAATACCCGCGCGCGCTAGAGAAACAATGGTTACTCGCGCTATTCGAGCGCGCGCGGGTGTTTGAGATGTTTTTTTGACAAAAGTATTTAGAGTTTCACTCTAATTTTTACATATCTTATAGGAAAAAAGTCAAGCTTTCCATTGAGATAGGTTAAAATTTTTTTGAAAAATCCGATTTCGCGATACAATCAAATTAACATTTTAAACTTGAATTTCAAGGTCAAATAATTTTTTTACGTAAAAACTTTTGTCACCATCGAGTAGCCTGTAAAAAAAGCTTTAAAAATCACTATATATATGTTAACTTTTATGCAATCTACTTAGAAATATAATAAATTTAAAAAGCTACATTTTAAAAAAATTCAAAATTTTAAAACTGTGTAACTCAAAAACTATTTCATGGAATTTGAAAATATTTGGTATTTACACTTCCACTAGCAATGGAAACACTTTAGCAAAGTTTGAATAAAGTTTATTTTTTGACCTGGACAGTTCAGGAATTTTGCCCAATATATAAGATTCGCGAGTAAACTATTCAAAATTCGCAATTCTTAAAAATATTTTTTAAAATTATTCGTTACGTCCTCCTTCGGTGTAAAATTTTCAAAGTCTTAGAAATAAATATTTAAGAAAATTATAACAATGATCACATTATTTTTTTAGATTAATAAAAGTGAAATGATGAATAATTATTATTTGAAAATAGGTGACAATAATGTGTTATTAATTTAAAAAAAATTAATTAGTGTACAAAATAGATATTTTTTTTATCTACTAAAATTTCGTTTATTAAAATTATAATAAAATTTAAATGTATGCAAATTTGAAGAGATTTAAGTTTGAAATGAAGGAGTGCCGACCGTTTGACATAACCTCAAACTAAACTATTCTGAAAGATTCAGTTGTACAATTATAAAAAGAAATTAGGTTGGGCCAAAATTTGTTGTAAAATAATAATTATTAAAAAATTTGTGTTTTTTTAAGGGTTTTTAACCAATTAAAATTTTTAACCAATTTTGACAAATTATTATAGCTTCTACTCTTTGTAACATTCTCTAAAATTCCACTCGTTGATTTTTGTTTAAAATATTTTGATCTTAAACTATTAAACTAATAACATTTTGTTTTAACTTTTTTTTTTTGTTTAATAACTTTTAAACAAAATATTGTAAAAAAAATCAGTGAGTGGAATTGTAGAGAATGTTTCAAAGAATAAAATGAGCTATTATAAGTCAAAATTGGTTAAAAATTTCAATTGGTTATAGACCCTTAAAAAAACACAAACTGTTTAGTAATTATTATTTTACAACAAATTTTAGTCCAACCTAATTTTTTTGATAATTGTACGACTGAATCTTTCAAAATTTGATAAAATCATTTTAATTATGATTCCATTTGCTGTTAAAAATCACTTTTTAGGTTGAGGTTATGTCAAGCGGTCGACGCGACACTCCTTAAGTAAAATTAAGTGTATTACTTAAATGAAATGAAAGTGAATTGAAACTTTAATAAATTGTATTTAAACTAAATTAAAATTTCCACTAATGTAAGTTTTTAAGAATCAAAATAAAAATTATTTGGATTTTGGATCGATAAAAATTTTAATAAATTAAAATTTGTATAATTTTCAATTTTTATAAACCGAATTTTGAATCAATTGAAAAATCTAAAGTGTATAAAGCAATTTAAATTTATATTAATGAATATTTAAGTAGAATAGTATTTTGACACATTGAAAATTTACATAAATTGAAGCTGGGATCATTTGAGTTTTTAATAGACGGAAAATTGTATTATTAGAAATTTGGAATAATTACTATTTTTATAAACTAAGATTTCGACTAAAACTACCTTTCATATAAGTTTTACCAATTAAAATTAGAATTGATTGAAATTTTGAATTAATTACAGTAAATGTTGATTCCCAGATAGCACCGGAATTTCCAGGAAGTTTCCGGGAAGTTTCCCGTGGAAAGTTCGGAAGTTTCCGAGGGAAGTTTCCGGGAAACTTCCAGGAAATAGCAAAATGTCCTCCTCCTAGGAAGCTTCCCTCGGAAACTTCCTGGAAACTTCCTTTGGAAACTTCCTGGAAACTTCCTTTGGAAACTTCCTGGAAACTTCCTTTGGAAACTTCCTGGAAACTTTCTTTGGAAACTTCCTGGAAACTTCCTTTGGAAACTTCCTGGAAACTTCCCTTGGGAACTTCTTGGAAGCTTCCCGGAAACTTCCCTTGGGAACTTCCAGTTATCTATTTTTCAAGTTTATTTTAAATATTTGAAAATTAATATCAAATTAAATATTTAAAATTTTAATTATTTTTAAGAATCTCCTGCCAAAACTTGGTTCAGGAGATTTCAAAATGTGTAGACACATTTGAATTGTATTTTCGACGGTACGGGGTCGGGTCTTATATAACTGAGCTGCCCCAAGTCGCTTGCGGGAGAGGTAGACCGACGCGCGCCCTATGCCACTTGTCGAAACTACAACCGCGTGAGAATCATCGGCGCGGATGATTCCCGGAAACTTCCCTCGGAAACTTCCGAACTTTCCACGGGAAACTTCCCGGAAACTTCCTGGAAATTCCGGTGCTATCTGGGTTATAATTAAGGTATTTCTCTCGCAGTTATACTTGAAAAAATCGATTTTCTATGGATTTTCTTTAAATTGTGAGAAAACTTTATTTATATGCGCCATTTATCTGGTTAAAATTTCATGATCTTTTACCGTCTAAAGTTTAAAATTTTCAGGTTCAAAGTTTCAATTTTACATGCAAATTGATAAAAATTGAAATTTTAAACATGAGATATTCATCTCAACTAAAAAAATTAAAGGGTCCTGAAATTTTAACCAGATGAAAGGCACACACAAAATAACGTTTTCCCACAATTTAAAGAAAATCCATATAAAATCGATTTTTTCAAGAATAACTGCAAGAAAAAATACCTTAAAAAGAATTTAAATTGATTACATTTTTATCAATACATGTTTCGCTTTAATTAAAATTCAGATTGAGTGACAATTGGTCAAACTAAACATTGTTTTTAAATGAAAGTTGAAAATCCATCATTTCTATAAAATCTGAAAAGTATAAATTCTTTCATCCGTAAATATGAATCTGAAGAATGTTTTCGCATTATACATTCAACTGTTTTTGAAAATTTTAATTCACAAATTAATTAAATTACTTTATTTAAAGCCCATTTTCTTTACAATAATAATAAAATTTATTTTTATAAATAAGGACAACTTTTAAAAATATAAAAAAATCGGGCAAGTACGAGTTACACCCGTACCAAAATCTAGGGTTCCGTACATTTATGAAACAAAGATATACCTTGTTACGTTCGAGACAAAAACCCTTCTCAAATATACCCTAAATTCCTCCTTTTAAATCAAATTCAATGAAGAATTTGATTTGGGATGAGGATAAGTCAATGAGACACTAAGTTTTAGTAAGAATATTTATTTATAGTTATAAATATGAGAATTCAACAAGAATAAAGATTTGACGTAAAAATTGAACCTTACTTTAAATGAGAAACGATTTAAGAATTATCCAGTATGGAATTCGTGGTAGCAGATCCTCCTTGGAGATTGTAAGTAGAGATATGGACTTAAAATCTTGAGTAACGAATTAGGTTGCAGACCCGCTAGCGCCGTTGCATTCGGTAGAGGTGCCACAGGTAGGATGTTTACACAAGCCGCACAATAGCTTGTTGTTCCCCAGGAAGATTTGACAGGTGGATGATCTCGTTTTAATTTCGAGATTTCTTTAAGTAGAAATACGATGCACAAGTTGAATTATCCACAAATTCAGATGGACAACTTTTACTTCTCAATAACTTCACGATGAAATGATTTTATTTGTTGGACAAGTGAATCAACAATTAACACTTATTTTGTCACTTGACTAGAAACTGATTACTGAAGACTTGACTGTTAACCGAATACTTGATGATAGGTCTGTTCGTTGTTGAATCTCGTATTAAACTGGTAGCTCTTGATTGTAATTTACTGTGTGTTACTGTGTGTTACTGTGTGTTACTGTGTAACTGGGACCTCTTGGTGGCCCGTTTATATACTGAATTCACACGTGCATCTTCAGATTAGCGTGTCGTGATTTTTGGTCATCGTAGCATTTTCTGTGTGCCGCTTGACTTCCCATGCATAACAGGTGAGTTCCAAAATGCGGCTGTATTTGCTCTAGCTTCTCGCATGCTGCTTCGCAGGTGGTTACAGGGAGCTCATAGAGCGTGAAATTTCTATGTCCAAGCTGGATGTTGATACGTATAATCGTTCTCATTTAAGTAAGCTCAATATTTGGAAGTCGAATATAAGAATGACTTGTTAAGATTACATATAACAAAAGATTCATATGAAATGTAATACAATATGACATAATGACATTATGGTATAACATAATATAATATTATGATATAATAATATAATATAATGTATATATAGGTTACGGACGTAACACCTCCCCCCTCAGTTCGAGCATGAGAGAGAAACGATACATGCTCGAATTTGGAAAATATACGCCCGTTCATTTATAAGGGAGATGTTATAATCGTTTACATGTGTTTGCTTTTCGAAATTCGAATATATTAAAGAAAGAAAAAAAAAAGAAAAGATTTAACTTCTACTACTTTTATCCTTATAGATGCACTCAATAAAAAAAAATTTAAGGTTAATGTTTGTTACGTGCATATTGCTACAGTATTTTGATTTAAGATATACTTTTTTTTGTATTCATATATGTTCAAAGTATGATTGTTGCAAAATTTTGTTTTGTTTTGTATGTTTTTTTTCTTTTTTACTTATTTTCATTCATATAACTCAATTTTGTTGTTACATGCATTATTTTAAAACAATTTAATTTAGTAATTTTAACAGCCTGTGAAACAAAATTTTCCATTCATCAGCTATTTCCTGTTTGACATTAATAAATACATTATATCAAGAAAAAGATTTCGTTTATACTGAAATACTCAAATTTAATGGCTAATACATATTTTTTATATACAAAAAAAAATTTCCTTTATACAGGTATGATCAATTTATGATTGAGAGTTTACAAAAGCTTAAAATTTGTTTTTATTTTTATACGGATGCATTCAATTCATGATTATCACACATTTGTAACATTCACATTCATTCCTTTAAGTTTGTTTACACATATTTTTACTGCTACATATTTTTTATAAAAAAACAATTGTTTTCTTTTATAATTACCATTTACTATATTTTGAATTGCTTTTACAAATTTATTTTTATTCTTCAAATTATTCATCAAGTTGCAAAAAATTTTGTGATTTTATAGTTACATTTTTGTTAAATTATACCTGTTTTTTTTATTTTTTATTTCATGTTCAAATTTAAACGTATTTTAAATATATAATTTCTCAAGAAAATTTTTGTTTTTATGCAAGATATTTAAATTTGCGCGGTAGATTTAAATATGAACATTACTAAATAGATCGTGATTTAAGTTTGCAACTTGTGACAAGTATCTGAGTTCCTTTGAAATAAGGTTTATTTACAATATGCTTTTTGTCAAATTTTTAATTTTTGATGTGCCCTAAAGTATATTTGTGAAATAACAATTTTATATTACTTTAATATTTCAATTCAAAGTGCGTACAATTGCATAAAATATTTAGCTTACAAAAATGTTTTTTTTTATTTTTCTGAATTAGATTCTTATTTCTTATGCATTATGCTAATCATTCACTCGCTTTTCTTGCGTTCGTAGTCTATCTATGATAAGAATGTTTGATATCCTGGGACCGAAAGAAATTTTTAGTCCTACTGAGTTTCCGGTGAACCTCGAGTTTTAGGATTTTGACAAGCACCGAATTAGAAAAGTATTTTTTTAATATTATTTTTTTTTTTTGCGTCTTCTGTAGTTCCTGTCTATAGGATAAGCATTCTTATTAGCATTGCTTGAAATAAATGTTACTTTTAATGATATCGAAGACCTAAAACACATAAGTCGTATTATTAAATTTATCAAAGCTTTTTTTTTTATATATATTTGTGAAAATTAAATTTTTACGATAACTATAAAAAAGATACTGTGTTTAATATTATTTATTATGATTTTTTCTTTTCCTGGTGTAGGATTTGATTGGAAAGTTAAATGGAAACTTTAAATAATGTTATTATTTGTTGTTCGTGATTGTGAGAGTAAGGAAAGAAAAAAAAAATTTATAGTCTTGCTGGTCAAAATTTATTGACTTTTGGTATATATTATGAATTTTAATTTATTTTGTTGTAACAAAACGTGATAGTTTGAGTCTATTTATATGTACTACTTTTTGTTTATTTTTGATTTGTATTTTAATATTCCTTTTATTTAAAATTTCTAATACTTTATGTGGTCCAGAGTATTGATTTGCAAATTTGTGAATTTTTCCCCCTTGTAGTAAAAAAACTTCATCTCCTACTTTAAAATTTTGAGGATTGCATTTTTTATCGTAATAAGTCTTTGATTTTTCTTTTGCTGATACTAAATTTTCTTTTGCAATATTTCTCATTTCGTGCAATCTTGTTATTAAATCACTTAGGTATTGATCATATGTCTCCAATTTTTCGTGCTCTAATGGTGGATCGCTGGATGGTAATCGTGCCAATTTTCCAAATATCAATTCATATGGTGTACATTTAGTACCCTCGTGTACACTTGTATTATAAGAGAACATTGCAAGTTCTAACCAGTCGTCCCATTCTTCATTTTTATTTATAAATTGTTTAAGATATTCTCCTAGAACGTGATGTGATCTCTCAAGTGATCCGTTAGATTGAGGATGAAAGGCAGTTGTTTTGAATTGTCGAATTCTAAAGCGTTTTGCTAAATGTTTCATTAAATTACTTAAAAAGTCCGTCCCTTGATCTTTCAATACACCTTTAGGTGATCCGTAAATACAAATAAATTTTTTAATAAATGCATCAGCTATTGTACTAGCTTGATGATTTGAAAGTGCTATTGCCAAAGAATATTTAGTAAGATTATCCTGTATTGTTAATATATATTCGTTTCCTGTATTAGTTTTAGGGAGTGGTCCAACGATGTCCATTGCAATTTTTTCAAACGCTGTACCTGGTGTGTCCGTTATAATCATCGGATCTTTTGTTTTTACGCGTACCAATTTTTTGAGTTGACATTGTAAACAATTTTGAATGTATTTTTGAATATTATGTTTCATATTTTCCCAAAAGTAATTTTGACATATTCTATTATATGTTTTTGTTACTCCTTTATGTCCTCCGACTGTGCTAGAATGTGCTTCTTCTATTAAATGCAAATACTCATCCTTAGTAGGGTACTTTGTAATCCCATTACAAATTATTATTCTTACAAACGAATTTTCAAAAATGGATTTGAACATTGATAGAATTTCTTTCCAGTTAACATTATTTACCTGAGCAGTTTTCGCTATACTTACTGTTTTTAATTTTAATTTTTCAGATATATTTTTTAATGAAATAATTGATGATTCAATTGTTTTTATTGTACTAGAGATATTTTCTTTTATTTCATTTTCTATAGGAAGAGCTATATGATAAAATGCACCTTTTTTTATTTTTTCTGCTAGTCCCAATTGAAGTTTTTCAAAATTGGGTAATTTTTCTCGCTTTTCTAAGGATCTAGAGCCATTATCTCTAGGTTCTCCATTCACTGAAACAAAGTATGTAAAATTGTTTTTACGCATTGGTAATTGATCCCTACAGTCAATAATATATTTTTCTTCTTTTTTATTTAAATTTGTACAATTTTTATTTTCTTCAAATGTGATTTCTTCGTCAGATGATTGAGAATCTGTATTTTCATAACCAACATCAATTTCTTCTTTTTGAGTTTTTTCATTTTGTTTCTCATGTTCAAGATCTGACATAACCTCGTCAGAATAGATTTCTTCATCGGATTCCTTTTTCTTTTGAATTTGATTTTTATCTTCTTCGTTTAATTGTAGTTTTTTCGGTCTTCCTTTTTTCTTTTGAATTTGATTTTTATTTTCTTCTTTTCCTCCTTGAGTTTTCTGATTTATATATTCAGGATCTGACATATCCTCGTCAGAATAGACTTCGTTATAAAATCTCTTTTGTTTTTGATCTGGATTTTTGCCTAATAATTTTTTCGGTCTTCCTCGTTTTCTTTTCAAAGTTGACGTATTAAAATAAATTTCTTTTTTGGTCTTCCTCGTTTCTTCTTCTTTTTTTCACAATTTTTTTATTTTTCTAAGATTTCGATTTGTTTATTTTCTTTATTTTCGCTCATTGTTTCCTTCTTTTTTATTTGATGTCTTGTAACGACATTGCAGACATTTGGCAATGTATTTTGATTTTTTGAATTAGATATGATTTTGATAAATATTAGAAAGAGATTGATTATTTCTTTATATATAGAGCAATAATTTTCCATAGATTGGTATCCATCACTTGGATCCAATATATAAATGGATTGGAGAATTTTTATAATCTCCGAAATAGAATAGGAATCATTATCCTGAGGTAGAGATTGCTTTTTGCAAATCTTTTGCATAATAGAATGGAGACATTTTTCTATCTCCGATTGATTTTCTGAAAATAGAGTTTGATTATTAAAAATATTTTTTATCAATGATTGGAGAAGTTTTATTTGCTCCGAATTTGTGCTTTCCTGAGGTGCTTTAAAATGAACACCATTTTTATTTTTTCTAAGAATTTTTGCTTGGACACTTCTTTGAGTGTGTTCTTCGACATCAATTTCATGGATATTTTCTTGATTTATTGCTTGAATTTTTTCTTCATTATCATCTTCAATATTTTCTTCTTTAATATTTTCTTCTACTGGATTTCGAGACAAAGCGTCAGCGTTAACGTTTGTTTTACCTGCTTTGTAAATGACATTAAAATCGTATTCTGCTAATTTTAACTTCCATCTTGTAACTCTTGAGCATGGATCTTTAGAATTCTGAAACCAAACCAAAGGTTTGTGATCTGTTACTAAAGTAAATTTTCTTCCATACAGATATGGTCGAAAATGTTGAACGCAATAAATAATTGCTAATGCTTCTTTCTCATCTGTATTATATTTTCTTTTTGCTTCATTTAAAGTCCGAGAAGTATATGCTACTGGTTGATCTTTTCCTATTTTTCCTTGTGACAATATTCCTCCTATTGCGAAACCTGAGACATCCGTTGTTAAAATAAATGTTTGAGAAAAATCTGGTCGTTTTAAAAGTGGTTCCTCGCAAAGTTTATTTTTTAAAGTATTAAATGCTGTTTGTTGTTTTTCTGTCCATAAAAAGGGAACATCTTTTTTTAGAAGTTCATTTAACGGATTTGCGATTTTTGAAAATTTATCTATAAATCTACGATAATAACCAGATAATCCTAAGAATTGTTTAATATTTTTGACATTTTTTGGAATTGGAAATTTTTGTACTGCTTCTACTTTTTTAGGGTCTGGACGCACTCCATTTTGATCAATAATATGTCCTAAATAACATACTTCTAACCGTAAAAATTCACATTTGTCGGGCTGCAGTTTTAAATTAGCAATTCGTAAGCGTTCCATAAATTTTAAAATTTTTCTTCGTGTTCTTCCAATGTATTTGCGTAAATGACTACGTCATCTAAATAAACAAACAATTCTATTCCTTGTAAACCTAATAAAACTTGATCAATGAGTTTTTGAAAAGTACTTGGCGAATTTTTTAATCCGAATGGCATTCTGTCAAATTCGTAGTGGCCGTATGGTGTTGAAAATGCTGTTTTATGCGCATCTCTAGGATCCATTTTAATCTGATGAAACCCGGAAGCTAAGTCAAAAACGGAAAAATACTGAGCGTTTGATAATTGATCTAACAAATCGATTATATTTGGCAAGGGATAAAATTGTCCTACTGTGCGTTCGTTCAATTTTCGAAAGTCTAATACTAGCCGCCATTTTTTATTTCCCTGCGAGTCATCTTTTTTTGGTACTATCCAGATTGGTGTATTGTACGGTGAATCAGATGGTTTAATAATTTGTTGTTCTAGTAATTCGTTTACTTGACGTGTCATTTCTTCTTTGTGAACAGGTGGAAATCTATATTGTTTTGTTATGATAGGCGTGTCATCTGTTGTTATTATTCTATGCTTAATAAGATCGGTTGCTTCTAAATATTCTCCCGGTATATGAAATCTATCAGAGTATTTATTTATGAATTTCATAACGTGTTCCAATTCTTCTTTATTTAAATGTTGTAACCGAAGTAATTTTTTTATTTCATCAGCTCTGTTAGTTTTTGTGATATTAAGAAAATTTTCCGATTTAATGTTTGTAAAAGTGTTAAGTATGTCTTGAATTATAAAATTTTCATTGTTCTTTTTCTGATTTTCATTTTTTAATTCTTTGTAATCTTCTAGTTCTACATTAAGGACTGGTATATTTATAGATTCATTTCGAGTGTTAAAAACTTTTAAATGTGCTATTCCATCCCGATTTACTACTATTGCATTGCCTAAATAAACACCTTCTGCTACTGATTGTTTGGGAATAAAACCGACCTTTTTATCTTTATTTGAAATTTTAACATGAATATTATAAACTAATCTTGCTGGTATTGTAAAATAATTGTTTGATTCAAAGTTAAATTTTTTATTATTTATTTCTAAGTGCCTTTCTTCGTAATTTATTTTTACTTTATTGTTAACAAAAAATTCTGTTCCTAAAATACCGTCGTGTTCGATTGGGACTTCATTAGATAGTAAATTAAAAATTGTTGGAATGCCAAAAATGTTAAGTTCTACCTGACCTAAAGTATAAACTGCGTGTTCATTAATTCCTGTTAATTTGATACATTTATTTTTATCAATTTCTATATCATTATCAAGTGCTCGGATTTTTAATAAATTAGGTCCTGCTCCTGTATCAATCATCATAGTTATAGGTAGTTTAAGTCCATTAGTATCTATTTGAACATATGGTATTGAATTAGGTTTTGCTAAGTTGATATGTTTTGTTGGGAATTTGTTATTACTGGATGCATTAAGATTTTTTAATCTATCCTCAGAGCATCCTACTGAGGAAGGATTTTTGAGTTTTCCGGATTTTCTACTGGAACTTGCGTTTGTTGTTGGCTGTTGTTATACATTCTTTTTCTGCATTTGCTAATAACATGTCCCGGTTTTTTGCAATAATTACATGATAAATTTTGATTTTTAAAAGTGGGGTTTGTTGGTTGATTACTTCTACTTGTACTTGGTCCTTGTTGTTGTGTTTGTTGTTGTTGGTTTTCGAATCTGTTTTTATACACATTTTGATTTTGACTTGGTCTTTGATTTTGATATGAATTTTGGAATTGATTTTGTGGTGGGTTTCTATACTGGTTTTGACTTTGATATTGATTTCGCGGAGGGTTTTTATAATAATTTTGATATTGATTTTGAAATCTATTAAATGGTTGATTTTGGTTCCGATTAATGAACCGATTTTGATACTGATTTTCATTTGGAAAATTTTGTTGTCTTCTAGGATTCAGAAAATTACCCTGATTTTGTCCAATTAATTTATTTAGTTGGAAACAATTAACTGCAAAATGTCCTTTTTTACCACAAACTAAACAAGTTATAACTTCATCTTGAGCAACGTTTATTTTTGTTGTTTTCGCAAATTCTTTATTATTTCTAAATGGATTTTCATTTTCTGTTTTTTGTACATTTTTTCTTAATTCATTACGTGATGACAATTTTCTTTCTATCTCGATCGCTTTATTTACTATACCTTTAAATGTGTCAGCAGTACCTACTCGTAACTCTAATTCTGGTCTAAGTCCCCTTGTAAAACAATCAATAATTGTTTCTTCTAAACCTTTTTTGAATGCTTCGTCTATTGTATTTTCGTTATTAATTCTATGCGCGTCTAAAATTCTTTCAGCTGCTTCTCCAATTCTCGAACCATAAGATACTACATTTTCGTGTTCCCACATATACATCGCCCCTAATTCTCCTTGTAATTGATATACCAATTTTGCGGGTGCATATATTGTTTTTAACCTTTCAGCCAAATCTTGGACTGTATTAAAACTATGCCCTAAGATAATTTTTCTCGCTTCACCTGAAATTCGACCTCTAATTAATTTTACTAAATTTTTCTCTACATCAGCATTTTCAGGAAGCATAGACTTCGCTTCTACTAGACCCTCGATAAATATTGATAATGGTATGTTTTTTCCGTCAAAAAGTGGTATTGTTTCTAAAGCGTTGCGTAAAGAGACTTGTTGATTATTTGGTAAAGCCATATTGTCTGAGTTTGAATTTCCGGAATGATTTGAAGATGTGTCAAAGTTATGTTCAGATTGATTTTCGAAACTGTCGTCAATTTCCTCTATAAGTGATTTATTTGATGCAGAATGATTTTGATTAAACCCAAATTCTTCTAAATTCTTTAAATGACTTTCTATTAAAGTTTTTTCTGCAGTACTTTCCTCGTTATCACTACAGTCACTATTAGAATTATCGTCACTGTCAAAAATTTGGCCAGAAATAAACCCTGAATCGAACTGGTTTGTGAGGTTTGGATTCGGATTTTGTTTAGAATATCTTGGTGTACTTGTTTGAGGTTTTGATTTATAATAAGGAATTCCTGAGTTTAAGGATAATTCTGGATTTTCTTTTATTTTCGAACGAGTTAAATGTGGAGAGTTAGTTTTATTTTCATTTGAAGTAGACATTAAATTTGGATTGCATAGTACTTTGATTTTATGTTTTCATAAAAATGTAAAATGAGTATAAAATATATGTAAATGATTTTTAAATAAATATTCTCACTGTTATAAGAAAAATGTCAAAAAGGAAACAAAAGATTTTATAATTTCCAAAAATGTATTGCAAAAATAGAAATAAATAAGTTGCACTGATAAAACCGTATTTTAAAGAGGAATCGAACCCCTATTTACAAGTAAACTTTTAGGATTTACTATTGTGAATGCACCTTGCAATTATGAGGGAAATGAGCCCTTTTTCACAAATACACCTGTATAGTTTGAAATTGTAAATGCTCCAAGCTAATACGTATCATGTAACACAAAATACTTTCAATAGTCAGATGTGTTAATTAAATATTTTTCATAAATTAAATAACTCATACAATGATTGCAAATCAAGAAATTATTTATGTATTTATTTTTAAATGAATTAATATTTGCTTCAATTATATTTTTAATAATTTATTATTCTTATTTGATTAGTTTTCTCATTGGTTTTTTTTTAAAAAAAAGATTTTTAATCTTTTGATGCATTGAAATTTTTCGATTTTGTATAAAAAAAAAAATTTATGAATTTTTATTCATTAAGATGCTTTGTTTTCTAGAGCACCAAAATTTGAAACGTGTCGAACTATTATTAAAAGTTAAAAAAAAATTTTTCGAATTTTTCTCATCGACTTTATTTATTTCCCGGACCGATGCACCAAAATTTGTGAAGGGCTTCTGTTACGTTCGAGACAAAAACCCTTCTCAAATATACCCTAAATTCCTCCTTTTAAATCAAATTCAATGAAGAATTTGATTTGGGATGAGGATAAGTCAATGAGACACTAAGTTTTAGTAAGAATATTTATTTATAGTTATAAATATGAGAATTCAACAAGAATAAAGATTTGACGTAAAAATTGAACCTTACTTTGAATGAGAAACGATTTAAGAATTATCCAGTATGGAATTCGTGGTAGCAGATCCTCCTTGGAGATTGTAAGTAGAGATATGGACTTAAAATCTTGAGTAACGAATTAGGTTGCAGACCCGCTAGCGCTGTTGCATTCGGTAGAGGTGCCACAGGTAGGATGTTTACACAAGCCGCACAATAGCTTGTTGTTCCCCAGGAAGATTTGACAGGTGGATGATCTCGTTTTAATTTCGAGATTTCTTTAAGTAGAAATACGATGCACAAGTTGAATTATCCACAAATTCAGATGGACAACTTTTACTTCTCAATAACTTCACGATGAAATGATTTTATTTGTTGGACAAGTGAATCAACAATTAACACTTATTTTGTCACTTGACTAGAAACTGATTACTGAAGACTTGCCTGTTAACCGAATACTTGATGATAGGTCTGTTCGTTGTTGAATCTCGTATTAAACTGGTAGCTCTTGATTGTAATTTACTGTGTGTTACTGTGTGTTACTGTGTGTTACTGTGTAACTGGGACCTCTTGGTGGCCCGTTTATATACTGAATTCACACGTGCATCTTCAGATTAGCGTGTCGTGATTTTTGGTCATCGTAGCATTTTCTGTGTGCCGCTTGACTTCCCATGCATAACAGGTGAGTTCCAAAATGCGGCTGTATTTGCTCTAGCTTCTCGCATGCTGCTTCGCAGGTGGTTACAGGGAGCTCATAGAGCGTGAAATTTCTATGTCCAAGCTGGATGTTGATACGTATAATCGTTCTCATTTAAGTAAGCTCAATATTTGGAAGTCGAATATAAGAATGACTTGTTAAGATTACATATAGCAAAAGATTCATATGAAATGTAATACAATATGACATAATGACATTATGGTATAACATAATATAATATTATGATATAATAATATAATATAATGTATATATAGGTTACGGACGTAACAACCTTATTAACAAACAGAGAGCTCTAATTTGGTACACATATGTATTTTCACGTGTAGATTACAGGAAAATTATAGGAAACATTATCTGGATTGACAGTCGAAACGTTATCAAAAAAAAAAAAACAAATGCAAATTTTCGAAAAAAAAGTTTTTTCCCTGTAACTTTGACGCTATTTGAGCTAGAGGGCTAAAATTTAGTATATTTGTATATTTTTATGTACAGATTAAGAAAATTAATTAAGAACGTTCAGATTATGAAAGTACTTCTACCTTCAAGTACATGAAACTTTTGCTTAAGGGTACAGGCTTGTATTTCATATAAATAACATAAAAATCAAGAATTTTTTTTAGGGGGAGGCCCTGAAATTTTTATAGGGTTTCAGGGCTTATAAGAGTCTTGATTATAGGTCCTGTAGCAGCCTTGATCAAGCCTTGTATAAGATTAAAAATTTTTTTTTGTTTTTTTTCATAATTTTTCAATTATTTTGAAAAAAAAGTGATAACAATTTTCAATTGCGTTTTATATCGTTTTTTTAATTCTGAGAACAAAAATAAAAAATTTATTGGTTTGAGGGGTACTGTAGGACAATTAGGGTGAGCCAAGGGTGATACCAAATTTCAGACCTCTAGGTCAAATAGTTTAGAAGTTAAGGGGGGGGGGAATGGTCCATTTTAATGCATTTTTGCTAAAAAAAAAATTGTTATTTCCTTGACAACACTATGAACAGCACCTTGAATCATGTTCTCTATATTTTTCGTGCAATCTACACGTGAAAATACATAAGTGTACCAAATTTCAGCCCTCTAGGTCAAATAGTTTAGAAGTTAAGGGGGGGGGGGGAATGGTTTTTGGCTACGGACGCACGAGTCTCGTTATAAGGGTTCCGCCGAACACCGAAGGTGTACGGAACCCTAAAAAAAATAAAAAATTGTAAAAATAGGTTTATAGGTGATTATTTTTATGCATATTAAAATTTTTCGACATTTCCAGGGTTTCCATGACTGAAAAAAAGTCTATGCAAATTCCAGGTTGCTGTGTTAGACTATAACACAATTTTGTGACATTTAGTTACTTACTTTCTTTTTTATTACAAAATATAGCTACAATAATTCTGTGGCTGAAAGGTAAAACAGCACAACTCCCATTTTATCAAATTGGAGATAACATCAAATTTCTATATATGTAGATATATTTTTTAATGTTTCATAATTATAAATTGATTAAAATGTTTAATTACATAGAAAATATTAAAAACCCTAATCGCATAAATACATTAAAATAGAGAAAAATAATTGATGTTATACTCTGAAACCTTTAAATTTCATTAAATTTGTTAAACAGATCTAAAAACTACATTAGAAAACAGGATTAAATATCAAACACCAAAATATTTGTTTATTTTTCGATTTTACAGAAATCAGAAAAAAAACAAAAACACGTTTTACTCGAAACCATGAATATGTCGTTTGTGCTGTTTTACCTTTCAGCCACAGAATTATACTGTACTCTATAAAAGTTAGTTCTTACGAAGAAGTTTAATAAATTTAAAAAAATACAGATCACACATTAAATTTTTAATCTACTTAATATAACTAAGTACAATAAAGCGCAAATTTTGAGTGCAGTTCCGATTAAGGTCCCCCTCCAATTTTAATGAAACTTAATAAATTTACGTATTTTGATGCGCTGATTACGAAAATCATAGTGAAAATTGGCGCAAATTTGAATTTCATAGTAAAAAGTACGTATAAAAATCATACAAATTTAGGTTTTTTGCATTTATCTCTTTAAATATTGCAAATATAAAAAAACAATTTATACAAAAGTTGTAGCTCTCACAAAAATACATATTTTATGTTTCATGCATTTTTTTCTAAAACCAATAAGTTTACAAAATAATTTCAAAAAACATAAATCACCATAAATTTGACCGAATACCCACATTATATCAATATTTAATTTCATACAACCTTTAATTACGTTACATTACGTAACATTACGTTCATTACGCAGAGGTGTGGTCATGACCCCCCCCCCCCGTGTATTTATCCTTTTCCCACCTTTGTCTACATTCCACTGTCAGTGGCACCCCAACCCCCCCCCCCCCCCTAGTTTGTCCAAGATACCGAGAGTTGGGAGTTGACCATTTTTCCCGCCCTTCGCCTTATTGTTATTATTATAACCCCGCATAACCCTGTAGTACGGGCTACAGGGTACCTGAGAGCAGGTTTTCACATCCTACGCAAAAAAAAAAAATCATAGCATTATCAATTTTATAAACGTTTCACCAATTGCCATTTTTTAAGGTATTAGTCGCGTAAAATGATTTTCGTCAGATTTTTTTAAAACTTTGTATCTGTATTCATGAGGTATTTATCTATGAAATAAGATCTATCCTATTAATTTTGACCACTTCTGAGCTTCAAAATATTAATTTAAAGTTTATACCTTTTACATGCAATAGCACAAAATGCATGTAAAAAATGTCTCTTATATTTATTTATAAAAAAACAAGTCGTCAGTTTTTCAAATAAAACTACTAAGTTACACATTGAGATAAAATAAATCCTTTAAAAAAAAAATTAACTTTATTGACCACGCCTTATAAAAAATACAATAATTTAAAAATACATAATTTTTCATTTTCACGTGGTTTCATTGAAAAATGTCGAAAACGTGTGAGCAATACATCACGATAACTTATAGTACCTGACTCAAAATCGTGAAAATTACATATATTACATTAGAAGAGGTCACAAGGACGCAAGTGAGTTGATTTAAAAGTTGATTTATTGTTCTTTTTATTTTGCGGGAGTTTTACGGGAGCATTTACGCGACTAATACCTTAAGGCCGTAAAATGGTTTTTTCCATTTAAATAAAAAAATATTCATTTTAATGAAAAAATGTATACTATATAAAATGTGTATTTTAATGAGATCTACAACTTTTGTCTAAAACATTTTTTCAACTTTGTTGTTTTTTAAGAGATAAATGTAAAAAATCATGATTTTATGTTGTTTTTTATGGTTTTTACCGTGATAATAAAATTTGCGCCAATTTTCACTATGATTTTCGTAATCAGCGTATCAAAATACATAAGGATAGCAAGTTTAATTAAAATCGGAGGGGGGCCCTAATCGGAACTTTATCCCAAATTTTACTTTAAAAAACAACGTATTTTAATTTTTACTTAAAAAATGGTTTTTGAAATATTTGGTTGAATTTCATTTATTCATAACATTTTTGTAGATGCGGTTGAAAATAAATCTACCGTAATTCACATGTTTCTAATCATGAAGTTACTTCATCTGTTTTCCAATTTTAGATTGTATAAAATGCAAAATATATAATATAAAATACTGTTTATAAATAATTCAAATTCTATAAATATTTTTTTAAAAACCTAGAGAACATTTAAGAATATAATGTTTGACGAAATCGTCAAGCAACTTATTTTTCAAGAACCTTTAAAATCATGACAAGTTCTAATTTATTTTTCTGTTTTCTAACTTTTATCAAAAACTTATTTGGAGATAAACATTTGGATGTTAATAATATAAGAATACTTTAAGCACTTGGAAAATAAGAGGAGGGAAAATTATTATTTATTCTGAACATTATTCTTAATGATATGAAATGTATTTGAGGTTATATTGCTTTAATACTTACCAAATCTTGTTATGACCCAGACAGCACCATAATTATCAGCAAGTTAACGGGAAGTTAACGGCGCTAGTTAACAAATTTATCGAGTTTAACTTTAGGCTAACTTCCTGCTAATATATAAATGTCCGCCACATCTTTAGTTATCCAAGATAACTTCCCGTTAACTACAAATGTAAATTCAACGCAGATTATGAAATATAATTTTCAGAAATGTTTAAGTGATAATTAAATTAAAATTTGCTTTTCATATTTCCTTAGAATTAGCCATGAAAATTAGCCTAAAGGAAGACAATGAAATTTCTCGGAAAATAAAGTGTCAAGTTTCAGTGAAAATAATTAGGCTATGTTTACTTAATTTATAGAAACAATTTTGCTGAAAATGAATGAGGAAAATTTTCTTAAATATCGAAATTATAGTTTTAAAGAAATTTACTGAATATTTTTCACTAAAATTAGACAATTTTTAATGTTCGTAATTAATTATCTCTCTTTTTTAATTAAACAGATATATTTTTTTTTTAAGTATGGCCACTAATATTACTAAGATGGCCAAAACCGGCACTTCTACCCTATATTGTTTTGGTTTCTATTCAATACTTAAATGAAGAAGGATCAAATGATATGTTGATTTATTTGGATGCAAAAAGGATGAAATAAACAAATTTGTTGTTATTCAGATTCAAAAGCTGATTGAAATGTATATACTCCTTCGTAATTTTAAATGGGATTCAAAAAGGTTTAAGTGGGATTCAAAATGGTTCATTCCGATATAAAAAGGATTGACTGAAACATATTGGTTGTTATTCAGATTTAGAAAGAATAAAAAAATTTTAAACTGGATGAAGAGAAGATAAATTTGTATATAAATCCGGGATAAAAATGTATATACTGCTTCTTAGTTTTAATCAAGACAGAAAAAGATTAAGGTTGGATACAAAATTATTTATTTGGATAGGAAAAGAAGGGATTAAAAAAGATTGGTTGTTACTAAGATTTAAAAGGGATAAAAATAGGTTAAAATGAACAAAAAGAAGATAAATTTGGATAGAAGATTAGGGATAAAAATATATATACTGCTTCGTATTTTTAAATGTGACAGAAAAAGATTTAGGTGGTATTCAAAATGATTTACTTGGATATGAAAACTAGGAATTGAAAAAGATTGGTTGTTATTAAGCTTTGGAGAATATACAAAAAGTATATAGTGGATAAAGAGAAGATAAGTTTAGATAAAAAATCAGGGATAAAAATGGATATACTGACATGTAGTTTTGAGAAGAATAATAAAAGATTTAGTTTGGATATAAAATTATTTATTTGGATAGGAAAAGAAGGGATTAAAAAAGATTGGTTGTTACTAAGATTTAAAAGGGATAAAAATAGGTTAAAATGAACAAAAAGAAGATAAATTTGGATAGAAGATTAGGGATAAAAATGGGTATACTGCTTCGTAGTTTTAAATGGGACAGAAAAAGATTTAGTTGGTATTCAAAATGATTTACTTAGATATGAAAAGAAGGGATTAAAAAAGATTGTTTGTTTTTCAAATTTGGAATCGATTCAAAAAGATTAAAATGGATAAGAAGAAGATAAACTTGGATAGAAAATTAGAGATTAAAGTGGATAGATTTTCTTAGGGATTAGAGATGGATAGAAATAGATTCAAATAGATAAAGTTGGGATTGATTCGGATAAAATTTGTGGGATTAGAAAAGATAGACATTGTGGTGGATGGAAATAGAGATTAAAATGGACTGGTGGGATTAAGCAGAGGATAGGAAAAGATAGACGTGAATAGAAAAAGATATACGAAATTTATCCTTCTTTATCTTAGGGATTAAAAAAGATTCGAATGGATAATGTTTCTATCCCATTACTTCTAGCACACGGAAAAAAGAGATTGCGTTTCTATTACTAAACGTGTTTAGTACACAAAAATTTAGTCACAACTACTTTTAATTTTGTAACTCTTACGCGACAGCGTTTAGTTCCTTATCGTTTACGTTACCTAACAGTATAATAGATACCACTACCTTTTGAGTAGATTGTCCATTTTATTTCTCTGCACTTTTGACAATTTTATGTTATGAAAATGATGGAACTTCAAGACACTCTAATTTTGACGCGTGATTAAGATAACCAATCTTCATATATTTTAGTTATGTGTTACAATTAAAGTTTAAATATGGAAAAGTTAATGTCCAACTGGGGATTTGCAGAGTACATAGAGGTGTTTAAAGGTATGTGTTGTATTGTACGTTCATTTAAATTTATTAAAACGCAAAAGAATTTTTTTTTTGTTTCTTAAGGTTAAGCTTATGTGTTCACTTGTGTGGATAAGAATTTACAGAATTTACAGTTACTTACAGAAAACAGAATTGATATATCAATTTTAAAACTATTAAATTTTGAGGCACTAGCTGCTTTAATTCCTCCGGTGGGAGACAGACTCAAATTTTTAAAAAACTTGGAAAGCTTGAAAAGTAGTGAAACGGTATCTAAAATATTAATTATAATGAAAGTGATATATGTTATGTACACATCGTGTTTAATTATGAACACATCTTTTAAAAATTTTTTTAGACAAATGATGTGCAAAAGTTTTCTCCAGAAAACCCGGTAGAGGTGCAAGGGGATCAAAGTACTGACGCAGGAAACAAGGGACATGAGCCATCTGTAACCGTGCGATTGGAGCAAAATTTTGTTCAAGGTTCAAATTCATTGGAAATCGAATTTCCAGAAATAGAATTTGTAGATATTGTAAGTATATCGGAATAAATGCTTTTAAAAATTAATTTAGATTCATTGACTTTCGATTTAGAAAGAGTAGGTTATATTTTTCAAAAAAGTAGTTTTAGTTTGATATTTTAGAAATATTTTAATTTTGAAATTTTATTTTATTGCTTTTAAAAAAATAATAATAAAATATAAAATTGTTTATCTGAAAAAGATAATTTTAGATTTTTAGGTTAACAGGACAATTTTAAATCGCTCTTTCTGATAATTCAAGTTAGGTGCGTTTTTTTGCGATCATCATAAAGTTCAAAATCTCAATTTAATAATAACATTAATAATAACATTAATAATAACATTAATAATTAAAGTATTAAAATTTACTTCATAATATTATGGTTAATTAACTCAAATAATGTTCGATTTTCATTTATAAAAAATATATTCTGAAACGGACTTCAGACAAAAGTCAATTTAAAAATATTTTACTAAGTTGTTTTTAATTTGAAAAAATTCTGGTTTACTTTGTAGAACGTTGTAAGAGAATATTTAAATTGTGTAACTGGTGATAGAGTTACATCAAATTATCTTAATAACGGTGGTCCTGGTAAAGAGCCTTTTTTAGATGAAGAGCACCAAAATTTCTTGGTAGATTTAATAATCAAGGGAGAGTTAAGGAATCCAAAAACTGAGTAAGTTATCTTTTCTAATAATTTATAGTTTAACTTGTTTTTACATATATAAATGACTAATACATCCATTACAACTGCCTCTTCCTACGTAGGCTTACTACTCAAAGATTTAATAAGTTAGCTGCAGATATTGTGGAAATTTTCCCAAATGAGAAACAGGTAATTTATAAACTTTGCTATTAATTAAAAGACCATGAGATAAATTCCTAAAGTTTAAGTTTTTCTTGTAAATTGCCCAGAACTCTGTTACTTAATTTATTTTAAATAAAAAAATAAGTCTATTTTCTCACAATATTTTCTTCCATTCATGCGCAAAAACTCACATTTTTTTACGTGTGAGCCATTGTTGAAACTCAAAGTTTTAAGGTGAGATGACGTCAGAGGGCACAAACCTGAGTTTTGTGCATTTGTGAAAGAAAATGACGTATGACCCGCGGGTGGACCTCATTCATTGACTCACACAATGTTCGTCAAGAAACTCGGGGTTTCCACCCTTGGTGCATAATATACTATTTCATATTACATGTACATAAAAATACTTCTTGTTTAAATCTTTAATTCAATATTTGTACTTTTGCAGTTTGTTTATTTTATACCGTATTCTTCTGTAAGAATTAACAATAAAGTTATAAAGAAAAATCATGCTCAGGGAAAACTGTGGTGGAAATATTCAAATTCCTGCAAGAGTTTAAGGAAAGATGGATTGCGTACTCGAAAACGAGTAAAAGGAAGAGAGCAGGCCACACCCTTAGAAAGTAATTGCTTGAGATAAAAACATATAAAATTTTAAAATCGAAACAAAAATTTTTACTGTTTAAAAACTGAATTTATTTTATACTTAGGTACTAGTGAAACAATTCCAGGCATCCTACTTTGGTTAGAAGGACAGCTTTAGATAACTGAGAATTTAAAAGCCAAATGGAAAGACACTGCTCAACACAGGTTGTCATTGTTACTTGAAAATATAATTGAGTGCAATACATTTATCAAAAGATCTGGGAAATGCTTGCTCAATAATTATTTTTAAAGTATCCCTTTCTAAGACAACCAGGTGGATATCCCCTGGTGAATACATTTTAGTGCCATTATTATTATATCTATAAATACATTAATAAATATTGTTAGAGTGATCAAATATCTTATAATGTAAAAATTTTCAGTTAGAGCAAGATTTTATAGTGAAATACCCTCAGTGTGAAGGCAAATTGTTTGATGCATTTTATTATTTAATTTATCTTTGTCCACTTCCAAGTAATTTTTTCATCGTACATTCCCAGAGAGCACTCACATTTTTTAGAATTTCCCCACGATAAAGTAAAAATTTACCAACGGAAGTTTTCAAAAAGCTTCCTAAGCATAATGAAATGTCTGCCCGTTAGGAAGTTCCTTGGAAACATACAGTTATTTATTTTTTAATTTCAATAATAAACAGTTTATGAATAATGCAAGCTAGTTTTTAATTTTTAAACCAATCTGTTATCAGGCAGGTATAATATTAATTAATCAACAATTAAATTCACTGTTCTATGCTTTTAAAAATAAACAAATATCGTATCTTGTTTACAAAATTAATTATTATTGAATTTCTTAAAATGAATCAGTGAGATGTCACTGAGAGTGATCAGTGACTCACTTATTGACTGTTAAATTAGTAAGTTAAAAAATAATAACTAAGTTTTACGAAATTTTCATTATTATCTGGCTTGTTTAATTTATTATATGCAAATTTAAATTCTTACATAAAATAACCGATTGAAGGATTGAAGCTTTTCATTAAACGTTAACTATTATTAATTGCATATAAAATTAAGAGAGTTTAAGTAACAAAATTTAGTGAATATTTATTCACAGCTTTCGTAGTAGCTTTTTCAACTTCAAGGTTATGTAGAAAAGATCATCGTAAAAAATGTAGGTTTTTTTACGTGTAACAGAGCCACTAGAATTACATCTATTGAAATTCAAATAAAATTTATACAAGTAGATACGTATTTTGTGCGTTTTTTACCAATAAATTATTCTGAATCAATTATAGAAATCTTTGGGTTTACTTTGATTCATATTTACAGATTGGAGTGATGCAGTTGTTCTTTCAGCATTTTGCAACATCGTTATAAAAAAGCAAAAAACGAAGCGAATTTGCTCGAAATGGGTAGCAAACAGTGAAGAAATTAAGGAAGGTTTTCTTTTGCATATAAAGGTATTATAGATATTTTTAGTGTATCACGGATAAAAAAAAATATCTGTTGCTTTAACTGGAAGTGTTACACATGAGTTTCTTAAGGGATTAGACCACCCTAAAAATGTCAAAAATTGATTTTTTTATTGCTTAATTTAAAAGTATCTACATATTCTTAGCAATAATTTCAGATGTTTTCAATTAAAGTATCAAAATCAGTAACAGATTTCTCAACATTGATCGCTGAGTTTTTTCTTCTTGATATATATGTAAAATTTCTTTTTAGTATTAAAATTTATATTATTTACATATTTCTTTTAATTTAGAGTATTGATTCATACGATGCAGAAATAGAAAGGATAACCAATCGAGCTTGGGAAATAAGCTACACGTCTCACCACTTGCAGTTGTCGTAGGACCAGATATAAAGAACATAACCGATTTATATATACATATACATATACCTCTACATGCGATAGATCTTACTTTTAAAATTGTTCATGCTCTTCACGCAATTTATCAGCAGCAAAGCACTTCTATTTGGCTCTTACGGAGTGGGATCCTGTTTGCGCTGTTGTGGAAAAGTTACTTCCAAAATTCGCTTAAAATTATTATATTTCGTCTTTAAATTTATATCTTTTGTACTTTATTTAAAAGCTTTCGTTTTGCATTGAAAATGCCTCGATGTACGATTTGTGATATTAGCAAAGATAATATAAATTCGTTGAAATTGCATTTACAAATGTGCCATCAAGACTACAATGACTTATTCAAATGTAGAGAGGACAATTGCTTTAGAACTTTTAAAGGCTGGATAGAATTTCGAAGACACCTTCTGAGCTTTCATAAATTTCAAAATTTTGCAAATCCATTATTTATAAATGTTGATACCAACATAAGTGTCCATGTCGCAGGTGTCAGCTCTTCGAAAAATAAGGATGGTGATATTAAAATGGATATAGATACTTTTCCATCAACGAAACAATAGTATATTGTGCAACTAGGGAGGAAAGTGAGTGATTTCGCGAGTGTGAGTTTGTAGCACGAGCCGAAGGCGAGGGATGCAAACACACGAGTCGATAATCACTTTTCTCCCGTGTTGCACATACTATTTTTTCTAACACACGTATACCGAAAGTATAAAAACATTTGCTGATAAAAATTAGTTAACATTCGCAGAGTGACAACCAGCAGAAAATGCGCTTGGGCTTTTTCCATTCCGCATGCGTCATTAGCATAAAACATCCTTCCGCATGCGTAATTCTCATGGGACACTATTCCGCATGCGTGTTTA
This sequence comes from Ganaspis brasiliensis, assembly GCA_037103525.1. NCBI lineage: Eukaryota > Metazoa > Arthropoda > Insecta > Hymenoptera > Figitidae > Ganaspis > Ganaspis brasiliensis. The sequence continues at coordinate 1,984,150 of JAZKLR010000311.1, forward strand.
TCAGAAAACGCTATTTTGCATGCGTAATTGTCATAAAACTCTATTTATCATGAAACACTTGTTTCCTTATTAATGACGTCACGGGGAGGGAATGTACATTCCCTCCCTGTCAATGACGTCATGGGGAAGAAATATAACATTCCCTCCCTGTCGCCGGGAAAGACTCACTTTCTGACCTCTTCACAGGTAAGAAAGATTGTACTTTCGGTGCGTGTGTTAGAAAAAATAATAATAGCGATATTAAAAATATGTACACTTCCTCATCAATGAGTTCGGAAGCTATTGAAAAATATGTTGAAACTCTGGTTTTAAAATATGCTTGTAAGCTGTATGCTAATCCAAAACTACCTCGAAATTTTGTTCAAGAAGCATTAGAAGACGTAAGCCATTTGATAGAAAAGATCCTTATCACAGTTAAGCTGGCTCTTTGTGTAAAACAAACAAATTACGACAAACAGTTCACTGAAATCAAAGATGCAATAATGAAGCCATTTAAGTATACGTTATCTACTGAATATCGTAGAATGAAAATTATTGAAAGTACAAACAAATTTATTAAACCAAGAGATTACATTATTGGCGATCAACTGGACAACATTTTGCAGGAAGGAAGAATTGTTCAAGATAGAAGTAGTATAAAAGCAAAATTTATTCCCATGAGAGAAGTACTCAAGGAATTTTTATCCATGAAAGGTGTTATGGATAAAATAACTACCTATTTAAAATATTTAGAAGAAGAAAAGTTAAGTGGAAATTACTCTAACTTCGTTCAGAGTGAACTATGGGAAAAAAGAGTAAAGGAATATGGTGACAAATTCGTGATTCCTTTATTTGTATACTACGATGACTTTGAAATTGACAACCCTCTTGGCTCTCACGCAGGAGTTAATAAAATTGGTGGAGTTTACTTCACCATACCGTGTTTGCCTCCAGAATTTCGTTCAAAAGTAGAAAATATTTTTACTCTTGCTTTATTTAACTCAAGTGACAGAAAATCTTGTTTGGAAGGGAATGATGCAATTTTCAGCATTATTGTTCAGGAATTAAATTATCTATCGCGGGAGGGAATCACTCTTGAAGTTGAGGGCGAAAGTAGGAAAGTATACTTTTCCCTAGGTCTATTTGTAGGAGATAATGAGGCTTTAAATAGTGCTACTGGCTTTATGGCAGGCTTGTGTCCGTAAATAGTCTGATTCACTATAAAAGTAATTTCTATAGTGAAGTAGACTATTTACGGACCCAAGCCTGCTTTATGGAGAGTCCAAATGCAACTATGTATTGCAGAATATGCAAAATGACCAAAATTGAAAATCAAAGGAACTGTTGTATTCGAACAGAACACTTAAGAAGTCCAGAACAATATTTAGAGGAAGGTTTTCAAGATTACAAAAATACCGGTGTAAAGGAAAATTCGATTTGGAAACTTCCCTTACGAAAGTTTATGACATAAAATGTATGTCATACGCGCTTGACGTAAATTACATGACGTTTTTTCGCGACGTCAAGTAAATCACGTCAGAAAAATTACGTCAAAAAAAAAATGCCACAAATCGCTAAAATAAATGATTTTTTAAGAAATAAACGATTCTAAACAGCAAAATACAAAAAACAATGAACAGCTTGGGTTGTAAACTACACATAAAGGTTATGTGTAGCTTAAAATTAATAAAAGTTATATTTCAGTTAATAAATACAATTTTTAAATTTAATAAATTAAAAAAGAATTTTAAAAATACAAATTACTATAAAAGTGAACGAATTAAGATTAATTGTTGCTACAATTAACTGCGAGAACCTCACATAATGAGGATATTTTTTAAAAACAAATTTGGGGGGACAGAGAATCGAACCCGGGTTCGCCGCACGCAACTAACTAAAACCTAACGCCTAACCAACTGAGCTATCTCGATTAACTTCTATACAAACAACAAATCTTTTTCTTAAACTGCAAGTCCATATTATGTGTTTTGCTGGAAAATATGTAAAAAAGCAAAAATCTAAATTCCTAAACGACTTATTATGATAAAACTTATTGTTTTAAAGAAGCCAGACAATATACAAAGAAATAAATAGTTTATTTCTAAAAGAAAACATAAAGAACTGAATTCCGTTAACCCAAAGCAAAACAACAATATAAAATGAGTTCAAAATTATTGCAAATGATTAATGGATGCCTCCTCAATCAGATTGCACTTGCACAATCTTTAAAAATTGGCAAATTAATAATAAAAATAGCGAAAATAAGTAAGTTGTTTAAGCCAACTAATCTGCACAGATTGACCACCAATCAGAGGAGGTCACGTGCTTTTCCGCACGAAAATCAAATCACTCTTGTTGACTTAAAGAATATATCAGTACAAAAATCAAAAGTTTAAACAAAAATAATTGATTAATCAATTCTGATCATTATTGAAAGCATAATTATTTCATTTCTTAAGAACAAAATGTTAAAATTAATAAAATTAAATTTAAAAGTAAACTAATTAAATCCAAACAAAAATAAAATATTTATCTACCACAAAATTAACAATTAAAAAAATAAAACTTTAATTACACAAAAAAAAATTGAGATATTAAGATAACAAAAATTAAAATGTACGACAGGTAGTAGCAGAAAGGGGCACAACAATCAATTTGCACAAAAAAATCTAATCAAAATCTAAAATGGTTGATCATACTCAAAAATATACAATTTAATTATTTGAATTAATAAAAAAAATGATCAACCCATGAAAACCACCCTAAAGGATGATATTCTGACAAAATTATTAAAAAAATAAAAATTCGTTCAAAAAAAAATCTAATCACAATCTGAAAGAGTAAAACATACTCAGAAATATACACCCTAACTTTGTAAATTAATAACAAAAAATATCAACACCTGAAAACCACCCCTAATAAAAACATTCGGATAAAATTTTTTACTGTCCAGGTCACATATGTTGTCATTTTTTCAATTATTTTTAACAAACTAAAATTATTATCTTCAATTTTTCATTATTTTTATTATTTTGCAAATATTTTCTTGGAGTTTTTATTACTTCTATTATTCTTCAATTAATTTCCTAAATTTTAAAATATTTTTCTTAAATTTTAATAATTTTCTTTAATTTTTAATTATTATTGTTATCATTTGCAATGAATTTCTTCAAATTTTAGTTATTCTCAAATTTCATTCTTCAATTGAATTCTTAAATTTTCAATTATTTATCTGATTTTTCAATTAATTTCTTCAATTTTCTTTTATCTTTTTGCATTTATTTTGGCCACCTTTTAATTAGATACCTATATTAATTTTTTTTCAATTAAGTAATCAAATTGAAAATTTAAGAAGAAACATTGACAAATTAACAATATTATAATAGATTTATAGGAAGTAAGTGAATAAATTTCCTGTGGAAAATGATTTAATGTTGGTTTTAAGAAACATACAGTCTTACATATTAAGAGAAAACGTTCAATAAAATTAGATTAAATAATTAAAGTGCTTTTCTCTAATAAAATATAATTATACTTAATTTTAAGGGTAAATTTTAAAATAGTTTACTTGACACTTCTTATATTTGCATAATATTTATATAAATTTTACAGAAAACCATAGACTATATTTTAAAGCTATCAAATATTTGTTTTATAAAAGGAATACTATTTCTAAACTTTTTAGTAAAAGAATGCCAAAAAAAATATTTTATACATTTTTAATCTATTGAAAAAGTGTTAATCAACATAATTCATAAACTTTATTTTAATTTGGGTAATATCCTTGTTATTTTTTATCCTTTAAAAAATCTGTGTTATTTTATTATTTTGTGTACATTAATAAATAAGAAAGACACAATATCTGTGTAGAAAAAATTTATTTTTTATTATTATCTTAAACAGCATGTTTAAGAGACAACATGTTCCTTCCATCAGACAGAATATAATGTGTCATGACTTTTGTTGATATTAAATTATCTATTAAACAACAAGTAACGTCGTCTGTAACAGAAACTTCATAGGCATGCAACCCTATATTAAAATATTCAACATGGACTTCCTTACATATAAAAAGTACTCGTTTTTTGTTAACAAAAATGCTGATGATTTTACCAAACATCAAGAAACCGTCAGGGTTTACATTAAAAATTATGAATGAGCCAATATTATATTTAGCACCTGAAGTTTTAACCCACGGAACATCTAAACAATGTTCTAAAAAATCAGTTGGAATAGGACAACGAATATTATTCGCGTATTCAGTTGCCATAAAAGACGGTATACTGGTACCATCTCCCAACTCAAAGTTTGAAATTAGTCCTTGTTTGCTAATAAGACGATGGCACAATCTCAACTGCTCTTTTATTGCAATTGTGTGGCAAGGATTCCTTCTAGATGATGTTGACGATGTTATGGCTTTTAAATCTCTATTTTTAGACTCATATCTTAATAATCCAAGATGAGACAAAGGGCCCGACATTCTAATAATGAATGAATAATGCTTCATATTATGAAACTTCGGTTTTAAAGTATCGTTGAATAGTTTCACATATAAATGATGATGTTGATTTACAAGTGAGTCAAGAATCGTAACAAGTTCTGGTCTTAAAGTTTTAGCAAAGCAAATATCTAAAATTTGTCTCAATACAGAAAAATACTGCCATATTTCTTTATTTATATCAATTCCACTTTCAATAATATCATTAACAAGAAGAGGAAAAATCAAAATAAATGTGTGCATTTCACTTGCCGACATATGCAAATTTTTATTGTTTACTTCATCATATCTAAAGAGAGGTGGCCTATTACGAAACCCGCTTTTTTCGTAATTAAAAGATTTTAATTTTGCATTTAGTGCTTCGAGTTTTAAACATTTGTTCTTTCCACAAATTAAATAGTGAAGCATGTGCTGCATACCATATTTACAGACACCTTCTTGTAAGTCATGTGCAATATCAGAAAAAAAATTCGATACTACATGGAAATGATCCACAACCCTTACGAAAGTTTATGACATAAAATGTATGTCATACGCGCTTGACGTAAATTACATGACGTTTTTTCGCGACGTCAAGTAAATCACGTCAGAAAAATTACGTCAAAAAAAAAAAATGCCACAAATCGCTAAAATAAATGATTTTTTAAGAAATAAACGATTCTAAACAGCAAAATACAAAAAACAATGAACAGCTTGGGTTGTAAACTACACATAAAGGTTATGTGTAGCTTAAAATTAATAAAAGTTATATTTCAGTTAATAAATACAATTTTTAAATTTAATAAATTAAAAAAGAATTTTAAAAATACAAATTACTATAAAAGTGAACGAATTAAGATTAATTGTTGCTACAATTAACTGCGAGAACCTCACATAATGAGGATATTTTTTAAAAACAAATTTGGGGGGACAGGGAATCGAACCCGGGTTCGCCGCACGCAACTAACTAAAACCTAACGCCTAACCAACTGAGCTATCTCGATTAACTTCTATACAAACAACAAATCTTTTTCTTAAACTGCAAGTCCATATTATGTGTTTTGCTGGAAAATATGTAAAAAAGCAAAAATCTAAATTCCTAAACGACTTATTATGATAAAACTTATTGTTTTAAAGAAGCCAGACAATATACAAAGAAATAAATAGTTTATTTCTAAAAGAAAACATAAAGAACTGAATTCCGTCAACCCAAAGCAAAACAACAATATAAAATGAGTTCAAAATTATTGCAAATGATTAATGGATGCCTCCTCAATCAGATTGCACTTGCACAATCTTTAAAAATTGGCAAATTAATAATAAAAATAGCGAAAATAAGTAAGTTGTTTAAGCCAACTAATCTGCACAGATTGACCACCAATCAGAGGAGGTCACGTGCTTTTCCGCACGAAAATCAAATCACTCTTGTTGACTTAAAGAATATATCAGTACAAAAATCAAAAGTTTAAACAAAAATAATTGATTAATCAATTCTGATCATTATTGAAAGCATAATTATTTCATTTCTTAAGAACAAAATGTTAAAATTAATAAAATTAAATTTAAAAGTAAACTAATTAAATCCAAACAAAAATAAAATATTTATCTACCACAAAATTAACAATTAAAAAAATAAAACTTTAATTACACAAAAAAAAATTGAGATATTAAGATAACAAAAATTAAAATGTACGACAGGTAGTAGCAGAAAGGGGCACAACAATCAATTTGCACAAAAAAATCTAATCAAAATCTAAAATGGTTGATCATACTCAAAAATATACAATTTAATTATTTGAATTAATAAAAAAAATGATCAACCCATGAAAACCACCCTAAAGGATGATATTCTGACAAAATTATTAAAAAAATAAAAATTCGTTCAAAAAAAAATCTAATCACAATCTGAAAGAGTAAAACATACTCAGAAATATACACCCTAACTTTGTAAATTAATAACAAAAAATATCAACACCTGAAAACCACCCCTAATAAAAACATTCGGATAAAATTAAAAAGGAAAATATCAATTTACGCAAAAAAATTGTAAAAAAAATTTGAAATGCTAAAACATTACCTATATCTGAAACAATAATTTTGTCCGTTTATTATACATATGGGAACATTCCTTCATAATTATGCCTTGCCAGAAATTATTGGCAAAATACACTAAATAAATTTCAGTCAAATATCAATTATTTTCCACATTTCTAGATCTAATTTCAAACTTTTTCATCTCTAAACAAACAAAATTAAACATAAATTGAGCTACTGCGCATTGATTTCAACTTGTGAAAAAATGAAAATTCAATGCATTTTTGCCTCGCCAGAAATATTTGCCAAAATACTCTAAAAAATTTTCAGCCAAATATCATTTATTTTCCGTACTTCTAGATCTAATTTCTAACTTTTTCATATATTAACGAACAAAGTTGAATAAAAATTAACCCAATGCGCGTTACATTCAAATTGTCAAAAAGTGAAAATTTAATCAATTTTTGCCTTGCCAGAAAAATTTGGCAAAATACACTAAAAAATTTTCAGGCAAATATCAATTATTTTCCGTGTTTCTAGATCTAATTTCAAACTTTTTTATATATTAACGAACAAAATTGTACAAAAATTAACCCAGTGCGCATTAGTTTTAACTTGTCAAAAAATTAAAATTCCATCAATTTTCGCCTTGCCAGAAAAAATTTGCAAAAAACACTAAAAAATTTTCAGTCAAATATCAGTTATTTTCCGTGTTTCTAGATCAAATTTCAAACTTTTTTATATATTAACGAACAAAATTGTACAAAAATTAAGCGACTGCGCGTTACATTCAAATTTTAAATACATGAATATTTAGTCAATTTTTACATTGCCAGAAAAATTTGGCAAAATACAGTAAAAAATTTTCAGCCAAATATCAATTTTTTTCCGTGTTTCTAGATCTAATTTCAAACTTTTTCATATATTACCAAACAAAATTGTACAAAAATTAATCGACTGCGCATTAGTTTAAACTTGACAAAAAATTAAAATTCCATCAATTTTCGCCTCACCAGAAAATTTTAGCAAAATACACTAAAAAATTTTCAGTTAAATATCAGTTATTTTCCGTGTTTCTAGATCAAATTTCAAACTTTTTTATATATTAACGAACAAAATTGTACAAAAATGAAGTGACTGCGCGTTACATTCAAATTGTCAAAAATTGAATATTTAGTCAATTTTTAACGTGCCAGAAACATTTAGCAAAATACAGTAAAAAATTTTCAGCCAAATATCAATTATTTTCCGTGTTTCTAGATCTAATTTCAAACTTTTTTATATATTAACGAACAAAATTGTACAAAAATTAACCCAGTGCGCATTAGTTTTAACTTGTCAAAAAATTAAAATTCCATCAATTTTCGCCTTGCCAGAAAAATTTGGCAAAATACACTAAAAAATTTTCAGCCAAATATCAAGTATTTCCCGTGTTTCTGGATCTAATTTCAAACTTTTTCATACATTAACGAACAAAATAGTACAAAAATTCAGCGACTGCGCGTTACATTCAACTTGTCAAAAAATGAAAATTCAATCAATTTTCGCCTCACCAGAAAATTTTAGCAAAATACACTAAAAAATTTTCAGTCAAATATCATTTATTTTCCGTACTTCTAGATTTAATTTCTAACTTTTTCATATATTAACGAACAAAGTTGAATAAAAATTAACCTAATGCGCGTTACATTCAAATTGTCAAAAAGTGAAAATTTAATCAATTTTTGCCTTGCCAGAAAAATTTGGCAAAATACACTAAAAAATTTTCAGGCAAATATCAATTATTTTCCGTGTTTCTAGATCTAATTTCAAACTTTTTCATATATTAACGAACAAAATTGTACAAAAATTAAGCGACTACGCGTTACATTCAAATTGTCAAAAAATGAAAATTTAGTCAATTTTCGCCTTACCAGAAAATTTTAGCAAAATACACTAAAAAATTTTCAGTCAAATATCAGTTATTTTCCGTGTTTCTAGATCAAATTTCAAACTTTTTTATATATTAACGAACAAAATTGTACAAAAATTAAGCGACTGCGCGTTACATTCAAATTTTAAATACATGAATATTTAGTCAATTTTTACATTGCCAGAAAAATTTGGCAAAATACAGTTAAAAATTTTCAGCCAAATATCAATTTTTTTCCGTGTTTCTAGATCTAATTTCAAACTTTTTCATATATTACCAAACAAAATTGTACAAAAATTAATCGACTGCGCATTAGTTTAAACTTGACAAGAAATTAAAATTCCATCAATTTTCGCCTCGCCAGAAAAAATTTGCAAAAAACACTAAAAAATTTTCAGTCAAACATCAGTTATTTTCCGTGTTTCTAGATCAAATTTCAAACTTTTTTATATATTAACGAATAAAATTGTACAAAAATTAAGCGACTGTGCGTTACATTCAAATTGTCAAAAATTGAATATTTAGTCAATTTTCGCCTTGCCAGAAAAATTTGGCAAAATACACTAAAAAATTTTCAGCCAAATATCAAGTATTTTCCGTGTTTCTGGATCTAATTTCAAATTTTTTCATACATTAGCGAACAAAATAGTACAAAAATTAAGTGACTGCGCGTTACATTCAACTTGTCAAAAAATGAAAATTCAATCAATTTTCGCCTCACCAGAAAATTTTAGCAAAATACACTAAAAAATTTTCAGTCAAATATCAGTTATTTTCCGTGTTTCTAGATCAAATTTCAAACTTTTTTATATATTAACGAACAAAATTGTACAAAAATTAAGCGACTGCGCGTTACATTCAAATTTTAAATACATGAATATTTAGTCAATTTTTACATTGCCAGAAAAATTTGGCAAAATACAGTTAAAAATTTGCAGCCAAATATCAATTTTTTTCCGTGTTTCTAGATCTAATTTCAAACTTTTTCATATATTACCAAACAAAATTGTACAAAAATTAATCGACTGCGCATTAGTTTAAACTTGACAAAAAATTAAAATTCCATCAATTTTCGCCTCACCAGAAAATTTTAGCAAAATACACTAAAAAATTTTCAGTCAAATATCAGTTATTTTCCGTGTTTCTAGATCAAATTTCAAACTTTTTTATATATTAACGAACAAAATTGTACAAAAATGAAGCGACTGCGCATTGGTTTCAGCTTGTTAAAGTTGCTCAATTTATGTTCAATTTTGTTCGTTAATATATGAAAAAGTTCGAAATTAGATCTAGAAACGCGGAAAAGAATTAATATTTGGCTGAAAATTTTTGGGCCCGTATCATTTTGACACAAATTTTTTCGGGCAACTTGTTATATTGTACTCCTGAAGATGAATGTTATATTTTACTCCTACTAAAATCAAAGATTTTTAAGTTTTAATTATTCAATAATTGAATTTATTGGATTAATTAAGTCTTTTAATATTAATTTAATGTATTAAAATCAATTATTTAATAAATAAGACTTAAAAATCTTTGATTTCAGAAGGAGTAAAATATAACATTCATCATTAGGAGTACAATATAACAAGTTGCCCGAAAAAATTTGTGTCAAAATGATACGGACCCAAATTTTTTAGTGTTTTTTGCCAAATTTTTCTGGCGAGGCAAAAATTGATTGAATTTTCATTTTTTGACAAGTTGAAACTAATGCGCACTGGGTCAATTTTTGTACAATTTTGTTCGTTAATATATGAAAAAGTTTGAAATTAGATCTAGAAACACGGAAAATAATTGATATTTGGCTGAAAAATTTTTACTGTATTTTGCCAAATTTTTCTGGCAAGGCAAAAATTGACTAAATTTTCATTTTTTGACAATTTGAATGTAACGCGCAGTCGCTTAATTTTTGTACTATTTTGTTCGTTAATGTATGAAAAAGTTTGAAATTAGATCCAGAAACACGGAAAATACTTGATATTTGGCTGAAAATTTTTTAGTGTATTTTGCCAAATTTTTCTGGCAAGGCGAAAATTGATGGTATTTTAATTTTTTGACAAGTTAAAACTAATGCGCACTGGGTTAATTTTTGTACAATTTTGTTCGTTAATATATAAAAAAGTTTGAAATTTGATCTAGAAACACGGAAAATAACTGATATTTGACTGAAATTTTTTTAGTGTTTTTTGCAAATTTTTTCTGGCGAGGCGAAAATTGATGGAATTTTAATTTTTTGTCAAGTTTAAACTAATGCGCAGTCGATTAATTTTTGTACAATTTTGTTTGGTAATATATGAAAAAGTTTGAAATTAGATCTAGAAACACGGAAAAAAATTGATATTTGGCTGAAAATTTTTTACTGTATTTTGCCAAATTTTTCTGGCAATGTAAAAATTGACTAAATATTCATGTATTTAAAATTTGAATGTAACGCGCAGTCGCTTAATTTTTGTACAATTTTGTTCGTTAATATATAAAAAAGTTTGAAATTTGATCTAGAAACACGGAAAATAACTGATATTTGACTGAAAATTTTTTAGTGTATTTTGCTAAAATTTTCTGGTAAGGCGAAAATTGACTAAATTTTCATTTTTTGACAATTTGAATGTAACGCGTAGTCGCTTAATTTTTGTAAAATTTTGTTCGTTAATATATGAAAAAGTTTGAAATTAGATCTAGAAACACGGAAAATAACTGATATTTGCCTGAAAATTTTTTAGTGTATTTTGCCAAATTTTTCTGGCAAGGCAAAAATTGATTAAATTTTCACTTTTTGACAATTTGAATGTAACGCGCATTGGGTTAATTTTTATTCAACTTTGTTCGTTAATATATGAAAAAGTTAGAAATTAGATCTAGAAGTACGAAAAATAACTGATATTTGACTGAAAATTTTTTAGTGCATTTTGCTAAAATTTTCTGGTGAGGCGAAAATTGATTGAATTTTCATTTTTTGACAAGTTGAATGTAACGCGCAGTCGCTTAATTTTTGTACTATTTTGTTCGTTAATGTATGAAAAAGTTCAAAATTAGATCCAGAAACACGGAAAATACTTGATATTTGGCTGAAAATTTTTTAGTGTATTTTGCCAAATTTTTCTGGCAAGGCGAAAATTGATGGAATTTTAATTTTTTGACAAGTTAAAACTAATGCGCACTGGGTTAATTTTTGTACAATTTTGTTCGTTAATATATAAAAAAGTTTGAAATTAGATCTAGAAACACGGAAAATAACTGATATTTGACTGAAAATTTTTTAGTGTTTTTTGCAAATTTTTTCTGGCAAGGCGAAAATTGATGGAATTTTAATTTTTTGACAAGTTAAAACTAATGCGCACTGGGTTAATTTTTGTACAATTTTGTTCGTTAATATATAAAAAAGTTTGAAATTAGATCTAGAAACACGGAAAATAATTGATATTTGGCTGAAAATTTTTTACTGTATTTTGCTAAATTTTTCTGTCACGTTAAAAATTGACTAAATATTCAATTTTTGACAATTTGAATTTAACGCGCAGTCGCTTCATTTTTGTACAATTTTGTTCGTTAATATATAAAAAAGTTTGAAATTTGATCTAGAAACACGAAAAATAACTGATATTTGACTGAAAATTTTTTAGTGTTTTTTGCAAATTTTTTCTGGCGAGGCGAAAATTGATGGAATTTTAATTTTTTGACAAGTTAAAACTAATGCGCACTGGGTTAATTTTTGTACAATTTTGTTAGTTAATATATAAAAAAGTTTGAAATTAGATCTAGAAACACGGAAAATAATTGATATTTGGCTGAAAATTTTTTACTGTATTTTGCTAAATTTTTCTGGCACGTTAAAAATTGACTAAATATTCAATTTTTGACAATTTGAATGTAACGCGCAGTCGCTTCATTTTTGTACAATTTTGTTCGTTAATATATAAAAAAGTTTGAAATTTGATCTAGAAACACGGAAAATAACTGATTTTTGACTGAAAATTTTTTAGTGTTTTTTGCAAATCTTTTCTGGCGAGGCGAAAATTGATGGAATTTTAATTTTTTGTCAAGTTTAAACTAATGCGCAGTCGATTAATTTTTGTACAATTTTGTTTGGTAATATATATAAAAGTTTGAAATTAGATCTAGAAACACGGAAAAAAATTGATATTTGGCTGCAAATTTTTTACTATTTTGCCAAATTTTTCTGGCAATGTAAAAATTGACTAAATATTCATTTATTTAAAATTTGAATGTAACGCGCAGTCGCTTAATTTTTGTACAATTTTGTTCGTTAATATATGAAAAAGTTTGAAATTAGATCTAGAAACACGGAATATAATTGATATTTGGCTGAAAATTTTTTAGTGTATTTTGCCAAATTTTTCTGGCAAGGCAAAAATTGACTAAATATTCAATTTTTGACAATTTGAATGTAACGCGCAGTCGCTTAATTTTTGTACAATTTTGTTCGTTAATATATAAAAAAGTTTGAAATTTGATCTAGAAACACGGAAAATAACTGATATTTAACTGAAAATTTTTTAGTGTATTTTGCTAAAATTTTCTGGTGAGGCGAAAATTTATGGAATTTTAATTTTTTGTCAAGTTTAAACTAATGCGCAGTCGATTAATTTTTGTACAATTTTGTTTGGTAATATATGAAAAAGTTTGAAATTAGATCTGGAAACACGGAAAAAAATTGATATTTGGCTGAAAATTTTTTACTGTATTTTGCCAAATTTTTCTGGCAATGTAAAAATTGACTAAATATTCATTTATTGAAAATTTGAATGTAACGCGCAGTCGCTTAATTTTTGTACAATTTTGTTTGTTAATATATAAAAAAGTTTGAAATTTGATCTAGAAACACGGAAACTAACTGATATTTGACTGAAAATTTTTTAGTGTATTTTGCTAAAATTTTCTGGTAAGGCGAAAATTGACTAAATTTTCATTTTTTGACAATTTGAATGTAACGCGTAGTCGCTTAATTTTTGTACAATTTTGTTCGTTAATATATGAAAAAGTTTAAAATTAGATCTAGAAACACGGAAAATAATTGATATTTGCCTGAAAATTTTTTAGTGTATTTTGCCAAATTTTTCTGGCAAGGCAAAAATTGATTAAATTTTCACTTTTTGACAATTTGAATGTAACGCGCATTGGGTTAATTTTTATTCAACTTTGTTCGTTAATATATGAAAAAGTTAGAAATTAGATCTAGAAGTACGAAAAATAACTGATATTTGACTGAAAATTTTTTAGTGTATTTTGCTAAAATTTTCTGGTGAGGCGAAAATTGATTGAATTTTCATTTTTTGACAAGTTAAATGTAACGCGCAGTCGCTTAATTTTTGTACTATTTAGTTCGTTAATGTATGAAAAAGTTTGAAATTAGATCCAGAAACACGGAAAATACTTGATATTTGGCTGAAAATTTTTTAGTGTATTTTGCCAAATTTTTCTGGCAAGGCGAAAATTGATGGAATTTTAATTTTTTGACAAGTTAAAACTAATGCGCACTGGGTTAATTTTTGTACAATTTTGTTCGTTAATATATAAAAAAGTTTGAAATTAGATCTAGAAACACGGAAAATAACTGATATTTGACTGAAAATTTTTTAGTGTTTTTTGCAAATTTTTTCTGGCAAGGCGAAAATTGATGGAATTTTAATTTTTTGACAAGTTAAAACTAATGCGCACTGGGTTAATTTTTGTACAATTTTGTTCGTTAATATATAAAAAAGTTTGAAATTAGATCTAGAAACACGGAAAATAATTGATATTTGGCTGAAAATTTTTTACTGTATTTTGCTAAATTTTTCTGGCACGTTAAAAATTGACTAAATATTTAATTTTTGACAATTTGAATTTAACGCGCAGTCGCTTCATTTTTGTACAATTTTGTTCGTTAATATATAAAAAAGTTTGAAATTTGATCTAGAAACACGGAAAATAACTGATATTTGACTGAAAATTTTTTAGTGTTTTTTGCAAATTTTTTCTGGCGAGGCGAAAATTGATGGAATTTTAATTTTTTGTCAAGTTTAAACTAATGCGCAGTCGATTAATTTTTGTACAATTTTGTTTGGTAATATATGAAAAAGTTTGAAATTAGATCTAGAAACACGGAAAAAAATTGATATTTGGCTGAAAATTTTTGACTGTATTTTGCCAAATTTTTCTGGCAATGTAAAAATTGACTAAATATTCATGTATTTAAAATTTGAATGTAACGCGCAGTCGCTTAATTTTTGTACAATTTTGTTCGTTAATATATAAAAAAGTTTGAAATTTGATCTAGAAACACGGAAAATAATTGATATTTGGCTGAAAATTTTTTACTGTATTTTGCTAAATTTTTCTGGCACGTTAAAAATTGACTAAATATTCAATTTTTGACAATTTGAATGTAACGCGCAGTCGCTTCATTTTTGTACAATTTTGTTCGTTAATATATAAAAAAGTTTGAAATTTGATCTAGAAACACGGAAAATAACTGATTTTTGACTGAAAATTTTTTAGTGTTTTTTGCAAATTTTTTCTGGCGAGGCGAAAATTGATGGAATTTTAATTTTTTGTCAAGTTTAAACTAATGCGCAGTCGATTAATTTTTGTACAATTTTGTTTGGTAATATATGAAAAAGTTTGAAATTAGATCTAGAAACACGGAAAAAAATTGATATTTGGCTGCAAATTTTTTACTGTATTTTGCCAAATTTTTCTGGCAATGTAAAAATTGACTAAATATTCATTTATTTAAAATTTGAATGTAACGCGCAGTCGCTTAATTTTTGTACAATTTTGTTCGTTAATATATAAAAAAGTTTGAAATTTGATCTAGAAACACGGAAAATAACTGATATTTGACTGAAAATTTTTTAGTGTATTTTGCCAAATTTTTCTGGCAAGGCGAAAATTGATGGAATTTTAATTTTTTGACAAGTTAAAACTAATGCGCACTGGGTTAATTTTTGTACAATTTTGTTCGTTAATATATAAAAAAGTTTGAAATTAGATCTAGAAATACGGAAAATAATTGATATTTGGCTGAAAATTTTTTACTGTATTTTGCTAAATTTTTCTGGCAAGTTAAAAATTGACTAAATATTCAATTTTTGACAATTTGAATGTAACGCGCAGTCGCTTAATTTTTGTACAATTTTGTTCGTTAATATATAAAAAAGTTTGAAATTTGATCTAGAAACACGGAAAATAACTGATATTTAACTGAAAATTTTTTAGTGTATTTTGCTAAAATTTTCTGGTGAGGCGAAAATTGATGGAATTTTAATTTTTTGACAAGTTAAAACTAATGCGCACTGGGTTAATTTTTGTACAATTTTGTTCGTTAATATATAAAAAAGTTTGAAATTAGATCTAGAAACACGGAAAATAATTGATATTTGCCTGAAAATTTTTTAGTGTATTTTGCCAAATTTTTCTGGCAAGGCAAAAATTGATTAAATTTTCACTTTTTGACAATTTGAATGTAACGCGCATTGGGTTAATTTTTATTCAACTTTGTTCGTTAATATATGAAAAAGTTAGAAATTAGATCTAGAAGTACGGAAAATAAATGATATTTGGCTGAAAATTTTTTAGAGTATTTTGGCAAATATTTCTGGCGAGGCAAAAATGCATTGAATTTTCATTTTTTCACAAGTTGAAATCAATGCGCAGTAGCTCAATTTATGTTTAATTTTGTTTGTTTAGAGATGAAAAAGTTTGAAATTAGATCTAGAAATGTGGAAAATAATTGATATTTGACTGAAATTTATTTAGTGTATTTTGCCAATAATTTCTGGCAAGGCATAATTATGAAGGAATGTTCCCATATGTATAATAAACGGACAAAATTATTGTTTCAGATATAGGTAATGTTTTAGCATTTCAAATTTTTTTTACAATTTTTTTGCGTAAATTGATATTTTCCTTTTTAATTTTATCCGAATGTTTTTATTAGGGGTGGTTTTCAGGTGTTGATATTTTTTGTTATTAATTTACAAAGTTAGGGTGTATATTTCTGAGTATGTTTTACTCTTTCAGATTGTGATTAGATTTTTTTTTGAACGAATTTTTATTTTTTTAATAATTTTGTCAGAATATCATCCTTTAGGGTGGTTTTCATGGGTTGATCATTTTTTTTATTAATTCAAATAATTAAATTGTATATTTTTGAGTATGATCAACCATTTTAGATTTTGATTAGATTTTTTTGTGCAAATTGATTGTTGTGCCCCTTTCTGCTACTACCTGTCGTACATTTTAATTTTTGTTATCTTAATATCTCAATTTTTTTTTGTGTAATTAAAGTTTTATTTTTTTAATTGTTAATTTTGTGGTAGATAAATATTTTATTTTTGTTTGGATTTAATTAGTTTACTTTTAAATTTAATTTTATTAATTTTAACATTTTGTTCTTAAGAAATGAAATAATTATGCTTTCAATAATGATCAGAATTGATTAATCAATTATTTTTGTTTAAACTTTTGATTTTTGTACTGATATATTCTTTAAGTCAACAAGAGTGATTTGATTTTCGTGCGGAAAAGCACGTGACCTCCTCTGATTGGTGGTCAATCTGTGCAGATTAGTTGGCTTAAACAACTTATTTTCGCTATTTTTATTATTAATTTGCCAATTTTTAAAGATTGTGCAAGTGCAATCTGATTGAGGAGGCATCCATTAATCATTTGCAATAATTTTGAACTCATTTTATATTGTTGTTTTGCTTTGGGTTGACGGAATTCAGTTCTTTATGTTTTCTTTTAGAAATAAACTATTTATTTCTTTGTATATTGTCTGGCTTCTTTAAAACAATAAGTTTTATCATAATAAGTCGTTTAGGAATTTAGATTTTTGCTTTTTTACATATTTTCCAGCAAAACACATAATATGGACTTGCAGTTTAAGAAAAAGATTTGTTGTTTGTATAGAAGTTAATCGAGATAGCTCAGTTGGTTAGGCGTTAGGTTTTAGTTAGTTGCGTGCGGCGAACCCGGGTTCGATTCCCTGTCCCCCCAAATTTGTTTTTAAAAAATATCCTCATTATGTGAGGTTCTCGCAGTTAATTGTAGCAACAATTAATCTTAATTCGTTCACTTTTATAGTAATTTGTATTTTTAAAATTCTTTTTTAATTTATTAAATTTAAAAATTGTATTTATTAACTGAAATATAACTTTTATTAATTTTAAGCTACACATAACCTTTATGTGTAGTTTACAACCCAAGCTGTTCATTGTTTTTTGTATTTTGCTGTTTAGAATCGTTTATTTCTTAAAAAATCATTTATTTTAGCGATTTGTGGCATTTTTTTTTTTTGACGTAATTTTTCTGACGTGATTTACTTGACGTCGCGAAAAAACGTCATGTAATTTACGTCAAGCGCGTATGACATACATTTTATGTCATAAACTTTCGTAAGGGTTGTGGATCATTTCCATGTAGTATCGAATTTTTTTTCTGATATTGCACATGACTTACAAGAAGGTGTCTGTAAATATGGTATGCAGCACATGCTTCACTATTTAATTTGTGGAAAGAACAAATGTTTAAAACTCGAAGCACTAAATGCAAAATTAAAATCTTTTAATTACGAAAAAAGCGGGTTTCGTAATAGGCCACCTCTCTTTAGATATGATGAAGTAAACAATAAAAATTTGCATATGTCGGCAAGTGAAATGCACACATTTATTTTGATTTTTCCTCTTCTTGTTAATGATATTATTGAAAGTGGAATTGATATAAATAAAGAAATATGGCAGTATTTTTCTGTATTGAGACAAATTTTAGATATTTGCTTTGCTAAAACTTTAAGACCAGAACTTGTTACGATTCTTGACTCACTTGTAAATCAACATCATCATTTATATGTGAAACTATTCAACGATACTTTAAAACCGAAGTTTCATAATATGAAGCATTATTCATTCATTATTAGAATGTCGGGCCCTTTGTCTCATCTTGGATTATTAAGATATGAGTCTAAAAATAGAGATTTAAAAGCCATAACATCGTCAACATCATCTAGAAGGAATCCTTGCCACACAATTGCAATAAAAGAGCAGTTGAGATTGTGCCATCGTCTTATTAGCAAACAAGGACTAATTTCAAACTTTGAGTTGGGAGATGGTACCAGTATACCGTCTTTTATGGCAACTGAATACGCGAATAATATTCGTTGTCCTATTCCAACTGATTTTTTAGAACATTGTTTAGATGTTCCGTGGGTTAAAACTTCAGGTGCTAAATATAATATTGGCTCATTCATAATTTTTAATGTAAACCCTGACGGTTTCTTGATGTTTGGTAAAATCATCAGCATTTTTGTTAACAAAAAACGAGTACTTTTTATATGTAAGGAAGTCCATGTTGAATATTTTAATATAGGGTTGCATGCCTATGAAGTTTCTGTTACAGACGACGTTACTTGTTGTTTAATAGATAATTTAATATCAACAAAAGTCATGACACATTATATTCTGTCTGATGGAAGGAACATGTTGTCTCTTAAACATGCTGTTTAAGATAATAATAAAAAATAAATTTTTTCTACACAGATATTGTGTCTTTCTTATTTATTAATGTACACAAAATAATAAAATAACACAGATTTTTTAAAGGATAAAAAATAACAAGGATATTACCCAAATTAAAATAAAGTTTATGAATTATGTTGATTAACACTTTTTCAATAGATTAAAAATGTATAAAATATTTTTTTTGGCATTCTTTTACTAAAAAGTTTAGAAATAGTATTCCTTTTATAAAACAAATATTTGATAGCTTTAAAATATAGTCTATGGTTTTCTGTAAAATTTATATAAATATTATGCAAATATAAGAAGTGTCAAGTAAACTATTTTAAAATTTACCCTTAAAATTAAGTATAATTATATTTTATTAGAGAAAAGCACTTTAATTATTTAATCTAATTTTATTGAACGTTTTCTCTTAATATGTAAGACTGTATGTTTCTTAAAACCAACATTAAATCATTTTCCACAGGAAATTTATTCACTTACTTCCTATAAATCTATTATAATATTGTTAATTTGTCAATGTTTCTTCTTAAATTTTCAATTTGATTACTTAATTGAAAAAAAATTAATATAGGTATCTAATTAAAAGGTGGCCAAAATAAATGCAAAAAGATAAAAGAAAATTGAAGAAATTAATTGAAAAATCAGATAAATAATTGAAAATTTAAGAATTCAATTGAAGAATGAAATTTGAGAATAACTAAAATTTGAAGAAATTCATTGCAAATGATAACAATAATAATTAAAAATTAAAGAAAATTATTAAAATTTAAGAAAAATATTTTAAAATTTAGGAAATTAATTGAAGAATAATAGAAGTAATAAAAACTCCAAGAAAATATTTGCAAAATAATAAAAATAATGAAAAATTGAAGATAATAATTTTAGTTTGTTAAAAATAATTGAAAAAATGACAACATATGTGACCTGGACAGTAAAAAGGGGGCTACGTGTCAAAAAAAAATTTTTTTTTGGTTTACACCACGTGAAAGAGCGTCAAAAAATCTATCAGAATCTGCAAAAAAATGAAAAACGATTTTTTGACAGGTAGCCTTTTCACTGTCCAAGTCACATATAGTTATAATAAAAGAACATTATTGCAGAATAATAAACAAATGTGAATTGAAAAAATAACTGAGATAAGAGATAAATAATTAAAAAAAGTCAGAGAATTTATTAAAAAATAATTGAAAATGACAAAAACTAATTTAAAAATGATAAAAATAATTGAAAATTAAAGAATTTAATTAATAATTTGTAAAAAAGTAATTGTAAAAATTACAGAATATATTTGAAATAAACAAGACTATTTTGTAAAAATAATTGAAAAAGAACAAAAGAAATTGAAAGATAATTAATAAATAGTGAACTAATTTGATATTGAAGGAAATAATTTAAGCTGACAAAGTTGTATTTAAAAAAGTTAAAGAAAATAATGGAAACCTGCAGAAATTTGGAATTCAAAAATTAGGGGAAAAATTGAAAAATAATGAAGATCATTGAAGACAATTTTTGAAAATTGATTAAAATAGTTGATATTTGTAGATATTAATTGCAATCATAAACAAATAATTTTAAAAAATACAGAATATTTGTAAAATAAAAGTATCACGAAATGATTTCAAGAATTTTAAATTCAGGAAAATAATTACAACATTATAGAAATAATCGAAAATTTATTAAAGAAAATGAAAATTCCAGATATATTATTGAAATTTTTGGAATTAATCAACAAAGATTCAAAATAATATAAAAATTGTAATAATAATGCAAATGAAAAAAAATAATTAAAAATTGAAAAGGCAGTTGACATTTATTGAATAATAATATATCTAATTAAAAGGTGGAGAAAATAATTGCAAAAATATAAAAGAGATTTAAATTTGAAAAAAAATAATTGACAAATGAGATAAATAATTGAAAAATTAGGAATTTAATTGAGGAAATAAATTTGAGAATAACTAAAATTTGAAGAAATTGATTGCAAAATGAAAAAAATAATAATTCAAAATTGAAAAAAATTATTAAAATTTGAAAAAAATATTTTAAAATCTTAAAAATTAATTGAAGAATAATGAAAGTAATAAAAAATCCGAGAATATATTTGCAACGTAATAAAAATCATGAAAAATTGAAGACAATAATTCTAGTTTTTTAAAAATAATTGAAAGAATCACAACATATAGTTATAAATAATAAAAGAAAATAATTGCATAATGATGAAAATAATTGTAAATTGAAAAAATAACTAGAATTTGAGATTAATAATAAAAAAATTTCAAAAATAAAAAAATAATTTAAAGAAATAATTGTTAATTGAAGAAAAAAATAAAAATTTGTAAAAAATAATTGAAATAATTACAGAATATATCTGAGATAATAAGACTACAATTACAAGTATAGGTATATTATAAATCTTCGAACTTCAATTAATTTGAAATTTCATTGATTAAAAATTTAATTAATCCTTTCTTTGAGAATAATAAATTTAAAAATATTTAAAAAATTCTTCAATTTTTAACAAATCTTTTCTATTATGCTTTTAATTATTTGCTACAATCTTCATCTATTTTTATCATTATTTAAAATTTTTCTTTCAATTCTAATTATTTTCATTATCTTTTAATTATTTTCCCCCTAAATTATAAATTGAATTTCCGCAAGTCTCAAATATTTTCTTTAATTTTTTCAAATAAATTGACTGATGAAATTTTTACTTAAAACCAAATTTTACTAAGATAATACATAAACTATGTGGCGATTTTCCAGCGGGAGGGGGGGGGAGGTCTAGAAAAAGCGGAAAATTTTCATGAATTCAAAGTAAGAATAACAAAGGCCCGTAGAGTGTGAAGATAGTCTATGTATACACAAATGTTTCAATAAATGTTTGAAGGGTTCCCAGGCGGAAAAATTATGCATAATCCACTATTCGATTAATGTCATTCGCATAAAAATCAATGCAAAAAATTAAGTGTGAAATAAATCGAATAGTGTATTTTGCATAAATTTTCCGCTTGGGTTGTAATTATAACTTATATGAGATATGAAACATAATTCTTATTAAAACTGAAAGTCAACAATACTTGGTTAATGGAATTTTAATAGAAAGTCTATTTAATTGTATTTTTTTGATGTCCCTCTCCCAGTCCATTCACATGCTTTTTTAGGTATATAAAACACAAACCAGAACCGTCTTCTCACAATTTGATCTGCTCAACGAATCTTCATTTATTAAAATTGTGGACCCCAATAAGTAAGTTCCTATGCACAAAATAAATAAAATAGATCTTTGCACCTACTGTTGGAAATAATTTTTTTTTTCTTTACAAAAGTTTTCTATTCCTATTATATAATCGTAAACGTTACTTAAAATGATAATAGTTGTCGAATTTATTTATTTTTTGAGTCTTTATCATAATCAAAGTGTCCTGGACATTTTTGTTGTAAATGGCTGAAAAATTCGTAATTTTTAATTTTTCTACTGTATCCTTTCGGATTGTTTAGAAATTATGCTTAACTTAAACTACATCTACTTGCCGAAACTAAAACGTAAAAAAAACTCGTGACAAAATTTGCATCATTTTCTACCTTCGTTCGTTGAACTAGCCATATACCGAACCAATATTTGAGTGTCCACAACCAAACTTTAGAAATCATTAAAACGTCATAAAAAATTTTTGGTTGTCAACATTGTAGTAGTGCTCGGTAATGACATAGGACTTATTTTTTCGATTGTCACGTCGATTTATGGCACTTTTAAAAATTTAAAAAAAAACTTTTGTGTTAATTTTAAAGTATCAAACAAGTAATTTCTTCACCGAAAAAAAAATATTCTTCTAAAGAGAGTAACATTCCTTTCGTGAAATCCTCTCACGTTTTTACATTGTTTTGAGAGTATCCTCTACTTTTGAGAGGAAAATTCGCATCAAAATGAGAGTATCTTCTCAAAATGAGAGGATCCTTTAGAGGCCATATTGTAGAGGAAAATTCGCATCAAAATGAGAGGATTCCTCTCAATCCAAGTATATTTTTTTTTCGGTGTTTGTAGCAAAAAGCTCAGGTGTCCCTTTACCTTTGTATTAGCATAAAAAACTACGTGCGGTCATAACACACAAGTGAAATTTGTCACATTTGTTTAAGTACATTTCTCTTAATCATTATTAATTATTATTTAATGATTATCCCTCTGTCGTTCACTGTCATTGAAAAAAATTATGTGTGAACGACACCCAAATAATTATAAAGAATTCACATTATTTAGACTGTTTTTTAAGTCTCACATTATTAATTACACTTGTAAAACAAATTATGCAAACCTAACCTATTAAAACAGTTGTGTTTTTTAAAAAAAGCTTACTTTTGGTTCACTGATGTTTTTGTCGTTTTCGTCAATTTCGATGGAAAAGCTCTAAACACACCTAACCTTGTTTTTAGAAAATTCAATTTCCTTGATTATTTTAAATCATTATGTATTTCTGTAAGAGCTTCCACGTGTTATGCGCAAATGTTTTTATTCGCTTTTTGTGTACTTAGTTTTTCCATTCTGTCATTCTTCATTGGTTTTTTAGTTTAAATTAATACAATACTATAAAAATTCTTAAAATTTCAGGTAAAAACAACTTGTAATACCTAAATTATACAACATGAAACTTATCTTGATGTATCTTCTCGAATTTGGTTCGATTATACAACATGTAACAATAACATCTTGCTCCAATGTTTATATCTCCAAAGTTGGTAATCAACATCCAAGTATAAAAAGCTCTAATGAATTGCTAGAAGAACCAACAAAAGTACTAGAAATCTTTCAAAATTTTGCAATTAGCATTAATGACTCTTCAATACCGAAAGACCTGCCTGGTTTGTCGAATCTAACAGTACTTGACTTATCACGCAAACAAATAAAAGAGCTTCCTGCAAATTTATTCAAGGGATTAAATGCTATACTAGCAATTAGCCTTCAAGAGAATCAGCTAACAGCATTACCATCTGGTCTGTTCAGTAATCTGCCGAATCTACAAGTTGTGGACCTCACCGCAAATACCATAAACTCACTTCCTGCTGATTTATTTAGCGGATCATCAAATCTAAAATCAGTTAGCCTGTCAACTAATTTATTGAAATCATTACCAACTGGTCTGTTTAGTAATTTGCCAAATCTGAATGATGTGGAACTCAGTGACAATATATTAAACGAACTATCCGCTGATTTATTTAACGGATCGTCGAATCTAACATCAGTTTCTCTGCCAAGGAATCAATTGACATCATTACCAGCTGGTCTGTTTAGTAATTTGCCAAATCTGAATAATGTGGATGTCAACGAGAATATATTAAACGAACTATCCGCTAATTTATTTAACGGATTGTCGAATCTAAAATCAGTTTCTCTGACAAATAATCAATTGACATCATTACCAACTGGTCTTTTTAGTAATTTAACGAATCTGGAAGAAGTGAATCTCTATAACAATAAATTAAAGAAGCTTCCTCATAATTTATTTAAAGGATTATCAAATTTAAAATCAGTTTATTTGTTTAATAATTTATTGACATCATTACCAACTGGTCTGTTTAGTAATTTGCCGAATCTGAATATTGTGCATCTCAGCAACAATAAATTAAACGAATTATCTGCTGATTTATTTAACAGATCATCAAATCTAGAATTAGTTATCGTAAATCAAAATCTATTGACATCATTACCAACTGGTTTGTTTAGTAATTTGACGAATCTGAGTTCTGTGATACTCAGCGAAAATGAATTAAACGAGATACCTGCTGATTTATTTAACGGATTATTAAATCTAGAATCAGTTATCCTTAGTCACAATCTATTGACATCATTACCAACTGGTCTGTTTAGTAATTTGCCGAATCTAAATACTGTGAATCTCAGCGACAATAAATTAAACGAACTACCTGCTGATTTATTTAGAGAATCATCAAATCTAGAATCAGTTACTCTGTCAAATAATTCATTGACATCATTACCAAATGATCTATTTAGTAATTTGCCGAATCTGGAATTTGTTGACCTTACATACAATGAAATTAATGAACTTTCTGCTGCTGCTGTATTAAACGCATCAACAAGTGTAAATGTGTTTTATTAAGCAAATTCAACTAGGTGCGACATGGTATTTAAAAAAAATACAATTTCCGAATTTCTGTAGATGCAATATTGTAAGTTATTATTAAAGAAGTATTTAATGTAATACTGATGCTATTTATTTAATAGATGTAAATAATTTAAGGTTTTGTATTTAACTCCTTATAGCTCTAATTTAAAAACATGTAATAATGTATAATAATGTATAATAATGTATAATTTTCTATTATAAGCTCATCTTTGTTAATTTTCTGCGTTAACATCTTTTTCAGGTTCTATCCAATCATTAATCGCTTAAACTGTCGCTTTTTGACACGTTTTATCTCAAAGTTGCACTATAATATTATCGTTCTTTTTAATTACGAATATTTCTGAATTTTTTCGTCATACAGTACCTATACTTTTCCCAGTGGCGCACAACAGTCGCTGAACAGGATGAGCAAGGCGAAAAAATTGGTATTCCACCCCTCGCTTTTTCTTTAGAAAAAATATATATATATATATGTGACCTGGACTGTGAAAAGGGGGCTTCGTGTCAAAAAACCATTTTTCACTTTTTTTGCCGATTCTGATAGATTTTGAGATGCTCTTTCACGTGGTCTAAACCAAAAAGTCATAACTTGTCAAAAAGTTTATTAAAACTAAAGCTAAATAAGAGTACTTTTGCGATAAAAAAATGTGTTTTTTAAAAATCTGGAAAAAAGAAAAAAAATGATTGAAATCGCTTGAAACCCCTTGGTCGGAGGTTTTTGGAGTCGCTGATTAGGCCTGCAAAATTTCGATCAAGTCTGTTACAAAAAAAACGGGAGGTGATTCTTGTAGATTTTTTGACGCTGAATCCGAATCTGACCTTGAAAATGGCCCATCACGTCAGGATTTCTTGTAATATTAGCTTAAATGGTCAAAAAATGGCCATTTTTGACATTTTCGGGAATTTTTTGTGGGTTACCAAAATTTTTTTTTCCATTTTCCTAAATGGTATCGTATAGCACCACTCTTAAGCTTCAAAACACATTTTTGGAAATTATTTTACGATTTTTTTAAAAAAAGTTATGCAGATTTGAAATTTTTTTATTTAGTCAAATATGCATATATTTAAGGGGCATTCTACGTCACAGGGACACCGCACTGCCCAAAATTTATTTCAACGGAATAAGTTGTAATTTAGCTTCAAATGTAAGTTATTAGTTGCACTTGTAAGTGCAAAATAACACCTTTTGAAATTGCAAAATGGCGGATCCAATATGGCGGAGAATTAAAAAAAATGTTTTAAAAACTAACCGAATGTGCATGAAAATTTTTTCTTTGCGATTTTTTGGGTTATTAATTATAAATTTAACGTCAAAATTTCAAAATCCAAGATGGCGAATTTAATAAAGCAGAGAAATTAAGAAAATTTAAAAAATGGGCTGGTTTGCCTGAAACTTGTTACTCAGGTGTTTTTGGGGTCGCTGATTACAAATTTAACGTTATATTTCAAAAATTCAAAATGGCGGATTCAATATTACCAATAAAGGTAAGATGTCGCAGTGGCCCAGCCAATGAAGGCAAGGTCAAATAATGACCCAACTAATGAAGGAAAGATATCGCAGTGGCCCAGCCATATGGCGCCGTTGTTTACAATTCGCTATATGAAAGTCCCATTCCGAAGAGTTGCATATAAATAGAGTGAGGTGTACTTGAATTACAAACAAATTCGTGTAAAAAAAAATTGTTTAAACAATTTTTATTCCCTTCCTTTGTAGAGTATTGCTCTACGATTAGCCATTATTGCATAAGCATTGCAACAGAATACTTCATTAAGCATCTAATAAGGACTGCAACGTTATAGAATACTTTTAGAAGTGTTAATTGCTTTAAACGCAAATTAAACTGCTTCTGTCATCAGTTCTTTTCAGAACTACTTTTTTCTGCAGTTCCTTTCAGAACTACATTGCTCATCAGTTCTTTTCAGAACTACATTCTTCATCAGTTGTTTTCAGAACTACATTCTTCATCAGTTGTTTTTAGAACAACTTTATTCATCAGTTCTTTTAAGAACTAAACATACGGTAAGTATCACAAGTATAATACATACTTACATTTATATTTTTGGGGGTTTTTCAAAATTATCTTTCTCCGCAGTCTTTTCAGAACTAAACTTACGGTAAGTACCTTAAAATGTCAAAACGAGTTTGTATTAATGATCCTAATAAATTTTGCTACATTTGTGGCAAATATGCTTTGAAAAAGCAAAGAAGAGAGATTTCAGAGTCAGTAAAAGTAAACTACCGAAACTGCTTCAGTCTACAAATGAGTAATCTAGATAAATCGTGGGTCCCTCATTCGGTTTGCGCTAGTTGTGTTTCTGCGTTGTCTTTATGGTCTACACATTCTAGAAATATGCCGATTTCTAGTCCTATGATTTGGCGAGAACCTCTGTCACATGACGATTGTTACTTTTGCGCATGTAAACTTCAAGGTTTTAATGTGAAAAATAAAGATTCCATAAATTATCCTGACGTGTCTTCAGTTACAAAACCTATCCCTAATGAAGCCAAAAGAACACTTTCACCTCTCTTACAATTTGATATTGAAGATAATATTGATGAAACGGATGAAGTTTGCGAGGAATTCGATTTCTCTGTCTTAAAATCTAAACCACAGCCAGAATTATTTACACAAACAGATTTAAATGATCTCGTTAGAGATTTAAATCTTTCTAAAGAGAATGCAGAAGTTCTTGGATCTAGGCTGAAAGAAAAACATTTGCTATGTGAAGATACAACTTTTTCTTGGTATAGAAACAGGGAAGTGGAATTTTTAGAATTTTTTTCAACTTATGAACCATTGGTGTTTTGCAACAATGTTCCAGGATTAATGAAATCTCTAGGAAATGAAAACTATACTGATAACGATTGGAGACTCTTCATTGATTCTTCTAAAAGAAGTTTGAAAGCGGTTTTGCTACACAATGGAATCAAATATGCTTCAGTACCTGTAGCTCACTCCGTACAATTAAAAGAAATGTACGATAATCTTCAGACACTACTTAATTGCATCAAATATAAAGAGCATAATTGGGCAATTTGTGGTGATTTTAAAATCATCACAATGATATTAGGTCAACAGTCCGGATACACAAAATATCCTTGTTTTTTGTGTGGGTGGGACAGTAGATGTCGAAGTGAGCACTGGACCAAAAAAGTGTGGCCAATTAGAGAAGAATTAGTACCCGGGACACAAAATGTTGTCCGTCTTCCCTTAGTACCTACTTCTCTAATTCTATTACCACCCTTACATATCAAATTAGGGTTAATAAAACAGTTGGTCAAAGTCTTAGATAAAGAAGGTGCTTGCTTTCAGTATTTATTTAAAAAATTTCCAGGGCTAAGTGAAGCAAAGATAAAAGAAGGCGTTTTCACTGGACCTGACATAAGGAAACTAATGCAAGACCCAAATTTTGAAAAAACCATGACAAAGAAAGAGAAAGATGCATGGGTAGGGTTTAAAAATGTTGTTCATGGATTTCTAGGCAACCAAAAACTACCCAACTACAAAGAATTAGTACAAAACATGTTGGATGCATACAGAAATATAGGGTGCAACATGAGCTTAAAAGTACATTTTTTGAATAGTTATTTGGATTATTTTCCAGAAAATTTAGGAACTGTTAGTGACGAACAAGGCGAGAGATTCCACCAGGATATTAAGGAAATGGAGAGAAGATACCAAGGAAGATGGGATAATCATATGATGGCCGATTACTGTTGGAGCCTTAAGCGCGATAATTATGATGAAAGTCACAAACGAAGAAGTAACAAGCGTAAATTTCTTCAAATTGAGTAAACAATCATTTCCATATCTTGATTGTATTTCTAAAATTAACGTTTAATATTAGATTTATTTGTTGGGTCATGATCTGAGCTTGCCTTCATTGGCTGGACCACTGCGATATCTTGCCTTCATTGGTTGGGTCATCATTTGACCTTGCCTTCATTGGCCGGACCACTGCGATATCTTGCCTTCATTGGTTGGGTCATCATTTGACCTTGCCTTCATTGGCTGGGCCACTCCGTTATCTTGCCTTCATTGGTTGGGCCATCATTTGACCTTGCCTTCATTGGCTGGGCCATTGCGATATCTTGCCTTCATTGGTTGGGTCATCATTTGACCTTGCCTTCATTGGTTGGGCCACTGCGATATCTTGCCATCATTGGTTGAGTCATCATTTGACCTTGCCTTCATTGGCCGGACCACTGCGAAATCTTGCCTTCATTGATTGAGTCATCATTTGACCTTGCCTTCATTGGCTGGGCCACTGCGTTATCTTGCCTTCATTGTTTGGGTCATCATTTGACCTTGCCTTCATTGGCTAAGCCATTGCGATATCTTGCCTTCATTGGTTGGGTCATCATTTGACCTTGCCTTCATTGGCTGGGCCATTGCGATATCTTGCCTTTATTGGTTGGGTCATCATTTGACCTTGCCTTCATTGGTTGGGCCACTGCGATATCTTGCCATCATTGGTTGAGTCATCATTTGACCATGCCTTCATTGGCCGGACCACTGCGATATCTTGCCTTCATTGGTTGGGTCACCATTTGACCTTGCCTTCATTGGCTGGGCCACTGCGATATCTTGCCATCATTGGTTGGGTCATCATTTGACCTTGCCTTCAATGGTTGGGTCATCATTTGACCTTGCCTTCATTGGTTGGGCCACTGCGATATCTTGCCATCATTGGTTGAGTCATCATTTGACCATGCCTTCATTGGCCGGACCACTGCGATATCTTGCCATCATTGGTTGGGTCATCATTTGACCTTGCCTTCAATGGTTGGGCCACTGCGATATCTTGCCATCAATGGTTGGGTCATCATTTGACCTTGCCTTCATTGGTTGGGTCATCATTTGACCTTGCCTTCATTGGCTGGGCCATTGCGATATCTTGCCTTCATTGGTTGGGTCATCATTTGACCTTGCCTTAATTGGTTGGGCCACTGCGATATCTTGCCATCATTGGTTGAGTCATCATTTGACCATGCCTTCATTGGCCGGACCACTGCGATATCTTGCCTTCATTGGTTGGGTCATTATTTGACCTTGCCTTCATTGGCTAGGCCACTGCGATATCTTGCCATCATTGGTTGGGTCATCATTTGACCTTGCCTTCAATGGCTGGGCCACTGCGATATCTTGCCATCAATGGTTGGGTCATCATTTGATCTTGCCTTCATTAAATGGGCCACTGCGTTAACTGAGTAACAAGTTTCTGGCGAACCAGCCCATTTTATATTTTTTTTTAATTTCTCTGCTTTATTAAATCCACTATCTTAGATTTTGAAAATTTGACGTCAAATTTATATTTAATAACCCAAAAAACCGCAAAGTAAACATTTTCAAGCGCATTCGGTTAGTTTTTTAAAAATTTTTTTTAATTGTCAGCCATATTGGATCCGCCATTTTGCAATTTCAAAAGGTGTTATTTTGCACTTACAAGTACAACTAATAACTTACATTTTGAGCTTAATTACAATTTATTCCGTTGAAATAAATTTTGGGTAATGCGGTGTCCCTGTGACGTAGAATGTCCCTTAAATATATGCATATTTGACTAAATAAAAAAATTTCAAATCTGCATAACTTTTTTTAAAAAAATCGTAAAATAATTTCCAAAAATGTGTTTTGAAGCTTAAGAGTGGTGCTATACGATACCATTTAGGAAAATGGAAAAAAAATTTTGGTAACCCACAAAAAATTCCCGAAAATGTCAAAAATGGCCATTTTTTGACCATTTAAGCTAATATTACAAGAAATCCTGACGTGATGGGCCATTTTCAATGTCAGATTCGGATTCAGCGTCAAAAAATCTACAAGAATCACCTCCCGTTTTTTTTGTAACAGACTTGATCGAAATTTTGCAGGCCTGTGTTACGAATCCGGTGATAGTTTTTAAAATTTCAAAATGGCGGATCTAATATGGCGGACAAAAAATTAAAAACTTATCGGATTGTCTTAAAACTGGCTACTGGGGGGGTGTTTAGGGTTGCTGATTACGAATTTAGCATCAGTTTTTTAGACTTAAAAATGGCGGATCCAATATTACGGCCTTTTAAAAATGTGAACCCCAAAAACTACTGTGTAACGAGTTTCAGGACGTATAAACGTGCAGACGTATCAATATTGACTTCGATTGAGAAACTCACTTACTCACTTATTTATTGTTATTCGTTTAGTAATTCTAAAGTAGCAACTTACGCGAAAAATCTTTTAGTGTGAGGATAAAATATAAGAAACTGAATACGAGTGTCAATACCCAATGGGAAACTAACGATTGGCGCATTAATGGACCAGTATTGGGAGCCAATGGTGCCAATATTGGCGCATTAATGGAAACCAATATTGGACCACAGTTGGTCAATCCTTGGGATGATAACGGGTTTGCTAGTCATTGGCAGCCATCATTGGTTCAATATTGGTTGCCAATGATAATGCCAATAAATAAAATTTTTTAAATTAACAATATTAAAATCTATATTTTTATATTGTTAATTTATTTATTGTTTAAAAATTTTTTTTTTTTTTAAAAAATATTTTAATTTATTTATTAATGCATGTCAAGTATTGGTACAATAATTGGCTTTCAATATTGGTCCATCCTTGGGAGCCAATGAATAACCAACAATCTTATTTTTACAACTCTATATGGAAACAGAGTTGTTAATTTAATCTTCAGCCAATATTTGACAATGAAGATTTGAGTGTTGGACACATTAGAAATGTATTTTCAGAGGTACGGGATCAGGCCTTATATAAAAGAGCTGAAGAAACTCGATCGTGAGAGAGGCTGACCGATGCGCGCCCTATGCCAGTTTCCGAAACCACAAACGCGTGAGAATCCTCGGCGCGCAGACACGGCATAGATGCGGCGGGAAACTTCCACTATTTGAATTTGAATTTTTTATGCATTTAATCAAAAACAAGAAAAGAAATATAATAATACAAAAATTATACAA
Organism: Ganaspis brasiliensis; assembly: GCA_037103525.1. Classification (NCBI taxonomy): domain Eukaryota; kingdom Metazoa; phylum Arthropoda; class Insecta; order Hymenoptera; family Figitidae; genus Ganaspis; species Ganaspis brasiliensis. The sequence goes on from JAZKLR010000311.1 coordinate 2,016,182, forward strand.
ATTCTTAAATTTGTATAGTTTTATGATTGTTATTGAAAAGTAATACGCTTAATTATAAAGAAATACTTATAATAAATATCCTCCATAAATAATTGTTCAATTCTTGAAGATTTGAAAAACTCTTAAAGGTGTGTCCTAAGGTTAAAAATTATTGTTCTAAATCTACTTTAATCGATTTTCATGTTATAGAAATTATTTAAATAAATTAATTAGTTTTAAAGAAATCAGAAAGAAATTAAATTGATGAAAAAATAAACATTTAATATTAAAAATAATATTAATAAAAATAATCACATTAGAACTTTGCTTGTAAAATAAACAGAATTTCTTTAATTTAAAAGAAACCATTAATTCTTTCTGTTTAAGTTTTATTATTTGGAAAGATTCATTTTAATGATAATTGAATTTTTTGAAAACTAGCTTTAAGTAATTGTATTAAAAATTATTATTTAAGTTTAATATTAATTTTAGAATAACAAAATTTAAAAAAAATTTAATTTATTTTGAACTTTAAAAAGTTTATTTTTTTATTTTTAAAAACCAATTTTGATTTTTTTTGCTCATATTTTTTATATATTCTGGATAGTTATATTTAGAAAGTCATTTTGTTAAAATAAATTATTTAATTAAATGATTCAAATTTAAAATTTTTTTACATATATTAAATATTTTTCATTTTTAATTTGTATTCAAATTTAGAGAATTTGTTTCTTAGTTTTATAAAAAAAAATGATTATTTTTTGCATGTGAAAAACGAAAAGAATAACAAATAAAGTTAAATATTTATTAACTATCATTCTTTACAATTTGTTAAATTTTACTTTAAATTTAAACAGAAAAAATGGTGAATTTAAAATTTAAATACTTACATGAATATTTGTATTTATGTGACTTAAGTTTACATTTTAATAAAATTAAAGTCTTCTTTAATATTTTGTAATTGTTCATTAATTTTTTAATTTTAAATTTTTCGTTCTGTTTATTTTACAAGCAAAGTTTTAATGTGATTATTTTTATTAATATTATTTTTAATATTAAATGTTTATTTTTTCATCAATTTAATTTCTTTCTGATTTCTTTAAAACTAATTAATTTATTTAAATAATTTCTATAACATGAAAATCGATTAAAGTAGATTTAGAACAATAATTCTTAACCTTAGGACACACCTTTAAGAGTTTTTCAAATCTTCAAGAATTGAACAATTATTTATGGAGGATATTTATTATAAGTATTTCTTTATAATTAAGCGTATTACTTTTTAATAACAATCAGAAAACTATACAAATTTAAGAATTTGTATAATTTTTGTATTATTATATTTCTTTTCTTGTTTTTGATTAAATGCATAAAAAATTCAAATTCAAATAGTGGAAGTTTCCCGCCGCATCTATGCCGTGTCTGCGCGCCGAGGATTCTCACGCGTTTGTGGTTTCGGAAACTGGCATAGGGCGCGCATCGGTCAGCCTCTCTCACGATCGAGTTTCTTCAGCTCTTTTATATAAGGCCTGATCCCGTACCTCTGAAAATACATTTCTAATGTGTCCAACACTCAAATCTTCATTGTCAAATATTGGCTGAAGATTAAATTAACAACTCTGTTTCCATATAGAGTTGTAAAAATAAGATTGTTGGTTATTCATTGGCTCCCAAGGATGGACCAATATTGAAAGCCAATTATTGTACCAATACTTGACATGCATTAATAAATAAATTAAAATATTTATTAAAAAAAAAAAATTTTTTAAACAATAAATAAATTAACAATATAAAAATATAGATTTTAATATTGTTAATTTAAAAAATTTTATTTATTGGCATTATCATTGGCAACCAATATTGAACCAATGATGGCTGCTAATGACTGGCCAACCCGTTATCATCCCAAGGATTGACCAACTGTGGTCCAATATTGGTTGCCAATAGTTTGCCAAGAAAAAACTGTTGGCCGCCAATCATGGGACAATTATTTAGCCAATGGTGATCATTGGCAATTTCCCATTGGGTAACATTGAAGATTTTAACAATCGGACTGATTCGCTTGAAACTCGACAATTGAAACTTATTTGAAGTTGCAGATTACATAATTCATTGAATTTGCTTAAAACCAGTTTTAAACGAAGCCGTTAAAATTTTTATTTTTTTACGCCATTTTGAATTTGCTAGATTTGTTATCAGTGACCCCGAAAATCCCCGAGTAGCATTTTAAGCAAATCTGAAAAGTTTTTAATTCTTATTGTCCGACGTATTTGATAAGTTATTTTGAATTTTAAAAAACTTATGCTAGATTCGGAATCAGCGACCCAAAAAACCTTCGGGTTTATAATTGGTTAAAATAATTCGCTTAAATAATTTTTAGAATAATAATTTTTAATTTCATTAATATGTAGTTGGTTTAATAAAAGCAAATTGCAAAATTAAGAAAAACGTGCAACTTTTTTTTAAGCATTTTTGAAAAAGTTAATAAATAACAACAATAATTTGTTTAAATAATTGTTATAATAATAATTTTAATTATTTTATTGAAACATGTGGTTGGTTTAAGAAAATTAATTTGCAAAATTGAGAAAAAACTACAACTCTTTGTAAGCATTTTTGAAAAAGTTAATAATAATAATAGTCAACTTATTTTCTCAGTGATGAAACATAAAAATTTGCAATAATGAGAATAAATTACAGGTCCCTAGTTTTTTTTTCAAAAGTTAAGAATAACAACAATTATTTGTTTAAACAATTGATATTAATAAATTTCAAGTTATTGTTTATTTTTGTTCATTTGAAACATAAAAATTTGCAATGGTGACAATAAATTACATGTTCCTAGTTTTTTTTTCAAAAGTTAAGAACATCAACAATTTAAACATATATAATGTTATAAATTTTTTTAATGTTCAGAATATTTTCGGTTATTTCAAGCATAAAAAGTTCCAAAATTCTTAAAAAATTGCAAGTCTTTAACTTTATTTTATCAAAAGTTAAGAATAACATCATTAAGTTGTTCAAACAAATGATATCAATAAATTTTAAAGTTATTGTTTATTTTTGGTTGTTTCAAGGATAAAAAGTTGCAAAATTCATAAAAAAAATGCAACTCTCTAACTTTATTTTGTCAAAAGTTAAGAATAATAACAATAATAATTTGACTAAACAATTTAACATTTACATGGATTAGTTTTTGGCAAATATTGCAAGAAGCTATTTAAAAAATAATAACAAATATTTTTTAACAATTATTCCATGAGTTTGTAAGTTTAGGGGGTTTTTTACGCCCCTGTAAAAGAAAAAAGTGTAAAAAACTGAAAAACCAGGATTTGGTGTGTTATTTTGTGCATTCTTTAAAATTAAGTTTTTTTCAATAATTTGTTTTGTAGTTAGTAAAAATTACTTTAGAATTTCGTTTTGAAACATTTTTGTCTTAGTTTTGTTATAAAAGACAAGAAATGAGCATAAAATATCAGTTTTAAAAACTTAAAAAAAAATAAATAATAAATAAAAACCTCAAAAAAGTAACATTCATAATTACATGCTTTTTAATTTAGTTTTGAAACTTTTTTTCTTAAAATAACTTAAAAAGCGTAATAGAAGTTATTTTAAGTAAAATTTTCTTAAAGAAATAATACTTTTTTTGTAAATCTACATTTTTGTGAAATTTTAGTGTTTTACACTCAAATTAGTTAAACAATTCCTAGGAATACAAAAATCTCCGATAACTCTTACCTCTGTATATTTCTCTTCCTTTTTAAAACAAGGATCGTATTTTATAGATTGATTAGATAAGAAAGTCATTGTTTCAATTTCAGCGCATAAACTCAGTTCGTACTTTAACTGCCTACAGTTGAGTTGGATTTTATTGAGTAAAACCACAAAACTTAGAGTATTAAAACTGGAAATTTATTTTATAATAATAATTGCAAGGTACGTATTTCTATATTACTTTTTAAGATACTTATTAAATCAATTCATTTAAACGAATAAGTGAAAATTTTTTTTGGCTTTTTATGCATATGAGAATTACATATTATTTATGTATAAATTCTATACATTGTGCACAGTTTGTTACAAATTTTTTGTAGGTATATAATTTTCTTTAAAAATTTAATTTAATATTAACCATATAATTTAAACTAGTTTTTAACTACGTAAATACTTCAATCAAACACTCAGAGAAAAAGTTTAGTTGAATTAACTTATTTTATTTGATACAATAAAAAAGTTTTATTACACAGATAAGAAAAATATTTTCTTGATTTAAATATAATAATTTATTTGAATGATTTTGATTAAATGAATATTTTTAAGTTTACTTTTAATGTATCAGAAATATCTAAAGTTGTGATTGTAATACATTTTATGTTTGAAGATAATTTTCTGTTTGTTTGTTTAAAAACTAAATTTTGTTAAAATTAAACAAAATTTGTGTTTGAAGTATTTATGCTTGAAAGGAATATATTTTATGATTGATTCAATATGGCATCACTGTTCTAACGTTTGATTATTTTTCCGGTAGAACAAGTGCACATGGTTTCCAGTATTTACGCGTGTTTATCGTTTTGTTTGGAAAAAAATGTTTGCAATCGTGGTTTTTTTTTTTTTATTAAAGTGATTTCTTGAATGTGGAATTATTTTGTCGAAAAATTGAGTTATATATCTGAAGTGATTGAAATTTTTGTGCACAAGTGTGTTTACTAAAAATATTGTCTTTTTTTTTTTTTTTTTGTAAATTCAAATTCCGACATATTCACAATTGTACGCAGTTAATGAGAAGTGTTATTTTGTTCGATTTTGCACAGTTGATAAATTAACACTTGAAGTAATCTCAAACTGTAAAGAATGCTTTATATAAACCAAAAAACAAACATTAAACTATCGCGGAACATATTTTGTGTTTAAAATAAAAAAATAATATGTTAATAATATAATAATAATAATATAAAAATTTATTTTATTTAAAATAATATTTAACTTTGCTTAAAATAAAAAAATCTATTTTATCTACACTATGAGAAGTTTGGCACAATATCGATACTTTAACGTACGCGCTAAATGAGGGCCAGATACCGAACTTTTTTTTAGTTCACAGCGGAATTAAACTTGAGCGACACTTGATTGTCACTTTATATGAAAAACTATTTCGAATGGATTTTTTAAGTTTTAAAAAAGTGCTTCTTATTTTCAGCTTTTTTAGTTTAAGACTGCGCATTTGGATTTGAAATTTTTTTCAAAGAATAAATAACTAAAATATAATATATAAAACTAAATATTACTATAGTAATATTTAAGGACTGGCACTGGTGAAATTTCAAACCATCAAAATTTATGACGCCTAGATATGCCAATTTTTTTCTAGCTTAATTTGGGCAAAGTGTGTTAGCAAATTTTTGAAAATCAAACTCATCCTTCCACCATTAACAATTTTTACGGACTTTTATTACAATTTTTAACAAAATAACGTATGGATTTAAAAAACTTTTGATTTAAAACAAAATCAAAAATTCTAAAACCTTTCAAAAAAATTTTTTTCAATTCTATATCCAAAATGCTTTGAGAAAAAATTTGGCATCTCTGAACAATGCGATTTATGAAATGTTGAAATTTTACCGCAATGTATTATTTTAGCAAGGATTCAATTTTTAATTTTAAAAATTTTCTTTAATTGCAATATATTATTTCACCCCAATATATTATTTTAGCAAGGATTACATTTTTAATTATAAAATTTGTCTTTAATTGCAGAACACGTCCAGAAAGTAAGGACGGAATAATCATTGAATATGATACCATTTAATACGACATTGGCATTTTATCCAAACGAATGCTTCGTCTGTAGAACTAGATCAACATTAAGAAGATGCAGTCGGTGTCGTTTAATATCCTACTGTGGAGAAAGTCATCAAAAATTAAATTGGAATTCGCACAAGGATTTTTGTTTAGCAATTTGTCAAGTATTAAAAATGAAGAACCTTTCGCATATTTTTGAAGACTTGCGAGGATGCAATTCACAAACATGGATAAATGTACGGAGAAATATGGCTTGTTTTGTTAAATCATTATTACATGGTAATCTGCAGAAACACGAAGTAGAAATGCTATATTATCCACGATCTTGTGTTGTTTGTTACGACACCAGACAAAACAATTTAACCAACTGTTCTCGATGTCCATTAGTGTCATTTTGCAAGGAACATCCTGATACTTCCCAGCATGAAATGATATGTCCTAGTATAAATTTATCCCACGATTTGGAAGTAAAATTCAACAAGCATGCACTACCACTTGAACTTGCATTTTTTTCAATCATAGCAAACACTCCGACTGAATCTTCAAGACTGCCAAATTCGGTTGCTGAATATTTGGATCAAAATCTCATGCCAGAACTTATTATTGATAAAAATATGAAACATTTTATGTCCCTACTTTTTTGTGTTCCTTTAACTATTATCAGTGCCTTGCAAAAGTTGAATTATGTCTCCTCTTCCAAACTGACAATACATTTTAATGGACAAAGCCAACTCAATAAAAATTTAAGCTGTTGGGAGATTATGCTCCACTTTCTTCCAAATTTAAATTTTTTGAAACTAATTATTACAGAATTTGACGAAACGTCAAATACGGAGTTGACGCTTTGTCCAATGTGCCTCATGAAAAAGAAAAAATTAATCGTCAACACTTTACCGTTAGCTTATCCAGCTTATATGAAGCAGAATGAGTATGAAACACCAAACCTGGTTGTTTTTGACAATTTGTTTCCCGTAGAAAAAGAAGATCCGCTGTATCATTCTTGGAAAGCACTGGTGGATGTTTGGCCCCGTTTAAGTTGCCCTTTAGTTTTAATGGCAGATACAGAAAGAAGAGCGAGGCATTTAAAAAAAAATTTTAATTCATCTTTCTGGAAACCTCTGATTTGTTTCGAAGGATCTAATAATTTTGCATCTTTATTTGTTCTCAGAGATTGGGAAGAATGGAAAATCCTAAGACCATGTCAGTTTTTGATTATAACCAAAGCCCCAAAATCTTCTAATGCAAAAGAAAAGGATTGTCATGACCCTCAATTAATTACGAAAACCTTAGAAGGAACTGCAGAAAGTGTAAAACAAAATGATGAGATTTCCAAGAATTTTTTCTACCCGGGTATTTGTCACGTTTGTAAATCTTGCGATGCTCCGATGCCATGTAAACGTTGTAAAATGATTTTCTACTGTGGAGTAGAACATGCGAAAGCTGACTGGTCATCACATAAGGAGATTTGTAAAGCTATTTTAGGAATCTTAAAGAAAAAAGGAACTCCACATCTTTTCGATAATTTGAAAATTACCAGTGAGGAATTGTGGCTTAATACCAAACTTGCTTTTATAGAACTGACTGAGCGAAAATTACTGAGAGAGCTGTTGAATTTTGAAAAACAGATGTTTCTATTTCCACGAACATGTTTAGCTTGTCATGAAAGCGATTTGAGCGTGCTTAAAATTTGTAAATGTGGGGTAAGTCTTTTTTGCTTTTTTAAAAGTCGTTATTTCTCAATGAAAAAGTTAAATAGAATAAGACTGAAAAAAATTTTTAATTCGTTTTTTGTCCATATTTTTGTTATTAACTTTGGTCATATTTGTATCAAATGTTTTATGAGGATATACACTGAAAAAAAATGTCATTGAATCAAGAACATTTTATTTGCTTAAAGTATATCGTCGGCTTGAATAGGGACAAGCAAATTATGATATTAGTTCAAGAAAACGATGGACTTGCTATAGTATGATTGTGCGGAGCGCAAATATTCTTGAGCCAAGAACATATAGGATCGCGTTGACAATTTGACAAGCTTGCAAGAAACGTAAAAAATATTGACTAGAGAAAATATTATCTCAATATGAGAACATATTTTCTTGATCTAAAATTTTTTTTTTTTTGAATTGCAAAAATATTTTCTCGTTTTAATAATCCTCTGACTCCCCTCATCCTTTCCTCATACTCCTTTTATTCTCTTTATCATTATATTTGCATTTTTTCATATTTATAACACCTCTATTTTATTTATTTATTTAAATAATACTTATTTTACATATATACTTACATTTAATTAACAACTATTGCAGCTGAGTAAATAAATTACGAAATAAAATTTTTAGAGTCCAGTGGGATTGAACCCGCGACCGCACGACCCCGAGTTGAGCACGCTGTCCACTCTGATACGCCACGCTTGAAATCAAATTGCAAAAACTCCTATTTAAGCTATAGGTAGCAAGATATTCTTGGAGCAAGAACATCTGTGTTGTATTGAGTAAAAATTATTTAAGTCAAACGAATAAAATCATTTTGTTCAAGAAACAAAAATTCTCAAAACATTATACTCATTATTTGACCTGAGAGCAAATATTCTTGACTCAATACTTTTTGAGTCTTGTCGCATGTAAAATAGTTTGATTGAGATAAGTACATATTTTACTTGTATGAAAGGTGAATTTCTTACTTTAAGTACTTTTTCCAATGCTAATATTTTCTTGGGACAAAAAAATAAATTTTTTCAAATAAAAAAATATGGGCTTGTCTCAAGTAAAGTACCTCAAGTACATGCATTTACTTGATTCAATGAACTTTTTTTTTCGGTGTAGCCTATTATATCTAAATAGATGATTACATTAGGGTGGCCCAAAAAAAAAATTTCGATTTTCATAAACCTTACCCCCCAATTTTGTTCTTTGGCGAAAAATATGAGATACGTATTTTTTTATTTTTTAATATTAACCCGTGCCGCAAAGCCGTTGAAAATTACCATTGAATTCCCATAGGAAAAATGCACTTTTTCGTAAATTTGGCATAAAATCGTGAAAAATTTACCTTTTTCTTTCTGTAAACGATATTTTTGTTCATGAATGTCCAAATAATAAAAATCTGACGTATATTTATTAAATAAATTATTTTAACTATTTTTTATGTGACTGTAAAATAAACTCATAAACGTAAAAAACCTGCAATTTATTAAAAAAAATATTAATTATTATTTTAAATGCTTTTTCTTCATTCATTGATGTTATTATCAAAATATATATTATTTTTTATGTTTTACCAGGTTACATAATTTGTTTAAACAATTTATTGTTGTTATTTCCCTACAAAATGACAAATAAATCGAGCGTTTTTGCAATTTTCTTAAACTTTCTAACTTTAGACGCTTAATAGAAATATAAATTTATATATATTTATGTTGTATAAATATTTAATCAAATTAAGACGCTATCAATTGTTTAAACAAATAATTGTTGTTATTTATTAACTTTTTCAGAAATGCTTAAAAAGAGTTGTAGTTTTTTCTTAAGGGGTTACACCACCCTGAACGCCTGAAAATTGGAGGGTATTTCAAGAATTAATTTTGACAAAACTATTATAAATACCACTTTTTAATAATTGGAATATCAAAGTACATATATTTCACTAAAAAAGAATTCTTGGCAGAAGAAAAAATATTCAAAAATGGCGGAGATATAGCGAGTCTCGTAAGTCACTTTTCTTAGCGCACTTCTGTGCGGTGTACATGCCGGACAGCACAATTTTTATCAGAAATCCAAAAACATAAATTTTTTTTAAACTATATTAAATTACCTACAGCATGACGTAGCCGTTTTAAAAAAAAAATTTTTTGAGTAAATGGGTGCACTTTGAAAAAAAAAAAATTTTTTTGGGTAAGAAATTTCTGTTTTAAAATTGTATAACTTTTTCAAAAAAAATTATCTCGAGAAAATCCTACGTCATGCCATAGAGAATGTTATAGAGAAGCTGTGTACAAATTTTGAAGAGAATCGGTCGAATAGTTTTTGAGAAATCATGTACACCACTCCAAAAAATGTAGTTTTGAGAAAAACACAAAAGAAGATAAAAAAGTACTTTAAGGTAATAAAAGTAACCCCTTAATTTTGCAACTTGCGTTTCTTAAATCAACCACATGTTAATAAATTAAATAAAATTATTATAAAAACAATTATTTAAACAAATTATTGTTGTTATTTATAACTTTATAAAAATGCTTTAAAAAAGTTCCAGCTTTTTCTTAATTTTGCAAATTGCTTTTCTTGAATCAACAACATTTTAATAAAGTAAATAAAAATTATTATTATAACAATTTTTTAAACAAATTATTGTTGTTATGTTTTAACTTTTTCAAAAATGCTTAAAAAAAGTTGCAGCTTTTTCTTAATTTTGCAAATTGCTTTTCTTAAATCAACAACATTTTAATAAAGTAAATAAAAATTATTATTATAACAATTTTTTAAACAAATTATTGTTCTTATTATTTAACTTTTTCAAAAATGCTTATAAAGAGTTGTAATTTTTTCTCAATTTTGCAAATTGACTTTATTAAACCAACCACATGTTAATAAAATGATTAAGATTATTATTCTAAGAAATATTTAAACAAATTATTCTTGATATTTATAAAATTCTTAATAAATGATAAATAAAGATTTAAACAGTTTGTTTAATTGTTATAATAATAATTTTAATAATTTTATTAACATGTGTTGGTTTAATAAAAACAATTTGCAAAATTGAGAAAAACTACAACTCTTCTTAAACATTTTTGAAAAAGTTAATAAATAACAACAATAATTTGTTTAAATATTTGTTAAAATAATAATTTTATTACGTTTATTAACATGTGGCTGGTTTAATAAAATCAATTTGCAAAATTGAGAAAAAACTACAACTCTGTAGAAGCATTTTTGAAATAGTTAAAAGATAACAACAATAATTTGTTTAAATAATTGTTATGATAATAATTTTTATTTATTTTATTAAAATGTGGTTGATTCAAGAAAAGCAATTTGTAAAATTAAGAAAAACCTGCAACTTTTTTTAAGCATTTTTGAAAAAGCTATAAATAACAACAATAATTTGTTTAAATAATTGTTTTTATAATAATTTTATTCAATTAGTTAACATGTGGTTCGTTAAAAAAAATCAATTTGCAAAATTAAAAAAAAACTACAACTCTTTATAAGCATTTTTGAAAAAGTTAATAAATAACAACAACAATTTGTTTAAATAATTGTTTTTATAATAATTTTATTTAATTTATTAACATGTGGTTGATTTAAGAAAAGCAAGTTGCAAAGTTAAAAAAAACTACAACTCTTTTTAAGCAACTCTGAAAAAGTTAATTAATAACAACAATAATTTGTTTAAAAAATTGTTAGCGTCTTAATTTGATAATAAATATTTATATAACATAAATATATATAAATTTATGTTTCTATTAAGCGTCTAAAGTTAGAAAGTTTAAGAAAATTGCAAAAACACTCGATTTATTTGTCATTTTGTAGGGAATTAACAACAATAAATTGTTTAAACAAATTATGTAACATGGTAAAACATAAACAATAATATATATTTTGATACTAACATCAATGAATAAAGAAAAAGCATTTAAAACAATAATTAATATTTTTTTAATAAATTCCAGGTTTTTTACGTTTATGGGTTTATTTTACAGTCACATAAAAAATAGTTAAAATAATTTATTTAATAAATATACGACAGATTTTTATTATTTGGACATTCATGAACAAAAATATCGTTTACAGAAAGAAAAAGGTCAATTTGTCACGATTTTATGTCAAATTTACGAAAAAGTGCATTTTTCCTATGGGAATTCAATGGTAATTTTCAACGGCATTGCGTTACGGGTTAATATTAAAAAATAAAAAAATAAAAAAATACGTATTGCATATTTTTCGCCAAAGAACAAAATTGGGGGGGGGGTAAGGTTTATGAAAATCGAAATTTCTTTTTTTTTGGCCACCCTATGATTGCATCTATTGACCTCTATCCTAAAATTGACCTCCAAAAAACACCTCCAAGAAACATACTTTCTATTTGACATAATTTTCCTATGACCTAATTCTTATTTTACCTACGTCTTATTCAACATAATTTTTATTTAACCTAATTCTTTTTCACCCTAATGTTTTTTTTTACCTAAATTTGATTTGACATAATTCCAATTTGACACCATTCTTATTTTACCTAATTCCTATTTGGCCTAAATCTTGTTTGACACAATTCCCATTTTTTTTTTTTTTTTTTTTTTTTTTTGCGTAGGATGTGAAAACCTGCCTTCAGGTACCCTGTAGCCCGTACTACAGGGTTATGCGGGGGTGGCGATGTTCTGCCGACCCGCTAAAAACACACCCTTATTTGGGACCTTAAGACCACTCCCAGGTAGAGCCAGTTTACTGACGTATCGCCTTCAGGAGTGGTCTTATATCCCACCTCTATCGCCTAAACGATATCATTCCTCGACCTACGGGAACTACCTTTGTTGGCGGCCATCGAGATCCTTAACCCTCATAACATGTTGGATGAAGGTCTCGATGTGCCGCCAATTCTCTTTGGATCGAGTCATTAACAGGACCATGTTCTCCGGTGTAACTTCGCAGTTTACACCGGCGAACATAACCCGTCTTTCGTCGTTCCATCGTGTGCATGTAAAGAGTGTGTGCTCTGCGTCATCCTTTGGGGATTTGCAGTACGCACACTCTGAACTTTGTCGTCTTTTGAAGCGCTCTAGGTACGAGTTAAAACACCCGTGACCTGAAAGCGCTTGGGTGAGGTAGTATGAGACTACTCCATGTTTTCGATCTATCCAGGTGGCGAGTGTAGGTATGAGCCGATGTGTCCATCGACCCTTCTCATCCCCGCTCCATCTTGCTTGCCATCTTTCGACGAGTCTGCTTCTCGCATCTCGGCGAATTTGGTCCTTGCTGGGTCTATTGTCATCCGTATAACGGGTGGACATCCTATCTTTGAAAAGGAGGAAAATTTCCTCCCTTTCTTGCGCCAAAAGATCTGCCGGCGGGACGCTGGCAAGGACCTGAGCAGCACTCGCAGATACTGTCCTATAGGCAGAGATTATACGCTTGGTTATAATCCTTTGCACGGACAGTATCTTCTCCAAGATGGTCTTGCTTCTGTCTGTTCGCAGGGAGGGAGCCCACACTGGTGCTGCATAAAGCAGCTTTGAGTGGAACACACTCGCCACCAATCTCCTTTTCTTTTCAAAAGGCCCACCGACGTTCGGCATTATACGGGCTAAATTTAGTGCACATTCTGCAGCTTTGTGGGAAGCCACAGCAATGTGGTGCTTAAAGTTCAAAAACTTGTCAAGTTGTACACCAAGATACTTTATATGCGTGCTCCACTTGACCTCGAATCCGTCTACTTCGATCCGGGGAAGTTCGTAACCACGTCTGTCTGTGACCATGAGCGCTTCAGTTTTGTCCAGGGCCATTTGAAGGCCTCTGGCATCCAGCCAGCTCTTTGTTCGTCGCAGACATTCGTTCACCAAGATTCCGAGCTCTTCTGCAGTTTCGGCAGAGCATACGATCAACGCGTCGTCCGCGAAGCCGATGATCACCGCACCTTCGGGTAGACCCATTCGCAAGAAGTCATCGTACGAGACGTTCCATACGAATGGTCCTATCCTCGAGCCTTGAGGGGCACCTCTTTGCATCTCTTCCTTCAGAGTGCAGGTGTCCCCCTCGTATATTACCCACCTGTTGCTAAGATAATTATTCATTATCCGCAACAGGTAGGGCGGTATTCCTTTGTTTCTCATCGACTTGATGAGATCTTCCCATTTAGCGGTATTAAACGCGTTGCGTATATCTATAGCTACTAAAGCGCAGAAGCTCTTCTTCTTCCCCGGACCCAATTTGTCCTTTCCTTCCTTGGCTAGGTCCACTGCCTTTTGTATGGCATCTACTGTGGACAGGCCTTTACGGAAACCAAATTGGTAGTCGGATAGACTATTCTCTCCATTTAAGTGGAGCTGCATCCTCTGCAGAACCATGTCCTCCAGAAGTTTGCCCATCGTATCTAACAGGCATATTGGCCTGTAAGATGAGACATTATCTAGAGGTTTGTTACCTTTTCTTAGGAGGACCAGCCTCTGTCGTTTCCAGTCCCGGAAGAACTCTCCTCTTCTTAGGCAATTGTTGAAGCAATCTAAGAGAATCTGGGGTGAAGCAACGATCACTTGTTTAAGTATCTCGTTACTTATCCCATCGATTCCAGGCGCCTTGCCTGGCTTTAATCTTCTGCCGGCTTGGTGGAGCTCTGCAAGAGTGAAGAGTTCCTCCTCACGGACTTGACAGTCACTCCAGTCCATCCTAGGCCATGGTTCTGCTGGTGGAAACAAGGCCCTGATTATTTGACGCACCCAATCGGGATTGTCCAGGCCGGGGGTCTTTTGCTTCGTTACCAATTTCTTGGTGACGATTTTATAGCCCAGACCCCATGGGTCCTTCTCGACATCCTCGATCAGGGTCTTCCAACACCTTCGCTGTGAAGCTCGAATTTCCTTTCTGAGGATCCTCTTGGCCTCTATATATGCGTCCTTTAGCATAGGATCTCCCTTAGAGCGGGTGTATATCCTTCTTGCTCTGACGCATGATTTTCGCAAAGAGGCCAGCTCCTCTGACCATCAGTATACATTACGTCTTCTGGGAGTGGTACTTCTACGACGCGGCATTGACGCGTCGCATGCGGCGATTATCATGTTCATCACCGGCCGCACCTCCCCATTCAGATTGTTCGGTCTCTTCACCCATCCAAGTTCCTCAATGAGGCGGGATTCTTCAAGGGACCGACCGAACCTTTCGACGTGTAGTTTCTTAATGTTCTACCTAGGGCCTTTCTTACAGGAAGCAACCTGCTTGTTTGCTCTAGGTGTGTCTCCTCCTGAGACTGAAAACTTAATATACTGGTGATCACTTTCGGTATGATCCTCAGAGACGTGCCAGTCTGTAATGCGCTTGTTTAGGAGAGATGTTGTTATCGTTAGATCGATAATTGATCCGATATTATGGTCTCTCCTAAACGTCCATTTATGGCCCTGGTTAACAACCATCAGATTGTTCCTGGAGACCATTTCTGCGATTAGAATTCCTCTATTGTCGAGCCTTGTCTCGCCCCAGTCTGGCGACTTCGCATTGAAGTCGCCTGTGACGAGAACATCCAGCCTGGATTCTCGCAGGCTCGACTCGAGTTCGTCTATCTCCGCTTCGAAGGTTGTCAGTGGGTCGTTGGGTGAGAAGTAGCAGCTATACATGCGTATACCTGAAATTTCCACCCACACGAACCCACTGCTCGTCTCCAGGAACTTGTCTACCCTCAAATCGGGATTGTAGACCTGAATGGCTGCCCTACCCGATGAATCCTGGTACCAGCAGGCGAGATCGTTTCTTTTGTTCTGCTCACTACAGAACAGAACGTCGATCCCCTCCTGACTGGCTGTCACCAGCATCAGGTCCTGGGCTTTCTTCGCTGTGTGCAGGTTAACCTGCAAAAACTTTAGGCTTTTGCCTTTTTAAGCTTCTGTAGTTCCTGCTTGTACACCGGGCAGGCGTTGCTACCAGTCCAATGTCTGAGGTCGGATTTTCCCAAGTCCGAGCACGTTATACACTTTGGCTCGTTTACGCTACAGGCCTTGGCGAGGTGACCCGCGCCGCCGCATCTCCGACAGTTTTTAACCCTGTCGGGGCCTTTGCATGCGCGAGTCCCGTGTCCGTATCCTAAGCACTTTTGGCACCTCGGGACTTCGACGTGTTGCCTAATTGCTGCATTAATCCAGCCAACCCGGACTTTGCCTATCTTCAGGAGAGTATCACACTCTCCTTCTGGTAGGCGGACCAATGCCATCTTCATTCCGCCAAAACGCGAGATAAGGCGACACGTCAGGTCCGGATGGGCGTTCTCAAGCTTAGCCCTTAGAGCAGTAACAACGTCCTCTTCCGTGGTTGTCTCGTCGAGATCTCGGATCTCGACGGTTTTTTTGTTAATTAGGGCGGACACTTCCGCCTTATTCTGCAATACCGCAGTAAGAGCTTCAGCAAGTTCTGAGGTCTTTCCTCCCTTTTTTACGACAATGAGGACCTCCTTCTTGATGGTCCTCCTGACTTTAAGTACCTCTGCGCCTAACTGGTCCGGATTAATGGACGATTTCATGGCGCGGAGTATCTCGTCGTAGGCCTCCGAAGACGCTGCTGAGATTTTGACGGCCTCCGTCATCCTCGGCTTAGAAGATATTTTCTTCTCCGCCAATTGGATCTTTCTCTCAGCAGCCTTCTTTTCCTTGGCCTCTTTCTTCTTATCTCTGACGGGTATAAAGCCGTCGCTCTCCATAGGAGCTGACCCTAGTGCCACATCTGCATAGGTCCTGGCAGGAGGTTTTGCCAGAGCAGTAATCTGCTCTTTCGGTTTCCCCCTCTCCAGATTCGCTGCAACTGGGGCCCTGCGTCTAAGTTTCTTTTCCCGTTCTATCGAGCGACTAGCATCTGGGCTGTCCCCCTCGATACGCGGGCGCTTTTTTTCTACTCCTATTTTTTCCTGAGGACCATTCTTCGCGGACGTTTTTGCCGACTTCTGGGTCGGCATTTGGACAAATCGCAAATTTTTGCTGATTTTATCAAAAACGTCCGCTAGGTCTTGGATGCCTTTTTGGACCTCTTTTTTTATATTTTTTTGGGTTCCGATGCCCTTTTTTATGACCTCGAAGATCTTTGGAACACCGGCCAACTCGTTGGCGATAATTTCCAAAAATCTCGTATTCGACATAAATTGGTCATCGATCTCCATACTATTTTCGGCTGTACTAGACAGCAAGTGAGATTGGCTCTCCCCAGAATCCTTGAAGCCAGCGTTGGCCATCGGGGCTTTCACCCGATCGGAACCAACGGCAGGACCACCCTCAGAAGAGGGGCCTGCCTGGGGTAGTGTGTTTTGATCCGCACTTTCCATTTTTACTAGTTTGGTGTCGTTGGTCAGACCGAACAGACAACCGGTCCATCGGGCGCCAACTCTGGATCGAGGCTACTCCACACCAACTTAGAGAAACCAAGAAGGCAGGAGTGTTCCATTCCTGCCAGAACCCATGTCGTCCACAGCTGACAAAGATGGTTAGCCCCCATTTGGAATCCGAATTAACATCATCCGCACAGGATAGCTAGTGCACAGGTTCGAAAAACGGCGACTACCCGAATTAACGGGGTCCCGTTCATTCCCCTGTGCCCAAACTCGCCAGGCATCGGGAGTCGATAAGTCCCGGGAAGAGCCGAACAGCTCGTCCAGTGATGGCGTCCGAAGGACAAGCGCCTGGCCGGTCCTAAGCCCCCTCACCACGACAAGGTGACACCACGAGGGAGGACACAATTCCCATTTGACCTAATTCTTACTTATCCTAAATCTTATTTGCCATAATTATTATTTGAAAGAATCCCTTTTTAGCCTAATTCCTATTTGGCCGAAATCTTACTTGACATAGTTTTACTATTGTCGAAAATCTGAAAAAACTGCGTGACCCTTAAGTCAAATTGTAATCATGTCAAATAAGAATTATTGTGCTAGAAAGAAACTGTATTTATCAAATTTACCGTTTATCCAAATATTTTACCTCTCAAAACTCTATTTCTCAGAATATTTAACCTATCGAATTTTCATTTTTCAGCATGTTTAACATATTTTTCTCAGAAATTATATTTATCAGATTCATTATTTGTTCAAACATTTAACTAAACGAAACTGTACTTATCAGAGTCTTAAACATCCCAAATACAAAAATTCCAGAATGTTCATTTGCTCGACACACGGAATGTAGAGTTCCTAAAGAAGCTATCTGATTGGCTGGTGATCTTTCCAGAAATATTACCGGCCAACCAGTGGTCCTATTTATAAATTCTACATTCCACGTGTCGGGCAAATGCACATTCTGCAATTTTTGTATTCGAGAATTTTAAGACTCTGATAAATGCTGAAAAATGAAAATTCGGGAAATTAAATATGAGGACAAAAAGGAAGTCTGATAAATTTAATTTCTGGAAAATGCATATTCAGGAAGTTAAATATTATCTGACAAATAAAGTTTCGGGTAGTTATATATTCTGATAAATGAAGTTATGGATAATTAAATTTCTGTCTATTGCACATTCTGTCAATTGATTTTTGGTCAAAATGTCAGCTTCCCGAAGTTTCTAGGTAAAGCTTTAGAGTAGTTTTCAAGGAAAATTATTTATAAAAGCTTCGGAGACGTTTCGGAGGGATAACTTATGGAAAATTTCTATGGCTTTTTTATGGAAGTTTCCATCAAACGATTTTTTAAAATTTCTAAACATTTCTAAAAGCAGTTTACAGCAAGTTTTAAAGCTAGTTTCCAGGAAACTTACAGGCATGTTTCCAAAAATTTTCTGGAAGTTTTCAAGAAAAGTTTTTGGGAAATTTTCACGGGAGTTTCCGGGAAGCTCACAGTTCTTATAGAGATGCTTCTGGGACGTTTCTGTAAAAAAAGCTTGTTGTTCGTTTTCTAGGAAACTTACAGCAATCATCAGGTTTTACAGTATTTTGATTGAGCCTTATGTTAGATGACTTTTTGTATGAATTAGTAGAATTTTCTCAAATCGATAAAATACGATTTCATTTTAAATAATTCACGGATAAAAATTTTATCTTTAAAATCCATCATCCATTTTTGTTTCTTTTCAGGTGAGCCTCTGCAAAATTCACAGGGATGACTCTCGTCATAAAAATCTCTGCAAAGATTTCCTTTTAGAACTAAAATTCCACGTGAATGAAACACCAACAGTCATCTCAACAGTCAAAGTTTCATTATCCAAAAAAGGAACAATTCTGCCAGAATCCATGGATCGTTTCATAAATGATTATTTACTTTTAAAAAGCGAACCTTCGAAATTATTAATTAAGGATTACGAGAAGTTTGTTGTTTCCGAATTCTTGACTCGACCTCTGTCCTTGGTTTATGTTCTGGAAAAATTGCGGTTTTCTATTCCAAGAAAAATGACTATTCATGTAATAGGTGCGACAGATAAGGAAGTTAGAGAAATGGATTATTGGCACACCCTTCTTTATTGGTTAAATAATTTGCAGTTCCTGCAAATTATTTTTATAGGTACGAGAATATCTAAACAGCAGCCAAAAGATTATCACAAATATTCACTAACTTTTAATGATTCGCTTGCACTTGACGGGAAAGGTTTTAATAGGTTAATAGTTATCGGAAGTTATGATCAATTCTTTAGGAGTGGAGATTTTTCAAAACCAGACATTGTCATTGGTTTTAATTTGGATATTTACAGAAGCAATTTGTTAATTGCAGATCTCACTAGTAGTGACTTTGCTTCTACTATAAAGCAACTGAATATTCCTTTCTTAATGACTACAACATCCGAAAACAGAGCGACGAAAAATAATGATATTTTGTGCACACTTTTTAAAGAAATGAATGGATTCGAATTTTTTGAAAAGAATCCTTATAGTAGTTTAGTTCCTGCAAGAGATTTCGAAACGGAAGAATTATGTTATTCCAATAATTATCTGATTTGTTATACAAACTTTATTAAAGCGAATGATGTGAAAAAGTTAGTTTCTACACCTGATTGTGATAATGGAACAAAATTATTAACAGACGATAGAAATGCGATTTCTATGAGGAAGAAGAATGAAGTTAAAATTAAAAAGGGTAAAGTACAAAATAAATTTGAAAATTCTGAAATTGAGGTAGAAAATAAATCACGTGAATCAGTAATTGAAGATGGACAATTTGGATTTAGAATGAACAATAATGATTTTAAAATACAAATTACCGTAGACAATGCAGACCTGAAAGAAGAAGTTGATCTCAATAGTGAAAAGTTATTGAAAGAAAATTTACAGCTTCAAGAAGAGAATACAATTCTTAAAGAGAATTTATTTCTTAAAAATGAAAATGAACGGTTGCGAACGGAAAATATAATACTTAAAGAGGAGCTTGCGAATATCAGAGCAAGAATTAAGAATTCACAGTAATATAAATGTAACAAACTTTTATAATTACTTTTAAACTTATAAAAACCTGCATTATTACTTGTTTAAAAATTAGCTTATAGTTTTAATTTCTGAATGGGAATCAACGTAATTTTACTGATTCATTCAATATAAGTATTATCGCTAATTGCAATGAGCTTGTTCTTTTCGCTGATTTAGATTAATAGAGAATATTATTTTAAGTAATATTCTAAAATATTACTTAAAATATTTTAGAAATAATGAGTTAATTAAAATGAAAAACAACCAAATAATGTTTTACAAAGATAAGTTATTTAAAATTTAAACTACACGAACATTTGGATTTAAAATACAAAGGAAAGAAAAAAAAATAAAAGTCTTCATTATTTTGATAAATTTCAGGTAATATAAGTATTTCATGTAGAGTAATTGATTCGCTTTTCAATTAAGAATTTTTTTCTTCCAGAACAAAATTTTCAAATCTACTTGTACGAATGATCGTAATTATATATACTTTAATATTGCTTAATAAACTATTATTAAGGATTATAATTTTTTTAATTTATGAAATTGCATTTTGACATGTAAAAAATCGAAAAATGATATTTTTAGATAGAGAGAAGGAGCTAATAAATTATTTCAATATTTTTGGTGTCCGGTAGATTTTTTTGAGTTATATAATTTACAGAACATTATTTTCAATCTACTGATCATGATAGTGAAAAATTCCTCTTACATTACTTTCATTCTCGAAAAGTTAAATTTGCAAAAAATCAAACGTATAATATATCTCCAATAATTTCCATTCAATTGGAAAATAAAAACATTCTAATATTAATTTACAATATTTACATTATACTATTTAGTTAACCAATGAATTTTTTATTTCACATTTTCCAAAGATGTAAATTTAACTAAGAATCAAAAAGTTTTATTTGTTTGCACATTTCCAAAGCTCTTTTCTATAGAAACCCATATCTTTTCATTGAAATCTTGACCCATGTAAGAATTTTAGCCTATAGATAGGTGTAGATAACATCTTTGTATAAAGAAATCGTATATTAAAAAAATTAAAAGCTATTTTTACCCGCTGATTAACGAATTTGCAACTTTGTCAATCATATCAGCTCATTTTAATCATATCTTGTGTCTGATATATCGTTTGTAGATTTGAGATAGCATCAGGGGCGGCGACTTGTAAATTTTTGCCATCTGCAAACTTAATATTGACCGGATGGGGGGGGGGGTGAGAGAAATAAAACAATAATAAATTAAAGAGTTTCTTAATTAGCGTAATTATTGTAACTCAAAAGTTGACAATTTTATTTGATTTCGAGTACATTTTCGGAAATAATAACCAAATAATCAAAATAATATAAAATTTGTGATCAAATAATTAACAAATGAAACGAACTTACCTTAAGTGAAGTTCGATTGTTAATTATATTTCGTCCTCGCTCGAATACATTACTTTTGTAGTTATTTAGAGTAACTAGATAGTTATTTTTAATACATTTATTTTTTATTATTTTTCTGAAATACTGCTCTTGAAAAATCAAAACCATCTCTGACAATAGGTCTCTTATAGAATACTGCGAACACTTTGGAACGTTCAGACCAACCTGCAGTTTTTCGAATTGTATCAAAGTCTATCTCATTATTAAAAGCCGCTGATGTAGCAGCGTGTCTAGTCGAATGACTTGAAAAGATTGAAACATCTATTCCACTTCTTTGTAATATTTTCTTAACCCATTTACTTAATGTTTGTGACGAAACTGCATGGATTGGTCGTTTAATAGAAAGAAATAATCTATCAATATTCTTCCTAACTAACTTTGTACTTTCAATATATAATAATAAAGTTGAGACAACACATAATTTAGCATTGTCGACGAAAAGAGGTAGTTGTAAGATCGGTTGGAACCTTGCAGGACCGGAAGTTTTAATTAACTCCGGAACCTTAATTTCTAAGCCATTAGAAACTTTTCTTATATTACTAATTGTAATTGTAGACAAAGTCTGAGCTCTGTGAGCTGTACTTAACGCTAAAAGTACGACAGTCTTGAAAGTCAAGTTCTCTATACTAGTATCATCTATGTTTTCTAAGTAAGTTAAAACGATCGATACATCCCAGGTAAAAGAATACTTAGGCCTTGCAGGCCTCAACTTAAAAACACCCTTCATAAATCTAGAGATCTTTGGGTCATCACCTATTTTATCTTTGGATATCAAGGAAATTGCACTTCTGCAAGAGTTAAGCGTTCCATAAGACGCGCCTAATTCGAATCTATAAGTAAGGAACTTTATGGCAGTCTTAACATTAATATCAAAAAAGTCTAAGTTCTCTTTAGACGCAAATTCTCTCCACTGATTGAGTGCACAGCCGTATTGCTTAAGTGTATTCTTACTTAAGGACGCTAACATTATATCTAGTGATTCTTGTGGAAGACCGTTTTTTACAAATGCTTGCCTGATACTTTGCTCGCAATTAAACTTAGATGCTCTGTTCTCGGATGTGTTATTGTCCTACAAGGAGACAATAGCATTTTTGAATGTGGTTGAAAAATTATTTGTTTTCCTACTATTAATTGTTCAAGCAAGGGAAACCATGGCTGATTTTTCCAGTTGGGAACTACAATAATGCCTTCGGCTTTTTCAAGTCTTATTTTGGATAAAGTTTTTGGTATAAGTAAAAAGGGTGGAAAAGCATAGAAGAAAAAATTTGACCATTCAATTGTAAAGGCATCGACTGCAATAGCGTCTTTTTCTGGTTTCCAGGAGATAAATGTTTTACATTTAGCGTTGCTGGAAGAGGCAAATAAATCCACGTTTGGCTGACCAAAATGTAAGCAAATTTCATAAAATATTGTGTCATTTAATTCCCATTCAGTATCTATGTTTTTTATCCTAGATAGTCTGTCTGCAATTACATTATTTTCTGAAGGGATGTAGGATGCGAACAAAATGTTTCTTCTAGACTCAGCCCATTGCCATATTTCCCTTGCTAAAGAACTATATTTATCAAGTCTAATGCCTCCCATTTTATTGATATAAGATAATGCGGTGGTGTTATCAACCCTGAGTAAAATCTGTGAATCGGTAATTGAAGATGCTAAGTTTTGTAAAGCAATTTTAATTGTTAGTAATTCTAAATAATTTATATGGTTTTTACATTCTTGTTTTGACCAGAACCCATAAATTTCTTTTTTACCATTTGTAGCTCCCCAACCTGTTAAGGAAGCATCAGTAAATATTGTTATGTCATAAGATCCACTTTTAATGTAATGAACACTATTTTGTACATTGTTTTTCCACCAAGAAAGTTCTGCTTTAACCTTTTTTGAAATTTGCATTTTTCTATTATAATCATAATCATTAATAACAAGATAAAAAAGTTTTTCTTTTTCTAAAATTTTAGTGTACAACCAAGAATACTCTACTGCAGGACAACATGAAATTAATTTTCCTATTAATTGTGCAAATTCTTTAATAGTACAATATTCTTTACTTAAAAATGTTTCAATTAAGAAAAATAAGTTTTTTCTCTTTTGATCAGGTAACTCCACCGCATATTTTTTCGTATCAATAATAAACCCTAAAAATTTGCATTGTTGGGATGGTATGAGACTTGATTTTTTATAATTTATCAAAAAGCCGAGAGCTTGTAACAATTTTATTGTCTCGTTTATATTTGTCATACATCTTTGTAAATCTTTTTCGATGCATAAAATATCATCAAGATAAATAACTGATAAAAAACCTCTACTTCTTAAAATTTTAACAACTATTTTCATAACTTTTGTAAAAATGTATGGTGCTGTACATAAGCCAAACGGTAAACAAGTAAATTCATACAAGGTATTATTGAATTTAAATCTAAGATACTTTCTACTATTAGGATGAATAGGGATAAGATAATAGGCATCCTGTAAATCAACTGAAGCTAAAAAATAGTTTGGAAATATAAGTTGAATAGCTGTGCGAATGTCCTCTAATTTAAAATGAATTTTATTAACAAATTTATTGAACCGTTTTAAATTTAAAATGAATCTGTATTTTCCGTCTGGCTTTGGATGTAAGAAATATGACGATAAAAATTGATCCTGACATTCCTCACAAGGCTCTATTGCTCCTTTTTTAAGTAATGAATTTATAGCATTCTCAATATCTTTGAAATTATTTTTTGGTTCAAAAAAATTTTCGAAATTTTTAATTTCTGATAAGTTACTGTTTACTGGAATTTTATACCCTTCAATGCAATGTAAAATAAATTTATCGTTAGTGATCTCTCGCCATTTTTTAGCAAATTTACTTAGTCTTCCGGCAACACTTACGTTATCGTTTATTCTTTCTTGTCCTGCTTGGGAGTTGGAAGTCTCGGACGTTGAGGATTTTGGAATCTGTGGTTTACAAATTGTTGTCTGTTTTTGAAAGATACCCTTGGTCTCGGACATCCTCCGAAATTGGTATACCCCGTCTGGTTCATCGGAGGGCGACGTGCAAACGGGGCTTTGCCATTTAAAGGTTGTTTTTTAGAAATCTGCGGATTAGTTTTGACAGTTTGAACTTTTAAATTTTCTCCAAGCTTATTGATTGCTTTTGCCTCCTTAATTTTTTCACCTAATTGTTGACCATATAAAAATTCATCGATTTTTGTATCCTTTAAAATTGCCCTTGTTTCTTTGGTTAGACCTGGTTCGATGAAGGCTTTTCTCGAATTTGATTGTTTTAGTATAATAGATGTTAATAATTTGCCTGTATCGCAGAGACTTGTTAGGAGACTTTCTAAATCTAAACCCTCATCTTTATTATCATAAATAGAAGAAATTAGAGAGCCAACAACCGATAATGCCGTACCGGCCAAACTTTGAATGTCTTTCATGTGATTACTGAAAAGAATTTGCTTTTATCAGAATGAGCAGATTAATAGTTATATTACTAACGTTTTGTGAAAGTTTTTTACTTACTCTCTCGCAATATCTTTCATTGTCGCAGATATTTGAGGATTAAGTGTTGGCGCTCCAAATTCCTTAAAACATTCATATTTTTTGGTGAGCGTCTCAAAATCCTCTTTTTTTATTCCTTGAGTAGAAAAAAAATTCCATCTCTTTAAAAGATCAGGTTTAATTTCCATGTGGAGTGCCGAACTTTCAGTCGGATCTTCTCCTACCTGTTTAATTAATTTAATTTTATTTAATAATTTTTGACTATTATATAAAATTATAATTTGTCATTTTTGTTACAAGGAATTGAAAAGTATCACTTTCTACCATTTAGCAGAATAGTGATTATTAATGTTGTGACTATCCGATAAGGATAGCGCACAGACCACCCAATTTTATAAACAGAGAATTAGAAGAAAGAAGTGCGAGCTGTAAACCACTTGATTTGGTATTACGCAACCACTAGTGGTTTTCTATCTCCGTCTTACCTCAGAGTAAACGCTTGAGATTTTGTCTGTCCTTTGTTTCTTCATGAAAAGAACACAGGCGACTATTTCTATCCTTGTCTTGCTATATGCAAGCACGGATAGTGACATTCTCACAGCTTACCACATGGTAAGCTCGAGTTTGTTAATAACAATTAACTTGACTATTTGTCATAGAAGTATGAATTTTTTTTTTTTTTTTGTACTTACAATGTTCAACCATTCCTCATCTACAATTTCCTCCTCAGATTTGGATAATTTTTCTCCCGTAATTTGTGAAGCAGGATCCTTTTCAGGATCATTAGAATGCATTTCCAATTCTTCAACTTCCAGTGGTGCAGCCTCCTTTTCTTCCACGTAAATTTCACTCTCAGAAGAAGACGAACTGTCGACGATTTCTTTGTTTTTATATTTATCCATTTTCTTATTAATCTTTTTCAACTTTTTCATTAATTTTTTTAACTTTTTGTGCTCCTTTTCAGAAGAACTTTTCTTAGATTTACTCATTATAATAATTAAACGGAGAAACACTCACTGAACTTAAAAACGTAATTTAACCCGGACTCTCGAAAAACGTGCTTCGCCTCGTGCACACGAGAAAAGAATGAATAAGTGGGGCCAGCTATGAGTAGGTGGAAGGGGCAATGTTGTTCTTGGGACTCTAAATTCGTGTGATTTGCCTAGCGGACAAGAGTATACTACAAAAGTAATGTAGAAGAGCGAGGACGAAATATAATTACAAGTTACAAAAAAATTAAATATTCACGAAGTTAATTGAAATTTGAGAAAAAAAATAGAAAAATGATTAAACCATTGAAATTTTGAAGAACAAAAACTATATTTTTTAAAATAATTGAAAAATGTCGAAAAAATATTGAAATTTGAAAAATAATCACAACATTATATATTATTGCAAATGAAAAAAAATAATTGAAAATTCACTACCATAATTAAAATTTGAGAAAATTAATTGAAGATTGATTAAAACATTGAAAAGTGGGGACGATAACTTAGATTTAAGATAATAAAGAAAAATTTAGAAAATAAAATGAAAAATGATTAATATATGGGTGATTCTCCCGAAATATTACTTTTGTATGTCCTCAAGATTTTCTCAATAATAATAATAATTTATAACAATTTCTCTCTATACGTCAATAGTTTACCACTTTTTCTCAAAATCCTGCAAAAGAATTTATTTATTTTATAACTTTAAAGTACTTTTTTTTGTAATTTTATCTACTAAAAGTGAGCCTTTTAACCTGTCCTATGTCAATTTTTCATTCTTTCAAAACGTAAAACAACTATTTAATATTTGAAAAACAATACTTTACAGATATTTTCTAGAAGCTAAGGGATTGTAGAATATTTGTACAAAGTATAAATAAAATAGATCTTATAGATTTTCCATAAATGGAAAATGAATTTTGTCCTCTGGTTTTGCATCATTCCTCTGGCTTCTGGTATATTATTCAATATTTTTTATATTAGTTGAGTTACTTATTTGTTTTCATACTTATTAAATACATTGACATCCCTAATAATAATTTGTCAAGTGGGTTTTGTAAAAAAATCATTATTTAAAGTTAAAAATATATAAATTGAAGCTTTTACAGCGATTCACAACCTGAAGCGTCATTCCTCTGGCTCAAATTAAAAATAGAATGACAGTAGATAAAATATTTTTGCAATTTTTCTACAATAAAGTTAACTTATACAAACATGCTAAACTATTTTAAGTTTAAGAAAAATTGCTTAATTTTAAATAAAATGTAAAAAATGTTGAAATCATCATTCCTCTGGCTCGTCATTCCTCTGGCTCATATTAAAAATTATATTTCGTCCTCGCTCTTCTACATTACTTTTGTAGTTTAGTCATATTTACTAGGCAAATCACACGAATTTAGAGTCCATAAGAAACGACGTTTGCCCCCTCTATAGTGCATTCCGTCGTGGGTCCACAGCTTCATTATTTTTTCGTGTGCGCGAGGCGATACACGTCTTTTTTATTAGAGTCCGATTCAATTCATGTGTGTAAGTGATTAATTGTGCTACGAAAATGAGTAAAGCAAAAAAGAGTTCCTCTGACAAGGAGAGGAAAAAATTGAATAAATTATTGAAAAAACTGAATAAAATCAATAAAAAAGTGAAAAAGATTAGAGGAAAAGACAATGACGATTCGTCATCTGTGAATAGTGAAAATTCAGTTGAATTATTAAATGACGAAACAAAAATTGGAGAAGTTCCTGAAACAGAATTAACTGAACAAAATCTTGGAGAAAATTCTTCAATAAACAATGAAGAAATAATGGATGAAGATTGGATTAATATTGTAAGTAATTTCATTAAAATTAAATTATATAATGACCGAATATATATTATCGGAGGAATATATATATATAATTTAATAAAATCGTACTGGCAGTTTGATAAAATAATTAAATAAATTTTTGGTGACATTCTTCTGAAACATTTTAATAATAACAAAAGAGCGAGCTTACCACGTGGTAAGACAAGGAAACAAGTGTTGTCCGTGCTTGCGCTTAGCAAGACAAGGATAAACGTTATCGTCCGTGCTCTCTTAGTGGAGAGACAAGGACAAGCTTTTTCTACTCAGCGCTTACTTCTTGGTAAGACTGGGATAGACGACCACTTACAGTCCCCTTTTAAAATCTGGAGTACTTAAAATTTTACGTTCTCAGAATTCCATTCCACATGTAGATGTTTATATAAATTTTAGTCTTGGCGCTGTTCTTATCGGACAGTCATAACAGATCTAACAATTCTTCTTAGAAAATTTTCAAGTTATCTTTGTTTGTTTCAATGACAAAATATGATAATAACAATTAAATAAACTTTATTACATAAATTTTATTAAATATTACTGAATTACATATAACAGGTTGGAGAAGACCCAACAGAAAATTCAGCAATCCAAATGGACATAAAACCAGACCTTTTAAAAAGATGGAAATACTTTTGCTCTGAAGGAATTAAAAAAGAGGAATATGATTCCTTAATTAAAAAATATGAATGTTTCAAGGAGTTAGAAGCACCAAAACTAAATCCACAAATCTCTGCAACAATGAAAGACGTTGCGATTGTTAGAGAGTAAGTGTTGCAATTAATTATATTAATTGATAAAGTTAATAAAAATTACATATATTTATAATTAATAAATATATGGTAAAAAATATAGTGATAAATATTATTATAATAATAAATATATATCACTATAAAATAACTTCTCTCATTTCAGTAATCATATGCTTGAGATTCAAACATTGGCCAGTACTGCGCTTTCGGTTGTAGGATCTTTGATTACATCGATCTATGAAAATAAAGATGAAGGATTAGATTTAGCTGGTGTTCTTACAAGTCTTTGTGATACTGGAAAATTTTTATCAGCTATTGTACATAAACAGTCCAATTCTAGAAAAGCATTCATTGAGCCTGGGTTAACAAAAGAGACAAAAGCTATTCTTAAAGATATTAAAGTCGATGAATTTTTATATGGTAAAGAATTAGGAGAAAAAATTAAAGAAGCCAAAGCAATTAATAAATTGGGAGAAAATTTAAAAGTTCAACCAGCTAAATCTAATCCACAAGCTCCAAAAAAGTTTCCTTTAAACGGCAGAACCCCGTTCCCGCGTCGTCCTCACATGAACAACACGGGGTATATGAATTTCGGAGGACGTCAGAGACAAAGGGTACCTTTCAAAAACAAGCAACAATTTGTGAATCACAGATATCAAAACCCTCAACGTCCAAAAGTCCCACCTCCGAAACAAGACAAGAAAGAGTAAATGACAATGTAAGTGTAGCGGGAAGGTTAAAACAATTTATTAAAAAATGGCGACAGATCACCGATGATAAATTTGTATTACACTGCATTGAAGGATATAAGATTCCTGTTAATAACAATAATTTACCAATTAACAATTTTGAAACTTTTATACAACCTTCAGATAATTTTCAACATATCAAAAATGCTATAGAATCATTGCTTGCAAAAGGGGCAATAACAACCTGTAACGAATGTGAAGATCAATTCTTATCTTCATATTTTTTACTACCAAAGCCGAATGGTACATACCGATTTATTTTAAATTTAAAACGTTTCAATAAATATATTAATACATATCACTTCAAATTGGAAGATTTACGTACAGCTATTCAGTTAACGTTCCCTAATTACTTTTTAGCTTCAGTGGACTTAGAGGATGCCTATTATCTTATTCCCATTCATCCTGATAGTCGAAAATATCTTAGATTTCAATTTAACAATCAATTATATGAATTTACTTGTCTACCGTTCGGCTTATGCACTGCTCCTTATATTTTCACCAAGGTCATGAAAGTAGTTATCAGATTTTTGCGAAGTAAAGGATTTACATCGGTGATCTATTTAGATGATATCTTGTGCATTGGCAGAAATAGAGACACATGTTTTATGAACATAGAGGAAACTATTTCATTGTTAAAATCACTTGGATTTTTGATAAATTATAAAAAATCAAGCCTAATACCATCCAAACAATGTAAATTTCTTGGATTTATAATTGATACTGAGAAATATGCAGTGGAGTTACCCCAACAAAAACGTGAAAATATTTCCAATTTTATTGAAACATTTTTAAACAAATTAAACTGCTCTATAGCAGAATTTGCTCAACTAATTGGAAAATTAATTTCATGCTGCCCAGCAATTGAGTACTCTTGGTTATATACCAAGATTTTAGAAAAAGATAAACTCTTCTATCTTATTATCAATGACTATCAATATAACAAGACTATGCAGATTTCAAAGAAAGTAAAATCTGAACTTCAATGGTGGAAAAATAATATAAAAAATAGTGTTCATTACATTAAAAATAACGCCTATTCTATTACCATACATACAGACGCTTCGCTGACTGGTTGGGGGGCTACTGACGGTAAAAGACAAATTTTTGGGTTTTGGTCAAATAATGAATGTAAACATCACATTAATTATTTAGAATTACTGACAATTAAAATTGCATTAATTAATTTAGCTTCTGACATTAATGAATCTCAAATTTTAATTCGAGTAGATAACACCACTGCATTATCTTACATTAACAAAATGGGCGGTATTAGACTTAATAAATATAATTCTTTAACAAGGGAAATTTGGCAGTGGGCTGAGTCTAAGAGAAATATTTTATTTGCATCCTATATACCTTCTGAGAATAATGTTGTAGCAGACAAATTATCGCGAATAAAAAACAACGATACTGAGTGGGAATTGAACGGAATAATTTTTAATGAAATATGCTCATACTTTGGTCAACCCGATATTGATTTATTTGCCTCTTTTAACAATGCAAAATGTAAAACATTTGTCTCATGGAAACCAGAAATAGAAGCCCTTTTTATCGATGCCTTCACAATAAAATGGTCAGAATTTTTCTTTTATGCATTTCCTCCATTCTCACTAATAACAAGAACTTTATCAAAGATAAAACATGAAAGAGCAGAAGGTATAATTGTTGCTCCCAAGTGGAAAAACCAGCCATGGTTTCCCTTGTTAGAGCAATTAACAGTGGGAATACCACTAACTTTTAAACCTAATTCAAAAATGTTGCTGTCCCCTTGTAGGACAATAATTCATCCGCAAGCAGACAACCTGATTTTAATTGCGAGCAAAGTATCAGGCAGGCGTTTATAAGGAAAGAAATACCACAAGAATCATTAGATATAATATTAGCATCATTAAGTACAAATACAATTAAACAATACGGCTGTGCTCTTCGGCAGTGGAAAGATTTTGTATCCAAAGAGAATATAGACTTTTTCGATGTTACTGTTAACTCGGTCTTAAAGTTTTTAACTTATCGCTTTAAATTAGGAGCGTCATATGGGACGCTTAACTCTTGCAGAAGCGCAATTTCTTTAATTTCAAAAGAAAAAGTAGGAGAGGACCCAATTATATCTAGATTTATGAGAGGTATTTTTAAGCTAAAACCTGCTAGACCTAAATATTTTTTCACATGGGATGTATCTCTTGCCCTGAATTATTTGGAAAACATTGACGAGTCAAGTTTAGAGAACTTAACATATAAGACTGTTTTGCTTCTAGCATTAAGTACAGCTCATAGAGCTCAGACTTTATCCAATATAAAAATTAGTAATATAAGGCAAGTTAAAGATGGAATAGAAATTAAGATTCCGGAGTTGATAAAGACGTCTGGTCCAGGCAGGTACCAACCGATTTTACAACTACCCTTTTTTGTTAACAAAGAAAAATTATGCGTTGCCTCGACATTATTATTATATATTAATAGTACTAAGTTAATTAGAAATAATGTAGATCATTTATTTCTCTCCGTTAAACGACCAATACATGCAGTTTCTTCACAAACTATAAGTAGATGGGTAAAAATTGTATTACAAAGAAGTGGAGTAGATACTTCTATGTTTACCAGTCACTCCACTAGACATGCTGCTACATCAGCGGCATTTAATAAAGGTATAGATTTTGATACAATTCGAAGAACTGCAGGGTGGTCAGAACGCTCAAATGTATTTGCAGTATTTTATAAAAGACCGATCATAAGAGACGGTTTTGATTTTTCAAGAGCTGTGTTTGAATAAAAGACTTTCAAAGTTATATATATGTTAAAAGATAATTACTCTAAACAACTACAAAAGTAATGTAGAAGAGCGAGGACGAAATATAATTAATAAATCAAACGAACTTACCTGAAGTGAAGTTCGATTTTAATTATATGAAGTCCTCGCTCGAATACATTATATCCCTCCCACTAATTAATCAAATTTTAAATTTGTTAATGGTCCCATCCCTTTTTCCAAAACTCTTCTTTTAATACTCTAAATTATGAAGCTGTGGACCCACGACGGAATGCACTATAGAGGGGGCAAACGTCGTTTCTTATGGACTCTAAATTCGTGTGATTTGCCTAGTAAATATGACTAAACTACAAAAGTAATGTATTCGAGCGAGGACTTCATATAATTAAAATCGAACTTCACTTCAGGTAAGTTCGTTTGATTTATTAATTAATATGAATATCAATTGTTTTTGAACTGTCAAGGTAAAATAAACCTTCAAATCTTGACAAATAATTATTGGTGGTCAAAAGATTTCATATTTTGGTAAGAGTTTTAAAATCTACAATTTTTTTAAATTATAATTAATAAGAAATTAATAATATTAAATAGCTTTTTAACTATAAAAAATATTGTTTAAAATAAATTCAAATGTCATGAAGTTGTTGTTTATTTAAAAAAAACACCTGCTCTACATTTTAACCTTTAGATTTTTCTATAAATTTTAATATTAAAAATCTTTTTTAAATGCTACAAATTAGCATGATCAAGTTATGAAGGTGTTAAATCTTTCATTGCTGAACATGTTTATAAATTTTAGAGGTCCTAAAATGTATTTAATAAATTTTCATTTCCGATGCACAAAAAGGAATATTTCTGGAGAATCACCCATATCTACTTAAAAGATGGAGAAAATAACTGCAAAAGTATAAGAGAAAATGAATTTGAAAAAAAAATTGATAAATGAGATAAATAATTTAAAATGTAGGTATTGAATTGAGAAATGAATAGTGAAATTAATAAAAAATTGAAAAAATTGATTGCAAAATGATAACAAATATAATTGGAATTTAAAAAAAATATTATTAAAATTTGATAAAAATATTTTGAAGTCTAGAAAATTAATTGAAGAGTAATGAAACTAATAAAAAATACGAGACAATATTTGGAAAGTAATAAAACTAACTAAAAACTGAAGAAAATTATTCAAATTTGTGAAATATGTTTCAAAATCTAGGAAATTAATTGAAGAGTAATGAAAATAATATAAAATTCGAGACAATATTTGCAAAGTAATAAAAATAATTAAAATTTGTAGACATGGATTAGAAAATGATAATATTAATAATTAAAAATGGAAGAAAATTATTAAAATTTGAGAAATATATTTTAAAATCTAGGAAATTAATTGAAGAGTAATGAAAATAATAAAAAATTCGAAACAAAATTTGTAAAGTAATAAAAATAATTAGAAATTAAAGAAATTAATTTAATTTTTTGAGAAATAATTAAAAAAATTACAACATATATTTGTAATGAAAGAAAATAATTGCAGAATGATAAAAATAATTGTATATTGTAAAAATAAGTGGAAGTTGTGATAAATTGTAAAAAAAATTCAAAATTCATAAAAGAATAATTGAATATCTATGACAAAAAGTAATGGAAAAATGATAGAAATAATAGCAAATTGAAGAAAATAATGGAAATTTGATATAAATAATTGAAATTTTCGATATTACATTGAAACGTGGATACAGTAACTTACATTTGAGATAATAAATAAAAATGTAGGAAATTATTTGAAAAATAATTAATAGATCTAATTAAAAGGCGAAGAAAATAAGTGCAAAACTATAAAAGAAAATGAAAATTGAAAAAAAAGTTTGAAAAGTGAGATAAATAATTGAAAATTGTAAAAATTGATTGCAAAATGATAATAATAATATTTGAAAGTGAAGGAAATTATTAAAATTTGAGAAAAATATTTTAAAGTCTAGAAAATTAATTGAAGAATAATGAAATAATATAAAATTGGAAAAAATATTTGTAAAGTAATAAAAATAATTTAAAATTGAAGAAAATAATTTTAGTTTGTGAAAAATAATTGAAAAAATTTCATCCTATAAGTATTTGTAATTTAAGAAAATGATTTCAGAATGATGAGAGTAATTGTAAATTGAAAAAATAACTAAAATTTTGATATGAATAATAAAAAAATTAGAAAATTAATAAAAACATAATTGAAAATGAGAAAAAGTAATTGAAAATTAATTGAAAAATAAATTTAATAATAAAGTAATTGATTGAAATAATTGTATGTTGAAAAAAATAATAAACAGTTGTAAAAAATAATTTAAAATGTTACAGAATATATTTGAGATAAACAAGACTACAATTACAATTATTATATATTATAATTCTTCAAACTTCAATTTATTTGAAATTTCATTGATAAAAATTTTAATCAATCCACTCTTTGAGAATAGTAAATTTGAAATTATTTAAAAATTTCTTTAATTTTTAAGAGTTCTTTTCTTTTATGATTTTAATTATATTTGCTACAATTCTCAACTATTTTTATAATTTTTCAACATTTTTCTTCAACTGTATTTTTATTATTTTTTATTTTTCCCTCATTTTTAAATTTAATTACCCAAATTTCAATTTTTTTCTTTAATCTTTGTGAATAGTAAATTTAAAATTATTTAAAAATTTATTAAATTTTTAACAATTCTTTTCTTTTATGATTTTAATTATTTGATAAAATTGTCAACTATTTTTATCATTTTCCAAAAAATTTCTTTATTTTCTAATTATTTCCATTATTTTTCAATTTCTCCTCTCATTTTTAAATTCAATTTCCGCAAGTTTCAATTCTTTTCTTTAATTTTTTCAACAAAAAAATTCTCAGTTTTAATTATTTTCATTAATAGCAATTATTTATTAATTAATTTCCAACTTCTTTCGTCATTTTTCAATTATATTTTCGAATATGTTTTTTTTTTAATTTTAATCATTTTCTTCGAATTGTAAATTCATTTATCCACATTCTTATTATGAAATTTATTTTTTGTCAGTAATTTTGCCATATGGAATTCCATAGGACGACTTTTTTGCTATATATGGAATTTGCAGACGTACCATACACAAGTCGCCGCCCCTGGATAGCATCAATATTATCTTCTTTGACAATATGACTCAGAAATAATTATCTATATCTATATCATTTAAAACATAGTAAAAAGATAATTTTGTTTTTGAATAATTAAAAAAAAATTAAAATTGTAAAAACTATTAATATTTTGTACCTATTCTATTTTTGTTATTTAAATTTTTCAAATCTTTATTTAAAGGAATACAGCGACGACATTTTTAACACGTCAAAATTCACGTTTTTTAGGGGTGCCAATTTTTTTTCTAGCACAATTTAAGACCTAAAATTATGGTACAATGTCAAAAATTTAAAAAGCCAGGAAAAAAATTTGCAGCCCTAAACAGAGTTGAAATTTCACATTTCTTTCCCATTTTATAATTTAAATTGTAATTTTTAAATTATTATTAGTAATAATTAATTATTATTTATTAATTATTATTAATTATTTATTTATTTTTAATTTAATAAAAAACTTTTGTAGAAAACTACAAAAGTTTTTTTGCTGTAAAAAAACATATTTTCTACAAAATTATGGATGGGTTTTAAAATATTTAATTTTTCACCGAAAATCAAAATTGATAAGTACACAGTCAACAAGAATTTTGACCTTTATAATTTTATGATTATTGAACTCCTTACAAAAAATTACTATATAAAATTAATTTTTTTTTAACATTTCGAATAATCATTTAACATAGCTGAAAATGTCGTCGCTGTCTCCCCTTAAAAGTGTTAGTTCAATAATAATAAGTCGTAAAATTACGATTTGCAAAAAGCTATTGACCGATTTTCACGAGTTTCATGTATTTTATAAAAATATAAAGATGAATTAAAACAAAATTATCAATAATTTTTAAATTCCTTAAAAATACAAAAAAAATTTTTTTTATTGAAAAACACAGTTTCTGACTAACAAAATATTGTTGATTATTTTTTATTTATAAATGACGTTTCATTGTTGTTTTTTTACTTAAAGTATAAAAAAGAAATTTAAAATTAAAACACTTAGATAATGTTGGAAGTTTCAAAAAAGAGTTCTTGTTTTACTTTTTCGATAAAATAATTTTTAAATTCCGCGACTAAACCACAGATGAGTCATTCCTTCTTTGAAGTTTACAATTCACTTCAAATATTTTTTTTATCGCATTATCTCTCGATCAAAGATAACATTATTAAATATCAAAATTCTGGGAAATAAAATTAAAGTTTAATAATATTTGGTAATTAGTCAGATAAAAGTATTTATCGAATAGTATTGTATTGTATTTGTGTATAATAATTTTTTTAATCCAAAGCATCTTAATGTTTTTAGTCAGCTAAATTGAATCCGTCATTTTGAATTTTAAAATCCAGAATTCAGAATCCTTTTCAGCGACCTTCACACGAATTTCGTTAATATTTACTATTATTTATTTAATTTATTACTATTTCAATTTTGAACATTATTTTTGAGTTGAACAAAACTTTAAACTTTCTGTTGAACGTAAAAAACTTTGAACAAGTTGAACTTTTTGCCTTAAAGTATTTCAATTTTAATTTCCTAAATATTTTTAAAAATATTCGTTTCTTATGAAACAAAGTTTCACACAAGTTATAATTTTTCAAAATTCAAAAATTATTTATTGAGTAGTTTATTCCACGTGTTTCATGATTTTAGAGAATAATTTCAAAAAAACGCAATTTTTGTATTTAATGACTGTAGATGAGGGTAGTCAGGGTTGAACATAGTTTTGACTTTTCTCTATAACTTCCCCTGTAGGCCTTATTTCGTTATTTCCCTCATATTGTTTGAAAGATCTACTAAAATGCGTTGTTTTTGCTAAAATTGTAAAAAAAGTTGCCCAAAAGTTATGGAGTTATAGACAATTAAAAAAGAGAAAAAAGTAGTCAGGGTTGTGCCAAGTAGTGAGGGTTGAGCCACTGTAGTAAATCAATTAAATATGAATTAAATAAATGATTGAAAATTACCTTCTAATGATAGAATAGCGCATAAATATACTTGGAAATAAGAAAAGGAATCTTGAAATTGAAATAAAAATGAAAAATAATTTCCGCAATTATATTTTCTTTTGTATCGCGAAGCTGGTCCAAAAGTTAAAAAGGTTTACCAAAAATATGCATTTCCTTTCTTTCCAATGAAAATGAAGTTTCTGACACCTCTTAAAGTTAAATGAATTTCCATTGCAAAAACGCTTCAAAATTCCAAAATTTCATGAGTCTCAACCCTGACTACTCTCCCCTATGTATTGTAATTTTGTATTGTAATTTTTCAGTAAATATTTTGATACTAACGCAATAAATTTTTTTGTTTAATTGCAGAACACGGGACAAAATTTAATAAAGAATAACTTTGAAAATGTAATTCTATCCGAACGAATGCTTCGTTTGCAAAACGAGGTCGCAATTAAAAAGATGTGGTCGCTGTCAACTAATATCCTACTGCGGTGAAAAGCATCAAAAATCAGACTGGAATAAACATAAGGACTTTTGCTCAGTAATTTTTGAACTTCGAACAAAACAGAAAATTTCCCACATATGGGGGATTATTTCTTAAGTGTCACAGGTCCGAAAAGCAAGTTTATTCTATCGGGCTGAAACTTGGACAAAATGTTGTCCTATTGAATAGTAATGAATAAAAAGAAAAATCTTGACTATAGAAGAAATATTAAGATTGGGGGAGGGGATGAAATTTTTGATTTTTTTAAAAAACTGTTTACTTTGATGAAATTTTTGTTCTTATAATTTAAATTGAAAAAATTCTTGAAATACCAGTTTCGATAGATTT
The DNA here is from genome assembly GCA_037103525.1 of Ganaspis brasiliensis. Taxonomy (NCBI): domain Eukaryota; kingdom Metazoa; phylum Arthropoda; class Insecta; order Hymenoptera; family Figitidae; genus Ganaspis; species Ganaspis brasiliensis. The sequence continues at coordinate 2,053,967 of JAZKLR010000311.1, forward strand.
TTTCACGCTCTTTCGATTGGTCATATTGTTTTTTAAGAGAAAAAATTTTTTGATCCCTAAAAATGGAAAATAAGAATAAAAATGACTTTTTCTTCAAAAAGGACAATTTTTAATTTTTTTTTTATTTTTAAATGAAAGCCCTACTTTTTTCCTATAAAAAATCTTTGGATGTTGGATGAGAACTCCTAATCATCGAAAATAAATGTTGAATAGAACCTAACGCCTGTGACGCTCGCTGCCACTAGCACACACTGTGGCCGAAAGCACTATTTTTGATAAAAATCAGCCAACAACTCAAAAATGAACCGATTTTAATTTTTTTTTTTTAAATACTCAAGAATGTCTGTACTATAACGCTTAACTGCTACAAAATCAAGATTTTTTTTATAAACTAAAATAAATGTTTTAAAAAAATCAAAAATTTCATCCCATCCCCCAATCTTAATATTTCTTCTATAGTCAAGATTTTTTTTTTATTCATTACTATTCAATAGGACAACATTTTGTCCAAGTTTCAGCCCGATAGAATAAACTTGCTTTTCGGACCTGTGACACTTGAGAAATAATCCCCCATATATGGCAATGACTCGACTCTACTTTTCAAGTCATAAAATTTAAGACTAAACAAATTCTATTTTATATTTTTTACAAACGTTTATTTCCTACAAAGTTTTTTAAAAAAATTCAATTTGTTTATAATAATAATACTGACATAATCTTAACAACAATTCACAATAATTTAATACATACGATATAAAAAATGTTGTTTAACTTTTAACATTTAATGTAAATTTTTATCAAATTATCCGTTTTAAGTTAACGTTGAAGCACAGTTCACAATTTTGTGTACAACTTTTTGTAAAAATGTTCGTGTATGTAAAAAAAAAACTAATAAGTATCAAAAAGTATTAAACGATAAAACTAAAAATAAAATATAAATTAAAGACATCATAAATTATGTTAAATAGACTTAAAAAGTACTCCAGTCTTCTAAAATAATTCTAAAAGGTAAACAGAGACCGTTAAACTTAAGAGCATAATCACAAAGCAGTTTCATTGATCATTAAAAAAATAATTCGTCAAATAAATCTTCTAATTTAAAGTTATACTGTACAGAAGAAGATGTGCCTATCATCAATTGGCAGGAATAGACTTCCGATTCTGAATGTGGCCTCCTGAAAAAAATTGTTTACATAGAATTTATAGTTCAGAATTATTATTCAATACATAGTTAAGGTATTTCCCCGGCAGGGCCGCGTAATTACTATAAAAAAAAATTAAAAAAAGACAAATAAACTAAATCTGAAAAAGTGACTTAAAGCAATGTTAGCTTCGCGACACTTCACATGTGGTTCAAACGCAACAATGTTGAATGTTGCTAAGTTGCGACTGTTGGATTTCCTTTCGCTCGTAAATTCAATGGAAACATGATATATTGTTGTCTCTCTCACTCCCACATAAAACCCCCACCAAGAAACTTTTCTGGGTACGCCCCTGAATGGAAAATCACTTTAGTTTCGAATTTCAGATTAGTATAATTAAAAATGAACATCGATACCCCTATTAATTTTTTTTTATATTATTTATTTTATTTATCCCTACAACATACTAGTTTTTGAGAAATATTTAGCGAGTAGTTTTGTAAATATTAATAAAAGTGTGCCACCTTTATACGTTCAGCATATGATTCCTATGTTAAATTTTGAAACTTTGAAGCTAAATATCTCAATTTTTAGTATGGAAAGAGGCCCTGAGGTTTTTACCACACATAAAGCATGCAAAAAGGAACATTTATCCAAAGTTTCAGAAAATTCTAACGAAAATCGATTTGCCGGAGAAATACCTTAATGCTAAATTAATATACTTAACAAATGAAAAAAACTAAAAGTACATCCGAATAATTTGTATTTTGAAAAACAAAACTTTCTTCAAAACATTTCTACATTGTTTAAATTGGACTCAACAAAGAAAGTAAGAAACCAATTATTCATAAAAAGAAGTCATTTTGACACAAGTGAAATTATAAATTTATAAACTACATATATTTTTCTTTTTTAAATTCTTTAACTTTTCTTTAATTTTAAAAATTGTATTTATTTTATATTTTTTTATCTCTGAATAAGTCAACATTAGATTTATTTTAGAATCTTTTTAGATAATCTCTTTTAAAAAATTATTTTATGGAGGTTCTCTCTATTTACATAACCTTAAACTAGAAAGTCGTTTTTCGTCCCAAATAAAAATATTACTGAAATCAATTTCACCAAATTTTGAAAAACCCAGTACTTCTTTCAGAAAAAATTAGGTTCATCTAAAATTTTTTGTTAAATAATAACTATTTAACGTTTAGTTTTTTCTTTACATCAAGGTAAAATTAACAGTAAATTGTTTATAATAAATGTCACACCAAATAAATTTAACTTAATTAAACAATTTGAGTTTTGAGGTTATATAAATGGAGAGATTGAGAGAACCTTTCTCCATTCCAATAATGTGTAAAATAACATGATAATACAAAAAAAAAAAATTTGTTTTAATTCAAAAACGCAATCTTTTGTAATTTAAGGAGGTAACAGTTAACTTCAACTCTTTTGGAATCTTGAAAAGAACACAGGTAAGATCGTTTTAGCATTTGGGTCATTGAATTTTTTTTTGCTGTGTAAAAGTTATATAATTTTTTTTTATTTAATAAAATTTTTAATTTTAAAATTATAAAAAATTGTCCTGAATTAGAATTATTCCTTATATTTTTCTGAGCATTTAAAGAAAAAGAAAACCTTGATACGACTGATAGAACGGAAGATATTGCGATTTCAAATTTTTTTTGCAAATTTCAATTCTCGTAAACTAATTAATATTTTGATATATTTATTTACCACAAAGTATTTAGCATTACCAAATTGATGAAACTTTTTTTAATACAACACAGATGTATAAGAATTAAATATCTAATGAAAAAGTGTCATTATGTACCTGTGAGAGTTGCAATAAATTAATTTTTACAAATATTTCACGTTTTACAGGATACAATTCAAACGTTCTGACATTTTTAAATGTTAATTTTGATCAGACATGAAAAATAGTCATATTTAAAAAATAAATAATGTTAATTTAGTTAATATATTCGTAAAATTAAATTTAACCCTAACCTCAAAAAAATGGTCTCTGTTTTGACTAGTACCGTCATACCATAGATAGAACCTCCTTAAATTATAATTAAAAGAAATTTTGAGGGACATTTTGACATTTTTATTTAAACATATTTTTGTCTCGCCGTTTTCTACCCTTAATTTATACTGTATTTAATAGAATTAAGTTACTTTGTGGCGAATCGGTGTTAGACAAACATCGTCGTTTACTAATTGAGTCATCATGGTTGTTTAATGGACGTTTTAATGAGATTTGTTGAGTGCTACATGAATCTGTCATCAAAGCGTCCGCAATAGTTGACTGAGAAGAAACCAACGGTGATGAGTTTGCTTCTTGCAAAATCTAAATCAAAAAGTTCTTTATTAATTATAGAATTCAAATTTTGTTGAAGTTCAATTGCAGCCGTACTTTATTTATTTGCTTTTTGTTCAATATACATAAGAATTCTGTTCTGATTTTAAAAATTCCTCGTATAAATAATAAATTAGTATTTTTTATTTCAAATGTTACGGAATATCATGTGCAAAATTTTTTATGCTTGGTACAATGCTACTTTTCGCTGATCATTTTCCAAAAAGAAAAATTAAATTCGGTTGAAATTTACAGGCTCTCCAAGAGTTTTAGACCCTCCAATAATCTTTTTTTAAATACTCATAGAACCATAACGAATCGAAATATTAATATAAGAAAGAAAAAAATAGTACTTTAAAAAAAAATTGTTTAAAAATTATTTTTAATTTGCTTAAAAATTTTTTTCTTCTGAATCAAATAATTTTCTAAATTGTTCGCATATAATAAATAATACCTGAAAAAATCATTCAAATATATTTATTTCTCTGGGAGGTAAAACAATTTCAAAAATTGAAAAATAAATTTAAAAGCCCTGTAATTCAAAAAATTAAAAAAAAAATTTAAAATCGTTTTTGGATCTTTCATTTGCATATATTCCCCTACAATTTTTCCAAGTTTCGTCAAAATCAAAGAACCAGGGGACAACTTTGATTTATACATGCCTGGCGCCTCCTTTAATATTTTAACCAGTAAGACATTGGATTTGAAAAAAATACATTTTTTGTTTGCAAAACTGAATTTAAAGACTTACAAAATAAGTCAATTTTCTCCATGTTAGTTGATCTTTATTAAGTTCGTTACTAAATTACTTGAATCTTCGAAAATCGTTAAATTTTGTTAAAAGCAAATTTAGTTTTACCAATTTGCTTCTAAATTCCTCCACTGATTCCACATCAGATCTTGGATGATGAATGTTGGAATGTGCTGACTGCAAATTCCCTTGAATATTAAATCTTGATTGAGGAATATTTGGAGGTGGTGATTGTAGAATTTTTTGAATAGAGTGACTTGAGAAATTATTTTTCGAAGGACATGATTGTTTAATTTCTTCAATATCAGACCCTAATTGATTAGTTTGCTGGTTTTCTTGATCATTAGATTTTAGATGTTGAATCGTCAAATCGGATAAATGCTGGTTTTCTTGTTCTTCAGAACTAGATTGTTCGATCTTTGGAAAAGATGCTTGTAGACTTTCACAAAAAGATGATAATTGCTCCTTTGAAAATTTTACTTCTAAACTCAGATTCAACTGAGAAATTGGTATTTCTGATGCTCTAATATTAAGCATTTTGTCAGCAACACTGCGCCATGGTTCATGATTTTCGAATATATGAAGATACTCATGTGTCAATTCTTCTAAAATTTTGACAGTCATGCTCTTGTCGATGCTTAAAAACCAAGGTTCATTTTCTTCATTGTCTGGAATCTATAAAATAAATGTTAGACCATCCTGCTAGATACATTTTCAGTTTAATATATTAAATTTCTTTCTTATTACAAATAAATAAAAACTGGGAAAAATATTTCCCAGTTTTTCCAGTTAGTAGACATTCAGAAAAAAGTTGTTTGATTTTATATTGTTTTTCGAAAGAAAATTATAAAACCAACTAACTAAAATATTAAAAATTAGATTATAGGGTAACTGTGTCAATTACTGTGGATACTCCAATTACTGCGGGATTTTTTTAGTTATAAGTTTGAGCCATTAAGGTTATAACACAGAATGAATATTTAAACGTTAATCTTAAAAAACCATTTAATTGGCTGTTAATTTTCTTTCTATAGTATAAAAATGTATTTTTTATTTAAAATGCTTCTTGTGGGAAGCATGCAGTAATTGGTACAGTTACCCTACTTTGTAATAAAATAAAATCCATTAATTACGTGAGGTCAAAATAGTTACGGGGGTTTGACTTAATCTCATCAAGGGAGAAGGAAGGGGTCAATAAAAATCTCACGGCAAGTTACTAATTTTGGAATTGAGATAATATTAATTTTACTTGATAAAAAATAACATTTTGTTCACATATTTCAAAGAAAAATGAAAAATCTCATGTGAGGGGGGGGTCCAGATTAAAAAAAAGCCTTCACATAATTAATGGGCGTTTTCATAGAAAAACATTACCAGGAACAATAGCAGAAAATTTTAAATAAATAACACTTCTTTTTATATTGCATTAATAAAAAACAGCTTACGTTAAATCGAAGCTTTAAAGCAGCAAAATGAATAGATAAGCAAGCAACGGCAGCAGGATTGTACAGCAAACACCAGGACGTTAAATGCAAACTAAAATAAAAGATTATTTCGAAAAACTCTACATAAAGAAAAAGTAAAAGAATTAAAAAATTTCGCATCCAATATTCTCTATATAGACGGACATTTTATTGCTTCCATGAAACTTCCCTGAATATTAGGTCCGAATATTCAGAAAATGGCGACCAATATTCAGGTAAATTTCAGGGAATTGTTGTATGAGTTAATTATAAGTACTAGATATCTGAAACTGTCCGCTAGGGGGAAACACAGATTTCTAAACAATTTAGGTAAAAAATCCTAGATTTTGCTTGAGAACGCTATGATCATTATCTCAAATCATATTTTCCATATTTTTCGTGTCACATTCTTGTGATGTAACATCTTTTAAACAAATTTTAAGCACTCTAGGTTAAAAACTGATGGTGCTAGGAGAAGGATTTTTTTAAAATGCTATGATAACTGCTTTGAAGCAGGTTATCTATATTTTTCGTGCCACATACACATGCCTCCCAGTGACAACAGTTTCGCTATGAAAAATAGTGTCATAAGTGGCATAACTGGACAGGGGCGGCGACTTGTGAATGGTACGTCTGCAAATTCTATATAGCAAAAAAGTCGCCCTATGGAATTCCATATGGCAAAATTACTGACAAAAAATAAATTTCATAATAAGAATGTAGATAAATGAATTTACAATTCGAAGAAAATGATTAAAATTAAAAAAAAAAACATATTCGAAAATATAATTGAAAAATGACGAAAGAAGTTGGAAATTAATTAATAAATAATTGCTATTAATGACAATAATTAAAACTGAGAATTTTTTTGTTGAAAAAATTAAAGAAAAGAATTGAAACTTGCGGAAATTGAATTTAAAAATGAGAGGAGAAATTGAAAAATAATGGAAATAATTAGAAAATAAAGAAATTTTTTGGAAAATGATAAAAATAGTTGACAGTTTTATCAAATAATTAAAATCATAAAAGAAAAGAATTGTTAAAAATTTAATAAATTTTTAAATAATTTTAAATTTACTATTCACAAAGATTAAAGAAAAAAATTGAAATTTGGGTAATTAAATTTAAAAATGAGGGAAAAATAAAAAATAATAAAAATACAGTTGAAGAAAAATGTTGAAAAATTATAAAAATAGTTGAGAATTGTAGCAAATATAATTAAAATCATAAAAGAAAAGAACTCTTAAAAATTAAAGAAATTTTTAAATAATTTCAAATTTACTATTCTCAAAGAGTGGATTGATTAAAATTTTTATCAATGAAATTTCAAATAAATTGAAGTTTGAAGAATTATAATATATAATAATTGTAATTGTAGTCTTGTTTATCTCAAATATATTCTGTAACATTTTAAATTATTTTTTACAACTGTTTATTATTTTTTTCAACATACAATTATTTCAATCAATTACTTTATTATTAAATTTATTTTTCAATTAATTTTCAATTACTTTTTCTCATTTTCAATTATGTTTTTATTAATTTTCTAATTTTTTTATTATTCATATCAAAATTTTAGTTATTTTTTCAATTTACAATTATTCTCATCATTCTGAAATCATTTTCTTAAATTACAAATACTTATAGGATTAAATTTTTTCAATTATTTTTCACAAACTAAAATTATTTTCTTCAATTTTAAATTATTTTTATTACTTTACAAATATTTTTTCCAATTTTATATTATTTCATTATTCTTCAATTAATTTTCTAGACTTTAAAATATTTTTCTCAAATTTTAATAATTTCCTTCACTTTCAAATATTATTATTATCATTTTGCAATCAATTTTTACAATTTTCAATTATTTATCTCACTTTTCAAACTTTTTTTTCAATTTTCATTTTCTTTTATAGTTTTGCACTTATTTTCTTCGCCTTTTAATTAGATCTATTAATTATTTTTCAAATAATTTCCTACATTTTTATTTATTATCTCAAATGTAAGTTACTGTATCCACGTTTCAATGTAATATCGAAAATTTAAATTATTTATATCAAATTTCCATTATTTTCTTCAATTTGCTATTATTTCTATCATTTTTCCATTACTATTTGTCATAGGTATTCAATTATTATTCTTTAATGAATTTTGAATTTTTTTTACATTTTATCACAACTTCCACTTATTTTTACAATATACAATTATTTTTATCATTCTGAAATTATTTTCTTTCATTACAAATATATGTTGTAATTTTTTTAATTATTTCTCAAAAAATTAAATTAATTTCTTCAATTTCTAATTATTTTTATTACTTTACAAATTTTGTTTCGAATTTTTTATTATTTTCATTACTCTTCAATTAATTTTCTAGATTTTAAAATATATTTCTCAAATTTTAATAATTTTCTTCCATTTTTAATTATTAATATTATCATTTTCCAATCCATGTCTACAAAATTTTAATTATTTTTATTACTTCGCAAATATTGTCTCGAATTTTATATTATTTTCATTACTCTTCAATTAATTTCCTAGATTTTGAAACATATTTCACAAATTTGAATAATTTTCTTCAGTTTTTAGTTAGTTTTATTACTTTCCAAACATTGTCTCGTATTTTTTATTATAGTTTCATTACTCTTCAATTAATTTTCTAGACTTCAAAATATTTTTATCAAATTTTAATAATATTTTTTTTAAATTCCAATTATATTTGTTATCATTTTGCAATCAATTTTTTTAATTTTTTATTAATTTCACTATTCATTTCTCAATTCAATACCTAAATTTTTAATTATTTATCTCATTTATCAATTTTTTTTTCAAATTCATTTTCTCTTATACTTTTGCAGTTATTTTCTCCATCTTTTAAGTAGGGTAAAAGTACCAATTACTGCGATGTGAAATCAAAGTCCGATAAAATATTGGAAAAGAAGATAAATATAAATGAAAGATAAATATTTGACTGATCTTAAAAACACTCTTGTTATTCATTGGAGTAGAAACCACTAATTGAAATATTAAAAGAAATGATGTATTCTTAAAAATAACAAATTTATAAATAATACTCGGTGCTGGTATTACTACGAGTCGGCACCAATTACTGTGTCCCAATTACTGCGACGATAATAACGTGTATTTGAAGGTTAGGTTGTTCGCAGTAATAGAAACACGTGCATGTTCCAATTACTGCGATAGGTCGTAATTTAAACTTGAATAATTAATGATTTTAATGTGTATCTTAATTGGCAATTGTGTTGAGCAAGATTTTAAATAATTTTTTCAATTAATTTAAAATAATTTTAAACTCTTAAGAAGTGCATAATAAAGTTTTTCAAAAGAATTGCAGTAATTGGTGCATTTACAGTAATAGGTACATCTACCCTAGATATATTAATCATTTTTCATTTTATTTTCTAAATTTTTCTTTATTATCTTAAATCTTAGTTATCGTCCCCACTTTTCAATGTTTCAATCAATCTTCAATTATTTTTCTCAAATTTTAATTACGTTAGTGAATTTTCAATTATTTTTTTTCATTTTCAATAATATATAATGTTGTGATTATTTTTCTAAGTTCAATATTTTTTCGACATTTTTCAATTATTTTAAAAAATATAGTTTTTGTTCTTCAAAATTTCAATGGTTTAATCATTTTTCTATTTTTTTTCTCAAATTTCAATTAAGTTCGTGAATATTTAATTTTTTTTGTAACTTGTAATTATTTAATCACAAATTTTATATTATTTTGATTATTTGGTTATTATTTCCGAAAATGTACTCAAAATCAAATAAAATTGTCAACTTTTGAGTTACAATAATTACGCTAATTAAGAAACTCTTTAATTTATTATTGTTTTATTTCTCTCACCCCCCCTCCCCCCCCAACCGGTTAATATTAAGTTTGCAGATGGCAAAAATTTACAAGTCGCCGCCCCTGTAACTGGACTATTGGGAATAGAATAAACCAGGTCATTTTTTGAATTTAGTGTGATTTACGATGTTTTATCCTCAAAGTTACTCATTTTTAATTTCTAATTAGGGCTGTGCACGAGACGATGTTTTTCTCGGTTTCTTGGGGCGCTTTTGAGATCCAAAACAGACCATTACGTTAGATAGTAGCTTTCCCGGCCTAGGCAGACAAAGGATACTCTGTCGCCCGCAAATGACTCCAAAGTCACCTTTACAGTGGTTTACGTTTCACATTTACTTTTACTCTTATAAGCACACATTTTATATTAAAATTTATTCCAGTGACGGTGTAATAGCAGCTTCTGCTTGCATCGGAAGTTCCTAGAAGCTTTTAGCACGTTCAGAATCTCCATGCAATCCGACATCGAGCATCACTTTTGCTGATCGGCATAGCCATCTTGTTATTTACTTGACCCTGTCATAAGCAACAGCAGCCACTTGAGCAGAACTTGCAACAGGCACAGACACCACAAAATACACAACACTCAAACAAACAACTAACAAACAATGCGAACTTAACCACCAAATCCGGAACAAAACAAACAAGGAGAGTGTTTGAAACTCTACCCAGTACGACGATCAATTAAAGGAGAGCGTACCGTGTTTATCCAACGGGACCCCAGATCTAAGGATTTCAAAAAAGATTTAAATCACATATCAGTAGGGCGTTCGATTCATTCTTCATTTCCAGGTAGTATAATTGACATCCACCAAAGTGGCAGAGGTAACGTAAGGGTTATTTTCAATTTATGCAAAGCCGCGAATAAACCTTTAAATGATCCGGTAATAAAGTCAATAGGCTAAATTGCAATTATCAGCATTTATTTTATCAAATGCGGAAATCGTTGGCCGCACGTCAGAAAAATTGAGAAGCTACGAGTTCGCAGATTAAACAGGAGAACCGTTAATGACAGCACAAAATCTGTCAAAGTAACTGTACAAAAGTACGTTCCCTATTCTGATCGCTTTTTTTCAGTAATCACTCACACATCTCAAAATTCGAAAATTTCAAAATCAATGTCACTCAACACACCGTCATCTTATTAATCTCAATCAGAAGGAAAACAACCTCGCAAAAAATCAGCACACAACTTCTTTGCAACGCAATGGAACAATGGTAATAGATAATTATAGTCTTCCTAATGGTTGCGCCTTATCTTCTCCTCCTTCTCCATCTCGCCTAGCACCAACTCCTATAAGTTCAGAATCCTTAAATACTGATCCAATAACTTCTTTCCTTTCCTAGCTTAGCAACCAGGTCACAAAACTCTCTTCCAATGCTTCTCCTGAAATCGCGAAACGTAATCAAGACCACCTCTCACAAATTACAGAAAATCTTCGCCTTTTATTGCTCATCCCTGCTATAACTCCTAATAATGGCAAATCTCCGTAAATTCCAAAAAGACCCACGATCTCAAAAAAACTATCAAAAAAGGTAGATATAATCCTTCGTTGCAAAACGAAACGAAACACTCCCGGTTGCAAATAACTCCTCTCTCGGTAAACTTTTAATAGTCTCAGTTTATAGAATTCCTGGTAAACTGACCCCTATTAACCCCTTGACTGTGGATGAAGTGTATTCACGTCACAAAAAAAACGGCCCAAACGGTGAATGACGTGTATACACGTCATGATGAAAACAAGAGAATGGCTTAACGAATTTTTATGCAACTTGGTACTAGGGGGTTTTTCGGGTCGCTGAGTACGAATTATAAGTCAAATTTCCAAAATTAAAAATGGTGGATCCAATATGGCTGCTAGAAATTTTGAAAAAATTAAAATTCCAACATTTTAAGTTTGCACATGACTTTTCCGTCACATAGGGATCTCCCGACATAAATCAAATAATTTATTTCCTTAAAAATTCTCTTAATACTCTTTCTGTTCACCTAGTATAAACCTAGTCTAACTAAACTTATTATTTTTAGTGACAAAACGTATGACTTAGATGATCTCTCCCTTACCTTATCTTTGAACGGAAACATAATTAAATTGTCAACTTCAACAACATATCTTAGTATACAATTCCATAATTCCGATTTCTCTAACAATCATTTTAATTAGGGGAGAGTCGCCAGTTGTGAGACGGCTCCAGTTGTGAGACAGTCCATTTTTTAACACGAAATATAAAAAGGCTGATTGGTGTACATAAAAACATTTCTTTTTATACGAGCCAACTTTTGCGTGTACACCGAAGCGGATATATGTATTGTTTGTGTTAGATGCCAACACTGTGTGTGAAAATCGACTAAAAAACTTTTTTTCAATATGTGCAAAGTACTTTTTTTTTAAGTTAATTAATTGGAAAAGCTAAATGTTATGCATTTTTATTTAGTATTTTCCTTCTATTTTGTAATGCAATATTGCATTGTTTCAATCTACAGTTAGAAATATTTTTTTTTCCTTTTTCCAAATAGCGCCAATTTCCGGTTGTGAGACACAGCAAGTCACCAGTTGTGAGACACAGCAAGTCACCAGTTGTGAGACGGTGGCGCCGCCCATCTGAAATAGCCTATATTTTTCGTTATTGTTACATACGTAACTTATATATATAAATTATTATATACATTGTTATTTATGTTTATATTCAATTCTTATTAATATAAGAATTTTCATCATTGTATATCATTTTGCTTAATATTGTATAACAAAAGTAGATTTGATTTTATAATTGAGAACGCTTTAAGAGAGAAAAAACCATGTTTACATATTACACATATACAAGTCTAGACAAGCTTCTCCAACAGCTATAGAGGAGGGAAATACATAAGTTTTGTCAGCGGTAAAGGGAACGGGGAGAAGAGGCAAGCAAAGACAAACGTTTTCCAAATATCAAGAACTACGATATACTTTCACTTCTGCATAAAAGAGAGGGGAGACAAAGGACAAGCGAGGCATCTTCTCTTTTTATCAACTATTATGATTCTCAATTTTTTGATATATAAATTGGAGCATCAGATTGACCAGTTCAGTTCGTCGAGTTTAAACAAGGGTTTACGTTACCATCAACATTCTGAGTCTATACAAGTCGTGAAGTTACTTAATCATCAACAGTTCGTCGAGTTTACAAAAAGGTTTAAGCTATCATCAACAGTCTGAGTCTATACAAGTCGTGAAGTTTCTTAATCATCAATAAGTATTGAGTTTTCACATCACGGTCTTACCATCTCGTCTGTGACTACTGACATTTAAATACTCAAGTTTATTTGTAGTATTACGCTAAATTAGTTCAATTTCAATCAAATTGATCCAAGTTGTCATTCCGCATAATAACGGAATTTCACACATTTTCGTGAGAAAAACAAGTTACAAGTCTCCTGCAAGAAGTCTCTAATCTCTACGAAAAATCACCTGCATCGACGTCCAGTGCTTAGGATCACCGTCTGTTTACTCAGAGCCTAATCTACTTCAAGCCTACTACTCCTTTATCGCTTGTCTTCAACAAACAAATCTTCGAGTTCGAACGGCAATCTTTTCATCTCTCAAAAGTAAGACTCAATTTATAAAATCACCTTTGTAAATTCACAACTCACAATAATTATCTAATAAATAAATATTATTCAACATACTTTAGTACTCTCATTGACTTAATCCTCATCCCAAATCAAGTTCTTAATTGAAATTGATTTAAAAGGAGGAACTAGGGAATATTGTAAGGGTTTTTGTACATCAGAACGTAACATTATGCAGCATAAAGTGCTCTGTTCAGTTTAGTTCGTTACGTACATTTGATAACACAACAATTATTTAAAGTGTGGGAACACGCGCACAAGTTATTTCATTTGCCTACATTGCGACAGCGATTTCGATGAAGAAAACTGATTGTCATATTTTAAAGAATAAATATTTTTATTTAGTATATAATAATATGTATTATCAATATATTTAGTTATTTATATTAAACATAATGTTTCATGCCAAATTTTTTTAAATTTTAGCATTTTTTTATAAGTGTCTCACAACTGGACACCTTTTTTTTTTTTTTTGACTAAAAAGATGTGCTCGGAAAATTGATCATAAAATTTTTCGAGTTCATCTGAACACTACACTTTCTATGAATAAAAGTTGCGTATTTAAGTTACTTTTTGAACGGTGTATTTTATTTACGATTTCGTTTACCTATTTCCAATTTATAGGTCAAAAATAAAACCCGTCTCACAACTAGCGACTCTCCCCTACTTATGTGATACAAGCAGTAAAATTTTTAATATTTTTAGAGTTCTTAGAAACACATATTGGGGTGCTGACCCCAAAGTGCTCCTTCAAATTTATGATTCCTTATTTTAGATCAAGATTTAATTATTTAGCAAAAAAATACTGATATAACATCCTTTCAATCTCTACACACCCTTTGCCGGAAAGACTTTCAGAACTCTCTCGTCTCACTCGCAACTCTAATGTAAAATATAACTATCCACTCTTAATTGCTTACAAAAAATCGAGGATTTACAGCGAACTTCTAAGAAATAGGGATTACGACCCATATTTCGAATTCCTCTATGAGGATAATATATTCACCCCCCCCCCCCCCCTCAGATTATTTTTGATATGGGTAGATTACTTTAATCCTCATCGAATCCCTTTATCTTATTCAAAATTCTTACAAATAACACCTTCCCTAAACACACTTTTTTCTTTACTGACGGTTCTAAGTCTGAATCTGACAACTTAGCGGGTTGCACATTTGTCTGACCTTCATTAAACATATGTGACGCGCTACGAAGAAAGGGACCTTAGAAGCAAATCGATAATTTTACAGGAGGGCGAAAAGAAAAGACGAGCGCACATGGGACTCTGTACAAACCGCTGATGTTTGAATTGTCATATCTTGAAAAATAATTAACAAAAACATTTTCTGACTTCAGATAATGAAAAAGGAACTTTTAATAAAGTTAAATCAACCATAAACCGAAAATCGATTTTTTCCTTCAAAGGGAAAAATCAGTGGTAATCCTGAATTCTTAAACATACAACTCAATTGTTCTGATTTTTTCAGCCTAGCGTGTAAGGAATTAAATACAAGTTGTAATGCACACTTTACACATATAGGTAAAAATAAAGGTATAGATTAAACTTAACTTTTCTACAAACCTAGAAAAAGACCATGGTTTCATGAATTTTTAGCTCGCAGTAGTTGGATTGTGTCTATTTGTCGATCAAAAGTAATCATTACAATTTGAATACTAGTTTCTTCAGAAAAAATTACATTTCTTCAGGAGACTGTCCGGTTTGTCGTAATATCGAGAAAGATCTATATCATGTCCTCTGGTCTTGTCCCAGGTTTGACGCTAATTACCCTGAACTAATAAAAGCTCTTTCAAGAGGTTTAAAATGCCCGCCTCCCTTTTGCAGTACTCAGTTCCTTTTGCAGTACCAACCCTTCTCCTAGAATCGTTGCTCATGTTTTCAGATTTCTTAAACGTTCTAACATTCAATTCTAAATTACAAATACTCATATTACTTTAAACACAATATATTTGAATTATAGCTCTATTGCCTCAGGGAGATTTGACCGGAGGGCTTCCAGAAGATTCTGATCTTCTCTCGCAGGTAGAGTGGTGCGCAAGCGCCCTATTATACTCTCTTTACAGGTACTAACTACCAGGTCATGGCCGGAAAATGCAAGGCGCAATACCAGCATTAGTGCAACCGTTAAAATCCGTTTGATAAAATTTGTTCTTGCTAAACTTAGGAGGTTCTATCGTAAATAGAATTAACATTATCATTTTAGTCGATTTTTTTCCACTGGTAGATAATGGTTTTATAAAACCATTATCTTTTTATCTTTTTTTTTCTAAAAGATTCACGCTTGGCTTCGTTAGTAGTTCTTGCTAAACTTAGGAGGTTCTATCGTAAATAGAATTAACATTATCATTTTAGTCGAATTTTTTCCACTGGTAGATAATGGTTTTATAAAACCATTATCTTTTTATCTTTTTTTTTCTAAAAGATTCACGCTTGGCTTCGTCAACTGTGCATCTAACTATAGCTTCACGTCTTTTTAATTCGATAAAATTTGTGTAATTGGATGTTGTTTTATAAGTTGTTAGGGCTATTTTTCTATTTTTAATTGCTTCTTCGCATTTACCATCCCACTATGGGGCTGGAACAAATTGTTTTTTGAAATGAATAGAATTTCTGTTTGTGTTTGTATTATGTGTTGGTTTTGGTTGTGGACATGAACTATTAATTGTGGCATCGACGAGTTCTACAAAGCTACCATAGTCGGAGACTGCATCCACCGTATTTAAAAGCTCGGGATTGGATTCTATGGATGTTTTTAATGTAGCAGTAAAAGAGAGTCAGTTCATTTTTTTCAGGTTGTTTTGTACGGGACAAGAAAATAGGATAGTGGTCACTACCTACATTATCGTTATTAAATGACCACGAAGAGCGGATGTATAGATTCTGTGAGATAAATGTGAGGTCTATTGCTGAATAAAGGTTAGGTGGAGCACCGACACGGATAGAAGAATCATTGTTCAAAAGTATCAACTCTAAGACTTCAAGCTCCTTGTACAGATTTTGACCATAGGGGCAAGTGAACGAACTGCCCTAAAGTGTAACATGATTATTAAAGTCACCACCCACAGAAACAGAATTAAAAACTAAGTTTTCGATAAAATTAAACAAATGTTTCCAGTCATTAACAGGAGTCAGTTTACCAGGAACGATATAAACAGAGACTATTAAACGTTGACCCAGAGAGGAGTTAATTAAACCGCGAGTGTCTCAAGTTCATCTTCCCGATTATAAACCGTTTGAATTTTTGAAAAGGTTATATTTTTTCAAATGGCAATCATAACATAAGACCACCACTTTTGTTCACTAGGTATTCTATCTTGTCTAATTATATTAAATTGTTACTGGATAAGTAAATTTAAGTTTTTATTGGGGTTTAAAAACGGAGATTAGCCATTATTAGGAGTTATAGCAGGGATGAGCAAAAGACGAAGATTTTCTGTAATTTGTGAGAGTGGTCTTGATTACGTTTCGTGATTTCAGAAGAAAAAATTGGAAGAGAGGTCGTGTTTCCCAACTTTGAGAAGTTTGAAAAGTCGAATTTGTTGTGATTTTGATTTTTTGGAGGTCGATTAAGTTTTAGCTTCGTTGAAGGACACCTTGTTGGTTGTTGCTTAGGTTTAGATTTCTTTTTGAAAAATAAATTCTGGACATTCTCGAGACGTTACTAAATGAAAGCCTGAACAGCTAGCCTACTTTGGAGGATCTGCTTTCTTGGGACAAGGGTTTGTGGAAGCATTGAGCCTGAAAATGTTAAAAGAACGGTTGATAAGGGCACGTACTTGAAAGCTTTTGTGCTTTCATCACCGGTTCTTCTGTTTAATCTGCGAACTTGTAGGGTCATAATTTTTTTGACGTGTGGGCCAACGATTTCAGCATTTCCTAAATCAGCAAGAGTGATGCTCGATGTCGAATTGGATGGAAATTCTGAACTCCCGATGCAAGCAGAAGTTACTATTACACCGTCACTGGACTAAATTTTAATATAAAACGTGTCTGAAAAGTTTCTGAAACGTAAACCGCTGTAAAAGAGACTTTGGAGTCCTTTGCGGACGACAAAGTATTCTTTGCCAGCCTGGGCCGGCAAAGTTACTGTCTGGCGTAATGGTCTGTTTTGGGTCTTAAAAGCGCACCAAGAAACCGAGCAAAAAATGCTCCGCTTACATAAAATATCGTATTGTATTCCCAATAGTGCAGTTAAAGTCACAAAAAATAAGAAAAAAATTACTATTGAAGAACTTTTGTAAATGCAGTATTTGATCTCAGTGTGCACGTACTAGAACTGTTTAAGACCACAAAAGGAACAATGTTACAGAACTGGTGTTCCAATTTTGTTATTAAACAGTTCTAGAATGTAACACTGTTACAAAAATGTGATATACTTTTTCTGTCACTGTGTTCTAGATTTAAACTGTTCTCCCATAGGGACGACATTTTTACTCGCCAGATCATGAACTGGTTCTAGAACTTGTTATTTGCGTTATAGAGCAGTTACAGAATTTTTTTTTAACCTTGCACACTGGGATATTTGTTTAATTTAATGTATTTTTCATTTATTTTATAAAATAAAAATAGTTTAATATAAGATTAATAATTTTTGTTCTTTTCACAACCATAAAATTAAATACATAAGTAAGTACAGGTATGGCCGGTAAGATGCGTTGAATAGAGAAAAATTAAAATTTCCAGGCTTTAACCTAAAAGTGCAGAATATTGAATTCTTTTAAATAGGCGAATTTTCCATTTTTAAAAAACACTAACTGGGAATGAAATGTCTATAAAATTAATTTCCATTAATCCGTATTTCAACTTTTCAATTCTCTGCTAGTATATTTTTTTATAACTTTTAAATTTTCTTTAATCGTTGTGTTTTTCAATTCTACGGAAGCAAGCATATTTTCTGTTCAACCAATTATCTGCAATTCATGCACGAAATATCTATTACACAGGCCTGCAAAATTTCACTTTTTTTCAGTTTCTAAAATGAGTTAGGGTGATCTAGTAGGTTTTTTCGCGCTGAACACGAATCTGTTGTCCAAAATGGTCCATCACGTCTGGATTTTGAGTAATTCTAGATCAAATGTCCCAAAAATTGCTATTTTTACCATTTTTGGGAATTTTTTCTGGAGAACCGAAAGTTTTTCATTAATTTTCTATATTAGCTTCGTATAGTATGTATTGTCAACTTTAAAAACCATTTTTAGAAATTAATTTACGATGATTTTTAAAGAAGTTATGAATATTTGAACTTGGTACCTTGGGGTTTTTGGGCTTGCTGATTATGAATCTGAGGTCAGAATTACAACACTCAACATGCCGGGTCCAATATGGCGGATGAGTTTTTAAAAAATTCTTGGATTTTAATATAACATGGTATATTGGGGTTTTTGGAGTCGCTGATTACGAATCTGAAGTTCGAATTACAAAATTCAAAATGGCGGATCCAATATGGCGGACGAATTTTAAAAAAATTGTTGGATTTTAATATAACTTGCTATATTGGGGTTTTTGGAGTCGCTGATTACGAATCTGAAATCCGAATAACAAAATTCAAAATGGCGGATCCAATATGACGGAAAATTTTAAAAAAATGTTTGATTTTAATATATTTTGGAATTAAAAGTTTTTGGGGACGCTGATTACCTATGAAATTTCACTTTTTTCAGTTTCTAAAATGGTGGAGGGTGGTTCTTGTAGGTTTTTTGTGCTGAGAAGGAATCTGACCTTGAAAATGTTCCAGCACGTCAGGATTTTTGGTAACTATAGCTGAAATGGACACAAAATGTCTATTTTAGACATTTTTATGAATTAATTTTAGGAAGCTAAAAATATTTTTTAATCAGCGACCCCAAAAACCCCAAGGTACTAAGTTACATTAAAATCCAACAATTTTTTTAAAATCCGTCCGCCATATTGGATCCGCCATTCTGAGTT
Organism: Ganaspis brasiliensis; assembly: GCA_037103525.1. Taxonomy (NCBI): domain Eukaryota; kingdom Metazoa; phylum Arthropoda; class Insecta; order Hymenoptera; family Figitidae; genus Ganaspis; species Ganaspis brasiliensis. The sequence goes on from JAZKLR010000311.1 coordinate 2,073,116, forward strand.
TTGTAATTCGGACTTCAGATTCGTAATCAGCGACTCCAAAAACCCCAAGGTACCAAGTTACATTAAAACCAAATTTTTTTAAAAAATTTGTCCGCCAAATTTGATTCCCCCTTTTGAATTTTGTAATTCGGACTTCAGATTCGTAATCAGCGACTCCAAAAAATAGCCATTTTTGGGCCATTTTCACCCTAACACATTTTAGAACTAATATCAAAGGTATTAATATAATTGATAAACACAAAACTAAATAAATAACCTAACCCATGTAAAAAATATTAAATAATATTCTACAAGCCAAAGGAATGACGCGAAACCAGAGGACAAAATTTATTTTCAACTTGTACAAAATCTATGAGATTTATTTTATTTATATTTTAAAGAAATATTTTACAATCCCTTCACTTCCAAAAAATATCCATAAAGTACTGTTCTTCAAATTTAAAATAGTTCTTTTACGTGTTGAAAGAATAAAAAACAGTCATAGAATAGGTTGGAAGACTGACTTTTAATAGTTAAAATTTAAAAATAAGTACAATAAATTGTTAATTTATTGTCGTATAGAGGGGAATTATAATAAATTATTATAATTATCGGGCAAATTTTCTCAAGTGTCTAGCGTCAAAATTAAAAGTTGTTGAATCGGACTAATATTTGCACAAACTTTAGTGCTATGGGTAAGTAATTTAACCACCAAATATTGTGCAATTTAATTTAAAATTGTAGAGGGGGGAGGGGGTTGAAGATTTGTGTAAAGTAAGAACACTGAGTTTTTCAAAAAATCGTAGCCACTAAATAACGAAATGAAAAAAATTTCACCTATGTGTTTTTGAAAGGTTTTTTACTGCTCTTCCACATGGTGAAAAAGTTTTTTCTACCACACATGCACGAAAACCTCGTGTTTTTTAAAAAAAAAAAAAAGGGTCCATTTTGAAAAAAAAGTCAAAAAAATTTTGAATTTAAAAAAAAAGGTTAAATTTTGATTTAAAAAAAAAAACTTTTTCACCATGTGGAAGAGCAGTAAAAAACCTTTCAAAAACATATAGGTGAAATTTTTTTTCATTTCGTTATTTAGTGGCTACGATTTTTTGAAAAACTCAATGTTCTTACTTTACACAAATCTTCAACCCCCTCACCCCTCTACAATTTTAAACTAAATTGCACAATATTTGGTGGTTAAAGTACTTACCCATAGCACTAAAGTTTGTGCAAATATTATTCCGATTCCACAACTTTTAATTTTGACGCTGAACACTTGAGAAAATTTGCCCCTTATATATCTTGACGACGTACAAAAGTAATGTTTTGGGACAATCACCAAAAGATAGAATACTATTTTCTAATACTGAGGTTTAATATTTAAACCTTTAAATATTTCATAACATATTACATAAAAGAAAATTTTGTAAAATATACGTACAGTTATTAGGGTAGAAAAAATGCATAAAACAAACCTTTTAGAAGCCGTGAAATATGCTAATTTCATTATGTCTCGAGATGCTGCAACAAAAATTAAATAACATTTTATGTAAAAAATATAATTTTTATATTGTGCAATAATTAGAAACAAAGTTTTAACTGCTAAAACATCTATGAAGATTCGATAAATAATCGTTCAAAGTGTCTACAACTAGCCTGGCTGGGTCAAGCCATTTAATATTATACAGCTACTAGAGTTTTACACCAATTCAATCGTCATTTTAAGTCACTGAACAAAATCTTGATAGCTTTTCAAGAATAGAAAAAAGTAAAAGAAAAAAGAAAACGCTTGATTCCGTTCTGAAAACGTTCTTGTCATCTGCGTACATAAGAATCTTAGGTCCCTTTCTTCCTAGCGCGTCACATATTTTTAAACAAATATATTACTGGTTATTTGCAATATTCGAATAGTACGATAGAACCTGCCATTTTCTTAAAACTTATGAACGTTGTGCATTTGACAATCATAGTATTTCTAGATTTCCAGGCTTGTAGTTGTAGTTGCAGACACCCTGTTATAACCAAAATCTTAACAATATAAAAAAGATCATATTAAAAATTTTTAAGAATAATTTGTTTTCTTTATAAGGTGGTATTAACCTGCTTAAAAGTAACTAAGTTTTAGTTCAAGAAGGATAACAAACCTTGAATGACAGATACGTTTTTTGCAATATGAAAATGAGGATGTTGAATAATCACACTAAATCCTAACGTCATCAAGAGCAAATTCTCGAGGAAGATCATGTCGTCTAACTCCTTATTAAATATCTGAAATACAGAAGTATTTAAATCCACTTTTATTTTTATTTAATAAACCTGTAAAAAAAAGTTGTACTGTTACTTTTGATTCCGCATTATCAGTCGATAGATTTATAACACGAAATTCTGGAAATTTTGTGTTTATGGTATGTGGAATGATTTTTTACTAGATAAAACAAAAAATTATGCTTTGAAATAAACGATCATAATATGTTAATAATATGTTAATAATGTAAGATGTATGTGATTATGATTAGGCAATAAGTAATATTAGAATACAAGATGTTGGATAAATATAATAATATAAATTAACTTTTAAGCAATATTATAAAAGCTATAATAAATAGTTATTAACAAAATTACAAAAATTATAATTTTCGTTGTTCTTGAATAAATTAAACTGATTAATAATTAATAATATATAATAAACATATTTATTGTTCTACTGAAACGTGTATTTAAGTAATAATCTATAATTGAAATAATGTTTTATAAAATTTATTCAAAACCTTAATTCGTATGATTTCGTATTTTAAATCTATATCGATCTCCAGTAATAAAAACTATAAACAATTTTTAATAAACTTTTATCCTTAAAATAATAATTATTATTTTACCACACCATCTACACAGTTCGCGCCGGCCCTGAATAAAATAGGTTATTAAAACGTAAAAAACTTCCTGCATGAGGAACCACAAATAAATTTTTTCAAAATAAATATTTTGAAATGTCAATAACTTTGGATCAAATTGTACTATAAGGTTCGCTAATAGCTCAATCGATGCGATTTTAAAAAATAAATTCAATAAAAAGCGTACATTTTAACTTTCTTAAAAAATTTCAAATAATTTTGCCAAAAATCGATTTTTTTAAAATTTTAAAATCTAAAAAAAATATATCTAGAACTGATCAATCGGATTAAGAATTAGGTTAAATAACAATTAGGTTAAATAACAATTAGGCCAAATAAAATTGAGACTAAATAAGATTTTGGCTAAATAAGAATTAGGCCAAATGAGATTTAGGCTAATTAAGAATTAGGCCAAATAAGAATTAGGCTAAATAAGAATTAGGCCAAATGAATTTCGGTCAAATGAAAATGATGTTACACGGGATTTGGGGAATATTCATGCACCTCTTTAAATACTCACAGGTAAAATCATTTATTTTCTCCACTTTTTCATTTATAATTATATTTTTTACATCTTTTATCATGTTAAACTCTTGCTTGTGACTTTCAAGGTTTAACCCCTTCGCATAGGCCTCTTCACTTACACTCCTGTTAAACTCGTACACGTCTCTTTAGGGAGTGCCGAATTGCAAACTGTAATATAAGAATGAGGAAGGTATTTTTAGTATAGTTGCGTAACATTTTTAATACAAAAAAGTTAAAAAAAGGTGTGCGATTGTGGATAAAAATTTAATAATATATTCTACACCTTTAAACTACTCTTTAACTGTTTATAATTATTTTTCTATATTAAATTATTTTTAGACAATGACGTTAATAGATTTTTTAAGTTATCAGTAAACTAAAAAAATTTTACGTAACAGTACTAAAACCGTACCCCTGACTACGCCACTGGGGGGGGGGGGGGGGGTATTAAAAAATGTTACGTTTTGTTACATGGAGGAGGAAGAGGAAAGTTAAAAAAGTGTCGAAAAAACGTTTCAGTGTGACTCCGTGCAAAAGCAAACTTTTTTAATGATTAAATTGTAATCAATTTGGTATGAAATTTTTTGGTACAAAAATTATTTGAAAAACAAAAAATAATTGAAAAATGATTTTAAAAATTGACAATTTTAGACAGTAATTTAGAATTCAAATAATAAAGAACTTTGTGCCAGTAATTTAACTAATGAATAAATGAATAAAAAATAAATAATTGAAGATTGAAAAAAATAATTCAAATAATTAATAAGTAGAGGAAATAATGATAAAAATAAATGTAAAGTAAGACATCGATAATTCTAAATTAGGATTAATAGGCAACTGAAATTTTAGAAAATTAATCGAAAAATAATAAAAATGTTGAAAAATTGGAGAAAATACTTGCAAAATGAAACACTAGAATAATTATTAAAAAATGAAGAAAGCAATTCAAAGTTGAGGTAATTAATTAAAAATTCAAATTTGAGAAAATTAATTGAAGTATAATAAATATAATTAAAAATTGAGACAAATAATTTTCAGACGATATACATAATTTGAAAACGAAGAAAATAATTTTAATTTAAAAAAATAATTGGAAAAAATACAAAATATATTTGAAGTGCTGTGGAAGAAAATAATTGCATTATGATGAAAATAATGGTAAATTGAAAAAAAAAAGATAATTGAAACTTTCGTAAAGTAAATTTAAGACTTAACGAAGAAATTGAAAAATAATTGAAAATTGAAGTTAATTGAAAAGTAATGAAAATTTTTGTGGAATCATAATAGAAAAGAATTTTTAAAAATTCAAGAAATTTTACAATCACTTCAGTATTTTATTTTTGAAGTGTGGAATTGACTGATTTTTTAATCAATACAACTTCAAATTAATTAAGATTTGAAGGAATTAAAATTGCTATGAGTATAAAAATTGGCGAAGTTTTAAAAAGGGGAAGAATTATATAAAATTTTAAAACAAAATTTAGTGACAAATTTCAGGTGTGGACAGAAGGAATGAATGAATGCATGAATGAATGAAAGATAGGAACTTGTAAATTATTATATAAATTGTGAAATATAATTATTTTTCAGATTGCAAACATTATTTATTTTTAGTATGTTTAAAATATGACTTCCAAAAATTTGTTTAGTAAATTTCTCTACTTAGTAAATTTCAGAAAAATATAATTTTTCATCTATTTTAGAAATTTTATTTCCTAGAAAATTAACTCAAAAACAAGCATGGGAACTTAAAAATACCATCGTTATTTTTTCAGAAATTTGAATTTTTGTTAAACAGTAAAAATGTCACTTTTTTAAAGATATTTCAATGAAAAATAAACTAAATCACTTCACTCATGTCTTATTTTCTTCAGAATTTCATCTACTTTTAGGAAATAAAAATAAAAAGTTTTAATAATTATACTTTGTACACTTAAAAAAGTTTTTCAATTCTTAAAAAATGAGTGGACTGACAAATTCGGTCGGTACTGTAGAATAAACTTATTTCGTTTTATAGACATTAAAAATTACAAAATAAGAGATCCAATAGAAGCAAGAGATTAGTATTTTTAAATGTGAAACAAAAACTTATTTAATATTTTTTGTGTAACACCTATAATAAAAATATATCATATATCACGCTTGAAAATTAGAAGCAAAATAAGTTATGGCTGTGCACCGTAATAATGTATAATTTGATGCATACTGTGCAGAAAAGTGACCTCTGGTAGCTACACGGAAAAAAATAATTTCATGAATTTTACAATACTTTTTTGTATTTTTGGATATAAAGTCATTTACAAAACTCAATTTCGAGTGATGTTCTGAACAGTTTTGTAAAATATCCTGTAACTCAAAACTGAGTTTTACAAATGGCTTTAGTCAAAAGTACAAAAAAGTTTGGAAAATTCGAAAAATTATTTATTTCCGTGTACTCGCGCAACCCGGTAAGAAGGCTGGAATAACCTAGAATTAATTTGATTAATTCTATGTAATACTTGAATTTCCCTTCATTTTATGCTTTTGCATTATGAATTAAAAATAAGAGAATTCTATTCCTTGTAATTTACTTTTTGAAAAAATTCCAATAAATATAAGAATCGATCCCATGTTTTTATGTCACAAGTCTATAAAAGTAACCACTGAGCTACTACTCGTGACTTGAATACATAAACATAAATGAGCCTCTTGAATTGAAACTGTGAAGGAATTACCAGGGAAAGGAAAAATTTCAACTGTATTCTCTAATTTGGAGACTCTATTCCAGAAGGAATTATTGGGGATAGATAAATCATGAATGTCTATACTGTTTTACAGAATAGAAGAAGTTTCTGGAATTAAAAAAATTTTAATTATTTTCTGCTGCATGAAATTCAAAATCATTTTAGAATAAAGCAGAATCAATTTAAAAAATATTCTTTTCTATTTCTAGAAGTAAGTATTTGAGGGAAATATAAGTATTTAATAGAAAAGAAATCATTGCGATTTTGAGTAAATGTCAAATAAAGTTAATTCTTTTCTTTTCAAGGCTTTTTGCCGGAAATGTAATAAATATATATATAGTTTTAACTGGAGACGCAATGCGGAATCTAAACTCGTAACACAAACTTTTTTTTACATAGAATAAGACTTTGATTTAACATTGTAAAGGAATTACATTTGAGTTCGGCATGATAGATGTTTTGTCTGGAAACATCAATTTGTGGGACTGATAAATTACTTGTTCAGATTTTACAGGCCGGTTTTCAACTTTTGTTGCCAAAAATAATGAAACAGAGGCAACTTGGTATTTATTAAATTGTTTCATTGAATGAAATATGAAAAACCTGTGCCAGAAGACAATTCCAGTGTTGACACACAAATGTGTACTAATTTGAAGGAAGTTAAGAACAAAAATTGTTTAGAAAAAACATTGAAATAAAACCGTCTAGACGTCCAGCTAGCCAGATAAAATGATTTTCTCTGTCTAGATTTACCTATACTAACAAGAGTCGATATACACTTTTTGTGGGACCTCACAAAAAGTTTTGACAATAAAAATATTTTATCCGGCAATTTCTTGCATCAGTATGCCAGTAGCCGGACGAAATTAATTTATCCGACTAGCCGGACGTATAGTCGTAGTTTGAAATTAATCCTGAAAAAGCACTGTTACAACTGTTCTAAAATCATAAATTATAGCATAATCCATAAACCTATTCATTGTTTAGTCAACTTCTACACTGCAAACTTTGATATTTATTTCAATTCAAACCTTCTTGTTAGTACTCTTGGAGTAGAAAATCATTAATTTTTCAGAATAAAAAAAGGATACGTCCTAATTTTTCCTCCCAAATTGAGAATAAACTGAGTACAATCTTCTCTGGACTTCATTTCATAACTTTCTTCGATTCCGTCTTTTCTACTTGGAGAATTTTTTAGCTCGTCTATTGTTAAATAAAACTTTGAGTTACATTCCATCGTTCATAAACAAAAATATATATACACTTAAAAACTTAAAAAAGACTAGTAAAAACAATCTGAGGTAGCTATTTATTGTGAATATGTATTCCTGATTTCCTGCAGCACGTGACGCAACTAAAGCCTCCCTCCTATCTCCTATTCAGGGTTGTGCACGTAATATACCTTACGTAAATTACGTGGGGTTTTTAGAGGTGCCGTCCCATGACTACGTTCTACACTGGGGGTGAAATAAAGAGATGGAGGCGTCAAACGCTACGTCGTAATTAGATAGAAAGAGATATAAATATATTTGCGTCTTTTTCTTTCTCATTACGACGGAACGTTTGACGTATCCATCTGATTTCACCGTGAGGGTAAAATCCCATTTGAGCAGAAAGCGCAAAACCGAAAGCAGAAAATCATAAGAGTGAGAAAGACAGTCATATCTACCTACCTTTCTCACTCTCATGATTTCTGCTTTCGGTTTTGCGCTTTCTGCTCACATGGGATTTTACCCTCAGACCTGCGTCCCAAGATTCCATCTGCGTTGCGTTGTAATGAGATAGAAAAGGACACACATATACTTTGTCCTTGTCTATGTCATTAGAACGCAACGCAAAACGGTGTCATGGGACGCCGGCCTCGTGAGACTTTACCTTGACGTATTTTACGTGTGTATATTACGTTCTAAATTTTAGGGTGAAATCACATACGAAGGCCTAGGGTATCAGTGGATTAGAATTAGTGATGCATTCGAGATTCTGTCCTTTCATGTAAAGAAAAGAGATGCAAATAGTATCTTCATTTGTGTTCAATGTATTTTACACGAGATGCTTATTTTTTTCGAGCAATAACTCGCTCGAATGTAACACTAATTAGAATAGACCAATCAAATAATTGGTTACATTGGAAAGTATTTTCTGAGTGGTCTATTCTACTCCCTGAGGGTCGCCTGCATTTCCTCCAAAACCCAAATGACCGAACTCACAATTATCCAAAATTCAAGTGTTCGAACAGTCAACTACCAGAACTCACAATTGTCCGAACATCCAATTGCCCGAATTCGAATATGTCCAAACTTCCAATTAACTGAACTAACATTTGTCTGAAATTTCAATTCTTCTAACTCATATTTGTCCAAACGTCCAAGTAACTGAACTAGCATTTGTCCGAACTCCCAAATTTGCATTTGTCAAAAACTCCAGCTACCCAAATTTGCACTTGTCCAAACTTTCAACTCTTCGAAATTGCATTTGTCCAAAATTTCAATACTCCAAACTCGCATTTTTTAAAACATTCATCTCCCTGAATTTGCATTTGCTCTAAAATTTAAATCCCCGAAATCGCATTTGTCAGAAAAACTAAATTCTCGAATTCGCGTTTACCCAAACTGTGAAAACCCCGAACTCGCATTTGTTAGAACAACCAAATCCTCGAAATCTCTTTTGCCTGAACTGTCAATTACTTGAACTCGCATTTGTCCAAACTATTAAGTCCCAAAACTCGCATTTGGCCGAACTTAGAGTTCCTATAAAGAGAGTTAGGACACGTGAGGTTCAACTTTTGATTGGCTCAGCGTAACCGGAGACGGAAGTGTATTGAAAGTTTTTTCATTGGCTGAAAAGACCGCGTTGATTTTAAAATGCTTTCTTAACAGACATTTTTAAACTTCGCCCGCCCTTTTCAACCAATCACAAAAATTACTTCATCGTCACTTCCGTCTCCGGTTTGTCAACAGGCTAGTGGAAGGGGGCACGTGTCCTAACTCTCTTTATAGGAACTCTAGCCGAACTCTTAAGTACCCAAACTCGCATTTGGCAGAACTCTTAACTATCTAAACTCGCATTTGGTCGAACTTTTATATCACCAAATTCGCATTTGTCAAAACATTCAACTCTTCGAACTATCATTTGACAAATTCCTTAACTCACATACTTTACAAATCCCCGAACTCGCATTTATCAGACCCTCGGAATGTAGCCTCTCTAAAGAAGCCTTCTGATTGGCGGGTAACTTTCCTGAAAACATTACCCGCCAATCAGAAGGCTCCATTAGAGAGACTACTTTCCGAGGGTCTGACAAATGCGAGTTCGGGGATTTGTGAAGTATGTGAGTTAAGGAATTTGTCAAATGATAGTTCGAAGAGTTGAATGTTTTGACAAATGCGAATTTGGTGATATAAAAGTTCGACCAAATGCGAGTTTAGATAGTTAAGAGTTCTGCCAAATGCGAGTTTGGGTACTTAAGAGTTTTGACAAATGTGAGTTTGGGGACTTAAAAGTTTTGACAAATGTGATTTTGGGGAGTTAAGAGTTCTGACAAATGCGAGTTTGGGTACTTAAGAGTTCGGCCAAATGCGAGTTTTGGGACTTAATAGTTTGGACAAATGCGAGTTCAAGCAATTGACAGTTCAGGCAAAAGAGATTTCGAAGATTTGGTTGTTCTAACAAATGCGAGTTCGGGGTTTTCACAGTTTGGGTAAACGCGAATTCGAGAATTTAGTTTTTCTGACAAATGCGATTTCGGGGAGTTAAATTTTAGAGCAAATGCAAATTCAGGGAGATGAATGTTTTAAAGAATGCGAGTTTGGAGTATTGAAATTTTGGACAAATGCAATTTCGAAGAGTTGAAAGTTTGGACAAGTGCAAATTTGGGTAGCTGGAGTTTTTGACAAATGCAAATTTGGGAGATTTAAGGTTTAGACAAAAGCGATATTAAGAAGTTGAACGTTTCAACAATTGTGAGTTCGGGTAGTTGAAACTTTTGACAAATGGGAGATCGAGGAGTTAGAAGTTCGGACAAATGCTAGTTCAGTTATTTGGACGTTTGGACAAATACGAGTTAGAGGAATTGAAAATTCAGACAAATGTTAGTTCAGTTAATTGGAAGTTTGGACAAATTCGAATTCGGGCAATTGGATGTTCGGACAGTTGCGAGTTCTGGTAGTTGACATTTCGAACACTTGAATTTTGGTTAATTGCGAGTTCGGTCATTTGGGTTTTGGAGGAAATGCAGGCGACCCCTCCCTGATACCCTAGTCCGTCCTATGTGACCCTTGTACACATTGCATTTTCTGTTGGTAAAAAGTAAATGACGTATATTACAAACGTAAAAAACTCACGTAAATTACGTCAAAAACGCAGTAACCTCGAGTTTTTTAGGGCGAAATCACATGCAGAGATGTAGAGTTAAGCCCAAAGTACACCCAGGTGCATTAATGCCTTACCCCCAACTGGTTGTCCCTGCCCATGAGAATACGTGAGAAAGAAAGAGAGGTCCGGGGTAAGGCATTTATGCACCTAGGTGTACAACGAATACGGTTACGGGAGCAGGGCATGAGACAGAAAAGGACAGAAACAGTTTCTGTCCCTTATTATCTCATGCCCTGCTCCCGTAACCGTATTTGTTGTGCTTTGGGCTTTACGCGTAACTCAAGGTTTTCGACATATAACGCAACGCACAACGGAGTCATAGGAAAGGCGTTAATATGTCTTTGTCTACCTCTTTTGTCTCATGCTCTGATCGCGTATCCGTATTTCTATCTGCTTAGGCCTTTACTAGGCGCAGGAACAACAACTAGTTCTGGGTAAAGCATTTATGCATGTACACCGGAATACATAAATGATGAACTATTGGTCTGTGTCTCGTTGTAGGTAGGGGGTAATACATTTTCGCCGTAATATACATATAAAACATAGAAATCTAGGTAATTTACACTCTAAATGAATAAAGTACCACACAGCATCAGAAATTCCCTGAATTTTCAGTGAATACTGGTCCACATTTCTCGAATATTTGAACCTAATATTCAGGAAAGTTTCGTGGAAGCATTAAAATGTCTGCCATGAGGAGTATTGAACGCGAAATTTCCCTGACAATGTATTTCTAATTTTCAGGGTTCGTGATTAGTTGCGTGTGTAAACAGGCCATTACGGCTGCGCAGTAGTTTTTCCTTTTCTAGAATCTTACGGGTGAATATAGTGAATGTTTGGGACTCCATATAATGAAGAAAATTATCCCCACTGGAAATCAACCGGATATGAAACGGTTTTGACAATTAAAACTGTTAATTAACTTTGTTTGACTTTATTTCGTTAATTTCAAACCATCCTGCAATTTTGTTATTTTTTCACTTTTCATTGAAAATATGTTTAACTTGACCTGAAATTAAAATATTAACTTAGCATAACTTAAAAATATGACATGTGTTTGTATACTCCCTTATGCGCACATCGTTTGTACTATTTGCGCAGGCATAGCAAGTTGGGTGGGGAGAAATTCAAAATGGCGGCTACCTGGATGACAGGTTTGCCTTGCAGTCAATGGGACGAAATCAGTTTTTGTACAATAACTTTCAAAAAACAAATTTTCGAACCTATGTTTATTAACAAATTATTTTTCATTTAACGAAAGCTATTTTTTAAAATAATAAAAACTCATATAAAAATTTTACACCATTTTATTATTTTAAAAAATAGCTTTCGATAAATGAAAAATAATTTGTTAATTAACATAGGTTCAAAAATTTGTTTTTTTAAAGTTATTGTACAAAAACTGATTGCGTCCCACTGACTGCAATGCAAACCTGTCATCCAGGTAGCCGCCATTTTGAATTTTTCCCCACCCAACTTGAATATCGTTATAGATAAATGGAAAAGAGGAGAACTGCCGAAAGTTGGGTGGGGAGAAATTTAAAATGGCGGCTATCTGGATGACAAATTTGCATTGCAGTCAATGGGACGAAATTAGTTTTTGTATACAATAACTTTTAAAACACAAATTTTCGAACCTATGTTTATTAACAAATTATTTTTCATTTATCGAAAGCTATTTTTTAAAATAATAAAATTGTGTAAAATTTTTATATGAGTTTTTATTATTTTAAAAAATAGCTTTCGATAAATGAAAAATAATTTGTTAATAAACATAGGTACGAAAATTTGTTTCGTACAGTGGAGCACTGTTGAAATTTAATTTCTTTTTCAAAATTAATTCTGCACTTCCTACTAGGCGAATTAACAATTTGTTCTTTTGTAAATACCCAGTGGGCACACATGTCCAAAAGACGTCCCTATGTCGGCTTATATGTCCAAAAGACGTCTTAAGGGCGTCTTTTGTTTTTTTTTGCCCACTGGGTATCCATCTAGAACTTGTATCCATTTTGAAATATAAGTACGATGACTAATTAAAAAATATAACACACTTAGAATTATTGTAAATCACAAAAATATGAATGCACAAAACTATATACCACGCTATATACTAAGAAAGTATTTACTAAAACAGTAATCAAGTAGAAACGTAGGTGATCATTCTTGAAAATAACATACTTGTATCTCAAAGTATTTAATTGTATATATATATATATATATTAATGGTATATATATTAAATGTATAAATAACTTGACATTTCAATCAACTTCGGTTGCCATTTTTTTTTTGCAGCTGGCGCGGTGCGTGGTGCAAGATGACTAGGCGTGGTGCGTCATCACTGTCATCAGTCCGGGACAGGGATGGGTAAGTGTAGAAAACTCAAAGTTCTAGTAAGAGAGTCAGAGAGTCTTTCTTACTCTTTCACGGTTGCCATAAGGATATGCAAGTTGGGTGGGAAGAAATTCAAAATTGCGGCTACCTGGATGACAGCTTTGCATTGCAGTCAATGGGACGAAATCAGTTTTAGTACAATAACTTTTAAAACACAAATTTTCGAACCTATGTTTATTAACAAATTATTTTTCATTTATCGAAAGCTATTTTTTCAAATAATAAAATTGTGTAAAATTTTTATATGAGTTTTTATTATTTTAAAAAATAGCTTTCGATAATTGAAAAATAATTTGTTAATAAACATAGGTTCGAAAATTTGTTTTTTAAAAGTTATTGTACAAAAACTGATTTCGTCCCATTGACTGCAATGCAAACCTGTCATCCAGGTATTCGCCATTTTGAATTTCTCCCGAACCAACTTGAATATCCTTATCTTAGATGCGGAAATTTCCTGAAAATTAGAGATACATTTTTAGGAAATTTCGTGTCCAATATTCCTCATGGCGGACATTTTAATGCTTCCACGAAACTTACCTGAATATAAGGTTCGAATATTTGGGAAATGTGTAGTGATGGGCTTGTGTATATGTATAGTTTACCCAAGTGATAAGGTATTACCTTACTGGTAATTTCAAGTAATTACCGGTAAATATTTACGCAGATGGTAATACATATAATTGTGTGTACGAATGACTTTTCTGAAATAAAAGTTATTTTTTTAATTAAAAAGAATGTTTTTAATAACAGATAAAGTAGATTTGCATTTATTATTGCTGAGTCAAATAAGAAATACTTTATTGAGGGATTTTCTACGAAATAAGGCCTAAGCAGATAGAAATACGGTTACGGGACCAGAGAATGAGACAGAAAAGGACAGAAACAGTCTCTTTCCTTTATTATCTCATGCCCTGCTTCCGTAACCGTATTCGTTGCGCTTTGGGCTATAGCATAGACAAAACCAGCCCCCTGAATCTCGCGTTGAAACGCATAGAATAGACTGTCATGAGAGTCGACGGGTGACTGTAGATGGCGTTGGATGTCACCTAGGCTGAGATTTGAAAAAATACAGAGACAATTTGATAAAAATCAAATATTTGATTAATTAAACTATTTTAAAACGTGTTTTCAAGTAGATATCTGAAGTTTATAAGATACTAGATATAAATATAAATAACTTTTATTTAAAAAAAGGAAAGAAACGTATTTTTAAATTGAAAATCAGTATACAATTTCTGATGAGGGAAATGTTTATTCAACTTTTACGGGGAAAATAAATTATACAGACCATATAGACATTAGAATAATATTTATATGAAATGTTTATTATGTATTGGGATAAAGAATAACAGTCTATTTTAATTTTCAAAACTTTAATAAAAATTAAAATATTAAATCTATTAAAAATAAAACTGATGTATCTAATTATTTTTCAAGTGAAATAAGAAAAAAAGTTTTTATCAAGAAATAAATATATATTTATTTTAAGGGCAAAAAGCAATAATAATTTATTATTAATTTACATTTAAATAGTTTTCTTATACTTGTTCGTTTCCCAGATGGAAAAAATGAATAAAATTTTTATAAACACATTTTATTGTAATTTGAGTTTATGTACTTTGTATAAAAACATTATATTCTTATAATATTATATAATATGTACATACTATAATTATTACATACAATGTATATTAATTTTATTTAGAAATTATAAATAGTTGCAATTTTTTTTTTTTTTTAATTATATATAATATTTATATAAAATCAATATTCATTGTATATAATTTATATTGTATACATATATATTATATAATGTTTATATACAAAGTGTATATAAATCAAATTACAATAAAACATGTTTATCGACATTTTATTCACTTTTACCAGTATCTGGGAAACAACATTTTTAAAACAAAACACTTAACTTATTTGGTAAAATCGAATAAGTTATAAATATATTTAGGCCTTATTAAACTTTGCGATTTATAAATATACTTTAGAACTAAAAAACATTAAATTTTTTCTTCTTTATTTCGTTTTTTGCACGAGACATAACCTGACTTACATCCAAAACAAATGCACTTGTTTACCACATATTTATTGAATATTAATAATCTTTTATATAAAAAAATTAAAGAAAATCACATTTTAAAATGAAATAAGTCTAAAATAACTTTTATTCATAACAGGAGACAATTTTAAATTCCAAAAAAGACATTTTTTTATCAGTTTACAATGCGTTCTGTCATCAAGTCAGCCTAGGTGACAGCCAGCGCCACCATAGTCGTTGCGCCACGACTTCGGACATTTTCAACTCAAAGATTCAAGGGGCTGGACAAAACTATATTTATGTACACTGTAAAAAATACTTCAGGAAAATTACGTCTGTATTGTAATGTTACTTTAGAAACTTTCTGTAATATTACTCTTCGGAAAGCAGCAATAATACCAATCAACTTGAATTTCTACAACTTTCAGCAATGTAATATTACATTTTTCAGTAATTGTACATTCAGGGTTGTGAATGTACTACTTTGGTAGTAGGTAATAAAAGCACCTTAAAAGTACGGGCACACCTCGCGGACTATAGGAGTTGCCTATAAGCAAAGATACTTTACACATAGATCCGGCAAGGGTCCTGGTGGCATGTGGACTAACTAAAAATTTCCATTAGTAAGAAAAGGACACAGATATCTCCAGATCAGTGATGTAAAGGTAATTTACCTAACGTAAATTACATAGCTTTTTACATGTAAATTACGTACGTAATTTACGTCCTGATTCCTTCTGTGGGGATTCGTACGCTCAACGTTTCCATCCTTGCTTCCCGCGTTCGTAGCATATGATTTTACCCTAAAGCGAGAGACGATGTTTCCGCTCCATGGTTGAATGAGTGGTAGAATTGTGTATGTATGCGTGAGTACTAAATGTATGTGTAATCATGTGATTCCTTATGATATCGATTAAATCCTTGGATGGCCGATAAAATTACAGATAAAACTCGATTTAAAATTTTACACTCGACACGTGCTCGACGACATCATTACATCACGATCACGTCGGGGTCACCAATGTGGGAAATAATGATCAATTATTTATAATCTTGGGTTTCAGAAGGTAATCCCACTGAATTCTGACTCCACATTTAATTTAACACCTTATTTATTATTAACAAAAATGAATTTACATAAGTATATAAATTATATATAAAATGTCAGTGAACAAGTGTTTCACAAGTGACTGCCGGGTTAATACTAATTTAATCGATATCATCAGAGATGCCAGGGAGCAAGACTAAACGCATCTGCGCATGTCTGCGGAAAGTTCAGCCATTGATCGAATTGAGCGGCCTCATTTAAAATTGTTTTATTAAAGCCTTTTCAAACTATCCCGCTCATCTCGACCAATGGCAGAACTTTCCGCAGACATGCGCAGATGCGTTTGGTCTCGCTCCCTGGCATCTCTGGATATCATAAGGAATCACATGATTACACATACATTTAGTCCTCACGCATACATACACAATTCTACCACTCATTCAACCATGGAGCGGAAACATCGTCTCTCGCTTTAGGGTAAAATCATATGCTACGAACGCGGGAAGCAAGGATGGAAACGTTGAGCCTACGAATCCCCACACTTCAAACAATGTATTTTTTCGGAGTGGGGGGTAAGTTACGTAATTTACAAATGTAAAAAACCCATGTAATTTACGTAAAAAACTCGAAGTTACGCGTAACTTTACATCGCTGCTCCAGATATCTTCTTACTAATGGAAATTTTTAGTTAGTCCACATGCCACCAGGACCCTTGTCGGATCTATTAAGGATATTCAAGTTGGGTGGGGAGAAATTCAAAATGGCGGGCGGCTACCTGGATGACAGGTTTGCATTGCAGTCAATGGGACGAAATCAGTTTTTGTACAATAACTTTTAAAAAACAAATTTTCGAACCTATGTTTATTAACAAATTATTTTTCAATTATCGAAAGCTATTTTTTAAAATAATAAAAACTCATATAAAAATTTTACACAATTTTATTATTTGAAAAAATAGCTTTCGATAAATGAAAAATAATTTGTTAATAAACATAGGTTCGAAAATTTGTGTTTTAAAAGTTATTGTACAAAAACTTATTTCGTCCCATTGACTGCAATGCAAAGCAGTCATCCAGGTAGCCGCAATTTTGAATTTCTTCCCACCCAACTTGAATACAGTACGCTTCCATTTAATTGACCTCCATTTTAAATGAACTTCCATTTTATTTGAACTTTTCCGTACATTTTAAATGAACAAAATTATCCCTACCACTCATGTGCACGTAAGGGGAAATGTTACACCTAGGTGCATAAATGCCTTACCCCCAACCTCTCTCTCTTACTCACGTATTCTCATGCGCAGGGACAACTAGTGGGGGGTAAGGCATTTATGCACCTAGGTGTACATTTCCCCTCACGTGCATAGTGTTTTTGGTATTTGCGTAATGAGTGGAAAAGGTCAATTAAAATGTTTCATCCGGTCCCGACGAGGTCAATTAAATGGAAGCGTACTGTATCCTTATGGCAACCGTGAAAGAAAGAGTAAGAAAGACTCTCTGACTCTCTTACTAGAACTTTGAGTTTTCTACACTTACCCATCCCTGTCCCTGACTGATGACAGTGATGACGCACCACGCCTAGTCTTTTTGCACCACGCACCGCGCCAGCTGCAAAAAAAAATGGCAACCGAAGTTGATTGAAATGTCAAGTTATTTATACATTTAATATATCCACCATTAATATATATATATATATATACAATTAAATACTTTGAGATACAAGTATGTTATTTTCAAGAATGATCACCTACGTTTATACTTGATTACTGTTTTAGTAAATACTTTCTTAGTATATAGCGTGGTATATAGTTTTGTGCATTCATATTTTTGTGATTTACAATAATTCTAAGTGTGTTATATTTTTTAATTAGTCATCGTACTTATAGTTCAAAATGGATACAAGTTCTAGATGGATATTTACAAAAGAACAAATTGTTAATTCGCCTAGTAGGAAGTGCAGAATTAATTTTGAAAAAGAAATTAAATTTCGTCAACAGTGCTCCAGTTTTATTCAAGATCTTAGCCTATCTTTAAAACTGTATCCTTTTTATATGAATTGTTTTATGTTTTTAGGCAGAAATCAGTTTTTGGTTAAGCCTAAGAATAAAAAATTGTTGATTAATTATACATTCTTAATTAACAACAGTATTATTATATTAACCTTAAGGTACGAAAATTAGACCTAATTTTAAGATGTTTTTCGGGAGCAGAATAAATTGAATTAAAACCAGGTTTATTTATTATTAGATATCTAGTGAAGTATAAAAAAACTATTTTGCTATGTTGATGGTCGGTTTAAAAATTCATTTTTTTAAGTAGAAGTTTACGGACGGTAGAAAATCTTTTTCAATTTGTAATCTAGAACCAAAACCTAACATTTTTATGAATTTACATCTCAAAAGCAAGTGAAGTACTTAAGGGATTTTGAATAAACCGGTTTTTGTGAAAATGGGACACATTTGAATCAAATCTTCAAGTTTACGGTAAAAAATCGATAGAAAGTTGTTAATAAAATGGTTCTTTTTTACTAGAGAAAAACCCCTACTTACTTTCATATAGAATATTATATATTTCCTTCCCATTTTGTAAGTAAATCGGTCAAAAATTGTGCCTATGACACTTTTCTAGCTAAAAAAGAAAATCGATTTTTTGAAATTTTCACAGTGGTCTATAACTCTTTAAGATGCAAAATTAATTATCTACTTATATGGAGTTTTTTACAATTATTTTATAAAAATATTTTGTTTTTAATTTCCTAAGTTCATAGCGTAATTTTATTCTTACAAATCTTCAGGAATCCATATCAATTTATATAAATTAAAATCTCAAAAATTATTATTAAAGCAATTAGTATTTTATGATAAGCATTATTGATTTAATTGAAAAAGAATAAATATGTAAAATTCTTAACATGCACTTTATTAGTACCCAATTATGCACCAATACAGCTATTGTCTATATGCATCGTTTCTTCATGATTCACTCAATGACGAAATACGAAAAATATAAAATAGGCATTGCATGTTTATTTTTAGCAACAAAGACAGAAGATTCTATTCAAAGAATGGAAACTGTGATTTTTGAAGCTCACAAACTTCTTTACAAAAAAGAAAGCCCTCTCACTTTAAAGTCAGAAGTAGGTTTAAACTTGTTAAATATTAATTTACAGAATTAAATTTATTTATTAATAAATCTTTAATATTCTTTCTGTTTAGCGTTACTTGAAAATGACTGATGAACTTCTCTTATTTGAAAATATTCTCTTAATGACTTTGGGCTTCGATGTTCAGGTTGACCATCCTCATCCGACAATTGTCACTAGTTGTGATCTTATAAAAGGTACGTTATCAAAAGCTTGCCAAAAATGAACATGAATATTTAATTGTTCTTCGCTCGAATTTGGTTAATAATGAACCATGGAAATATCTTTTTCTATGGGGTATTTCATTTAAAACCAATCGCCCTGCTTTTGTTTTTAAAAATAAGGAAATTTTTAAGTTTAAAAATTAATTATACCAAATAAGAGATTATTAAAATGTACCACAAAAAACACTCATAACTTTATTTATTTATTGTATTTTAAAAAAAAAATCAAAACTTAAACAATTCATTTTTTTTTAAAAACAAAAGCAGGAGGGTCGGTTTTAAATTAAATGCCCCCTAATATAATTCGTTGTTTAAATTGACTAAATAATCCTTTTTCAAGTATTATGTCCTTTTTTTGTTCTAAATATTCGAAATTTGATTTATTGCAATCCTTTACATCTTCATTTTTGAGATCTTTTATTTATTTGAATCGGACGTAATAGAATTTTATTTTAATTCGAGAATACTCAAGTTGAATATATTTTGTTTCAGCCGACAAGGAGTTGAAAGCAACTTCTTATTACATGGCTACGAACAGGTGGATACAATTTGTTTTTAGTTTATAAAAATTTCAGCCATTTGATAAATAATTACTGGCTGTTCATTTTTGAGACGCAAATTAAGATTCTGATTTACGTCTCTTTTATTTAAACCAGCTAACAGTTAGTCAACTGCAACAGAATCTTTCAAGACAGTTGAATCCCATAAAAGTAATCTTGAATATTTTACTTTGATTTATTTATTATTTTTTTTAAATTATTTGATTGGTATTGAAAAATTTTATTTTTATAGTTTACATTTGACAACTATGTGTCTACAATACAGACCTTCAGTTGTGGCCTGTTTCGCTATTTATATTTCATCAAAATGGCTTTCTTACGATGTAAGTTTACAAATTTTATTAATATGTTGCTCATTTAATTTAAATTGTCATATTTTATTTCCACAAAATTAAGCTTTTAAGTTTTGATCCTCGAGTTAAAACACCCTTTTTACAGGGTTTAATATACTAAATAAACGAAAATTATAATGGTCGCAAAATTAAAGTTATGTGTTTGGAATGGAAAAATGATTTTTGAAATAAAATTTTATACTTTTTTTTACTTTTCTAAATCATTTTTGTATTATTTTAATTCTTTTTTTTTATTTCAATATTTTTTCGTAGGTTATAGCGTGGTTTTTTATTTTATTTTTAAATTCCATTTCTCAACATTTTTTCATAATTATATTCAAAGAACGTATTTTTTTTCTTTAATTCCTATCTTTTCTAATAACTTTGTCAAATTTTTAAATAATTTTTTTTACGTTTTTGAAGGTTTTATACTTGTTTGATGTTTCATTTTTGTATTTTTAAAATTTTTTAATTCCCTCTGTTTTCTTTTTTTCTATTAAATCTTCTTACCTTTGGATTTTTTTAGAGTATAAAATTCGAAATAACTTATATACCTACACTACAGTTCAGTCACTACATATTTTTATTTACTATTAATTAATTCAGGAATAACAAAATTCGAAATAAAAATACGACTTTTAAAAATTGCTTCTCTTAATAATTCTTTTCTTAATATTTCTTTTATACCTCTTAATATTTTAGTAGTACAATTAATAATCATCAAAATGAATAAATCTGGGAAATTTTGTAGTTTAGTATCCAGGAAATTTGTGATTTTGCTGAGAGTATAAAACTGATAAATTTTTTTAGACATTTTGTTAAAGGTTATTGGTGATTAAAAAATTAAAAACAGTTGTTAAATAAAGAAAAAAAAGTCAAGAAAGAGATTAAAAATATTAGTATAAATAATTATAAATATAAATTTCTTCTTAAAAAAATAAGAAAGTTGAGAATCATCTACTTAAAATAGGAAAATTAAAAAAAGAAAAGAAAATGTAAAAATAAGATTGAGAATCCCACAAAAACCTACCGGGCGATAATATATGAAAAATAGTAAAATTTATAAAATATAAAATGAAGAATTAAAACTACAAAAGAATAAGAAGAATATTTTTTCAAAAAATTAAAATATTTACGGATATGTTTTTTCAAATTAATAGAATAAACCAGAAAGTTCACAAAAAGACATTAAACTTTTTTTAATAAGAAAAAACTTTGAATAGATTAGTTTAAAAAGAAAAAGAAAAAAACAATAATTTTTTTTGTTTAATGTAAAATTAAATAAAATAAAAAATTAAACATTTTTGTGAAAAGGATAAAAAAATCAAATTACCTAAAATAGAAAAAATAAAAAAAAATCTTTAAAAAATAATAGAAATTATTAAATTATGATGAAATATAGAAAAATATGCCAAATAATTATTTTTGAAACGTTAGAAATTATTAAAAGTTCAAAAAGCGATTAAAACATAAATTAAAATTCTCAAAAAAAGACAACAAATTCCCTTAAAAATAGCAATTATTAGAAAATTATTCCCAAAAATGAAGAAAATTTAAAAATAATTTGGTATCAACTTTAAATAAAAAAAAATTTGTTTAAAACATTATACGTATTTTTAAATATATTTTAACTATATAAATTTTTTTTTAAATCAAGTCTAGAAATTTGATGAAAGTAAAAATAAATTTTCGGAAAAATAAGCAAAGTGTAAAGAAAATTAATTATATTTACAAAAACCGAGTTACTAAAACAAAAATCATAAAATTAAAAAAAAAACTGCATTTCCCACCAAAGTATGAAAATAAATCAATTTTCTTAAATGTTTAAATAACAAAATTATATAAAATAAACTGAAATAATTTGCGTAAAAAGAAGAAAATTAAAGGAAATCTATAACACGAAAAAAAATCATTTTAAAAGAAGAAAGAAAAGTTTAATAAAGTTAGAAAATTAGAAAACTTGGAAAGATTTGACTATTGAAATTTAAAAGTTAAATAAATTAAAGTTTTATTTAATTTGTGTTTAAGATTTATTTAAATTAGAATTACTTGTATCAGGGTGTCTACTAACCGGGAAAACCGGGAAATAACCGGGAATTTAAATTGACCGGGAAAAACCGGGAATTAACCGGGAATTTTCCGTCAAACCGGGAATTTTTTTCTGGGATAAGAAATCCTTTTCAATTTTCACTTATTTTCTTCAATTTCCAATTATTTTCTACAATTCTCAATTATTTTCTTCCATTTTGAATTATTTTCATTAATTTCAAATTATTTCTTAATTTCTCAAGTATTTTCTTTGATTTTCTACAATTTTCTTCAATTGCCAATTATTTTCTTCAATTTTCAATTATTTTCATTAATTTCTAATTAATTTCTTTAATTCTGAAATATTTTCTACGATTTTCAATTATTTTAATCAATTTTTAATTATTTTCTTCAACTAGGGTAAATGCGGGGGTAGTCGGACACTTAAGGATTCGATCTTAAATAATGATATTTTTCTTAAAATTGAAAAGTATTTTAACCTATTGCTTTGCATGAACCGTTAAATGAGTCATCCATGATTAATTTTCATATAAATTTGCTACAAACATGTCAATATTTAATAAAATATAGCTATTTTAATAAAAAATCAGAATATCAACAGTAGTCGGACACTTGCTTGTAAAGTCGGACATTTTTCTTTTTTAAAATAATAAAATATTTCTTGCTTTTATGTTATAAAATCTATCAAATTTAGTTACAGAAATAATCCTCAGGCTGCACGATTTTAATTTGTAAACCCATGTGGTGAATCTTAAATGAAAAAAGAAAGTTTTTTAGTTTTAAAATTTTATACCTCACTATGGCATTTTGAAGACAATCTGTCAAGTTCTGTTGTGATCCTTCAGTGAAAAGGAGGAATTCGTATAAAATCAAAATTTAGGTTATTTTTCTTTTGATGCAGAAAATGTTAGAAAGTTAACAAATTTATAGGTTATAAGTAGTTGTTTTTATGGT
Organism: Ganaspis brasiliensis; assembly: GCA_037103525.1. Classification (NCBI taxonomy): domain Eukaryota; kingdom Metazoa; phylum Arthropoda; class Insecta; order Hymenoptera; family Figitidae; genus Ganaspis; species Ganaspis brasiliensis. The sequence continues at coordinate 2,096,352 of JAZKLR010000311.1, forward strand.
ATTTACTTTTTCAGCATCTAAAATAATACGATATAATACAAGTAATATAGTGTCCGACTATACACAAACACTCTAAAATCTGACAGGTTAGGTCGGACACGTCAATTACGTCAATTATTTCTAAAATTTAAAGTCATTTTAATATTATTTTCGTTTTTAAACATAAAATTAGAGTTTTCATAATCACTTTGTAACATTTTTAAACATAATTACAACCTACAAAACGTTATTTCGTACTAATAAAAATTTCTATCTCCTTAACGGCTGAAATAAGAAATCAGACAAAATTTCAAAACAACGCGGTTCAGTAAATTATTGTTGCATTTTAACTAATTTACAAATCACCAGAGGGCGTTGCAGGTAATTTTTATATTCTATAATTCTGACAAATTTGATAAAATAACTTTGTGAGAAGATTCCGATAGTAAATAATTATTTATTTAACTTCAAAACTGAAAGTGTCCGACTATCGGTACTGTCCGAAATTACCCGCATTTACCCTATAAATTTTTTTTTTTTTAATTGCCAAATATTTGATTCATTTTTCAACTATTTTTTTCAATTATCATTGATTTATTTCACATCTCAATAACTCCTCCATTTTTCAATTATTTTCTTCTATAATCAATAATTCTCGGCTTTTTTCAATATTTTCTTTCAATTATCAATTATGTCAATTCATCAATTCATCAATTATTATTCAACAATTTTCATAAAATCACATTTTCTTCAATTTCAAATTATTTTCTACAATTTTTAATAAATTTCTTCAAATTACAATTACATTCTTAATTTTTTATTGTTTTTTTCAAATTCTATAATTCCTGGATTGTTCAATTTCTTTTTTCTTCAATTATCGCTTATTTTCTTCTACTTTTACAATGTTTTTTTTTAAATTTTCAATTATTTTCTTCAAATTCCAATTTTTTTCTTAAGTTTCAATTATTTTCTTCAATTTCCAATTATTTTTCATATTTCTTTCAGTTTCTCAATTTCTTTCAAATTTCAATTTCTTCTCAATTTTCTTCAATATTTAACAATTCTAAGCTTTTTAAATTATGTTTTTTTTTCAATTTTTATTTAAATTGAGAATTTTTAAACTATTTTCATCAATTCGCAATTATTTCCGACGATTTCTAAATTTTTCTGCTGTTTCCAAATATTGTATTTAATTTTTAAGTACTTTCTTCAATTTTTAATTATTTTCTTCAATTTTAAATTATTTTCTTTAACTTTTAATTATTTTGTTCAATTTTCAATTGTTTGTTTCAATATTCAGTAATCTCGACTTTTTTCATTTATTTTTTTTCAATTATCAGTTATTTATTTCATGTTTCAAAACCTCATTCAATTTTCAATAATTTTCTTCTATTTTCAATTTAATTGTTCAATTATTTTTTCAATTCTCAATTAATTTCTTGAAATAACAATTCTATTCTTCAATTTTTAATGTTTTCTTCAATATTAAATAATTCCTGTAATATTCCGTTTTTTTTTAATTATAAATTATTTTGTTCTTTTTTCAATCCAATTGTTCAGTAATTTTCTTTAATTCTCAATTATTGTATTCGAATTGCAATTTTATTTCTCAATTTTTAATTGTTTTTTTTTTTTATATTCAATAATTCTGTTTTTCTGATTTTAATTTGATTATTTAATTTTCAATTTATTTCTTCAATTTTGAATTATTTTCATCAATTTCTAATTATTTTCTTTAATTCTGAAATATTTTTTACGATTTTCAGTTATTTCAATCAATTTTTAATTTTTTTTTTCAACTCTAAATTATTTTTTTCAATTGCCGATTATTAGATTCAATTTTCAATTATTTTCTTCAATTTTCAATTCTTTTCATCAGTTTTTAATTATTTTCTTCAGATCTCAATTATTTCCTTCGATTTTTAATTATTTAATTTAATATTCAATAATTCTCGACTTTTTTCAACTATTTTTTTCAATTATCATTTATTTATTTCACATCTCAACAACTCCTCCAATTTTCAATTATTTTCTTCTACAATCAATAATTTTCGGCTTTTATCAATATATTTTTTTAATTATCAATTATGTTTTTGAAACTTCAATTCAAATTATCAATTATTATTAAACAATTTTCATAAAATCACAATTATTTTCTTTAATTTCAGGTTGTTTTCTACAATTTTTAATTAATTTCTTCAAATTACAATTACATTATTTATTTTTTATTGTTTTCTTCAAATTTTTTAATTCCTGGGTTGTTCAATTCCTTTTTTCTTCAATTATCACTTATTTTCTTCTACTTTTAATTCCATTGTTCAATTCTTGAATTATTATCTTTAATTCTCAATTATAATTTTCGACATTCAATTCCATTCTTCAATTTTCAATTGTTTTTTTTTTTTAATATTCAATAACTCTAGGCTTTTTACAATGATTTTTTTTAAATTCTCAATTATTTTCTTCAAATTCCAATTTTTTTCTTAAATTTTAATTATTTTCTTCAATTTTCAATTATTTTCTTTAATTTTTAATTATTTTGTTCAATTTTCAATTGTTTGTTTTAATATTCAGTAATCTTCTTTAATTCTAAATTATTGTATTCGAATTTCAATTTTATTTGTCAATATTCAATTGTTTTTTTTAATATTCAATAATTCTGTTTTTCTGATATTAATTTGATTATTTAATTTTCAATTTATTTCTTCAATTTTGATTTATTAATTTAAATTTTAAATCATTTTTCTGGATTTTCTATCTAGTTGGCCAATTTTCAATTATATTCTTTGAATTTAATAACCATTGTTAAATTTTTTCAATTATTGTTCAATTGTAGATTAATATTTACTTTTTTTAAAATTTTGTTTCTAATTGTCAAATATCTTTGTCATTGTTCAATTATTTCTTTTCATTATTAATTTTTTCTTTTAATTCTTAATTATTATTTTTTGTAAAGTTTAATATTTAATTCTTCAATTCTCAATTATTTTCTTTGAATTTCAATTATTTTCTTCAATTATTATCAACTGTTACATTCAATTTTTGTAGCCATCTGTAGGTTATACTTAAAATAAATTTTAAGTTAACAAGAGAAAAAACCGGGAAAAATAGGAACAAAAACCGGGAAATGACCGGGAATTTTGTCCGGCGAAATTAGTAGATACCCTGTTGTATGTAATTATGAAAAATGTAATACTATTTTTGACAGTTTTTCTATCCAAGATTTCCAGAAAGGTATATTAAGAATTTAAATTCAATTTTTAAAATTATTGAAGAATACAAGATTGAAATTGAGATTTTCAGGATTTATTTACGAATTCTCGGAATTTCTTAAAAATTCCCTGATTATTTTAAGAAGTCCTGGATCTTTTTACAAATTTCCGATTTTCTTTATGATTTATTAAATTGACAGAATTTTCCGGATCGCTAGACGTCTTGTAATCAGTATTTTGTGTATTTTTTAGTGAGAAAGACGGATTTGAACATTTAAATGCAATGAGCCTTTTATATTTTAGGTTTCGTCTATAAATTATGTCATACAATTTTAAACTAATTTTGGATCTCTGCCCTCCTCAATTTGTCATGTTGTTTATATGGTAAAAATTAAAAATGAACACAGGATATCACATTTCCCTAATCATCTTTTTCCTCTAAATGTGTGACGTAATTTATGAATGAAGCCATTGACTATTTTTCGATGTTACAAAGTTCGTTTAAATAAATTAAATAAACGACAAATATAACTGGTTATAGATTCCTCTGAGTTCGTTTGGAAAGCCATGGTTCACGTACGTTGATCCCGAAGTGACTTTTGAGATTTTGGACCAAATGACCTACGAATTTCTAGATATTTATGAAAAAACTCCAACGAAGCTTCGAAGGATGATTCAGGCATATTCAACCGGGAGACTGCGTCACTTGTCCTCGAAACAAAAATCTCTACAAAATCAAACACAAACAAAAACTAGTGCAGAGTTGCAGAAATCTTTATCTAATGAGAAAGAAAAATTAAAGGATCAATTGATGATGCCTTTGCTGCCTTTATCTGAAACAAAATCAATCTTTAGTCCCTTAAAATTGGTTACTGAAGAAGTGAGTTCAAATTTTATTCATTTCATTATTAAATTTATAACACAGGGCTGCCAGTGACTCACTTTTACTCACTTTTAAAAAAAACCTAACTGATATTGGGTGCCTGATTAATAATTTACCTTATAAATCAATTAATTTGTTTATATTTCAATTAAATTGTCAATTTTTTAATTAGTCAACAAATATTTAATTTCTACACCTCTTTTCAATTATTTTTGTCATTTTTAAAGTACTTTTACCAACTTTAAAGTATTTTTGCGATTTGGTATTTAATATTTTCTAACAGCAATTATTTTCTTCAGTCTTTAAATTATTGTCATGAATATTTTTTGTTACACAAGTTTTCATTCTTTTTAGTCATTTTTCGATTATTTTCTTAAAATTTCAATTATGTTCTTCAATCTTTAAATTATTGCCAGGAATATGTACATTTTTTCCCAATTTTAACTCATAATGGCTCATATTTCTCGTTGAAACTATAAGTATTTAAAGAAAAAACATTAAATTAATTATTATTAAATAATAATAATCTCCGTAAACTCCTGAAGTTAGTTAGTATTTATATTTATTCATCTTTTTCTGTCCACGTTTTAAAGTCTGAAGTGAAGTTAGTTAGTATTATTATATTTATTCATCTTTTTCTGTCCATGTTTTAAAATCTAGAGTGAAATTAGTCCCTGTTATTTTGTTTTGTTGTGCTGGTTTTTAATTGTCATTTGTGTAAAAAAAAAGTTTCGGAAAATGATTAAAAAATTTATTATGGTTTTTGAAGAAGTTTAAAATATATACACATGCAATTAATTTCCTAAATTTCCAGTTATTATCTCAAATTTAGATTATTGTTATCAATTTACCATTAGGGGAGAGTCGGGTAGCGCCGGACAGCGGGTAGCCGCGGACACTTGTGAAATAAAAGAAACGGTATATTTTTGAAAGCTAAAACCACATGTGTGTTGTTCAACATGTTCATGAAATGTAATTTAGAAAGTTGGGTACATCATCATTAATTAGTTTAGGAAAAAATCGAATTTAAATGTTCACTCCTTTCAAATCAATAGCCTCTTAAGAATTTAAGACCACATTTAACGTCAATTTTTTATGCAACAACATCAAATATATTTTCCTTTCTTTGTAGAAACACATTAATATACTTACAGTTTATGAAATTTCCTAATATTGTTTGTTTATTTAAAGTTTTTTACTTTTTATATCAAATTTACCAAAATATACCATTGTCGGGTAGCCACGGACATTTTTTGTCGTATACTACCAGACAGATTTTGTGTGTAGTTATCTTTTGTTTCTGTCAAAATAAAAATTTCTTGTTTACATTTAGTTAATTGTAAGTTATATAAAATTAAGAATAAGTGTTAAATTTCTGGCGCAAAGACAGAAGATGGATTAAATATAGCTGTAAAACAGGTATTTTACTTGAAAAGCACTTTTCTTAGCGTTTAATTAACAATTTTCTTAGTGTCCGGTGATACCCGACACTTTTTTTTCCTAACCATTTTTAGCGTAAAATAGTTTTCTTATTCTTTTATTCCCTGTATGTTTATTTATTGTTTTTCTTTTTTAAAGGTATTGGTAATGATATTCTAACTGTAAAAAACCTCAAACACTAAAATTAAGATCATTATTTTAGAATTTGTGATTAAAAAAGCTTAGGTGTCCGGGGCTACCCGACTCTCCCCTATATAACTATTTTTTAATTATTTTCTTTTGCTTAAAAATAAATTCTGTAATTTTTCTTGATTTCATCAATTTATAATTATTTTCAATTTTTTTGCATTACTTTTAAAAACTTCAATTATTTATCGGATATTGCAATTATTTTCATCAATTTTCGTTATTTCTGCGATTTTTTAATTATTCTCTTTAATTAAAATTTTTTAAGTAATTTTGTAATTATTATTTTTTTTTAAACATATATTCTATGATTTTTTCAGTTATTTCTTTCAAATTTTATTGCATGTTTTCAATTTTTCATATTTAAATTATTTTCATCATAATTCAATTTTCTTTCTTAGTCATAAATTATTTTCAGCATATTTCAATTATTTTTTTCAATTTTTAATTAATTTTATCATTTTTCAATTATTTTTCTCGATTGTTAATTATTATTCTCAGTTTCTAAAATTATTTTCTAAGATTTTAAAGAATTTTTCTAAAATTTCAATTGATTTCTTTATTTTTTAAATACTTTTATTTGTTTTCATAATTTCAAAATTTTTTTATTAATTATCGTAAATTTCAATTAGCTTATTTCTTCATTTTTTTCTCCAATTTTTAGTTATTTTCTTTTTTTTTTAATTGATTTCTAAGATCTTCATGTATTTTTTCAAATTTAAATTATTTTTTCTTTATTTAAATAAATTCTGTAGTTTTTTCAATTATCATACGTAAATGTCATTTAGTTTTTACAACTTATCATTGTTTGTATCATATTTTAATTATTTTCGTCTAGTTTTAAAATTTAAAAACATTTTTCAATTATTTTTCAGAAATTATTTTCTTCAATTTTCAATTACTTTTGTTCTTTTTCTCGTTCTTTTTCATAATTGGAAAAAAGCTTTTACTTATTTCTCTTTAATTAAAACTTGTTCTGTTCAATTTTAAATTATATTTATCTTTTTTCATTTATTTTCTCTAATTTTTAATTATTTTCTTTTATTTCAATGAACTTCTGAAAATTTTAACTATTTTTCTCAAATTTTGTTTAACTTTCCTTTGTTTGAAATATTTTATGTAATTTGTTTAATTATTTTCTCAAATTTTAATTATTTTTTGTTAATTTTAATTTATTTATCTCAATTTTTAACCATGTTTTTCAATTTTCAATTATTTTCTCTAGTTTTTCATTATTCAATTTTGTTTTAATTTACTTTTAAGATTCTCAAGTATGTTTCTCAAATTTAAATTACTTTCTTTTTGTTTAAAACATTTTTATGATTGTTTAAATTACTTTCCCTAATTTCTAATTGATTAAAATTATTTTTTTTCAATTATTTTTCAAAATTTTCAATTATTTTCTGTAATTTCAATTATTTTTTGCAATTCTTTTTGATTCTAAAATATTATAAATTTTGTCCTAAATAAATATTTATTTTATTTATATTAATTGATTTTTAAATGTTATATTTATTACTGTATTTTATAATTTCTAAAATGTATGAAAAACTAATCGCGCGCTGGCGCGCGTTTTATTTTGCTAGTGTTAAATAATTATTTATTATTTGACAACAAATTTTATCTTAAATAAATTTTTTTTAAAGAATGTACAACTTGATCTTTCAAAATTTGTTGAAATTAATTTGAATAATATTTTTATTTGGAATAAAAAACGAATTTCTAGTTTGAGATTATGTAAATAATTATTTATCCTTAATTATTTTTAAAACCAGCCTTCAAACCAACGCTAAAATTTTACTGTTTTATACTATTATGTTTCACTGGTAAAATTTAGGCTTGATTTAATAAATAAATAGGTATCATAAAATAGTTTTGAAATTAATGAGAATAATTGAAATTTGAGAAAAATACTTGAAAAAATTAGAATAATGAAAAATGGGGAAAAATAATTGCAAATTGAAAAAAATGATTGAAATTAAGATAAGTAATTAAGATTGTAGGAAATGAATTTAGTAATAATGAAAATGATTAAAAATTGAAGATCATAATAAAAAAATTATATAAATATTTTAAAATTGAAGAAAATAATTAAAATTTGAGAAAATAATAGAAAAAATTACATAATTATATACCTATTTTAAATAAAGGAAAGTTGAAGAAAATTTCAGAAAAATACTTGAAACTTTTGGAAGTTCATTTAAAAAAAAAAAGAAAATAATTAATAATTGGAGAAAATAAATGAAAAAATATAAACATAATTTAAAATTGAAGAGAACAATTTTTGAGAGAAATAATTGCAAAAAATAAAGAATATACATAAAGTACAAGAAACTCATAGAGATAAGTAAAAATTGAATAAAATAATGGAAATTTCAGATAAATAATTAAACCTTTTTTGAAATTATGAAAAAGAACGTAACTGAAAGTTGAAGAAAATAATAAAAACAATAATATAAATATTTTAAAACTGAATTAAATAATTGAAATATCAGATAGTTTAAAATTTTTGAAATTATAAAAAAATGAAAATAATAAGAAATTTGAGAAAAATATTTAAAACTTTTAGAAAATAATTTTAAAAAATAATAATAATTAAAAATTGGGGTAAATAATTAAAAAATAATTTTAAAATTTAAAACTGGAAAAATTAATTGAAATATGATAAAAACAATGATAAGTTAAAAAAATTGCAGAAATTAAAAAAAAATAATTGAAATTTGAGAAAAATACTTAAAAATCTGAGAATTTAATTGAAAAAAATGTGAATAGTTACAAATTGAAGAAAGCCAAAAATAATTTATATTTTAGATAGTTGATAAATTTCTTTGGAAATTAAATGAACTTAAATTAAATGAAAACAAATGAAAGTAATTTAAAATTGAAGAAAATAATTAAAATTTCAGATAAATAATTCAAATTTTTTAGAATTATGCTAAAAGAATGAGAATAATTAGAAGTTAGAGAAAGTAATAGAGAAATTACAGAATTTATTTTTAAACAAAAGAAAATAATTGAAAAATCGTTTAAAAAATTGAAAATTGGAGATAATAATGGAAATTTGAGATAGTAACTGAAAATTTAGTAAATTAATTGAAAAATAATTAAAAGATGAAGAAAATAATTGCAAATTGATAAAAAGAAATGAATTTTGAACAAAATAAGTGAAAATTGAGATATATATTTGAAAGTTCAGGATATTAAATCAGATATAATGAAAATTATTAAAAATTCAAGATATTAATTGCAAAATAAAAATAATAAAGGTAAATTAAAAAATGAACTTAATTTTGCAATAAACAATATAAAATTTAGCAATAAATAATTAAATTGTTTTACTGTCGAGGAGAAAATAATTAAAATTGAAAAAGTGATTGGAAAAATTACAGAAAATAATTAAAATTTGCGGAAGGTATATTTAAGATTTATGGAAAAAAGTGAGAAATAATCCTAATAATTAAAAATTGCAGAAAATAATTAAAAAATGATAAAAAAAGTTAAAAAATTGTAGTTTAAGTATAATTGAAATCATAAGAGAAAATAATTCTTAAAAATTTCAGAAATTGATAAATCATTTCAAATTTAGTATATTTGAACCGTGGAGTAATAGAACTTTTAATCAATGCAAGTTCAAATTAATAGAAATTTGAAGAAATTAAAATTGCTATAAATTTAAAATTTGAGAACATTTTGAAAAGGTGAAATATGATGTAAAAATTGGAAACAAGAAACATCTGGTGACAAACATCAGGTGTTCATGCATAGAAATTAAATTAATTGATAATCATTGGAAATTGAGATCTTTAAAATTTCGAAATAATTATTTTCAATGGAAATCTAAATTAGTAGTTAAGACTAATTAATTAGAAGTTAATTGACTGAAATTTGAATTCATCTGAATTTTTATTGGTTATAAGACTTTAAATTATCTAAATTTTAATCAGTTCTTGCGTTTTTATTATTCTGAATATTTATTTATTTATTTAACTAAACTTAAATATTAATAACTAAACATTTGAACTTTTTACAATGTTAATTTTTTTTTAAATATAAATTTCACCTAATTTCAAATTCCATTAGGCTCAATTTTCATTGGTTCAAATTATAGTCTAAATTATTATTTTCAAAATTTGAACTGATTGAAGCTGTAATATGCAATTAAGATTTTGTATATAATTAGAAGTTTTTATATAATGTTTAATATCAGAACTTTTGAGGAATAGAAATTTTCTTCAATAGAAATTTGGAACGATTGAAGTTTATATAAATTCTTTCAACAAAAATATTTCGACTATTTATAATGCACCTACATTATTTTTTCTTTTTATTTATTTTTGTATTATTTTTCCTTTTTTGAATATAAAATTGGAAAATTCGTGCTTTTTTAAAACACTTTTTATTTACTTTTACTTATTTTTCTATTTCTTGAAGTCGGCAGCGATTTTACTTTGCATAGAATGAAAGTAATATTTATCTAAAATATTAATTTTATTTGAATAACAAATTTCAATAATTTATTAATCTTATTTGTATTGTGTAAATGTTGCTAGTTATATATAATTCTTGTTATTTCGTACTCCAGAAACTTTAAAGAACCATTTCTGAAAGTATAGAATTTTTTAAAAATGAACCAGCAACGACTTTGGTCTAAATAAAATGATCTAATCCTTAAATAAATTGTTGTTTACAGAAATTGCAACCAAGGATCAATCAGGATACACTTCTGCCTCTAAATGCTGAACCAGTTGCAGTAAATTGTCCCGAAAGTTTGCATTCGGAAAATCCTCGAAAACGTCGTATTTCAACTGACGAGAACTGCTCTCCAAAACGTGTTTGTGTCTCTAATAACACAGAGGAATCATCCAAGTTGTCGAGTAATTCCCCAGATAATTTGATAGAACCACAATCTTCAAAGTCCAGTGACAGTGCTTTTTCTACAACTTCCGGCTCGGATACGCCTTTAACTTCAAGCTCCTCTGAAAATGAAGAGAAGGACACTGAGATTTGTTTGAATAGTTTCTTGAATAATTATAGAAACAATTTACAAAGTTATTGTCCTTCGACAAAAATAACAGAAATTGAGAATATCCATCAGAATTCTTTGGTCACTTCAGCAAGTACTTTAGAGAAAGATAAAGAAAGTAGAACTTTACCAACCGGACAAGAAATTCCTCAAACTCAAAGCTGCAATTTACAAGTCACGCAGCAACCTTTGACCAAAGTTAATAATTTGCTTTCTTTTTCGATGGATGCAATTTTAGAAAATAGTGTTTCTTCCAAGGTCGACCAGACTTGTACATTAAATCCAATTATTAATTACCCATACATTACACCGGTGAAGGACTTGAGAAACGCAAGTGGAGAACGAAACTTACTAGTAATTAATAACGTTGTAGAGAAAGAAACTTGGAATAATCAGGATATTTCGTGTCAGTTGCCTAAAAACAATGTGCTTGAAGTTTCGTCAAGCATAGTTAATACAGCTAAAGATTTAATTAATAAAATTCCAGAAAAAGAAGAGGACTCTTTGGAAAAAGAGACAAAAGATTCTAGTAGAGGGATCAAAATTTCAGAGAATGAAGTTGCAATTTTAGCAGAAAGAATGGAAAATTCGGTGAATATGAGTGATGTGCCACAAAGTACAATCCATTTTTCACAAAATTTGGCACAAGATGTCGAGGAAAATAATAATAATGCTCTAGAGGAATGCAGAAATAGTAGCAAAGAGGAGAATAGGAATAATATTATTGAAGAGAAATGTAGGAATGATATACAGGATGAAAATAAAGAGAAACATAGAAGTAAAAAGTCGAAGAAGGAAAAAAAGGAGAAAAAGGACAAGCAAGAGAAGAAGGAGAGGAAACAGAAGAAAAAGGACAAGGAAAGAAAGAAGGACAAACGGAAGGACAAAGTCCGAGAGCATAAGCAAATTTGTGATAAAAAAACAAACGATTTAAGAGCGGCGCCAATGACGTCGATTAAAATCAGTATTCCCAAAGAAAAACTTAATTTGAACGACAGTATTTTATTCCCAGAAAGTAAGCTAAAATCGTCACAGGAAAACAGCTTGAAGATCAAAATACCCAAGGAGCTGATCCTTGACACCAATTTCGATTTGCCTTCAACTAATCAATCTGTTACGGCGTCTCTGAGTTTTCAGTTTGATAATGAAAGACTTGAAAAGGTAAGAATTAAAATATACTGTATAAATTTTATATATTCTCTAAGGACTCGACCATAAATTAAGTTACTAATTTTTCGATTTTTGTATACCTTTTCTCCCCTTCGTGGAAAATCCTTGACATTCGTCAACCTTCTTAACGTTCAAAGTAACGTAGCCCTTAACTAAAAATTGTAGGAAAAGTTATTCTAAAGTTTGTTTAGCAATAAAATTGTATCCATGTGAGAAGCTATTCATTTAATAATTTAGACGTAAATAAACAAGTTTTTTTTTCTATATATTCAAAAATAAGTTGACTGATAGAATTTTTATGTTGCAGTACAATATTTAAAAACAGGGTGTCTACTAACCGGGAAATAACCGGGAATTTTCTTTCTGGGCTAATAAATTTGACTAATATATAACTTTGTTTTATAAATAAAGATAATAACTTTATGCATTTTGAACCAATCTGATTACGCGTTTAAAATTTTGTGTAATTATGCGACAATTATGCAATTGACAAATAAAAAACATACATTAAAAATTAAAATATAATAATTTTCATGAAATATATTGTCTATTTTTTTTCTTAACGTTAACAATACTGCAGAAACAGTGAAAGACATTAAATATGAAAAAGTCAAATTATTATGAAAAATGTAGATAGAACTTCAGTTTTTTTATTGGACCGTACATTGCATAATAGTTTATAATTATAGTTATGGGCAATTCTATTGTGTGCTTTCAATTATCAATTATTTTCATCATTTTTCAATTATTCTCTTTGATATTCAATAATTCTCGGCTTTTTTCAATATTTTTTTTTAATTATCGATTACGTTCTTGAAGCTTCAATTCAATTCTTCAATTATTCAACTATTTTCAGAAATTCACAATTATTTTCTTCAACTGATAACACTAGTTTACAGCCAAAATGTACATTTAATGACACTATTTTTTTTTATGTACTATGGTTCTCGTTACTTAAAAATGACATTAAGAAATTTTTCTATGAATAGGTTTCCGAAATATGAATTTTTAAAATTTACTTACGTTTTTTTCGGAGGTGACTTCACGTTTTAGGCCGTATCTCGAGTTACAGAAGTCCGATTGAGTTTTTCTAAGTGTCAAATTAAAGGTAATCAAATTCCAAAACATCGCTTTTAACATTATTTTTTAATCGGTTAAATATTTTAAGTGATATAGTCAAAAAAAAAAATAAAAAATTTGAGTTTTTGGCCCAAAATCTGAAAACAAATTCATTCTACCGCCATGCAAAAATAGAAAACGTCAAATTATGTCCAGTTTTAATTTTTTTACATATATGGCTCACTTTTAGGAAGAAAAAAATGTATGGATGAAAAAAATCTATGTGTAATTATTGAAGTTATAAGCCAGGGTACTGAAATTCTCGTTTTACTCCATTTCGGTATTTTACCTCCTTTTATAGTGATTATGTTGATTAATTTAATTAATACAATATCTAATTAGAAAATGGACTTTTTTCACAGATTTCAAATAATTTTCAGTGCTTTACTAATTCAAATTTGACTGAAAAATTTTTTGGAGTTTTTGACAAAAATTTCTGAAGAGGCATAAATTGATTAAAATCTGCTTTTTTGACAAGTTGAATCAGATGAGCAGAGGGTCAATTTTGGTTGAATTTTGTTCGTTAATAGATGAAAAAGTTCCAAATTAGATACAGAAATATGAAAAATAAATAATATTTGACTGAAAATTTTTTTGGAGTTTTTGACAAAAATTTCTGAAGAGGCATAAATTGATTAAAATCTGCTTTTTTGACAAGTTGAATCAGATGCGCAGAGATTCAATTTTTGGTTAATTTTGTTCGCTAATAGATGAAAAAGTTCCAAATTAGATATAGAAATATAAAACATAAATGATATTTGAATGAAAATTTTTATGGAGTTTTTGACAAAAATTTCTGAAGAGGCATCAGTTGATTAAAATTTGCTTTTTTGACAAGTTGAATCAGATGCGCAGTGGTTCAATTTTTGTTGAATTTTGTTCGTTAATAGATGAAAAAGTTCCAAATTAGATACAGAAATATGAAAAATAAATGATATTTCACTGAAAATTTTTATGGAGTTTTTGACAAAAATTTCTGAAGAGGCATAAATTGATTAAAATCTGCTTTTTTGACAAGTTGAATCAGATGCGCAGAGATTCAATTTTTGGTGAATTTTGTTCCGTAATAGATAAAAAGAGTTTGAAATTAGATATACAAGAAATATAGAAATTAAAAGATATTTGTCTGAAAATTTTTTTGGAGTTTTTAACAAAAATTGAACCACTGCGCATCTGATTCAACTTGTCAAAAAAGCAAATTTTAATCAACTTATGCCCCTTCAGAAATTTTTGTTAAAAACTCCATAAAAATTTTCATTCAAATATCATTTACTTTTTATATTTCTATATCTAATTTGGAACTTTTTCATCTATTAACAAACAAAATTCACCAAAAACTTAATCTCTGCGCATCTTATTCAACTTGTCAAAAAAGCAGATTTTAATCAATTTAAGCCTCTTCAGAAATTTTTGTCAAAAACTCCAAAAAATTTTTCAGTCAAATATTTTTTATTTTCTATATTTCTAAATCTAATTTCAAACTTTTTTATCTATTAACGAACAAAATTCAACAAAAATTAAACCACTGCGCATCTGATGCAACGTGTCAAAGAAGCAGATTTTAATCAATTTATGCCTCTCCAGAAATTTTTGTCAAAAACGCCAAAAAATTTTTCAGTGAAATATCATTTATTTTTCATATTTCTGTATCTAATTTGGAACTTTTTCATCTATTAACGAACAAAATTCAACAAAAATTGAACCACTGCGCATCTGATTCAACTTGTCAAAAAAGCAAATTTTAATCAACTGATGCCTCTTCAGAAATTTTTGTCAAAAACTCCATAAAAATTTTCATTCAAATATCATTTATTTTTTATATTTCTATATCTAATTTGGAACTTTTTCATCTATTAGCGAACAAAATTAACCAAAAATTGAATCTCTGCGCATCTGATTCAACTTGTCAAAAAAGCAGATTTTAATCAATTTATGCCTCTTCAGAAATTTTTGTCAAAAACTCCAAAAAAATTTTCAGTCAAATATTATTTATTTTTCATATTTCTGTATCTAATTTGGAACTTTTTCATCTATTAACGAACAAAATTCAACCAAAATTGACCCTCTGCTCATCTGATTCAACTTGTCAAAAAAGCAGATTTTAATCAATTTATGCCTCTTCAGAAATTTTTGTCAAAAACTCCATAAAAATTTTCAGTGAAATATCATTTATTTTTCATATTTCTGTATCTAATTTGGAACTTTTTCATCTATTAACGAACAAAATTCAACAAAAATTGAACCACTGCGCATCTGATTCAACTTGTCAAAAAAGCAAATTTTAATCAACTGATGCCTCTTCAGAAATTTTTGTCAAAAACTCCAAAAAATTTTTCAGTCAAATTTGAATTAGTAAAGCACTGAAAATTATTTGAAATCTGTGAAAAAATTCCATTTTCTAATTAGATATTGTATTCATTAAATTAATCAACATAATCACTATAAAAGGAGGTAAAATACCGAAATGGAGTAAAACGAGAATTTCAGTACCCTGGCTTATAACTTCAATAATTACACATAGATTTTTTTCATCCATACATTTTTTTCTTCCTAAAAGTGAGCCATATATGTAAAAAAATTAAAACTGGACATAATTTGACGTTTTCTATTTTTGCATGGCGGTAGAATGAATTTGTTTTTCAGATTTTGGGCCAAAAACTCAAATTTTTTATTTTTTTTTTTGACTATATCACTTAAAATATTTAACCGATGAAAAAATAATGTTAAAAGCGATGTTTTGGATTTTGATTACCTTTAATTTGACACTTAGAAAAACTCAATCGGACTTCTGTAACTCGAGATACGGCCTAAAACGTGAAGTCACCTCCGAAAAAAACGTAAGTAAATTTTAAAAATTCATATTTCGGAAACCTATTCATAGAAAAATTTCTTAATGTCATTTTTAAGTAACGAGAACCATAGTACATAAAAAAAAATAGTGTCATTAAATGTACATAAAATTTTTTTTTTTTTTGTAAACTAGTGTAATTCTGTGGCTGAAAGGTAAAACAGCACAAGCGCCATTTTATTAAACTTGAGATAACATCAGATTCATATATATTTAGACATGCTTTTTAAAGTTTGATACTTGTAAAATGAGTAAAACATTTATTTACAGAGAAAATAATGAATAATATAATGACACAAGTCCACTTTTGTCGTCGAAAGAATAGTATAACGACACAACTCCATTCAGGCTGAGAAAAACAATTGACGCTTTTAAAAAATCACTGATTCTACAAAACGTTTATTAAGTTATTGATTAAATCGACTCATCATTATGTATTTATATAATATACAATAATTATAAAATATAAAAATATATATATAAACCTAGAAATGTCTTATTTAAGCCAGAGTTTAAGAGAAAGTAAATCATAACCATTTTTTGAAAATGACATTTAAAAACAAATTGAAGTTAGTTAGATATTACAAATTAAAGATAAAACGACACAACTCCAACAAAATGTAATGTCACGGTGAAAAAATATTAAATTTCTTTAAAATCGAAGCGTTTTATTAAATTTGATAAACGTATTTAAAAAATCCATTAAATAATAAGACATATTGCAAAACACCAAAAACATTTGCTGATTTTTCGATTTCACAGAACTAAGAAAAAATTAAAACTCGTTTATCTCGAAACCATGAAAATGGAGTTGTGCTCTTTTACCTTTCAGCCACAGAATTATTCTTTTCAATTTTCAATTATTTTCTTCAATTTACAATTATTTTCTACAATTCTCAATTATTTTCTACCAATTTGAATTATTTTCATTAATTTCACATTATTTCTTCATTTCTCAATTATTTTCTTCGATTTTCTACTATTTTCTTCAATTGCCAATTATTTTCTTCAATTTTCAATTATTTTCATCAATTTCTAATTAATTTCTTTAATTCTGAAATACTTTCTACGATTTTCAATTATTTTAATCAATTTTTAATTATTTTCTTCAACTCAAAATTATTTTTTTCAATTGCCAATTATTTGATTCAATTTTCAATTATTTTCTTCAATTTTCAATTATTTTCATCAATTTTTAATTATTTTCTTCAGATCTCAATTATTTCCTTTAATTGGTAATTATTTAATTTAATATTCAATAATTCTCGACTTTTTTCAACTATTTTTTTCAATTATCATTTATTTATTTCACATCTCAATAACTCCTCCAATTTTCAATTATTTTCTTCTATAATAAATAATTCTCGGCTTTTTTCAATATTTTTTTTCAATTATCAATTATGTTTTTGAAACTTGAATTCAATTCATCAATTATTATTCAACAATTTTCATAAAATCACATTTTCTTCAATTTCAAATTATTTTCTACAATTTTTAATTAATTTCTTCAAATTACAATTACATTCTTAATTTTTTATTGTTTTCTTCAAATTCTATAATTTCTGGGTTGTTCAATTTCTTTTTTCTTCTACTTTCAATCCCATTGTTCAATTCTTAAATAATTATTTTCTTTAATTCTCAATTATAATTTTCGACATTCAATTCCATTCTTTATTTTTCAATTGTTTTTTTTCAATATTCAATAACTCTAGGCTTTTTACAATAATTTTTTTAAATTCTCAATTATTTTCTTCAATTTCCAAATTTTTTTTGTTAAATTTCAATTATTTTCTTCAATTTACAATTATTTTTTCATATTTCTTTAAATTTCTCAATTTCTTTCAATTACTGAATTTACTGAATTTGTAGAAAATTAATTTTTTAATTTTGTTTTCAAGTCGATAATTACTGTATTTATTATTATATTCAAATATGTTTTTACGAAAATCATCTTCTGTTTACATCTAAAATCATCTGACATTTGTATTATAAATTAATTTTTTAATTTAACGTTGAATACCTTATTTTATCATTATAGAAAATTCTAATAAATATCAATTCGTGCAAATACAATTTAGGACAAATAAAAATTCAGTCGAATGGAAATTATGGAATTTAAAAATCTAACTCACTCAAAATTCTGTTGAATGAGAATTCTGCTATTGAAAATTCGGTTAAAATAAATTCTGCATGATAAAAATTCTGTTAACGGATTTAAATAAAATTTGGTATGGTTATTTTTACCATTAAAATCTGGAATCAGGCACAAGGATTTTTAAAAATAACCATTAGAACAATTTTTATTAGATTTTAATTTTTTGAAAAATTTGTTTTTTTAGAAAAAAAATTTTTGACTTATGAATTTAACTTAATATATAAAAAATTATATTTCTTGCTTTAAAACAAATCGACTGGCCTAATCGATATAATATAAAGTTTATAGTTTTTCCAAAGTTTAAAGAATAAATCTCAATTTTTTAAAAATTAACTTTTTGCTTCCTTTATAAAGCAAATCTTTTTGCTGTATGTAGTAGTAATGTTTTTCAATTTCTAAATCTTTTATTTAAAGTCTAGTAATTTTCCTCGTTTCCTACTGATTTTTCTTAATTTTCAAAATAATTTTTTGTTTTTAATAATATTTTTCCATTTGAGAGTTATCCTTCTTTCTTTTAGATGTTTTGTCTTTGAATAGTTTTATTTTATTTCTAGTTATTTATCTTCATACCTAGTTACTTTTTTTTTAAAAAATTGTTTAGTTATTTTCTTCACTTTTTGCATATTTTGAAATTTCCTAGTAATTTTTTCCAATCTTTATTTATTATTTTAAAACTTCTTTTTGATTTACTATAATATTAGTAATTTTTAAAAAAATTGTTTGGAAATATCTCTTACATTTCTTTATTTTTAAATAATTTTACTGCATTTTAGTTTCATTTTTTATTTATTTTCTAATTCCATTTGGTTTTTTTAGTGAAGAACTCTATTTTTTTACTCTCTAGTAATTTTTCTTTATTTTTGTATTTCCCTTTTCGGATAAAAGGGTTCTCTATTTTCTATTCTATTCTTTACTCTATTTTCTAGTTATTTTTTTCTTCTTTTACAATGTTTTTTAAATTCTAATTATTTATTCAAGTTTAAAAATTTTTTTTATGTCCAAGTTATTTTTAAAAATTTGTTATTAATTTTTTATAAGCTTCTATTTATTTTATTTAATTTCTAATTATTTTGTCGCTTTCTGGTAATTTAGTTTATATATATTTGTTCTTTTTTTTTCATTTGCATATAATTACATTTTAAATTTAAAGAAATCATAACATTGTTAATTCATGATATTAATTTATTTTCCAGAAAACGAGCGAACTGACTTGGACGAATCATCAGCATATGAAGCAAGTTTTTAATTGATATTAAAAGGTAATGATCATCTGCTTAGAAAAAGAAGAAATAATTTATTGATGTTGATAAAAATATAGGTGATCGAAAAAACATGCATTTGATAAATTGCATTTATTGTAATTTAGAAATATAACTACGTTGCGAGAAGAAGGTATATTTTTCCATTTCTTTTGAAAGTGAATTTGAAAAAAAAAATTAATATTAATTTTTCTAATATAAAGCTTCTCAAAAAACGTGCATTTTCAATTAGGTTAATATGATATATAAAATTTGTAAATCGTGTAATACTTGATAAATGAATGAAAGTCTATTTTTATACAGTAGAACCTGTTTAAGTACAACTTTTTTTTGTTACAAATACCGAGAGAAGAGAATGTAAAATAGCATTTTTTATAAATTTATTTTATTAAAGTTTGTTATTGTGTTACTTATAGTTTGAAAGAAAACAAAAGTATCTGTCGTTAAAAGATTCTAGTTTTATTAGAATTGATAAAAAGCAAGTTGACAGTTACAATTACACAGGTTCTACTTAAGAAAGTTTTTTAAGGCTCACGTGATTCGTTTAAGTGTAAAGAATTTCTTAAATAGGTTTAAAAAGAAAATCATCTATATGTTTAAAATTGTAAAATATTTGTTAAAGAGTTTTTTTTTTCTAATAAATCTTTAAATAATATTTATAATTATAATCTTTAAATTATTACTCATTTGTTAATTGTTTTCCATGAATTTAAAAAGATTTAAGAATCTTTCAGAAAAATGCGAGTAGATAAAATCGACAAAATTGGCACTTTTCATTTGAAAAAATACTCTTAGATCAATTTTGTTATAATGTGCTATAAGAATTCTGAAAGAAGTATTTTACACTTCTTAAAGAGTATTCATATTGGAATAATTGGATTTGTAAATAAAGCTTAAATCACACATCTGATGTAAGATGGATAATTTATCAAGACATTATACAGGCGCAATTCCAACGTCATTGTACGGAAAGTAAATAAAATATCTTATATCTCGTAACATTGCTTACCATTAGTAATTCTATTCTATTTTTGTCTTTCTTAAAAATATTGCTTTTATTATTTCCTGATCAGCTTCTGACGTATTTCACTAATTGTAAACTCTTCATTAACATTAGATTAATTAGAATTATATTGAAGTGTGATTAAAATTTATGGAAGTATTGTTATCTGTATTAGAATCAAATATTCGAATAATGAAAATAATTATGAATATTGATAAACATTTTTCCTTAAATTCAATTGATATTAATTAATTATTACTGGAAATCAAGACAATAGTTAGAAGTCAAATAAAACTGATTAAAAAAATAGAATGAAAGAAAGAACTAAAAACAAGCTGAAAATAATATTCATTTCGTAGACATTTTGTTTCCACGACAGTAAAAAAATTTGCTTATGGAAGATGCAGTAAGTTGGTTTTTAAAATATATAAACATGTTTCAAAATTTGAAATAATTGGAAAATTGTGCCTTTATAATGTTTTTTACATACATTTTAGTTGAATTTATGGGAAAAAAGTTATGTTTTGAAAAAAACGGTTTTAAAAAATCAAAAGCCAATAAAAAATGTGTTCATGGGTATTTTAAAAAATCATTGTTTGTGCTTTCAGAATTTAGTAATAAGAAAAACCATACCAAATCTTAAAAAACTGTTTAAAACACACATAATTTAAAAAAATGTTGGCTTTAAAAATGTTAATAACTTCTAACAAAATTGCACTAAGAGTTCGCTGGTAGGTCAATCGATACGATTTCAAAAATAAATAGAATATCAAATTTACAATTTAATTTGAAAAAGTTATACAATTTAACAATATAACCGCAGAATTATTTGAAAAGTTGAAAGAATGCAGATCTATAAAGGATATTGAGGAAGAAATAATCGTTAATTTGCATAATTTAAGTTATTTTTTTATAACAAAATTTAATAATAAAATATAGTTCAAATATAAATTAACTAAATGAAAAAGAAAAAACTATATCAATTATGTCAATAAATTATTTTCAATAGAACATAAATAACTAAAAACATAAAAGAAAAAAATTCTTGATCATTGATTGCTGTTTTTTCTTTATAGCTTATAAAGAACCACGGAACTGATGTAATATGCAATAAATTATTATAAACTGCATATGTATGTTTGTAATGTGCATTTTAGAACACAGTTTGCAAAAATCTTGCTATTACATCTTTATTCGAGGATGAGTAACAGGGATTTTTAAGAAAAGAGAGTGGCTTTCGCATATAAGATAGGAGATTCCCCGCTACAAAAAAGTGTTTTATTAATATTTCATTTTAGTAAATTTTACGATTTTTATCAGTAGCCTCAAAGTGTAGTGTATCTGAACCAACTTTAAATGACAATTCTTATCATCTCAAATTTTTTTCTTGCAATTCAATTCAGGAATTATGCTACAAGTCACCAATTTCAAAAAATACGGCCTAAACTAAAAGAGTCATTGGGATTTTCAAATCACAACAGCTTTTTTGAAACCTAGAAATCCATTCTAAATAATTCGGTTTTAAAAACAATAGCATGTATCGATAACAGATCAAAATGATCCGTACGTTCGATTTTGAATAGGAAAGCCAAAGATTTGCTCATTGTTGGATGCACACGTGCGCCACCTAGATCAACGGGAGTAAAACCAGTTTACCAGGAGTAAAAGCAGTTTGCTGAGAGCTAATACATTCCACGAGCTGGTGTGAGTTTTAAAAATAATTATTTATTGCTTTAAATTTATTTAATATTTCTATTTTATTCCTTTTGTCGATTCGAGGCCTGCTTAGTTTTATTTGTTTTTTATATGTGTGTTTTTGATGCTTGCCCCCGACCAGCAGCACTCGCTCCGCTTGTGCCGGCAAATGTCGGCAGGCATCAAAATTTCACGAGTCTCCGACAGAGGAGCGCAACAATTAAAGAGGGCCGCGCAATCAGGCTGTCAATTTTGTCAGCTGGAACGTTGTTAAATTATTTTTAATAAGTTCAAGTGAATTTTGAAACGCGCTTTCGACCGGATGTTAAGAAAAATCGTATGCGCTACACGAGCAAAAAGTTCTAAAGCCCTGAAATGCGCGATACTGTCGCGCAATACAGGAATTTGGAACTTTCTTCACTTGTAACGTAATATACTATTTTTCTTGGCACGGAAATTAAAATTTTTTGTGTAAAAGTAATACTGGGTCAAAATAAAAAAAAATTTTGTACAAAAAAGAATTTGACAATAAAAAGAATTTTACGAAAAACAAATTTCCACAAAAATAATTTTTACAAACATAAAATTTTCACAATAAAATAGTATATTACGTTACAAGGGAAGAAAGATCCAAATTTCTGTATTGCGCAGCAATATCATGTCGCGCATTTCAGGGCTTTAGAACTTTTTGCTCGTGTAGCGTATACGATTTTTCTTAACATCCGGTCGAAAGCACGTTTCAAAATTCACTTAAACTTATTCAAAATAATTTAACAACGTTCCAGCTGACAAAATTGACAGCCTGATTGCGCGGCCATCTTTAATTGTTGCACGCCTCTGTCGAAATAAGCCTTAGAAGAAATGTTATATACGTTTTGTTTTAAATAACAAATTTATTATTTCATTTGCCGATGTAATAAATATTTCTTCACTTAAAGAATTTATTTATTGCGTATTCCGTATTTTTATCTTATATGGTTTAAATTTAAGAAGGTAACCCAGCTAAGAGTAAAAAGATAAAAAGGGAAAGAAATATGAGAATAGAAAGAGATTACACTTCTTCTATCCCTTTCTTATATCCATTTTGCATTCCTAAAACACTATATCTTTCCATCTCTAAACTTCCATCTCCTTCAATATTTTCTCTATTCGCTTCGTATTTTTATCTCTTTCTATTCCCTTTCTATCATCTTCTAAAAGAAATAAATCTCTTTGTATCCCTTCGCCTATTTACTATTTTTATATCTTCTATCCCTTTTCTATCCCCTTTTTTTCTTTTCTATAAAAAGTGAATCTCTTTCTATCCCAGTAAAAAATCATTTATTGGAAGTCGGGCAAAGGGAACTGGAACTTTAAAAGATTTCCTTTCGTTGCATTTAAGGAATTGGAACCCACCCGGAATCAGACATCACTTTTTATTAACATAGCCTGTTTTCTATATCCCTAAAATTTCTTTAGTCACATAAAATTTTTTAAATCCCCCCCTTCCCCTTCTCCAAGTCAACCACCCACCCGGATTGAATATGATTTGCCGGGCCTGACAAAAAGCAGGGTGTCTACTAATTTCGTCCCACAAAATTCCCGGTCATTTCCCGGTTTTTGTTCCTATTTTTCCCGGTTTTTTCTCTTGTTAACTTAAAATATATTTTAAGTATAAATAGACCTACAAATGGCTAAAAAAAATTGAAGATAACAGTTGAAATTCAAAGAAAATAATTGAGATCTGAAGAATTAGATATTAAACTTTACAAAACATAATAATTAAGAATTAAAAGAAACAATTAATAATGAAAAGAAATAATTAGTAATGGAAAGAAATAATTGAACAATGACAAAGATATGTGACAATTAGAAACAAAATTAAAAAAAAAAAAGGAAATATTAATCGACAATTGAACAATAATTAAAAAA
Organism: Ganaspis brasiliensis; assembly: GCA_037103525.1. NCBI lineage: Eukaryota > Metazoa > Arthropoda > Insecta > Hymenoptera > Figitidae > Ganaspis > Ganaspis brasiliensis. The sequence goes on from JAZKLR010000311.1 coordinate 2,120,235, forward strand.
ATTGAACAATGGTTATTAAATTCAACGAATATAATTAAAAATTGGTCAACTAGATAGAAAATCAAAAAAAATAATTCAAAATTTAAGTTAATAATTCAAAACTGAAGAAATAAATTGAAAATTGAGAAATAAAATTGAAATTAGAATACAATAATTGAGAGTTAAAGAAAATTACTGAACAATTGGATTGAAAAAAGAAGAAAATAATTTGTAATTATTGAAAATTGAAGGAGGTTTTCAAACATGAAATCAATAACTGATAATTGAAAAAAAATAATTGAAAAAAGTCGAAATTACTGAATATTGAAACAAACAATTGAAAATTGAACAAAATAATTACAAATTAAAGAAAATAATTGAAAATTGAAGACAAAATTTGAAAACAGCAGAAAAATTTAGAAATCGACGGAAAGAATTGCGAATTGGTGAAAATAATTTAAAAATTATCAATTTACATTAAAACTGAAAGAAAAACATAATTTAATAAAGCTGAGAATTGTCGAAAATTGAAGAAAATAGAGAAGAAATTGAAAATTGAAAGGAATTGAGAAGTTGAAAGAAAAATGAAAAACTAATTAGAAATTGAAGAAAAAATTGAAGTTTAAGAAAAAAATTGGAAATTGAAGAAAATAATTGAGAAATTAAAAAAAAATCACTATTAAAAGCCTAGAGTTATTGAATATTGAAAAAAAAAAACAATTGAAAATTGAAGAATGGAATTGAACGTCGAAAATTATAATTGAGAATTAAAGAAAATAATTCAAGAATTGAACAATGGGAATGAAAGTAGAAGAAAATAAGTTATAATTATAGAAAAAAGAAATTGAACAACCAGGAATTATAGAATTTGAAGAAAACAAAAAAAAATGAAGAATGTAATTGTAATTTGAAGAAAGTAATTAAAAATTGTAGAAAATAATTTTAAATTGAGGAAAATGTGATTTCATGAAAATTGTTGAATAATTATTAATTAATTCAATTGAAGTTTCAAAAACATAACTGATAATTGAAAAAAAATATTAAAAAAAGCCGAGAATTACTGAATATTCAATTAAATAATTAAAAGTTGAAGGAAATAATTGAGATCTAAAGAAAATAATTAAAAATTGATAAAAATAATTAAAAATCGTAGAAAATATTTCAGAAGTAAAGAAATTAATTAGAAATTGATGAAAATATTTGAAAATTAAAGAAAATCATTGGCAATTGAAGAAAATAGTAGAAAATAATTGAGAAATGAAGAAATAATTTGAAATTAATTAAAATAATTAAAAATGGAAGAAAATAATTGAGAATTGTAGAAAATAATTGGAAATTGAAGAAAATAATTGAAAATTGAAAATAATATTTGGCAATTGAAGAAAATAGTAGGAAATAATTGAGAAGTGAAGAAATAATTTGAAGTTAATGAAAATAATTCAAAATGAAAGAAAATAATTGAGAATTGTAGAAAATAATTGGAAATTAATTTTATCAGTTGAAGAAAATAATTGTGAATTTCTGAAAATAGTTGAATAATTGAAGAATTGAATTGAAGCTTCAAGAACGTAATCGATAATTAAAAAAAAATATTGAAAAAAGACGAGAATTATTGAATATCGAAGAAAATAATTGAAATATGATGAAAATAATTGATAATTGAAAGCAGATAATAGAATTGCCCATAACTATAATTATAAACTATTATGCAATGTACGGTCTAATAAAAAAACTGAAGTTCTATCTACATTTTTCATAATAATTTGACTTTTCTATAGTTAGGTTAGGTGAGGTTTGGAAATGATATGAAAGTATTAGTTATTAATTGAAAGTTATAGAAAAGGGTGATTAAAAACGTTAAGTTGTTATGCCCAAGGTAGCGGTAGGGCGGCATAGAAAGGTATAGATTAAAGATTGAAAGTTATAGGGGAAAAGTAATTATTAGCGATAACTGATCAGGATTATTAAGATGGAGATTGAAAGAGATTGAAGGCATTAAGAAAGGGATAAGATGATATGGATTAGGGAATGGAAGTTATATGGAAAAGATGATTGATGGCGATGAGCTAGTCATGATGATTAAGGTGGGGATTGAAAGAGATTGGAGGCAATAGAAAAGGATAGGATGGTAGAGATTAGATATTGAAAGTTATAGGGAAAAGGTGATTAATGGCGTTGAAAACTGATCATTATGATTAAGGTAGAGATTGAAAGAGATTGGGGTCGATAGAAAGAGATAAGAAGGTATAGAGTCGGGATTAAAGGTTATAACTTTTTTGTATCTCTTTCTATAACAGTGATAAGAAAAGATAAAAAGTGATAATATTTCTATCTCTTTACTTCCAGTAGGGCTATCAATTACATTTTAATATTTCGATAACTATTAAATTGTTTTTAATTCCTTTTTAATATTACGATAATTTTTTAATTATTTTCAATTCCCTTTTAGTGTTTTAGTAGTCCAGTCTTTTTAATTATTTTCAATTCCATTTTAAAAAAAGGAGCCACAGCTTAAATATCTCGAAACTTTAGCGGATCTTACAGCCTTTAGCTGTTAAGCAGTTTAGCTTATTTTCAGTTAGATAGGTTCGAAACCCGTTAGCGAGAATTTTTTTAATAATATATTTAATTTCAATAATGTACCTTGGTGAAGTCACACATGAGTTTGTACATACGTCCGCACATTTTTACGTGTGTTCTTACATGCGTTCGTACCTGCGTTCTCACATAAGATCGCTTGCGAGATCTTATAGCTGTGTCATTTCAGATCTGTTATGCGTACACACGTGTGTACGTATCTACCGTCTTATGACCGATCTCACGTACGATTTTAACTTATTGAAATAGTATTTATTTCAAAATGACATAATCAATTAGTAAAACAATGATGGTGAAAATTCTTATTTTTTGCTTTATTAATTATATTTTCCTCTTATATTTATTAATAAACAATGTTACTTTAACAGAAATATTATATAAATATACTTCATAAGTGAAATTATAGAAAATTATCGCCAAAAAATCAAAAAAGTGCACCTATAACCTAAACTGAACTTTCAACATTTATTTATTTTTCATCTATAGACGCAAATTTAAGGAAAATTGGTGCATTAGGTAGATGGAAATTCTGATAAGTTTAAACCTAAAAATAGATTACTCTACTTTTTAAAATAACATTAATTGTTCAATTGAAATGTAAATATCCTCTTTTAGGATCAAAATAGTCATTTTCCACTATTTCAGATTTAGAAAGTAGCATTTTATTAAACAAAACGATCACAAACATATGTAATTTTTTGCTTATCTTTGGAACGAGTCACATATAAAAGAATAAATAAATAAATATAAATAGACTACAAGGGATAGAAGAAAATAAATATTGATACAATACGAACAATTTTTTAAAAGCTTTAAATTTGGTTTTTTGGCATTTTTTTAATAAATTGTATAAAATACTTGGTAAAATTTGTCAACAAAATCTGAAGCAGAAAGCGGAACTCTAGATTTAATCGTGATTTAATCATATCAAGATAATGGTATATATATACATTGAATTTAGAAAAGTATGAGTAATTATAAACGTCGTTACAATAACCTTGTAGATATAGAATCAAAATATGTCTTATGCGTGTAACATATAAACACAGAGGGGGCTTCCCCGATAAAAACGCTTTTTCATTCTGTCATTTAAACTGCATGTGACAATATCAAGATAAACTAGGGACTTTACTTTTGAGAAATTTGTATAAATTTCGTTACTGATGAGAATCGTAATTTTGCCAATAGGCATATGTATTTATTGAAAGAGCGCAAGTCACCGGAGATAAGAAGACATTGACTCAAGGTTGAGTGACTTTTTAAGAGGAGTCTAAACCAAATTGAAGTTCAGTATTAATAAAAAAAAAGTTCTCTCGCGAACGTGAGTAGAAAAGAAAAAAGGAGCGTCGACTTTGTAAGACTAGTGCAGGGAATAATTGTGCTTCTGACTAAGAATTTTAATGTGAGCATTATTAGCATACTTGCACAAATCAAGTCTTGTAAATAAACCGTAAAAGAGAAAAAGTACATTACCTCTTAGATAATTTTATACTTGATGAATTTTGATCTATTTTCTCAGTTTACGTCTGTTCAATTATAAAAGGGGGAATAAAAACTGGCTACTTTTTTTTTATTTGAATTGATTTCTTGAACGAAACAGATTATTAAAACCAGATCGATACAGCTACGGATTTCCCAATCTAAAATTGGCGCATAACACGTCAAGAGAAATAATTAATGTTGAAAAAAAGTATATATACCTATATTCCTACATTGAGGAATCATCGGTTCATAAATATTCATTATAAAGTTTTTCGTGTTTTAAAAAAGATATCGATATCAATTAATGCTATTTTAATAATCTAAAATTTATAGTTCTGAGTCAGGATTACTATAAAAAAAAAAGAAAAAAAATTATAAACAACATTTGAAATTATTGAGATGTTCAAATCAGCATAATGCACTCAAATCTTTATCGAATTTTAAATGTTCTAAAATTAATTAGTTAGAATAATTCAATAGATAGAACCACATTTTTATTTGCACCATTTAATATTTCCTAGAATTCTTAAAACGTCAAATTTTAATTTGTTTAATACGGCTAATATATTTAACATATTCAGCTTTCCCTTATAATTAAATAGTTTTTTTAATTGAAAGTTCAATTAGTCATAACACCAATTTAATTAAAAAATTTAAAATAATTAGATGTTTAAAATATATATCACGATCCACGCTGTATCTCTGTTATCTCATACGTCTTCTTTTAAAAGTTTTTATTTTTCATTGTTCATTAACTGTTTTTATTTCCTTCTTATTTATTCAGTATTTCTATGACATTTTCTGTAATTTTTTTTTATTTACTCGTTGAATTTTTTTCATATAGTATTTCGGATGTTTTAAAAGTTTTAAATGATTTGTTTGTTTTGTTTTTGTAGTTATTTTTGATACTAATCATAATATTTCATAAACCACTTTATATATTTAACTAGTATTGTAATTTACGATCCGTGAAATCCGGGAAATTCAAAATGATTATTATTTTCTCACCCTGAATAGTTGTTTTTATTTAAAATTGTTAAAGAGTGCATTAGTTTATAATTTTCAATCGTTATTTACTATATATCCGTTATTTGTGAAGTGAGTTTGTATTTTTATTTAAAATCTAGAATCGTATTCGACTCAAGTCCAATTCTGGCAATCCGCCAATTTGAAGTTATATTTATAATGAAACACACATTTTATGACATCTCCAATCAAAATCTTAAAAAATATATATAAATAAACTATAATTACTCAATATTATTTAAACAATTGTAATTAGTAATTAAATAATATAATTGGTTTTTAATGGAAAAATACTTGATTTTGTTAATAAACTTGACTAATAATGAATTATTCAATAACCAATATTTTATTCTGAAGTAGAAATAACGAAGCATCCCTTAATTGAGCCGCCGCGTGCAGAAACGGGAACCTCTTTGGCACTGATAAACTTATCTTTATGGGCAATATACTCACATATGTATACGGAGTAATATAAATACAGATGATTTTGTATTAAACGATTATTTTGAAAGATTTTAGACCCTCTTTATAAGAAAAATTTGTAAAGTTGTGAGGATTTAAAAATAGAAGTGTCGAAAATCTGGTTTAAGATTTCAATTTTTTTTTCTCATTTCTGGATCATTTTCTTATTTAATTTTTCACCTTCTCATTTTTAGAAGGTTTTCCCCAATTTTTTTGATTTTGTCTCATTTATTTGATTTAGATTTTCTAGTAAATTCTTATGTTTTTTCGTAATTGTACTTTTTCTCTTTTCTATTCATTTCACTTAGTTTTAAAAATACATTTTTCAACAAAAAATTCAGCTTTTTCAAAATCTACTATCCTTTCTTCATACGGGTGATTCTACGTCAGAAATATCACAATCTGCAAGTGGTTCACAGAATGTAATGAAACTTGGTGAAATTGTAGTATAATATGAGAGAAAGATCATCCTGGAGACTTTATTAGATCTTGTGATATCGTCCTTTTAGTATCATCATCTCAAAGAAAGATACTACGTAATTTTATGTTTTTACCTTCATTTTGTTTTTTGACAGTTTTTTTTAAATTAGAAACTATTTACTGTGAAGATTTCTTTTCAATTTCTCTATTAAATAAAGTGAAAATCCAATAAAATTGTTATTCTATTAAGAGATTTGAAAATAATTAATAATTTTAAGTAAAAATAAAAACATTTAATTAAATTATGGAAATTAAACAATTCAATGCAGAAAATATTTTACTGCTAATGAAACCTTCAAATTTTAAGTCCAAGTATCATAAAAACGAAAGCGATAGATTTTAGGACAATTATGTGAATTTGTATACTATTAAATCAGTTATACTTGTTTTGTTACAAATTTTTTAATATTTAAATTTTTTATTTAAGCAAAATTGCTTACTAAATGAATCATTGTATAAATATTTATTATATTATTATTATATTGTTATTAAATAAATAATGATTTAACTACCTAATTTATTAATTATATTAAAATTAATTTTTAATTAAATGTTTTTATTTTTACTTAAAATTATTAATTATTTTCAAATCTCTTAATAGAATAACAATTTTATTGGATTTTCACTTTATTTAATAGAGAAATTAAAAATAAATCTTCACAGTAAATAGTTTCTAATTTTAAAAAAAATGTCGAAAAACAAATGAAGATAAAAACATAAATTCACGTAGTATTTTTCTTTGAGATGATGATACTAAAAGGACGATATCACAAGATCTAATAAAGTCTCCAGCATGATCTTTATTTTAAAATAAAGATGAAATAAAGGGGAATATTATTAAAAAATTAAAAAATTAAAGAATTGGGTCAAAATTAAAGAAATATATAAATAAAGTTTTATTTTCCCTTTTTTACTATCTAAATAATAAATTTTGTTTTTCACTCTACAATTTTCTGAAAAAACACAATTTTATGAAGAAATTGGTGGGTGACTCATCAAAATCGGTTCAAAATTGACCGAGATATAAAATAATTAAGAAAATGTTGCATCAAAATTCAAAATAGTATAACTCCTACAATTTATGATATTTTAAAAATTCCTTTTGCTGACTACAAAAAAAAAATAATTTGTTTGATGAATGATGCTAAACATAACAATTACTATTGATGACGTAAGTTAACAACGTTTCTCCAGCAATAAACCAAAACATTTTTCCAAAATTAATAGATGCTTAGAGAATGAAAACAGATTTTAAAGACGATCTCGCACCCGAAAAATCCCCAAATTATTACTTAAATTTGTGAAAATTTCAGCTTTCAGTATAACAAATTTCAAAAATCAAACTGAAGTCCAGATCAAATGATTTGGTTATGTTAATTTAGTCTGAATTTTAGTTTGATTTTTGAAATCTTTTGTAGTGACAATTGGAATTTGGAGCCGTCTATAAATTACGTCAACCCTTTTTTTCATTTTCAAACCCCCCCCCCCCCTTCTCTATTTTAAATCATGTTTAAAAAACAGCATTTAAAATTTTCTTTTATAGACTTCCGAAATTTATCCGAACTAAGTTGGAATTTGATCAAAAAATAATTCGTAAAAAGCTGGAGGACTGTCCGGTATTAGACATCTGAAATAAATCAGGTTTGGTTTGAATACAGACCGCATTTTGCAGGAAATTAATTTGGTAGAAATGGAAAATTGTCCGGTTAAAGCAAAGTTAATGAAATTCGAAATTTATCCCAACAAAATCCGAATTTGATCAAAAAATTATCCGAAAAATCCGGAAGACTGTACGATATTTGTCATACGAAATTAATCCGATTTTGTCCGTATACAGTCCTCATTTTGTCCGAAATTAATCCGATAGAAATAAAACTTTGTCTGGTTGAAGCTACGTTAATAAAATTCGAAATTTATCCGAACGGAGTTCTAATTTCATCCAAAAATAGTTAGAAAAAATTTACGTTTTATATTTGTTCTAATATTTTTACTTCGGACTGATTTCGAATTATTTCTGACAAACTCCGGACTTCAAATGTTCGCCGGACTGTTTACAGATTCCACCGGACAAATTTCCGTCCTGTCTTTGATCCAAGATTTCTATTTCGGACAGATTTTCTTTTAAAAATTTTATCGTACTTTCTGACTTTACGGGAATATATTCAGACATATTTCGGACAAAACTGGATTAATTAGTCCGAAATTTTAAGCCGGGAACTTTTAAAGACTACATACTACACTTTTAAAAAATATAAAACAAAGTTTGTGAAACAAGATTTATGTAAACATAAAACTTATATAAATTTTGTAATGGTACACTGTACAACCAACTTCTTCCCTCCTACATAACTTGTGACGTGATTTACGGACCACTTTTCGTAAACTTGGGTGATGTTTTGTGGATATTCCAGGATCAAGATCGTCTTTAAAATCAGTTTTTATTCACTGTGGGCATCTATTGTTTTGCAAATATGCCAAAAAACAACATTTTTTTCATTTGTTGCTACATCAACGTTGTTAATTCCAGTTATTTTATCCATGATACATATAAGATCAAAAACTGTTCGTTTTACCTCGTATTTTTCGAGTTCATTCAAAGTCCACAAATTCTTGAAACTATCAGGTGTAAACTTCTCATAAAAGTAGAACAAAATCATTATTATATTTTTCTTTTTCATTTTTCTATAAACTTCCCGAGATGTATAGTCCTCCCTCTTGGAAACTTGGTTCTGCGCACAACTCCTAGTAATTATTAATATTATAATATTGTTTTTCAGCTTTTATCAAGACTAGTTTGGATTTTCCAATCAGAAATTAGCATACGTCAAAGAAAATGAGTAGCTTTGGACTTATCCTGGTAGTAGTGGAGAATTAAAGGATTGCAATCGATCGGACGTAAGAACAATTTTAACGCATGAATGTTGCAGATGATAGGATAGCACTCAATTACAATAACACACAGCACGACGAGAAATATAAGTGGCACCATTACTCACAGCGAGTAGTCGACGATGCTCTCGCTCACTAATTTTTTCCTTTCCGCGTACCTACGTAGACGCGATTTGCGTAGGACCCTAGGTCAGTGTCATGCACAGGCAAAATCTCTCACTCTGCTGGCAATACGAATGCGGTTTACCGCTCTCGCGACAAGAGGAAATGGAACTGACGTCAAACAGGAGTGCTCCTGGCGTTGTCAAGGAACAAGAAGAAGGCGTGCATCGCAGAAAAGCGAGTGGATTGGCTCTCTCGAAACTGGCACGAGCCACCTGTCCACCAAGTGGGGCATCCCTCTTCTGCAGCTCTCCTAAGGATAAAAAATACCCGGAGGATCGCAGGATGCCCAGTTCGCACTCGAACATTTTCAACGATAGTCGAATCCTATCCAAGTTGCGAGTGCTGCTTAAAAACAAGCCAAAGACCTCACCAAGTCGATTCAAGTCCTCGAGTCTTCCAATGAATCCAGTCACGTTCCTTCTTGGATTACTTCTGGTGTGGATGTGGACCAGCTTCCTGGTCAAAGGAGTCCAAGCCCAGGATCAGCAGGTCCTGGAATCCCATCCTCGCAAAAATCTTGGCCTGACTGCCAGACACCATCATCACCACCATCATCACAAAAAGGATGACGAGGTGTCCAAACTCCAGCCAAAGGACTTTTCCAGCTTCCGGGAACGCCGGAAGCGACACAACAGCAAGCACGGCAAAGGAGTCGAGTACAAACAAATGACTTCTGCTGAGGAACGGGATTTCCAAGAGAGCAGGAAACGAGGGGCTGTCTTCTTGGAGAAGAGTGAAGACTACGAGGTCGAGGTCAAAGAAGCACAGAATAACTCTATCTGTGATTACAAAGTTGTCCCTATTCCCGATCTTGAGGGTAACAGGATCCCCGCCGATTTGGAGCACGTGATCTGCAATCACGCAGGGTCCAGGTGTCAAGACATGGGATTCTATTACTGTCTCCAGACCTACAGAATTATTCACGTCTATCATGGACATCGCAGGAGTAAAATGAAGATCTACGCCGGTTGTGTGTGCGCTCTTTTTGACTTCCCAGTTGTTCAACCGCAGTCGCCTCGATTATCACTCGATGACTAAACTTTATTCTATAGAAGAGTTATTAACATAATTCACGCTTTTTAATCTCTCTAGGAACAGATCATTACTGTCAACAAGTGAGAAATTTTATCATTTTTAATCTTTCTTCGAAAAAACTTTATTTTTTTTGTGCCAATTTCTTCGAAGGTACCTTCTGCTTTTTTTATCATTCTGAATAGAAAGCAATCTCTTTCGAAGAGAAAAGGATAGTAATTGTTATAATGATAGTGATTTTGATAATGAGTTGAAGCAAAAGCATCTTTCAGTTGAAATGATTTTTAAATTCATTATAGGTTATTCCAAAAATTTTGTTCTTTAGTATTACCATGCTTCTTTCACTTTTTTTATCCAGCCAAAGAGGTAGAATTTTGTTCTCACTTTTATTTTAAGATATTCATAAATTGTGAATAATCAACTAATTTGCATTTTTTGCCCCAAATTTTTGTTCTTAATGAGAAATTGTTTTCATATAGACAGTTTTTATTTCTTAGTTAACTTTTAACTAGCATTTTGCTAAAATCAACATCCACTACAAAACATAACCTTAAAATTCTGTTTTTATACTGCAAAAAATAAATGCACTTAAGACTAGTAAAGAAAAAAAATTATAATAATAATAATTGCACCAACAATAAAAAAATTGTTGGTGCAATTATTCCTAACACGTACTGTTCCGAAAAAATATCGAAACAATTTTTAATAACGATATTATGAATCTTAAGGGCATGTGATGCAGTATGGCGTCACTGGTATAGACAAAATTTGTCCGTAACTTTTTTCCTAAAATATTTAATATTTTGTTACAAAACTTGGTAGAATTATTTAAAATATCATTAGAAAGGTCTCTCTGACCCGATATATTTAATTTTCAAATTTATAAATTTTAAAAAATTTCCTTTTTGAAAATTTTCCAAAATTAATATTGGGTCAAAATTCAAACAAACTCGTGTCAGAAAAACCTTCTTAATGATATTTTAAATAATTCTACCAAGTTTTGTGACAAAACATTCAATATTTTAAGGCGGTTCTCTTCATTGACATAACCTCCAAAAAAAACTGTTCCCATCAAATTTACAATTTAGAAAATGTTTCAACGAAAAAAATGAGCTATTATTTGTCAGAGTTGGACAAAAATTGCTAAATTCACTAAATTTAAAGAAAAATGATAAATAATTATTATTTGATAACGAATTTTAGCTCAACCTAATTTTTTCAGAAAAATGTACAACTGGATCTTTCAAAATGTGGTGAAATTAATTTGAATAATATTATTATCTGGAAAGAAAAAAGACTTTCTAGTTTGAGGTTATGTAAATTAAGAGAACCCTCCTTAAGAGAAAAGTTACGGACAAAGTTTGCCTATACTAGTGACGTCATAATTCATCACTTGCCCTTAATAAATTTCTTTTGTTCGTTTAAATTCGTCTTAAAATTTAATTTTCATGTTTTTTGTTATATAACACATTTTATTTTTGAAAAATAGCAATAATCATTACTACTGTGCCTGAAAAAAATTATTTACTTAAAAACATGAAAATTGAGAATTCGAGAAAAAATATACTACAAATTTCAAACTAAATTTAAAATTTCCCAAATAAATTTTTCACAACATGAAATCAGTGTTTTCGATATTTTTTACGAAAAGTATTTCTTAAAAATACAAATTCTAAAAAACCCGCAATTTGGCAGATTATTTGCGCATTAAAGAAAAGGTTACATAATTTTTCAAAAAAAAGTTTATCTCTTAAATGACTAAATTAAAAAAAATTGAAAAATATCATGATCTTAACCATTATTAAAGAAATTTTTTTTTAATAATATGAAGAGAGGAAAGAGCAAAATTCTGTCTAATTTGGCATGGAAATATATGCTTCTGAGAAGATAAGTTAACGTATTTAGTTTCGAGAAAGTTTCATTAAAATTAAGAACATTTCTTAAAAAAAAAATATGGAAAAAATTATTTAATCACGCTCTCAAAATTTTTTGAAAATGACGTCAAAATAATTTTTTTTACAAGCCTTTTTTGATAATTATTACAAAACAATTTTCTGTACAAAATTTCTTAAATTAATTATGTTAGGAATGAAATGTTTCTGAAAATTTTAAACCATTGTTTCTTCAAACAAATTTCTGTGGATAGATTTTTTTTAACTTTTTCTTTATTCAGTATCTTTAAAAAAAAGTTTGCCTGTAAATAAATACTAGGAATAAATTTTAAGAAATTGTGATATAGGTGTAGAGGTTTTTTTTTAACATACTGATTACTTTAACTTTTTTGTTTATAAAGCACGTAAACAGCAACATCGATTTTAAATTAAGTAGATTGTCATAGTTATAGTCAAATTCAGAGAAAAACTATGAAATAATTTGTGACATATAAATCGTGTATTGAAACTCGATTTTTGGTGAAATATTATTTATTTAAGTTTCTAATTATTTCTCCGCAAAATCAAGTTTTCTTTTAGATTTTGCTGTGATTAAATCATAATTTAGCGTTTCTTTCCAAAAGAATGTTTAAAAGAATTTTTAAAAAAACAGACTTAAAAGTGTTTTTGCATTTTTTAACTTAAAGCTTAGTTTTTAAATTATTATTAATACCTGAAAATAAAAATGTAATTGAATACATTAAAACTAAGCTTAAAATTTAAAGTGAAAAAATTTTTTTCTAAAAAAAATTAATTTTCAGGAAAGAAGCGTTTTGAGATGATTCTGTGCAATATAAATCTCTGTGATATGTACCGAAAGTTTATTTGTATTTGTATATTTGTCTGTTGTGTGTATTAAATTGTAGATGTTAAGAGGTCCTAGAATAATAATTTTGTAACGGAATTAAGAAGTTTGCAAAATGCAAATTAATGTAGAAAACTTTTGAATATTTATTTCTCTAAATATAATTTATAATTTTGACTGATGTAACAATCGCCAATACCTACATCATACTTGAGTCATTTGTAAATATAAAATAATGTATTTATTTAGGGAATCATTGTAGGCCATAAACATTAATATTTATTAAACATTTTCATCGAAACCAATGTTCATACTCTGCAGTATTTTTCATGTACTTATTTATTGTAATATCAACTCATGAATTTTCATAAAAAATTGTTCATTTTATTGTCATATAATTCATCGCACAATTTTTCAATAAAATGTTAAATTGATAAAATATTTTTTATTTTCCTGTACCTTTTTTCCAATATTTGATATTAATTGATATAAATGTTGTTATTGTACTTTTAATGATTCGAAACTGAAAAAAATTAATGTAAAAGTAAAAAAAAACAGTTTGCATGATAAAAATAAGTAGATTTATTTATAAAAATGCACATTTTTGTGCTTTGTCATTGACAAATTTCAAATGACGTAAATATTGAAAAAATTGGACTATGACAGTCTAAATTCTTCATAATTTTGAACAGTATCAGATTCTGATGAAATTCCAATATTGACCTTTGATTCTAGGTTTTTATCAATTTTAAAAATACACAAATACCGTCACTTCACATGAGATCACCTGCTTTTTTAAAGAGATGCATAAGTTGAAGAATCTGTAGAAAATTAAATTTTTTCCTCAAAAGAGCACAAGAAGTGAAGAAAAAAAATGGAATTAGTTCCTTGAACCCTGGATAATGTGATTTTACTCTGGGAGATTTTTAAGAAAACCGTATTTTTAAATTTCAATATTTCTCATAGATTCTTAGAAAAATGTTTCAAATTGTAAATAAAACTTGTTTCTCGATTTTTGGACAAATGGCTTGAAATAAAATTGACTCAACCAAGAAAATCCTAGATATGTGCTTATTTATTGAAAATAATTTATAATTTACAAAACAAAATTTAATTTTTTATTATAAAATAATTACAAAACTTGGAATATTTTAATCAATTTATTTTACCTTCTGTTCAACATATACAAATTTTTAAAAGATTATTATTTCATTTGTTTTTAACTTATCTCGAATGATGAAATTAATTTACTGAATGTCGTAAAATTAAAACTGAAATATTCTGCAAAACCTTGAAAAACGAGGACCTAAATGTCTTATCGAACATCCACACTCATTTCGTCATTCATATGTGTAATTATTTAAAAGTAATATTTCATTCACTTTAACAACTTCCATAATATTTTATTAATTTCAATGACAAGTAATTTTAATTTTTTTAAAAATACACGACTCTACTAACCGTCACAAAAATGTGCCTCAATAGATTAAGAAATTGAAAAAAATATCAATTTTTCATTTTTAAATAATATTATACAGACTCGTTTCGAACATTAATTCTTGATTATATTTTGAACATTTTGAGCGGTAAACCACTCTAGATGGAAAATTTGCCAAGTTGCAGAAATTTAAAGCTAGAAGAGTCAAAAACTTAAATTAGTTTTTAGAAAAACGAGTTTAAAATTCAAGTCTACAATTAGCTTCTATTCTAATTAAAAATTAAAAATAAGATTATTACGTGTTTTTAGTTATCAACAAATCATGATCAATGCATGATTCCACTTGAGACATTTTCAAACTGTCAAATAATTATAATTATAATTTAGATACAAAATAACGTTCTTAATAATAACAGACATAAAGAAAAAAAGAACATAAATAACAGTTTTAATTTGTTCATGTAAATAGACAAATTAAGTAACATCTATGAGGAATCAATTTTTTCAAAAAATTAAAACCAAAAACTATTCACATCAAGTAAATATTTGAGACCCAAATTTCAGCGGTTTTTTCTTTTTCTTCTTTTTTTTTCAATGACAAAAGTTTGTAATATTTTAACGTTCAAGTAGACAGTAAGATAACAAGACAAGAAAATATGTCGTCCATTTTTTATTTCAAATTGGTTTTGTTACATTTAACCAAGGTACTTTATTAGTTTTTCAACACGTTAATTAAGTACATACTTTTTCGCAAAAACAAGTATAAAAGGAATATAAGACATTTTTTTAACCAGTTTGTTAACTTAAAGTTAAGCTTACGAAGACAAATTCGTTTTTACAATAGTCTTTTGCTGAATTCAGAATGACATCTCTTCGATTGAATATTATTTTTCTGTTAACAATTATATTTATTGTCGAAGACGTTTTTGGATGTAAGTTAATATTTCTTTTTTTAAAAAAATATTGTAATAGTTATATTATAATAGTTTGATTTAACTGTGATGATTTATAAATTAAGGAAAAAAAATTAAAATAAATTTCTTTGAAAAGTAAAAAGTGAAATAAAAAGAAATAGGAGTATACACGGCAAGAAAGTTAATTACCAAATTTTATAAAAGTATTTTAAAATAATTTAGGGAAAAAGGATCAAAAAGAGAAATTTTCAGATTGATAATTTCAAACTTTAATACGGACCTCTTTATTATTTTTTCACAGATATTTTAATTAAAATTTTAAAAACGTTTTTATACCTTAAAATACAATATTAAAGATATAAAAAGAAAAAATTGTTTGGTTTTTTAATTGTTATTTATGATTCGTAAGGAGGAACAGGTTTTTAAAATAAAAAAAAAATTTTCTACAACGCCAACTGCTTTCAATCAAATTTTCTATATTTTTTGTACAATCTACAGGTCAAACTACATATGTAAACCACATTTCATCTATTTAGGTCAAATACTTTGCTGCAAGGGGAACGGTACAGGGATATTTTTTAATACATTTTTTCAAATTTTCCGTGAAAATCCTATTATTATGAACTTCAATCACGTTATCCATATCCATATCCTTTTCGTAAATCCAATATGAATTAAAAATGTGTACAAGAATTTAAGTCTCCAGCTCAAATAATAATTTGGAAGTTGGAGGGGGTAGGAATAAGGACATATCTGTGACGCTCCGCGAGAGAAGGGACCTATCGCTGAGAAAGCAAATTTTTAAGGATGGACGGGCAAAGAGAAGGAAGAAAAATTGAGATGCTTAATATGCCTATGTTTAAAGCTTCATAACAAGAAAACTAATTGCATGAATCAAATTTTGATTTTTGGAACTCAAAAAGCAACTCAAAAACTATCAATTACCATAAAAAATCAAAATAATTAATTGTTAATTTCATGGGACGGTCGTTCAAAGAAAATCCAAAAAATACGATACACTTAGCACGTCAAGGTTTGAAGCATTATAACAAAAAGTGTAATCAATAAAACATTTTTTTGAAACCTAGAAATGAAAGAACAACTCCAAAATGATCTTTTAGCATAAAAAACTGAAAATTGATTTTTTCTGCGATAGGTCCCTTCTCTCGCGGAGCGTCACATATAATGAATTTAATAGGGCTCCGTTTGAAAGGTACGGAACACTAACAACGACAAAAGTAACGCTCCTGTTAAAACTATGTATTGTGTTGTTAAAATTTTGACTGCCGGCGAAATAAGCTTTTTTTACTACCCTTTTTTCTTTCAGTTGGGTCAGATCCACCATGCCACAATGGAGAAGGTAATTGTAGGCCCTTATGTAAGAAGAAGCGTAGATTACCAGCTGACGAGCCAGTATGTAAATCATATTATTGCTGCAAACTGATTAAATTGGGATAAATTACTAATTTTTGATTAAAAATGTTACTGTAAATTTTACAAATTGAATACAATCTTTTACAGTAAAATGTATGAAAAAGAAACTTTCTGGAAAATAAAATAAAAATTATAAAAAAACAACTATGAAGAAAGGCTTTATTTTTTTTATGAACCTTATAGATGACATGACACCGACAAATAAATAAAATAAAATTAAAAAAGTAAATTATATCTTAATACGTTCAAAGACAACTATTTCCATTATCAATATTCAGTGCCGTAACTAGGGTGGTGCCGTCGGTCCTCGGGGGGCGCAAACTTGGAGGGACTCAACATTTTTTTATATATATATTTTTTTAATAAAAAAAATTATAAAACCAAAAAAATTAGATTACTTTTTTTAGGCAGTTTGAAGTTGATTATTATAAATTTTACCAATTGTAAATACTTTATTAGACAAAAAGTGTTTATCTACTGTATTCAATAATAAATTATTAAATACATAATTAATTCGTTCATTCAGTAAAATTTAGTTTTTAAGTAAAAATTTCATTAATCAATTTATTTGAAAAAAATAAAAAAAAAATATTTGAAACCTGCGGAAATTGAATTTATAATTTAGGGGGAAAATTAAAAAATAATGATAATAATTAGAATTGAAAGAAAAATTTTAAATAATGATAAAAATAGATGAAAATTGTAGCAAATAATTGAAATCAAATTAGAAAAGATTTGTTAAAAATTGAAGAAATTTTTAAATAATTTAAAATTTATTATTCTCAAAGCAAGGATTAATTAAATTTTTAATCAATGGAATTTCAAATTAATTGAAGTTTGAAGAATAATTGTAATTTTAATCTTATTATCTCAGATATATTCTGTAATTCTTTCAATTATTTTTTAGAAATTGTTATTATTTTCTTCAATTAACAATTATTTCTATCAATTATCTTTTTATAAAATTATTTTTATAAAAAAATTATTAATTAATTATTAATTAATATTAAAAATATATTTTTATAATATTCTAAAATGTTTGTATTTTTATTGCCCATAAATGGTTTTTTTTAAATCGAGGGCTGTATTTTTGGATCAAATAAAAAAAAAATTATTTTTCAATTAATTTTTGTCTTTAAATTATTTTTTGATTTATTTTCGAATTTTTTTTATTATTTATTTCAAATTCTAGTTATTTTTTCAATTTACAATTATTTTCATCATTCTGCAATTATTTTCTTTTATTATTTATAACTATATTTTGTAATTTTTTCAATTATTTTTAAAAAACTAAAATTATTGCCTTTATTTTTTTTTTATTTATTTAGAAATCATATACGGGCTACAATAGATGCCCATTAAAAATTCATTCATTGTCTTCAATTTTTCATTATTTTTATTACTTTGCAAATATTTTCTCGGATTTCTTATTACTTTCTGTTGTGGCGACTCTTAGAGTAGGGATCTTGCCGAGCAAATTTTCCGAAAATTGGCGAATTATAACGAAATTATGGTGACGAAGCCTGCGAATGAGCAGATACAATTTGACTGTCCTGATGTACAGATAAAACGTGTTTCGTGTCAGATATTAAATTGAAATATTTTAGTTAGAATAAATTAGCCTTTTTATGTGGAGTGACTTAAATCGTGGTGTTTCATTTTTTCCTTATCCCGGTTTCAACACTTTCATTATTCTTCAATTAATTTTTTAGATTTTAAAATATTTTTCTCAAATTTTAATCATTTTCTTCAATTTTGAATTATTATTTTTATCATTTTGCAATCAATTTCTTCAATTTTTATTTTCATTTCTATTTTTGCAAATTTTTTTCTCCACCTTTTAATTAGATATATTAATTATTTTTCAATAAATTTCCTAAATTTTCACTTAGCAACTCAAATTTAAGTTATTGCATCCACTTTTTAATGTTTCAATCAGTCTTCAATTTTTTTTCTCAAATTTCAAATACTTAGTCAATTTTTAATAATTTTTTTTCATTTGCATTATATTCACAATTTTTAGATCATTTTGAATCTTTGTTGATTAATTCCGAAAATTTCAATAATATATCTGAAATTTTCATGTTCTTTAATAAATTTTCGATTATTTTTACAATTTTCTAATTATTTTCTTAAATTTAAAATTCTTGAAATCATTTTATAATACTTTACAAATATTTACAAATATTTTTTTACAACGTTAGTTTTCTAAAATTAAAAAATACATTTACCGTCAAACGGGGCTATTATGGTAAATAATAGCCATAATAATAATTATGGTAAATAATGCATTTAAACTGCATTATTTTGTATTCTATGCTTCTTATATACAAATTTTTTTTTAACTAACTAGTCACTTTGTTTACATCCTTCTGAAAGTTTACTGTAATTTTTACCATAAAAAAACATTTTTTCTTCGAGTTATAAAAACTCAAAGTTTGTATTATAATAATTTCGCAGTCGGGGCTATTATGGTACAAAATTTATTTTTGTTTGTAAAATAAAGAAAACATTTTATTTTTTGCATTGAACTATGTAGGAACCTTTTAATAGATATCCCAGAGACAAATTTTTTATAAACCGCCAAATAGTAATTATTATTATGGAAATTATTGATGAAAATATAAAGTTAAATAATGAAATTTGTCAAAATTTGTATTTTATGTTATTTTAATAATTAAACGACTTAATATGGTCCATAATAACGTTTTGAGCTATTTTATGTCAAGCAATATTGAAATTAACTTGAAACCCTTGTAAATAATATGATATTAATATAAGTGGTTTTTGAGGTTATGATGCACTCGTTGTCAAGTTTGACAAATTTGAGTTATTTTCAACTTTCTGACAAAAAATAAAACATTTACTTAATATAAACAATTAAACCAAAGCCCAGAAAACTTTTTCACTTTTTTAATAAAACGAATTTTCATAAAATAATTAAAATAGTTTTGTACCAGAATAGCCCCGCTATGTGCTGAACTTTTAGTTTTTAACCATTTTTTTCTTAAATTCTTAATAAAAAGTTAGGCCATCACGTGAATATAGTCCCAACTAAATTCTCAACACGTACCTTAAGTATCTTTTACATTGAATTTGTCAATATTAAGATCGAAGCAGATTTTTAGAGAACTTCCAATTTTTTAATGAAATTTGTATGTATATATTAATTTTGTCCGGATTTTTGACAAAGAATTTATTAGAAACAATACTGTTATTTTGTTTGCGAAGTATCACACTATATTTACAAATAAAAATCATATTTATAAATTTCAAAATAAATATTTTAGAAATAAAAAACCAGCTTGTACCATAATAGCCCCCGGTGTACCAGAATAGCCCTGTTCGACGGTATTACTTTTTACTTTCTATCGACATTTCCGACATCAAGGACGGCTAAATCTCTTTTATCAAATAATTAATCAATTTCATTTAATGATGAGTGTTCACATTTGTCATATGGAGAAATTATTATTAATAGTCGGAAAGAGGTAAAATTAGAATTTTGGCAATAAAACTGGTCGTAATGCGATTTCGGGTCATCGACGTCACTCTTTGGCCTGAAAAAATGTGAATGGCCTGAAAAGATTTTAAAAAGTGATAACATTAAAAATTCCGCGATCTGCAAAGACCTTTGGTCCATCTTAAACAGCCCATTGTATAACATTCAATTTAAAATGTCGTCTTTTTGCATCCGTACGCATACCATAATTTATGTGAAACCTGCTGAGAATCTCATAATACTTCGATTGATAAGTACCAAGTCTCCGTATAACTATAGGTATAAAGTATACCTATATACCGACACAATTATCCGATTGACGTAGCTGACGTTATGCAGTGACGCAGAAGATCGTGACGGTTGCACTTCTGATTCTGTGAATCACAGCGGGTTCTGTGAACACAGCAGACATATAATGCTGCAGGTGGAGGGACTTCCCGAATTTATGTGAAAACACAAGACAAGTGAAACCAGTTTCGAGACTGGATTGCTGTCGCACGGACAATCTCGTCGCGTGTCGTAATTATTCTATTACAAGAAAAACCGTTATCTTTCAAAATAAATTATTCCATTAAACTGATTCACTATTATTTTTTTTGCAATTAGTGTTATTTTGTATTATAAAACATGTATTTTGTACTTTTATTGCGCCGAAAAAATACACTTCACTTTTAATATTATGTACTTTCTTAGAATTTTATTATTGTAATGATTTCATTGTAAGTAATAAATTTGCACATAAATGGGTTTTTTCTTTTATTACAGGTTTAATGTTTTTATTATAGGTTTCTGTTTAACTCTATTTATCAGAAATATATTCCTTTTGTAAATATCTGTTCAATGGCAAAAATTTTGATTTTTCTAAATTTGTTAATTTTTGCTTCTTTAGGTCATAAAGTGAATACTTGACCATGACTTATGAGTGTAAAAGTGATGCAGACAAGGCCGTAGCCAGAAAAAATTTCGGGGTTAGGGGGTTTTGTCAAAAAACAGTCAAAGTGATGACCTTTTTTTTTTTTTTGAAAACTTGAGCAGCTGTGAAAAAAATTTCGGGGGGGGGGGGGGTCAAACACCCCTATCACCCCCCCTGGCTACGGCCTTGGATGCAGATATACTTACAACCATCAATTTCCGGAAGTAAAAAATATTTATTAAAACAAGGTGTATGAAACCAAGTTTATGACTAGTGAGAAAAATGATACAGAAAACGTGTAATTGTAGTTTAAGGGCATAACGTTTTCAAGGAGAATTTTAAAAATGCATTATCTGAAATACATTAATTTTAATACTATTGGACTTATCCATGTAAAAATAGATTATTTAGTTTTATTGACAAATAAAAAAATATTAAATAAATAAACAAAATAAATTTTCGTGAAATTTTCGTCGCGAAAGTTTCCTGAAGATTTAAATTAAATTTTCGGGAAATGTTTGTCGCAAAAGTTGATTCAACATTTAAATTAAATTTTCGTGAAATTTTGGTAGTGAAAGTTGACTAAACATTTAAACTGAATTTTTGTGAAATGTTTGTCCCAAAAGTGGAATGAACATTTAGTGAATATTTGCTAAATGTTAAGCGGAAAGTTGACCGAATAAAAATTTATATTATATAGATGGGGGACAAGTAAATTAAATAGTAAATAAATTAATATAAACACATTTATTGAATAAAATTTTGAAGATTCTGTAACGTTTTACAAATCCTTAATCTATTACAATCTTTCAACTTTTAATTTCCTGTGGGTTTCATTTATTTTGTTTTGTTACTGAAAATTAAAACTAAAATATATGTTAAATAATAATATTCAATAAATGTGTTTATATTAATTTAATTACTGTTTAATTTACTTGTTTCCCTTATATTTAATATAATTTTTAGGGTTCCGTACATAAAGTGTACAAACGGAACCCTTATGACGAGATTTGTGCGTCCGTATAGACAAAAATCGTATCCTCCCCCCCTAGACGCCAAACTATTTGACTTAGAATTTTTATTCTGTCAACTTTCCGCTCAACATTTAGCAAATATTCACTTAAATGTTCAATCCACTTTTCCGACAAACATTTCACAAAAATTCAGTATAAATATTGAATCAACTTTTGGGACAAACATTTCACGAAAATTTAATTTTAATGTTGAATCAACTTTTGCGACAAACATTTCACGAAAATTTAATTTAAATCTTCAGTCAACTTTTACGACGAACATTTCACGAAAATGTAATTTTAATGTTCAGGAAACTTTCGCGACGAAAATTTCACGAAAATTTAATTTAAATCTTCAGTCAACTTTTACGCTAAACATTTGTTTAATCGGGACATTTAAATCTTTACACAATTTTCAGTTAGCTTTGCACCTAAATATCCCGAAGTTTGCAAATAAACCTTTAATACATTTTCAGGAATTTTTCGGTGCTGTGGGGGTATTTATATTCAACACAGCCGTTTGCGAAATGCAAATTGCAAACAAAAAGCTCCTGTCAATAAAAAAAAGAGGTTACTACATAGTTTCTTTTTTCACTACAGAGGGCATTGAGTAGGATTAGAAAAAAAGCGACTGACCAATGAAAGTAGAGATACCTTTTTTTTCTTCCCGCTACGTCATCAACCATTTCTAACCTAGGGAAGAAAATTCATGAAGTATCGGGCAGAAAATTATGAAGTAAAATCTCGTCTGCAATTGGTTTGTTTCGATATCCTATAAAGTTGTTAAAAGTGCAGTTTTCGAAAGGGGCGTAATGAAAAAAATTTTTTCTTCATAAGTGGTATAAGATTTTAGAACCACTTTATTGTATTTAAATAAGATTAAAATAGGATAAATAAAATTTCAACGTGAACAGGCACGTGCCACAGATAACGGTCAATTAAATATACTTTAAGAGATATACAATTCAGAAAGTCAACAGTCATTATCAACTCTCCCCCCGTTTCGTTAAAGTCATTTAACGAAAATATCACAAAAGAGGGGAAGTAGATGGTAAACATTCTACTGAGACTATTCCTGCTGATACAAGGTGAACATGTCATTTATGAACCTAATAAACCAAAAGGGAGCTTTAAAAACCGGCATCAAAACTTAAATTTGTTATGAGGTGACAATAGTGAACTGAATTAAACACAAATGTACCTAGCTTCTTTGGAAGTCAGATTATCAACCCAAGGAAAAACAGCTTGGCTCAAAGTCAGAGTGGTAAAGTTGTAAGACCGCCAAGGCTGAGAGACAACTCAGAAAAGTCGTATGTGCACAGAGTCCACAATTAGCGTGTTTTGCTGCTTAATGGCTTTGGCGGCATGGTATTATTGCGCGACAGCTGGAGTCAGCAAAGGCTTTTAGAAGGTCGTAAGCACGGCAGGATGACTAACCGTTCGGGCACCTAAGAAGCGCTGAAGTCCGTGCGAAGTGCAATCTACTGCAGAGGGATTATTCAATGGTTCATTGTTACAGAGCTGGGCAGCTCTACAAGATGTCGTTCAGGAAGCGCTAAAGGTCGACTCTCCTCCGAAGTCATTTGGGCAGGGCTGAAGAAAGGTTTATATCGATGGCGGTATGCCAGCATCACAAGAAGGTGCAACTTGTATACAGTTTAGGATCGATTCAAGAGGAAGCTGCTCAGAGGCAATTTGACAGCGCAGTAGGACGAATCAGCTTAAGAGTAGGGTGGAACCACCACAGAAATGAACCAGTTCAATGCAGCATGACAATGCTGTAAGATGAAGTGGCTCCAAAAACGTCGTAAAAGCAGTGCACGATAAAGCAGGTCTCATGAAACATGGCGCAGCTGCAGGATAGAGCAGCTTAAGTGCATCGTGGTACTGCAACAGTTGGACGCGGCTGGGAAGCAGGGTAACAGCTAAGCAGGACGAAACATCTCAGCCGAAGCATGACTAAGCGGTACAACGGATCAGCTCACAGGCAAGTTGGCAACGTTGCACGATGACTCAGGACACGGGCAAAGCTGTGTGGTTCTGCAAGATGGAGCAGCCTCCAGACAACTCGGCAGCGCTGGAGGATGATTTAGTTCAAGGGCAGCGTGTCAGCGGTGCAGGATGGTTCATCTCCGACAAAGCTAGGTAGCTCTGCGAGATGGCGTATTCCACAGGTAGCTTAAATGGCTGCAGGGTGATTCAGTTCAAGGACAGCTTGGCAATGCTGCTGGACAGCCCAGCTCCTACAGAGCTGAGTAACTGTGCAACATGGCGAAACCCACAGTCAACTCAAAGCGCTGCGGAGGTGACTCAGCTCACGGTCAGTTTGGCAATGCTTCAGGATGATTGGGCTACAGAGTTGGGTAGCTCTGAAAGATGACGAAGTCCACAGTCAGACCTCAATGCTTCAAGATGATTGAGTTCCTACAGTGGTGATTCTACAGGACAATACTGCACTGCAGAACAAAGCAGCTTGCATATAGTGTGGCGCCATTGTAGACCTACTCAGCTCAGTGGCAGAAACGTGCACATCTGCACTCAGATAGTACTGGACCCAAACAATAAGAAACCTGCATGTCTGCAGTCAAGTAGTATTGTCCCCATATAGTAAGAAACCTGCACGTCTGCAGTCAGGTAAGAAATGTGCACATGTACCCAGAAGGTAAAAAACAGGCACATGTGCACCCAGAAATTAAGAAATATGCACGTGTGCCCGTAAGAGTAAGAAATATGCACATGTCCACCCAAAATGCAAGAGATGGGAACATGCATGCACCCAGCACAGAGTGGTACAAACCGATTTATAAACCCAAAAAGAGTCAACGGACTATGTACGCTCACGTAGGAAGAGAAATACACTTGAGCTCAAAAAGCAAGAAGGAACGTATATGCACACGTGTCCACTAGGGTGGCCCAAATAACTTTTTTCGTGGAAAAGGGCATGACACCTCTGGAATTTGTTCCAATGCGAAAAAAAGTAAATACGTATTTTTGGATTTTTCAAAATTTTGATATTAACTGGTGCCGCCGGGCATCTCAATTTTCCCATGTAAAATCCATGGGAAATTTTTTAATTTTCGAAAAATCAAAATAATTTGCAAGGGTTTAACAAAAGTTAACATTAAGTTACTGAATATTAAAGTAGACTCTCTGACGATTAATTTGACTTAGGGTCAGGTGGGGTAATGAAGAACAGAATTCAGAATTTTCACCAATGACGTAAGTTTTTTTGTTTTAAAAGGAAATACTTTCAATTTTCTTTTGCATCCTCTTGTTACGTCACATCCCTAGAATAATTCCATGGGTTAGCAGAATATATAGATGCCTTTGATTGGCCAGAAATGGGTGTTCTTCATTACCCCTACGATTTTGACAAAGTTGCGAAATTTTGGGGTAATGAAGAACAGAATTATTTATAAGGCGAATGTAAGAAAAAAGTTACCTTAAGTATACTACTGTATTAAGGGATGCAAAAACTTAAAAAAATGTATAGTAGGTATATGATACTTGAACCATTTGAATGATAATGCATCATATATGTTAAAAAATCAACCATATCAAAAGTAGTAATGTAAAAACTTATATAAACCCATAAAATTTTGACGGATTTATTTTAAATTTGGTAAGGAAAGGTTCCTAACGCCGCTGAATATGAGGCTAAAATCTAATTTTTAAGATTCAAAATGGCGGATCCAATATGGCGTATAATCTTAAAAAATTTGCTTCAATATCGCTACTTAGAGGTTTTCAGGATCACTCACTCACTCACTCTCTCTCTCTCTCTTTCACTCTCTCTCTCACTCAGTCACTCACTCACTCTCTCTCTCTCTCTCTCTCATTCTCTCACTCCCTCCCTCTTTCTCACTCACTCTCTCTCTCTCTCTTTCACTCTCTCTCTCACTCAGTCACTCCCTCACTCTCTCTCTCTCTCTCTCTCTCTCTCATTCTCTCACTTTCTCTCACTCAGTCACTCACTCTCTCTCTCTCTCTCTCTCTCTCTCTCTCCCTCTCATTCTCACTTTCTCTCACTCAGTCACTCACTCTCTCTCTCTCGCTCTCGCTCACTCTCTCACTCTCTCTCGCTCTCTCTCTCACTTCCTGTCACTCACTCTCTCGCTCTCTCTCACTCTCTCGCTCTCTCTCACTCTCTCTCACTCTCTCTCTCACTTTCTCTCACTCACTCTCTCTCTCTCGCTCACTTTCTCTGACTCTCTCTCACTCTCTCTTTCCCTCAGTCACTCCCTCTCTCTCACTCTCTGTCACTCTCTCTTTCCCTCACTCAGTCACTCACTCTCTCTCTCTCTCACTTCCTCTCACTCACTCTCTCGCTCTCTCTCACTCTCTCTCTCACTTTCACTCACTCACTCTCTCGCTCTCTCTCACTCTCTCTCTCTCACTTTCACTCACTCAGTCACTCACTCTCTCTCTCTCTCTCTCTCTCTCTCTCTCTCTCTCTCTCACTCTCTCTCTCGCTCACTTTCTCTGACTCTCTCTGACTCTCTGTCACTCTCTCTTTCCCTCACTCAGTCACTCCCTCTCTCTCTCTCTCTCTCTCTCTCTCTCTCTCTCACTCTCTCTCTCACTTTCTCTCACTCAGTCACTCAGTCACTCACTCTCTCACTCTCTCTCTCTGCCTCTCTCTCTCTCTCTCTCTCTCTTTCTCTCTCTCTCTCTCTCTCTCTCTCTCTCTGTCACTGTCTCACTCTCTTGAATTGGTACGAAGCACTATCCAGTATTCACGCTGAAACGATGCCTATGCACTATTTCACTATGCACTTTATCTTAATAATGTACCTACATACGATGGATATTTTTAAATAAATACGAAAAATTTTCTTAAATGTAGTTTTACACTGCGAGAACTGTCTAGATGTCAAATAAATGCAAGTTCGTCCTCCTATACGTTTTTTCATTTACTTGAAATGCTGTTCTTCATTACCCCACAATGTCAAATTTTTCGGCTAATGAAGAACACCTTATTATTATTAATTAAATTTGCAAAGAATAAAATCCCATGTGAATTTCAATTATACCATTAATAATACATGAGAAAATTTTTTTTTTTGATTTTTCGGATTTGTTTTTTTTAAATGCGAGACAAAATACTGAACAAGTGCTACTTTGATTGTCAACATTTTATCGATTAGGATTTCTGTTCGAATATCCTGCTACTAAGTAACAATAGAAGAATTGCCAAATATTCAGAACTTCTTGTAGATGGTATGAGGTTAGAATATTGATATCATACTTACTTAAAAGTCTGTAAATTAAGCTTAAAGCTCTTCTGTTCTGAATTACCCCATGTGCTTCATTACCCCACTTGACTCTATATAACTTTAAATTTTGATAAGCCTAACCCGGTATAAAACTACCCTAAAGTTGCCCCCTTTTTAAACTTTTGCACCTATAAGCACTTTGCCCAAGTAATATCCATGTTTGACAGTTTTATCGATAGAAATAGTTATCATTATTTATCGCAAGTGTTAATTAATGTTTAATTAATTTTTTTTTTGAATTTGTTTAAAGAATTAATTTTTTCTAAAAAACCGTACAAATGACTTTTTTATGTATATATTTTAATGTTTCTTATGTTTTTTTGTGCTTAAGGGGGGGAGGTATGGTTTAAATAGCAAAAAAAACCCTTTCTTAACATTTTTTTTTTTGACGAAACTACTAAATATTTTTTAATCCTTTTATTACTACATTATTTAGTAACTTTTAAAGTAACTTTTTGAATTTTTTAAGAAAAAAATGTCCAGAAACAACGGAGTTGCAGCCACTTCCAGTAGGCCATGTCGAAAATTTTTCATTTTACCGGTGTCCCGAATTTAAAATCGTAGAATCATCGGAAACACAAAGGATTAAGAAAAATTAGTTATTTGGAAGTATACCTCCCAGTCAACGTTGCCCTTTTATTAAAAAAAAATTTTTTTCTATTTTTTTACGGTCCTTTAATGTCAAAGTACGTTTTTTAGCCTAAAAAAGGCGCCATTTAAAAAAAGGCTGCACAATCGATCCGAAGCAAAAAAAAATAAAAGGGCAACGTTGATTGGGAGATATACTTCCAAATAACTAATTTTTCTTAATCCCATGTGTTTTAGATGATTCTACGATTTTAAATCCGGGAAACCGTAAAATTCGACATGGCCAACTGGAAGTGGCTGCAACTCCGTTGTTTCTGAACATTTTTTTCTTAAAAAATTCAAAAAGTTACTTTAAAAGTTACTAAATAATGTAGTAATAAAAGGATTAAAAAATATTTAGTAGTTTCGTCAAAAAAAAAATGTTTAAAAAGGTTTTTTTTTGCTATTTAAACCATACCCCCCCCCCCCCTTAAACAAATTAATCAGTTTAAAACAATTAATTTTTTTTAAAAAATGAAACAAATGATTTTTAAAAAAAATTAATTGTTTAATCAAATGAATTTGTTAAAATAACAGTCCATAGTTATAGAAACTTATTTTACAGTGTTAAAAGAATAATTAAGATTTTTTTTAAGTTGATTAGATAAGTAGCTTAGAAATGATGGAGCTTTGGAAATGCACAGGGTCTCGCAGACCTAAATTGTGCTTCTTGTTTGTTATTGTCATTGAATAAATTACAGATACAAAAATAATTTTTCTAATTTAATCTGACACGAACTTAATAGTAAATAAATAATAATTGTTTAAACAATTCCAAAATTTTTAATAGAAAATTTTAACGAAAACATTACAAAAAAACGTAAAAAAAGTAATTTGTTTGATTTTTTAAAAAAATTTAAGTGTTTAAACCAGGGACTGACACGAAAACCGAAACAAAATATATTTTATTTTTGTTTCGTTTCGGTTTTGAAAACTGAAACAAAATATAAATTTAATTTTGTTTTGTGTTGAACCTAAAACGAAAAGGCTCTGAATTACGTTTTCGTCTCATGCCCGAAACGAAAAGACTTCGAATTTTGTTTTCGATTCATGCCCGAAACGAAAATCCGCTCCGAATTCCGTTTTCGTTTCTCATAAAAAAGGCTCTAAATTTCACAAAAACAATTTTAAACACAATTCTTTTCTTGCAGGAGACGAAAACGAAATTCAGAGTCTTTTCGTTTCGGGCATGAGACTGAAACGAAATTCGGTGTTGATTTTCGTTTCGGGCATGAGACGAAAACGTAATTCAGAGCCTTTTCGTTTCAGGCTCAATACAAAACAATATTGATTGTACATTTTTGTTTCGTCACAACAATTCAAAACAGAAACAGAATTCGGTTTTCGTGTCAGTCCCTGGTTTAAACTGATTAACCAAAAAAACAAGACAATACAATTTTTTTATAACATTCAATCAAAACTACTTCCGAAAGTAAAAAAAGTAAGGGATTTAGGGGTGATTTTTGATTCTGCTCTCACTTATTCTGATATTTGTCCTTTATAATAAATAAATCGTTAAGAACTCTGGGCTTAGTTACAAGAACGGCTAGCAATTTTCATAACCCCTTGGTATTAAAAGTTCTTTATTTCACCATAATTAGACCTCATCTTGAATTTGCTGCTATTATTTGGACTCCTTATTATGAGTGCCATAAACTTACAATTGAAAGAGTTCAGAATAGATTTTTAAGATTTGCTGCGTATCAACTTTGACTGCCTTATGACAGATTCTCCCATGATTATCGGAATCTTCGTACTACTCTTAATATTCCCTCGATTCGATATAGGCACCTATTTTATGATCTAAGATTTTTACATCTAGTCCTGAATTGAACAATTGACTCCAGTGAAATAGCATCTTATGTTTCTTTATCAGATTGTACAATGCTAACTAGAGGGTTCACCATCTTTAAAGTTCCATTGCATCGAACTAACTATGGAGAGAACTGCCCGATTTCTCGAATCTGTGGAGAAGCTAATAGGCACCAAAATCTTGATTTTTTTTCTTCTTCACTCTCACTATTTAAAAATAACTTGATGATTTCTCTCCGTGGTATTTTTTGATATCTTCGTATTATTATTTCCTTTTTTCTATGTTATCGCCAATTAAATTTATAATTTATGTTTATACGCATACTTATTTATAATTTATGATTTTTTGTTAACACTTAGATTTATCTTTTTGTTTACTTGTTATTTTTCTTTTTTCTTTTCTCTTTTTATGTAATAAAGGGAACTTTTCCCGTTTATGTTTCAATAAATAAATAAATAAATTTGTTTAAACATACAAACATAAAAGTATATACATAAAAAAGTCATTTGTACGGTTTTTTAGAAAAAATTAATTGTTTAAACAAATTAATTTGTTTTTATAGTGGAACTCCCAACTGAACTCTGGTCTCTATCCGAGAGAGGCTTATTATAGGTTGAGCTGCGCGGTACAGTAGTTATAACTGCAAAAAACTCTGTATCGGTGGTTAGTCCATTACAAAGCCGACAATTATATCAGGTGTCAAGCCCTATCTGACGTCGGTCTGCCCTGGATATTTGATTTCCCCTATCCACCATGCCATTTGGGGTGGCGCTCGATTAGGTGGTCAGAAATTCACCTGAGTTGACACTGAAATACTTGGCGAAGTGTGAAGGGATTCAATATTTTCGACGAAAATAATTTAATTTGATATCGAGTAATGTGACGAGTCTCTTCATTGCCTGGGCGTCAAAATGCCTTAAGGGCGTGGGGACTGTCGAGGGTAGGGGAAAATTTTGACTAGAATATAATTTCTTCCGCACCCATCGTCCTCATAATCGTTTCCCGGTAATTGAAATCGTCACGGCTTTGTGTGTCGCCGGCAATACGAAGGTGCGAATTCTAATTTTAAAAGTTATTGATTTTGTGTTGTGTTAATTTTTGTGGTATTTTTGTTAATTATTTATTTTTATCATTTTTAATTAGAGTGGCGATTTTTGTATAAATGTGACGAATTTAAAAGAATTGAGGACGATGGGGGTCGATTTCTGGACGGAATGGAATAGAATATTAAAGGGTCAGATTCTCCAGGATAAAACTAAAATAAAAAGTGGTCCACAATCAAAAAGAAAATAAAAAGAGAATTCTGAAGTTCTACTCGGCAGTCTCCACGCAACACCAAAAGAACCCCGTCCTCAAAGAAAACTCAAATATACCGGGAACGATAAGTTTTTTATTTATTGAATTGTCTTTGTTCCATGTCTTATTCGTTTCTTACACTGTTGTTCTCACCCATTGCCGCCGATATTCTTAAGCGGTGGTCAAGAACGTTGTTGGATGCTTTTTTAGAGCTACCGAATAGGATCTTATAATGAACAGTGCTGCCGAACCAGATTTAGAGAGTTCAGAAGAACAGCCTTCTGCATACGAACCGCCAACGCATTAGCCTTGTGCTCGCAGCTAGGATTTTTTTGTAATTGGCTCACAAATGAAGCTCGCATCCCTCCTAAACAACCGAGTACAAGAACAATTAATCTGACCCTGTAGCCTGGATATATTTTACTCAATTCAAACAGAAGGTCTTGATACTTTGTCCGCTTCTCATCCTCCTTTTGAGTGATATTGCTCTCAGCAGGTGCCGAAAACTCTATCACACAAATGACCTTACTTTTATGATCCTGGAGCACTATATCAGGTTTATTGGCGCTGATACGATGAGTGGTGGAAAAAGAAAAATTCCAGTAGATCTTACACTGATCATTTTCCACAACGGACTCCTGATCCCCCTGGGCATACGGCAAGATGGGTTCTTTATCTATACCATATTGGTGTCGAAGGTGATAATACAACACCTTAAGCGCAGCATTGTGTCTTTCTACATATCTGTAACATGCATACTTCGGGCACGCACTTAGAATGTGACTAAGTGTCTCCGGGTATTGCCTGCACGCTCGACAGTTGGTATTGTCAACAGATATATGCATCACTCGACTGCGATACACCAAAGTATTTATCACTCGATCCTGGCAAGCAAATAAAAATCCTTCAGTCTCCGATTTCAAACCAGCAGACTTGAGGAAAGCAAATGACAAAACCCCAGACAGTCCTAACTCTTTTATGAGACTGAAAAACCGTCCATGCACAGGCTTGTCAATATGCTCCTGTAACAGAAGCGCATGTTCTGCTTCCTTAACACGTTTTTTAAGCATTAATGGTGTTAAAGATGCTAAACCGTGTTCCATATCCCTGGTTTCAAATGGGAGACTAAGTTCACTTGCAGCTCTTTCTGCCGCTCGATATAAAAACGCCCCAACATTAGCAATTTCATGATGGTGAACAAATTGCATAAGAGGATCTCTACTGTTTATGACTGAGCATGCTGCAGATAAAACAATTCTACGATGAAGACACTCTAAATTTAAAAGACCTCTTCCTCCCCGATCGCGTGGAAGGTAAATGCGAGGTACGGAAGACCTAGGATGATGACTTCGATGTATAGTCATCATCTTGCGAGTTTCTCTATCTAGATCCTTCAA
The DNA here is from genome assembly GCA_037103525.1 of Ganaspis brasiliensis. Lineage (NCBI taxonomy): Eukaryota > Metazoa > Arthropoda > Insecta > Hymenoptera > Figitidae > Ganaspis > Ganaspis brasiliensis. Next base: position 2,152,707 of record JAZKLR010000311.1, read on the forward strand.
CTCATTCACATTCCACTTAACTGCTCCAAATGTATAGAGTAGTAAAGGAATGGCTAATGTGTTTGTGGCTTGTATCTTATTCTTCCCAGATAGTTCAGAAGCCCAAATTTTTCTGAGAAGACCATGGTATTTCATATGGAGATGATCTTTAAGCCCACACAAATCTTGACTTTCCGATTGAGGAATTCCAAGATATTCCAAGCTGTTTCTCGTCTCCCTTTAATCAAATGGACAACAGCACATTTATCCAATCCAAAATCCATACCAATAGCTCTGGAGTACTCGGCTACTGCAAACACCAGAATTTTTAATTCGTCCTTGCTGGATCCATATAGCTTAAGATCGTCCATATAAAACATATGGTTGATCTTATGGACTCTATTTCTGGGTTTTCCACACATGTATCCAGAGTATTTTTCTCGGAGTACTACAGACAGAGGCAAGAGGGAGATGCAAAAAAGTAGAGGACTTAGGGAGTCTCCTTGGAAAACTCCTCTTCCAAACGAGATGATGTTAGTCATCACTTGCTGTTTGTTGGATGTTATAACAAACCTTGTCCTCCACATGAGCATTAGCTCCTTTAAGCATCTCACAATGTTCGGATGTACCTCTAAGCATTCAAGGAGCTTGATGATCAGCTCATGACTTGTAGAGTCAAATGCCTTTCGGTAATCAATCCAAGCCATTGACAGGTTACGTCGATAAAATATCGCGTCTTGGGTAATATACCTATCAATCAATAGGTTCTCCCTACAACCTGCCAGACCTCTCTTGCACCCTCGCTGTTCGCTTATTGCACTCCAAACTGGCTCGATGGATGTCAAAATCCTCTCTTTGAGGATGCCAGTGAATAGCTTGTAGCAGGTGTTAAGACAAGCTATGGGTCTATAATTTTTTGGAATAGATAAATCACCAGATTTTGGTAAGAGTACCGTTCATCCTTCCACCAACCACTGTGGTATTGGATGTTGACCGTTGAGAAAGGTAGAGAATATTCGAGCCAAATGTTGGTGAGTTGAAGAGAACTTCTTCCACCAAAAGTTATTAATCTTATCTGGCCCGGGTGCTGAAAAATTCTTCGTTTTAGCAACTATGTTTCTCACCTCCTCCTTAGTAATTGGTGGACTTACCTCTGCTGGATGGTCAAGCCCCTGTCTAAAACAGAAGCTACGAAAGAGTGTTAAGGATGACTCTTCATCGTTTACTGAATGGGCTTTCCCATAGATGTTACTCCAGAAGTTTTCAATCTCTTCACGACATGGGTGTCTTTCGACAGTTGGCGATGGTGGACTGAACGGGCGAGAAGGATTAGTAGCATAGGTATTATTTTGCTTTATCCATTTAACCCGCCGTTCTAAACGCTCTCTTATAACAACAAGAGAACGTATCTTCTCAATCCAATGTTGCTTGATGGTCTGCAACTTCGATTTCTTCAGAGTGTGATGCAATCTTTTTAGAGTCTGGGCTATTTCCAAAACCCTGGATGTAAATTTTCTTTTCGATTCAAGATATACAATCACACTCTGCAATTGAGAAGCATGCCTTCGAGCCACCCCAATCTTAAACTGTACTTGTCTGATTCGTTTAAAGGTCCTATCGACGCAGTCTGAAACAGATTTTCTGTTACTTTCACAAAGCAGGACCTTTGCTTTTTCGTACACAGCACAATTTAATGTCCAGAGATCTACATCCTCTGGGAGTAATGAGAGCTCGTTATTCCCTTCAGCGATTTTGTCAATTTTAATGGAAACCTTTAGATGTACTTTGGTTTCCCTAGACCTCATGTTGCCTTCCTCGGTCGTTGGTGTAGGTGTTACTGTCGGAACCTGAAGGTTCTCGGAGGGTTCTTCTTCCTGCTGAAGAAAAGCTTCATGTCCCTTTTTTCGCAGAAAGGATACTTGGTCTCTTAAATATTGAGGTGTCATTTGAGCGTATTGGGGGTACATATTGCCCCATCGCTTATGCAACCTTAGCATGTATCCTCTTCTGCAAGGACTACTGTTTTGCCAACATAGCATGATGTCCTTCCGAAGTTGGTCCGCCCATTTAAAACGTGCTCTAGCTTGTCCCGAGTCAATGCCTGGTCGTTGCCTGGGTTCTGTCCTATTGCCACTCCCAACTGAACCCTGATCTCCATCCGAGAGAGACCTATTGTGGGTGGCACTGCGCGTTACAGTCGTCGTAACCGCAAATACTCTATGTGGGAGGTTATCCCAACACAGAGTGGACAATTATATCGGGTGCCCACCCCTATCTGACTTTTGGTCCGCCCCGGGTATTCTAATTTCCTCGGTACCTCCCATATCTGAGAGGCCTTCCCCTATCCGCCACCTGGGGAGGCACCCGATTGGGGTATCAGAAACCCCATCTCAAATGACATTCAAGTACCCGTCCCAGTCGGCTAAGAAACTCTGTGATTTCCCGTAAAGGGTACCACAAGTCCCTCACCAACCCGATCAAATACCTACACGATGTTCTGTAATGGTCATCTTAGTACTGAGCCAAGTCGGACCAGTATCTTTGAGCTGCTTGGTAACGGATAAAGCAAACAACCCATTTCGGTAAGTAGCATTAGTAGCATTAGTAGCATTACCTTCTTTGTCTTGAAGATGTCATTATTGATGTCATTTTTCGTTTTTTTATTATTTATTTATTACTTTTCAATTAAAAATAAAGTTTGTAAAATTTGTAAAAGTTAAAATGTCAGTCACAAATTTTTTTTACATTTTGTTCAATTTAGTCGTGAAAAAAGTTAACAGTGTCAATTTTTTAAAGTAGTGGGTTAATAATAGTCTTTAATAAAAGACCGCGACTATTCGTACAGAAAATTGAAACACTGTCTTTGGTAGCATAATATCTTTTGTTTTTGGTTGTGACAAATCATAATAAAATGTTAGAAATGCTAAGGGAGGGTTCTAGTGTCACATACAGTCTTTTAACCAAAAGATACCGGTCTAACATTAATTTTCACAAAAAGAAAGATTTTGACTATTTTCTGTATGATTAGCCAGACCACCTAGAATGAGCTATTCGTACTTATACAAGCAATTTTCTGATTGATCGAGAATGGCATTACGAATTTCTGATTGGTCGAGATTTTCTGTACGAATAGACACTCCGTAAAGAAAAATATACATACACGGTAGAAATTTATTTATTAAAATTGATTCAGACGTCGATGAAAACTAGGACATAGAGACATATTCATAAAGCTTAAAATATAATTGCATACTTATTCATGAGCACAATAGAAAGAATCATCAAGCAGTCGATTAAACTTAAATCCTAATGAAGTAAAACAGAGTGAGAAATTATTAGTTAACAAGTAACAAAAGTTGTTTTCTTTATACATACGTGCAAAGCTCTCGATTGGCAACCTTTCGCAGCTATGAAAAATCGCCGATTTCCTACCGTACGGGAATGTGATGCGCAAAATATTCTGACTAGGGAGTAAAATATTGACAGAATATAGCAAAATAATGACATGAAAGCAAAAGGTTGATACCAGTGAGCAAAATATTTTTCTCATCATTGACGCTGCCAGCTGGTGTCTCAAATCGTTACTACATGTATCGGTGTTCATTGTGTAAGTGAGCTGAAGTTACTTAGTCGCTAGGTCGGTAAGGCAGTTTCGCGTTTGAAATTTCTTCCTAACCTAAAATTTTACTATGAAATAATTTTTCGTTCACGCGTGCATGTCGGACATCTCAAATTTTGCAAGTATTTATAAAGAAATTTATAAATATATATATATATAAATATATATATATATATATATTTATATTTATTTAAAAACTATGTTTCTCAATCTATCATTCTCAAACCCAAATGATTTTAAACAATATTAAAATATTTGCTTATTAATTTATTCCTACATAGCACCGGAACCTAATGCTGTAGACGTGTTAATTATAATGCAACATTTAACGAAAATTTTATTGAACTGACCAAAGAAAACACATTTTTATTAAAGACTACACAGGCACACAAAAAAAAAAAAAGGTCAAATACCAGAGGGCAGACCAACATATTCCTAGGTTTTTGGGGTCGCTGAAACCGAATATGGCCATGAAAATATTATCTGCTTGCCCATTTTCCCCCTAGCCCCCCCCTTACACCCCTCGGGGGGTGACATTTCAGTTTTTCCAAAAACGTCAAAAAGGCAGTCTATTCCTATGTTTTTTGGGGCGCTGAATCCGAAAAAGACCACCAAAAGCCAATCCCCCCCCTCCTGCACCCCCTAACACCCCCTGGGAGGGGGTTGGAATTTCGAATTTCACGAAAAGTCGAGTTCGGTGGCTATTTCTATGTTTTTTGGGGCGCTGAATCCGAAAAAGACCACGAAAAGAAAATTCCCCCTCTCCTTCACCCCCTATCACCCCCTGGGAGGGGGTTGGAATTTCGAATTTCACGAAAAGTCGAGTTCGGTGTCCATTTCTATGTTTTTGGGGGCGGTGAAATTGGAAAAGGACACCAAAGGTAAATTCGTTCCGTTATTCACCTCTTAGCATCTAGTTACTAACACTGGGAGGGGGGTTGATATGTTCTCTTTTATGTGTAATTAAGAAGAATAAGCAATGTTTTTTTTACGCATTTGAATAAATAATAACTAGGTAGGCACCGATGATTACACAAGTATGTACCAGCACAATTTGATGGATCTTGATTTTACTACACTTAGCGCGACCCAGGAACAACGGCGTGGACGTGGTAGTTTTTGTTCCCTTTGGGGTGCTTTTTTAACGTGAGTCCCCTTGCCTCTCACGATTGGTGGCGCTGCTTTAATGTGTTTTTCCTTAGAACGAATTTCGCTCATTTAGTTTTTTTATAGTGATGCATTTGAGCGAGATCTCTTCTCAAAAAGTCTCGAAAAAATGAGAATCTCGTGAAAATTACATTGGAAACAAATGAATGTACTGTTTTCGTCTCTTTTATCTTTTATGAAAGGACAGATTCTCGAAATGCATCACTAGTTTTTTGGCATTCATTTCTGCCTATGGTACCGTACTCGCTTGGATTCGAATGACCTTCTGAGAGGTTTTCTTTTCTGAGCCCTTTTTGTTTCTGGTGAATCCCTTTTTAGTGTCCAACAGTAATCGGCCAGCATATTCACATCCCACTTCCCTTGGTAACGACGTTTCATTTCTTTTAGATCCTGGTGAAACCTTTCACCTTGCTCTTCGCTATAGTCCCCTAAATTCGACGGAAAATAGTCTACATGGGACTCCAGGAAATGCAGTTTCAGATTCATCAAGCATCCAAGTTTTTTGTAGTTCTGCAGCAGCTTTTTTATTTCCTTTTTGTAATTTGGACTTTTCTTATTGCCAAAAAAATTTTCTGCTACATTTACAAAGCTAACCCAAGCATTTCTTTCCACAACTGTCATTGATTTTTTAAACTCAGCGTCGCGCAACAACTTCCGAATCTCTGGCCCATCAAAAATCCCTTCTTTGAGTTTCTGTTCCGACTTTTTCGGAAATTTCTCCTGGAGGTATAAAAAAGCTTTTCCCTCTTTGTTTAAGGCTTTTACAAATTGCTTCATCAACCCTAGCTTTATATGCAATGGAGGAAGAAGAACCTTTTCCGGTGATACAAGAGGATTTTTGAGGACATTTGCCAAGCCAGGAAAATTGTTGACCCAAAAGAATTGTTATTATTTTCAGATCCCCGCAAATTTGCCAGTTATGTTCCGTGTACTTTATTTTTTCGAGTACCAGCTTCAAAGAATTATAGTCTTCTGACATATTAACGGAATGCGCTATTGGGATCGAGGCTAATTCATTGGTGTTGTGCAAGAGTACTGCTTTTAGACTGCGGGTGGAAGAGTCGATGAAAAGCCTCCATTCTTCACTCTTGTAAATGTTTGGTTTCAAAGAATTTATAAGCTCCCGAATATTTGTGCAGTAGACAAGACTTTCTTCTTTTTTGAAAAAGGGAAGAAATTCTTTTTCCCGATTTCGGAAAGAAGAAACCTTAGTACCTTTAGCCAAATGACCGTCCTCCTTGAGACTCGACGCAAGGTACTCAGCTGCATCTTTGGCTAAACCCAAATTTCTTACCACATCATTGAGCTTTTTTTGATCCCATAGTTTTATAGGTCGATCTCGTTTGAAGCGAACATCTCCTTCATCACTGTCAGAATTCGAGTCAACTTCACTTCCGGAATAAGTACTGTTGGAATCCACAGTTGGCTCATTAAGGTCCATTTGACTTTCAACTTCCACTGTATCAGCAGTGACATCCATCTTGACATCATCATCTGAAACATCATCATCGTCATTATAAATTGGAGGGGTGAAAGATGGAATACTTGGATATATAGCGTGATTAGGAGACATCATACCTTTAAATTTGATGGAGCAAATGTAACATTCCACTTGAGTTTTGGGCTCTTTCCACATAGCAGGAAACTTCAAAAAATTCTTGCCGCTTGAATTGGATGACCCGCGCTGTAATGTACCCCTGCATTTGTTACAGATACTGCTCGGTACCCATGAATTTCCCCGACCATTTTCAATCTGCAATGAAAAAAGAGAATTGTATTTATCCTCATATTTAGAAAAGTCTCTCCGATATTTTTCTATTTCAAACTTACCACATACGTAACAAAACATGGATCTGTCTTTGTTACAGGTGTGAATGGTATTATCTTGAATATCCATACCATTGTCCGTAGGACCATCAGAAGCGCCTTGAAGATTTTCACGATTTGAACGCAAAGCTCTATTTCTATTAATTTTTCTTCTTGAAGCATTTAACTCAAAAGTAGCCAAGTTGCCCACCACCCTAGAGCTGCGGTTGCATGATGACGACGCCTGCGGGCCCGCTTGCTCACCCTGACCAGCCGCCGATACTGGGGTCTCCCTCCCCTGCATCGTAATCTTCTTCCCTACTTTTGCCATGAAGGCATCTTTTTTACCTAGGAACTTAGCCGGTTAACCGTTATCCGCCTTCACCGCGTGGAGGTGTCCTAGTTGCAAAAGTAGATGTGGAAGTAATTCATGAAAATTGAAATTGTAAACCCATCCCATGGGAGGGGGTAAGAGGGTGCTAGGGGGTGAATGAGGGGACGAATTTATTTTTGATCCCTTTTTTCAGTTTCATGGCCCTAAAAAATATTGGAATAGACTCTAAACTCGATTTTTCATAAAATTCGAAATTCCAACCCACTCAAGGGGATATTAGGGGCTTAAGCGGGCGGGAATTAGCTTTTGGTGGTCTTTTTCGGATTCAGCGCCCCAAAAAACGTAGAAATAGACACCGAACTCGATTTTTTGTGAAATTCGAAATTCCAACCCCCCTGCTAGGGGGTGATAGGGGGTGAAGGAGAGGGGGAATTGGCTTTTGGTGGTCTTTTTCGGATTCAGCGCCCCAAAAAACATAGAAATAGACACCGAACTCGACTTTTCGTGAAATTCGAAATTCCAACCCCCTCCCAGGGGGTGATAGGGGGTGAAGGAGAGGGGGAATTTTCTTTTCGTGGTCTTTTTCGGATTCAGCGCCCCAAAAAACATAGAAATAACCACCGAACTCGACTTTTCGTGAAATTCGAAATTCCAACCCCCTCCCAGGGGGTGTTAGGGGGTGCAGGAGGGGGGGGATTGGCTTTTGGTGGTCTTTTTCGGATTCAGCGCCCCAAAAAACATAGGAATAGACTGCCTTTTCGACGTTTTTGGAAAAACTGAAATGTTACCCCCCGAGAGGTGTAAGGGGGGGGCTAGGGGGAAAATGGGCAAGCAGATAATATTTTCATGGTCATATTCGGTTTCAGCGACCCCAAAAACCTAGGAATATGTTGGTCTGCCCTCTGGTATTTGACCTTTTTTTTTTTTGTGTGCCTGTGCTATTATTAACCCACTACTTTAAAAAATTGACGTATTAATGATTATAATTATTACTTAAAAACATGATTGGACGTGATTTCTTATCTTAAACAATAGGACAAAGTGCAGTCAATTCATTTATGTTACCTAGCAATGTTCGCTAGTATCGTTATCATTTAAATTTTGTTTGTTTAATTACTAAAATATTTGGAAAAGTAAATAATAATTTTTTTTTTACAAAAAATGGGTTTTTAATACTTTATCCATATGATATCTATTAAATATCTTACGGATATTCATATTACATCTCAGGAACTTAAAATGGATATTCTTGTGATATTTTAAAACCTATTTTTCGATATCCCTGAGATATATGTGGGCTATTTATTAGTTATTCCTAGGATATCCCAAGAAAATCTCAGAGATGTCCTCCGATATCCATATGATGTTTCTGGGATATCCAAACCGCCGCTTTTTTAGATACCCTGAAAATGGCACATAGATATCTATAGAACATCTCATTTTAACATATGGAAAAAGTCATATTTTAAGTAAAACATCATATCTTCATTAAAAATCATCGTAGAACAATTTCTAAAAAAGAGTTTGAAAGGTAATAGTTCAAGCTTCCTATTGGTTCTTGGCATGAATTAAAGTCAAGTGGAGTTCAAATTTTAATGTGTAAAAAGTGTCATTTTATTAATTTTGAGGTTCGGGTCAAAACTTAATCTGATGGACGAATTCTGATGAAGGATTCAGATTCAGCGCATCAAAATACATAGAAAAATGTGTGTCTCTTACCTAGGTAAGGCATTTTTTTTGTGTGGCTGTGTTATTGTTTCAAGAACATTTTAACGATAATACTTTTTTATATAATCTAGTACTTTCATTTATCGCTTCTATTAAACTAAAGTGTATAACTAGTAGGTAGGAATGAACGATTAAATTGAGTCAAATATTTAAACAGAAAATTAGATATATTTAAAACTCAATAGAACCGATAAATACAAAAATATTTGTTGCGTACAGACGACGGTCGGATCCTTGACTGTTCCTTAAAAGCGTCTCAAGGGTTTGCAATTATCCATTTCTGAAAGAGGTAAGAAAAGTTATAAACAGTTTGATATTAGAAACAAGATGTTGGCAGATTTGGCTACCTAGGCGACAAGGTACCGAACGGCTCCGGTTAATCCTCTAAATTGTTTTATTAGCGCTCTGCCTGATCGGAAATATCTGACCTGAAAGGACCTTGACAGATCTTTTTTTTTGTCGCATTCGAAAGAAAGTGAAAATATATAAATTCTAAAAATATTTCAGTTCGAAAATATAAAAACTTAGAAAAGTAGAAATCAAAATTATAAAATATTCGTTACAAAACATTCTTTTTTTTATTTTTTAACTCTTTTAAAGCTTCAATTCTCATACGTTGCTTATTTTTAAGTCTTTGCTCTTTACACTTTTTCTCTTTTAAACGATCATCAGACAATAAATAAAAAATTTATCCAGAAAGTACATATTACTACCAAATTTTTAATTTTTCCCCAAAAATGTTTAATTTATGAATAAAAAAATAAAGCAAATAAATTTTTGAAATAGATTCATTAAATCGATTCTATGATTCAGAGAATCGACAAGAATGTTTTTCTCAAAAATTTTATTATTTTTCGCGCTTTTTTCTAGTCATGGTTAGACCAAATATATTTGAGACTAAAAAATTAAGTCATTACTTTAGAATATTTTAAAAATTCAAGGTTTTGCTATGAAATTCAAGTACTTTTCAAGGTTTTCAGGGAATTCAAGGTCGCTGGACACCCTGTTATTAATCTTTAAAAAAACACCAAAGAAACAACAATATTTGCTAATTTTGAAAAAAAGCTTACTCTATAAACAAAAGCGAGATACCATTGACTTAAATCGAAGCAGTTTATAAAATTTGTTATGAACCATTAGGAGCTAAATCTACTAAGCAAACAGGTTTTTTGCACAAAAGGCATTGAAGAATATACTGTTTGTACACTTCAATTCTTCAAATATATATTTTCTTTATAAAGGAATATTTAAAATTATGAAAACTTAGTTCACTGTATTCTGTCAGAGGAGTAGTTTATATATATTTTCTTTTTTAATCAACAAATTACATTGTCATGTACTATCAGAAAATGTATTGGTTCATTGGTTTCCATTTGTTGAGTAGATGGTCCAGGCCGGTTATTTTGCACAGACGGAGAGTAAGCAACCTGTTCAGGTGGTGGAGTTCGTTTAACTGATTGAATCTGTTCAGGTGCAGAGGTTGACCAACCTGTTGAGATGGTGGAGTCCGTTCAAGTGTCTGAATCCCTTCAGGTGATTGAATTTGCTGAGAAGAAAATAATTGCTATTTGAAAAAATTAAATTAAAAATTACAAAAATACTTAAAATCTGACAAAAATACTTAAAAGTTGACAAAAGTACTTTAAAAATGATGACAATAATTGAAACGAGGTGTAAAATAAAATATTTGTAGATTCTAATTAAAAAAAGTCTTCCCTGGTTAAGATAGGCAAAAAGCCCTCGTTTGACATTTCATTAAGTAAAAAAAAATTTTAAAGAAAACCATTTTTTGATCCATTTTTAAGCGTCAGGGGGGATTTGACTAAATGGGCCGTGAGTACCTTTTCACCCAAAATTTTTTCGTATAAAATCAAAAATCTATAAACAGGGGCATTTTGCCCATTTTAACCAGAAAGACTCTTTAACGATGTAATTCGAGTATGAAAAAAAGAATTAAATAAGTTTCAAGGAAATAATTTAGTTTTGTAGAAAGTAATTGAAAAAGGTGAAAAAAATGCAAAATTCATGACAGGAAGAAAAAAATGAATACAATAATAGAAACTTGTAGAAAATAATTCTAAAAAAGTCAAAAATAATAGAAATATGAAGAAAATTATCGGAAAATAAGAATAATACTTGCATAATAACAAAAATAATTGATATTACTGATACTGATTTCAGTGCAACGTCCGTCTAAACGGATAAAATTGCAAGAAAATATTTATAACATATTTTTGCCCGTCTAGTCAGATAGAATATTTTTGTGCGTCTAGTTTTTTTTACAAAATTGACGGGGGTTCTTATCAGTAAATCTAGGCGGATAAAATTATTTTGTTCGACTAGACAGACGTTTAGAAGTTTTTTGGTGTCTGTCTACACAGACATTTATACACTTTTTACTGATTTAATGCTTTTAAAGTTGTAAAACAAAAAGAAATAAAAGGATTACACAAAGAAATCGTTAATATTAGAATTTTTTGGGGAAAAGTCCTTAAAAGGTTCTTTAAAGTCCATTAAAACTGCTATTTTTTCTAAACAAGTAAATTAATGTAGGGGTCCTCAATAAAGAATGTGATACTCTGGAGAGGGGAGTGTCAATAACATATAACGCTTCATGTTAAAAAAATGTTAAGACCTTGGAAAAATCAAAACGAGGGGGAGGGGGGTTAAATTTCCGAAAATATGTATCACATGTTTTAGGGATGACCCCTGTAGTAAAATAGGAAAACATTCTGAAAATAGAAAAGCTGGTAATAAAAGGTTAGTAAATCTACAAAAAATAAGAAAATTGAAAAGCAATTAAAATAAAAATTTAAATAAAATTATCCTATCATAGTAAGTAAATGTCATTAATTGAGATTGAAAAAAAAATTAATCTAACACGTCTAAAACGAAACAAAATTTGTCTGGAGATTATATGCTTTTCTCTTACTTGGAACATAAATTTAGATTTTATTTTGAGATAAATGACACGCAAGAAAAGATAAATTTAATTTATGTTGTCTTAGGGCATATAAGGTGGATTTCACGTGAAATGTCCAGCCCCAAAAATGAAATATGTCCAATCAATTGCAAATTTTTGTTATGAGTTGTCCTATGGGATAGTAATTTATCCTATAAATATTTTGGGATTTCTTCAAAAATTGGGGGTGTGGGGGGAGGGGGTAAAAGATTTGAGTTGTTTGGTGACACGCTCTTTCTTTTATATTTATTCTGCTTTAATGAATAGATAAAAAAATTTTATGGGACATGATTTTTGTAGATTTTTGCTTAAACTTTCGATTAGCAATGTCCATTTTAGTCGTTTTTTATAATTTTACCTTGATTTTTCAAAATTAAAAACAAATTTGAGTTTTTCTCAAAGTTGGGTATTTTTAATTTTTTTAAAAATATTTTTAAACGAAAGCTGAGATTTTTTCCGATGAAAACCATAAGTTTCAAAAATGCGTTTTTTTTTGTTTTCAAGAAATTAAATGATGAACACCGCGCGAAGTCGCGCCGCATCGACTGGACGCCGCGTTGACGTGAGCTCTTACCGCGGTACAGCTTCAATCACCATTTTTTATTAGATGTTAGAGTATCTACTTTCAGAAACAATTTTTACCATTTTTTCATTTAACTTTTTTTTGCATTTTACAGGGTTGAGACTCTACTTAAAGTAAAAAAATACCTTCATTTTTTTCCATTTTTGTTCAGTTTTTAAAACTGGAAAAATTTTTCTGCTCTTGAATTGTAAAAGGTATTTTCCTTATTTTCTTTTGTTTACGGATTTCCAATTTTTTATTTCTACCTCAAGTATTTATTTCTTGTACATATGTATTATGTTTATTTTTTAAACACATTGCTTCCTGATAGGAGGAAGCTTCATCGGGAAAACTAAAATGCAATAAACAAAAGTGTTTTAAAAAAATTAAAAGAATAAAATATTTACATTCTAACTTTAAAAAGAAAAATTGTAAAATTTCCCAAAAAAAAAAAAATGTTTTTTTCCAAAACTTTAAAACGTGAATAAAAGATAGTTAGAATTGATCGATCGGGTTCAAACATATGTCTAAAATTTTCCCCTTGAGAAACCTTTAATTTTGTAAAATAAAAGACGCTTTTAGCTATTACGGTTTACGAGATTTTGGGCTAAACGTAATGTTAACACACGAACATGTTTTCTAAACATCATTTTTGACTGTCAAAAAATTGCAATCGAGGATTTGAGGGTAAAACAGTACTTTCTCTATAAGGAAGCAATATAGATTTTGTGGGTGAATAGTTTTTGTATTTTATTAAAAATGTAAATGGCTATTTTTATGATCAATAATCAATTATTTAATTATAAATAATAAGTTACTAATCTGTTTTTGTTGTTGTTATTTTATCCAAATGTTTTAAATATTCATTTTTTAAGCGTAAATTTTAAAGAAATGGAAACTGTGAACGAGTGCAAAAATAAACCCAATTAGCACTAACCTTGCTGCAATTTAGGGGCAATGTTGCGGTGCAAGATTTGCAATATTGACATATAACATTGCGGCAAGGTGCAATCGTGTCAAATTCTAAATCTTGCGGTGTAAGGTTGCAGCAATATTGCACCGTAATACGAAAAATACCTTTTATAATTCAAGAACAGAAATGTTTTTTCAGTATTAAAAACTGAACAAATATAAAAAAAAATTTAAAGTTTTTTATTATTTTAAAAAAGTCTTAACCCTATAACATGCAAAGAAAAGTTGAATAAAAAATGGTAAAAGTTGTTTCTGAAAGTAGATACTCTAACATCTAATGAAAAATGGTGATTGAAGCTGTACCGCGGTAAGGGCTCGCGTCGACGCGGCGTCCAGTCGATGCGGCGCGACTTCGCGCGGTGTTCATCATTTAATTTCTCGAAAACAAAAAAAAACGCATTTTTGAAACTTATGGTTTTCATCGGAAAAAATCTCAGCTTTCGTTTAAAAATATTTTTAAAAAAATTAAAAATACCCAACTTTGAGAAAAACTCAAATTTGTTTTTAATTTTGAAAAATCAAGGTAAAATTATAAAAACCGACTAAAATGGACATTGCTAATCGAAAGTTTAAGCAAAAATCTACAAAAATCATGTCCCATAAAATTTTTTTATCTATTCATTAAAGCAGAATAAATATAAAAGAAAGAGCGTGTCACCAAACAACTCAAATCTTTTACCCCCTCCCCCCACACCCCCAATTTTTGAAGAAATCCCAAAATATTTATAGGATAAATTACTATCCCATAGGACAACTCATAACAAAAATTTGCAATTGATTGGACATATTTCATTTTTGGGGCTGGACATTTCACGTGAAATCCACCATAAAAGTATGTAAGATAATTAATTGATTATGTTAATTTTAATTGTACACATTTTTTGTAAAATAAGTGAAGCACATCTTTGAAATTAACATAATCCAAAAATTTTACCTCCCGCATAATGTATGACTGCTTCTACTGTCATCCACCCTTCATTTACGCAACCCACCAAGCCACCTCAAATTCAGGTGGTAAAAAAAAAGTTTTTGAAAGTGTTCTTTAGTTGTGGTTTTCCAATCGTTTACTAATTTAACTGGAATCGTTTGTGTTGAACCGTCATCCAGATACTTAAAATGCACAAAATGTATATTTAAGCTAGACATTGTGAGTAATTACGTTCTTAATAACTCAAAACAAAGAATTTTAAAGGAATTTATTACCGGTTAGAGTTTATTAATACTGCAATGTTGTTAACGTTTTTAAATAAATTTACAATCGCAAACTTTTAGGTTTTATATAAAGCACTTTTTATGTACTCTTCTTTTTCAATCACTTTGATACGTTTTGTTTTTAATTATAACGAGGGTAAAACAAAGATAGTTACCAGCAAAAATGAAACTCACGAAAGTGAAGTTTATTCGAATGATGTTCTTGAGAGGCTTATTTAGAAAAAATAGAAGCTCGAAAGTCACTTTGTACACTAATTTTACACATTTAAACTAATTAATATTGTTCAAATACATTTAACATTTCTTTTGAATTTTGAGGTTTTAACGTAAGTATGTAGAAAAACTGGACGGATACTGGGACAATATAGTGGACGGAATCCGGTATATAAAAACACACTAATTTTAATAATTGAATAAAAATTCTTTTTTCACACATTTAAAGAAACAAATAGTTTTAAATATCAAAAAACAGCTTAAATTACCCTTCACAAAAAGAATATTTTGGATTGTAAAGAAAAAAAAGATTGTTTTTTTCGTTAATGTGTCACTATACAGCAGGTGACGGGTATACCAATGGGATCACCTATTTCACCGACAGTTGCCAACATTATAATGGAAGATTTTGATAATAAAATTCTAAAAACAACCCCCTATCCAATACCTTCATGCAAAAGATACATGGATGATTATATAATAGCTGTACCCGGGGACAGAGTTCAAGACATTTTCAATAGATTTAATAATTTCAAAGATTATTTAACTTTTACACTTGAAGAATCAATTATAGATGAAAATTATAAAATCAATTTTCTTGACACAACAATTTTTGTAGAGGGTGATCGCCTGATCTCAAACTGGCATCGAAAACCAACATGGTCTGGTCGTTTTATTTTTTTTAGTGTCATTATTGGACTTGTTGATAGAGCAATAATCCTGTCAGATTCTCGTTTTCATGAAGCTAACCTAAAAATAATTGAAAAAACAATGTTAGAAAATGGATATCCAATTAATTTAATCAAAAAACAGATAAATAAATAAATAAATAAACTAAAGAAAATTAAAAATAGTAACAGTGGCGACAGCGAAAACAACGACAGCATTGACAGCAACAACCAAACAATTGTTGATGATAGTGCTGCTGTTGCTGCTGCTATTGAAAAAGCTGAAAAATACAAGATTTTTGTAAAAAAAAATTGTAGTATTACCAATAATTGCAAATTTAACAAATAAAATTACTAGAAATTTAAAAAATTTTGATTTAAACGTTATTAAAAAAAAAAAAAATACCATGAGACGACTTTTGTACAGATCAAATAAAGATGTGATACCATTTAAGAATCGGGTGAATGACGTCTATAGAATAGAATGTGGAAATTGCCAAAAGCCATACATTGGCCAAACAAAGAGACACTTGAAAACAAGAATTTAAGAACATATTGCCGATGTTTTACACCAAAGAAGTAACACGGCACTTAGCCAACATGCAGAGAGTGAGATACACACTTTCAGAGTTGATAAAGCCAAAATCCTAAAAATAGAATCAAATCAACTAAAAAGCACTTTTTCAGAAGCAATTAAAATAATTGAAGAGCCAAATCCAATTAATTCACAAAAAAAATAGCAAAACAATTAACACAGTTTACTACTCTCTAATCCATTTTAATTTATCGAATTTAAATAAAAAAAAATAGAAAATAGAAACACTAAATGAAGCAAAACAACAAAGAATCAATCGTCAACAAACAACTGATAACAATGAAACATAATCTTCCAATTTTTCTGAACAGTGTGTCTCTTTTTCTCTCTGTCTTAGAATTAATTAATCAATTAACAAAACAATCACTCAGTCACTCACTCACTTACAAGAGAAAAACATCAACAACAATTTTGAGGTTATAAGAGATTTTATTTTTGCTAGACATCTGACACTCCACTCCACTCAGCTGTTTCACGTCCGTGCATCTCTGTGTTTGCCTCCTTGGCGGAATACGCCTTAGACTTTTTAACGCTGAATACTCGAGAAAATTTTCACTGTTATTGAATCTCGCCTGTGTCAGCTGTCAGCGACCTTTGACGTTTCTGATGGGGTCGCGTCAACTGTCTCAGGCTTGATTCACAACATCGAAAATTTTCACATCGTACTAGCGTTTTCAAAGATCTTGGCGATTTTGCTTGCGGCGGCACACTTCGATGCGCGTAGGTGAAGCAGCTTCTTTGCGTTGCGTGTTATTTTTGTCTTCTTTTTAGTGGGGAATCTCTAACAAGATTCTACCTTTCTTTTTAAATGTACACATTTGAACAATGAGAATATATATAGATGTATAATGGGGGATGAGAGAGAGAGAGAGAGAGAGAGAGTGAGAGAGTGAGAGAAGGACAGAACAAGGAAAAGAGAATTTGGGAGAAATAATGGAACATATTTATTTTTTCCTATTGCTGTAACTATAATTATTTTAAAACATAAATTATAAATATATTATATATATTATAATTATTAATAAAAAATTTGACCATCATTTTTTGTTTTTTAAACTAATATATCTCTTAAAAATAAAAATATATATTATCTAAATTTTATGAGATTTCTATACAATTTTTCAAAATAATAATAAACATTTACCAATTAGTAAATATTGAAATAGCAGTAGATTCAGACAATCAATTAATTCATCAAACGATCAATAAAATTTGAATGCAAACACATACACCGAGAAACATTTGGGTCATCTGCACGCCCAGTACTGGTGCGACAGAGCTACCTCGAACTTGGTACAACTGCTTTCCCACTACTGGGTGCCTGGCAGCCCCACAATTTGGTTCATCTGTCGTCCCTTATTGAAGTGCGTCTGCAGTTCCAAGGAATTTGCGTGTCAACACTATATCTCCACAAACTTGAATTGACTGTTTTGTTTTATTGTTTACAATAATTATTTGCCTAGTTTTTTAAGATAATTACGCATGCGGATTAATGTTCTTATGAAAATTCTGAATGCAGAATTATGTTTTAAGAAAATCCCACAAGCGGAATGTGTTTTTTGTAAAAATTACGCTTTTCGCATGCGGAATAGCGTTTTTCCAAAATTCCGCATTCCGCATGCGGAATATTTTTTTTGTAAAAATTACGCAATTCGCATGCGGAATAGCGTTTTTCAAAAATTCCGCATTCCGCATGCGGGATTTTTTTGTGAAAATTCCACAGTCCGCATGCGGAATATTTTTTTTGTAAAAATTACACATTTCGCATGCGGAATAGCGTTTTTAAAAAATTCCGCATTCCGCATGCGGAATTTTTTTTTGTAAAAATTACGCATTTCTCATGAGGAATAGCGTTTTTCAAAAATTCCGCATTCTGTATGCGGAATATTTTTTTTGTAAAAATTACGCATTCCGCATGTGGAATAGTGTTTTTCAAAAGTTCCGCATTCCGCATGCAGAATTCTGCATTTTATTTCTCATGCGTAATTGTCATAAGCACAATTCCGCATGCGATTTTTTCAAGCAATAATGGTATAAACTAGGGTAAGTGAGTTAGTTGCTGCGGATGCTTCAGTTGCTGCGGTTTTCAGAAAAATATTACTAATTTCTATTTAAGAATATGTACTTATTTCAAAATGTGTGATAAAATTATTCTAACCTTTACTTAATACAATTCCATAAAAAATCTTATTTTAACTATTATTAATTTATAATTATTTAAGTTTAAATTATTCTTCCCGCAGCAACTAAAGCAAACATTTGGTTTGTATATGCTTTAGTTGCTGCGGGAAATCTAACCTCCAATTACACGTTATTCTGGCCGCAGCAACTAACACGCATCAACTGACTCAAACCCGCAGAAATAGATGCATTTGATATTATTTTTAGTTTCTTAATTTTGTTCAAATAATAAATTTTTATGGGGTTTTGATGTTTGAATAAATATCTAAATAACACAAACTACTCATTTAATAAGTCGTAAGTTCATTGTTATCAATAAAAAAACGGTATTTTTTAATAAAAAGGAGTCTCGGCTGAGAGCCCGCAGCAACTGACACATTTACCCTATTAAATAAATAAACCTCAACAGTCAATATGATCATTCACTTCATAATATTTATTTAAGAATCATACGAAACACGTCACAAAAAAGTGTTTTAACCAAAGCATGTTCAGCTTTCACAAACCGGGCGGACAGACGACCCAGTGCTTTGATTCTACTGTTATACCAGTACGTTGCAACCACACGCCCAGAGTGGGAAGTCAGGCTTCCCGAATGTCGGTGGCACAGTCGTCACATGAATTTTCACCTACTGGGTGTGCAGACGACCCAAAGGATTCTCGGTGTACCAATGCAATTAAAACTCAATCAAATTATTAAAAATTTTCAAAATAAATTTAGTTCTCAATAACAAGGCAAAACCTAACGTCTCCAAATATGAAACCAAGAAAAGTGATTTTATTAATTTATTTCAATAAATTTTTTTTCAATAGTATTGATAATAATTAGATTAATATGAATTATGTTGTGTGATAAACATAGTTTGATTTAGTGCAAGATGTTAGTGCAACTATCCACCATCCTTTTTAGCAAAATATATAAATTCCAGATTTCAACATATATTTTCTGAGACTACAGTTCAAAAAGAACCTTTCGATACTAGTAAAACAATAGCATTACCTTTCATTACTGAATTAAAAGATTTTTTTATTAACTTATTTAAGACCTTTAATATTAAACTGGTTTTTAGTTATGAGAGAGACCCTTTTGGTGTTTTTTCAAAGAATAAAGACAGCATAGAATTCAAATACAGAAATCACGTTATCTACAGTATACCTTGTGAGTGTGGTGCTGTATATATCGGTGAGACCTGTCAGTATATCAAGGAAAGAATAAACCAGCATAAGAGAGATTGTAAATTGGATAATAGAAGCTCCGCTTTAGTCGAACATTCTCATGTCTCGGACCACTCTTTCCACTTCGATAATACTAAAATTTTGTGTAATGAGGTTAATTATTATAGAAGGAAATTCAGAGAAGTCTTTCATATTTTAAAAAACAAGAATTCTGTTATAATGACTGTTGACTTTCTGAATTGTATATACACCGATGAGGGCGTACGCTCCTCTTTAAATATATTATCTGTGACACGTGCCTATTCATTTCGATAATTTTATTTATAGTGAATAAACTTTAATTATATAATAATGTGGTTCCAGGATTTTAAACCACCTAAAGTAGAGAATACTATGGTTTCTCTCTTTATGTATACCAAATTTTTAAAAAATCCTATTTTAAAATATTAACATTTTAAATGTGAAGTTAGAAAATTCCACTCTGGTAAGTCAACGTTCTATAATATGTTTCAACAAAACTTTTCCAAAATGTGTCTTTAATTATTATATTTTTTTACCGATGTTTTATAGTCTCGTATTATTTATCTTACAGTTTATAACTAAATGTCTGAAGAGGTTCATTGTAGATGAACGAAAAGCTTAACAACACACACTCTTTGTAAATAAATGTGGATTTTTCTTAAAAAAACAAAACATCTTGCATTACAATTTGAAATAATCCAAACAACTCTTACATCTTTACTTATAGTTTGATTTATTTATTATATTTATTACATATTACTAATTATTATACTATAAAAAAAATTCAACACTCAACTTCTGATTAATTGCTAATAAAAGAAGGAATAACCAAAACAAATAAAAAATGGTGCGTTTTTTAGAACCCCTATTCTCTATTTATCTGTATTGTTGCTATTATTGTTGTTTAAAAGAATTATACAAATAGTAAGAATTCTCTCCCACTTTCTCTCTATCTCTTGTAGAGTCTTCCTTTCAGAGATTTTATCCATTTTAATGGAAACCTTGAGATGAATTTTGGTTTCCCTCGACCTCATGTTTCCATCTTCGGCTGCGGACGTTGGTGTTTTACACAAATTTTGTGTGTTCTCTGAGGGGGGTGCATTATTGGGGGTGCATATTGACCCATCGCGCATGTAACCTCTGCATGTATCCTCTTCTGTTAGGGGAACTGTTTTGCCAACACAAGAAAATGTCCCTCCGAAGTTGGTCATTTCCACTTAAGTTGAAACCCGAAATGGGTTGCTTGGTGCTTCCGTTACCAAGCAGCTCAAAGATACTGGTCCTACTTGGCTCAGTACTAAGATGACCATTACAGAACATCGTATAGGTATTTGATAGGGTTGGAAAGGGAATTGTGGTACCCTTTACTGGATATCACAGAATTTCTGAGCTGACTTGGTCAAGTACTTGAATGGCATTTGAGATGGGGTTTTTGACACCCCAATCGGGCGCCTCCCCAGGTGGCGGCTAGGGGAAGGCCTCTCAGATATGAGAGGTACCGAGGAAATTAAAATACCCGGAGCGGACCAAAAGTCAAATAGGGGTGGGCACCCGATATAATTGTCTACTCTGTGTTGGGATCAGAGCTGGGTAAGTATTTGAAATGAATCTATTTCAAATACGTATTTGAAATGCAAAATGCCATTCTCCATTTCAAATAGATTTGCAACCTATTTTGCATTTGAAATTCCATTTTCCATTTTAAGCGCATTTTTGAAGTGTATAATACACAAACATTTTGACCTAAACAACGTTTATTTATTTATTTATTTATTTGACACTTATTTGACTTCTACAATAGTGACTACAAAGGAGTTTCGCTAATTAATGTGTTGTAAACAAGATAATAAAATTTTGACTCTGTGAAACGGATCCCCCTCCCCTTCTGCCCAAAAAGGGTTTAAAAATAAATGACCGTTCTTTTTAAAAAATTGTAGCTTGGGATATGATGTTACTTTAGCCGTATGCCTTTTTTTAATTAATAATTTTTTAACGACAATAATATATTGTTATGAATAAAAAAAGTTAACTAACAAAATAAATGGATGGTTTCAAAATTTTTAAATTCGATCGGATTCGCTTCAAAGTTGTTACTCGGGGGTTTTTGGGGTCGCTGATTACGAATCTGAAGCAACTTTTTGGAAATTCAATATGGTGGATCCAAATCTAGGGTAAGTTTTAAGGGTTGATTGGCTCAGGGTATCACTTAACAATACCACAATGTTCTAATTTTCTTATGACATGTTTCCCTTCTTGTTTTGTACACAATAAAGAAATGTTTATTTTGTTAATATATGTGTATTAAACAAATTTCAAATTAATCTCTTTATCATTTACATTTCCCTACAAAATAAATAACTTGTATGAAATTTTTAAAAAAATTTTTTATCACAATTTTTATCTATTAAAGAACACTTGAATAAGCTATTTATAAACTTCATGTTCCGTCTCTGATATATTATTTTCCAAATTTTTCTCACAAAGTTGAAATATATATTTAATTATTAAATTATTTCCGCGGCAAGTTACATAATTTTAGCGGCAATAATAAAATATACATATCTATAAACAATTTTTTTCGTACCAATGTGTCCAATGGGGCATAAGTAGGGTAAAATTATATTTATTTATTGTCAGAATAATATCAATAGATCCAGAAATAAGTTATTTATAATGTAGTCTATTTTTCGAAAAAAATGGTATTAAAATTTTTTTTTTCTAATTCCTACACAATTTTCGTTTCAAGGGTACATTAATAACTTGGAAAAAATTTTTGTGCAATTTTCTGTTCTTCAATTTTCCCCAAAAAATAGTAGACTGACTGACTGTACCGTACATATGACTTTTTTGCCGAAAATCACCAAGTTGGAAAAATTTTGAAAAAATTTTTTTATCACAATTTCTATCTATTAAAGAACACTTGGATAAGCTATTTATAAACTTCATGTTCCGTCTCTGATATATTATTTTCCAAATTTTTCTCACAAAGTTGAAAAATATATTTAAATATTAAATTATTTCTGCGGGAAGTTAAATAATTTCAGTGGCAATATGAAAAAAAAAAAAAATAAACAATTCTTTTCATACCAATACGTCCAATGGGGCATAAGTATGGTAAAATTATAGAAATTGATTGTCAGAATGATATGAAGAAATCCAGAAATGTGTTATTTATAATTTAGTCTATTTTTCGAAAAAAATGGTATTAAAATGTTTTTTTTCTAATTCCTACACAATTTTCGTTTCAAGGGTACATTAATAACTTGGAAAAAATTTTTGTGCAATTTTCTGTTCTTCAATTTTCCCAAAAAAATAGTAGACTGACTGACTATACCGTACATATGACTTTTTTGCCGAAAATCATCAAGTTTGAAAAATTTTTAAAAAATTTTTTTATCACATTTTTTATCTATTAAAGAACAATTGGATAAGCTATTTATAAACTTCATGTTCCGTCTCTGATATATTATTTTCCAAATTTGTCTTACAAAGTTGAAAAATATATTTAAATATTAAATTATTTCTGCGGCAAGTTAAATAATTTTAGCGGCAATATTAAAATATACATATCTAAACAATTTTTTTCATACCATTGTGTCCAATGGGGCATAAGTAGGGTAAAATTATATTTATTTATTGTCAGAATAATATCAATAGATCTAGAAATAAGTTATTTATAATTTAGTCTATTTTTCGAAAAAAATGGTATTAAAATGTTTTTTTTCTAATTTCTACACAATTTTCGTTTCAAGGGTACATTAATAACTTGGAAAACATTTTTGTGCAATTTTCTGTTCTTCAATTTTCCCAAAAAAATAGTAGACTGACTGACTATACCGTACATATGACTTTTTTGCCAAAAATCTTCAAGTTGGAAAAATTTTTAAAAAATTTTTTTATCACAATTTTTATCTATTAAATAACAATTTGATAAGCTATTTATAAACTTCATGTTCCGTCTCTGATATATTATTTTCCAAATTTGTTTTAAAAAATTGAAAAATATATTTAAATATTAAATTATTTCTGCGGCAAGTTAAATAATTTTAGCGGCAATATTAAAATATACATATCTAAACCATTTTTTTTCTAAACCATTTTTAATAATAATAATGATAAAGAGATTAATTTGAAATTTGTTTAATACACATATATTAACAAAATAAACATTTCTTTATTGTGTACAAAACAAGAAGGAAAACATGTCATAAGAAAATTAGAACATTGTGGTATTGTAAGAATTTTGTCAATACAATAAAAATTTGGATATAAATAATAATTTCCATTATCGAATGAAACGAAATTAACACTTGCTGCAATTGACAGTTACATTAATCTAATCAGTCTGTTCAGTAGGCACAGCCGCTGATGCATTAGCACTATTTATTACACTGTAATAATGTGTGAGACAATCTTTTAATCTGTTATCGTCTTCTGAGTCATTGAAACTTTGCGGTATTAGGAACCATGAAAGTGGCCAAACATTTCGCGAAGGACAGCGGTAGTGTTTCGTTACCATACTGCCATATAATGTGACGTAGACACCCTCTTTTTTGGATTTTTTACTGTCACATTTACCAATGAGAGTTTTCCAAAGTGTCCCAACCTGACACCAGACGTAGTCTCCTCTTTTGAAACTGTTGTATTTAGAATCATTCAATTTTAAATTGTTATTCTTTACAAGAGGATATGCTCCTGCTGCTGAGTACGGATAATGGGGTGTTTGAACTTGGGGAGCAGGGACTGGAGAAGGAAGACGATTTATAATAACTCGACAATTCCTGAAGACAACATTGTGGGGTGAAATCTGTTGGGATAAGGTTTTGTCCACAATGTATACACTGTTTGGCGAAGTCACCTGAATACTGTCTTCCAAATCATCTTCGACAATATGTCCAATAGGTATAGTCAGTCAGTCTACTACTTTTTTGGGAAAATTGAAGAACAGAAAATTGCACAAAAATGTTTTCCAAGTTATTAATGTACCCTTGAAACGAAAATTGTGTAGAAATTAGAAAAAAAACATTTTAATACCATTTTTTTCGAAAAATAGACTAAATTATAAATAACTTATTTCTGGATCTATTGATATTATTCTGACAATAAATAAATATAATTTTACCCTACTTATGCCCCATTGGACACATTGGTATGAAAAAAATTGTTTAGATATGTATATTTTAATATTGCCGCTAAAATTATTTAACTTGCCGCAGAAATAATTTAATATTTAAATATATTTTTCAACTTTGTAAGAAAAATTTGGAAAATAATATATCAGAGACGGAACATGAAGTTTATAAATAGCTTATCCAAGTGTTCTTTAATAGATAAAAATTGTGATAAAAAAATTTTTTTAAAATTTTTCCAACTTGGTGATTTTCGGCAAAAAAGTCATATGTACGGTACAGTCAGTCAGTCTACTATTTTTTTGGGAAAATTGAAGAACAGAAAATTGCACAAAAATTTTTTTCAAGTTATTAATGTACCCTTGAAACGAAAATTGTGTAGGAATTAGAAAAAAAACATTTTAATACTTAACACTTTCAATTGTTATGAACTCGAATTCGTGCTCTGTAAATCGCTTGTAGCGATTTGGCAAGTTATTATTTAATAAGCGCTACTTAACGCAGGTGCTAACTCAAAATTTATACTTAGGAGCCAAGCGGCCAGCGCGTTCTCCTAAGGGTGGACCTTGAGTCACAATGTGATGATAAACGTTGTGAGGAGTGGCCAAAGGCGTTTGAGAAGCCCCGGTGACTTCCAGATATGTTATAAACAATTTATATAAATAATTACACTTTATGAATTTTCTTAAACAGTTCACATTATAAACATTTATTAAGGAGAAAATAACAAGCGCGCCGCGCGGCTCGATCTCGTGAATAGTAACAGGAACACATTACAACAATTCCTTATAAAGCAGATTCTGCTTTAAAGCATATCTCATTCTCAATTATAACGAAATACCTGGCATTCTCATTGTATAATGATGAACCACATTTGACTAAAACTAGTGACGGATTCTGTATTTTTTGTGTCAAATTTTTCTTAGTTGAATTCTGAAAAAAAATTTTTTTGATTAAGATATTGGTATTTATGAATGTCAAAAGATCAATAATTTTTGTTATGAGAAAAATAAATTACATCAATAATGATAAAGAAGAGATCTTCTACTTCTTGACATTACGTAATTAAGAGTTTGAAAATAGCTAAAGTTGAAGGCAGTTATCCTCTTGATTTTTCAGCACGTTCCTTTGATTGTTAAAGCGTCTTCATCAAGCGATTTAGTTTTGTAGAATTTAATTTTTTATCTTTGTTGAGTTATTTGTTAATGCAAAAATTCTTTAAGAAGTCCCAAATACGACATTTATCAATATGCTTTAATAATTTTGCAAGCAGTCTTCCTGTCCTAGCAAAACATCCATGTGTTTTGGAAAATATTTAGCTGTTTGGAAAAAAGTCCATTCGATTATAACTGATTTAATATTTTATTTTCTATGATTAATTTTATTTCTTATTGTCGGATAAGTTGATTCCATTTTTTTATTTATTTCTGTCTTGTCCTCTTTATTGAATAACAAAAACTTCTCTTGTAACGATGTTTTTTTCATTGTGCATATCTTTGGTTTCAAATAGTGTCAAATTTTGTCTTGCAAATCGTCAATAGCATAAAAAGCAATAATATGAACCCTTTTCCAGTCTTTCTGACTTAAGAGGAATTTCGCCTCTTTCACATGCTCGAAGTAAGCGATTTGAAAATTTTCCCACGGTATAGAAATTTCTTTATTTATGAAATTAGAAATCATCACATCGTTGATGAATCTAGAAAAGTTAATTAATTGTTAATAATTATAAGTGAATGTAACAATTTTTTAGTATATGCGTTAGAGTAATTTTAAATTGTTATTTAACAAATTTAATTGCTATTATTTTTACTGTATATTTCTATAAATTAAAAATGTGAAATAATTTCACAATGTAAGAAAATCGGTTAGCTGTATGATATTGGTTTATGCAAGACATATTTAACCAAAAGCACCATCTTATATTTTTTACAAAAATAATTACCTGCATGACGAGATTGACTTTTTGCATTTTCTTTCTCTTCCTTGACCTTCTCAAGCCAATTTTTACCATTCTGCAAAAGCATGAGAAGTAACATTTTTTTTGGTCTATGCAGAAAGAATACAGAGATGATAAAGTTTCAGTATCCGTAACTTCTGTTCCCTCTTCTTGCCTTACGACCTAAACAAATAAGTTTATTATTAGTATTTTGTTTGTTTTTATATTATTAAATGAAATTAGTTGATCATTGAAAAATGCACGCAAAAGTAATATTTAAAAACATTTACTGAAAAATTTTCTCCTTGTATGTCCGAACGTTTACTAGCAGAGAGAATAAAATCTTCCAAACTATCAGCTTTAACTAAATTATTTAAATTTATTTAGTCACCACAGCTCAATATTAGCTAAGGCAGCTTATACATTTGCTACGACAGCTGAAAGTTAACTATGATTTCTAATAATTGTAAATGCCATAGCTGAAATTAAGTAACTGTCCTTAGGACAGTTAAAATATAAATAAGTGTCTGCTAAATTTTGGTAACAGCAGCGGTTAACTCAATTTTTTCCGTGCCATTGCAGGTAAAAAATACCCTAATCCCTAATCCAATGTTAACTTTCATTTTAGTATAGTTATTTAATGTGCGAAAAATACATCTTTTAATCTCGAAGATACAAAATTTTCTTTTCAATTTGCAATTCGATTCTTCAAACTGTGAAACTATTGTGTCCATAAATGTCTGGATAGGGTGTTTTCTCACTATATAAACAAGAGAATTATTAAAGACCTGCACCGAGGTCTATCTTAAATACTGTGGATCCAAACTACAATTATCTAGAAAGCTATAAATAATACCTATTATTTATTTGTAAAAGTTATTATACACTCGTTTTAACGACCTTACTGGCCCAAAGAGTGTCCCCCGTAAGGAGTTCCTAGAATTATACTTTTGCATATATTCTCTTTTTTTTTAAGTGTTTTTGCGTCTACAGAACGGCTTGAAATTAGGAGTACTCGCATTTGCCTGGACCACCCGGTATATTGGGTTTGCTCGCCAGTGGAGAGGGAAAACTATAGAAAAACCTTTCCATAGTACAACCGGTTTATCGACAGTCGAGTTCTAGTGATCTGCACAAGTCGATTACCGACAGTGCATATCATTATTCCTCGACGTCAAACCTTCCACTGAAGTTATCTCACGAGTTAGAAAAATCCCAGACTCATCGGGGCGCGAACCCAGCAAGCTGGACTTGGCGCGACCGCAGAGTCTAGTATTTAACCAACTGAGCTAACTCCGTGGTATTATTTATTTGTATTAAAAACACATTTGTTGAAAATTATTTCTTATATATACTAAAATTTGAAATTTTCAAACACCTTTTTATTGAATTGTTGCAGGTTGCCAACACTTTTTATCAGATTGGTTTGAAATTAATTTAAAGAACAAATTTTCAAAATGTGTAAATGTGTTGTAAACTTACAAACTTTTTTAACAGTGTACTCATTTAAATCAGATGCTCTTCTGTCAACAGTTGGTCCTAACAGAGGTATTTTAGAAAAATTTTCAATCTTAAAATTTCCGACAAATTTTGGACTAATTTCGGACAAACTAATCAAGTTATGTCCAAAATAAGTCAGAAATTTATCCGCAAAAAATTCGGTTAAGTCTGAAAGTACTACGACAAAATTTTTAAGTCTAAAATCAGACCTTTACAAATCCGAAGTCAGTCCAAAGAAATATGGAGTTTGTCTGAAGAAATCGGAAATCAGTCAGAAATAGAAATCTTAGATCAAAGAAAAAACGTAAATTTGTCTGGCAGAATCTTAAGACAGTGCAACGAATATTCAAATTCCAGAAATGGTCCGAAGTATTCCGATGCAAAGACAAAATGGAAATTTAACTTGTACCATCTGAAAATAGTCCGGCGATAATATAAAGTTTGAAGTTTGTCCAAAATAATTCGAAATCAGTTAGATTGGGGCTGATCAAACCTTTGAACAAAAATCACCTGATTTCAATGTTGATATTTCTCGCTCTTAAAAGACAAAATAAATTAGTAAATGTTCATTTATTAGAAATAATAAAGTCGCAAGTGATGCAACTTTAATTTTATTGAGCTATAAAAAAGAATTAGATCTTGTTTTTGAAGTATTTTTGATATTTGAAGAAATTAAAAAAATAATAATATTTAGTACTTTTTTATAGCAAAAAAATTTTAAGTTCCACGACTTGTGCCACTCTATTATTTCTAATAAATCAACATTTACTAATTTATTTTGTCTTTTACGAGCGAGAACAACATTAGAATCAGGTTAGAACATATTTGTTCATGTTTGATAAGCCTTAAGAATCTTAGTAGAAACACAGGACGGAAGAATCGGAAAACAGTCCAGTAAATAAAATTCCAAAATTCATCATCAATTTTTTTTCATCAAAAATCAGTCCGAAGTAAAAATTACATTTTAGAAAAAAAAGGAAATTTGTCCGACAGAATCTGAAGACAGTCTGTCGGGAAAAAATAATTCTTAATTTGTCCGAAATAATCCGAAATTTACGTTCAGACTATTTTTGGATTCTTCTAGACACATTTCCGTTTTTTTCTGCAATAATGATTTTTACATCGGATTGATTTTAGATTATTTTTAATGAATTATGGATTTTTATTTACCGCCGGACTATTTTCGGATTATTTTAGGCAAATTCCTGATTACTATTTACCGCTGGACTATTTTCGGATTCTACTGGACAAATCTCCTTTTTT
This sequence comes from Ganaspis brasiliensis, assembly GCA_037103525.1. NCBI lineage: Eukaryota > Metazoa > Arthropoda > Insecta > Hymenoptera > Figitidae > Ganaspis > Ganaspis brasiliensis. Next base: position 2,181,730 of record JAZKLR010000311.1, read on the forward strand.
TCTTAGAAATGAATTTTACTATCGACATCTTTCCATTCTTTTTTAGGTATGCCTTTTTTTGGAATGATTTCGGATTACTCTGGACTGATTTCGGACAAATTAAGGTTTATTATTTACTGCCGGACTATTTTAGGATTCTACGGGACAAATTTCCGTTTTTTCTAAGTTATAGTTTTTACTGCTAACTGATTTCGGATTATTTCAGGCAAATACTGGATTTTTATTTACTGACGGACTCTTTTCGGATTCCAATGGACAAATTTCCCTTTTTATATATACGATTTTTACTTTGGACAGATGTCATATTATTCCAAATAAATTCCAGGTTCTTATTTACTTCTAGACTATTTTTGGATTCCACTGGACGTATATCCTTTCTTGTTAAATATTTGATTTTGCTCACTTAGTACCAAGTGTATCGCGTATGAGAGGTTAGAGCGTATAACTTGTGTCCCCAAGGACCCGGGATCGAATTCCACGGTCGTGCGATTTTTAATTCGTTTAGTTCTTTTATTAGTTTAGATGTAGCGTACCTTAGTTTGATATTATCCAACAAGTCAAGAGTAAAAAAATAAAAAATGTTGTAATGTTATTTGCTCGATTAAATTACAATAAACAACAATAATAATAATGTCAAATATTGGAATATTTCCGAAACAGACAAAATTTCGTTTCTACCGGACAAAATTAGGACTGTATTCGGACAAAACCGGATTACTTTTGGATGACAAATACCGGACAGTAATTCAGATTTGACAGGCAAAATTTGTCCGAAATTTTAAATAGGGTCAGCTTTTGTTTTTGTCACCGAACTCTAACAGACGCGAGGCCTTATAGAACGCGAGGGCCTGGGCATTCGCGCATTTCGTCTACCCGTAGCTACGCTTCTGATTGTCAGTATAATTTTTGTATTTATCATGATGCAACTTTTGGTAATGGCGTCCTAAAGAATATTTTCTTATCGTTTCAAATTCTTTTTTACAAATAATACATAAAACTTTATTACTATCATTGACAGTTACCAAATATTAAATTTCCCATTGGAACTCAAAAGGAGAATTAGAATTTTTTTGCGACATTGCCATAAAAAGATCTACAAAGCATGAAAACAAAAATTCTTTCTGAATGGGAAATTACATTTTGTTCCCACTGTGCAGAGACACTCTTCTATTTTAATTAACTTCTGGAGTCTGTTCTTGTGATCGGAAATATTAATAACTATTTTTTCCTGATTTCTACATACTGTAACGTGGATTCTAGTTTCGTCTCCTTGTTAAATAAAATTCATAATTTTAATTCTCACTTACGGTATACAAATCGGCAAAATGTCGGTTCTGGCCGTCAATCGGACCCCTTTGACTTTCACAATGATAACCTGCCAGCTGCGCTCTTCCAGCTGATAGGTGACCTGCGAAGACCGTTTAGTTTATATTCGGGATAACCTCCTGGTTGTCCCGGGCGCCAGGTAGTAGATTCCACCCGGGCTTCGCGACCTGAAAATCAAATAAACGAACTGTGGCGGCTGCCCGCCTGACCTGCGTGATTCTAAATTGTCGAGACTCTCGTTCTCAGAGGGAGAAGGTTCTGGGAAAGAGAGAGAACCTTTCTAACTAATGAGTAAACAATTAAACAAAAATAAAAAATCATCAAATAATTATTTATTCTAATCTCAGTTAAGATAAAGAAAACTAACAAACAAAAAGAAACGTGGTTCCACAACGGCCTACACTATCTTATGATAACCTCCGCACAGTCCCGCAGCGAGAAGCAATGGTCAACGGCGTGACCTGACCCGCGCCCCGAGAATGAATGTCGGAGATCTAACCTTGGAGCTCCTCCAGGGTACGACGCCAATTCTCGATCGTAATGGTCTCGGTTGAATCTCACACTGTTGACAGGTACTGACAGTTCACTCACGTACGTATCTCGTACGGTAGCCCTTAGCACACACTGAAGAAAGAAACCCGCCCTGCGTCCGTGGTCTCTTGCTCTTTTCCACTGGAGCCTCTCGTGCATTCTCATTGGCTGTCCCGTGGGCCTGCGACGTCCATGATTGGTCAGCGTGATTCCCCCCCAGTGGCCACGGGTCCGATTGCCGGGAGGTGCTGCCGCCCTGCTGCTGCTGTGACAACGACCCGCGCTTGCACGAGCAAGCTGCCCGCCAAGCTCTGGTCGTCTGCTCCATGTTGTCAACAATTTCCGTGTCGCGTGTTGACAACAACAGTGTCACAGAAGTTGATTTAAACAACCAAGTTAGTTCAAAACCTTCTACCTGATTGTTGCATGTCGACCGCGAGTTCCTGCATCGGCGTCGAGAACCTGTCCACTGAAGACTGGCCTTAGATTTCACTCTGCCCGATAGTTCGTCCTTCCCAGCTGTCCAGTTTTCTCCCGAGACGTCTTTTGCGTTGAATGCTCCCGGAACTGTGTTTTGGTTTTCAGATTCAATATAAGAACAGAAAGTGCTTAACATTTAAAAAAAATACAATTATCGTTCACCTCAAAAGCGAATTGATACAATGTGTTTTGACGTGTTTGAGTGTGTGCTGTTAAGTCGCGTCACGACTTTATAAGCCGGTTTTCGGAGTGGCTTCGTCGGTTTCCAGGTAAGCAATTTACCATCCACGAGGGTTTTGTAAAATCCTCGTTACAATACATATACAGTATAAAAAAATATTTTTGAAACATCGATTTTTTGAAATTTTTGCATGAAACAGACCCTTTAAAGATGAGGTACTTGTGTAATTCAGCAGAACTTAGCTACCTCTTACAATATTATTATAAATGTAGCTTAGTTCAGATAAATTACACCCGTAGCGCAAAGTGCTCACCCATATCTATTTTGCTGTAAATAAAATTCGAATGAATTTCACATCAAAAAATTTAGCCCTATATCCTGAACTGATCTTTTTAGTTTATTTGCTATTTCATTCACGGATAGATTTGTTTACTAAAATAAAATTCCCAGTTCGTCAGTTTCTTTATTTGTTACATTTTACTAATTACTTTAATAAATTTTTCATTTGTACTGAAAACCCAAACAGCACAATACCTCATATGAAGCTGACCTGAAACTTATATCGTTAACTCATGGTAAGCTTACCTCAAGTTTACGAAGTAATATCAAAATATAAATAAAATTCGGGCGGACGAAGATTCGAAGCCGGGTTCGACGAACGCGACCTAAGAAACCTAGCTCCTAACCAACTGAGCTATATCGACTGACTGTTAAAAAAAGAGAAAATCTTTATCTTAAAGTGCAACTGATTCTAGTGCTTAAACTAATGGCAGGGTTATTTAAATACAATTAAAATATTTACAATAATGTAATTATTTTAATAAAAAAAATGTAACGAACTTGCACCTTAAGTTAAAGATTTTCTTTTCCTTTAATAGTCAGTCGAGATAGCTCATTTGGTTAGGAGCTAGGCTTCTTAGGTCGCGTCCCTCGGACGCGGGTTGGAATCCTCGTCCCCCCAAATTTTATTTATATTTTCATATTTTGATATTACATCATAAGCTTAAGGTAAGTTTACAATGAGTTAACAATGTAAGTTTCCTATAAACTTAATCTGTAAGTTTGCTCTATGATGGACATTAAAAACTCATCTTAGTTTTACCTGGAGCCTATAGCTTAAGCTTCCGAATCTTCAAAGTAAACTTCAGGCCGACTTCATATGAGATATTGTGCTGTTTGGGTATATTAAATCAATATACAGCAACTTCTTTCTCTGTATATTAACAATATATGTGTATAAATTCAATTATGCGGTTTCTGTTTTTAAAAACCGTTTCTAATTTGAGAAAGTCCTTCTTAATAAAAGATCATTTATTATTTTTGACACTGCGCGAGAAAAGGTACCTTCAGTCAAAAAAATTAATTTTGAGTTTTAAATGCAATTTGATAGATTTTGAGGTGATCTTTCACGTGCAAAAATCAGAAATTGTACAATGAGATAAATTAATATTTAAACTTACTATCCTGGGTATTAAAAAATAATAATTTTAATATCTGGATTTTTTTTGCGTAGGATGTGAAAACCTGCTAGCAGGTACCCTGTAGCTCGTACTACAGGTTATGCGGGGGTGGCGATGTTCTTCCAACCCGCTAAAAACACACCCTTATTTGGGGACTTTAAGACCATTCCCGGCTAGCACTTTCCGCGCGTATCGCCATCAGGAGTGGTCTTATATCCCCTACTCTGCCGCTAAAACAGCTTTCTCCCCTAAACTACGCGACTTACTTTCATTGGCGACCATCGAGTTCTTTACCCTCATGACATGATGTATGAAGGTCTCGATGGTTCGCCAATCTTCAATAGAGCGAGTCATAAGCAGGATCATCTTCTCCGGTGTAACTTTGCGGTTTACACCGCGGGCATTAACTGCCTCTCCGCGTCCCAACGTTTGCAGCTGAAGAGTGCGTGCTCTGGGTCCTCCACTGGAACTTGCAGTACACACACTCCGAGCTATCAATCTTTTTAAATCGCTCAAGATATGAGCCGAAGCACCCATGCCCTGTGAGAGCTTAAGTCATGTAGTACGAGACTACGCCATGCTTTCTATTAATCCAGGTGGCGAGTGTTGGTATCAGCTGATACGTCCATCGGCCTGTCTCCTCCCCGCTCCATCTATCTTGTTATTTGTCTACGAGTCTGCTTCTCGCATCTCGACGTATTTGGTCCTTGCTGGGTCTATTATTTTTCGTATAAACAGAAGAATTTCTCTCCTTGAAAAAGAGGAAAACCTCCTCTCTTTCTTGCGCCAAAAGATCTGCCGGCGGGACGTTGGCAAGGACCTGAGTAGCACACGTCGGCACTGTCCAATAGGCCGAAATGATACGTTTTGTAACGAGGATCGAGGATCGGGGACAGAAAAATCTGCGTGTAATCTTGAATTGACATTAATTTAATTATTGCGAAAAATATTTGTAAGCAAGTCTTGTCATTATAAAATCTAGCGTGAAGCTGGCGATCGTGGCATGGAGGCAAACTCTCTGAGCACACTAATAAGGCCGTTTCGGTGGTCTGTCGGTGTGTTCAACCAAAACTGAGTAGACTGATAAGGTTGCTTTGGGAATCTATCGGTTTTGCTCGACCGCTCTCGAGTGAACGGATAGGGTCGCTTAGGTGATCTGTCGGTTCGCTCGCTTCACTGAAAAAAAATTTTGTTAATTTAATATGATTTGGGTGAAAATTTCAATGCAGCATATATGCACCCATATATGTAAATTTAACATCAAAATAAAGAGACATTTAGCAATGATCTAGAGTTAATCTTAAGAATTTCATTCACCTGAAAATCACATGCAGTAAAAATCGCAGTTAGTTTTTTCTGTGTTATGAGCGGATCGACGGCTTGCGCCGGTAAGTCATTGATCTTGTTTAAAATTTTTGCCTCCGTGCTGCGATCGCCCCCTCGTTAGGTTGATTTTCAAAGCAATACGCATGGCGTACTTCTGATGAATTTCTGTCGTGTTTCTAAAAGTAATACGCATGTAGCACTTCTGTCGTGTTAGTAAAGCAATACGTACGTGGCACTTGTGGCACGTTTCGTGGATCAATACGCACGTAGCACTTATAAATCTTAACAGTACCAGTACAGTGGTTTCGGCTCCTGGGCCTGTGGGAGACTGGAACGCGTCGCAGGTGGCGGATAGCGAGCCCTAGGCCAGTGGGTGGAGAGCCTTCTCTCACCCTTTCTGGTGACTGAGCGTTGAAATCACCTACTGTTATGAGGGTATTCAACCTGGATTCTTTAAGGCTCCTTTCGAGGTCATAAATCTGATCTTCGAAGACTGACAGTTTATCGTTGGGTGAGAAATAACAGCTATAAATGCGTATTTCTGCCATTTCCACCCACACGAATCCACTGCTCGTCTCCAGAAACTTATCTGCCCATAACTCGGAATTGCAGATATGAATGGCTGCTCTTCCAGATTCGCCTGATACCAGGGGGCAAGGTCGATTTTTCTGTTCTGTTCAGTGCAGAACAAGATGTTGATCTTCTTCCCGGCTGTTTGCATAAGGAGGTTAATATCTGGATATTACGTTTGAATATCTAAAAACTATGTTTCAATATATCGATGTTAAATTTGAATATCCATTAATTCCATTTTTCTCAGTGTATTAATGAAGTATTTTTTGCGTCTTTAAGCATTAAGCGTAGCAATGTTACATTAGTTTCAATACGTTTCTACGACTTCAAACGCTCGCTCCGTAAAATTCACGGTTAAGCAATATGTACCTTCTTTCTTGCGGCATTACATTTGTTGTCCAGCACTTCATTACTTTCATCATTTTTACATTGGAAACTGCTTCAATAAGTAGTAAATTTAATAAGCTGATCTCAGAATCTAAAAAAAAAATTTCAATTATTATTGTCTGTGAATTATATTGTACAAAAAACTGAAACTCTAGAATGACGGAGAAACAAACATTCTCAAGTATCCTTCACTTTTTTTTTTTGTTTTTTAGAAAAGAGTCCATTCGATTGATAGCAAATTCAATAATGAACAGGTATAAATAATTCCTCAACTTGTCACCTTGTCGTGGTGAGGGGGCTTAGGACCGGCCAGGCGCTTTTTCATCGGACGTCATCACTGGACGAGCTGTTCGGCTCATCCCAGGACTCATCGACTCCCGATGTCTGGCGAGTTTGGGCACAGGGGAATGAACGGGACCCCGTTAATTCGGGTAGCCGCCGTTTTCCGAACCTGTGCACTAGCTATCCTGTGCGGATGATGTTAATTTGGATTCCAAGTGGGGGCTAACCATCCTCGTCAGCTGTGGACGCCATGGATTGTGGGAGAAATAGGACACTCCTGCCTTCTTGGTTTTTCTAAGTTGGTGTGAAGCGTTGGTTCAATTTGGCGTCTGTAAAGCGCAGGCGTCGGTTGCTGATGCCGGGGGCCTGGGAGGCGGACGCACTGTCGTTGCCAGTGACACGTTCGGAGGTGTCGCGAGCGGTGCTAGGATACCGGGCGCCCTCCTAGTGTACAAATGCCTTACCCACACATCGGAGCTCTGTGTGAGTGGACCGTTTTTTCTCCCAGACTCGTGGGAATCACATGGAAAATTCAAACTTTGATAAAAACAAAAATGATGATAAGCGCTCAAGAAGAGGTCGAGCAGACTCGATGGCATCGAATCCTGCTAGCCAGGAAGGTCAAACGCCAGGTCCATCGCGTTTAAGGGTGGACAAAGGGCTCAGATCTAGGCGAGGAAGTACGACGAGTGTCAGCAGCTGTGGCAGTGCATTTAGCCATGCCACTGCTGAAGACCTCGAGTCCTGTGAAAAGGATCGTGTACAGTGCAAAGGGCTGCGCTCAGAAAAGGAAGGTATTGTCACCTCGATGGAGGCAGAGTTTTAGGTCATGCTGGACAAGCTCAAGGTCCAAACGAATGTAGCGGCAGAGATCCAGAGCGGTCTGAAGAAATACAAACAATGGATTTCCGACCTGAAAAAAGCACACAGAGGCTGCTCGAGCTGACCTCAAGTTTTACGAAGGCCTGAAGATTACTGATGAGGCAAGAAAGACGACGGATAAGAGACAAGTTTCAGGCTATTGCTATGCGCAATTTAGTCCTGGAATGTAAAAGAAAAAGAGAGGAGGAGGATCGACTACCTCCAAAAAGCGAGCTTCGCAAAAAGAAAAAGAAGGGTGAGATTTCTGCCGACAAGGCAAAGGGAAAAAAGGTCGGAGAGATAAATGAGGCGAGACAAGAACCGCCCAGGATCGTTCTGGAGCCAAGTAGCCCCAAACAAAAGACTGTATTAATCCGAGTTTGCATCTGTCCTTGGCAGACTCAAAGAGGAAGTGGACCCTGGCTCATGCCAAACCACTGTAGTGAGCGCTAGGCCCACCAAGGAAGGGAACCTCCTCTTAAAACTAGGAGGAGGTTCAGACCAAAAGAAGTTCACTGCCAAGGTCTCCGAGGCAGTAAGTGGAATGGGCAACGTCAGGCGACCGGAGGACCAGAGGGTGACCCTGGAAATCCGTGACCTGCATAAGAAAGCAGACTGTGGAGGAGTGGACAGATCCTCCGCTTGCTTTAAGTGTGTGGCTGCCTGTTTTAGAAGAGTCCTGGAGCAGGCGAAAAGAGAGGAGGCCCTTAAGCATAGTCGCCAAAGGGCCACATAGGTTGCAGAAAAACGCAGATTGAATAAGTTCTCTTCCTCTTGGAGCGTTTTTTGAGCGGATTGATGGTTGACCGAGTCCCATAACACAACTTGTGTGCATTAAGGGCCTCCATGACCGTCAATGATCGTAGGTCCCCCGGAATGTAGGAAGCCGCTACAGCAGCAGAGTAGGGGATATAAGACCACTCCTGATGGCGATACGCGCGGAAAGTGCTAGCCGGAAGTGGTCTTAAGGTCTCCAAATAAGGGTGTGTTTTTAGCGGGTCGGCAGAACATCGCCACCCCCGCATAACCCTGTAGTACGGGCTACAGGGTACCTGGTAGCAGGTTTTCACATCCTACGCAAAAAAAAAGTTAAAAAAAAATTTTTACGAAACTCTAGAAACTCTAGAATTGTTTGAGAAACAAACATTCTCAAGTATCCCTCACTTATTTTTTTTAGAAAAGAATCCATTCGATGGATAGCAATTCGTATAATGAACAGGTATAAATAATTCCTCAATGAGTTATTGTACCGATTGGGAATATTCTAGCTAAAATTAATTACCGGGAATGTAAATAAGACTAATATGCTTTGACTTTTTATAAAAATGTGAATATATCCTTGTCATTAGATAGCAATTTGCATAGATCTTTGGTCAAAACGCTATGAATAGCTATTAAAATCATTGAAAATAGCTTACAATCGTCAATTTTTCGAAGCAGTATATGAAAAGAAACATGTTGACAACCAGGGCCGGCGGAAGAAACATTTTTAAGGTATGAAATTTTATCCATCGTGGTGGGGAGGGGGAAAGGGGGGTACTGGATAAAGAAATATACTCAAATATAAATACATAAAATCGTGGAGCACAAAACATAAAAAATTTCTGATAACATACAATATAACACTGACAGCCCAGTAAAAAAATTATGGAAGATGATTTTATCACTTTTTTCTTATTCTTATTTCTTACACAGGTTGAGAAAATATTTATATTTTTGAAATATCGAGCATAAATTATTCAGATATGGTGTGGTTTTTTAAGTATGGAATTCCATACCTGGTTTGGTTCCAGGTATGGAGTTTTCCACGGCGCGGCGTCCATACTGCTTCCGCCGCCCCTGTTGTCAACTGCATGGAAAAAAGAAGACTCTACTATGAATTTTATGAAAATACTGTAATGTTCTTGTCTAACCTATAAAAAATTAACAAGTGAGTCCTACTAATTTTCGACCAAGGTTCTGAGAATTTTAAACAAACTTGTTAAATTTCCATGGCTTCCCAATTGAAAATATAGTTGTCTGAAAAGTTTTATTAGAATGTTGAGATAGCTATTGGAAAATTGTAGGAAAACACACAGATAGCTGTAGCTAGCTTTCATAAAGCATGTTATGATCGATTTTTTGCTTTAAATAAAACTGTTCAGATAATAAAAATCAAGCTTCCCCAACGCTGTAATTAAATCCCTAAATGGCTTTGATCAAGTTGAAAAAGATTTTACAAATCTTTCAAGCAGCTTTCACGAAGCAACCAGAGAATGTAATGAAACCTCACTTTTTATTTGGTAAATGATTTGATTGAAATAGTAGTTTAATGCGTAGTTCTAAATTTTATTATGGATTTTAATTGTAGGTATAATGTTAAAAAAGGAATGACACTATTAAAATAATTGTGGTTAAATTTTAAGCTATTTAATTTTTTACAGAAGAAAAACATAAATAAAAGAGTTAGAAAATTATAATTAAAAAATTTGTACTGTTAAATTGCACCCCATTAAAATACTCTAGACTGACGTGGTTCAAAGACGACGGTGACGCCTGTCGCAAGGATATTGGTCATTTTCCTGAAAGAAAGGACTCGAGGTCTCCGAACTGGTACGAGGTGCAAGAAGTCGTCCCCCACGGAACACGATGACTTTATGGAGCTGACATCAGCGGAGTAGTGAGCATCGAACTTTGTGAGACAACTGGAACTTTATGTGTTATTTTCTTTTTACTTTAAAGATTGTAATTAACATTGTAATACTGTGAGAGTTGTCGGTTTGATATTGTGGTTGTCCGGTATCGCAAATCCGTTCTATTCCGGCGTCCGGTTGGATCGATTGGTATTTAATTTGTTAGTTAAATAACGATATTCAAGGGCCGCGGAGATTGCCGATACAAAGATACGAGAAATTTCGCGATAGGCGGGATCGATTAACGATCGAATCGTAACTGTAGAACCACATGTATAGTTTATGAGAAATTTGTCAATAAAACAAATAATTTTAAAATTTATATTAAATGTAGTTTTGGAGTTTGGGTCGAGATCTCCTTGATACAAAAGACACAATATAAAGTTAACTTTTCTGAGTTACATAAATGTCCGCCCTGTTTTCAATTATTCTTATTAACTTCCTGTTAAATATGAATTTAAATTGTCTGAAAGTTTTTAAATAAGTTTGCAATATATTTACCTTATTTGCTTCCTGTTAGTATATTGTTAATTTCTTGATAAAAGTAATGCGCATTAAGATTTGTAAATTTAAAAATTGATGCACGTTATAAAATACGCACATCTAAAAAAAATGTTCGTACACTGTACGCAAAGGTCTCTATAACTTTACAGAAATCTGTTCAGAAAGTTCTTGATTCCCGAAAAGTTCTGTATGCGAGCAGTAATAAAATATCCCATTGGAATAAGATAACTTACGTGAAAGTCCAGTATTTAGATATCGAAAACCTTGATTTTCATCTTTATGTTATGTCCGGAAGGGACAAACTACAATTTACTATTTTAATATTTTACCCCTGATTTATTTACAAAGCCAGCGGGCTTTGAACTAAGGGAACAGGGAAAAGAAAGTCCACTGAACAATATGCATCGATTTTGTTATATAATATATGAACATATAATTTATTGATTAAGATACAATTTGGAGCAATTCAATCGAAAGGTAGAGGAAATGGTTGAAAGTAGGGAAGATTCCTTGATTGATTTGAATCCTTGATTTTGTTAAGTTGAATCGTCATTCGCTGCAACAATGAGTGGCTCTTTAGCAAAGAAATTACTTTACTAAAAAAATTTCAGAAAATTCAATAATATATACCAAACTTACGGCGTTCTGAAAGCTGTGGGTGCTTCGATTTTAGTTTCTGGAAATGTAGCAGAGGTCTGATAATGAACCGTGAACAGGCAGCGTAATTTATTGTCTCTTATGGAGTTCCTCAGTCATGGAGAAATCGGACACCGTAGCGACCTAGGGGTCCTAGTCCCAGCAAGGTTGATTACCCTTCGTTTGATCCCAATGATGCATCCGTTGTGGAAACGAAAGCAGGTCCTTTTCAAGACAAAGTTCGGTTGAAGAAAGATCGTTGCCCAGCTGATTGCCAATACCAACAAACAAATGTCTACAAGACGGACAGGTAACAAGAATGTCATGTAGAGATTCAGTTACTGAGTTACAAAAAACACACTCTGTGTCAAGGTGAAAGATTTACTTCTTCTGGTTAAAAATTATCCTGCAACCATGTTTGTCATTAGTCTAATCTGTGCTAGAATTCTTTTAAAAAACATTGGCATATGCAAAAGCAAATAGCGCTGTGTACCTCTATATTGTAAAGACAGATTCGGATATATTAACAGACTTCTTGAGGAAACGCGACGTTGCTCGTCATTAATTCTGAGAAAATGTTCAAAGCTAGCGAGAAAAAAAACGCTGTCAAGTGAAAATGCATTCGGGTCCATATCATTCCAGATGTCTATCAGACCACACGGCTCAAAGAAACAAAACTTCAACTGATTAAACCAGTTAGATCTTTTACACGGATTTTTCCTTGCCAAGTTTATTAGTTTAAAAAATCTATCCCTTCTTAAAAAGGGATAGATTTTATAGATTTCTAAATTTTATGAGGTTATATAGTTAATCTCAAGCAGCTCTCTAAGAACACGTTCAAATGGTAAATTATTAAGGAAGTTCTATCGTATCACAATACTAGTCAAAACAGAGACCATTATTTTGAGGCTAGGTTTAAATTTAATTTTACTAATATATAATTAAATAATTGTAGTTATTAACTTTTTTAACTTTATTTACTTTTTAAATATGACTATTTTTCATGTGCGATCAAAATCAACATTTTAAAATGTCAGAACGTCTGAACTGTATCGTGTAAAACGTGAAATATTTTTACAAATTAATTTATTTTAACTCTCACAAGAACCCATTGTCCTTTTTTAAATACAATATCGGCTCATTAGATATCTGTGTTTAACTATACAAACTTTTATCACTATCTGGTCATTTAATAATTTTTAGTACGAAAATATATGTGACAGTAATGAATTCTCATAAGAATCAATGTTAAACAGGTTAAACAGTGAAAAAATATATCGATCATAACTTTTTTCCCAAGAACCTACAGGTCTCAAAAATTTAACTACAAAATTTTAGAAACTTTATCTATCAGTACACCAAGTTTTATCAAAATATGTTTGATTATTCGATTAACGGTAGAACTTCCTTAAGTTAACACATGTTTTTTTTTGACAAAACTAAATTAAATGGAATACATCTGCCAACAAAGTAGAAATTCTTAATTAATTTCTCAATCTGAAACATCTAAATTAATCTGGATATTCCGGTAGATACTAAATGACTTACCAGTACTCAATTTTCGTACATTGAGGCTAATTTATTGTAGATGATGATAGTCTGGTACTTCGATATTTTGCCCAGATACTCTTTAAATAAAACATGGAGACACTTCTGGTCAGGAGCCAGCTAGAAGCCCGAAAAGAGCTGAACTTACACCTGGGCTCTCCTACCAGATTCAATTTCCACACGGGTTGTTAGCGTTATTAATTTCCTGTTGACTTCCTGGTTCTATTTGGCTGAACATGGCACATTTAATTTATTTGTATGCGATCAAACATATACACATCTGCATGCACTTTTAACTGTATTTGTTTACTAATAATAGCTACAATTTTCTTAGCGTTTACTTTTTACTATTTTCAGAGTTAAATATCAATTAAGTTTAAGTTAAGAAAATTGTATCTGGAAAAAAGTGTCTTTCTTATTAAAGTTTACCTTCCAGTCTTATCAAATTTACGTTGAATTAAACTTTCCTCTTTGTCTCGAGGAGTATACTGTTCAGTATTTAGCATCTCAAGCATTTCAATGATGATGGAATGCTGTTTTGAAAAGATCGTCATTTTAATACTGCAAGTAATTGCAGCAGAAACGTAGAAACTACTTTCCATAAATTTTTCCAAATCGTAATTTTCTCGAAATAATTTTGTTATTAATAATTTTTTATATTCAAACAAGTATAACTTTCAAAAGAATTTAAAAAATTCTACATAGTATGAAATATCATATATTTTACCAAAATCTTCTTAGCATAAAAAAATATTAAAGTTTTCTTTTATCATGCATGTAGGACAAAAGATAAAAATCAATTTTCAGTTTTTTATGCTAAAAGATCATTTTGGAGTTGTTCTTTCATTTCTAGGTTTCAAAAAAATGTTTTATTGATTACACTTTTTGTTATAATGCTTCAAACCTTGACGTGCTAAGTGTATCGTATTTTTTGGATTTTCTTTGAACGACCGTCCCATGAAATTAACAATTAATTATTTTGATTTTTTATGGTAATTGATAGTTTTTGAGTTGCTTTTTGAGTTCCAAAAATCAAAATTTGATTCATGCAATTAGTTTTCTTGTTATGAAGCTTTAAACATAGGCATATTAAGCATCTCAATTTTTCTTCCTTTTCTTTGCCCGTCCGTCCTTAAAAATTTGCTTTCTCAGCGATAGGTCCCTTCTCTCGCGGAGCCTCACATATAGTATAGTATGACAGTTTTAGCTAAATTTTTTGTCCTACAGGCACATGGCGCAGGTGGTTTGCAATCCGGCGATTTGGAATCTGGTCTGATTAGCTGAAAATATTTCGGGAGAAATACCGACCAATCAGCGAGCTTTTTTAGTAATTCTGCATTCCATATGTCGCGCAAATTCTGGAGTTTTTGTTCTCGATAAGTTTAAGACTCTAATAAATGAAGTTTGTGTTAGTTAAATATTCAAACAAATAATGAATCAATGAATTCCTGACATTAGAGAATTTAAACAATCTAACAAATGAAAATTCGAAAGGTAAAATAAAAAATATTCTGAGAGATAGAGTTTTGGCACCTCATAGGAACAAAGGTGAAATGTTCCATAATGTTTTTGGAAATTAAAAACGATTTAAAAACCCGTTAGAATGTTCGGTTGTCCACTAGGTTATCATCAATATTTAAAGCGAGAGACTCATTACAAATGTTACTTCCGGAGCGAGGGCGTAATTAAATGTTATTTGAATTTAATCACAAAAACAATATTTTAAGTTTTAAAGGATGGTTTGCCGGTTAATATTTTTTTAAACTCGTTGTCTTCTATCGATCCTACGCAGGTCGTCTTTTTTGAATATTGAAATTATTGATCTATTTAAATAATATTGCCTTTTTGTTAAGATGAAAAGAGATAATGATGTGTATTTTGATTATGATTTATGATAATCTCGAAAGCATACACGTCGCGTTTGCAATTTTTTTTAAGAGTTACACTAAATTTAATTTTCATAACGCAGTCTTAAAAATGGCGTGATTCGGTTCTCTGTAGATAACCAGAAAGTTGCAGATTTAAGAACGATTCACTATGTGACGTCAGAGTGCAAACAAGTACAGTCCAAATTGCACGTCTCCCACTTTTCTACTTTTCTTGCACGCACTGTTTGACAAACAGAACAGAGTCGATGTCTTTGGCGTAAGTAGTACAGCTTCAAAATGTAACCTGACCATTAGGGTGGTCCAAAAAATTCCAAAATTGGAATTTTCAAAATGTTTTTTTAGTTTCATATCCTGCAAGGATAGAAACTCAAATGCTCAATTTTAAAAATTTCTTAATTGCAAAATTGACGCAGCGAATTGCTTTTTTCTCTCATATGGGATTATCGTGAATTTAACATGTAAAATAAACACGTCATTTTCAACATCTGTTTTCACTTCTTTAATATTATCGTATTTCAAAACCTTTTTAGAATATTATTAAGTACAAAGAAAACTTTATTATGCAAAAAAAAGAAATTAAAAAAAATGATAATTTCAATTGTTATTTAGCTTCTAAATACCCTATTTTGGTACTTTTCAGTGACTGTTTTCTGTATGTAAATATTAATTCTTTAACATGAAATTTGCACCAAATGAAAGTTTATCTTTTGTATAAGAGGTACTTAAGAATCTGAAAATCATAAAAGAACATTAAGAGGTGAAAATATGATGTTAAAGTTAAGCTTTTTTTGGTTTTGGCTGTAAAAAAAATGGTAACCGATATGCGCTTCCTATTGCTACTGAAGAAGGCCTGACCGCATAGCGGGGTTCCTCTGCTCACAGAAAAGGGAAATTCCTGAAAATAAGGGGTTAAGAAAAATAAACAGAAATAAAATATGCAAGTATAAAGAAGAAACTTTTTTATGTAAATTATGAATTAAACTGGTTATAATATTAACAAATGAACATTCTTCGGCATATAGTTAATCACAATAATTTCATGTCATTAGTATAACTGTTTAATAATAATTGAAACTGTCAAAAATTATTATTGTTTCTAATAATTATTAATGTTAACGAATTGTTTAATATAATAAAAAAAAAGAAATTATTAAAGTAAATTTAAATAAAAACTTTAAAAATATTAAAGAAAAACAAAATTACAAATTAATAGTAATAATTTATTATTATGAACGACAATAATCTAATATAAAAAGTTGAATTTTACTAAAAAATCACAAAGGGAATACAATAAATATCTAGATTTGCAAGGTTTTTAAACTATTTAAACTCCATTCATTTTCTACTTTAATTACATTTTTTTAAGTATATAGAGTAGATTATTCTTTAAATCTCAAATGGTCAAAAACTAATAGCACTATTTTAAAAGCACTAAACTAATTAGTAGATTTCTGTTTACTACGAATTTTAATCATTTTGTAATAGTAGTTAATAATTTCTTACTAATTAGGATCCCGTGTAGAAAAGTTCGGTGGGTGCCAGTTGGGCCCCATATGGATTTCCCAGATTTAAGGTGGGCTAAGTTGGGTCATCCCACTGGGAAATTAGTGGGCTTGTTATGGTCAACCCGGTTAGTGCCAATTAACTAAAAAAGATCGTATAAATGTAAGATCGTTAAAAAATATTCATTAGAACTTTTTACGATATTTTCCACCAAAATTTTCTTTAATGACATAAAAATTAGTTAATAACAATTGTTGCATGTATTTTTTAATTTGTTTAAACAATTTAATATTGTTTATTTGAAACTTTTCATCTAATAGAGCTAGAGAGTTGTAACTTTTTTCCAATTATGCAACTATATATGTTAAGGAAAGCCTAATATTAGACAAAAAATAAAATATAAAATCAAAAAAATTGTTTAAACAAATTAATATTGTTTATTTGCAACTTTTCATCTAATAGAGCTGGAGTGTTGTAACTTTTTCTTAATTTTGCAACTTTTCAAGCTTATGAAAGCTTAATATTAATAAAAAACTAAAATCCACAATTATAAAAATTGTTTAAACAAATTAATATTGTCTGTTTGCAATTTTTGATCTGATTGAGCTAGAGAGTTGAAAATTTCTCTTAATTTTGCAACTTTTCAAACCTATGAAAGATTAATATTAATAATAAACGAAAATTCACAATTATAAAAATTGTTTAAACAAAATAATATTGTTTATTTGAAATTTTTCATCTAATTGAGCGAGTTGAAACTTTCTCTTAATTTTGCAACTTTTTAAGCCTATGAAAGCTTAATATTAATAATAAACGAAAATCCACAATTTTAAAAATTGTTTAAACAAATTATTATTGTTTATTTGCAACTCTTCATCTTATTGAGCTAAAGAGTTAAAATTTTCTCCTAATTTTGCTGCTTTTTAAGCCAATGAACGCTTAATGTTAACAATAAACGAAAATCCGCAATTATAAAAATTGTTTAAACAAATTAATATTGTTTACTTGCAATTTTTCATCTAATTGAGCAAGTTGAAACTTTCTCTTAATTTTGCAACTTTTTAAGCTTATGAAAGCTTAAATATTAATAATAAACGATAATCCATATTCCAACTTAACCCTAAACTTTTTTTTAGCGGTACTAAATTGGCCATAAATATCTTCTTCTTTTTTTTGTGACCGGGGTGTAGCCAGTTCAAATACTCATAAGTATCTAAGCTCCCGTTAACTACCAGCCTATACAGAGAGTATAATGGCACATTTCACCGTGAACTAAACCATAGGAAAAAAACGTTCAGTTTTGGAGAAAACTTCAAGAGCAATTCGCCGCGTCAATTTTGCAATTAATAAATTTTTAATAATTAGTATTTGAGTTTCTATCCTAGTAGAATATGAAACTGAAAAAACATTTTGAAAATTCCAATTTTGGCCTTTTTTTGGACCACCCTACTGACCATATCACTAGCGCGGCGTGTTTACAAGTAAAAAAGTGTTAGACATTCAATTTGGATTGTATTTGTGTACACTCTGACGTGACATAGTGAATCGTTCTTCATTCTGCAACTTTCTGGTTATCTATACAGAGAACCGAATCACGCCTTTTATGACTTTCTTATGAAAAGTATCGTTCGTAACTGCGTGAACAAAGCAGTCGTTTGAAACTCTCGCAATTTTTGCAACTCACGCATGTTACGAAATATACTATTATGTGCTCCTAAATTTAAGAATTATGAAGAATATTGGGATTCAGAATTTTAACATTAGGTGCTCCTATATTAAAAATAAAAATCAGATCTGAAGAAAAATTCGAAAATATCTTGTAATTTTCTAGGCGCTCCTGTTAGAATTATAAGATTTCAACAATTTTTGGGACTAGTTGAGACGCTCCTCTTCTACCTAAATAAAGTTGAATTATTGAAATTTTTCTTAACTTTTAGAAATCAAGAATCTAATTTTCTGTAATTTTGTCGAAGGCGCTCCTTGGCTGGTTTAGGAGAATTATATCAATTTTTGATAAAGCTCTTTTTCCGATTTTCTTTCTAAAATGACTTGGCATTTGGCATGTTCATTTCTAGAAAGTTATAAGCCAGTATCTTTTAACTGAGGCGCTCCTGTGTTAAAAGAATGGACTATCGGATCCCGACATTTTAAAGCATTAAGAAAAGTCAAATTTAACTTAGGGGTAAATCCTCATTTTAAAAACGAAGCTTTACTGTAGATAATTAAAGAAATTAAAATGACTAGATTTCTCGTCGAATTAAAGCTAGAAGATTTTTATTAATAAGCAAATTTGTAATGAATAGATTTTCGGGTTCTTTTCTACTAGAATTTATTTAAGAATTGTTCTTGAAAATAGTTTATTAAGTATAAGAACTTTAAAATAATAAAGATTCTTTTGAAAAAGTTTTCTGTTAGAATCTTTAGGAAAATTAAGCTTAAGAAATGTGGTCAAGTAAAGTGGATAGACTAGAAATAACAGTGGCGTAACTAGAAAACTGGGGGCCCTGATAGGGGAAAAAAAATTGGGGCCTCTCGGAATCTAAAGCGATATTGAATACTAAAAAACTTAATCTGTTTCATTTTTTTCATTAAATTTAATTTCTGAGTAGAAATATTATTTTTAATGTTTTTTTTTTAATTTGTTAATAGATAACACCTAGTGTTTGAAGTATGTGTGCGATAGGCTTGCAAACTTTGGAACATCATGAGAATTCCCCATAGACGGCAACAAGCCTTTATAAAATTTCTTTATCTGGAGCCCAAACTATTTTAGATGTATACAGAGTCTTGTTACAAACTATTTTTGTGCTTATATCCAGTCTTGGATCTTCTATCATTCTATATTAATTTTATCATTTAAATTTGTTTCTTTTCTCTCTTGCTTTTCATTATTTTATTTATGTATTAGATTTTAAGTTGATCCAGAATTTGTTTTTGTTACTTTAGTTAAATCACAGTTTTAATGTGTTTTCCTAACCTATGCGACTGACAAAATATTTTACTTTAAAAGACTGACAAGATTCTGCTGAAATAATATTACAATAAGATTTTATCATTCTTGCCTAGACAATTTAAATTTAGAATATATAAATTTTGGCTGCTAATTCTCTAGTAAGCTTTAAGGTTATGTTGAATTTGCAAAAATTGAAGTTTAAAGGTTATGTTTGGAGTAACTTTTGGCGTTAAATTTTGAATTTAAGTTAAGAATAAAAATAATATATAATTTATTTATTGAAAGATATATATGAATTTCTAGTAAAATTAAAGATACATCGTAAGGTTTTGAGGTTAAAATTAAGTACAAGTTCCAGGGAAGTGACATCTCAAAAATCCTGGATCGGTTAGCGGTACTCCTGAGCTATCCACGAAACAAATCACTTAATTACAACCTTATTAACCAAAGGACAAAGCTTGAGACGGTGTATAATCAAAACACTAAGCGATTTTGCACAAAATGCAAATTTTTTAAAGGAGCGGGAAGTGTTTGACAGCCACTGCATGTTTGTCCGTCGTTCGTCCTTAAGGTATTAGTCGCGTAAAATGACTTTCGTCAGATTTTTTTAAAACTTTGTTTCTGTATTCATGAGGTATTTATCTATATGAGATCTATCCTATTATATCAATTTTGACCACTTCTGAGCTTTAAAATATAAATTTAAAGTTTATACCTTTTACATGCAATAGCACTAAATGCATGTAAAAATGTCTCTTATATTCATTTATATGAAAACAAGTCGTCAGATTGTCAAATAAAACTACTAAGTTACACATTGAGATAATATAAATCCTTTTAAAAAAATTAACTTTATTGACCACGCCGAATAAAAAATACAATAATTTAAAAATTCAACATTTTTAATTTTTACGTGGTTTCATTGAAAAATGTCGTAAACGTGTCAGCAATAAATCATCATAACTTATAGTACAGGATTTAAAATCATGAAAATTACATACATTACATTATAAGAGGTCACAATGAAGCAAGTGAGTTGATATAAAAGTTTATTTATTGTACTTTTTATTTTGCAGGAGTTTTGCGGAAGCACATACGCGACTAATACCTTAAGCGAATTAGTACACTGAGAAAAATGTTTAGTCATAGCAACGAAAATTTGGTTCAGCCAACCAAATTATTTGGTTGGTATTTATTCAACCAAACTATTTGTTTGAGACAACTAAATTATTTGGTTCAGTGTTGTTTGTTGGCATAACAAAAATTTTTGGTTGCCACAACTATATTTTTTTATTCAGGATAACGAAAATTTTGGTTGTCATAAAAAAAATTTTTATTTGGGAGCTAACTAACCCAGGTGCGAATTTTCGGACGGCCAACACATATAATTACATAATTCACATGTTATTAATTTAATTACACAAATATAATCAGATGAGAATGTAGAAATTTCATATTAATGAAAACCTGAAACAGAAAAATTTCATTAGTCATGAAGATTCGAACCCGGGTTTCCCAGCTGCCAGTCCAGTAGGCTAACCACCAGCCCATTTTTTTTTTTTTTGCATTTTAAAACTGTTTATTTATTGCCACAATTATTATAATACAGGTTTTATAATAAACAATGAATTACATCTTTAGTTGTTTTACTGGACTTACTGGCTAAGACGGTGCTCTCGAAGTCGCGTACAATATTTTTTGCCCACGAATGCAAATAGGTGATTGAATTATCGTTATTACATTTTTTCTAACTCCCTAAAGAGTTACGCAATTTATGACATTTGTATCGATCAGAAAAGGCTTAATAAAAACTGATCATTTTTGTTTTTAAAAATATATAATAAATTAAAAATAACCTGTATAAACTATATTATAATACAATAACAACAAGGAATAAAAAAGAACTAAGAAACCTAACTAACTTATGAACTAATAATATTTACATACATGTACTAAATTTTTATTTTTTAAACTTACAATTTTAGTTTTGTTTGTTGATATATATATATATACATTTATTTAAATTATTAATTACATTGAGGATAATATATGTATATTTTTATCCTAGAATTTTTATAGTACTAATTATGTACTAGTTAAAAAGTGAGATTCTTATTGGGTTACTCGTCTAACCAAAAGTATTTTGTTATGTTTTGTCTGTGTTTGTCTTTTGCTTCTTTGTTTGTGATGAATGAGGTAAATCGCCATTCTGTATTTGGGATTCGTGTGTCTAGGTGCTTTTCATATAGAAATGATTTTTTTCTAGGATTTCTTTTAAAATGGTATATTACTGGGATACCATGGATGTCTTGTATGTAACCATTTTTATCTAGATAAGTAAATGCTTCAGGTGGGACAAAGTTAGTTTTTATTACGTTTTCAAAAAAGTTATCATTTGGATAGCAAATTGAATAAATTAGACTGTTGTCAGTTACTTTGCGAGTATTTGCAAAATAGTTTCTTGTTATTTTGATTATTTGTGTGTCTATTTTAATGATATTAGCTATATTATAAATTTCTTTACTTGATATGTATTTCTCGTAATTTGATTCAAAGGATCTATATTTTCCTAGGCATGCTCTTAGACATTTTCTCTCAAATAATCTGATTCTTTCTACAATGGATGCACTTAAATTGTACCAGATAGGGCACGCATATGTTAATATGGGTCTTATGAATAACATGTAACAAGTTACTTTTATTTTATAATTTAAATGTTTGTTGTAGAGTAATCGTTTTAATTGGTTGAAAACTCGTGTTGCTTTTTCTATCAGCGTATTAATGTGTTTAATAAAATAGAGTGATTGGTCTATGTTAAGTCCTAAGTATTTTACAACTGTTTTGTTTGGTACTGGTTCCCCTCCATCTTTTCTTTCTTTTATTTGGAAATTCTTCCAGTGCTTTCTAACATCTCTGTTGGCTTCTGAAAGAGAAGTTCTAAAAAAAATGGTTTCGCATTTGGAGACATTGATTTTTAATTTCCACGTGTAAAGGTAGTATTGTACATTTTCAAACAATTCTTGCAATATTTTTTGTATTTCTGAGGCTTTTTTGCCTATGACGTATATTATCATATCATCTGCAAATGCGATTCCTTTTTTATTTTCATCTATATTTATACCATACATTTTTAGTATTTCGTAAATATAGATGCTAAATAATATCGGTGACAGAACAGTTCCTTGTTGGAGGCCATTTTTAATTGTAAATTCTTTATCCAAAACTATTTTACCGTCCGTTATTACGAATTTTTTGTTTGTAATCATATTTCTCAGTAGTTTAATTAGGTGTTTCGGGAATGAGTTTTTTAGTAATTTAAATATCAATCCGTCTGTCCAAACAGTATCAAAGGCTTTTTCAAGGTCAATTAAACAGGCTCCTACGTATTTTTTATCATTAAGGGCGTAGGTAATATCTGACGTTAATTTGTTAATAGCGTGGATTGTGGAGTGCTTATGTCTAAAGCCATATTGTTGCTCTGGGATTATGTTTTTTTCTGTACATATTTGTGTTAGTGAGTCTTTTACTACTTTTTCAAATACTTTACTAATATTGGGGAGAAGACTAATAGGTCTAAAGTCACTTGGTTGCGTACTATTGTTCCCTTTTTTGGGAATAGGAAAAATTTTTGCCTTTTTCCAGTTATATGGAAAATGACTGTTGTTAAGTATATTGTTAAAAAGGATGCAGTAATCCTCTACTATTTTGTCTGATAGGTGTTTTAATACAATGTTGGGAATCCCATCAATGCCTGTTGACTTTTTATTATTTAAGCTTCTAAAAATTTTTAATAATTTATGCCCTGATGTGAAATAATTTGGGAATATTTCATCTAATAAGTGGGTGTCGTTTGCATGTAGGTTGTTACCATAGTTTACTATTGTATTATTATTTAATCTATCATTTTCAATTTCTTGTTTTAGGGTTGTAACTTTTTTATGGATTATTTTATTAAGTCCTTCTCTTCCATAGTTTGAGAATTTTGTATGAGTGTTTTTAAAGTGTGTACCGATTATTTTAAGTTTGTCTTCGTTGTTGGATATTATGTATTTATTATTGTTATCTAGTGGTAAGTTTTGTGTAGATACTTCTGCCTCTTGTAACAAAGGTTCGTTTCGGTGAGGAATTTGAAGCTGTGGTAAGGAAACTTTACCTTTGGTTCTAAATATACTATTTACTTGGGGGAACATGTTTTTTGGGTCCGTTGCAGGAATGTTTTTAATTTTTTCTCTCCAGTAGTTGTTAATGGAGTTAATGTATTGTTGTTTCAGGAGGGCTTTTAACGTTATTAATTTGTTTTTTAGAAAATTTAGTTCTTTGTTATTTGTTTGAAAATTTTTATACATTTTATTTATTTTTGTTATTATTTTACTTTTTGCTTTATGAATTCTTTTTATTTCAGGAGTTTGGTAAATTTCCATAGAGTTTTTACTTTTGATTTTTGGAAGTGAATTGTTTATAGCAAATGTTATACAATTGTTCATGTCATTTAAATATTTATCAATTTCGTCGTTTGTTAAGTTTCTATTGGTGGGGATATTAATTTCATAATTTTGGTCTAATTTATTTTTGAACTTTTCCCAGTTAGCTTGTCTATAGTTAAATTTATGGTTGTGTATGGTTTTTTCTAGAGTAAAATCAGTTTGTATATCATAAGAGACTTTTAAAAGAATTGCATTGTGGTCACTGTCATATTGTAAAGTTTTAAGTCTGTCAGTTTCGTTGTGTTTTTTTACATTGAGTCTGGAATCTAAGATACCTAAGTCCAGGTATGAATTTCCTCTAGGGAATGATGGCAGACTAGAAGTGTATAGTTTAAGTTTATGAATTATTTCGTTGTCGTCTATCCATTTTCGTAAAAATGTTCCTCTGGTGTTCGAGATTTCATTTAACCAACTTGTGTGTTTAGCATTTAGATCTCCTGTTATTATAAAAAAATTGTCAGAATCGTTTAGTTTAAGAGTTTCAAATAATGTAATTATTTCTTGGTTGAAGTTTAATCTGTTTTGATATGCAGCGTATGCTGATATAACAAAAAGCCTTTGATTGTTAGGTAGAGGAATTTTTATAATAGCGGTTTCTAAGGTCTGGAACTGTTCTATCTCGGATATAATTATGTGTTTGAATTTATATTCTTTTTTAATGAGTATTGCTACTCCACCTCCTAATGTTGCACTTGGTCTATCTCTTCTTATTACGGTGTATTTTTGAAAGTCTATTTTGTGTATTGGGTTTAGTTTAGTTTCGCTTAGGGTTACTATATCTGGATTATGTTTTTTTAGGAAATTTAAGAGATTATTTCGTCTCTCATTTGATACAATTGAATTGACATTTATCGATATTATTGTTAAATCTTTAATAATAATTTTTGCTGGTGTAATATTTGGGTTTTTATCCATTGTAGGTAGAATCAGTTAATATTGCGAAAAGATTATTAATTCTTTCACTGTTTTGTTGAACTAATTGGCTGATTTGTAGTATTTGATTGGTTAATTTGTTCAAGCTTTCTTGTAGGTTTTGTGCATTATTTAGTGTTGGTTGTTTGTTATGTGTTGGTTGTTGTATTTGTGTGTGGCTATTTTGAATGTTATGCGTTGTGTTTTTTTGTAACATATTTGAGTAACTAGTTTCTAATGTTGTAAAATTGTTATACATGCGATCTTTTGTGATCCTATTATTTTTTATTGCTTCTATTTTTTCTTTCATTCTGAGCTTTAATTCTATTTGTTTTTCGCATCCTCTGTAAGAAGCTGGATGACCGTATTTTTTGCATGTTACGCAGTATACCTGTTTTCTCTCGCTAGCATTCGTGGGTTCCGGAAGTTTACAATTACCCGGTTCATGATTCTCATTACATTTTACACATCTATAATCTAGGTGACAATTCGAAGCTACGTGTCCCAATCTTTGGCACTTTTTGCATTGTATGCTTTCTCTTTTTTTCAATCTTTCCCATCTAATAACTTGATAGTTTACATATTTAATTTTGTGCAATAAGTTTGTCTGGCTATTTGGAGTTAATTGTACCAAAAAAAAGGGTAAAGTTTTTCCTTCTTTTTGAGATTTAGGGGTTGTGAATTTAGCAACTTTAAGAAATTGAAAATTTTCTGACTCGAATGTTTTAAGATTTTTAGTTATTTCAGCGGGATCTTCGTTTGAATTTAAGCCTTTCAGGAGAAAGGATTTAACTTTTTCATCTTTTATTGTGTAAGTGAAAAATTTAGAACTCGTAGCTTCGAGTTGTGATTTTGCATTTTTGAAGTCTATTATGTTTTCAGTGTACAATGAATGTTTGTCTTTATTGATTCTTTTGACATGAAAATTTTCTATTTCTAAATGTTCCTTTATGAGGCTTACCGTGGCTGCTTGGTCTTGACCGTAGATAATGATCGGTGGAGGTTTACCTGCTCTACCTTTGCTGCTGTCTGGATTAGTAGTTTTATTAGGTGTACTTTGGTCTTGAAGATTGTAGTTATTGGTCCTATTCATCGTGGGCGTGGGCGTTGATGGATATAGTTCCTCGTTTACATTTCTTTCACTTCCTTGCTTTTTATCATCCTGGGGAAAACCCGTTGCCGTCTCATCTGCTGATTTTGTTGGTTCAAAATCTGTTTCCATTTCATTGTTGGCCTTTTTGCTGTTTTCCAACTTTTCTATTCTTTCAGATTGTTGCTGGATTTTTTGTAGAAGTTGTTCTATCATTTTTTGTTGGATAATGTTGTTATTCATTATTTCTTCATATTTTTGTACTGACATTTCCATATTATTTGTCATTTTTATTTCCTCGATTGCTGGTATCAGATGATCTTTTGTAGCAGTTGCTGTTGCTAATTTTCTCTCTATGTTAGGTGATGGTTTAACGTATGGTTTTAGAATTTCCGTTTTTGTTAGGTTTGTTTTTTGTGCTTTTAGTTGTGGTTTTTTTATTGTCCTGCTTGTCGGTGTTCGAAGTTGTTTGGGTAATTCCTCACTTTTCACCATTGTTAAATATTGCAGAGAAGAAAGGTATGAATGGTAAGGTATGAGAGGTATGAATGATCAATATGGAATAAACCTTATAGCTAAACAGTTCAGTAACAGACACCGTTAGCTCAACTATCAGACCCAGGTTCGGCCGACCGTCTGGTATTGGTTTTTATTTACATTTAATTTATATTATTATCGGCAGTTTACTTACAAACTAATCACCAATTTTTTTTAATAATTGTTTGGTTGTCACAACCAAATTATGTTTGGTTGTCACAACTAAATTATGTTTGGTTCAACCAATTAAGTGCAACAAAATAATATGGTTGTCCCAAAAAACTTGATTTGTTACGCCAACCAAATCGTTTTGTTATACCAATCAAAATATTGTTGTTACAACCAACAATGGTCAACTAAAAAATATTGTTGGTAAAACTAAACCTTTTTTCTCAGTGTACCAGGCTTGAGTCCGTAAATAGAATTCTTCACTATAGAATTTAATTATATAGTGAATCAGACTATTTACGGACCCAAGCCTGATTAGTAAGTGTGATAATTAAATGTAAAGTGATTTAGCATAAAATAAATAACTTGTTAAAATAAATATTTGATCAATTTGTAATTTAGGTTTGAACTACGCACAATTCCTCTAATTTAAGTAAAGATTTTTGTTATCAGAATGTAACATAAATTCTTATATCAATTTTAAAAATTCTATTTCTTTCGCCTAACGCAGATAGTGGAAAGTTTTATTTGACTTATTTAAAATAAAATTACTGAATTTTAAAGTTGATTCGACTAATGTCAATAATTTATTTATTTTGCTTCCTCATAGAGGAAGCTTTGTGATCGTTAAAATTTTCGATTTTCCAAAAATAGTCTAAATCTCACCTAGTTTAATTTAATGTTAATAAAGAATTCATAATTGGTTCAGCTACAAATTTTATTCCGGGAACGCCTACAAAAGCTTATTCTTGGAAAGATTAGCGATATGCTGTATATAAATATTGTATTCATTTGCACATAATTAATTATAAATTTCGACGCTTTTGAAAAATAAGGATTGGCCAAAATTTTTTTTCTTTACAGAAATTTTCTCCTTCTCTTAGAGTTTGACGTAAATTTTTCCCTGCAGTTTCTGGGAGAAAAAGAACCAATATTGAATTAGCCAAAGATATAGTGCCAACTATTAAAATGGGCAATTCTTTCCAGATACTTCCCTAAAAAGTAAGAAAATTTATTATTTATCCATTAAACATGCATTTGAATTATTTTTATATAAAAAGTTTTTTAACTTTTAAGTGAATATATTTTGATCCTCTAAACCCTTTGCAAATATTTTTCAATTGATCCTTTTGGAGATTTTAAAATTCTTTAACACTTTTTTTAGTTTTATAGAAACTTCAAGAGGTTCTTCAGTCAACTTTCATATGTTTTAAATTTAATTTAAGAAACACTTTTAAATCAAATGTTTAATGTAAATTTATTCTACAATTAATTTTATTTATTTTACTAATGTAGTGAGATTTTCTTGATACAATTTATGTAGAATTATAAACAATGTAGATGTATCAATAAGTTTCAGAGAGTAAAAACATTATATTATTTAGTTTAAAAACAAAAGGTTTCACCTTATATATAATTATTTTTATATATTATATATTATATATATTTATATATTATATTATTTAATTTTGCTTATGACGCTACTTATTTAAATCAAGTACATATTTTTAAAAACGTTTATAAGCTTTGTAATAAAGTTTTACTTACAACAATTATAACATAAGGGACTCCAAAATGCATTATAGTTGCTAGAAAATGTATTGAAGCAGAACCTTGAGTCCTTAAGGTAGTCGGAAAAAATTCAGGTATATATTGACAAAATAGAAAGTGTAAACAATGCATACCCACTCGGCTTAAGGATGTCATAAAAATTTTCACAGTCTCTATTAAAAAAATGCCTTTAGTAATAAAATATATAAAGCACGTTAAGAAATAATTGAATCAATTTGGAAATTTGTATCACCTACAAAATGTAAATTTACAAAAGTTACAAAATTCGATTTACGTACCTGATTTAAAAACAACAAATGCGTAGCTAAATATCATGATTACAAATGAAAACAAAAATCCACTAAATCGGCGTCCTAAGCGATTTATTAGTAATCGAAATAATACACTCGAACAAAGTGATTCTGCACTGAACCAAGTAAAAGACAAGAAAATAGACAATTCATATCGGTGGAGATAATATAAATGCACATCCAATACCACACCAGCAAGTGCACTAAAATAAAATAACAGTAATTTTATAACTAACTATTTACATCGTAAATAAAAAGATAATTTACTTACAATATGAAAGAAAAGAGAAGAGTATTCAAAGCAAGATGAGGAGTTTTTCTGAGATCGAAAATAGTTGCATTTTCAACGTTTCTATTTTCGTAAGATATATTTTTCTGAAAACAAAAATCTACTTCTAGTTATTTTATTTTAGTTGATTGACATTTTCTTTGTTTTTTTTATCAATTAATTTCATTTCATATTTATTTGTTTAGTCAAA
Organism: Ganaspis brasiliensis; assembly: GCA_037103525.1. NCBI lineage: Eukaryota > Metazoa > Arthropoda > Insecta > Hymenoptera > Figitidae > Ganaspis > Ganaspis brasiliensis. The sequence goes on from JAZKLR010000311.1 coordinate 2,210,374, forward strand.
ATTACCAAAAAATCGTCATACATCCAAGATTCTGGATTTTTTCCATTTGTTTTAGAAATCTTGCGCAACTTCTGTAAAATTTCGCTTGACATTCCTTTTGACATGTACCAACTGTAAAGAAATATCAACTTGATTAAAAAGAAAAACTTTGGATTTATTGATGGGGGAGTATATTACTATTATTAATATAATTGTATCCATATGTACCTATATATTTATAATTACCGTATGCTTTCTGGCATTAAGAAAGTAAGTAAAAAGCAGAACAAAAATGGTAAGGAGTTTACGTAAGTAAAAATTCTCCAATTACTAATAAAGTATGCCGACCAGGTGAGCATCAGTATTCCTATTGGTAAACTTACACCAAATCCAAAGCACGAAACGTAAGATCTTTTCATTTCAGGGGTATACTCTAAAACTGCAAAAAAAAATGTATGTTAACTTTATTTAAAGAAAAAGAAATGATTTTATGAAGATTTAAACTGTCCCTATGAAACTTTGTGTTTTAACAGACATATTTATACTAAAAGCAGGTAAAAAATTAGTTAATATTCACCCATAATGAAAGGAACTGTAATAATGTTGTCAAACGCAAAACCCAGTAGAAATCTACATATTGCGAAAGACCAAAAAGTATGAGCATTAGCTGTTCCAATCGTAGCAATAAATGCGGTTGCACAGCAAAATTTCAAAGCCATAATTCTACCTTTCTGATCAGAAATCCAGCCAAAGATAAAGTTTCCAAAAAGGGAACCAATAAAAAATACTGCCTGTGCTGTTGCTACTAAATATTCTTGGTCACACACCCAACTCATCTGTTGAAAATTTGTTTTTTTAATAAGTAAACTTTTATTGGTCCTGTTGTTATGTGAAATGATTTTACGAAAAAGTATACGTTAATACTCCTTTCTGTGAATTTAACTATATGATTTAAAAACATTTCTTACTTTTTCGATATTCAATGCACACATAGTTTTTCATAAGCAAACACAAAGTTCCAAAAAGCTATACCTGATTCCTACAAAAGGAAGATAGCAAGCAACGTCTTAATAAATACACTTGCCTGACAGAATAAGGATAAGGTTCGGAAAGGTGACTGGATGTTCAAGGGTAAACATAATTTTTTTGCAGAGAAAATGTTATGATGTATTTTTGAAAGATTTACACTGGAAAAAATATTTCCGTGGAACTGACATAATTATGTGTAGATTGACCATATTTTATTACAGTTTTATGTTTTATCCACACAACTATTTGATAGAACACACTACAAGTGACATTGTAAGATTATAAAATCGACAGAAAGTGCAGCACCGTTGCATTATGAAATATTCATACGTATAATTGTCAAAGTACTAGATAACCTATCAATTAAAGTCAAATGTCTAATCCGAACACTGTGTCTTTTTTAGTGTATAAACAAATTTCCACTTATATGCAGAATTACAAAGAATTTTATGTATATATCAGAACAGAATCGATCCGTTGCGTTGGAGCAAAGTTGTGAAGGTAATGTTTAAATAAATTAAACAGAAACACTAGCACATTATATTTTTTAAGACAAAACAGTCTTTATTAGCAACGTTTCGTCAGTAATTCACTGACCTCTTCAGGCTGTAACACAATTAATATAACACTTAGGATATTATAATGATTTTTAACAACCAACACAAATAATATTAAATTATTTTTTTAGATGTTATAATAATACCTTTAACGAGAATTTTGTTTAATACATATTTTTTGAATAAAATTAATTATCACTAAATAGTGACATTTGTCAAAACGTGTTTTCGTTATCAAGGAACGGTACAAACTGACCATTTTGTACCAACGGATCGATTCTGTTCTGATATATATTTAAAATGGAGAGCGACCAAATATCGTTTAAAGAATTTTATGCTTATTCGGAAAAATAATTTCCAAGTTATTAGAGTAACCTTCTTGGCATGATTTGATATGAAACTATGAATTTGTAGAATCTCCTGGGAACCTTCCCAGAATCATAGTTTGTGTGCCTTCAAGAAGGATTACACCAAAATCTCCAGGGAAGTTTCAGGAAAGATAGCCTCCCCGCGCGACGGGAAGGCAGGTGACACCTGCACTCTGAAGGAAGAGATACAAAGAGGTGCCCTTCAAAGCTCGAGGATAAGAAATGGAACGCCTCTTATGATGACTTCTTGCAAATAGGTCTAGCTAAAGGCGCAGTGATCATCGACTTAGCGGATGACGCGTTGATCGTGAGCACTGACAAAACTGAAAAAGCTCATGGTATATTAGTGAGCCAGTATCATTTTGACACATGACTTAATTTAAAATTGTTATATTGTACAGAATGGAAATGTTATTTTGTACAACTGCTAAATGTTATTTTGTACAATTTTGAAAAATGAATTTGTTATTTTGTACAATTTTTTAAAGAAGCTAAAAACCTTTGGGATCACAATTAAATCCATTTTTTAAATACTTGTACAAAATATAAATTCATTTTTCAAAATAGTACAAAATAACATTTAGCATTTGTACAAAATAACATTCTCATTCTGTACAATATAACAATCTTAAATTAAGTCATGTGTCAAAATGATACTGGCTCATATTAGTAAACGAATGTCTGAGACGATATCCAGTCATTTTCCCGAATTTAAATTCCCGAACGGCTTTTTCTCGAAGCTGTTATCCCGAATATTAAGTTTGTCGAATTTGAATTTCCGAATATATTTAAACTTTCTGACCTGAAATAAGATAATAATGTTACCATATCAACAAACAACTAAATAATAGTTTTGTATACGCTGTCAAATAAGTTAGTTCAAATTTATTTATATTAAAAATTATCTAGTGTTTATCATGGATGACGAACAATTAATGCTCGGTACTAACTTAATTATACAAGGCTTTTTGTATCAGCGATCGAAAGCGTTAAACTTTAACGCAAGATATACTGGGACTGCATTAAGTTGAGAAAGAGGGAATGCACATTCAGGGTGGTCACTGCAGAAGAACTTCTCGCGATGGTGGAGTATTTCGGAGAAAATTACGTAACAGTAAAATATCTTGGAATGATTCTTGATAGTAAGTTAACGTATAAAAATCATATTGCAGAAACAAGAAAAAAGGCGTTTATAGTCATTGGACAAATGTATCCACTTCTTTGTTATAAAAGTAGTATGAATTTAAGAAATAAGAAAATAATATACAAAATGATAATAAGACCTATTATATTGTATGCAGCTCCCATCTGGGGTGGTACCTTTAAAACTTATATTCAAAAATTACAAGTATTACAAAATAAATGTTTGCGCATGATACTCAAAGCAAAAAGAGGAACCAGGATCTCAAAGCTACATAAAAAGACTGGAATACTCAGTATTAAGAAGTTAATTTATAAGGTTACGGAAGATTTCTATGAGAACCTAGATAATTTAGAAATACTAAAAGATGTCTGTAAAATAAAATATAACGAAGCTCCTTTCAAAATTAAGCATAGATTACCTCACCACCTACTGCAGTCCAGGACTGCTTCTTAGATTATAAGTTGTAAATATTGTAAATATTCTGTACATAGTAGTATTTAAGTTCTTCTCGTATTATCAGGCAGGTTTTTAAAACAATTTTCCCGCCTTTAAAACAATTCTTTTTTCGTAAAAATATTATTTGTAAGTTGAAAATTAATAAATATATGAGTGGATAAATCGCATAGATAGGAGCCACAGAAAACTACTAGAGTATAAGTATAAAAGTGTATCTTTTGTATAAATATTGATATCAATAAAAATTATTTGACTTGACTTTGACTTGTATTTCGGAGAAAATTACGTGATTGAAAAATCCGCGAGAGGAGGCAGAAAAGCCATTTTTCCTCGTTATCCTTAATTCGTGGAATCAGTATTAAGCAGTCTTGCCAGATACCCTCACCCGACGCATCTGCGCAAGTCTCTAGAAAGTCGTATGATTGGTTCAAGTGAGTAGGGTAATTTGAAATAGCTTAATTTAAAGCTTTTCAATCCACCCCGCTCACTTGGACCAATCATACGACTTTCTAGAGACTTGCGCAGATGCGTCGGGTGAGGGTATCTGGCAAGACTGGTATGAAGCGGACCAGGTTGGCTCTCACAGAACTAATAAGATCAGCGAAGGAATGCACAATCGCTTTTCCATATCAGTAGGGAAACATCATTCAGATTTACACTCACTCCTAAAGGAATTTCAAAAGGAACAAGCGGATTTGGAAATCACAATTGCTGAATTAAGTTTAGGGAGAGCTGTGAAAGCAGCTTCAAAAAGGAAATGAGTCTCCTCAAATAAAAGGTTGCAATGCATAGTTGCAACATATGATTCGGGAATTTAGATTCAGGAAAATGACCGGGAATCGTCAGTAAGTAAAAAAGTAAGTATAAGTATCTTTTTGTTTGCTAATTTAAATTCTATTGGTACCACTTTTAGCCTAATTCAGAATCACGATAGGGACTTGATCGTACAGCAGTTTCATTCTTTTTTTTTGTTTTTTGTTTTTAGGGTTCCGTACACTACAAATTTACGCACGGAACCCTATTAGAAAGACTTTGTCAAAAATCTTATCCCTCAGCCGCCAAAATGTTTGATTTAGAAAGTTAAAATTTGGTACACATTTGTATTTTCATGTGTAGGTTAAAAGGATATTATAGAAAATATTATTCAAGGGGTTGATCATAGCGTTGTCAAGGAAATAACAAGATTTTTGATCAATTTTGATTCTTTGTGGCTGAAAACTTTTGACATTTCCTTGACAGCGTCATCCCCATCACGATCTCCACAATTTTCCTGTAATCTACATGTAAAAATACATTTGTGTACTAAAATTGAACTTTCTAAGTCAAATAGTTTGGAAGTTAAGGGGGGCAACAATTTTTGACAAAGTCTTTCGAATAGTGTTCCATGCGTACACTTGTAATGTACGGAACCCCAAATACAAAATAAAAACAAACAAAAAATAATGGAATTTCTGTACTATGAAGTCCTTGTCGTGGTTCCGGATTAGGCTAAAGTGGTACCACTAGAATTTAAATTAGCAAACAAAAAGAAGTAATAAAACTAAGCTTAGTTAGCTAATGATTTTCTCAAGTTATGATCTGTGAAGAATTTATGAATTTTAGTACTACTAAAATATTTAATCGAAATCCAAATACTCTGGTTAGAAATGAGTATACTTTTTTGTGCAAAATATGTATGTTATAAGTCTGATTTAAAAGAATTCTAACATTAATTAATGATTTTAGTTACTGCAGCGTTTAAATGGATAATATTAGAAAACGTAAAAATGTAAAAAACGTTTATTAGTGGTTTTCGATGAAAATCTTCAACTAGAATTTAATTCGAAACGGAATTTGACACTATGAAATAGCTAAAATAAAATGTTATAAACTATTTCACCGGGCATATTCGTTTAACTTCTTTTTGTTTGAGAACACCCATGACCAGGTCGCGTCGACGGAGTTTAACAACACCGCATTACTTTGGAGTACGGACTCCAAGGTATCTATGAGTGCAGGTTTTTCACATCCTACACAACTACAAAAAAAAAACCACAAAACTTAATAATATTTTAAAAATGCAAAAAAATGTGTTTTTTCTTTTCTATTTTAAAATACACTTTAAGTCCCATAGGTAAAATTTCGATCTGTGGACCACTGTTTACTTAATTCGCCGAAGTTTGTTGATGAAGTGGGATGGAGGGCATCGCTGAGACTCTCAAGCGACGAATCAAATGCTTAAGATTCTTGTTCGATCCGTGGGGTTCCATCCCCGATCAACCCCACCGATGGATTAATTGGATGGATTAATTGGAAGATTTCCTGGGAGACGGACATCCCAATACGAAGGACAGGAGTTGTAGGGTATTTTCTTATCAGATGAAAAATTTGGTTTACCTCAACACCAATGCTGGCATATGGAATCAGGCTAAAGTCATATTCCCATTGTGTGCATTTCACTGATTCATTTGTCTCCCACTTTGTTGAATTAAACGATTCTCCTGCTTGGACAAGACCGTGAAAATTTAACTTTTTATGATGACATCTATCATAATAAGGATATTGGTTTGACTTTGGAATAGACAATCTAATTCTTTAAGAAAAAAATTTATACATTTAAATACAAGTTTACAGTTGACAACTAAATAACTATAATTTTTTAATTGTAATAAAGACTTAGATCAAGAATATCAATAAAACAAATTTTAAAAAATGCCGTTAAATTGTTAGAGCAGGGGGTCAATTGCGTAAACTGTTTTTGATTTTGTTTTAGGCATTGGCGTTCACGTTCATTGTAGTCTTCAATTTTTTTCGATAGACACGTGGAAATGTCATTTTGACACCTGTTATGTTGACTTTAGTAAAGAAATATTTTTGAAGTTAGGTTTGTTTTTAAGTTATCAATTTTGTCAAAAACTAGAACGGGAAGTTATCGTCGGTCTCTTGGTGTTAAAGTGTGCACCTCACAATACATATTTAAAAACTATTGGTTGAAGTGTTCAGTGTATGATGAAATTAATTAATTAATAAGAGAAATAGAAGAATGTGTGTATACACCCTCACAACAAAAGGATATCCCTAGGATATCCTCAGGATATCGGAAATAATGTCAGGATATCCTGCGGATATCCAAGCCGCCGCAATAAGGATATTCTCAGGATATCCTCAGGATATCCCTAGGATATCCCCAGGATATCCCTAGTATATCCCCAGGATATCCCTAGTATATCCCCAGGATATCCCTAGTATATCCCCAGGATATCCCTAGTATATCCCCAGGATATCCCTAGTATATCCCCAGGATATCCCTAGTATATCCCCAGGATATCCCTAGGATATCCCTAGGATATTCCCAGGATATCCTGAGGATATCCTTAGGACATCCTCAGGATATCCCAAGGATAATTTTGGAAAAAAGATTATAATAAAGTAGACATTAATTTACTTATTTATAATTTTTTATTTCTTTCCTTATATATAATAATTTAATGGTTAAACGCATCGGAAAAATCTTATGGGATACGGGGATCGAACCTACTTAACTATGATGGATACCAAGCTTACGCGTAGCCTTAAACCTCTCGGCTACTTAGCACTTGCTATTCAAAATGCAATGAATCTTTGTTACTCTTCCGTAAAGTTTAGTGGCCTTCCTCAAAACCAAAGGATATCCTACGGATATCCTTCAGGATATCCTCAGGACATCCTGAAATAATGTTAAAATAACCTGAAAACCTGAAAAATATCCTTAGAACATCCTAAGGATATCCTCAGGACATCCTCAGGATATATTCATGCTTTTACAAGGATGATGCGTATAAATACTTTATGAATATTTATAGGCTAAAAACTATGCTATTCCTTAGGCTCTAAAACATTTTGCATACTTATGGCTATTGGTCACGTGCAGGTATCTCTTAGACGCCTTGAGGGGAATTGGTATACCCCCACCACTTGCTTAAATTTAGTTTCTACGGAATACCGGGAGTTTCTTCTGGGTTTTAAGTTGTAACGTATTGGGGGCATACCGTTTCTTTTCATCACGTCCATGCGCCATGTGATAAAAGCCCGTTGGTCACAGCAACAAATTACAAATTATACCTGCTATTGGTTATAGTATTCTTCTAATTGGTTTTAGTATAGTTTTTCAACAATTTGTTTAAACAATAATTTTTTTAATTACAACTTTTTATCTGATAATTTTTTAATGTTGTTTTTAATATGAAGATAGTGATAACTTGAGACATTGCTTTTTCCTCCTGATGTAGCTTATAATGATAGTTCACGAGCGTATAGCATAGTGGTTGGAACGTTGCGTTGGGCTTTAGGCCCAGGACTTGCGAGTAGTTCGAGATCTCTTAGCGTTAAATAGATTTTGGTAAAAATACACAACCTGTTTGTTAAATTTACGTACAATTACCTGTGTGGGTAGTTGTGAGTTACCAAAAAGCTTGTGTATTTTTATCTAAATATCATTGGGTATTTGTTTAAAAGGCTTTAGGTAAAATTACTGAAAATCTTGTGCTCTTTAATCCATAAAATCTTTGGGTTTTTTGGTTCCAAAACATTATAGGTAAAATTACCCAAGTAATTTCTTTCAGTGATAGTGTAGCTCGCCAACACAAAGGTACCCTTGTACAAAAAAGTTATATTTGGTTATTAATTTGCATAAGTATAAGATATTTTAAAATTTCTAACGTGTGGTAATCTAAATTCCATGTGTCAAACTTGTGGAAACATCTGAGTATTTGTGGATCTATAGATTATTGATTTTCATGAACACCATTACAATTATCAAAATATTGTAGATATATAACAATAATGTGAATTGTTATCCCTTGCAAAAAAGTAGTACTGGATTCAGTACTGGGAAGAAGTACTGGGTTAAGTACTGTAAAATCAGTACTTTTTCGCGCAATATAATTTTTTAAGCACAATAACACATTTTTTCTCAAATTTTAGTGGAATTGTGATTTTGCGTTCAATGTATTCCTCTCTATTTAATTTACAACGAAAAACTATTGCGCAGCCGTAGCACCCATACAAACTTAGTGCGCAGCATGAAAAAATTATTAACAATCCATGGTGAAAAAAGTACTGACTTTCCAGTACTGAACCCAGTACTTCTTCCCAGTCCTGAACCCAGAACTAAATCCAGTACTTCTTTTTGTAAGGGATAAAAACTACCACTTTTGTACAAATCAATTATTGACATTTTTAATGTTTTAATATTTTTAATCAGTGGATATTTTTATTATTATTTTCATAAACAGTGCATTAAAATATGTAATTATACGTAATTTCAATAAAATTTAAATTTTGTGCTTTTCGGAATTTCAAGCCAAAAAAGCTGTCCTAGTTTAAGAAACAACATTTTTCTTTCTAAATTTGAAGAAATGAATATTTACTTATTCAGAAGTCAAAAGTGTTACACTTTTTAATAAGTGTATACATGTACACTTCCAAATAAGTGACATTTCTCTCTAAATAAGGGGCTGTTCAAGTATTACGTGAGCATATTTTAAGAGGTTTTTGGCCCCCTCCCCTCCCTCATGTCAGCATTTTTCAATGGATGAAAAAATAATTTTGTATGGAGAGTCAGCATTTTGGAACCCCCTTCCCCCTCCTTGATGCTTAAATAATACTTAAATGGCCCCTAAGTGATATTTTCACTTATTTTAAGTGCATATACACCAGACCCGTAGTGAGCTTTTCTGGCGCCCGAGTCAAACTTAAAAATTTTCGCCCCCCTCCCCTACTCATTTATAAAAAATTTTGCAACCTTGGTTTTATTTGATTTAATTTAACATTGCTAATTTTTTTTTTTTTTTGCAAATGTATTTATACTTTATAGAGAAAAATTGATAGACTTATTCACCCACTTTTTTTATTTTTAAACATTTTGCTTCCTCATTGAAGAAGCTTTGTGATCGTTAAAATTTTTGAGTTTTAAAAATAATAATCTAAATCGACTTATGTTTATCTGAAAAGCCCAAATTTTCATGTTTAAAAAAAAGATCGGATATTTTTAAGCACCATTTTCACAAAAAAATATCGTTTCTTAACAAAATTTTTTTTCACACTTAAAATACAACTTAACAAATAAAAAATCATATTGTCTCAAAACGAATCGATTGACCTATATAAAGTCTATAATGGACCGGAAATTCGCATAATAATAAATCATGAGTTTTCATTTAAAATTCTTTTTCTTTTTACACCTTCTCCAATTTTTATTTTATAATCATAGATCCTTTGGACAAAATATTCTATATGTAAAAATGGATCAATTTAATTATGTATAAAGTATACATTTTATTCTCAATTTGAAGAAATAATGGGGATTTTTAATTTTTAATAAAACTTTAATTTTGACGTCTTTAATATAACTACTCTAATTGGCATTTTTAAGTAATGATTCCTTTATAAAAATTTTAAAAAATGTTTTACAATGAAAAACGAATTTAGCTTCCTTTTTGAGAAAGCAAATATTTTTTTTACATAAAAGCGAAATCTTCAGAAATGAACATAATTTTCACATAGTTTTGTAATTGCTTCATATCTTCATAGTTCATATCTTCACATTTTTATCAAGTTATTCGTTCTTTCATCATATTTTTTATTCTTTAAGCTTTTAATTAATTTAATATTTTTAACTTTTTATCTTATAGCTTAAAATTTTTATGTTCTGTAGGTTTTCCAATGTTCATCATAATTTCTTAATCTTTATAATTTTTTACAGAATTTCATCTATTATTTGTTAAATGTAAATTTGCTACTAAATTTTTATCAATTTGCAAGGAAAATAAAAATGATAATTCGCTAGACACCCTGTAAATTTCTTTAAATTTTACATGTTGAAAAAGGTTAATTTTTTAAGTAATTGGATTTTCAAAATTATTACGTATTTTAAATTAATTATCTTTATAAAAGGGAATAAAAATTATATGACCTTTAAGTTCTGAACGTTTAAATCAACGAAATTATTATTTTAATATTTTACAAATTCAAATTTGACCAAAAATAAAGTTTTGCTTACCAAAAAAATGATTTTGATATTTTAAGAATTAAATTCTTCTTTTATATTTTGCGTTGCAAAAGTTATTCTTGAAAATATTTCCATGTAACAAAAATTTCGTTTAAATGAACGTTCAGAACTTCAGGGACATAAATTATTATTTTAAATTTTTATTCAATTCTCTAAAAGAAAAATATAGGTACTAGGTATTTATTTCATTTTTTCATTATTTAATAAATTCTACATTTCAAAAGGAATAAATTTTTTATTTAATATTTTAATTAATTAATATTAAAACAAATTTATAATTTTATATTCGATTTAGCTCCTAGTTTTGTTCTAGGATTAGATTTAATTAAATACTTTTGTATGAAAGGGCATTGCCCGTTAAATTGAAATAAATAAATAAATAATTGAATTGAATTCTATTTAAATCTTTCTATGGAGCATTATTCCTGAACTGCCCCAGTCAAAAATTAGAATATCCTATAACTTTAGTAAATTGTTGCCCTACATGATAATATCAAATCTCTGCAATATTAGCTCTTTTGAAAAAAATTTGTATGAAGTAGAGAGGGTTGAAGTTTTGACTTTTTGAATGACACCGTCATTTTCAAGTTCGTATAATTATGGAACAACTTAATAGATTTTAATTTATATATAGTGAATTTTAAAGCTTTTTTCATGCACTTTTTAAATAAAGAATAATTTAAAAAAAAAATTTTAACCCTTCATTTTTCCAAATTAAGTTTTATTTTTCACTTTTGAGGTCTTTCGGCGGTTTTTGGATTTTTTTTATTTTTTTCAATCGAAAGCTGAGATTTTTTCCAACGAAATACGTAAAACTGGAAATGGGCCAATAATGGGTTTTCAAGAGAATGTAAAAAAACCTACATTTTTGCTTATTTTTTACATTTTCTCGAAAACCCATTATTGGCCCATTTCCATTTTTACATATTTCGTTAGAAAAAATCTCAGCTTTCGATTGAAAAAAATTAAAAAAATCCAAAAACCGCCGAAAAACCTCAAAAGTGAAAAATAAGACTTAATTTTGAAAAAAGAAGGGTTACAATCTTTTTTTAAAATTATTTTTTATTTAAAAAGTGCTTGAAAAAAGCTTTTAAATTCACTATATATAAATTAAAATCTATTAAGTTGTTACATAATTATATGAACTCGAAAATGACGGTGTCACTCAAAAAGTCAAAACTTCAACCCCCTCTACTTTATACAAATTTTTTTCAAAAAAGCTAATATTGCGGGGATTTGATATTATCATGTAGGGCAAAAATTTACCAAAGTTATAGGACATTCTAATTTTTGACTGGGGCAGTTCAGAAATAATGCCCCCTATGTACTTCATTTTCTTTAAAATAATTGATTTGTATTATCGAGCATTTAGCAGGGACTTTTACGAAATGTGACTTTTGTTTTGTTTTAAAATTAATACTATTGCAGTTCCCGTGTGGAAAAGTTCCCAGTATTTCCCAGTTTGTAAGTGGGCGCCAGTTGGGGCCTACCTAGCCCCCAACTGGCGCCCACTTACACTGCGAAATACTCGGAACTTTCCACACGGGTTGAAACGCAAAGTGGGGTAAGTCATAATGTATAAAATTCCTCTTTTGGTGCAAATGATATGTTAATTTTTATGGCTCCCAACTACAAAAACATTTTTTTTTTGATAATTTAAAAATTATTATTCTGTTTTAATTTCGTTAAATTTTGGCGCCCCCATGCGGTTGCGCCAGCAGCAAGCGCCTCAGTCACCTAACTCTCGATACGGCATTAGCTAGTAATTCTGTTTGTGCTGGGTATATCCTGAGGATGTTCTGAGGATGTCCTGAGGATGTCCTGAGGATGTCCTGAGCATGTCCTGAGCATGTCCTGAGCATGTCCTGAGCATGTCCTGAGGATGTCCTGAGGATGTCCTGAGGATGTCCTGAGGATATCCTGAGGATGTCCTGAGGATATCCTGAGGATATCCTGGGGATATCCGGGGGATATCTTGAGGATATCCTGAGGATATCTTAAATTTCATTTTATGAATATCCATGGGATATCCCTAGGATATCCCCAGGATATCGGCGGATATCCTTAGGATATCCCTAGGATATCCAAACCGCCGCTTTTAGGATATCCTGAAAATATCCTTGGATATCCCTGGGATATCCTAGGGATATCCACGGGACATTTTTAGGATATCCCGGGATATCCGGTGCTGTGAGGGCATTTATAAGTGGAAAAATAAATGGAAGAATTTAAATACGTATTGTGAGGTGCACACTTTAAGGTAGTTCTCTTGGTTCAGTGATTCTCAACTCAAATTTTGTCATTTTTTACTTATATTTTGTGATGTTTAATGGAACGTCAAAAAATTCGTAAAATTAAATTACAATAAGAATTCGTTTATAATGACATTAAAGGGACCTAGTAATCTCGCCATACTAAGCGGAGGTCATAGTAAACGGACAGCACGAAGTTGTAAATTAAAACGAGATTTTAAATTTATAATAATTGTACATGCTTTTATTACATACTTTTGTCATTCAAATCACAACAAGTCACTTGTTTTCTTCTGCTTGTGTAAATAGTAATGAATCTCTAATTGCATTATGTACAGAAGACATTGTGACATTAATCTTATCATTGTCAAAATTAATATGAACGAATTGCGCTAGAAAGTCAACTGTCTTTAAGGCCTCGGCTACAGTGGGTATTGCACTGATTGTATTTTCACCATTTTTTTCATCCTCCTTTTTACTTTTCTGTTCATTTATAACATCTTGCACGATGGTGTCAACTGCCCCCCCCCTTGGCCACTGATAAATCTTGTGGTGTTTTAAGGTATTAGTCGCGTAAAATGATTTTCGTCAGATTTTTTTAAGACTTTGTATCTGTATTTATGAGGTATTTATCTATGAAATGAGATCTATCTTATTAACTTTGACCACTTCTGAGCTTCAAAATATTAATTCAAAGTTTATACCTTTTACATGCAATAGCACAAAATGCATGTAAAAAATGTCTCTTATATTCATTTATAAAAAAACAAGTCGTCAGATTTTAAATAAGTAAATTTATATTTTGATTCAATCAATATAATTAAGTTTTCTTTGGCTCATTTTAAAGTTAAAATTTCAAGGTTTTATTTAGCCTAATTTCTAAAATTTCCTATTATTTCTCTAGAAAATGCAGTCCACCAAACTTGAAAACGAAAATTCACTGAAAACGAAAAATTCGCCTGCCTTTATCACATCAAATCTTAGTTTCTATTAATGAAAAAAGCTTTAAGCTAAGACTATTTGACGGAAAATTTTATAAGCTTTCTAATATTTTATAAAAAATTTATTTTTGCTAATTTCTAATAGAGTTATCAACATTTAAAGACGTTCATCTTTTCAAAAAGATTTTTCCTAATTGGTCCCACAATTTTGGCTGATAGTGTATATATGATAATAATATTTAGATTACCTTTGATCTTGTGTCAAATTTAGACTCAGCAATTCATCGTTCTTGCACCAGTGCTTAAGTGGTACTGCAGTAATAAATAATGGTCCAAAGAGAACCGCAGCAAATGCAACTCCAAATGGAAATAAACTTAATAATAAAGTCCACTGGTATTTTCCAAAATCTCCAATATATGGTAAAATATCTTCAAAATATTCTAACTTCTTACGAGGTCTACTACCAAGACAGGTTTCTTCAGGATTATCTTCTTCATTCACCATTGTCAATTTTTTTAATTATCTTTATTAGTTATCAAAAAATATTTTTAACAAAATAAACTTTATACAAACATGACAACATGCATTTTATGTATAGTAAAATACAAAGAATTAAATATTTTTCACAATTGCTTGTAACCCAGTTTGGTTATCGGTTTGTTTTTTTCGCTATTTAAATGTGAAACTGGTCTAGGTAACTTTAGTAAATACCTTGTTGTACATATCATTAACATTAGTGTATCTTAATTTATAAATTGATATTGTATTTTGTTAAAAAGTAAAAAAAAAACATTTTCATTTAAATATCAACATGTATCTATTGTAGAAATAATTGCCGTTAAAGTAGTTCTCCGGCAGTTATTATATATTAAGATATTCAGGTTCGAAATTTTAATTTTTTATCATAAAAAATTGTAATTTCGAACCTGAATATCTCAATTTTTAGCATGGCAAGGGGTAATGAAATTTTAACCAGATAGAAGGCACATATAAAATAACATTTTCTCATAATTTAAAGAAAATCCATAGAAAATCAATTTTTTTAATTATAACTGCCGGAGAACTACCTTAAATTTAAAGTTTTCACTCAAAAAGAAGGGTAAGGATTTTTTAAATGTCATATATTTTTTTTTTATTTAATATCTACAAAGTAACTTTCTTTCTATTTCTCCGAAAGAAAAAATTGCAATCACATTACGATAGTCTTCTTCTACAATTATATGTATTGACGCCTTAAAACCACATTGAATAACTTATTATTACCTTCGAATTTTATTTAATTCAAAGTTTTTAAAGTTTAATAAAATAGAAAAATTTCAAATTAAGTTTTACTTGCAGATTTTTTGTTATTTCATTTAAAATTTATTTCAAATACGATATGCGCATTTTGTTGAGAATTAAATAAAAGAATTCGATTGAACTATTTTAAAACTTCCTTATGATCTTTTGATAAAACGTTAAAGCGCGATTCCATGAGTGCATTTGTCCTAAAAGTTTTGCGTTCGGTGTTTTGTCACTAATAAGTTCTAATGAGAATGCCTACTGTCTAAACACAGAACGCAAAACTTTGCGGAAGCAAAATATTTTATAGTAACTTTTCAAGAATCTTGATATTCAATTTACCAAAATTGAAAGATACCCTTACTAAAAGGACCCTATTTAATTCCTGACCAGAAATATGTATCTCTAACGTTAAAAATTATTGAATGATTAGTATGGTATGGTACGTCTGCAAATTGCATAGAGCAAAAAAATCGCCCTGTGGAATTCCATATGGCAAAATTACAGACAAAAAATAAATTTCTTAATAAGAATGTGGATAAAGGAATTTACAATTCGAAGAAAATGATTAAAATTTAAAAAAGAAAAATCATATTTGGTAAAAATAATTAAAAACTGACGAAAGAAGTTAAAAATTAATTAAAAAACAATTGAACTAATTTGATATTAAAGGAAATAATTCAAAACTAAAAAAATTTTATTTGAAAAATTTAAAGAAAGGAATTGAAACTTGCGGAAATTGAACTTAAAAATTAGGGAAAAAATTGAAAAATAATAGAAATAATTAGAAATTGAAGAAAATTGTTAAAAAATGATAAAATATATTCTGCAATTTTTTAAATTATTTTTTACAAATTTTTATAATTTTCTTCAATTTACAATTATTTCTATCAATTATTTTATTATTAAATTTATTTTTCAATTAATATTCAATTATTTTTTGACTAATTTTTTTATTTTTTTATTATTTATCTCAAATTTTAGTTATTTTTTCAATTTACAGTTACACTGAAAGAAAAACAATTTAAAATTTACTTGAGTTTTAAGTATTATTTACTTTTTTACTTAAGCAAGGGAAACAAATTAAAAATTGCTGTGAAGTCAGGTAATTTTTACTTTGTTCTCTAAGGATACAAAAATGTCACTTTTCGAATCAAATTTGACTTTTTGTATTTCGAAACGAATATTTGAAGTAATTAAAGAAAAATAAATAATAAATTAATACATAAATCACTTTTCTACTTACTTTTATTTATACTTCCATTATAAAATCTTTGGGAACAAAATTAAAATTTAACTTCGAAGAGTTTGACACAAAACGTCAAATTTGCTTCAAAAGTGTCATTTGTTTTTTTTTCTTTTTAGAAAACAATGTAAAAATTACCTGGATTCACAGCAATTTTTAATTTATTTGCATTGCTTAAGTAAAAAAAGTAAATATTACCTAATACTCAAATAAATTTTAATTTGTTTTTTTTCAGTGTATTTGCATCATTCCTCACATATTTTATTACATTACAAATATATGTTGAAATTTTTTCAATTATTTTTTACAAACTAAAATAATGTTCTTCAGTTTTTAATTATTTTTATTACTTTACAAATATTTTCTCCAATTTTTTATTATTTTCATTATTCTTCAATTAATTTTTTAGATTTTAAAATATTTTTTTTTTCAAATTTTAATAATTTTCTTTAATTTTCAAATATTATTGTTATCATTTTTCAAACATTTTTTACAAATTTTCATTTTATTCTATATTTCTGCAATTATTTTCACCACCTTTTAATTAGATAAATTAATGATTTTTCAATGAATTTCCTAAATTTTTATTTATTATCTCAAATCTTATCCACGTATCAATATAATACCAGAAAATTTTAATTATTTATCTCAAATTTCTATTATTTTCTTCAATTTACGATTATTTCTATCATTTTCCATTACTTTTTTGTCATAATCAATTATTGTCTTTATTAATTTTAAATTTTTATATAATTTACCACAGCGGCTTCCGTTTCAGGAACCGTTTGAGTATACACGTATTTTTGATAGTCACAGATTAAAAGTATAATTTTAAGTTGATTTTAGTGGATTTGTAAGTTCAGGGTGGGCGAGTTGGCTAAAGAAGTAAGTGTAGAAGTGAGTGAAAAAGTGAGGTGTGGTGGTGGGTTCGAGAAAAGGTCAAAAAAACAAAAACGGTGGTGGCGGTTTGAGGTTAGGAGTGACTCCAACGGATGAATGTAGTGATTGAATGAATGTAAGTAATTAGTTGAAAAGACAATTATTCTTAGAGTGAATGAAAAGCGAGTGAAAAGGTGTGAAAAAAGTGAAAAAGGTTGATAAATAAAGCAGTAAGGGCAGGCCCGTGCGCAAGGGGGGGGGGGGGTTTGGGGGTTTAAACCCCCCCCAGAGAGGTCTGAACTTGCTTTAAAAATTTTCAACTTTTTTGATTAAAAAATTATTTTTAATAAATAACAATGTTTACACAATTTATTTTTTGAAAACCCCCCCCAGAGGCAAATACTGCGCACGGGCCTGAGTAAGGGTAGAGTGAGTGAATTGGTTAGAAGGAATAATTAGAGTGAGAGAGAAAGTGTGAGAAGGACAGTAGAGGCGAGTAGTCGGTAAGGCAGGTATGGCGTTTGTAGGGAGATAGAACAGTTGGCATTTAGCACGCCGGAAACAGTTAGATTCGTGGTAAATCCGAAAGCGCTAACAGAAACAGGTAGGAAGAGGGGTAAAAAATCTTTGATGCAAATAGAGAAGGAGAGGTTAGGTAAGACCTAGGAGGATCAGGAGATATAAGAGTCCTGTTGCAAATGGATAAGGTTGATGATAAAATGGAGGACAAAATGGATAATAGAGATAAGGTAGAAGAGAGGGAAGAAGAAGGGGTGAAAAAATTAGACGAGGCGAAAGGGTTAGCAGAATTAATTAAAAGTTTGAATGAAAAAGTGATGGTAAAGATGTGGAAAGAGGAGAAGAGATTAGTATGGGAGGAGATGAAGCAGATTAAAAACGACCAAAAGAAGGAGGTGGAAAAAGTTAGAAAGGAAATGGGAGAGTTAAAAGATAGGGTAGAAAGTGTAGAAAAGAGCAGGGAGGAAAGAAATGAGGAAGAAGGAGATTTGAAAGTAAAGGTACTAGAAGAAAAAATAGAAGAGATGGGTAGAAGAATGGAGATGTTAGAGAGGGAGAAAAGGAAAAGAAAAATAGTGATCAGAGGTTTGAAGGCGAATAGAAAGGAGGGAAAGGAGAAAGTATGTAAGTTGTTAGAAGAAATAGGAGCAAGTGTTGAGGTTAAAGACATAAGGGGAGTGGGTAGTGAGGTAGAAGGTAAACCAAGGATTTGGGTGATAGAATTAGGAAGTGAAGACCAGAGAAAGGAAGTAATGAGCAAAAAGAGTAAGCTTAAGGGAAGAGAGGAAAGAATAAGTGAGGATAAAACTAATGAGGAAAGAAGAATAGAGTGGCTGCTGAATAAAAAGGCGTGAGATGAGAGAAATAAAAGAAAGGTAGTTAGATGGGGTAAGGAATGTATATGGGTGGATGGAGAAAGATGGGGAATTAAGAATGGAACATCGGAAGTGGCTAAGGAACAGGGTTTTAGCGTGGTGCGAAGAAGAGGGCAAGGCAGCATGGAGAAATAAAAATAGTATTCTGGAATGTCTCGGGAATGACAAATAAGGAGAAAGGTTTTTGGAGAACGTTGGATACATTCGATGTAGTAATGCTTAGCGAGACGTGGGTGGAAAATAGTGAAGAAAAAGTTGCCAAGGGGTTTTAGATGGAGTATGCAGGAAGCGAAGAGAGTGCATGCAAGGGGCAGGAGCGTAGGTGGTATGATATCAGGAGTTAGGGAAGGTATTAAAGAGAGAAAGGAGGAAGAGAAGAAAGAATGTGAAGGTGTTATGGTATAGTATAGTAGGGTATGGTATAGTAGGGCACTTCCCACTTATAGTAGAATTAAAAGAGAGAAGGGGAGTACGTAAAGTACAGGAGGCAGCATCTAAGAAAGTTAGGATGGTGAAGATGGGAAAATGGGAAACAGGTAGGTTAGTAGAATTTGGAAATAGGATCAAAGAGAGGGAGAAGGAACTAGAGAGTGAGGAGGAGAGAGGTGTAAACCATAGAGTAGAAAGACTGAAAGGATTAATGGAAGAGGTTAGGAATGAGTTAAATGTAGAGGAGAGAGATGAAGAAAGAAAAGGTGAGTGGGATAGGGAATGTGAGGAGAGTAGGCAAAGATTAAGGGAATGTATTAGAGAATAGAGGAAGGGTAGACTGGAAAAGAAAGTGTACGATAGAATGCATAAGGAACATGTAAAGTTAGTAGGAAGGAAGAGAGAGGAAGGAAAAGAAAGATTTCTTAAAGAGGTAGAGAAGGCAATAAGAGAGGGCAAGGAATGGGAATTGATAAATAGAGAAAGAAAAAGAGGCAAAGGAATAAACATGGAAATTAGAGTAGAAGAATGGACGGAGAACTTTGAAGGATTGAGTGGGGGAATGGAGAAGAGGATAAAAGGAGAGGGTAGGAGAAAAGGGCTAGAAGTGAATCACACGGAGGTTACTAGGGAAAAAGTAAATGAGGCAATAGATAGGATAAGAAGGAATAAGGCAGCAGAGGAAGATGGGATAGAAGGAGAGTGTTTAAAGTTTGGAGGAGAGGCCGTGAGGAAAGAAATGTGGAGAATAGTTAACATGGTGTGGAAAAGTGAGAGATGGCCAGAAGCATGGAAGACGTGATTGATAGTTCTGATTATTAAAAAGGGAGAAGGAAAAAAGGTGGAAGAATACAAGGGAGTGACGTTAATGCCAGTAGGGTAGAAAGTTTATGCAGAAGTAATTAGGAAGAGATTAGAGGACATGGTAAAAACGAATGGGATGCATCCCGCATAATCAAACGGGGTTCAGGAAGGGGATGGGCACAATAGACAACATATACGTGCTAAACCACCTGGTGGACAGAAGTACGTTTGAGTAAGAAAAAAGGAAAGATGATCGCGGTTTTCGTAGATTTTAAGGCAACCTTTCCTTCGGTAAAAAGTGTAATTCTGTGGAAGGTTTTGGAGGAGAGGGGAATAGAGCAAGGTTTGATCGAGAGGATCAAGGAATTCTATGAAGATACGAGAGAGAGGGTTAGAGTAGGAAAGAAGTTGGGAAAGGTATTTTGGGTGGGTAGAGGGCTGAGGCAAGGCTGCTCCCTAAGTCCAATCTTATTTAATCTGTTGATGGCTGATTTGAAAGAAAGAATGGCAAAAATATGTGAGAGAGAAAGATCTATGTGTGAATATGGAGAAACAAAAGGTAATGAGGTTTAAGAAAAAAAGGGGGAAAGGGAATGAGGTATGGAAATTGAATGGAAAGAGCGTGGAAGAAGTGAAAGAATGTTGTTATTTAGGGCCCTGGTTTAGATACAATAGAGGACAGGAATTTAACATCAGTAAAAGGTTGGAAAAGGAGAGTAGAGTGATGAAGCAAGTTCGGAGGATAGGGGAGAGGAGATTCAAGGATGATTGGAAAAGGCGTAAATGGTTGTTTGATGTGTTAGTATGGGCAGTGATAAGTTCCCAGTGGGCAAAAAAAAACAAAAGACGTCCTTAAGACGTCTTTTGGACATAAAAGCCGACATAGGGACGTCTTTTGGACATGTGTGCCCACTGGGTTATGGTGTAGAAATTTTGGGATGGAGTGAGATTGGAAAAGTTGAGAGAATAGATGAGAAATTTTTAAGGTGGATAATGGGGGTGAGCTGGAACTGCTCAGGATACATGTTGAGAGAAGAATTAGGTAGGGAGAAAATGGTGGTTCTAATTATTTTTATTACTTTTCAAAAATTGTCTCGTATTCTTTATAATTTTCATTACTCTTCAATTAATTTTCTAGATTTTAAAATATATTTCTCAAATTTTAAAAATTTTCTTTAATTTCTTATTATTAATAATTATTATATCATTTTGCAATCAATTTCTTCAATTTTCAATTATTTTTATTACTTTGCAAATATTGTCTCAAATTTTTTATTATTTTCATTACTCTTCAATTAATTTCTTAGATTTTGAAACATATTTCTCAAATTTTAATAATTTTTTTCAATTTTTAATTAGTTTTATTACTTAGCAAATATTGTTCCGAATCTTTCATTAGTTTCATTACTCTTAAATTAATTTCCTAGATTTTAAAATATTTTTCTCAAATTTTAATAATTTTCTACAACTTCTAATTATTTTTGTTATCATTTTGCTATCAATTTCTTCAATTTTTAATTATCCTCACTATTCATACCTCAATTAAATTCCTAAAATTTAAATTATTTATCTCATTTATCAATTATTTTTTCAGATTCATTTTCTTTTATCTTTTTGCAATTATTTTCTCCACTTTTTAACTAGATATTTTAATTATTTTTAAATTAACTCCCTTAATTTTTATTTATTATCTCAGATCTAAGTTACTGTATCCACGTTTCAATTGATTAATTCCGAAAATTTTAATTATTTCTCTCAAATTTCCATTATTTTATTTTTCTTCAATTTTCAATTCTTTTTGTTATCTTTTTGCAATCAATTTCTTCAATTTCCTCTCTAAATCTGAATTAGTAGTTTTCTACTAAGAATTAGTAGTTTTCTACTATGAATTAGTCAAATTCATGTCTCATTTTTCTCTAATTCATATAGTAGAAAACTACTAATTATTAGTAGAAAATTACTAATTCTTAGTAGAAAACTACTAATTGAAATAGTGAAACTTTACTTTTCAAAAAAGTAGATTTTTTTACTAATTTAATTAGTAGTTTTCTACTACAAGATTAGTAGTTTTCTACTAATTCTTAGTAGTTTTCTACTAAAAATTAGTAAAATTCTTACTATTTTAATAGTAGCTCACTTTTCGCTAATTCATTAGTAGAAAACCACTAATTCAGATTTAGAGAGTCATCTCTACTTTTCAATGTTTTAATCAATATTCAATTATTTTTCTCAAATTTTAATTAGGTTAGTCAATTTTTACTTATTTTTTTTCATTTGCAATGATTTTCACAAATTTTATATTATTTTGAATATTTGTTGATTTATTCCGAAAATTTCAATTATTTATCTCAAATTCCCATTATTTTCCTCAATTTTCAATTATTTCTACACTGAGAAAAATCTGTTGCGATTATTGCTTGAAATCAATTTTGCATTTTTTCCATAATTCTATTGATGCTATATTTCTAACAGAACGTATAGTTATTGCTCGGACTTGGCCTGAAAACTAGGTGGAGCGGCCTAATAATTAGGTGGATTCTTGCAATTTTTGTATAGTTAGTGTCTATGCTATATTCATATCATTTGCTCATGCGATAATCGCAACAGATTTTTCTCAGTGTATAACGTTGTAACTATTTTCCTAAGTTCAAAATTCTTGAAATTATGTTGTAAAAGGGTACTTTTTTACTTTACAAATGTTCTATATTTTTTAAAATT
Source organism: Ganaspis brasiliensis (assembly GCA_037103525.1). NCBI lineage: Eukaryota > Metazoa > Arthropoda > Insecta > Hymenoptera > Figitidae > Ganaspis > Ganaspis brasiliensis. The sequence goes on from JAZKLR010000311.1 coordinate 2,232,879, forward strand.
GAAATTAATATCTACGAATTTCAACTATTTTTGTCACTTTCCAAAAATTTTCTTCAAGGATTTTCATTATTTTTCAATTTTTCCCCTAACTTTTAAAATTAATTTCCGGAAGTTTCAATTATTTTTTTTTTTATTTTTTCAAATAAAATTTTTTTAGTTTCAATTATTTCCTTCAATATCAAATTATTATCATTATTTATTAATTAACTTTCAATTTCTTTCGACAGTTTTCAATTATTTTTACCAAATATAATTTTTGTTCTTCAAATTTTCAATGTTTTAATCATTTTTCAATTATTTTTCCCAAATTTCAATTAAGGTATTAGTCGCGTAAATGCTCCCGCAAAACTCCCGCAAAATAAAAAGAACAAAAAATAAACTTTTATATCAACTCACTTGCTTCCTTGTGACCTCTTCTAATATAATATATGTAATTTTCACGATTTTGAGTCAGGTACTATAAGTTATCGTGATGTATTGCTTACACGTTTTCGACATTTTTCAATGAAACCACGTGAAAATGAAAAATTATGAATTTTTAAATTATTGTATTTTTTATACTGCGTGGTCAATAAAATTAATTTTTTTTTAAAGGATTTATTTTATCTCAATGTGTAACTTAGTAGTTTTATTTGAAAAACTGACGACTTGTTTTTTTATAATTGAATATAAGAGACATTTTTTACATGCATTTTGTGCTATTGCATGTAAAAGGTATAAACTTTGAATAAATATTTTGAGGCTCAGAAGTGGTCAAAATTAATAGGATAGATCTCATTTCATAGATAAATACCTCATGAATACAGATACAAAGTTTAAAAAAAATCTGACGAAAATCATTTTACGCGACTAATACCTTAAGTTCGTCAATTTTTAATTTTTTTTAACGTGCAATGATTTTCACAAATTTTATAGTATTTTGATTATTTGGTTATTAATTCCGAAAATGTACTCGAAATCAAATAAAATTGTCAACTTTTGTGTTACAATAATTACGCTAATTAAGAAACTCTTTAATTTATTATTGTTTTATTTCTCTCCCCCCCCCCCCCCCCTCTCTTTAGACAATATTAGGTTTGCAGATGGCAAAAATTTACAAGTCGCCGCCCCTGGACAAAAATATGTATGTGTAGGGAAGAATCGGGTAAGGTCGGGTAAGGTCGAGTAGGGTAAGGGGTCGTCCATAAATCACGTGAGCCAACAAGGGGGGTGATTTTAACTGCAAATTTTTATTAAAAACAGAGACTTTCTTAGTTCTTCCTAATGGGGAATCCTGCGGATTATTTTCATTCAAAGATTAGATATGCTTGGAATAATTTTTTTAAATCTTTATTGCAGCATAAACATACGTGTTTTTGTAGTTCGTGGTCTGATAAAAATAATAAAAGATATAAATTATTATTGAACTCGTTTTTCTCCATTAATAACTTTTTTAGCCCATTACACGCATTCTGGAGGTGAATTTGATAAATATATAATGTAGTAACTACAAAAAAATATAATATTAGGCATTCTTTCTCGATTCGAACACCCCCCTGCGCATTTTAATTAATTAGTAAAATTAATCAATAAAATCTAATTATATTTTAATTTTCAAGATAAAAGACTTTACTATAATTTAAAATTTTCGTCAAAACATCAATTTTTTTATGTCGTTTGGTGTTTTTTATTTCCAGCTTAGAGTTGAAAAATATCACGCATAAACGCTTAAAACCTCCAAAAAATATAAAAATTGTGCGAAAAATAAACGAAAAACTAAAAATTATTAGTCTAAATAACAACTACGATTTACATAAAATACTTGATCGCATTAAAAAAAATCAAACCTTAACAAGCGTTATAATAAGGAAATTCCCTTCAAAATCATCCCCTGAACATGAATTTAAAAAAATTGGCAAATATTCTTAAACAAGTACACAGAAACATTCTTTAGAGAATTTATAAACTTTGAATATAATTAAGAATAAGAGATCTACAAAACTTTTACCTTCAGCATCGAAAACCACCCTTAAAAATCTTCTCTTAATCTTTAATCCAAAAAGGGGCAATTTTTTATTAAACAAATAAACTAAAAAATTTTTAAGAGAATTCTCCGGTTTTAAAAATTGCTCAGAATTTATTCCTATGTAAGGTAGAAAGGAATAAATTCTGAGCCATTTTTTTCAATTCCTTTATTTCTAATTAAGGGATGATTTTCAAGGGTGTTTTTCGATGCTGAAGGGGATAAGGTAGATAAGAATTCACTCAAAGCAAGGTTTTAAGTAATTAAGGGATGATTTTAAAGTGTGGTTTTCGATGCTAATAGGGGTAAATATCATAGGTATTTATTCTTATTGAATTTTAAAGTTTATTGTTAATCCTCTAAATTTTTTTTAGAGGATTTTTGTTTACTTGTTTAAGAATAATTGTCATTTTTTGTTACAAAGTTTGTGAATCCTCTACATTTTTTTAGAGGTTTTTTGTTTACCTACTTGTTTAAGAATATATGTCATTTTATTAATTCGTGTTTAGGGGATGATTTCCTTATTATAATGCTTGGTAAGGTTTGATTATTTTAAAGGCGGATCCAGGCGGGGGTTTTGGAGGGGGCGATATATGAGATAGAAAGAGACAAGAATATAGTGCTATCTCTTTCTCTCTCATATGACAATCTAAGGCTTTTTTTCCATCGCCCCCCGCTGGATCCGCGCCTGGATTATTTCTTTAAATGCGATTAAGTATTTTATTTAAATCTCGTAGTTATACGTATACCAAACGACATCAAAAAGTTGATGTTTTGGCGAAAATTTTAAGCTATAATAAAGTCTTCTATCTTGGAAATTAAAATTCACAGAGGAGTATCAAGGTCAAGTATAGGGTTGGATAGTCGGATTAGGTTGAATGGTCAATATATTGATTCAATAATCGAAAAAGCAAACATAGGAATCTGTAATAGATTTATTAAGCCAGGGATAATTAAATCCGTGTAACAATTATAACAGCCACGAAACCCTTAGATTGTAAACGTTGTGAGCCTGCTTTTCGTAATAATTTTCTTTCTTTTCTACAAAATTTGTGTTCTTCTAAAGAACATTTGATACGTAAAAATTTTATACCGTAATCAAGAGAAATTTTATCTTTTGTTTTTCTTATTACAAATTATTTACAGACTTCTTTTAAAAGAGAATATTTATTATATATTATGGTTGGTCTCAATCAAATTTTCCTTATAAAAAAGAAGTACTTAATAAAGTACTGTGAAAATTACTGGATTCTATTGCTTACACGGAAAAAAAAAGTTTTTCGAATACTACAAAATTATTTTAGTAGTCTTGGATAAATCGCTTTACAAAGCAAAGTTTCATATTGTTTACTAAATTTTCTGCTCTTAATGTCAAACTGTTCTGAACTATTTACGAAACTTTCTGTACATTTTATAAAACAGGTCTGTAAAAAAAACTTCTGTAATTCATATAAAACTAATTTAGCAAATGTTATCAAATTATTTTGTGGGAAGTACAAAATAGTCCTATCTAAATATCAAAATGTCCATTTGTACGAGTTACGAATGAGTTTCGTAAAATATTTGACTGCGCTCGCGCGCGCAGTTAACAGTGTGCCGTGTGTGTCTATCACAGTTGAATTTCAAAGGTAATCTATTAGACAGGTGCAACATACAAAATGTTATTGTTATTGGTATCTGTTACAACAAACTTTTAGCAACTGTTTGAAACTAATAGAAAAAGAGAAATACCTTAAATTTTTGTATTCATAATATAACTTATGATTTGTGTATACTTCCAATACAAACAATTTTCAATCCAAAGACTTCTTTAATTATTTTGTTTTTTAATGTTTAATATTCTAGTTTTCGTTTAAATAAAAAGTAATTTTCAAAGAATGCCTGAAAAAAAATTATGGAAAACCAGAAAATGAAACTTTACAATATCTTTGATTTTTTAAGTCACTTGCTTTTGATAAACAGGTAATGTTGGTTAATATTGGTTTATTGGTTGAATTTTTTAAAATATTTTATTCAAAAGTTATTGGATAAATAAGATTTGATTTAGATATATTTTTAAAGACAATGTTATTCAACGAAAGCCAACAAATAACGTTTTAAAGAGAAAAATGAGCTATTATTTGTCGAGATTGGATAAAAATTACATATTTCCACTAGATTCAAAGAAGAAAAATATAATGTTAAAAAATTATTATTTGACAACAAATTTTGACACAACATAATTTTTTCTAAGAAATGTGAAACTTGATAATTCAAAATTTGGTGAAATTCACTTTAATAATATTTTTATTCAGCTAAAACCATTTCTTAATTTGAATTTTTAACGAAAGGAGTTAAAAAAAATATGTAAAAAATTCAATTAAAATAAAAATGAGATATGTTTGAGATATAAATGTTTCTGATAAATTACAAGTTTTCTAAAATTATTTGCTTATTTTCATCCAAAAACATTGGAAAGTTTTCAAAAAATTAGCTTTTTATCGAGTTTTAACGGAATTTGTTGAAAAAACGAGAAATATAGAAAAATATCAAGAGCAACTTTTTTTACATCTTTTGAAGAGGAGTAACTATTATTACAAAATTTTTTTAATATCTAGTGTATTTTTTGAGATAAATAAAATTTTCCTTTAAAAAAATTAATTTTTTTTTCTTTTACGAAAATCGGGCACAAGTTAAATTTCTTTGGAAAATAATCTTTACTATGACGACAATTTCCAAAAAAAAACTTCAACCAAAAAAAAGATAAGGTTTTTGAGTAATTACAATTCAAAATTTTTTAGTAAAGCGGCCGCCATTTTGTTATTTTAGAACATTTTAAATTTTTCCAATAGATTTTTAAAGAGGACTAACAACTCTTTCAGGCCGATCCTAAAAAAAGAATAAGATATCCAAATTATTTAAAAATTTATTACACTTAAAAGGTTTTTTTTTAAATTTCAAGTAAACGAGAGTTTTAAAAATTAAAATCTTTATAACTTCATGAAAAAATTCTTTACAGCCAAACAAAAAAATACGTATCGTCTAAAATTCTTTGAAAAACAACTTTTTGGAGACACTTAACTTATTTAATTATTTTATTAATAATTTGCTAATAATTATTGTTATACTAAATTTAACTAGACTAAACTTTTTGTCAATTTTTACCAGAAAGAAGTTATTATTGTTTCACATGATTGAAATGAGATGTTAAACTTAAATAATAGAAATGTTTTCAGTTCTTATTATTTCATAATTTTACAAAGATTAGATGAAAACTAAAAATTCCTCTTGAGTTCAAATATTATTTCACTTCAATTTTGATATTTATTTTGATTATTTTTATTTTTATAAGATTCTACAATATTATTTTTCTAAAAAATATCTTTATCTCTAAAATAAGTAATTAACAAAAGATACTCAAAAGGAATTGCCATTTCCTCCTTTGGTGAAAATTTATTTGAATGACACATGCCAGAACTAGAGGTCACCGAGTACTTGGAAATCCAAATCATTAGCCTCAATGGCCCCGTGGTAGTGCGTCTGACTCGTATATGCGTTTAGCGTTCGGTTTAAAAAAATGAGGGTTCGAATCTCAGCGTCGCTAGGATTTTTTAAAATATTCGTTTCTATGCGTTTACTTGCGTTTAAGGTATTAATAAAATATTAAGTTAATTATGTATGTATGTATGTTTGCGAATCGTCAACTTTCGACCAATCACCTTGCATCTCACCAACAACAGTCAAAATACCACTCCTACTAGTAACCAGAGAAGGGGAAGCGTTCACAGTCTCATCAGACAACTGATGAGTCATTCTATTTTCTTTTCTGCATGGTTCTATTTTACAAAACTCCTCTAGAATTCTTACAAACTTCCCGATAGAAATACTATTGCTTCATTTTGTATAATTAATGGAATTTAAACTTTTTCATGTATCCAAGAGTCCAAAAAAAGTTTTGTAAATATCAATAAACTTTTTTTTTCCGTGTATTATCTTGGCTCTGTAACACCCTTACTGCATTTGATCAAATATTCAATTAACATAAGTTTCCACTTAATTATTAACTACATGAGAAGTATATTAAATTAAAAATAAATTATGTAGGTAATAATGGACAATAATAATTACAAAAATGTGAATTAATTGATCTTCTTAAAATTATATCACTGGCAAACACTAATAATTTAAAAACATGAAAATAGAGTTGTGGTAAAATTCGATTAGATAATTCATTTTAGTTAATGAAATGGAATGTAGATTAAACGATAATACGCTTTTAAGAAATGTATGTCACGTGTTTACTATAACCGAAATCATGGATAGTTGGGTTAATATTTAATTTCGTAAAACAATGTAGGATAAATATCAATTAGATAACAGAAATTTCGATTTCATAGAATTGATGAAGCTTAGAAATAAAAAAACACAATAGAATTTATATTAAATGAGTTTTTGTGAAACATTAATACATCAGTTTTATTCCGTAGTAGAAAACGTGCTGCAACTGAAACTTATAAAGTGTATAAATCTTTAGCAGTAGCGAACAACTTACATTTTATTTAGTTGCGAACTCACAAAAATCTAAGTAGTTTTATGCTATTCAAATCAGTGAAATTTTATCTGAACAGTAACACATTAAAGATTAGTACATCACCATGAAATTTGTTGGCTATTACACATATCTTGTCTGCCTTATTCTTTATAAAGAAATCTTTAGTGAGACGCCGACCAATAGTTTTCTTAAAGGATTTACAAAGTACCTTGGAGAAGAATCTAATTTGCATCAAGTAATGTTTATAATTGATGATAACATGAGGCACTCAGATGATAGAGTGGATTCTATTGTAAAAGAAGTAGCAATGCAGTTTCCTTCGTTGAGCATCAGCTTTAACAATATACAAAATTATCTTAATATATCGTATCTTTCATCACTTAAACGACCAAGAGCAACGACTTTATTTATTTCGATTTACAATACCAATGAAGAAAATTCAACTCTTCAGATCGAAAGGACCTTAAAACAATTGCGTGAATTATCCGTAGGTTTCATGTTACCAAAGTTTCTAATTATATCTATTAAAGCTCCTAACTATTTCTGTCAAAATTGCGATTTTCAATCTCTATTTGAGAATGACTGGTTGGATATTTCAGTATTAGAACTTTCAAAGCAGTATTCTAATTCTTTAGACTCTCATAGTAACAATAATTCAACAGTGTTGATTCAGTTTAATCCCTTCAAGCATCTGAGCAGTGTTCAAGAAACATCATCCACAACTGTATGGTTTCCAAATAAGTTTCAAAATTTGAATTATTGTCCACTTAGGTTTGGCTTTGTGTCAACATTTGCGGATGATAAGAATAATGTTGGCTCTTGGACTCAACAAAACATTAAAAGACGTGCTTCCATCTTGGCAAAAGCGACAAACTGTACTTCTGCTCCAAACTTAAATATTATTGAAGAAGACTTGGAAATGATTGGGTCAAGGGACATTTTACAAGAATACAAAGTAGAGGTAGCTCTAGACTTATATATACAATTTCCGCATGATCAATTGCTTCCAAATATGCCATTTTCGAGTTTTTGGAGTGTCAAAGCTGTGATTCCAAGAACAAAGAAATTCAGTAAAGTTTTAAAAATAACTCGTCAATTTGTCTACATGATTTGTGTAACCTTCGGCACAATGATTATTATGAGACTTCTAACTTTTGTTTTCAAGTTTAACAAAACCACATGGAATTTATTGAATATAATGCAAACTATAATGGGATTGTCTGTAACCAAGGAACCGGAAAAGCTGGTTGAGAGAATAGTTTTTGGATCTTTAATAATTACCTGCATCGTCTACACCAGCTACTTTTATACGGTTATTTTAGACATCAGTTTGCAAGCAGAACCGGAAATTTCAACTCTTGAAGAATTGTCAAATTCAAGTTTAATTCCAATGATACCACCATTTGTAAAGAACAAACTAGTGTCTAATAATTCCGTCGATGTTAACATTCAAAAATTGTTAAACAGATCTATAAACGCTCCAGGAAGTGCATTGGATTGCCTAATTTATTTAGACATGCATAAGAATGTTACTTGCATTATTGCTAATGCAGAAATAATTGTTTATAATTATGTAATATCGATTAAAACGATGCACGATTTCAAAATATTGGAAGAAGTTTTCGCAACTGTGTTGTTATCATGGATGTCAAGACCTCATTCACCTTACACTGAACGTTTCAATCAAATTATTTTTCGAGCTGCGGATAGTGGATTGTTATTAGAACCCCTAAGCTGTAAATTTAGAGAATCCGAAATCAATAATGTACCTGAAGAAATCGGAAAGGAGAAGCTGCTTCTTATTGCTTTTTACATTTTGTTTTTTGGATACTTATTTTCTGCAATTGTTTTCATCGTCGAATTGGCTGTGGGACATAAGATCGGGAAAAATAAAGTTGCATTTAAAACTCAAGAAAATGCTTGCATACTTTGAAATTCGAATTTAATTACATATTGCTAATATTTAAATGTTTTCAAAATATTATTTTTACTTAATGTAAACATATGGGTGAATCCACAGAACCGGTCGATTTCATGTTACTCACAGATTTTTCTATTTTAGAAGTATCATATTAATCTTTTCCAAATTTCTACCAATTTATAGTATCCCTGATAACCAATTAAACTAAGAAAATTGAGTAAATGCAAACCTTTTCGTCTTATATAAAAAATAAAATAAAGTTAAGTTATTTAAAAATTCAAATTTGTCGTGTTATTCTAGGTATCAATTTTAATTCTTATGGGTATGGCTCAGTCCAGCTGAACCGTGTCAACAAAATTCCATTGATTTTCTGAAATGTTAAAACTTTCATGAAAATCTGTAGTTCACAACATAACAAAAAAACACTTTTAACCGTTTTTTTAAATTCCATATCTTTGTTGGTTTTTTTTGCATTAACAAATTTTAGCAACATTTTAAACAAATATTAATTACTCAACAGTGGTTTGCAATAAATTAATGAAACTTATGTGGATAATCTAAAAATGTTCACTCTTTTTAACGAAAATAATTGCAAAATTTTAATATAAAAAATTACATATTTTTAATAACAATTTTATAAACAATTTGAAATATTTAAGTGTTCTACCCCTACGGTTGAGATGAAACTCATAGAAAATGTACACAGAGATGTCTTCTTTAAGTTTCTAAAAAAAAAAATTGGTATTTTCAATAAGAAGTGTAGATAATATATTTATTTTCTCTTCGCGCGCCAACCGTTACGCTGCGAGAAGCTCCGGTGCACTGTGGTCAGAATCTGCAATTTACTGTTCAAAAAAGGCTACAGCCTCCAAATTTTAACGAAATTGGTTGACTCTTGATTTAAAACACTCAGGAATAAATTCTTAACAACTTTAAGGAAGCAGTTTTTTAAATTTATGTTTTTATTATTATTATTTTAATATTAATAACAAAATAATGACAAAGTTTTTAGTATATCTTCATTTTATCAAATAAAAGTCGTCTTTATGCTGAATATCATTTAAATCGGCTGACTATCGATCTTTAAAAGGCAAAAAATAAAGTTTAAATGAATAAAAAAATTGTTTATTTAGTTAATAAATATTTTATTTCATTTAAGTTAACAAATGAATAACGCGCATTTTTATGGTTGAAATAAATTAGTTTTTTTGCATTTATTTTAGTATTTAGTTACAATTGACAATTATACATTAATATATAGTTTAAAAAGTGTTGTTTGTCATTATTATAAACAAATTAAATTAACAAATGATCAGCTCACTTCTTTTTCTGTCGAAACTAAATCGATTTTTTTCTCAAATTTTTATAATTCTCTTAAAAGTAACATTTATTTATAAATATTTTTTAAGAAGTGTTATTTATCATTGTTATAAACAAATTAAATTAACAAATGAACAGCTCACTTGTTTTTTAGCGAAACTGAATACCTTTTTCTAGTTTTAATAAGTTTGATTTTCGTGCTATTCATTTTTTAATTAAATTTGTTTATAACAATGATAAAAAGCAATTTTTAAACTAGTCAAAAAGAAATGTTACTGTTAAAAAAATTATAAAAATTTAAGAAAAAAATCGATTTAGTTTCGACAGAAAATTAAGTTAAGGAAAGTTAAGTTTAAAAAATTAAGTTAACAAACTTAATTTGTTTATAATAATGACAAACAACACTTTTTAAACTATATATTAATGTATAATTGTCAATTGTAACTAAATACTAAAATAAATGCAAAAAAACTAATTTATTTCAACCATAAAAATGCGCGTTATTCATTTGTTAACTTAAATGAAATAAAATATTTATTAACTAAATAAAAAATTTTTTTATTCATTTAAACTTTATTTTTTGCCTTTTAAAGATCGATAGTCAGCCGATTTAAATGATATTCAGCATAAAGACGACTTTTATTTGATAAAATGAAGATATACTAAAAACTTTGTCATTATTTTGTTATTAATATTAAAATAATAATAATAAAAACATAAATTTAAAAAACTGCTTCCTTAAAGTTGTTAAGAATTTATTCCTGAGTGTTTTAAATCAAGAGTCAACCAATTTCGTTAAAATTTGGAGGCTGTAGCCTTTTTTGAACAGTAAATTGCAGATTCTGACCACAGTGCACCGGAGCTTCTCGCAGCGTAACGGTTGGCGCGCGAAGAGAAAATAAATATATTATCTACACTTCTTATTGAAAATACCAATTTTTTTTTTTAGAAACTTAAAGAAGACATCTCTGTGTACATTTTCTATGAGTTTCATCTCAACCGTAGGGGTAGAACACTTAAATATTTCAAATTGTTTATAAAATTGTTATTAAAAATATGTAATTTTTTATATTAAAATTTTGCAATTATTTTCGTTAAAAAGAGTGAACATTTTTAGATTATCCACATAAGTTTCATTAATTTATTGCAAACCACTGTTGAGTAATTAATATTTGTTTAAAATGTTGCTAAAATTTGTTAATGCAAAAAAAACCAACAAAGATATGGAATTTAAAAAAACGGTTAAAAGTGTTTTTTTGTTATGTTGTGAACTACAGATTTTCATGAAAGTTTTAACATTTCAGAAAATCAATGGAATTTTGTTGACACGGTTCAGCTGGACTGAGCCGTATAACTTGTTCGTCATAGATTGAAATAATTCCAAATGATGGTGAATTATACTTTACTTAGTGTAGAATCTATTGAAGGCAGAAAAAAATATGTGCCCTTAATTAAAAAGAAATGGTAGTCGCTGAAAGTAGCGTTACTCATTATTTTAAAATAATGAAATACCTATACATTTTTATAAATATTTTTTACGGCGATTATTCGATTTGAATTTTTTAAATTGGTACTTGTTGTTTTTTAGCAGATGAACAAATCTAGGTATAATAGAACAGTGTGCGATTAGAATTAAAGAAAATATTACAAAAATTAACACTCTATGTTTGATCGTGAACGATTCAAAACTTAGCCTTTTTTCAGGAGCACAACTACAAATTAAAATATAATGAATTGAAAACATGTGTGATTATTTAAAGACATTATTATAATTTTTTTATACAAACGCCAAATTCTATTTTCAATTTATAATGTCTAAAAGTTAAAAATAAAACTAAAATTAAAAGAAATTTAATTGAATGAAGGTATTGATAAATATGAAAAATGAAATAACAATTCATTTGTTTTATTTTCAAACTTGCATGAAAATCAATGTCAATAATGTCTGTTTATTGGTTAAGATAATTTAATTTGCAAAATAAAAAAATAAATGCTAAAATGAAATTATAATTTATTAATTATTATGTTAATTGTAAATATGAATTGTACATAAATAATTGTATTTTATCATATTTTATTATTCAAAATGTTTTGCAAATATCACAAATATATATGCAAAAAAACAAAAGAAAGAAGTACACATTTTTCATTAAGATTTTCTGAACAAAGATTACATAGGTATTTTCGTTTTTGGCTTTTAACTCGAACGGCATTAAAATAAATTGGTTCACGCAAGAAGGTAATTGTTCTTAAATACTTTTCAAATAAAATAAACCATAAATGATAGGTGTGCTCGTAATTTGAAAATTTTTATTTTTATAAGTGAAAATCGACCGGTTCTGTGGATTTTCCCATATAACAGGGTCATTATTAAAGTGTCCCAAAATAAAAAGCTTATCGAATATTGTTTCTAGACTTGTGATAATTATCTATAAATAAAAAAATTAATACCAAAAAACAAATGTGTAAATCCTCTTTCACTAGTTTTACAATAAGCCTATTTTTTTGGACTGAAATTACATATTTATTTTAATTTATTATGTTATTAAAGTTTAGTAAAAAATCAATAATATTAACGGGCGTTAAAAATTATTGACACTATTAGACTACTAGTGTTTTTAATTGTATTACCTGTTTGACCTGCATATGAGTGATGACAATCAGAATATCTTAATTTACAAACAATTCTTAATGCATCATAATATCTGGTTATTAAATCTCCCCCTAATTTATTATATAAAAATTCACACGTTTGTATGATGTAAGGATAGATACGATATTATAGAAATCTTTTATATTATCATTATTATTGAACGAGTTATTTTTAATTTGAAAACTTTTACCATTTCTTATGTACCTATTTCTTGATAACGTTTTCAGGTTGATTGACAATAATAAGTAAATTTTGACCTATTAGAAGCTATAAAAATGGAACAAAATAAAATTTTGAAAATCGTTCACGGAAAAACATAGCGGTATGATTACTGAATAGTGTTAAAAAATATATTTGAATAGGACCAATACTTTTATAAAAAGTCTTTCAGTGTAGGAGTCGTTAGACATCAAAGATAAAAGAAATTAGTACCGTCAAGTGGGGCTATTTTGTGCGCCGTGGGGCTATTTTGTGCATGCGAGGTTTTTAATGAATAAAATCTTTATATTCAGTTGCTCAAGATTGCTACTTGGTATAAATATTTTCTGATAGCTAGACTACAGAGAGTACTAAATGAATTTCTTTAATTCTTTATCAGAAATCAGAAAAAAAATCGTAAAGTCGTGAAAATCAAGCTGAAACTTTTCAATGTTCTCAAAATTCTGTTCAGATCTCCGGAAGTTTAAAAGTGTTTCTAAAGGTATTAATAATACTTGTTGACAATTTAGTTGTGATGATTTACACGTGATGCGCTAACTTTTTATTGCATATTTTAAGAAAAAAGTGTAAAAAATTTAAAAACCAGGATTTGGTGGGTTATTTTTTGCATTCTTTAAAATCAAGTTTCTTTCAATAATTTGTTTTGTAGTTAGTAAAAATTACTTTAGAATTTCATTTTGAAACATTTTGGTCTTATTTTTATTATATAAGATAAGAAATAAGCATAAAATTTCAGTTTTACACATGGTGTCTTAAAAACCTCAAAAAAGTAACATTAATAATTATACATGATTTTCAAGTTAATTTTGAAACTTTTTCTCTTAAAATAACTGAAGAAGTGTAATATAAGTTATTTTAAGTAAAATTTTGTTAAAGAAATAAATTTTTTTGTAAATCTACATTTTTGTAAAATTTTAGTGTTTTACTTTGAAATTAATTAAACAATTCCTAGAAAGAAAATATTTCTGGCTTCGTTTTTCTTTATTGTGCTCTAGAATATCTAGAAATAATACTTCATACAGCAAAAACGTTCAAAAAAAATTTTTACACAACTTTATAAATAAACAAACTTTGATGCACAAAATAGCCCCACCATGGGGTTTATTTTGTGCACAACTTTGAATTTCTATAACTCAGACAAAAAATTTTTTCTTGTCGGCTAACTCATAGGACACCTTTAGAAGGATGTCTACAACATAACTGAATAGATAAATTCTTTATTTTTTCAAATTCTGAATTTTAATAAAGCATAGAGTGTAAAAAGAGTGGTTTTGTGCACAAAATAGCCCCACTTGACGGTAATTTGTTAATAATAAAATTATTATAAATCAACAAAAAATGAACAAAAATTCGTGCATTTTTTCGGTTCCCAGAAACATGCAAAGGAATGTGATTTTTACGAAATCATTTCTATGGCAAATTTTCAGATACATATAGATTGAAATTAAAAAAAAAAAAAGTTTGAAACAAAAAGTTAAGTGATATACTTTTCACTTGACACTTGGAAATAATTTTCTACGTTAAATTAAACAATCAAATGATATTGCTTGTTAGAGTGAATTCATGAAAGCAACTATGGTTGCAGTGATGCAGGGGAAACTAAGCGTCTTAAATTTATATTTTATTGGAAAACATTGATATATACATATTTGTGAATAAGTTATTTATTTTTGTTTAAAAAATTGATAAATATATTATTTTAATTTTAAAAATGAAAAAATAATTTATTTCAATCATTAGATTCTATTAAAAATAATAAAAAAATAACTTACCTCTATTATTTTTAATAAAATGTAAAAAAATGGGTTCGTCCGGGATTTGAACCCGGGACCTCTCGCACCCTAAGCGAGAATCATACCCCTAGACCAACGAACCGTTGTCAGAGCTGTTAAATAAAAATTGAATGCCACAAAATTACTTGCTTTCTCACTTACGTAGGTAATTTAAAATATTTTGATTGAATTTAAGCAAATTTTACTTTTCGTTTTTGCAAATATATTTAGAGTGATTTTAGATGTAAGCGAATTTCAACCATAATATACAGTATTTTTGGCATTTTATTGAAATTTTATAAGAAATATTAAATGAAAATTTGTAGATAATTAAAAAAAAAACAATGAATTAACCTCTTATAGACTTTCTTAAGATATATTTAACAAAAGTTAGTGACGTTAGAAAATCAGAAAAATTTTTAAATATAATTTTAAAATAAGTTGTTTTTTATTTTTCAAAGAATTTACCTGATCTCTAAGTTTTAATGGTATAAATACAAACAAGATAAAAATTATGTTCATTTCATGAACATTTTCTTTCCATGTTAGCAAAAAGATTTGCTTCATCTAAGGAAGCGTTAATTTAAAAAATTTTAATTTTTTAAGAATTTGAAAATTGCGATTTATTCTTTACAATTTTGACAAAATATAAACTTTATATAAGTAAATATGGTTACTAAAAGTAACCAAACGAAATTTAATTTAA
This sequence comes from Ganaspis brasiliensis, assembly GCA_037103525.1. Lineage (NCBI taxonomy): Eukaryota > Metazoa > Arthropoda > Insecta > Hymenoptera > Figitidae > Ganaspis > Ganaspis brasiliensis. The sequence goes on from JAZKLR010000311.1 coordinate 2,248,003, forward strand.
ATCCGTTAAACTGTTTTCTAATAAGATTGTATCTAGTTTTTATTTCAAAAATTAATTTTCTTGATGTTATCTGTTTTCTCTTAATAAATATTTTCTTTTAAATAAATATATATGAATATGAATAATTATAGTTTTATATACCTATTCTATAAAATTTTAGTTATAAGTACAATTGTTTTTTCTTTTCCTTAAAGAAAGTACTTAAAGAAAAAAGTAAAAAAAAAGTAATCTTTATCTCTATATGACTAAATATATTATATTCGAAGTATTATCTATTTGTATAAACTTTAACTATAGTATATTAACATATTCAACAATTTAAATAAAAAATAGAAGCATTAAAATACTTTAGCAAAAAAAAAAAAAAACAGGGCTCGTCCGGGATTTGAACCCGGGACCTCTCGCACCCAAAGCGAGAATCATACCCCTAGACCAACGAGCCGTAATATAAAATATTGTCATCTGATATTTGAAATCAAGAAAAAATGAGTTCATTCATTTTTTTCCACTTACAAAATTGTATAAGTTGTGTCGAATGCACACGTAGGCATTTTTTCCGTCATTCCTTTCATGTGTTGACTGTTCAAAATCAGCTCAGCTATTTTCTTATTCATTCAGGTTTTTCCTAATTAGAAATAATTTATTATTTGGATGTTTTTACATTATTATAATAACATCTTCAGTTAGGTTTACATAAACATATCTATATCTAAATGCGTTAAAATCCAAAGTTTACAGTGAACGGAAACTGGGACAACCACGGTAATAAAGAAAAAATGAACAAATGGTTCTTTATTATATATAAGCTGAGAAACAATTGTGACAATTTCTCGCACATTTTGAAATTTGTTTTTCTTTTTTTTTAAACTAATTTTCTTAAAATGATTGCTTTTTATTTTCATTTCTCGGCATGTTTTCTTATTGTATCTTTTATTTTTTTCTCTTTTTAGTATTTTTATATTTGTAATTTTAGTTCCGAATTTCGTATAACTTTTTTACTCCACACATTTTTAACCTCAGATTTACATATTATGACATTTTGAGCATAATAGTTGATGTCAAATAAGTAGACAGCTAAATTTAATTTTTTTAATTTAAAGTTGATTAATTTTCGCTGAGTGACCTAAAAGTTAACGGTCTATTTGTTTAATAATATTTTAATAAAATTTAACGAGAAGATTGGTAGAGAATGTTTCAAAGATCAAAATAAATTATTATATTTGTCAAAATTGGATGAAAATTACAATTGTTCACAAACTTTAAAGATAAAAAACACAAAATTTAAAAAATTTAAAAATGTTTGATAACAAATTTTGTCTCAACCTCATTTTTATTAATGTACAACCGGGTCTTTTAAAATTAGGTGAAATTCATTTTAATAACATTTTTACTTTATCAGCAGGTAGAAAAATTATCCTACATTTGTAAAAAATCCGAAGGTTTTTTTCAAAAAATAATTTTTTTGATCATAGTTTTAAAATTGCCATAAAACATCAATTTTTCTTTTTCAAGTTTGAATAAAACATATTCTTCTGAAACCACGAATAACTTTGTTAACAATTTTGGAATACCAACAATTGTTTTAATTACACTAAATTGAATTTCAAACTAATTAAAACGGATTTTTTTGTCTCATGATAATTGGAGAGTTAATAAAAAAATTGATGTTTTATGACAATTTTTATTTTATGTAAAAAACCATTTTTTAGTTTAAGTTATGTCAAAATGGGTTGAATATTCTTAAGATTATCGAATGTCTCATTTAATATTATTATTATTATGTAAATAAATTAGTATTTATCTAAAATTTTCTATATTATTAAAATTTTTCGTTCTTATAAAGGTCTTGTCATATTTTTATTAATTTTCTTATTGTTTTAAATCCTCTAAAAAAATTTATTTCGAAATAATTTTCTCATTTTTTAAATGAATTTTTCACTAAGTTTTACATTTCCTCAATTCTCTATAGTAAATTATTCCCGATTTTCATATTTAATAATATTTTTTAGTTTCATCATTTCTTTCATAATTTATTGCATTATTTTGTAAAAGATTTCGCATACATTACCAAATCATTTTCCATTTTAGTTTTTTATTTTAAAAACTTTTTTTAATCCTGTATATTTTTGGCTCTTCCTGTCTTCAATTTTTTTAGAAGAGGATTTGCAAAAAAAGATTTTTCTCCGTGATATTCCAACAAATTGAATTTCTGACTTTTATAAATTCGTAAAAATGTGATTTCTGGTAAACATGGTGATTGCATTTAATAATTTTTCAGAAATTGGAAAATTTTTTGTCAACTGTATGTAGAAAAATTTAAAAATTATTATTAATAAATTATTTGGTACTAAAATTATAATCAATCTTCAAAAATTTGCTGCTTTAAACTTTGAAAAATGCTTTTTACGCCTTTGAAAATTATAAAAATGTAAAGAATAATTTTTTACAGTTATTTTAAACTTATGAAGCATTTCAAGAGCACAAAGTTCCTGTCTCTAGTCATGACTTTTTTTCTTCATCGATTCTTTCGTTCGTTTCTGGGACTTTCAAATAAATGAAAGATTTTTTTAAAACAGTTTAATATATTAATATTGATATATAGGCATAACATAATAATTAAATATCAATATAATATTACATATATTTATTTATATAATATAATAGATATCTATGTAATAATTTGTCTGCATTTCTAATTTGTAACAGATAAAAAAAACAGTTAATTCTGAAAAGCAAGTTAAGAATTTAATTACAGTTTGTGTAATTATTGATTTCTTAATTGCAATTGAGCATCGCTGCGATGCGAATTAAAACTATATTTGTATTTTTAATCATAAAATGTACATTCGTACATATCTACAATCTTTTCTAATTTTCTATGATATGTTAAATCTTGTGGAAGAAGGCATTCTCTTGCTGCACAACAATTACAATTTTATTGTCATGCATTTTAAAAATCGATGATTAACAATTATATTTATAAATATATTATTCTGAAAAATATTCTAGTCTCGTCGATTACTTTCATTTTCAATCTAAAAAGAATGAATTAACAAATCAATTAATCTGACAACAGTTCTTCATTATCAGATATATTTTTTGTTCAAAACTAATATTAAATTAATTAAACTTATTAATATTTTTATTAAATACAAATTCAATTTAATATTAACAATTTAATTAATTTAAGATTTTTTCTTCTCGCAAAACATTTCAAACAAAATTGCTTTATAATTAACAGATATTAAACATTTTCTTCAAAGATATTAATCGAAAGAGAATCATTGCACAAAGAGCAAATTTTTCTTTCGAATCTTTTCTTTTTCGAGCACTGGCGGCAACTTTATTTACAATTATTTCTTGAAATATTTAAAATTAAACGGAAAATTGTATTAAGCACTAAATACAGAACGAAATACGATCGTCTGCTTTTCGTTTTTTTTTCGTTTTTTTTTTCTTACAATGGTGGAATGTTTTATAAGTATGGAATAAAATATAGTTGCACCAAAAGTTGGCGACTTTAACGCAATATCACGCTCGAGTCGAAAAACAATTGACTCGTTTGTTGAGCGTTTGTATTGAAATTTTCTTGAAAATTCTAAATTTTTGAGAGGAAATAACTAAATTCTACTTTATTTGAAAATAAATCACAAAACTAAGGATTTCTAGAGTCGGTAAATTTAGAAATTACAGAGATCTTATTAGTTTCGAAAGTAAAACTACATTTATATTTAAGTCCTAAATTTAAAAGATATATATTAGAACTACACGAGGCATCAATAATCATCCTTTACTTTTGTCTCTTGATAAAATTAAATAAATTAAGAAAGAAAGAGCAAAGGCTGATAATCTGCAAATTTAATTTCGCTAGCTATTATATTTATGCTACACATAATATATTAATATAATTTAAATATTTATGTATATTGGGTATTCTTGCCGGAACTACAAGTTTAATATTTAGAGCTGTTTAATCTCAAGAAACGGAATTTTTTCGCTTTTTGAATCAAATTATAATAAATCTAACTAAATACTATCCTGCTATTTTCCACAGTTTCAAATATTTATGAAGATATATTTCAAGCTTTGTAAAATGGATTAATATTCTATTTTTAAACATTTGAAATTATTAATTAAACAGCTCTAATATAAATTTTTCTCTACGTGTAGTAACAATGAATCATTTTCGTTCTTGTCGATATTTTATCATTAAAATTTAATGTAAGTGATATATATAAGTGACATTTAGAAAATGATTCATTATTGAAAATTGTGAATATTTTTCTCAATTTTCCACGTTATTCTTCAGACTCCGGTTTAACATGTATTGCACATTTATTGATATAATTATCATTATAATCGTTATCTTCATTATTTATCATTAAAGAACTAAAAATTGCACCTATTGACTGCGACTAATAAAAAGACGGATCAGAGGTGTTGGGTCAAAACGATCAACTTTAACAATATTATCAATAAAACAATAATTTTCCTGACAACATTTCAAAAAATCTCGATCTACAAAAATTGACACTAAACGAAGAAATTAAATTGTTTTGTATTTTGTTGAACAAATTTCAATTCAATCAATATTTTCGAGTAAAATTCTATTTAAACACTTTCGCCTGAAATTACGAACTTTTCTTAAAATTTAAAATTAAGGAGATTCGGTCTTTGAACATAACCACAAATTAAAATTAAGCTTCATTGAAATAAAGATTAACATACATTTCGATAAATTAACATTTGGATCTTTCAATGTTCTTTAAAATTAATTTTAATTATTTCTTGTCCTGTTCAAAAAAGCTTTTTAGTTTGAGGTTAGGTAGAAGTTTCCGACTTCCTTAAGTTTATTTTAAGAAAATTTCGTGCACAGTACTTTTTTATTTTAAAAAAGGTACGCAACTAGTCGATTCTATAATTATAGTGCGACGGGAAAAAGTAAGAAAATTTCCATTAGAGAAAAACGGAACGGAAGACTGTTGTAATATTTGCTGTTGTAATTCGCTTCGATGCATTAATATTTAATATTATGTTTTGATCTTGTAGAACAAAATTTTTCAAGCGACTTATATATATTAGATTTTAGGACGTTATAAAGTACAAAGTAATGATGAAAAAACTGCTTCACTAATATACGTTATTTTCGCGCGCAGATATTTAACAACAATAAAAGATATACATACATACATACGTAAAATAAAATAATAATAATAATAATAATAGATTATTTAATTCGTCGGTCCTATAGCGCAACCCGTCTTGTAATATCGACTTTGGATTGTTTAATTATTATTTCCTGGTGAATGGAAACTTTCCTGCTAACTTTTTTTCTACGAAAAGTACAAGATAAAATTAAAAGAAATTTCAATCTGAAATTTTTGTCGAAATTATACAAATAGTATTGAAAATATAAGATATAGATTAAAAATCTAGTTTAAAAATTATCAATCGAAAATGTAGAAAAATTTGACATTTAAAATACAGAAATAAATTTCCTTGCAAATTAAAAGATTAAAATCGAAGATTAAAAAATAGAGATGTACAAAATCAGGAATTTTAAATTTTATATCAAATTAATCGTAATTGATATCGAGTTTAAAAATTCAACATACACTGAAGCTTCACTTATTTTAACCCGGCCCATGCAAATACATGATAAAAAGTCGCACTTATTTTAACTTCCATGTACTTATAGAGAACTTCTCTGATTGGCTGATCCAATTCGTAGCAACCAATGAAAATGTTAGTTAGTTTTGATTGGTCGACAAGTTAAAATAACTGAGACTTCGAACTGTTAAAATAAATGCGACTTCAAATAAGCGAGACTTTAAATAAGTAAAGTTTCAGTGTAAATAATATTTAATTTTCAATTTGTTCATCTCTATTGAAAACAATGGTAAAATTTGAAATTTATTTAAAAAATGTTTTAAAGTAAAGAGTCTAGATTTAAAAAATAAATTGAGTGAAACGTTAGCACAATAATTTTATATTCGCAGGGCGAAATTATGACAAAAATAGCGGCTTTATCTTTCAAATAGAATATTGTAATTAGGCGTACGATAAGCTGGCTCTGTCTCTAGACTAGAAAGAACGTGTGATTCGCTAACACGTCGAAGACTACGAGAGCTTCCTTTAATGAAAAAAAGCAGGAGCTTTCGTTTAAATGAGAAATCTCAAAAAATGTATATTAAAAATCATTGCTTTAGACAATTTATAGTGTTCAAATTCTAATTGTTCATTATAGATAAATAAACATATTCATTCCATCTTTTTTGCATTTAATTTTTTAAATTAAATCCTACTATAATTTTTATATTTAAAAATTGTTTTTTAAAAACGAAAAGTTTAAATTTAAATTTATTTCTAAGATTAATCAAATTTCAAGTTTTTTAAATTTCATTCTTTTCTTTTCTTGATTTTTTATTCATAAGATATTTCAAATTTTAATCTTTTTCAAATTTATGAATTTTTAAAGCTCACATATATTTAAGTAGTTTTAAATGCTTCTGAATTTGAGCATTTCCAAACGTGAACGCTTCCAATATTTACATTTCAAAAATTAAATGTTTAACATTAATTTCAATGCCTAATTTTTAAATTCAATTTGTAAATTGCATTCAGAAATTGAATTTTTACAAGGTAAATTAAATTGAATAATTTTATTAATATTCCTAAATTGAGTCTTTAAATGGTATTTTAAAATAAAATTTAAAATCTAAATTTACAGTCATTGAGTGACAATTGAGGGTCTGGATACAATAAGAGGACACGCGTGATTTTCAGCGAAAATTAACAATTGTCCAACACGTAGATTTTTAAAATGTTTTTGCAAAAAACGTGTTTCCTTAGCTTTAGGCGCCTTGTTTTTTTTTCAGAAAACTTTTTTATATCCTAATAAAAAACTTTCTCACTGAAAGTTTTTTGCAGCTAAAAATTTTCTCACTAAACGAAGCGCCTAAAGTTAACAAAACACGTTTTCTGCAATAACTTGGGAAAAAGTTTATAACTTTTTTGTTTATAAAGATATTTTCTTTTTTCTCGATTATTTAGTCTCAAAATACCCTAATCTAAGATTCTTCTTCGTAGTTTTACAAAATACAGAAAATTGAACACGTTATCACGAGTTAAAGTGGTAAAACATTAAAAATTTTCGATTTTCATTAATATGAAAATAATATAAGTAATATTAGTATTATCTAGCCCCTCAATTATTGTCTTTGAAACAATGTGATTGCATTTTTAAAAATGTATTTCTTGAGATTTCTTATAGTTTCAGGTCCAATGAACACTGTAACTTTAGTATTGTTTTTGTTTTGTTTTTAGGAATTCTAGTCGCCTGGCGACCAGCACCTGCTGACTTTCGTGTTCGGTAAACTCCAAAGGGAGCTCATGAAGGAAAATAAGAGGGAGCAAGATCACACGGAGTGACTTTCAGGTGAGGCAAGGCATTGACTTGTACACTTGTACGGCACCGAACCGGTTCAGTTTCTTGGAACTAGGTACAATTCAATGTTGTACTAATCGCATGATGGTGGTGCTTGCTGAGATGTAAATTTAGCAGGTACAGTGTGCGGTCAGACAGCGGAATTGGTTTTCCTATTCCTAGAGGTGGAATTAGCTCCAATCGTGTTTCCGGCGGAGACTGGAGGCACTCTGCTGGCGTCAACTGCAAAATAAATAAACAAATTATCATCAGGTTAGAAACAACTTTTCAAACGTCTTATCAAGAAAACATCAACAGCTGCGGGGGTCAGTGCATTTGAAAGTTAAGGTATTAGTCGCGCTACAGTCTCAATAAAAAGTTAAATCAAGCTGTCCACAACACAGACCTGTAATAAAATTTCAGTATATTTGCTTCTGAATTTTTATAATTCACGCACACTTTTTCTATAAGGTAAAAGAATCTGGACTCAAATTGCATCTGGGAAAAAAAACCTATTGAATAAGACCTCTAGTGAATCGGGTATTTTTAAGCATGTGGATTGACGATTAAGATTAATTTTAATTAATTTATTTCGTGGGAAATCATTGGCCATTCCAAAGCGTTGCTAGGAATCTCCTAGGAATCTTTTAGAAATTCCTCGGAAACTCCTGGGAATCCATTGAAATTTCCTGGTAAATCCGTGGGTATTCCTGGGAAACTATTGCAAATTCATGTAAAAATTTGGGATATTCCCGGCATTCCTGGGAATTCCAGAATAACACCTCGGAACTTTTGGGAAATTTCTTTGCATTCCCAGGAAACTCCTGAGAATCAATTGTAAATTCCTGAGAATTTTTGGCAAATTTCTGGGAATCTTTTGGAAATTCCTGGAAGTTATTGGGAATTTTCTAGAAAATCCCTGAGGTTCCAGGTAATCTCTTGGAAATTCCTGAAAACACTTAGGATATCCCCGGCATTCCTGTAAATTCCAGAATAACACCTCAGACTTTTTGGAAAATTTTTTAGAATCCCTGGTCATTCATACCTGAGAATCAATTAGAAATTCCTGAGAATTTTTGGGAAATTTCTGGGATTACCTGGTCATTCCCGGGAAACTAATGGGAATCCCTTAGAAATTCCTATAGGAAAATCGTGTGAATTTGTAGAAATCTCCTTGGAATCCGTTGGAAATTTCTCGAAATCCCTGGGCATTCCAGACATATCGCTGGGAATACTCCTAGAAATTTTCTTGGAAATTCCTGGGAATTCTTGGGAAACTTTTGGGAATACCTGGGCATTCCGGGGAAACTCCTAGGAATCCCTTGCAAATTCCTGAAATCACTTGGGATATCCCCGGCATTCCTGGAAATTCCACAATAACTCCTGGGAACTTTTTGGGAAATTTCTTGGTATCCCTGGTCTTTCTTGGGAAACTCTTGAGAAACAGTTGAAAATTCCTGAGAATTTTTTAGAAATTTCTGGGAATACCTGGGCATTCCTGGGAAGCTTCTGGGAATCCCATGGAAATTCCTGGAAGCTCTTGGAAATTTACTAGAAAATACCCGGGCTTCCTAGTGATCCCTTGGAAATTCCTAGGAAATTCGTGTGATTTTTTACAAATCTCATTGAAATTCACTGGAAATTCCTGGAAAATCTCTGGGCATTACTAGGAAATCTCGTGGAAAATCCTTGGACATTCCTGGAAGTTGCTAGGAATATCGAGGGAATCCATTGGAAATTCCTCGAAATCCCTGGGCATTTAGAGATATCACTAGGAATATTCCAAGGAATCTCTTGGCAATTTTTAGAGTTTCTTTGAAAATTTCTGGGAATACCTGGGCATTCTTGGAAAACTCCCAGCAACTCCTTGGAAGCTCCTAGGAATCTCTTGCAAATTCCTGATAATACTTGGGATATCCCAGACATTCCTGAAAATTCGATAAGAACTCCTGAAAACTTTAGTAAAATTTCTTTAAAACCCTGGGATTTCCTGGGAAAGTTCTGAGAATCCATTGTTAATTGCTGAGAATCCTTGGAAAATTTTTGAGAATACCTGGGCATTCCCGGGAAACTAATGGGAATCCATTGGAAATTCCTGGAAGCTCTTGGGAGTTTTCTAGAAAATCCCTGGGCTTCCTGGTAATCCCATGGAAATTCCTAGGAATTCCTACTTCTAACTCCTGCGAATCCAATGGAAATCCTGGGAAACTCCTGAGTAACTTTTGGGAATTCCTGGAAAACTCCTTGGAAATCGTAGGAAATACCTAGAAAATCACTGGGCTTCCTGAGAATCCAAGGAAAATTACTGGGAACTCTTGGGAAATTCCTAGGATCCCTTTGAAATTTCATGAAAATCCTTGGCCATTTCTGGGATTCCTGGGAACCTATTGGAAATTCCTGGTAAATCCCAGGGCATTCCTGGCAATCTCGTTGAAATTCCTGGATACACTTATGATCTCCCCGGAATTCTAGGATATTCCTGGAAAAATCCTAGGAATCCCTTGAAAATTCCTGGGAGCTCTTAAGTATTTCCACTAAAATCACTAGATTTCCTGAGAATCCCTAGGAAATTCCTGGAAATTTTTGGGATACCTTCGGCATTCCTGGAAATTCCTGAGAAACTCCTGAGAATTCTTAGAAAATTTCTAGGAATACCCGGGCAATCCTCGAAAACTCCTAGAAATCCTTTGAAAATTTCTGGGTTCCTGATGATTCCTTTGAAATTCCTGGAAATCTCCACGAAATACTTAGACATTCCTGGGAACTGTTAAGAATTTCCTGAGAATCCATTAAAAATTCCTAAAAAACCGCTGGGAATTCTTAGGAATCACTTGGAAGTTCCTAGACATTCCTGGAAACATTTTGGAAATCCCTGACATTCCTGGGAGTTCCTAAAAAACTCCATAGAACTCTTAAGAAATTTCTGGTAACTCCTGGAAAATCCCTATAGAAAATCCCTTGGATTCCTGAAAATCCATTGAAAATTCCCGAGAAATCTCGGCTAATTTTCGGGAAATCCCTGGGCTTTAGTGAGAAACTCTTGGGACCCTTAGAAATTCCTGGGAACTTTTGAAAAATATGTCGGAAACCACTGGGTTTTCCGGAGAAACTCTGTGGAATCTGTTAGACATAACTGGGAACTTTTGGGAAATTTCTGGGAATCCCTGACCATTCCTGGGAAACTCCTTAAACTCCATTGGAAATTCCTAGATACTCTTGGGAAATTTCAGCGAATTCCTGAGCATTCCTGGAAATATCCTTAGAACCCATTTGAATTTCCCAGGAACTCTTGGGATTTTTCTGGAAATTACTGGGCATTCCTGGGAAACTCCTGAGAATTCATTAGAAATTCTCGGGAACTCTTGGGAAATCCTTGGGTAATTCTGGGAATCTCTTGGGAATCCCTAAGAAATACCTAGCATTTCTGTGAATTTTTGGAAAACGCCTGAAAACTCTTAGGATATTCCTCGAAAATTCCTAGGAAATCCCTGGCCATTCCTGGGAAATCCTTGGGTATTGTTAGTAATTCCTGGAAATTCCTGTGAAATTCGTAGGAAATCCCTGAAAAATTCCTAGGAATTCTTGGAAAACTCCTGGAAATTCCTGGTAATCCCTTGAAAATTTCTGGGAGCTCTTAAGGATTTCCACGAAAATCCCTAGGTTTTCTGGTGATCCCTTAGTAATTCCTGGAAATACTGGAAGATATTAGGCGTTTCTGGAAATTTCTGGAAAATCCTGGATATCCCTTAGAAAATTCTGAGGAATTCTTAGGGATGTTTTGAAATCTATTGGAGGTTCTTGGGAATCTCTTGAAAATCCTGGGAACTCTTGGGATTTTTTCGGAAATCCTTGGTCTTTCCTGGGAAACTCCTGGGAATTCATTAGAAATTCTCGGGAACTCTTGGGAAATCCTTGGTTAATTCTGGGAATCTCTCTTGTTAAGAATTCCTGGAAATTCCTGTGAAATTCATAGGAAATCACTGGAAAATTCCTAGAAATTCCTGGAAAACTCCTGGGAATTCTTAAGAAATTTCCTGGAAAATCCTAGGAATCCCTTGAAAATTTCTGGGAGCTCTTAAGGATTTCCACGAAAATCCCTAGGTTTTCTGGTGATCACTTAGTAATTCCTGGAAATACTGGAAGATACTTAGGCATTTCTGGAAACTCCTGGAAAAATCCTGGATATCATCTTAGGGATGTTTTGGAATCTATTGGAGGTTCTTGGGAATCTCTTGAAAATCCTGGGAACTCTTGGGGAATTTTTGAATAATTCTTAGGGATGATCGGGTAATCAATATATGGATTCGATAATCGTCATATCAGACCAAAAACAATTTAATTCATGTAACGGACACGGAATTGTCAAGGGAAGCCTAAATTAAAAATGAATTCAAAAAATTTTAGTGTATGAATGTTTAAGCGCGATATTTTAACTTAATTATTTTGAACTCCATTTCTGGAGATTCCAATTTTATTACTGGAAATTTATTTGAATTTAAGTTGAATATTTGTATTTAGTAAAATTGTAACTTACCAGGGTTGCCTGCTGGGGTATTGCTGAGATATTTCCGACGTTGGCGTGATTATAATAATTTGTTGGACTGACTGGAGGTGAAGGATGAGGCCAGTAAAACATTGGTGAATATGTTGGTGGAAACGGAGTAGCAATCGCAGTTGGAGTTGGATACATCGCTCCTGTAGTGAGAGGTGGTGGCAACATCGTGCCTCCTAATCAAATAAAACATGAAACAATTAATCTTCAAAATTCATCATTTTTCCTTTCCTCCTATCCCTTCAAAATTTTTATCCCCCCACTTTCCTCTATTAACAGAAAAATTCGTCCCTTTTTTAACCTATTAATGTCCGGTCTTATTTTTCGAATTATTTCCGTTTCTTTATTTTATTTACAGACCGTCAAGAAATTTTACACTACCATTTTTAACGTAAAATTCATTTAAAAATGAATATCTATAATCCGGCTCCTTTTTTTTTAGTTTCGAGTTCGATATTTATATGATAAGAGTCGAAATCTTATCATTTTGCAAAAATAATAAATTTAGTTTTACTTTAAAAATAGTATGGTAATTTTCTTCGGGTCTTTAAAATATAATAATTAAAAATAATTTAAAACTGCGTTTATTTCAACATTAATAGACTCAGTTCTAGTATATTTAAAACTCTATCTTAAATTACCATTATTAAAATATCAAAAATTAGCTTTTTACCAGAAAACAATTAACACAAGAATACATTTTTAGAAGTTGAAAAATGAAGTTAGTTTCCCATCTTTGTGATATTATAATTAAAAAGTGCCTAAATTTTCGTCTATTTTATTGAAAATGTTAATAATTTTTTTTAGGAAAATTTAAAAAATTTGTGTCCAATGTAAAATGCGGGACAAGAGTTAATAAAGTGTTTCGAAACGGAATTGTGACACCAATAGAAAGTTAATTTTGCATACGTGAAACACCATTAGCCAAATTAACAGAGAACCCATATGATTTCTATGTACATAAATAAAAACGTCTACTTTCTCTTTACCAATAATTCTGGTACATTCTGTGGCTCTAGGAAAGAAAAACCAGAAACCCCGTTTTCACACTTTCAACAGAACATAAAAATACCCTTTTTTGTAAATTTAAATTAATCATAATTAGATAGAGCTCTAGACCACATGATATTATAGTTTTGACGAGGAACCAAAAACCTCTTCATCAGTGACAAAAATTGCTTCAAAATCAAATTTTTAACGATTTTTTTTTAATTTTCAATTTTTGATCCGGAATTATAAAAAGAGGGGCGCATGATTATTATTATTTTTACTGAAAAGTTTACTATAAATTTCATTTTCCTGAATGGTCATTTGCGGTAATTATTGTTTTTCTGAAAAATCACATACTAAAAATTTTTTTATACTTAATTTTTGTTTATAACCAATAAACAAAATTTCTATATTTCAGAAAATCGAATATAACCTAAAATTCGTTTAAAATAAATATACTACTTCATGTAACTGAATAATTATTAAATTTTATTTATCCAATTCATTATTTATCATAATATTTACTTCTTTGAATGTTCTGTCACAGATTTTACATTTCTGAAATGCTGTTAAGGATAATTCTTATTTTAACGAATTTATTATCATTTTAAATACCCCGAATTACTATTTATCATTATTTTGATTTTTTTTAATAACCGATTATCATAATTATGTTTCATCATTTTTAAAATTGTTATTTTAATTGGAAGAAAGTAATAATACTTAAAAAAGGAATTGTTGCCGACAAAATTAACCAACTGTAGATAAACAGCTTTTCTATATTATCTACATTATCCATTGTTACCTGACGCTTCTAAAGTGAAAAGTTAGGTTAAATTTAACATTTGTTTATTTTTCTTAAAAAAAAGTATCACCTCATCTTAGGGATATAATAATTAATAAGTATCGTCACTTATGTTGTTTTTATACTCTTTAAAGTCTGTTTTTAAAAGAAATAAATCTCAGAAAGTTTCAATTCCTCTTTTATTAACTCATAAGATTCAGTAAAATAAAAATTGTAGTAAACGATAATACAGGCAAATGATATTTTCAGTAACAAAAATAAATTTTTTTTAAATATTCATGCTCCTCTTTTTTATTTAAAATTTTTCTTTTTATAGTATATATTCAATCTTGTTTCTTTTAACAAATTATTTTACTTTTTTTCAATTAATGATAAAACACACGATTGGGATTTAAAATATTGAATATTTTTGATTTCGCTGTTTCTAACCTTTTAACTCCCAAATGTTTTGGGTGTTAAAGGGTTAATGAAAGAGGTGCAAATAATTGATGATAAATGAATTTGTGAAGAGCGTGAATCTGTTCCTGGCGTTGATGAAAGGGTTGTGAATCCTCGTCAGTTTAGGAATAATGATTGACTTGGCCTACCTGGAAGCACAGAAGTTAGTATTGTACGTAGAAGTCCCGCTACCAAATCGCGATTGACACTGCACCATGGTAACATAATACTTAGTAATTTGTACGTACACGTTGCACCACCTTTTGCGTTTTTGCCCCGACGCCAAATTACCAAATACATTCTCTCTCCTTTCTCACATCCCTTACATTCCAAATTTCAATTAAGCTTAATCCAGAAACTGTCAAAATTATTCTTCATTTACGTAGAAAAATACAAAACTAAATTAATGTCGTACCACTGCCTTCAATTAGAAAAAAGAATAATAATAAAAATAAAATCATAATTTCATCGATAAAAACTGGGAACAAGGTTTAAAAATCGTAATTATAAATTAAATTAATCTTTAACATTATCCAAATTTTAAAACAATTAGCGAAATTTTGTTCAAAAAATTCTTAAACCTTGAAGCACACTCTGGGTCTGTGAGACCCTTACTTTGAATTTAACCAATAATTTTTTTAGACATTTTGAAAATTATAGGGTTTAGTTTGTTAATTTAATTTTAGGTTCTAATTACACGTTTTGATTATCCCCTTTTATATTACTTCAATCATTTGTCACCAAATCCTCGTCAAAAGTAAAAACCATGTCGAAAATCTTACAATAAAATGCGATTTTAAAAAGATATAATATAATTTTTAAATTATTGCATCACCTTTTGATTACACAAAACTAAAATATTTAAAATAACAAAAATTACAGTTTACAAAAAATGATTTTTTTAAAGAATTTTTTTCTATATTTTAATAATTATAATAAGTCATTTAAATTATAGAAACTTATTTTATAATGTTTAGAGAATATTTAAATCTTTTTTTCAGGTTGATCGGAAAAGTAATATAGAAATGGTGGAGCTTTGAAAATTGAACCGGGTCTCATAGACCCAGATTGTGCTTCGTGTTCAAAAAAATAGCTGTGTACCGCAAAAATACTTTTTTTGTAATTTCTAAATAACAGTAGTACGACTGTGTTGTTTTTTTAAAAGATCTGATTCCATAAAGTAAAATTAATAATAATTAATAATATGCTCCGTTCACCAGTTGACAGTACAGGCCCCGGATACAGCACCAAACATCAAGACCCGTTGTCACCGTCAAGCTTGTTGTTGACAGGTCAGGACGTAGCAAAATATTGATAAAGTTGCATAAAAATGTGAAAAATTATTTTATCTAAATTTCCACGCGCTAAATCACCAAAATTCGTCTCCAAATTAAAAATCTCTCGAAACTAAAAATAGTTTACGATTAAATTAATTACTGCAAACAAATATTTAATAATAAATGAACAATTTACTTAAAGATGTTTGACTCTATGACATAACCTCAAACTATAAAGAGGATTTTAGCATGAAAATAAAATAAAACTAAATAATTATTAGCAAATAACAAAATAGTTTAATCAAAAATACTTTTATTTGAAAATTGTATAAGTAGATCTTGAACAATTTATTAAAAACAATTTTTATTTTACTTTATTTTTATGCTGAAAACTAATTTTTAGTTTGAGGTTATGTCACAGGGTAAAACATCCTTAATTTTAATATAAACAATTTTGTTCTCTTGATATTATTTTTATTTCCTATATTATTTTAAAAAATTGTCAACAAAATGTAAGAGAAATGTAAAGAAAATAATTGTAATAAAAGAAATGTTATTTGTAAAAGAAAAAAAATATTTTACAAAAATAGAATAAAAATTACGAAAAAATACAAATCATGAAATAAACATTTTTCGTAAATAAAAAGATATACGTAATAATAATAAGCTTTAAACCCGGAAAAATGTGATTTTTAATTTATAGACGAATTTTGAGTGATAGAAACTAAAATAGTATTAAACAGCCATAGCATCACCAACAAAGAAACAAAAGAAACTGCGAGATTTAAAGTATAATGAAAGAATTATCCATAATGAAAATCATGGAATTATAAATAATTGTTGTTTTCTGTGTAACTTGGCAAATTCTACTTAAATTTTAACGCAAATTCGCATTTTTAATTAAAATAAGTGTAATAATCTATTTTTATCAGAGTTCCGAATGAAATTTTAATTTTCATATTCAATTTTAAATAATAATTACTTTTCACAATTATCAGGAAATTAGAACTTGTTTTAAAAATTAAGATTAAAATTTCTTTTTTAATTGAAAAGTAATTTAAATATCAATATATAAATCGTTAAAAGCAAGTTTATCATTATACTATTTTATTTTTCTTTTATTTATTTTTTTTCTTGTACTTCTTTTTGTCTTTTCTTTTTTAAAATAAAATTTTTTTTCATTCACAACTCTGATTTTCCGGGTTGTAAGCAGGCATCTCTGGTAAACTGATGTTAGTACTAATTGCAAAATTAAGTATTTGAACAAAATTCAACGTATTCAACCATCCCAAAAAATGTTGTATTTGTTTTGTAAATGAAATGTTTTACGAATTTAGATAAAACTCTAGAAAAGTTTTGAAGTTTGTTTACTGTTTCAAAACAATATTTTTAAAATTAAGTCAAAATCGAGATTTCAGTGAATCATAAAATTAAAATTATTTTTTAAACAATTATAGTAATAAAAATAATTTTACAAAAAATAAGTGGTTTGAAAACTTGAAAATATTCACAAAATAGAAAAAAAATTCAACATTATAAAACAAAAAATTAGGAAATACAAAAGATAATGCATAGAACAATAACAATGATTAAATATTGAATTAAAAATTGCGTCGATCCTAATATTGACTGAAACTGAAGATATCGACACGAAAACAAAACCGGTTGTTAAAATTCACGGTTCGACTTGAATCAGCTACCTGAAATTCCAGTTTAAAATATTTCAATTCGTACTTTGAACTTTTGCAATAATTGACTAAAAAAATTGGCATTAAAACCAGTTTTGTTCTCGCTTTATTTCATTATCAGTAAACAAACTTCGTAGAACTTTCAATATTTAGTTTAGAAAAGAAAAAAAAAAAAGAAATTAATTTATCGTGTACATTTATCTACAACACAAAAATTCTATATCATTGACTAGTTTCCTAAACTACCACCACTTGGGAAACACATCACAGCTTTTCAGATAGGTTTATGTATTCAACAAAATTTTCATTTCCGTATTTCAATTAAAAATATAAAAAGTGTAAATACAGTTGACAATGGCAATTTATTTTCTGGAAAAATAAAAGTTGGACCAAGTTTTTGTCCTGAAATGAATTACTTGAAAATAAAATAAAAATTTGATATTTTTGGTATTTTTTATATATAGAAACTTCTAAGTAATATAAATTTAAATTTTTGACAATTTTTTAAATATTGTGGTTTTCAAAAAAATTTTTGTTTACAGTCATAAAACACTACCGCATTTAAAAATAAATGATTGCTTAAAAATTATACTTTTTATGAATGCAAAATCAATGTTTTAAATCCAAAACAACATTCTGCAGCAAAATAATTTTTATCTTTAAAATTGACGTAAAAACATTTTAAAATATATTATTTTTATTTGATATGAAAAACGACTTTCCACTTTGAATTTATGTTAATAGAAGGAAATTTTTTTTTAAAGATAAGGATATAATTATTTTGTATTAATTTTTACTATTTTCTTCCACTTGAAAAAATCACTTTTTCTGTATCTCCTATACCTTGAACTCCTATTTTAAGATACATTGCAAAAATTTAAAACCTACTTTTTATTTCGTACTCAAGAAACCCTACAGAATATTGTGTCAAATTTTTAAAAATTTTGTCCTCAATGACTTAAGTCGAAATAAAACAGTCTGGCTCTCCACTTAAAAAAAGTTAATTTTTTAGAGTCAATAATAAATTTCATTAATTTATTATAAATAAAGAATTTTTAAATTTTTATGATAATTAATAACTTAATTAACATAATTAATTTTTAATTTTTAAATCCTAAAAAGTGAAATTTGTTATATTGAAAATTTTAATTTTACAAAAAAATGTGTCTCAAATTTTATTGTAGCAGTGTTTTTGATTTTCTAGAAAATCATAAATTCATAATTTGTTGTTAAATTGAAAAAAATTTGGTTAACTTAACCATAAAATTAATACACTTGACCAAATTTCTGTGTTCAATTAATTAATTTCTTTGTTAATTTAACCAAAAAAATATTAGTCATGTTAACTTATCCACTTTCTTTGTTGATTTTATATCCATATTTTCATACAATTCCACTTTTAAAATTTTTTATTAATTTTTTATTTTCATTTTTTTATAACCAAATACCATTGTCAACTGCAAAATAAAAAAATTACACTTTAACCTGAAAGCTATTTTAATACGAAAAAAGTTTGAAAGAAAGAAAGTCTGAAAGAATAAAGAGTAATTATTTTTGGAACATAAACCAAACTGAAGATGAGAAATGAACGATGATAGTTGGAATGATAAAAAAAAGGGAAGATATAGTTTAGAAAAAAAGGGAGCTGTGATTAAAAAAGTAATAGAAAATCTGTTACTGTTACGACACAGAATCCACGACTGGATCGTCACGCACCAAAGATACCTGCGAGCCCCGTGAAATTACTATTAAAAACGTATAAAATGATAGATGACCGTACTTTTTTTACCCTTTAAAAATTCCAATCAGGGCTTCAGCCTCCAATAAAATCATGCATTAAAAAAACCGATAAAAGCGAAAACCGATGTGATATCATGCAAATTTTTCAATCCCAATTTTCTGCAACAATCTGCGAATATCGAATTTTCACATTCGATTAAATATCGAATTTTAATTAATTTTAATCAAACTTGGCCAATATTTCGGAAGATAATAATATTTCCATAATAAATAATATAATAATACTATTGAGTTCAAAAAATATAATTTTTGAAAATCAAAATATTGTATAATATTTTTAAAATAATTTTAAAAATGTTTCAATTAAGAAAAGTTTTTCACATTTACATAACCTCAAAATAGAAAGTCATTTTTCTCCCAAAATAAAAACATTATTAAAATTAATTTCACCAAATATTGAATGATCCAGTTGCACATTTTTAAAAAAATTAGGTTGAGCTACAATTTGTTGTGAAATAATAATTATAACATTTTATGTTTTTTTTTTTTTAATTCTAATTAAAATTTGTCATTTTCGTCCGATTTCGACAAATAATAGCTCATTTTTTTCAATAAAATATTTTCTATAGTTTTATTTGTTATATTTTGTTTAAAAAATACGTAAAACAAGAAACTTTATTTACGTAATAACTTTTAAACAAAATATTCTTTAACAAAATCCAACAAATAAAATTGAAGATAATATTTCATCGAGAAAAATAAGCTATTATTTGTCAAAATTTGATAAAAATGATAGATTTAAAGAAAAAACATAAATTGTTAAATAATAATTATTTGACAACAAATTTTAGCTTAACCTTATTTTTTCTAAAAAATGTACAACCGAATCTTTCAAAATTTGGTGAAATTAATTTTAATAACTTTTTTTGTTAGAAAAAGCCTTTTTTTAGTTTGAGGTTATGTCAATAGAAAATTCGGACTCGATAAAATTTCTGGTAAATTAAAATTAAAATAAGTAAAAATTATACTCTTTCAAAATTCTGTAAACTAAAAATTTTGCCAAAATAAATTTTCTATTCAAAGTTCAAATTCAATTAAAAAAATTGATTAATCTAAAATCTTTAAATAGTTTTATACTAAAAATAATTTCAAACAATTCTGTATGCTCCAAATTCGATAAATTCGCACGTTTGACTGCAGTTTCCAGAAAAAAATTACCCCGGCAAAGAGAAAAAAAAAAAATGCACGGAAAATTTCTCTCTTGATTTATTAATCTCGGATCGATGATGAATCGACAGGACAAGAAATCAAGTCTGCGGATAAAAAAAGTACGACCACCCTGCAAGGTATCAAGGATAAGAGACCACCAACCCGGCAAGCTTCAAGATTTCCACGAGACACGATTACATTTATTAAACATAATTATTGATTATTGATTTATAATCATTGATATACAGAGTATACAATAAAAAAAATTGTTGTGCGTGTAGATGTGCTCTTACGTTGTTCTTGTTCAAGTGTTTCCTAACTCCCAATATTACGTGTATAAATAGTTATAAATAATTTTCTCAAACGAAATTATTATCGAGACAATCGATACTTTATCCCAATCCGCTTAAAAGTGACTGGATGCATGACCATTAGTTAGCTTTCGCTAGGGCAAAGGCAGAAGCTTTTTTTCCAAAAGAAAAAAAAAACCTAACCTCTTTTTTCCACAAAAGTGCCATTTTTTACTCAAAATTCCAAAACCTATTTAAATTTAAATTTAAAAATCAATTTTATTTTGTAAAAATAATGTATTCAATTATTTTTACGGAATTATGAAACACGATGGAAATAAGAGGTTAACAAATTATCCAAGGACAGTGTTTGCGCTTTTTTAGAAATTAAATTTGGTGGTTAAAAATGAGATGTAAAAATAAAAATGATTAAAATTATCATTCAAAACAATGAAAATTTACTGAAACCCATTTAACCTATAAACGTGTTACTGAAGCGAATTTTAAAATTTTCACTTCTAAACTATTCTAAAAAAATAATTCGATTCATAAAAAAAATATTCTTTCTTTACATTTTATCATTTAACTGAATTTTTTAACAAAATTGCGAATAAAAATTCTATTCAAGCGAATTATTTGATTTTTTCTTCGTCAATTTTTCAATTGAGTAAATAAAACACAGATGGCGCCACTCTCTTATGGAAAATCCATAAACTCAGCAGCGCCATCTACATCTCTAAACTCTAACCTGAAAAAAGTTTGAAAAAAAAAATTTCCGAAACATCATATTCTGCATACATTTTTTGTTCAAATTTGTAAAAATTAATAAAGTTAAATGGATTTTGAGAAATATTGTAAAATTCTTGGGAAGTCTATATTTTGACCAAAACTCAATTAACAGAATGTGCAAAAGATTGAAATTTATTTGTCTTAGTATTTAAATTCCCGAGACTTCATTTGTCAGAATAGTTAACTTCCCGAAACTTAATTTGTCGGAATATTTAAGAAAGTTCTCTTCATTGACATGACCTCAAACAAAAAATGTCGTTTCCCATCAAATAAAACCATTATTAAAATTAATTTCATCAAATTTGAAAGATCCAGTTGTACATTTTCCAAAAAAAATAGGTTGAGCTAAAATTAGTTGTCCAATAATAATTATTTAACATTTTATGTTTTTTCTTTAAATCAAGTTAAAATCTACAACTTTCATTAAATTTTAACTAATCATAGCTTATTTTTCTCGTTGGAACCTTCTTTACAATTTTATTTGTTGGGTTTTGTTAAATAATATTTTATTTCAAAGTTATTAAACAAATAAAATTTATTCTTTACGTATTTTTAAAACGTAATATTATTTAAGAAAATGCAACAAATAGAATTGTAGTAAATGTTTTAACGAAAAAAACTGAGAATTATTAGTAATTTTTATTTGACAACAAATTTTAGCTGAACCTAATTTTTATTCGGGGTGAAAAACGACTTTCTATTTTGAGGTTATGTAAATGGAGAGAACCTCTTTAACTTTCTATATACGCATTGTCAAGAAATTTTATTTATCAGACCTTCTTTTGTCCGAATATTTAAAAAACCAAAACTCTATTTTTCAGAATATTCAACTTTCCGGAAATGCATTTGGCAGAAACTGCAATCACGCATTTCCATTTGTTACAATTTTTAAATTCTTGAATATATATTTCTCAGATTCATTATTTGTCGGAATATTTCAATAATCGAAACTTCATTTATCAGAGTTTATCATTAACTTTCCGAATACAAAAATTCCAGGATGTGTCCGACGCACAGAATGTAGAGTTCTTAAAGGTGCTGTCTGATTGGTCGGTAACTTTTCCGGAAATATTACCAGCCAATCAGCGAGCTCTTTTAGAAATTCTACATTCCGTATGTCGGGCA
This sequence comes from Ganaspis brasiliensis, assembly GCA_037103525.1. NCBI lineage: Eukaryota > Metazoa > Arthropoda > Insecta > Hymenoptera > Figitidae > Ganaspis > Ganaspis brasiliensis. The sequence continues at coordinate 2,270,332 of JAZKLR010000311.1, forward strand.
AATGTGCTTTAAGGAATTTTTGTGTTCGGGAGGTTTAAAACTCTGATAAATGAAGTTTTGATTACATAAATGTTTGGAAAGTCAAATAATCTGGAAAATGAAATTTCGAGTAATTGAATATGAGGACAAATGGTCAAAATGCCGGCTTCCCAAATTCTTTTAACATAGAATTTATCCAAAAGAATTAAAATTTTAGAAAAAAGATTTAAACAAAAAGTAGACATAAAGCATAAAAACTGTCTCGAGGACGTAAAAAAAATGTAAAAAAAAAACCTGTACAAAGCTTGTGCGTGCTGCGAAATATTTCCAGAAATAAAAAAGAGACACAGTCTTAGATGTAATAAATAATCCGACGAGATTGTTTTACAGGTGTTTAAACGTAAATTTGTCGCATCGAAAGACGAGAATTGAACGCACATTAACGAGAAGCGACGCTGTCAATCACCAGTTGTTAGCCATTCCACAAACCAGACAACACATTTGACACAGGGTCACGTTATAAATGCAGCTTATGTCCAGTTAGTACAGAAAGTAGTAAATAGAATAATTGTATTATTAGAATTTATAATATAATAAATAAATAATAATCTTTGCCCATGATGTATTCGTCGCATGAATCCAGCGAAAGCCAACAGAAGTGATGCAATGCATTTGGTGCACGATTTACTCTTTTTTTTTCTTCTTCTTTTTTTTTGTCTTTTCGCAATTTTACCACCGAATTACCAATTTATGCTAATTAAACGAAAACTGGAAAAGACACCACAGTAAAGTGCAAAAACTTTTTCCCTTCTTAAAGACAATTTCTGGTGAAAAAAAAGTTTTTGCACTTTGGATCAGACCATTTTTTGAGAAATTTTTCTCTCCTTTCACAAATTAGCCTTCAAAAAGCAGAAAACTTGCGGTTTGATAATTTTTTGTCAAAGAAATTATTTTGCACAAAAGTTTGTATTTTTAAACTTTTAATCAAGCTAGAAAAAAATCTTTTAATTTCACATCTCATTTTTAATCTGTAGAAAGTTTCTGATTGTTTGAAAACCGCAGATTCTCAATTATAACTCGGCAGAATTGTCAATTTCTCAGGTTTGAATCGCTTTCATCAGAAACGTGACTCGAGGTGTAAATCGTGAATACAATATAATCAAGAAAAACTTATTCTTAAGCTTAGATAAGTAAATTATTAAAGAGGACAATTTCTGACGAAAGACGATAAGTAATGGCTGATCCGGGAAAATTAAATAAAACCTACTACGCAACCACATAATATTTGAAAAAAAGTTCGTCAACCATACAATAATAAAAAACACATTGATACATCTCCGAGATGCTTTTTACAGATCAAGGAAAATGTATGTCCCTCCACATCCCACTACATGCGTTCAACCAATTTACTCAAGATTTTTTTCAGGTGCAACCAATTATTTCAGTTCTTTTTTAATTGTTAAATTCACTCTATTGACTATTAAAAATCCAAACTTGTATTAAGCGTCTAAGTGTGGCAAGAATCATCTTTATTTGATAAAAAAAAAAGTTGCACCGGAAAAAATCTTGAATCAGCAACTGGAAATTTTTTTATTTATAATTACATTTTTAGTTTTTTAATTTCAATTTTATTTACAATTTTAGGTACATTTACGATTTTTATTCACATAAAATATTTTAATATTTTAACTCAAATTAAAATATCGTGAGGCCTGAATATTTACCAAAATTAAAAATTTACAGAAATTTTTTAACGGAATGTTCAATTCTGAGAAATTTATTTTATCAGAATATTCGTTAAGACATTTACTTTGTCAGACATATTTTCAGAAAGTTCAATTTTCAAAAATCTTATTTACTCAAAATCCCATTGTTTCAATAGTTATTTTTTTATTCGAGTTTCCCATCTCTGATCATGTCGGTAAGGTAGAAAAATAACGCTCCAATTGGTGCGCGCAAAATTTAAATGTTTTTTTTATTTTTGATTGGTAATATTAGAAATATAATTTATTATGTACATTAATAATTAAAAACAAGAAAATACTAATAAATTGTATGAATTTCCTATAATTAACAATCAGAAACAATAAAACATTTGAATTATCGCGGACAAATTGGAGCGTTATCTTTCTGCCTTACCGACAGGATTGAAGATGGGAAACTCAATTGAAAAAGTTTCAAATATTGAATTTCTAAACAAATTAGATTTTTGGATATAATTAACTTTCTATAACAACTGAAGTTTCTAAAAAATAAACTCTTTGACAAATAAGATTTCTGGTATTAGAAAATTTCAATAAATAAACTTTTCTGTTAAATGACATTTGTGACAGAAAGTTCTTATTTATAGATAGTTATATTTTTTAATCGAGTTTCCCACCTCTGATCAAGTCGGTAAGGTAGAAAGATGACGCTCCAATTCGCGCGCAAAAATTTAAATGTTTTATTTATTTTTGATTGGTAATATTGGAAATATAATTTATTATGTACATTAATGATTAAAAACAAGAAAATACTAATAAATTGTATGAATTTCCTATAATTAACAACCAGAAATAATGAAACATTTAAATTATCGCAGACAAATCGGAGCGTTATCTTTCTACCTTACCGACAGAATTGAAGATAGGAAACTCAATTGAAAAAATTGCAAATACTGAATTTTTGGACAAATTAGATTTTTGGATATAATTAACTTTCTAAAACAACTGAAGTTTCTAAAAAATAAACTCTCTGACAAATAAGACTTCCAATATTAGAAAATTCCAATAAATAAACTTTTCTGTTAAATAACATTTCTGACAGAAAGTTCTTATTTATAGTTACCTTTTTTAATCGAGTTTCTCACATTTGATCAAGTCGGTAAGGTAGAAAGATGACGCTCCAATTTAAGCGCGAAAATTTAAATGTTTTATTTATTTCTAGTTGCTAATTATCGGAAATATAATTTATTATGTACATTTACGTTTAAAAACAAAATAATAATAATAATTTATATAAATTTCCAACAATTACCAACCAGAAACAAAAGAACATTTAAATTTTCGCTCACAGATTGGAGCGACTTTTTTCTATTTTACCGACTTAAACAGAGATGGGAAACTCGATTAAAAAAAATCTCAAACATTTCTAAAAATCGACATTCAGTTTAATGAATTTCGGTGAATTAAATATTCCATTAGAATTTAATTTCTGGTAAAATGCAGGCAATCCAAAATTGTAATTACACGAAAGTATTGAAAATTGTATTTTTCCGAAAGTTGATAAAATCTTACGATAATTTCCAGGAGCTGAGTTAAAAAAAAAATTTTCCAGGGCTTTCCTTGGATTCCCAAGTAATGTGTGATAAGCACTGCGTAGAACGTGAGACACCGAAAGTACTAAATTCTAAAAGGTATAAGCTGCTCACTCTTCGGCAAAGAATTTTATTTTTAATTTAGAAATATTTGCTAAAGGATAATTTCTCTAAATTAACTATAGTAAATGGAGCACTGAACACCAATTTAAGGACAGAATTGGAAGAGTTAAAACAGTCAAACAGATCAAAAGGTCACAAGACCAGCACCCAGTGCTCCCATTAAATTAACAATAAATCTAGAACATTAGTATAAAATCGATCATCAAAAATAGCAAGGAGCCTATTTTTTTTTTAAACTACACAAACTCGACTCCTTTGTACTCTTCAGTTTTATTAGTGAAAAAGTCGCCCAGTATTTTTTTTTAGCGGGAAAAAATTAGGAATGTGTAAAATGGTATTTTTTTTTAAAAGAAGGAATGTCCTGGGAACATGCCCACCTCCAAATAAAACGAAAAAGAAAGGAATAGTTGCCATAAAACAGCCTTAAAAATTCGAATAAAGATAAATACTATCAAAATATACATAATTTTAATAAATTTCCTAAAGGCTTTTTCTTTTGTGCATAAAACATAATTCTCGGAATGTAAAAAGTAGTAACAAGCAGTTGAATTTTCAACTGAAATAACCTACTGAGAGAAAAAAATTGTAAATAAACTATATATTACAGAATAATTGTATATCCTAAGATTTACTTTTTTTTTTTTTTGCAAAATATACTATATTTTTTTTTATAATAATTAATATAAAAATAGTACCGTTCCCTTGTGAGTTCAAGGATAAATGCAACGATCATATCTAAGTACTCTTTATCACCATAAAGTTGTAGATATTTAATTATATGAATTCTCAATATCATGAAGCAGTTAATTAAGGCAATTGCTTCATTTTTCTCTACGAAACATTGTTGTAAACTTTCATCAGAAAAAATATGTTATATCAAAACTTACGTATATTACGATTTGCAACATCTTGGAAGATTTTAAAAAAGTTTCGAGACTGACTTAGAAAAAAATAAATCTCATTCATTATCAATTGACTGATATAATATTTATTGTTTATTTATTATTAATTAATTTAATATTTAATTTTTACTTATATTTATAGCAAGTATTAATGACTATAATTAAAATAATATTATCTACTTACATATTATTTATCATTCATTTCACTTTTGTTTATTATTATTAATATTCATTTTATATTCAGTTATAATCTATATATTTATTATTGTCTTACTCTTAAAACTATTTTAAATTTAATTAAAACCTTTATCAAAAAATAAGTATCTAACGCTTTAAGTATCAAAATTCATGAGTTTTTTTTTTCTAAGTCAGAATCGTTTTTATGGAAAATTGAATGTGCAAAGACGATAAGGCACTTAATAATATCTTTTAAATTGTCATCAAACGGAGAAAAGAGTCGATTTCTAGTTGAATAATCATAATTGAATGAAAATTTGCGAAATAAACCATTTTTTAGTGGAATTCTTAGAAAAAATAATAATGAAAATTTACGAAAAAAATATTATTATTAAAAATTGACATTATTTTCATTTCAAAAAGTTAATTAAACTGAAAAACTGCTGTTTTTTCTAAGACAGATGAACATTCTCTAAAATTTATTAGAATAAATTTCTTCTCGATTGAAATTTATTTCTTCGGTTTTTTTTATAAACATCCTTTTCAATGAAAATTTTTTTTAAAAATAGTTCTGAAATAATTTCAATCGAATTTAAATAAATCGGAATTTGAAACTGACGAAATTTGTAGGTCACCGAATTCATATTTAACAGAATTTTAATTTAGTCCTATTTTTAAGTATGTTCAACCCATTGACATAACCTCAAACTAGAAATTCCAAATTGAGTTATTATTTCTACAAATGGATTCTTCCGTATACTTTTTTTTTAGTTTTGTATGCTTATTTGAAAATTAATGAAATGTAAAGAATTTGTTTATTTTTCATGAAATAAGTAAATTATTATAAATATAAACTATTTTAACGGTTAATCTTTTTATTTATCTTTTTTTACAATATTTACGAAAATTCAATTTTATGATTGAAAATATAAATCGAATGAAAATTTTTAAGGGGAATTGTGAAAAATTAAAAAGATGGAAAATGTGGTAAAAAACAGAATTTCCTTTGTTATGGACGGACATTATCAGTCATTAGATTAGATTTACATTACAATTTGTTTTTCACAATATTTTTTATCTTTTTAATTTTTAAAATAATATCTCTAAGAAATGTTCCATTCAATTGATATTTTCATTCATAAAATTGAATTTAGTTAATATTGTAAAAAAAAAATTTTTTTTTTTTGACTTTTTGATTATTTTAAATTAATAATTTAATTATTTCATAAAAAATTAACAAATGCTTTCTAATTTACTAGTTTTTAAACAACTAGGAGCAGAATACTAAACTAAAAAAAAGTATACGGGGAAAGAATCGAACCCTGGCTCTCTAGTGTCGTAGCTATTCACCTTAACCACTCGACCATTTCAGTTAAGTGACTTTATTCAATTCTTTATTGTAATTTATGTCAAAAAGACTTCTTTTTCGAAACAAGGAAAGATATTTATAATAACTGGTTCGTCCGCAAAGTCGAAAGACTATCCTCGCTTTAGAATCTCAAAAATTTCAAAACTCGGTTTCTCAAAAAACGGGATTAAAAACACGACCGTATTAAAATGTTGATAACTCTGTCAAATATTAGCGAAATAAAATTTTTCATATACCATTGGAAAGTTTATAAAATTTGCCGTTAAAAGGTCCTATTTTAAGGCTTTTTTGGCTAATAGAAACTGAGATTCAGTGTGATAAAGACAGGTGAGTTTTTCGTTTTTTGTGAATTTTCATTGTTCAAGTTTGGTGGGCTGCATTTTCTGAAAAAGTAATTGGAAAATTTTGAAATTAAGCTAAATTAAACCTTGAACTCTTAGCTTTAAAATAAGCCAGAGAAAATTAAAATATCTTGACTGGTTCAAAAGTTATAAGTAAATGTATGATACGTGAAAATGTACTTTTGGCTGCTTAATACATTGCAAACAGGCAGAGAGGGGAGGATACAAAGAAGTTCTTTATACATATTTGCATATAACTTTTGAACCAGTTAAGATATTTTAATATTCTTTGGCTCATCTTAAAGCTAAAAGCTTAAGGTTGAAGTTAGCTTAATTTCAAGTTATTCCAATTACTTTTCTAGAAAATGCAGCTAACCAAAATTGAACAATAAAAATTGACAAAAACGATAAATTTACCTGTCTTTATCACATTGAATCTCCGTTGCTATTAACCGAAAAAGCTTTGAAATAGGACCATTTACCAGCAAATTTTATAAGCTTTCCAATGGTCTATGTATAATTTCAATTCGCTGATATCTAACAGAGTTATCAACATTTTTAAACGATCATGTTTTTAATCCCATTTTTGTAAGTGGTCCCAAAATTTTGTCCAGTAGTGTAGTATGAGCAAAAACTGCTACTATAATGAGCTTACACTTATATACAATTTGATGAAAATTGTTGAAAGGAAAATTCCCTTCTTAGAGAAAATGTATCCTAATGAATTTTAGAGAATGTTGATGCCTCTTTTCGTTCCAGATCTTACGTCAATATACAACTATTCAAGCAGAATTCGACTCAATTTGCCAAGAATGTCGGCGGCTACTTCAGACTCTAGATTTGTGGGTAAAATTGAGCGGGGTATGCCAAGCCGGGAGCGGTGGCTTGCGCTTGGAATGCAGCGGATGCTTGCCAGGAACTTCGTTTGGAGGCAGCGACTGCAGCAGTGGGATCACCGGAAAAGGAAGCCTCCCAATTTCTCTTGAGGCCGACAAGAGCTGCAGGATTGAGAGGGGCTTGAATAATGGAAGGCATGAGACCGTGGGGCTGTTGAGCCCGAAGAATTGGATACCGTGAAGGCACATTGAAGAGCAAGAATGGAGCTTGGGGCTGTTGTGCCGCGTGAAAAGCGGCGGCAGCGGCTTGCTGATGTGTCATGGCGTAAGAGGGAATTTGATGTTGAGCTGGCGCGGGAAGCGCAAGGGCTTTACTGGTGCTGTTGGAGGCAGGCGAGGTGGGTGAATTGGATGAGGGAGGTGGATTTGAGGCAAGAGCCATTAGCCAAAAGTCTTGATTTCTGAGGGCCTGCGCCTGAGCTTGAGCCTGTGCCTGAGCTTGGGCCTGGGCTTGAGCCTGTGCTTGCACGAGAGCGTGAATGTCCCAAAGAGGAGGTTGCGGCGTTGGAATTTGGACAGGAGTTGCGGGCGGTTGATGAGTTAGAGTCGCGGGTGATTGCGTGGATAACGTACCGGGTGAGAGGAGAGCTTTTGTCTGTGGCGGACAGCCCGTTAATACCAGATTCATGTCTTCGCCGCTGCACTGGAAGACTTCGATGTAACGCTGCTTCTTGCCGAAGATCATGTAGCGATGGTGGCGCTGTGTCGCGCAACCGTACGCTGAACTCTCGCTATTCATCTGAATGAAAGCTTCGCCTGACGGCTGACCCTGAAATCAAAAACATAATTCAAGATATAACTAGAAAATTTTTAATTTTTAAAAAGAAAATTCCTAGGACTGTATGTAGTTGTTCAAGGATCAAAATACAGAGGCAATTTGATGCAAAGTTAAAATATAATATAAGATATAAACTTAATATAAATGGTAATTATCAATATTGAGTAGACAGTAGTTTACAATCAAGTTGAGTTGAAATTTTAATTTTGATAGGTTCGTGATTATAACAATGGTTTACGTTATTTCTGAAGAAGGGTTTTAAAGACGCAACATGCCTATTAACATAGTATAGTAAAAGTTACCAGTAGGTGATTTCGAACAGTTTATCAATGAGATTGAATAAAAAATTAAAAAACAGTTTTCTAAATAAGTCCCTTGTTCTTACATCTCTAATCTCTGCCGGCAACTAATTCCAAAGACGCACACCTCTTACAGGGCTCGAACCGGTAAAAGTACTTAAAAATACGGATTTTACGGACCAAAAATTCAAAATTACGGACTTTTACGGACTAGTTACGAATAAACATTTTATATCCCGAAAGACTATTTTGAGTGTTATAGAATTAAAATACAGTAGAAAAGTAAAAAGAAATTGTATTTTTTATGTTTAAAATAATTTATTTCCTTGAAAATTATAGAAAATTTTATTAATATTAAATAGAAAAATATTAATGAGTCTGAGGCAAATAAGAGAACAATTATTGTAGGTATACTTATAACATAGGCACAAAAAAAAAGCTTTCTGTGCATTAAAATAGACCTATAAGTCTTATTATAGTACTAGCAACATTAACGCGCGCCAGAAACTTTGCATTGTTATTTGTTATTAAAAACTATAAACTTTTGCAACTTCAAATAATGAAAATTAGGAGAATAATTACAAAATTGAAGAAACTAACTGAAAAATAACGAAAATAATTGACAATTGAAAACAAAACTCGAGAAATGTTTAGATAATTATACAATTGAAAAAGAATAATTTAAATAATTGAACAATAAATATTCAAATTAAACAAGAAAATTAAAAAATAAACTGTTGGAAATAATTGCAAATTGAAAAACTGAATTGAAAATCGACAAAATAATGGAAATTGAAGAAAATAATTGAAAACTGAAGAAAATAATAACAATTTCGAGAAATAAATGGAAAATTTAAGAACTGAATTGAAATTGGAAAAATAATTAATAATTTAAAAAAAATTACAAAAGGACTGAAAAAAATGAAAATTGAAAAAATTAAAGAATTATTATAAAATTTTTAGAGAATAATTGAAAAAATTGTGCAAACAATTGAAAATTGGGTAAAATAAATAATAATTGCAAGAAATAGTTGAAAAATATATTAATTGACAATTGGAAAAAAATACTTTAAAAATATGAAAATTATATGAACAATATTGGGAATAATTAAACATTGAACAACTAGATTGAAAATTGAAAGTAATAATTACAAAAAAAAAGGGGGAAAAAATTGAAAAATTAAGAAAATAATTAGAAATTGCAAAAAGGAATTGAATTTCAAAGAATAAACTTAAAATTGAAAGAAGAAGATAATTATTGAATATAGAATAACATAATTAAACAACTGCTTTTAAAATTAAAAAAATTTATTGAGATACTCGAAAAAAAAATAATTTAAAAAAGGCGAGAATTTTTTAATATTAAGGACAATAATTTAAAATTGAAAAATGAAACTTGAAGAAAATAGTTGTAAAATTAAACAAATGTATTGAAATTTTGAAACAATTTTTGTGAGTGAAAAAAATAATTGCAAATTGAATTAAACAACTAAAAAGTTAAAAATTAAATTGAAATTTTAATAAAAAATGTAAAATTGAAGAAAATACTTAAGAGTTTAAGAAAATAGTTGTAGAATTGAAAAACTGAATTTAAATTTAAAACAATTTTTATAATTGAAAAAAAATGATTGAAAAAAGCCGAGAATTAAAGAAAAATTATAAACAAAAAAAGTAAACTGGAAAAATTATTTAAATTTTTTAAAAATAATTGAAAATTAAAGAATTATATCAAATTTTGAAGAAGACAGATAGATAATTAAAAGGAAAATAACAAAATACAAAATTATCAAATATTAAAGAAAACAATAGACAAATGAAAAAAATTCGAAAACTGTCAAGAATAATCAACAAGAGAACAAAATAATTTAAAAAGTTAAAGAATAATAATTATAAAACTTCAAGAGAATGAATGAAAATTGAAAACATTGAAAGTTGCGGAAAATGAATAATAATTGAAAGAAACAGTTTATGACGAGAATAATTAAAGAATTGAAAAAAATATCTTAAAAATAACGAAAATAATTGACAACTGATAATAAACTTCGACAAATCGCTAAATTAAAACAATTTCATAATTCAAAAAATCATTTAAAAATGAAAAAATGACTATAAGTTGAAGAATGGAATTAAATTTTATATAATTTAATTGAAAATTCAAAAAAGTAATTTATAAATGCCGTAATTTATTAAATATAGCAGAAAATAATTAAAAACTGAAAAATAGAATTGAAATTTGAAAAAAAATTCAGAATTGAAGAAACTAATTGAACATGTGAATTATAGTCATAGAAACTTATTGATTATAAAAAAAACTGGACGAAAGGCAAGAATTTTTAATAATAAAGAAAAAAATTGCAAATTGAAAAATGCGATAGAAATTTGAAGGAAATAATGGAGAATTGAAGGAGATATCTTCAAGAGGAGATTTTGAGAATCGAACAATTGAGTTTAAATTTTAAAACAATTTTTATGAGTGAAACAAATAATTGAAAAAATCAGGGAGTTTTTAAATGTAAAGGAATTAAATTGAAGTTTTAAGATGATAATTGATAATTGAAGGAAAAATTACAAATTGACGAAAATAATTGACAGTTGAAAAAAATTCGAAATGTGTCGAGAATAATCGTTATTAGAACAAAGTAATTTTAAAAATTAAAGAGTAATTTTAAAAGTGGATGAAAATAATTATATTTGAAAAAACTTTTTTCAAATTATGAATTTATAAATTGATAATTTAAAATAAAGAAAATTGTAGGAAAATTTTAGGAAATAAATGAAAATTGAATAAATCAATTGGAACTTGAAGAACATATTAAATTTTCAAGAAAATAACTGATAATTGAAAAAAGTCGAGTATTATTGAATATTAAATAAAATAATTAAAAATTGAAGAAAGGAATTGAAAAATTGAAACGTAACAGTATTTACACTGCTTAGGGCCTCTTGTCGTAGAATTTACGGAATTTGCGGACTTTTCTAAACAAATTACGGACTTTACGGACCTTTTTTTAAAAAAACGGACTTTTATGGACCATAAGTAAATTTACGGACTTTTACGGGATTTACGGAGCTAGTTCGAGCCCTGCTCTTATAAAAAAGGATTTCTGTTGCAGACGAGAAAATAAATACAAATATAGAATCTTGTAAATAAATACTTTTATAGATATATTTACCTGTGCATTATAAACCATGTGAACTCCTTGATAAACGATGTTTTTCGAATGTTCGCCCATAAATTCAAGAATATGTTCCACAAGAGCTTCGTAAGGAAGACCTCGTAAACGAACACAGTCTTTGCGGGTTCCTGAGGTAATAATATGCTGCGGAAGGAGTGTATTAAATTTGGGTAGTTGTTGTAGTACTGGCGCGATTCTGTCATATGCACTAACTCGGTTTAAAACCTAGAATTAAAAAAGAACAATACATTAGCCTTGAAATATTAGGGGAATCTCTTAATGAGTGGGCCATCTTTTAATAGAAGTAAATAAAATTTGTTTGCAAAAGGATTAGAAGAATTTATGTACTTCGTTAGATAGCTAAAGGTGATAGCTAACTATTACACTCAATCAGATATTTGTATAATTTTATTGGAAACATATATTGCCGATTATCTGAAACTCTTGTTTTTGGCCCCAAAAAAATTTGTATTAATCAGTGGACCACTTTCTAAAAATCTACAAAAATAATAAAATATTAAAGAAATAGCCCAGAACTTTAATAACGATAAAAAAATGTATTTTAAGAAGCTTTAATTTCTTTTTGTGGATTAGAAACATTATAAAATTATGTATGTAGGTTTGGTTAAAACATTTGTTAACAAAATGATATTGTAAAAAAAAATGTCAAAATAATACAAGAAAAGCAATTTGATACAACTTCATTGATTGCAATAAATGCTATCGATAAATAAAAAGTTGAAAACACGGAGGTCTACTTATTGATGAAAACAGTGGTCGACTCATTGAAAATAAAGTCATTTTTAATTTAATTACTATTTTACTATAATAACTAACTTTCACAAGAAACATTTTACCATTTCGATTTCTATTTTATAGAAATAAGTTTATTAAAACATTACCCTATTTATCTTCAGCATGAAAATTAGTTAAATTTTAAAAAACCTTCCAAATTTTGTGTTTTGTGCAGGGCTATAAAACAGAATTAGGGCATTTGCATTCAAATCATGATTTAATTCAAGAGAAACTCCCCAATTCTCCGGAAGTCTAATAATGCATGTAAAAAATCGCAAACCATGAAAAACCCCAGATATTTGTGGATAAATTTTGAAAATTTTAATATTTTATTCTTTATAAAATTAAAAAAAAAATTGTGCTAATGCAGATGATCTAAATATCCAGGATCAACAAATTTTTGGAATGAAGATAGCAAAAAATAGTGTTAAATTTTTACAAATTTAAGTCATTTTAATTCAAATAAGTTCCAAACGTCAATTAACTCATATTCCAATTTATTCAAACTTTAAAATTTCAATTAATTCAAATTTAAATGCATATTAATTAATACACAATAAATACAAGATTTCTAAGAGATTTCACTTTTTCGAAACTGCTTAACTTCTATCTTATAATTTCTTATTTTTACAAAATGTTAAGATTTTTTGTTCTTTTGCTTTTAATATTTTTTTTTTTGTATTTGTCTTTCTATCTTAGGATTTTATTAAATTTTTTTCTTTCTATACAAATTATTTAATATTATTTTACACAATTTTTTTTATTATAACATTTACTAAACTTTTTATTTCGTTGATTTTCTTAATTATTTACACGTTTTTAAAAATAAATAGACTTTTTTGTTGTAAATTTATTCAATTTAATTTCACATTTTGTCTATTTTTTGCAAACTTACTTATTCTTTCATGAAATTTTTAGATTTTCTTTTTCTAAATTTATTGTTGGACTTGTTTTAAATGTAACATTATAAAAATATTTTTGGTTTAATTTTCCTAAACTTTTTTATTTTTAAAGGATTTTAAATGTTCTTTTGTGGACTTTTTATTTATTTTTATAAACATTTTTTTATTTTATATTTATTAATTCTAGGTTTTTAGTATAAAAACTATAATTTTTTTATTTTTTTATTTTTTGTTCTTTTTACATTTTTTTACAGTTTGTAAAATTAAGAAAAAAAACATTTCTTCATTATCTTCTTACTTATTTAATTTTTTTGCTCTTTTACAATTGTTTTAATCCTTCCCTGCATTTTAATTAATTTTACATTTTTTGTCATCATTTTTCTATTTCCTAGAAACATTTTTCCTTCTTTTAAATTATTTAGTTTTTATCTTGTAATTACAAATTTTTTAAAAAATTTTTCGATACTTTTATCTGCATTTTTCTTCAATTTGTAAAAAAATCCACTAACTTTGCTAATTAATTTTTTTTTCTCTTTAGTACTTTATATATTTTAACGTTTTTTTAATCATCTTCTTATTTATTTTTTTAATTTAAAAAAAAATGTCAGTAAATAGTTTAATTTTTTGAAAAGAGTTTCTACTTTTTTATATATTTTTATGTCAATGTTTCATTCTCGTGTCGTTTTTTTTAATTTTTCTGTATTTCTTTAACAATGTCCATGATTTTTTTATTTAAAAGAATTTCCTCATTTCTTTAAAAGACTATTTTCTCATCTTTTTATGTTTTTATGCCTTTTTTTTTTACAATTTATCATTTTTTCGTTGCTTTTACTTAATTTTCTTAATTTTGCGATCATATGAATTTAAAGATATTTTTTTGAACTCTTCTCATTTATTCGACATAATTTGTCTGATTTCGATTAAATTTTCTATTCTTCATTATTTCATATCAAATGTTCTCAGTTAAAAAATAAACATTTTAAAATTGTATACACCGATTTTATATATTAAAAAGAAAAGAAATTTTGGATTTAAATAAAAAAAATCAGATTTAAATAAAAAGAATCGGATTTTTTTGAATTTTTAAAAAGAAATCATGATTTTTATCAGCCCTTCTTTTCTTTCTTGTTGCACATTATACTATTTTAGATAAAAAAAATGTAAAAAAAGTATACCTGTTGCACTTCAGCGGTTGTACTTCTAAACAGTTCAATGTAACGGCTACCAATACAATCCCTGTGCTTTCCGAGAGCCTTGGCTGCGTCCTCTTCTTTTGCAAAAAGAACGAAAGCGTCACCAGTCGCTCGTCCATCAGCTTTCTTCACGAATAAAACTCCATCTTCCCCATCCAATACTTGACAGGGTTTTTGTCCAGACGCAAAAAAGTCCAGCTGCAATTAGATAATTGTTAAAATTCAGGGAAAAAAAATACAAATGTAAAATTTTTCAATGTGGAAATGTAAAAATAAATAAAACAGATAGTGAAAAAATGGATTATAAAAAAAATTTAAATAATTACCACTTGTTTGGCAACACAGTCGTAGGGAAGACCTCGCATTCTAACGATAACTTGAGCTCCTCGTGACAAAAATGCATGGGCTTCTCCACTCGTACCTCCAGCAACTCCAACAAAGTCAACTCCAGTTCCTTTATAAACTTCGATATAACGAGGTCCAATGTGATGTTTATGCCTTTTTAACGCCATGTCTCTGTGTTCCTTACTTATAAATCGTACTAAAGCTTCTCCGTTTCGCCTTCCCTGTGCACTCAAACACAAGGCAACGCCACCTCTGAAATTTTAAAATTTACATTTAGTTCAATTTTAAAAGTAAAGCGATTATTAAATATTAAAATAAACACTTATTGTATTCTAATTTAAATTTTATTTTTTTTTTTTAAGTACAATGAAAAGTTTCAAACTTTAATACAATTTAAAAGATTTTAAGTTTCCGTCACTTTTAAATACGCTAAATTTAATCTATAAAGTTTAAAATAACTTAATAATTAAACTTCAAAAATAAAGACCAGGAAATTTCTTAGAAATACATTTTTTTTTTGAGTTCTAGACTTTTATTCAGACGAGAATATTATAATTTCAATGAGTGAAAAATCTGAAAAATTCCAAAAATGTGATAAAAAATAAGAAGGTAATTTTTACTGGTTTCTAAGTGTGCCACATTTGAGAATAATATTGTTAAAAAGGGACGTATGAAGAATCTTATTTTATTCGAAATTTCACATTTTCGAATGTTTTCAATCGAACATAAATTAATCCGAATTTGGACCTAACAGAATTTTCATTTTACAGAGATCCTTTTCATTAAAAATAATTTCAATTTAAACGAATTTTAATTTAGACTTTTCAATTATGTCAATTTGTACTAATACAATTTCGGACAAATGAAGATTCTGTCAAATGAATATTCTGGTATTTAAAAATTCGATTAACCTAAAATTCTGTAAAATAAAAATTCTTCTAAATTAAAATTCGTTTAAATTGGAATTCTTTTAAATGAATAGTTGGTTAAAAGGATTTCTGTAAAATGAAAATTCTGTTAAATATGAATTCGGTGACTTAAAAATTCTGTTAGGTCAAAATTCGGATTAATTTATGTTCGATTGTAAAAATATTCGAAAATGCGAAATCTCGATTAACAGAAGATTCTTCCTAATGAAGTTCTATGAAATAAATATTCTAAATAATTAATTTTAGAACTTAATCATACGTCCCGTTAAAAATAAGGAAAATCATTGCGGTATTTTGATAAATTAAAACAAAAAGGAAGCGAAGAGTAAAAGAAAAAGAATAATGAAGAAAAAAAAATAGGATAGGAGAAATAATATAAATAAGATTTTTAGAAAAAAATCAGTTTTACGTAAAATAAATTAAAATTAAAGAAAAAAGAGGTGACAATGAAATTAATAAAAAAATTTAATTTAACACTGAAAGAAATTCCGGAGTAGAAGAAAATAAAAATTATTCGGAATCATTGATAACGAAACATAATTTTTTTAAAAAAAATTATGAAAATTACTAGAAATCTACAAAAAAATGACTAAGATGCAGAAAGATTTTTTTAAAAAAAAGGTAAAAAGACTTTTAAATATTGATAATAATTTAATATGTAATAGAAATTTTTAACTAAATCCACTTTATTTTTTAAAAAAAAATTTAGGTAAAAAATGATAATTTGAGAAGTGGCATAAAAAAAATCAAAATTAAAATTCCACAAAAAATTTGAAATTTCTACTACTTTTACAAATTTTATGTAAATCATATACTAAATGATTGCTTAGTTTTTTAATCTAGAATATTTTTCTAAAAAAGACCATCATTATAAAATTAAAATTTGAGAAGTTGTAGAAAGAAAAAAAGCTTTTAATGTCAAAAGAATAAAAAATCACGAATTTTTTTACAAGGAATATGATTGTTTTATTTATTATCATGCACTTTAAGCGTGAAATAAAATTTTATCGAAGAATGGTATTTTTAATTGAAAATGAGTCGATTAAATCTATTTTTGGAAAATCGAAAATTGCAACAATTACCAGGCTTGCTTTATGGAAAAGCATGATTTGTTAGAAAATTAAAAATAAATAAAATCGAAGAAAATACTCAACTGAATAAAGTAAAAAAAAAAAAATATAGATAATTTAAAGCGAAAAAAAGTGCTTTGGGAGATAGAACAAAATCAGTATAAAAAGAATACTAAAAATAAATAAAAGAATAAAGATCATCAAATGGCGATTAAAAAACAATACATCAATTAAATTAATGTATAAAACGAGTAAAATGTATCTATTGAAATTTTTATAAATTAGAAATTCATAGAATTTGAAGGTAAATTTAATAATTGGAATTCAAATTGTTTAAAATAAGTGATTGGAAATTATTGAAATTAGAAACATTAAAATTAAAATCAATTAAAGTTTTAAGAAATTGAATTTTGAATCAATTGAAATTATTCAAATCGATAAAATTTTTAAAAAATTCAATTTTTCATAAATTGAAAATTGAATTGATTAGTATTTAAATAGATTTAAATTTTGATAATTTTAAAACTAGATTGATTGAATTTTCTTTTGATTAAATGAAAATTTTGATCATTTAAAATTTGAATGAATTAAATTTAGAATTGATTAAAATTGTAATTGAGTGTTTTGTTCAAGATAAAAATTAGGATTAATTAAAAATTGAATTGATTGAAAAAAAATCGTAAAAGCTTAACATTTTATTTAATAAACAATTTTTTAAATAAAAATGACAATTCATTCGTTAAAAATGAAAGTAAAATTAGATTAAATTAAAATCTGGATCCATTGAAACTTGATTAAAAGAAAATTTTTTACAAATTAAATAGATTGAAATCGCCGACCTAAAATGTAAATAAACTAAAATTTGGATGAATTAAATTTGTCATAGATTAAAATGTTGATAAATAGAATTTTAGATGGATTCAATTGAAAGTTGATTAGAATTAGAAGGAATTTAAATGTAGATTGATTAAAACCTTAATCACCAAAAACGTTACAACTACAATTTAAATTAAGGTTTTTTGAAATTTGGACTAAAATTATATTTTCAATCAATAAAAAATTTTTATTAAAGAAAACTTTGATCCATTGAATAATTTGACAAAAAATGTAAAAATCTGAAATTATTTATGCCTTAAAAAATTGTCAAAAAAAAAAAAGAAAACAATATGAAAAAACCGAATTTGCATTTTTTATGTTTTTTAAACTTTTTTGTCAACAATAATACGCTTCCCGGTCGAATAGCCACCTAATTAAAATCTATTTTTTGAGAAGAAAAATTAATTTTTTTGGTATAAAATGCTTGTAGCAAGTCCAAAATTTAGAGTCAGAAATGGAACTTAATTGTGCCAGACCGAAGAAGCCTGATCCTTGACCCGTGATAAACGTTATCGTAAGAAATGTTAGTGTTGGTTATAAAGTTTCTCAAAATGTCTCTCGTTCACTCTTTTCAAAGATCTTTAAACATTCGTCATATCACGATTCCTTGATCTAAACAGTGTCAACAAATAGGAAATTAACATTTATGATCAAATCACACAGACAGTAATTATTAGTTTAAAAGTAATTAAAAACAGCAAACAAGAAGCAATAAAACAATAATCATAATTAAGGATAAAAAAAAGTGCAATCTTAACAACAATAATCATCATTAAATAGAAAAAAATGTAATCATGAAAATAATTAAATATAAAAAAATAAAAACTTGCTAATAATAAAACAATAATTAATTTAAAGTGTAAATAGAAAAAAATGTGATAAAACACAGTATGTAGATGCCTACTTTTACCTCGCAGACATCAATCCCAGAAGCTTGCATAAAAATACGGCGAAAATTCATTAGTGTGAAAATTGAACATTATTTTAAAGCTTAAAAAGCTAAAATTGAAACATTTTTTTCAGAAGAATTATTTTTTTTTGTATGAACATTTTTTTGTTGGATAAATTTCAATAAATTAAGTAAATTGATACATTTATTTATTATCGATTCATTTATTTTACCTAATTTGAATATACTCGGCAATTTTATTTCTTATCAAATGCTACGGAATTTATTTATATTGACAATTATTCATTTCTACAAATTCGAATTTTGATATTTAGTACAGAGACTATTATTTAGTTTAATTTATATAAATTACAAAATTAGTTCTAAAAATTTTGTATTTAAGGATGTTCTCTTCATTGACACAACCTCAAATTAAAAAATGACTTCCCGTCAAATAAAACTATTATTAAAATTAATTTCACCAAATTTTGAAAGATCCAGTTGTACATTTCCCGGAAAAAGTTAAAATGTTTATTATTATGTTTTTTTCTTTAAATTCAATGAACAATTGCAATTTTCATCTAATTCTGACAAACATTACCTCATTTTTCTCGTTAAAACATTCTCTACAATTTTATTTGTTGTGTTTTGTTAAATAATATTTTGTTTAAAAGTTGTTAAACAAATAATATTTGTTCTTTGCGTATTTTTAAACAAAATATTTTTTTAACAAAATCTAACAAATAAAATTATAAAGAATGTTTCAACGAGAAAAATGAGCTATTAATTGTTAAAATGGAAAGAAATTGAAATTTAAAGAAAAAACATTAAATAATTATTATTTGACAACAAATTTCAGCTCAATTTAATTTTTTCCAAAAAATCTACAACTGAATTTTTCAAAATATGGTGAAATTAATTTTCAAAATATTTTTATTTGGGGTGAAAAAGACTTTCTAGTTTGAGGTTATGTCAATGGAGAGAACCTCCTTAATATGATAAAAATTTTGTGAATTTTAATTGTAATTACGTTAATTAGTTTTAAAATGAACCCTTTTCCTATTTGAGTTAACAAAATTAATAGTTTTTACGATTCTAAATAAAAATAAATACTCACTTGGCAATATTCAGTCCTCTAAAGAATTTAGCAATGTCTTGATCAGACAATTGCCAAGGAAGTCCTCGCGCCCTAACAACGCAATTGCTGTCTACTTCTTCATCTTTTGAGCTGAAACCAAAATTATTATTAAAATCTCGAAAAAGTACTTATCTATTTATTATTAAAATTGAAATAATTGAAAAAGAAATCATTTTTAAGTTTACAACATTTTTTTCTCGCTTACAAAAAGCTGATAACAAATTGTTTTTTACTAAAACTAATTAATTAAAATATTTTTAGAAACTCTGGATAAAATTAGAAAGAATTAAAACTGAGAGAAATTTAATTTCGAATCATTTAAAATTCAAATCGATGAATATTGGAAAATAATTTTTATAGTTTGTGAATATTTATTTCAAAAATTCAAAAAGACACGTTTCTTTATTTTTTTAAACGAAAAAAAATGTTGTAAACTTCAGTCTCATTAAAAAAGAAATTATCGTTATTTTTAAATATTTTAAGTTCTTTCTGGCAATTATTTTTCTAAATTTGTTTTTAGTCAGAAGATCGGATATTTTATTAAATAAAAACTAATTAAGAATTTTATTATTAAGGAGTGATGCTCCAATTAGACGCCAGTTATTTGTAATCTAAAATGCTTTGCAAATGAATGATATCAAAGCGAGAATTCGCAAATGAAATTAAAATTAAGCAAATAAATGTTTGCCAGAACAATGAATTTTTGAACGCGAAAAAGCTGAATTTAAAAAGAGTGACCTAAATTCTTTCTTTAAATATAAAGTTGTCTGAAGATAAAAGTGAAATTAGGTTTTTTTTTTTAAATAAAATACAAAAAGCGAATTTATTCCATAATAATATTCACAAAATTAATTTTTTTCTTACCATATTCCAGGTTCCAAAACTAAATTAACCACCTCCGGATTTTGAAATACATGACCTATAACAAAAATAAAAATAGTTTTAAAAAAACATTTCTCAAATTTAGAAATTAAAAAAAATGTTCTATTTTAATAACGAAAGCTTTACAAAATTTAATTAAGTAATTAACACCAATGAATTAAGTGCCAAGAAAGTATAAAACTTGTTAAATTTTGTTTTAACTGAAAACAGATTTTAAATGTTGAAAATAACAATAGTAATAAGTAAAAATGCATAATAATCGCATTTAAGTAAAAATTTGAATAAACTATATTTATCTTTGTTTACATATAAGAGAAATAAACAAAAAAAAGTGAAACATAACCTTAAAAAGTAGACCGGTGAATTCGAACAGTTCGATGAATCACTTATAATCTCATAAGAAAATTAAATCACAAAGTTGAAGACTCAACAAAAAAAATAATTAAAATGTGATTGAAAATAAACTGATTGTCGAGAAAAAGGAAATAATCTAAAAATAAAAGCGTCAGTCTGATTGAAAACAACGTGTTGCGGGTTGCCACTTGTTGATTTATTTTTAGATTTTTCAAGTTTTTTAACCAATCAGCAATAAGGTTATTCAAGTTACCAACGGAAAATTCAAGATGGAAGCTAACCAGGTGACAAGGTTTGAATTTTAATGTAACGTCATTTGCGCCAGATATTAATTTAAGATCAATAAAATTATATAAACATAAATAAATAATAAATTAATATTAAAATTAAAACAACTGTTTTAAAATGGAATTTAAAAAAATCAAAATTTTAAATATAATGACTTAATTTGGAGGTTAATTTTTGAAACAAAATATTATAATGAATTTTGGTTGTTTAAAATTTTGTTAAATAAATTTGTACAGCTTGGAATGTAGAAAGGCAAATATAGTAAAGTTTTCCGTAATTTTAAACCTCCATCCTGTCTCCTCTTTCTCAAGCAACTTTTATTATTTCATTTCTAAGTTGAGGAGTGCTTTGCAGCCACAAAACGAAACCCAAGCAAAATACCATCGATTTGCGGACTCAGCGGACCACTTTCCTGGGAAATTAGCATTTCGCAATTATTTATTTCGCATTGCAACACTCGCTCGATTTCTTCAAATCGATCTCCGACTCTGTTTCTCGATAATGATCATCAGTGTTGCAAATACAATTTATCCATTAAAATACAACGAATTTTAATTAAATAAAACACATTTTTTCAACTAAAATTGTTTCAATGTAAAATTAATAATTTTTGTTCTCAATTAAAAATAAGTAAAATAAAAATACATTTTTATAAAGTAAAATGAGCTGAATGTTAAATTTATAAAGGAAATTTGAAAATATGATTAATAAAAAATATGTCCACAGCGGGAATCGAACCCGTGTTACTGACTCTACAAGTCAAGACACTAACTAACCAAACCAAAGTTAAATTGAAATATTTTTTTACAAGTTTTACATATTTAAATGTAATAAAAAATTGTATACATTAATTAAAAAGGAAAATATTAATTTTATACCATTTTCTTCAAGAATAAGTTTCTAATTCAAAAAGAACTAAACTAAATTTAAATAAATTGTACTAAATTAATTAAATCAACATTTAAATTGCAATACACAGTTTTTTTATTTACTTTTTGTTTGTTTTTGTATTTAAGTTGAAAACAGCAGATAAGGATAATATGTGTTCAATGAAGACAAAATAATAAACTAAAGAAATAACATAAATAAAGTACAATTTTTAAAATATTGTTCCAACCCAAAAAATATTTTGACATCAGATAATTTTTTATTTATAAATGGCAACATCTTGGGAATTAAGATGTTGATTATTTTGAACGATGACATTTTCAAATACGAAAGATACAACAAATTGTACGACCTTAGTTGAGAACCTTCGTGATAACAAGTCAGCCTGCTTATAATATTAAATGTACAAGACTTGACCCAAACTTGCAAACTAGTATTATAATCTTATGTCTTATATAATTTTTTTCGCATTTTTAAAAATTATATTTGTAGTATCAAAAACAGAAAAAATGTATTATTTCAGTCCAGTAAATTTATATTAATTCAAACAAATTATTATGAAACTAAAACTAGCCACGACTTTCTAACTGCTATTTTTTTAAAATATATATCTAAATTATTAAATAAAATTTTCAATTCTAGATTAAAATTACATTTAAATTATATAATTTCTGTTATACCGAATTGAATTTTCTTGAATCTAATAACCTAACCTTAAAATAGAAAATGGTTTTTAACGATAACAAAATAAATTAAAAGAATAACACGAATTTACTAATTTAAAAAGTATATACCTAACTAATTAATTAAATCGTATTATTTGCTTTTAAAAAACACAATTAATTTTGATGCTATGTCAGAGCCTTAAAAACTAATTTTTATTTTAGCTCCGTCATTTCCATAAATTAGTTTCTATAATCGAACATACGATAAGGTAAATTGAAGTTTTTTTTAAAGATACAAATTCTTTTTATACTCGCGAAGTAATATATTTAGAATAAATTTGAATTTAAAGAAAGATTAAAGAAAAAGTAACTGATTGGAAAAAAAGTAATCATTTAAACTAATTATTTAATCTTTTAGTGTTAATTAATTATTTTAATTAGAAAATGAAGTGTTTATAAGTGTATGCATTATAATTAGGGGATTCTAATTGAAGTTTAGAGAAAAAAAAATTAATTTAAGTAGTCGTCGCCAAGGGGTTTCGAACTCGGTTCGATAAGTGCACAAGTCGAGTCACTTACCAACTAAACCAAAATTTCACCATAGACTTGAATTATATTTTACTGTAAAAAAGAATAAAATGATCGTAAAAATTGTTGATCTTACCATCTTTTATCATCCTTTGGATGATTGTGACCATGTCTTGAATTTCCTCGACGTGATAATCATTTTCACCATCAGTCGGAAAACCAAAGTCTATATTGTACGAGTTAAGGAATAAACCAATGCTTTTTTTACGAAAAATTGTTTTGAAAAATGTGTTTCAAAACTAGATAAACAACTTTTGTTTATTAATTTCTGCGCATTTATTAAATATAAATAACAAATTAATTATTTATATAAATATACCTTCTATTTCGATTAATTTGTTTTTAATTTAAATATGATAAAATGAAGAAAATTAAATTCAAACAAATTGTATCAATAAAATCAAATAGGTTCGTAAAGGGCAAAAAAATAGTTTCGCAATGGCAAAACGTAATTTTTGTTATAAAATAAATTTTTTTTTAAAATACGATATCTTTATTGCAGATTATTTTGCTGCTAGAATTTATCTATATCACGTGAGTCGTTACATAACATTAATAGATTTTCATCATTATGAATATTGTCATTAGTTAGATGACTTTTAAAAAAATTCCATGATATTAAAAAATGATACGTAGCATTTGAAAAGTGTCCAGTTTTAATGTTCAGTACAAGAATGAATAATATGTGAAAAAATGAACAAAAAAATGTTACATATATGTGGGGCAAAAATAATATAATAAAGTAATAAATAATAATTAAAAAATTATTATTATTTATTATATTTTTCACACATATTTGGGAAAAAGATTAAAGAATCTTGACACTGATAAAGAATTTTTTACAAATTAGATAAATGATAATAAATTGATTTAAAATCAAGAAATTCTGAACAAGTTTCAAGTTATCATTTTTCATGTGAGTTTTATCACGCGGAAGATAGTCGATGGCCACTGGTTGAGAGTTGAGATGTCGTTGAAAAAAGTTTTGTTTATTTTCTTTTCAATGATAAGAGATTTGTTTACAATGCAAATGAAATTGACGGATTTGCATTTTACATAATCAGCCCTATACAAATAAGCATTTTTTAACAAGACAATTGCATAATTTTATTTATTTATTATTATTATTATTGTCGTTACAAGTTAAATGAAATAACGAAAATAAAATTCAGTAATTTTAATAAACAAAAAAATAACTAAAAATACGAAATAATTTTTGACTAACATAACCTCTACTTGCTCGAATTATAATTCGCTATAATTTTTATTTTACCAACTTGTCCTTTACTAATTTCACTTTTTTCGAATTTTCATTTGATGTAATAGTGTTTCAGATTAATATTCATTTAAACTTATTTATTTATCCATAACAAAATTATAATTATTATTATACAATATAAAAATTATGTTAAATATTGCGCTTAAAATAAAAATTCTATCGAATAAAAATTAGACTAGTAAAAAATTTAAATTAATGGATAATTTACTAGTTAAAAAATCTATGAATTGAAAATTCGGTAAAATAAAATTTTGCTATATGAAAATTGTTTTAAATGCAAGTTAAGCCAACTAAAAAGTGCCTGATAAATTTTATATCAAGAATAAGAATTCTGTCAAAGAATCGTGCAAAATTATTGTCAATGAAATAAAAATTCGGTAAAATGAAATTTATCTTGAATGAAAATTTGGCAAAGTTGAATAAATATTCGATTTGAAAAAAGTTGTGTTAATGGAAATTATAAAAAAAATGTTTTAATGCTAATTAAGATAAAATTATGACTGATTATTCAGAAAAATAAGAATAATATAAAATAAAAATTAAACAAGTTAAAATTACCCTGGTAGATGGCCGGAACCGTGGGAGAACGAATCTGGGTTCTTTCAGAGTACTCGTTCGTTCCCGTAGGGTTCTTTGTTGAATATTGGCAAAATATAATAAAAATTGGGCAAAAGGGTTATTATTAGGATAAAGTGTGACTTTCTTAATAAGATTGATAAGGTTTTGGGTGGCAAAATAATGTTTTTAAACAAAAAAATAGAAAATTCTAAAATTGATACTTTAAAGGTGTTTCCACACACGGCACGTGTCAACTTTTGATAGAGTTCGCGGCAGATTTAAATATGTCCATCTGATTTGGAAAATTTAAGAGTTAAAAACGTGTACATTTCTATAGAAATGTGCATTTAATTAAAAATGAAAATGTGTAATTTGACGAAGGAAGATAAAAAAGTGAATTTTTAAGTTAGAAATAATAAAGTGTAGCAACATATCCTGGCAACTTAGCCTAAAAACAAATAATGTTTTTTTCCTAAAATAATTGGTATTTAATTAGTTAATTTATTATTTCATAACTATTTCCCTATTTTTTCTTTAAATCTTATCCTTTTTTCCCACTTCAAGTATAATAAGAAAATATACACATAAAATATAACCTCAAAGTGTCACATATTGTTTTTTATATCTCTCCCTAATGTAAGTAAAAGTTAATATAAACAAATTAGAATTTTCCAAGTAAAATTAAGAGATATGTGTCTTTTCGATTTATAAAAAAAAATCATTTATACACGAAAGTTTAAGTATTTCAACTTTTTCTAAAAAAAAAACCATTTTCAATTTGACTTTTGTGACATTTGAGACTTTTGTGTGTCATTTATTGTCAAATTATGAAAATCAATTTTCTTTTCTTGATTCTTGTTAGATACTATAAGGTTCTTTAAAAATCCTTATAAACTTTCTGAACATCTTAAAAATTAAAAAAGTCTCGACTAATTTTCCAAAACTAAAACAAAACAATTTTCTCGTAAACACCACCTACGACTCATTTTGCTCAAGATTTAATATTTCTGGTATATTATCTTTCTCTAGTTTATTATTATTTTTTTGTAATTTACCTGACAAAAAACAACAAGTTTACAAAAATAAAAACTCTAAATTTTTTCAAGATTTTCCAATTTTTCTTCAAAATTGTTACAATAATGAACTTTAATCCAAATTTTATCGTTTTCATTTCTAATAATTGTTTCGAGCTCTACAAAATAAAGTCAAATTATCGTCATATTGTGACAATTTTAAAGATCAGAAAGCTCAAATCTTTTAAAAATTTCTAGTTTTTTATAAATAGGTATTTTTCTAAAATATTATTTATAATAAACTCGAAATTTTTAAAAGATTTGAGCTTTCTGATCTTTAAAATTGTCACAATATGACGATAAATTGACTTTATTTTGTAGAGCTCAAAATAAATATTAAAAATGAAAAAAAATAAAATTTGTATTAAAGTTCATTAGGGTAATATTTTTGAAAAAAAATTAAAAAATCATAAAATCTTGAAAACCAGTTTCTTCTTTTCTGGTGAGCAAAATATTTGATTTACAGTTTTTTTCGCAGGTAAATTACAAGAAAATTATAAGAAACTTGAAGAAATTAATTTTAATTTTTTAATTTTTAAGATGTTCAGAAAGTTTATAAGGATTTTTAAAGAACCTTATAGTATCTAACAAGAATCAAGAAAAGAAAATTGATTTTCATAATTTGACAATAAATGACACACAAAAGTCTCAAATGTCACAAAAGTCAAATTGAAAATGGTTTTTTTTTAGAAAAAGTTGAAATACTTAAACTTTCGTGTATAAATGATTTTTTTTTATAAATCGAAAAGACACATGTCTCTTAATTTTACTTGGAAAATTCTAATTTGTTTATATTAACTTTTATTTACATTAGGGAGAGATATAAAAAACAATATGTGACACTTTGAGGTTATATTTAATGTGTATATTTTCTTATTATACTTGAAGTGGGAAAAAAGGATAAAATTCAAAGAAAAAATAGGAAAATAGTTATGAAATAATAAATTAACTAATTAAATACCAATTATTTTAGGAAAAAAACATTATTTGTTTTTAGGCTAAGTTGCCAGGATATGTTGCTACACTTTATTATTTCTAACTTAAAAATTCACTTTTTTATCTTCCTTCGTCAAATTACACATTTTCATTTCTAATTAAATGCACATTTCTATAGAAATGTACACGTTTTTAACTCTTAAATTTTCCAAATCAGATGGACATATTTAAATCTGCCGCGAACTCTATCAAAAGTTGACACGTTCCGTGTGTGGAAACACCTTTAAAGTATCAATTTTAGAATTTTCTATTTTTTTGTTTAAAAACATTATTTTGCCACCCAAAACCTTATCAATCTTATTAAGAAAGTTACACTTTATCCTAATAATAACCCTTTTACCCAATTTTTATTATATTTTGCCAATATTCAACAAAGAACCCTACGGGAACGAACGAGTACTCTAAAAGAACCCAGATTCGTTCTCCCACGGTTCCGGCCATCTACCAGGGTATGAGAAAGGAAAACTCGGAAAAACTAAAAATACTTAAAATATTCAGAGATTATAAAAATCTATGGTTATTCGTTTTGAATAAAATTCTGTGAATAAATATTATGAATAAATATTATTGAATAAATATTATGACAAAAAAAATGGTTTATATGTATCAATCAATTTAAGTAGATTCTCTCAACTTACATAACCTTAAACTAGAAAGTCGTTTTTCAAGCCAAATTAATATATTATTCAAATTAATTTCATCAAATTTTGAAAGATCCAGTTGTACATTTTTCAGAAAAAATTAGTTTTTGCTAAAATTTGTTGTCAAATAATAATAATTTAACATTTTATGTTATTTCTTTAAATTCAATGAACAACTGGAATTTTCATCCAATTCTGATAAATATTAGCTTTTTTCTCGTAAATATTCTCTACAATTTTATTTGTTAGATTTTGTTAAAAAAATATTTTGTTTAAAAATACGCAAAGAACAAATATTATTTGTTTAATAACTTTTAAAAAAAATATTATTTAACAAAACCCAAGAGATACAATTGTAGAGAACGAGAAAAATGAGATATTATTATTTGTCAGAATTTGATGTTCCAGTTGTTAATTGAATTTAAAGAAAAAACATAAAATGTTAAACAATTATTACTTGACAACAAAATTTTAGCCAAATCTAATTTTTTCTGGAAATGTGAAAATTTTTTCAAAATGTGCTAAAATTAATTTTAATAATAATCTTATTTGATCGGAACAGTATTTCATATTTTGAGGTTATGTCAAAGAAGAGAATCTTCAGGAATTTTTTACTTATTCAACTAATAAGAATGTATAACACAACATAAACAAAAGTATAAGATAATTTAAAAAAATACATTAATAGAATACAATAACTATAAATATTATACACATAAATAAAACTTTATACAAATTCGAGAATTTTAAAATACAAAAAAGTTACTATATTTATTCTTGTCTTTAACACGAAAATTGCGAAAAAAATTGTTTTTTAACAAAAAAATGAGTGAAATGAGTAAGTAGACAATGGAGAATTGAAAGAAATTGGGACTAATAATAAATTAGGTTTACGTTTAGAAATAAAGTCGCCTACCAAGTACGATGCGAAATTTGAGATGAAGAGCAGATGTGGAGGGACCTTGTCGTCCGGAAGTTTAAAATGTTTCTTGCGAAGGACGAGAGAGAACTAGAAACTAAAAATTAAAAACACAAGAGAAGATCTAGACCGGGTCGATAAAAAATTCAGAGTGAAACGATCAAATGAACACTGAACTACTGCATTAAATGATCGATTAAGAATCAAGAACTGTTCCGTTACCGATATCTTCACGGGAGTGACCTTTAAACTGAGTGGAGCTGATAAGGTCGGCCAATCTAACTTCTCCAACTCAAGAAACGACCAATCTTGTGCCGAAAGAAATGCCAACTTTTCCGTTATACAGGAATTTAGTCGAGAGATCTATACAGGATTTAATCCAGTTAGAAAATAGAGAAAGAAACGTATACTTTTACAGAGTAGACACTTTTTTTTATAAAATTAAATTCCCGGTCAATTTTTTGGATTTCTCGGTCACAAATTTTCTTTAATTTTGCGAAATAATTGAAAATTGAGTAACTAGATTGAAAATTGAAAAAAATAATTGAAATTGAAGAAAATAAAAAAAAAATAGAGGAAATAAATTGAAAATTTGAAAAAATAATTAATAATTGAAAAAAAGAAATTACAAAATGACGAAAATAATTGACAATTTAAAACAAAATTCAAAAAATGGCTAGATTAATGCATAACCTAACAAAATAATTTAAAAAATCGAAGAATAATTATAAAATTTTAAGATAATAATTGAAAATTAAAGGAAATAGTTGAAAGATGACGAAAATAATTGAAAAATGGAAGAAAATATTTTAAAAATGATGAAAATAATTGTCAATTAAAAACAAAATTCGAAAAATGACTAGATTAATAAATAACCGAACAAAATAATTTAAAAAATGAAAGATTAATTATAAAATTTTAAGATAATAATTGAAAATTGCGGAAAATAATTAATAATAAAAAAAATAGTTAAAAAATGACGAGAATAATTGAAAAATTGAAGAAAATATTTGAAAAATGAGGAAAATAATTGTCAAATGAAAACAAAATTCGAAAAATGGCTACGTAATTACAGAATTGAAAAAAATAGTTTATAAAATTTAACAATAAATATTAAATTTAAACAAAGTAGTTGAAATTTTTTTAGGAATAACTGTTGAAAATAATTGCAAATTGAACAACTGGATTGAAAATCGAAAAAAATAATTGAAATTGAAGAAAATAATAAAAAACTGAGGAAATAAATTGAAAATTTAAGAAATACATTGAAAATTTGAAAAAATAATTAATAATTGAAAAAAAAATTACAAAATTTAAAACAAAATTTAAAAAATGGCTAGATTAATACTTAACCTAACAAAATAATTATAAAAATCGAAGAATAATTATAAAATTTTAAGATAATAATTGAAAATTGTAAAAATTGTAGGAAACAATTGGAAATTGTGGAAAATAATTAATAATTAAAGGAAATAGTTGAAAGATGACGAAAATAATTGAAAAATGGAAGAAAATATTTGAAAAATGATGATAATAATTGTCAATTAAAAACAAAATTCAAAAAATGGCTAGATTAATAAAGAACCGAACAAAATAATTTAAAAAATGAAAGAATTTTATAAAATTTTTAGATAATAATTGAAAATTGTAAAAATTGTAGAAAACAATTGAAAATTGCGGAAAATAATTAATAATAAAAAAAAATAGTTAAAAGATGACGAGAATAATTGAAAAATTGAAGAAAATATTTGAAACATGAGGAAAATAATTGTCAAATGAAAACAAAATTCGAAAAATGTCTACGTAATTACACAATTGAAAAGAATAGTTTATAAAATTAAACAATAAATATTAAATTTAAAAAAAATAGTTGAAATTTTTTAGCAATAACGTTTGGAAATAATTGCAAATTGAACAACTGGATTGAAAATCGAAAAAAATAATTGAAATTGAAGAAAATAATAAAAAATTAAAAAAATACATTGAAAATTTGAAAAAATAATTAATAATTGAAAAAAAGAAATTACAAAATGACGAAAATAATTGACAATTTAAAACAAAATTCAAAAAATGGCTAGATTAATGCATAACCTAACAAAATAATTTAAAAAATCGAAGAATAATTATAAAATTTTAAGATAATAATTGAAAATTAAAGGAAGTAGTTGGAAGATGACGGGAATAATTGAAAAATGGAAGAAAATATTTGAAAAATGATGAAAATAATTGTCAATTAAAAACAAAATTCGAAAAATGACTAGATTAATAAATAACCGAACAAAACAATTTAAAAAATGAAAGATTAATTATAAAATTTTAAGATAATAATTGAAAATTGCGGAAAATAATTAATAATAAAAAAAATAGTTAAAAAATGACGAGAATAATTGAAAAATTGAAGAAAATATTTGAAAAATGAGGAAAATAATTGTCAAATGAAAACAAAATTCGAAAAATGGCTACGTAATTACAGAATTGAAAAAAATAGTTTATAAAATTTAACAATAAATATTAAATTTAAACAAAGTAGTTGAAATTTTTTTAGGAATAACTGTTGAAAATAATTGCAAATTGAACAACTGGATTGAAAATCGAAAAAAATAATTGAAATTGAAGAAAATAATAAAAAACTGAGGAAATAAATTGAAAATTTAAGAAATACATTGAAAATTTGAAAAAATAATTAATAATTGAAAAAAAAATTACAAAATTTAAAACAAAATTTAAAAAATGGCTAGATTAATACTTAACCTAACAAAATAATTATAAAAATCGAAGAATAATTATGAAATTTTAAGATAATAATTGAAAATTGTAAAAATTGTAGGAAACAATTGGAAATTGCGGAAAATAATTAATAATGAAAGAAAATAGTTGAAAGATGACGAGAATAATTGAAAAATTGAAGAAAATATTTAAAAAATGATGAAAATAATTGTCAATTAAAAACAAAATTCGAAAAATGACTAGATTAATAAATAACCGAACTAAATAATTTTGAAAATGAAAGAATAATTATAAAATTTTTAGATAATAATTGAAAATTGTAAAAATTGTAGGAAACAATTGAAAATTGCGGAAAATAATAATAAAAAAAAATAGTTAAAAGATGACGAGAATAATTGAAAAATTGAAGAAAATATTTGAAACATGAGGAAAATAATTGTCAAATGAAAACAAAATTCGAAAAATGTCTACGTAATTACACAATTGAAAAGAAAAGTTTATAAAATTAAACAATAACTATTAAATTTAAACAAAGTAGTTGAAATTTTTTAGGAATAACTGTTGGGAATAATTGCAAATTGAACAACTGGATTGAAAATCGAAAAAAATAATTGAAATTGAAGAAAATAATAAATAATTAAGGAAATAAATTGAAAATTTGAAAAAAATAATTGATAATTGAAAAAAAAATTACAAAATGTCGAAAATAATTGACAATTGAAAACAAAATTCAAAAAAATGGCTAGATTAATTAATACACAACATAATAAAATAATTTAAAAAATGAAAGAAGAATTATAAAATTTTACGATAATAAATGGAAATTGAAAAAATTGTACAAAATAATTGAAAATTGCGGAAAAGAATGAATAATTAAAGGAAATAGTTGAAAATTGAAGAAAATATGAGAAAAATGACGAAGTAATTGTCAATTGAAAACAGAATTCGGAAAATTATTAGATTAATAAACTGAAAAAAATAATTGGAAAAATTAAACCAGAAATATTTAATTTAAAGAAAATAATTGCCAATTGAAAAATTAAGTGAATTATAGGAATAATTGTTGGAAATAATTGCACGTTTTACAACTGGATTAAAAATCGAAAAAAATAATTAAAATTGAAAAAAATAATTGAGAAAGCCGAGAATTAATGATAAAAGAAAACAATTGAAAACTAAAGAATGGAAATTAAAATTAAAGAAAGGAATTAAAAATTTAAGAAAATAATTGAACAATTGTATTTAAAATGAAAGAAACTTAATGATAATCAAACAAAATAATAGGAAAAAGGCGATAATTTTTTTAATATTAAAGAAAATAATTGAAAATTGAAAAGTGGAGTTTAAATATGAAGAAAATAACTGAGAATTAAAGAGAATAGTTCTAAAATTTTATAATTGAATTAAAATTTGAAAACAATTTTTATGAGTGAAAAAAATAATTGAAAAAATCCGAGAATTATTTAATATTGAGGAATTAATTGAAAATCGATAAAAATAATGAAAAATTAAAGAAAATATTTGAGAATTGAAGAAAATAATTAAAAATTAAAGAAAAAAATAGGAAATTAGAGAATTGAATGTAAATTTCAAGAAAATAATTGATAATTAAAATGAACATTATAATATGAAGAAAAAAATTAAATACTGACAAAAATAATTAACTATTAAAAAAAATAATTAACAATTGAAAAAAGAATTAAAAAATTTGTGAGAATAATCGGCTTTTGAACAAATTTTTTGTTTTAATGAATGAATAATCATAAAATTATTAAAATAATTAATTTTAAATAATGAATCATCAATTGGATAAAGATGAAAATTATGGAAAAAATTGCAGAAAAAAAATTACAATTGAAAAAATCAATTGAAAATTACAGAATCGTACTGAAATTTCAAGAAAATAATTGATAATAGAGAAAATGCGAGAATTATCGAATATTGATTGAATAAAATAATTGAAAAAAAATAATGCAATTGAAAATTGAAGATAATAATTAGGAATTGAAGAAAATAATTAAAAATTAAAGGAATAAAATGAAGATTAAAGAATTAAATCAAAATTTTAAGAGAACAGTTAATAATTGAAAGAAAAATTACAAAATGACTAAAATAATTAAATAATATTGAAGAAATCTCTAAAAGTCTGTTTGTTGAATTTGGCTAATAATATTTTGTTAAAAAATTATTGATCTCAACCTATTTGTTTTTAAAAATGTATAATTGGGTATTTCAAAACTGGGTGAAATCAATTTTAATAATATTTTCATTTAATGTGAAAAAACATTTTTTATTTTTAGGTTATGTCAATGGGTTGAACATAATGCTTAAAAAAAACCCATTTTATTATACTTTTTATTTAAAAATTACATTAATTTAACACGGTGTCTACAAATAGTCTAATAAAATATTTATGTATATTTTCTAGGTTTTCCCAAACTTTAAAAAAAAATTCCAAAGTTTAAGAAGGTTTTTTACATTGACATAACCTCAAACCAGAAAGTAATTTTTGTTCGAAAAGGCAGTTTCTTTTGTATTGTAAAAAAAATGAGCATATAATAATAATAATAATAATAATTTTGTGTTTTTTCTTCAAATCTAGTGAGAAAAGATGAGAAAATGAATTAAAAAACTCTGTAATAAAATTAGAGAATGTTTTTAAAATATATAAAATTTATAAAAAAAATTGAAAAAGTGCTAATAATTACTATTGAAATATATAAAAATATTTTCTAGAATAAAAAAACTCTACGAAAAAATAAGAAAATTTAAAAAATCAAAAAGCCTGAAGAAATAAGAAAAAATAAGCATATTTTGTAAAAGATAATGAAAAAATATTTGAGAAATAGAGAAAAACTTTTTTTAAAAAATGCTAACAAGATATAAAAAAAATGCGGAAATTTTTCAAGTGGAAATATTTAAAACCTTACGAAGAAAAATACAAGAAAAATGTAAAAAATTAAGTAATAAAGTTCCGCATAAATTCCTCCCAAATTTGAATTAACATAATTTTCATTTTATGGAACATAATTTAATTAAATTAATTACTTTACACAAACTTTATTGGCTCGAATATTTATATAACATCATTTTTACTTTTCAGTATTTCTATTCAACATAAATTTAACTTTATATAATTTTCAATAATCATAAATTGTAGTTTATAACAATTTAAAATTTTTTTCTTCACTTGGCAAAATTTTAATTTAGACAGAATTATTATAATTTTTTGAATCACTGTATAATCAAATTTTAACTTTGCATTATTTTTATAAATGTAAATTTTGTTCAAAAAATGTTCGTTTAAACGAAAATTATGATAAAATTCGGAAAAACTAAAGTCCAAGAGAATGACAAATTTAAAATACTGCAAAATAAAAATTAGGTTAAATGATGATTCGAAAAAGTAATGATTCGGTTCAATGAATATTTGGTCAAATAAATAATTTATAAAGTGAATATATTAGTCTGATAAAATAGGTATTCTGAAAAATAAAAATTATGTTAAATAAATATTCAACACACTAAAATTTGTGATAAATAATCATTCGGTTAAATGGATTATGGAATTTTAAATAAATTTATGCGCGATTCGAAAATTTTGGTTTTCTAGTCAACATTATTTGTCCAATATTAATTATTCAACATTTCGTGTTTTTCCATAAATTAAGACAACAATAGCACTTTTTATCTTTCTACAAAGAATATCTTGTATTGTTCTTTAGCACGCATAATAAAAATATTACAAAAATACAAAAAACACAATTTTGTTTTAGGATACAAAATTTTTTTAAATTAATAATTGTCAAAATTCGTTTATATTAATTTAAATTGTTTTCTTTCTTGCTGTTAAAAACCCATTTTTAGCGATTGTTTGAGGTTATGTGAGTCAAATCTTTTTAACACAAGAAAAGAAAAAAAAGTTTATTATTATTTTTTTTTTGTTATTGTTAAACGAAAAATACATCAAAATAAAATTTAAAAATATAATGTAAAAATGTATGAACAATTAATATCAGAAATTTTTGAAATTTAATGAAAAAAATTGTAGATTATTTTAAAACGTACAAAATAAAATAAAATGTAAAATATAAAATGTAAAATATAAAATGAACATAAATTGTAACGATATTGTACAAGATCATTTTCTTTATCACTAAAGAAGTGTGTTACAAAGGTAATGGATGTCGATCGATATCACCTGCAACAGGTGGTTTTGTTTTATTAACTCTATTGGTATGACTAAAGCATATGAATGCTTCCATAATCCATACTCTGACTACTATTGCAGTCTTTGATTGCAGCTTAATAATTCATTCTGATTAAGATTATTTTACCATTTTTAACTTTTTTTTCAATTTAAAATTAATTTTACAAACAATAAATTTACAAAATATTTTTTAAAACATAACGAAATATTAAGAACCTTATTAAAAATTAAAAAAGAAATTCAAAAATTTTGTTTTCTGTATAAACCGATAAAAAACAATTTTAATGGATTAAACAGTGAAATTAAAAAATAAGAACAAATTATTTTTCTCCGTGTATTAATAAATAAATATATATTTATGTGCTTTAAATAAAAATAAATTAACATTTTTTTAATGAATTATTAATTCGAGATTGGTATTTTATTTGTAATTCATTTTAATATTATCTCTGAAGACAAATTTTTTAAGTTCATCTTATTTTCGATTTTAATTTGTAAATATAATGTTTTCACTTTTTAGTCGCAGTTTCGATTCTTAAACTCTCATTCACAATTTTTATTCATTAACAACATTTTCAAATTAAATTTATAAATAACATTCTTAAATTTTATTTATAAACAATATTGTTACTTTGAATTCAGATCTTTACATAATTATCGATTACCAATAGAAATAACAGATTATGTCTCATTAAGTCTGGAATAATAATGAAAAAAAAGGGGGAGAAAAAAACGGTCAGACGAACAGAACTAAAAACTTGTTTTGAGATTTGAACTTTGTAACACTTCTTCAAGATCATAAACTTTTCCTTTATGCGCAAACTGCATCATTTCAAGCTAGATTTCTCTTTAAAAATAATTTTACTATTATTTTTTGTGCGAGAATGAAAAAATTTGAATAAACGATACCTTTTTTCTAAAGAAGATTGCAGAAAATGTTCAGCAGTCGTGATGGTTTTTTTTTTTTTTCTAATCAACAGAGAATTCTTCAAAACTGAATCATGCAAATTTTTCACACTTTTAACGCCACATAAGAACAGGAATTGAAAAAAAAATTTAAGTAAACTTTTTAACTAAGTTTCAGCAATTAAGATTAATTTTTCAAAATAACTAAAACGTTGTTTTCTTTATCAAATTTTTTTTCTAAAACTTTGCGAGCGGAGCGTGTTAAAGTATAGTGTGTGTAAATTTTTTTTTTTTTTTATATATTCATCCACGTGTACCAAGTGTTCACGTCAGCATGGTTTAAAGACGACTGCCAAGAAGTTCAACTTTTTTAGGAGGCGCGCAAAGCTGTTTTTTTCACTCGACCAATCAGAGAAACAGATTGATTAATTAGTTTCTCTTTCAGAAATTGTGTTTTTCTTTAATTATGTAATAAAGAAATATTTATTATTTTTCAACTTGACGAATTTTTGTAAACAATAAAAAAGAAATTGTTATTTTCCTTGTACAGTATTTACTGAATTTATTCATCACCCGGAAAAGTTATTTTCAAAAGTATTTTTATAATTTAATTTAAAAAATATAATATTGTTTAAACATGAAGACAAACATTTTGCTTTAAGCATTCGCACTTAAAAATTTTTAAAAAAGGTCCAAATTTTTAGGAAAATTTTTTTTTTTTAAATTTATTATGTTTCTGGCACGTTTATTTAATTAGAGAAATTTATTGGTTGAAAATTCTAAATTCTAAATGTTTAGAATACGATTATTTTTAAGAATTCCAATTTAGCAAATTTTTTATTTAACAGAATTTTAGATGCATCGAATTTTTAAATGCCAGAATATTAATTTTACCGAATTTTAAGTTGTCGGAAATTTTATTTCCAATAAACTTCTGACAGAAAGATTTGGGCGCGAATTTTAAAAGTGACCAATGAGAAATTATTGAGAAAATTTGTAAAAATTGTTTTTTGGGCCATTTTGTTAAATTAAAATTCAGTTAAATTGAAATTAAGTTAAATAAAAAGTTGGTTTAAAAGAAATCACGTGAATGAAAATTCGGTTCAATATGAATTCGATGACCTAAAAATTCTGCTAAGTAAAAATTCGGAATTATTTATATTCGACTGAATGATTGACTAATTGAATTAGTAAACTGAATTTTACTGAAATATTAGTTATTTTGACATAACCTAAAAATGAATTTGACTAATAATTAGTTACTTTTGACTAAATGATTAGTAGATTTATAACTATTTGAATTAGTGGCTGTCTCTTTTTGCTTTCAAATTAGTTACTTGTAACTAATTTATATATATCGAGAGTGTACAATATCTATTATTCAAAAGGGTCATCAGCAAATTAATTCCAAAATTTAATGAGAGTTAAATAGTCAATTAATATTAATTTTATTCCGCTATTTTATTCAGACTAATTTTAAAATCACTAGGAAGTCAAGCAACAAGAATTAATTTAAATAAATATTTTTGATAAAGATTAGAATAAATTAAATACATTTTTTAATATATTTTCACTTAGGAATCTAAAAATTGATACGAACGTAAATAAAATAATAATAATTAATAAGAAGTAATAATAATAAATTATAATGAATAATAAAAATTAATTAATTGTAATAATTATTCGAAAAAATGGTTTTTTAATAGTCGATAAATATTTGTTTAATTCATGTTCATTCTCATTATAAATTTTTTTCTCATTTCACAACAAATCAAGGAGTTTATTACACCACAGAAATATTTCTGTTGAACTGACAAATTATTTCTTATTTCTTTTTTAAAATGGCACAATATAATAACAAAACAAGTAAACATTTTATGGTCCTGTCATTATGTTTGTGTAAAAATAATATAATTGGCTATTTTTCTAATCTTTTATCATAATATTGATAAATTTCAAATTCATAATTTTAACTCAACCGTCTTACTGAAAATAGTTTAAAAGCCTAATCAAAAATATATTTGATTTATTTAAAAAAAATTTAATTTGTAGGACAGTTATTTAGATTAAATTTTTTAAATTGAGAAAACCTCTTTTATGTATTTAACGATACTTATTATTATTATTATTGTTATTATAAGCTATTTTGAAATTTTTTATTATTAAATTTTATTTATCACTCACTAAATCTGAATTAGTGATTTTATACTAATGAATTAGAGATAAATCGGTTACTATTAAATAGTAAAAAAGTTACTAATTTTTAGTAGAAAGCTACTAATAAAAAGTTGAAAACTACTAATTTGAAAGTAAAATATCTACTGATTGAATAGTAAAATTCAATTTTTCAATTATTAGTAGATTCACTTTCTTAATTAATTTTTGACATATGACTTAATATTTCTTTTTTAAAACACAGAATTACTGTTTTTATGTAGTTCTACGCGAAATTGGAAATAAATTTAAATTCTTATTTTTTTGACAGTTTTAATATCAACTCAGACACCTGACAACAGTTTTAAAAACTTGACCTGGGTTGAATCAAATGAGAACCGTTATTCGCGAGGGAAAAGAACCAGAAGGGACTTGGAAACTTGAGACATAACCACAAGCAGTGAATCTCATACATTTCTTAAAACTAAAAAATTTCTTCCTTTTTAAAATTTACCACAAAATTTTGCACATCTATATTCATTGACAAAATTCAAGTACAAATAGTTTTATCTGATTATTTGTAAAAATACTTTTTAATTCTAAATTAGTAAAAAATTACTAATTTGATATAGAAAAAAGTCAGTTTCTAATTCAAATAAATTTTTACTAATCATATAGTAAAAAATAAGTAATTATTATACTCTCTAAATTTTAATTAGTTAAAAATAGCCAATAATTTATAAAATTATGATTTTTGTTTTAGTAATTAGTGAAAAATAACTTATTTATTAGTAAAGTATGACTAATTATTAGTAAAGAAAAACAACTAAAAATTGTTAAAACTTGACTAATTTAATTAGTAAACAGAATTGTACTAAAATATTAGTTATTTTGACATAACCTGAAAATGAACTAATAACTAGTTATTTTTTACTAAATGATTAGTAGAAATATTACTATTTGAATTAGTGGCTGACCTTTTACTTTCCAATGAGTTATTTTTAACTAATTCAGATTTAGAGAGTAGTTAAATTTATTTTAGGTTATGTTAAAATTGGTAACATTTTAGAAATAAAGTTCTTTTAACTAATTTAATACTTATCAATCAAGATAAATATTTCGGTAGCATCTTTATTTAACTTAAAAGTTTCTAATTTATAATAATAATAATAATAATAATGTTGATTTTTTAGAAACTAAAATGTAATTTTTTAAAAACGACAAAATAATCATTAATTTTGACAATAACAATAATAATAAACTTAATTTTGACTAATATTATCCGAAACTTCTTTACAAATTGGATTTTTTTCAAGATTTTTACAATAAATTTCTTTTATAACTCGAAAGTTAATATTTTTAAAATATTAAATAATCCAATGACAATTTTAGATAAGTCTAAATTTTTATTTTATTTCATAATAAAATTGAATTTAATATCTAATCAAATGTCATGTTTCAGAAGTTTGGTATATCATTACCAAATTATTAATTAATGTTAATTATCAACATTTTCAATGTTAATTTTTGTTACATGATTTTAAGTAGGATGATATTTTTAAAAATGTTTAATATTTTACTTTTCAAATTAAATCCACAATTCAAAAAAAATTCAAGATCTATAGTCTGAGCTGGGATTCGAACCTTGAACCTTTTTATTTTTTATCGAGAGATGGCTTTAACCATCCAAGCTATTTATGAACATTATTTTTAGTATGTAAATTGATTGCTTAGTTTGCAGAATATTGGCAAATATTTCAAATTAGAAGAAAATAAAATATAAAAGTAAATATAAGGTAAAAGTAAGTGTAAAATATAAAAATAAAATGTAAAAAGTAGAAAAATGTAAAAAGTTACAATCTTAATACAGAATCGATAGTATTAAAAGAAATAACATGCTAGTTTAAAAGTAAGCGATAAAATTAAAATGACTATTAGATGAAAATGATAAAAAAGGTGAAATAATTCTCACAATTTGAATAAGTAAATTCACACCTTTTACATTCTTCTAATCAACATTGAGAATCACTGACATCACTGACCCGTGTGTGTCTCATAACTTGAGAATGTGTGAATTACGTGTGTATTTGCTATATACACACTAACACTATTATAACCGCAAAAGATAGGCGAGGTCGCGAAACTGAAAAAAAAAGTAATTTGCTATGATATGTACAACTAAGTTATGTCCATAACTACTTCTCGGTTTCGTTTTACATTTGCCCTTTTCAATAAAGACATGCAATTTGTCATGGAAAATGTATTTTATTGCAATCACTTCTTAATTTATCAATTTATACAGCATGTACATTAATAAAATTGAATAAAAAAAAGAAAATAAAAAATTAAATTAGAGTTTATGCAATACTTTTATCACTTTTTATCATTTGTATACTTTAAGGTATACATTAAAAATTATAATATTATATACTGTAGTTTTTCTATTATAATTTTTGTAGTTTAATGTGTATATAAATTTTTTCAATTGTTTAAAAGACCTCTGACATTAATATTTAATGAAAATAAAATCTTTTAAACTTGACTATTAAAAAAAAAATTATTATTATTATTATTAAGTAATTGTAATTCTGTGGAACTAAAGTTCAAGTTTATCTATATGTTTCTCTGATGAAATTGAAGATTAAGCTAGAAATCAAGAATAAATAATTCATAGAAAAGGATACATTGAATCATGTCCTGAATGCTAAGAGGTGAAAGTTCATCCTGCGAGGAATAGCAGGCTGTGAATTCTTTCCTGAGGTCATGAAAGTGGGAGTAATGGTTTGGCAGTTCGATTTCTTTATTACAGGCTTCGGGGTGCAAACATTGTCTTAAGGGTGCTTGTCCATCGACAATCAAACGAGGCGTACTTCCGGCTGATACACACGTTAGGGATGACCACCACGTTTCAAACTGAAAATTAAAATTTATTACATTTTATTACAGATAATCGAAATAATAACAATAATAGTAATAATCATAATCATAGTAATGAGAATAACTAGGTAATAATTATATATTCATAAAATTTCAGTTTCTTTAAAAATAAAAAAAAATAGCTATTATTTATATCAATTTCCGGAGAAATATATGTGACGCACTCCGAAGAAACGTACCTTAGAAGACAAAAAATCAATTTATGGATTATGATTGTTTTAAGTTGAGACGGAATATAATTTTTTTTATTTATTAAGTTGTATTTTTAGCATGAAAAAAATGTTGACAAAAAACGATAATTTTTAATTAAAGATAGTGTTTATTCAAATTTGGTTGGGTTTTTTCAAAAATCCCTGTGTCCAAATTTAGATACTTATAAGCTTAATTAACCATACAAATTTTGTTATATTCCTTTGAGACGTTCTCGAAATATCTAAGTGACAAAAAATTTACCACGCACACACACTCACATATGGACTTATACTTAAAAACGAAAAATTAGGCTTCTTAGATGAAGATATGTCAATTTAGACTATTTTTGGAATACACTAGTGTATTCCTACGTATTTTTCTTCCCCAAATCCAAAGTCTGCTACTTTTTTAGACAATCTCAAAAAAATTTTATAACACAAATCAAAATAAAAAATTTTTTTTGTCCAAGACACTACGCTAGTGTATTTTAACGTATTTTCTCTACTAAATACGAATCTAAAGTCAGAATAACCAGAGTCGCTAATTTTTTTAGGTAATCTGAAAAAAAACTGGTAAAAAATCCGAAAAAATGAAAAAAAAAAAATTTTTGACCTGGACAATATGTTAGTGTATTTCTACGTATTTTTCAACGAATATAATATTCAAAATTTAAGTTAATAATTCAAAATTGAAGAAATAAATTGAAAATTAAACAATGAAATTGAAATCGGAAAAACACAGAAATATTGAATATTAAAAAAAAAAAAAAAACAATTGAAAATGGAGAAATAAAATTGAAATTCAAATATAATAATTGAGAATTAAAGAAAATTACTGAACAATTGGATTGAAAAAAGAGGAAAATAATTTATAATTAAAAAAAAAAATGGATAATGCCAGGAATTATTTAATATTGAATAAAACATTAAAAATTGAAGAATAGAATTGTTATTTAAAGAAATTAATTAAGTATTAAAAAAAAAAATTGAACAATTAAATTAAAAATAGAAGAAAATTATTGAAAATTAAGAAGAAAATTGAAAATTTAAGAAAATAGTTGAGAATTTAAAAAAAATCATTATAAAAAGCCTAGAGTTATTGAGTACTGAAAAAAATTGAAAATGGAAAAAAAATTCCATTCTTCAAAAAATTGAAGAATGGAATTGAATGTCGAAAATTATAATTGAGAATTAAAGAAAATAATTCAAGAATTAAACAATTGGATTGAAAGTAGAAGAAAATAAGTGATAAAATTGAAGAAAAAAGAAACTGAACAACCAAGAATTATAGAATTTGAAGAAAACAATAAAAAATGAAGAATGTAATTGTAATTTTAAGAAATTAATTGAAAATTGTAGAAAATAATTTGAAATTGAAGAAAATGTGATTTCATGAAAATTGTTTAATAATAATTAATGAATTGAATTGAAGTTTCAAATACATAATTGATAATTGAAAAAAAATATTAAAAAAGCCGAGAATTATTGATTATAGAAGAAAATAATTGAAAAATGGAGGAGTTATTGAGATGTGAAATAAATAAATGATAATTGAACAAAAAAAGTTGAAAAATGTCGAGAATAATTGAATATTGAATTAAATAATTAAAAATTGAAGGAAATAATTAAAAATTGATGAAAATAATTGAAAATTGAATCAAATAATTTTCAATTGAAAAAAATAATTTAGAGTTGAAGAAAAAAATTAAAAATTGATTATAATAATTGAAAATCGTAGAAAATTTTTCCGAAGAATAACAATATGCTAGTGTATTTCTACGTATTTTTCTCCACTAAATCCTAATTCGAAGACAAAATAACAAGATTGACTAAATTTTTTTAGGTAATCTATAAAACCCGAAATTTTTTTTTTTTTTTTTTGACCGGGACAATATGCTTGTGTATTTCTACGTATTTTTCTCCATTAAATCCGAATCAGAAGCCAGAATAACCAAATTGGTTAAATTTTTAGGTATTTTTTTAGGTAATCTAAAAAAAACTGCTAAAAAACCAAAAAAAACAACAAATTTTTTTTTGTTCGAGACAATACACAGTTAAAAATTTTGTGTACTTGTGTAGAAACCAGTCCTTGTTAAATTTTTTGTGTTAAAAATTAACATTTTTCGTAAGTTGATTTAACACACTCTTCAAATGCCATTCGATTCTTGAACATAACCTCAAATTTTTTAGTTTTAACACTGTAATTCATTATTATTTTTTTGTTGTAAAGCATAAATTTCTTATTGAAAATTCATTTTAACTTCCAAAAGGTAAAATAGTCTTTAAAATTATCACAATTATATGTGACTCATACCAAGCAGTCGACAAACAATTCTTATATTAAAAATCAACACAAATTTTAAGTAGATAGTTTGGAAAATGTGACTTATATTACATTTAAAACAAAATTTTCGACTTTGCAGAAAACATGTTCATTTAAACTCTAAGATCTTCAACTATACTTAGTTAGAATCACTATAATGTGTCAAATAAGAGGTTAAAATTTTTAATATATTTTCTTGTGTTGAATTAACACAAAGTTTTGAGTGAACTGTTTTGGGACATATGTGAAATATGTTAAATTTTACACAACATTTTTAACTGTGTATGATAGTGTATTCCTATGTATTTTTCTTCCCTGAATTTAAATCCGTAGCTAAAATAACCAGATTGTCTCAATTTTTTGAGATAATCTCAAAAAACTGCTAAAAAATCCCAGAAAAAAACAACAAATATTTTTTTTTTGACCGGGACAATATGGTAGTGTATTTCTACATATTCACCTCCGATGAATCTGAATCCGAAGTTAAAATAACCAGATTGGCTAAAAATGTTGAGATAATTTTAAAAAAAGTGCTAAAAAACCATAAAAAAATTTTTTTTTGTCTGATACAATATTGTAGTGCATTTTTCAAGTATTTTTTCCGCTGAATCCGAATCTTAAGTCATAAAATCCAAAGTGGTTAAAGTTTTTGAGATAAGCTAAAAAAAAGATCACCTAA
Source organism: Ganaspis brasiliensis (assembly GCA_037103525.1). Classification (NCBI taxonomy): domain Eukaryota; kingdom Metazoa; phylum Arthropoda; class Insecta; order Hymenoptera; family Figitidae; genus Ganaspis; species Ganaspis brasiliensis. The sequence goes on from JAZKLR010000311.1 coordinate 2,315,062, forward strand.
TTAATTTTATTAATATTTTTCTTTTAATAAATTTTTGGTATAAATATATACACTGTATAGAATTATTTCGATACGTTAATTACTTAATAACCCAAAAATTAATAAAATATTAATAATAATATTTATGGCCTAGAAAAATTCAGGGTTGTTTTGAATGTTACGTTGTATTCTTCTTAATTTATAAAAATTAGTTTCAGAAGCTTGAATGTTTTTTATATTTTTATCTAAATGTTTAAAATTTTAGACTGCAGCTTTCTGGATTATAAAATTCTTTAAGCTTATCTTCTTCAGTTTTTAGGTTAAAATTGTTTCGCGATGTATGATCATATACTTTAACATATTAAAAATATTCTAAACAAATTGTCGATACATATTAAACATTAAACGATAGTTAAGAATTTAATAATTATAATTTTTCTTCCATAAAATTTATAATTTGAGGACGTTTATACCCTCAAGCGGTTCTCATTCTATCGGACCATGTTAGTCAATATTTTTTTAATTTCATTTCGTCTTATAATTTGGTTTCTAAATAGTATTTTGTAGTTAAAATTATTACACAAACAAATTTTATTGAAAAAAAAAATTTCTGTTGAAAATTCCAACTTTTTAAAATTTTTTCTTTCTGATTATTTAAAAAAAGTGAAGGATTACTATCCTTAAATAACATTTTCTTAACGGAACGGTAAATTAATTAAATATTATTGTAAAAGTTGTATTCCATTACAGTTTAAAATATATTAGTTTTTTAAAAAAATCTGTAGAACCGTGTTTTTTTAATTAATTAAAATATAGTTATTTTGCGCGTTTTGTCACTTTTTCCATGTAAAAGTGCCAACTTTATAAATTTATATCTTAAAAACAGAACGGTAAAATTCAATAAAATTGTAACAGTACATGTAATGTAATGTATTTAATATGTCATTAAAATTTTTTAAGAATCTGTAGAAAATGGTTTTTTGGATAAACATCCTTAAAGGAAAAATGTTGCTTTTATAAAAAAGTAAAGTTAGAAAATTAGAGCGAGTAAACATTCCGTTCATCTCCGAGGCCTTATTTTTTTAAAGTAAATAACTGACATTTATTGAATATTTTAATATCATATTATAAAATTGTAGGAAAATATGTTTAAAAATAAGAAAATAACTAAAAACTACATTTTGCATACATCCCATAATAATTATTCTAATAAAAATAACAAAATTATCATTGCTTCATTTCCGAAGTCTTTTTTTAAAGCCATTATAAGATTTATTTTGTTTTCAATGTTTTAAAGAGTATAACCTTTTTTTATAATTTGGAATACCAAATTTATAATAAAGTTAGAAATTTTAAAAAATCTCGTAAATATTTAAATGAAATTATTAAAATCTAATATTGTTTACTTTCTTCCTACCGGAAAATTTTAAATCATGTTCTGAACCATTTAAAATTAAAATTTTCAACTTATTAAAGAATACAAGATTATAAAATTTTTTTTTTTTCATTTATTTACCAATTCCAAGAATTTCTTAAAAATCTCCGGTTGAATTAAAAAATTCTCTAAAGTTTTTACAAATTCAAAGTTTTTATCATTATGTACTAAATTAGCATCAATATCTCGAATCACTAATTACCCCTTGACTTTAAATATATTTTTGTGAAAAATAGTGTATATATTAGGGGGAAGTTTTCCAAATAGGGGAGTTTTATGGAAAATCTAGATAGACAATATTTTTAACAGTATATCTATAATTTAAAGTTACAGAAAGAACCATCCATTTTTTAATCTCTACACCAGAAATCTTTTTTATGCACTTCAGGAAATGACTTGTTAAATTTTTTCAGCTTGAATAGAATCTTAAAACTCTTTGTTCTTTGAGATTTAAAAGGCTTTTAGATAAAGAAATTGTCTTCAGAACGAAAGGGACGATTATACCTTCAGGTTACAGTTATTTATATATACTTCAAAAACTTTAAAGCTAAAAAGGAACTACCTGGAAAAATTCCTGGCACTTCGACTGAATCCTATAATTGGAAACCGCTTTTTAAATTGACCGAACAGGTATATATATAGTGTTTTAGAATTTTATTTTTATTTGACACTTAATTTCAAGTTAAATGAATAACAATTATAAGTTAAGGTTAAATGATTAAATTTAACATTGAACATATTTGAAATGGACTTCTGTGGTGATTTTAATGTTTGTGTCAGCAAGTGTATAAAACGATATGTGATTAAATGCGGTTAGGTAGCACAAAAGCACAAGGATAATGCCCCTATTACACGTGCAGCTTTTGACAACGGTGTCGATGCACCTTGCTACCCGCATAAAGTGAAAGGCAATACAAGTGCTAATTATTTTCAGTATAGGTTTCAGTGATATGAATTTTCATTTCAACTGAATGAGTAATTAAAGCAGGTCAAAGTTAAAGATCACCCAGGATGTCTACTAATTTAGTCCCACAAAATTCCCGGTCATTTCCCGGTTTTTTCTCTTGTTAACTTAAAATTTATTTTAAGTATAAACAGACCAAGAAATTGCTAAACAAATTGAAAATAACAGTTGATAATTGAAGAAAATAATTGAAATTCAAAGAAAATAATTGAGATTTGAAGAATTAAATATTAAACTTTACAAAACACAATAATTAAGAATTAAAAGAAACAATCTCTCTAAATCTGAATTAGTAGTTTTCTACTAAGAATTAGTAGTTTTCTATTATAAATTAGTCAAATTCATGGCTCATTTTTCCTTAATTCATATAGTAGAAAACTATACTAATTCTAAGTAAAAAACTACTAATTCTTAGTAGAAAACTACTAATTGAAATAGTGAAACTTTACTTTTAAAAAAAGTAGATTTTTTTACTAATTTAATTAGTAGTTTTCTACTACAAAATTAGTAGTTTTCTACTAAGAATTAGTAAAATTCTTACTATTTTAATAGTAGCTCACTTTTCGCTAATTCATTAGTAGAAAACCACTAATTCAGATTTAGAGAGATTAATAATGAAAAGAAATAATTAATAATGGAAAGAAATAATTGATCAATGACAAAGATATTTGACAATTAGAAGCAAAATTTAAAAAAAAAAAAGGAAATATTAATCTACAATTGAACAATAATTAAAAAAATCGAACAATGGTTATTAAATTCAACGAATATAATTAAAAATTGGTCAACTAGATAGAAAATCAAAAAAATTCAAAATTTAAGTTAATAATATTCAAAATTGAAGAAATAAATTGAAAATTAAATAATCAACTTGAAATCGGAAAAACACAGAAATATTGAATATTAAAAAAAAACAATTGAAAATGGAGAAATAAAATTGAAATTCAAATATAGTAATTGAGAATTGAAGAAAATTACTGAACAATTGGACTGAAAAAAGAGGTAAATAATTTACAATTAAAAAAAAATGGAAAATGCCAGGAATTATTTAATATTGAATAAAACATTAAAAATTGAAGAATAGAATTGTTATTTAAAGAAATTAATGTGGTATTAAAAAAAAATAATTGCACAATTAAATTGAAAATAGAAGAAAATTATTGAAAATTGAAGGAGGTTTTGAAACATGAAATAAATAACTGATGACTGAAAAAAAAAATTGAAACAGTCGAGACTACTGAATATTGAAACAAACAATTGAAAATTGAAGAAAATAATTAAAAAGTAAAGAAAATAATTGGAAATTGAAGAAAATAATTGAAAATTGAAGAAAGTACTTAAAAACTGAAGACAATATTTGAAAACAGCAGAAAAATTTAGAAATCGACGGAAAGAATTGCAAACTGGTGAAAATAATTTAAAAATTATTAATTTACATTAAAATTAAAAGAAAAACATAATTTAAAAAAGCTGAGAATTGTTGAATATTGAAGAAAATTGAGAAGAAATTAAAAATGGAAAGAAATTGAAAATGGAAAGAAATTGAGAAATTGAAAGAAATATGAAAAAATAATTGGAAATTGAAGAAAATAATTGAAATTTAAGAAAAAAATTGAAAACTTAAGAAAATAATTGAGAATTTAAAAAAAATCATTATAAAAAGCCTAGAGTTATTGAGTACTGAAAAAAATTGAAAATGCAAAAAAATTCCATTCTTCAAAACAATTGAAGAATTTAAAAGAATTTAAAGAAAATAATTCAAGAATTAAACAATTGGATTGAAAGTAGAAGAAAATAAGTTTTAAATGAAGAAAAAAGAAATTGAACAACCAAGAACTATAGAATTTGGAGAAAACAATAAAAAATGAATAATATAATTGTAATTTGAAGAAATTAATTAAAAATTGTAGAAAATAATTTGATATTTAAGAAAATGTGATTTAATGAAAATTGTTCAATAATAATTAATGAATTGAATTGAAGTTTCAAATACATAATTGATAATTGAAAAAAAAAATATTAAAAAAGCTCGAGAATTATTAATTATAGAAGAAAATAATTGAAAATTGGAGGAATTATTGAGATGTGAAATAAATAAATGATAATTGAAAAAAAAAAGTTGAAAAATGTCGAGAATTATTGAATATTGAATTAAATAATTAAAAATTGAAGGAAATAATTAAAAATTGATGAAAATAATTGAAAATTGAAGAAAATAATTGAAAATTGAATCAAATAATTAGCAATTGAAAACAATAATTTAGAGTTGAAGAAAAAAATTAAAAATTGATTAAAATAATTGAAAACTGTAGAAAATATTTCAGAAGTAAAGAAATTAATTAGAAATTGATGAAAATAATTGAAAATTGAATCAAATAATTAGCAATTGAAAAAAATAATATAGAGTTGAAGAAAAAAATTAAAAATTGATTAAAATAATTGAAAATCGTAGAAAATATTTCCGAAGTAAAGAAATTAATTAGAAATTGATGAAAATAATTGGAAATTGAAGAAAATAATTGGCAATTGTAGAAAATAGTAGAAACTAATTCAAAAATGAAGAAATAATTTGAAATTAATGAAAATAATTCAAAATGGAAGAAAATAATTGAGAATTGTAGAAAATAATTGGAAATTGAAGAAAATAATTGAGAGTTGAAGAAAATAATTGAAAATTGAAAATAATAATTGGCAATTGAAGAAAATAATTGTGAATTTCTGAAAAGAGTTGAATAATTGAAGAATTGAATTGAAGCTTCAAGAACGTAATCGATAATTGAAAAAAAAATATTGAAAAAAGACGAGAATTATTGATTATCTAAGAAAATAATTGAATATTTTATGTTTTAATTTTTAATGTATATTTTTTATTTTCCAATTGCATAATTGTCGCATAATTACACAAAATTACACAAATTTTTGCTCCACGTCAGAATTTTTTCTAATCTCAAAAAGCATGGCGGATTATGAGGCTGAAACAATTTTTTTTTTACATATTGACGGATTTACGTACATTTTGGTAACATGCGGTTTTTAGGGTCGATAATTAATAACTGCAAATCTGAAGACATATTTTCAAAATTTAAAATGGCGGATCCAATATGGCGGTCGGATTTTCAATCATCATGAATAGAATAATTATTTTTTCAGAAATAAATTGTTCCAACAATGATCCCCTCCGATTTAATTTTAAGTCTCTCCAATTTTGTAACCAATTTTCTGATTTCGTCAGTTTTAAATTAATCATTTATTTAATTAATTTATCCAAATTAATACAATTTAAAGTAAGTATTAATTCTTTAGTAAATTTATGTTTAAACAGTTACACTTAGTATCTGGTTTTTTTTACATTTACCAATAAAAATGTAATTTTAAGCAATTTTATATTTTCAATTATAGTTATTACTGCTCATTGAGTTAGAAACTTAGAACACACATACAAATCAAATAAATTTTCTGTAAAATAAATGCACGTTTGTAAATTTATGCAAATTCAAATTGCCATAAATACACCTTAAAAAAGTGAAAATGTTTTTCTCGTTATTTAAATGATTTGAAAAATTGCTATACTTAAAACTTAAACATATAAAATAAGAATTTTGTGAGAAAAAATATTTTGTAAACTAAACATATATATCTAAATTTATAAATAAAAAATTGTTTAATATAGAAATAGTTTAAACTCGTATAACATATGCTTGACAATAAATTTTATAAATCATAAATTAATTCAATATATTTATGAAATAATGGATTGAATAAACAATAAATGAAATAGTCAGGTTAACAGTTAATTGTAAAAATAGCAAATATTTAAAATTGTAATACTCTTTAAACATGTATAATTTTTTATTTATAGGTATTTAAAAAATGATAAAAAATCTGACATTTTTGTTTTTGTAAGTTAAATTCATTGTAATTGAATTACGTTAAACAAAAGTTGACTCATTATATTTTTATGTATATATAACAGACTATTTATTTGTTCATAAATTACCGATTTATTATGTAAGAACATTGCTAAACTTTTGGATATTCTGTGGCTGAGTTTACGGAAATAATTAATTTTCTCTATAATAATTATATATTTTTCAAATAAACATATAAGTTCTGAGTAAAAATTAAATTTAATGGCCTAAAACTGAAGAAATTTCTTCTCAACAGAATAATATGTAAAAATAATCATTAAACACTATTCTTTCGTGATAAAGAAAAACGAAGCGAAATAATCCATCACTTGAAAAGTTTTTCTCTTAATTCTTTATTTTATTATTTCATTTCTCCGCATATAAATTGTAATAATTCGTTCATTAAGATTAAAAAATTAAAAATTCCAATTACTTTACAATAAGAAAAATGTAAAAAGCTAAAAAGCAAATATATTTTTTCCTCGATGTTGCGTCTAGACGTGGTAAGGTAGTATTGAATAATGAAAAAAAGCATAAAACCCTTTATTTAAAGCGGTGCTATGGTAGGTAAGCACAATTAACAGATACCTATATACTTATTCCGCATAATTTTTTTGCCAACTGAACAGGACGATTACGCAACAGACATTGCTTTTCTTTTCTTCGGATCAAATCCTGTTTATGTATATATAGCATTCAGGAAATCGCAGATTCTTAAGTTTCCGTCGAAACTTCAAATTATAAAAATAAAATAAAGAGAATAAAAAGGAAGTGTATAATACTGTTCGGTTTCTGTAAAATTAAATCAAATAATGTGTATAATAATTCTTGAAAAAAATTCTATAGGTACTACATGCATTAAGGTGGTTATTACTTGTCTAAATTTTACCTATATTATATATATTTTGGTCATTGTTGGGAAAAATCTTTGTTTGATTCAATACATAAATGAGTCAATTAAAAAATTTAAAAAAACTACTACTACACCTTAAAGTTGGCGCTATTCATTAAACATCACAAAATAAGTACAAAATGACCAAATTTAAGTTGAGAACCACTGATCCAAATATATTAACGATCACAAAGCAAAATTATCTATTCTATATTAGAAACATTAAATCTTTTTTTACTAACGACTTTTTTATCTTTAATACCTTTTCACTGCCAACGGGATTTAAAATTATAATGTTATTAGAAACAGGCGGATAGATAGAAAAGAATAGAAAATTGTCAATCGAAAAGTAAAAAAAGGCTTAATAATAATAATAATAATAATTTGACAACGCGAATTCGTGATAAAGTTTGCGCCTGAATGTATACCTAATAACGGAATTAAGCCTTCCCAGTGAGAGTAGGAAATTTTCGCGAAAGCGGTGCTGGTTGGACAATGACCTTAAGGTGAGATCGCAGGTGCACGACGACTATTGAAACCCGGATATAATCCTTTCAAACCTGACGATGCGAAAGAGGCGCTGATGATTAACGTTCCAGTCTAGCAGATTTCATCTTAAATAAGTCATCTGGCAAAATCATCATTCAATATTATAATACCGGTTAGTTTAAGGTCGTTCTTATGTAATTTTCTCACAACGGGAACGACGACTAGATGCTCAAGATTTACTTTTCAGGATAAAACCAATGAAAAATAATTATAATTATTATAGTGTCTATACTTGAATTTTTTATCCGAGGTTAAGTACATGTATACTTTAATAGTCAGGGATAAAAAAAACCATTTCTTTGAGCGTAAAGAATACAAAAAAACAAAAAATAGAAAAACAAATTGTACTGTACTGTACTTGTTTTTCTCAAATTAGGGTTTTGACACTTCTAACTTTGAATGCTTGTAACTTTGTGAAGTTTTCATCTAGAAGGGTCTAAGACCTCTCAAAATGCTCGAAATTTAATGAAGAATATGGTCTAATATAGATAAGTTCCACAAATAGTAAAAATTCATTAAAATAGTAAAGAATTAACAACACGAATACAGTTAGATTATCTAAAAAAAAATAATTACTTTAACTGCCTTGTACTCAACTACTCAATAGTAGTTGAATTTCTTTGTTAAATTTTTTTCAGTTTATACAAAAAAGAAGATAATTATTGTTGAATTGTGAATCCGAGTCTGGTGCAATCTCATTATCTGAGTACGGTTCTTCGTGTTTCGTCTCGGTCTTTGAAAAGCATAGTGTCTGCGATGCTTCACATTACTCAAAGAAAAGAGCAAGAAATCAGTCTTACCTGTTGAATGGCCTGATGTAAAGGAATGCCGCGTTCTCGGAGGGTTTCTTCGGTCAGGGCCGGAGCATGTGCTAGTGCAGCTTCACTTACAACACCACTACTTCCGGCAACAGCCGGATTTTCACTTCCCGTACCATTTGTCGTTGTTTCGTTTAATACCATTGGCTTAACAATGTACTGTTGTTTATCCATCACCTGTAACACCAAAAAACGCAAATTTAAGACTTTTATTATATTTAATAGTATCAAAATAAAAGAGTTCAATAACCTTTAATATAATACTCTCGATAATACCTTAATTTAATGCCTGAATGTATTAAGGAGGTTCTATCGTAAAGAGAATTAATATAACCATTTTCTACTGATAGACAAAGGTTTTATAATGATGCAGTTAAAATTTTGAGACTTGAAGGTACTTGTGAAAAAAGTTATAAGCGTTGTTGTTTTTTAATATTTGTGAACATTGAGTCTTATGGGAAATGAGTAGTTTTTCATATATATTTATTTACCACAAAGTATTTAGCATTAACAAATTGATGGAACTTTTTTTTAATACAATACAGATGTATAAGGATTAAATATCTAATAAAAAAAAGTGTCATGTACCTGCAAGAGTTGCAATACATTAATTTGTACAAATATTTCACGTTTTACACGATACAGTTCAGACGTTCTGACATTTTAAAATGTTGATTTTGATTACACATGAAAAATAGTCATATTTAAAAAATAAATAATGTTAATAAAGTTAATAAATACAATTGTTTGATTATATATTCGTAAAATTAAATTTAAGCCCAGCCTCAAAATAATGGTCTCTGTTTTGACTATAGTACCGTCATAGCATAGAACCTCCTTACAATTGTTACATTTTGAAAATAGAGCATATGAAAAGTGTCATCTGCATAAGTTTACGAATATAACTTAACGAATATAACTTATATAACGAATATAAGTTAACAAAAGTAACATCAATTAAAGTAAGGTAAGTAAAGTTAAGTAAGTTCTCATCTCTGATGTATCGGCAATAAAGGATATACAAAGTTGCGTTTCTTCTACAAAAATTTTAATATAAAACCAAAGAAATTGTATACAGAATAAAAGTCAAATTGAAAGTTGTTTTTTAAATTTCATGACTGATTACCGTGAAAATGTACCAAAAAAACATTATTTTTTCGACTTTGGAAAAAGGGGTTATGTAAAGGCTTTTATAATAACACAATAAATGTAGAGCGGAGTAGATATACAGTGGCGTTTCTGGACCAACTAGTGTGTGTCCGTGTGAGCTATGTATGTGTGTGTCTGTGTGAGAGCCAATCAGAAGCGACCTTTACAACGAAATGGACCAATCAGGAGCCAGGATTTTGATGACGTCATAGTGTATGCCTCGTTTTAAACTAGGTATGTAACGCGATGCCTAATTAGAGCCCCATCAGGTAGGTGAGGTAAGGAATTTAACCTTGAAAGGGGGGGGGGGGGGGGGAATTGCACAATTCAGTGAAATTTGAATCACCGATTTTGCATACGCGTGTTTGACCTTCCAGAACCCTCTAAGCACGTGCGTGTGACCTTGGTGGGGGACATTTACACGTGTAATTTGAATATTTGGAGGGGGGGGGGGGGGGGTAACCTTCAGAAAGGAAGTGGGGGTAAGGAACTTAACCTTGAAAGAAGGGGGTTTGTCTCGGAGTAAAGTACATAACCTAGAATAAGGGTGGGGAGTACATAAGAATACATCGCACATTTCTGTGAAATTTAATTTACATACGTGTGTGTGACCTTCCAGAACCCTCTAAACAAATTTTAATTTTAGGTGGTGGGGGTTACTTTTTTACACGTGTGACCCCTGCATAACCCTCCAGAAGCTTCTAGAACATTCGATTTCAGTGGAGATGGTGGGGGTATTTTTCATTTATTTGATGCGTAATTTAATCTTCGAGAAACTTCTAGAACTTTTTTATCGGGGGTCAGAGAGGTGGGGGGGGGGGGTGTTATAGAAATTCCTATACAGTAGAAGGTGGGGGGTATTTTTAATTTATTTATTTGATGCGTAATTTTGAGAAGCTTTTAGAAGATTTGAGAGTATAAAAGGAGAAACTTCTGGTCGGGAATTTAGTTCTTGTTTAGCAGCTAATATACATGTACATCTTAATAAAAGTGCAAGTAAAAGTTAATGTATAAGCAAACTGTTGAAGAGAATAATCAAAAAGTTCAACTACAAGTGCGAGTATTATTAAAGCATATTAAAGAAATCAAAAGTATAATAAAATATAGAGAAGACAGACTAGCAGTAATACGAACTCTTGAACGTTTATCTGTATAGGAAGACAAATGGATTTCTCAAAATTAAACAAAGCAGTCAGCATACAATCCGTCCAATCTTTAAAAGATTTGGAACCTGAAGAATTTTATAAAATCGAAGAAGAAGAAGAAGAAGAAGATGATGATGAAGAAGAAGAAGAAGTAGATGATGAAGAAGAAGAAGAAGAAGAAGAAGAAGAAGAAGAAGATGATGATGATGATGATGATGATGATGATGATGATGAAGAAGAAGAAGAAGATGAAGATGAAGAAGATGAAGAAGAAGACCCTTGAAGGTGGGGCTCATTTAATCTTGAAAAAAGGGGGGATTACATGAAAAATATACTGCGTAATTCTGTGAAATTTGAATCACCGATTTTACATACGTGTGTGTGACCTTCCAGAACCCTCTAAAAAATTTCGATTTTAGGTGGTGGGGGTTACTTTTTTACACGTGTGACCCCTGCATAACCCTCCAGAAGCTTCTAGAACATTCGATTTCAGTGGAGATGGTGGGGGTATTTTTCATTTATTTGATGCGTAATTTAATCTTCGAGAAACTTCTAGAACTTTTTTAAGGGGGGGTCAGAGAGGTGGGGGGGGGATTATTTCAATCGCACTTTGTTCTATTCTGCGTACAATTTTTTTAGTAACCTTCGACAACCTTCTAGAACATTCGATGAGTCATCTCTCTATAAAAAAAAGAGGGGATTATGTGAGAAGTGTGCAAAAGTGGTGGGGTAAACCGAAGATATAAAAAGCGTAGTGTGCCAGTTAAATTTTTCATTTATACACGTTATGCCAAGAGTTGAACAGTTGTAAAAAGAAATCAAAGTTAAATTAAGTGGACTGTTAAAAAGTATTGAAACAATTACAAAGTTGATAAAGTTTCGAGAAGACACTGAGGTAGTGATTCGAGATTTTAAAGGATTATCTCTGCAAGAACAAGAGAATGGATTTCCAACAGTTAAACCAAGTGGCAAATAGTGTGTTTTCTATTAAATCGATGAAAGAGCTGAAAATTGGTGAAATTCTTCGATTAACAGACTTGAAAAAACTTAAAACAAAATATGGACTAAGAGCTGTAGTGGAAGTTAACGCAGAATATCTAGTGTTTTTACCTCACCGTATGGTGGAAATTTTTTTCCACGATGATGAGGAAACTGTTGCTTTTCTGAAATTAAAAGAAGAAATACACAGAGGACGTGTAAACTTGAAATATTTGGGTGGAAGGTACAATCAGTTTGAATTTCAATCTGCTGACGACGAATAATGGCGTATCTTCCAAGGAATCAAATGTTACTCTGTACGACATACAATCTCAATTCATCTTTTACCAAGCAAGTTGTTGTTGGTGTTAATGTTAATAATTTGCAAAATTTATCAGTAAAAGTGAAATTGTCCGGTGGCTTTCCTCAATCCAGGATTATATTTTCTCCAGAGGAATGGGAACTCTTCACCAGTCATTTTACATTGATTTCAAAATTTTTCCAACATGAAATGAATCCACAAATCTTTGACTGTGATGCTTTTCGAATGACATTTACAATCTTCCTGAATGAACGCTTGATTACTCTACAACGAACTGATGAGAAGGATACATCATACCCATTTTCATTGAATGAAACAACGTTTAAAGTATTGAAAAATCTTCTTCCATGTATTGGACAAAATTTAGTGGATATAAAAATAGGACCAGTGCAGTTTGTTGTGAACAATATTATATATTTAACTGCACGATTAGTGCACAAAGAAAATGATATTTGTACAGTTGAAAGTGTAGAAAAGTTTGTAAAAATTAAATTTCCAATGCTTTTAAAAAGACTGCAAGAAGAAAGGTTACGTTATGTATATATTCCAAGATTGTTTTATGAACTCATTACATTTCATTTAAACAATTTGTGTAAAACAATTGTAAATGAAGAGAAAAAAAAATGTGTTAAATAAAAAAATTTTAAAAAATAATTGTGTATTATTATTGAGTTATTGACATGAGAATATGCGCATAATAAAATGAGAACATTTTTTATTTACTAAAAATCATTCTTTATTAAACTAAAAATTTTTTACACAGTATCTCTATTAATCCAGCTATTGTGAGAATTATCAAAACCTAACCATTTTACATAAATTTGATTACCACGTTTTTTAAGTACTTTTTCAATTAAATATACATCAGAATTTTTAACTAAAGAAATTTCTTGTTGATAAAAACTACCAGATACAGGATTATCTTGATAATCTTTCAGCAAGTACGTCGTTGGTTCAGTGTTGCCAATACGTGTAATTGTAAAGATTTCTGTCGTCCAGTTTGGTGTATAGCCTTTCTCAAAAACATGTTTGAATTTACTGATTCGTACTTTATCACCAATTTTAAATTTTTCTCTCTTTTTCCGGGATTTTACAATGAATTTTTTATACACATTAAATAAGATTTTTCTCTCATTCGTTTTATTTACATTTTTTGGTTTTATTTTAATTGTTCGATGTACAGTAGAATTGTATGAGAAAATTAAATTTTCTAAAATTTCTAACCACTTGTAACTGCCTTGCAGACTAAATTGCATCCACATTTTATTTTTTAATGTTCTATTAAATCGTTCACAAATTGACGCTTTTAAATTACTAAATGTAGAGTACATATTAATTTTATGGTGTTTCATGAGATTTTGAAAGTGCGAGTTGTAGAATTCTTTGCCTCGATCAACATGTAAATGTTTTGGTACACGTCCCTGGTCCAGCACTGACTTCATTGCAGCTGCAACATCTTGACCAGTTTTATTCTTTACAGCTATAGCCCAGGAAAATTTTGAGAAGATATCAATGACTGTCAGGATGTACTTGTAGCCCTTATTTTCCTTTGAATAGGGTTGCATTTCAACGAGATCAGCTTGCCAGGTCTCATCAATGCCTCGAACATCAACACTTCTGCGTTTATAATTTTTTCTTGCTGGCCTATGCAACTCCTTCACCAACTGCAGTTTTAGATCCACCATATTCTTTTTCCAATGCTTTCAACTTGGTTTCCAATTGAGTAATGAGTACTAAATTATTTTTAACTTCTTCACTTAAATACCGTAAAATGCTATTGGTCAGATCGGTTTGAACTTTTATCAAGTCTTGTGTAGATTTTAAATTAATTGCATCGTTTGGATCCTGAGCATCAGCTATATTGCACATTCTTTTTCCCTCAAGATCGTAATGGCCCTGTGAATTAACCTTAAAACCAGCTCCAGAAAGTCCAGGAGGTCCTCGCTGTGCTGTCAAACCTCCACTACGATCGAGATGATGTCCGAACACATCAATGCTCATCTTGAAACTGATGTAAAATAATTGAAAACACCTTCTAATAAATGATGTTTGCCTCTCGAAGCTCCTCGATGATTGATAGAATTTCGTTTGAATGACTCGGGTTTCCAGCCGACTGAGATGCTAAAAGTAAACGTAATCGATCCACCAATTCATTCGGATCATCCCAATACACGTAGTCCAACTGATTTTCCTCTCTTGCAGTCATGTACTGTGGTAAGATACCTGTACCCGAATAACTCTTTCTACCACCACTTTTTCTCGCTGTTGGTTTCGAAATTAGTTTATCAATAAAATTTGTATATTTATAGGATTTACTCTCACGTATTTCACCTTCTGCACTGTAGTGTTTTCTGTGAGCGTTTGTTGTTAGAAGAATTTTCTTATAATTTTTCACGTCCTCAGCTGTTATAATGGATTCTTCGGGAATTTTTTTAAAAATAAGTTCAAGTAAACCTTTACTAGTTGGTAGAGTCAAATCACCAACGTGAATAGAACTTTCACTGAAATTGATCGGTGAATCACCAATGACTAATCTATCTTTTGATAGTTTTCGTACACCATACGTATAATCCAGATCTTTGCTCCTTCCTATCAACTGTGTAAGGTACATTTTTGTATCCTCATCGAGTGAGGTAGTTGGTTGCTCATCAAAACTTTCTAGAGTGCGATCTCCATCATTGAAAGCTGATTTAAATGATGATTCATGCATAGTATCATCATAATTATCCTCATAGCTATCAAATTTTTCTTTCTTTTCATTTTTCACTGAATCATCGTCTTTTTCTGCTTTTACATTATCCTTGAACGACTCCATGTCACCGACAAGTTTTTCCAGAGGATTCACTATAGGTCTAAAAGTTTCACCCAGTGCCTGCTCAAAGGTCTCTTTACCCAATTTCATCAATTTATGCTTTCGACGAATGACGTCACTCGCTTTTGCCAATTGCTGTGCGAGATCTTTTTGTCTCTGGAGCTGTTCAGTTCTCGAGGACGACATCTTGATTGGACAAGGTCTTGAAGAATACTGCTTTCCACGATTAGTTTTACACCCTTTATTCTGGCTTCAAGTCGTCAGGCTTTAGAAAACAGTCGAAACATTTTCTATACCGACCTTGTCCAAGTTCACTGTCCTTATCAATCACAAGAAACGCATGTTTATCACTATTCCAGCAAGTTGAACACAAGTCTCTAAATTTTGTAAATGTCATGTCTGTGTTGACATGATCATCATAGATGTGCCTGAGGTTCATTTCATCCTGCCTAAACAGAACCAAAAAATTTGCATTGTCTCGAATTAGATGTTTTGGTATTCGTGTATACGTCTGACACAAATAGAAACAGTCAATGTGTCTGTGACGTCCCATTGAGAAGAAGGCTCGAATTCGATCCTGCTTATCGCAAGCCACGTCATCAAAGACTATTACAGAGTTAGGCTGTGCTTCACTCGGTTGAATTACTTCCTCATGTTCACAGTATTGAAAATATTGAATTTCTCCGATTGGGTGAAGAACCTTCTCTAGAAATTTGTACTTGGGTTGATCAAGCGATTTCGAGAAGATGTAGACATTTTCAAAGCGTAGTCCGTTGGGATGCAAGAGTAGAGTTAGTAATGCATTCGTCTTTCCACAATTGGATGGACCACAAAAAATGGCTCTTACTGTGCTGGGTAGAAGATTTCCATGACGTTTTCTTGTACGCTGACTTTGCGTTACTTTGTCAAAATTTGTCACAGGAAGTTTCGTAGTTTGCGCTTCAAACTCCATCTTGATTAGTAGAAAACTATAAATATCAGGTCTTTTATAGTTTCCGTAGCAGTTTGTTTAGAGCCTTTAAACGATCTGGTCAACATCTGTCCCTGACGAACAGTGCTCACATTATTAGACTGATAATTCCTGAGAATGTTTTGTTCAACAGTCTTATTATAAAGGGTGTTGAACTCACTTTGAGATAATTGTTCAAGATTTAGAACGGTTTGTTTCAACTCGGCAGCGTACACTTGTTCAGAAAACCAGTCTGAGACGCTGATCTGGGTAAACTATTGATCCGACTATTCATTGGAGAAGAATGTTGTAAATCATTTTGAACTTGGATATGGTAGAGTGAAGGTCTGGTGGTTCGTGGAAAGGTTCTGTGCAATAAGAGAGCACTAGATCAACTGACACACAAAACCATAAATACCAACCTTTTATAAGTTTTCAAGTCAGTCTATACTTTGTTTTTCACGAGTGAACATAATAAAAGCATGATTGAAACGAGGAAGTCAGTTAGTCTTCGAGAGACCGGCAAGCGAGTTAAACGTGGTCAGGGAGTTTTCAACAAATTAATCAATAATTTACCCTTCGAATTACATATTCCCGGCTATCAGTACTGTGGACCTGGAACAAAATTAGCTAAACGATTAGCACGTGGTGATCCTGGCATCAATCAGCTTGATCAAGCTTGTAAGGAACACGATATTGCCTATTCTCAGAATAGGGAAAATCTTGCAGAGAGGAACGCAGCTGATAGGATTCTTGCTGAAAAAGCTTGGAATCGTGTACTAGCCAGAGATTCAGGGGTTGGTGAAAAGGCAGCTGCTTGGGCAATTACAAACGCCATGAAAGTGAAAACCAAATTCGGAATGGGGCTTAAACCGAGCATAAAACGACGTAAGAAGACCAAAACAATGCTACCATTGAAAACTATTGTGACAGCAGCGAAACAGTCTTTAGTATCTGGAAATGACGCACGATCTGTTATAAAATCAGCTCTTAGAGGAGCCCGTTTAGCTGTAAAACAAGCAGGTGGAAGGGGCAGTGTGAAGAAACCTCGAATTTTGCCTTTATCGAGAAAAGTTGGTGGTTTTCTACCGTTTCTGGTGCCACTTTTTGCAGGCCTTAGTGCCATTGGTGCTCTGTCAGGTGGCGCTGCTGGAATAGCTAAAGCTGTTAATGATGCAAGTACAGCGAAAAAGAAACTTGAAGAGAGTCAACGACATAACCAAACAATGGAGTCGATAGCACTAGGCAAAGGACTCTATCTCAAGCCTCATCAGAAAGGATTAGGACTCTACCTCAAACCTCATAGAGAAGGATTAGGATTAAAAAAAAAAAAATGTCAAAAAAAATAAAATTACCGCGACGAGCACTGACTGATGTTGATTTACTTAAATATGCTAAATTGATAAAGATACCACACTTTCGAGGGGTTTTTATGCGAGATGAGCTGCCAAAGAGGGGACCTCTAAAATTTGAATCAGCAGTTGTCAACTTGGATGATAAAAATAGCAGTGGTACACACTGGGTTGCCTACAGAAAGAGTGAAAATAAAATCCTGTATTTTGATAGTTTTGGTAACCTTAGACCACCTACAGATCTTGTAAAATATCTCAGTGTTGCGCGTATAAATTATAATCACGACAGATATCAAAATTATAATACATTTGTCTGCGGTCATTTATGCTTAAAATTCTTGTGTAATCAGCTAGAAGTAAAAAGTGTATTTAATTTATATAAATAAACTTAAATTAACTGTATTAACTTTAGTCAAGTGTAAACCACCAGCATGAACGATACACTAACGTTAACTGTATCGGGCACTTCCTCCGTCTTGGAAGCTCAGTATTTTCCACCTATTGAACTTTCACCTCATAAAAATTACGCGCTAGGACTCGTTGAATTTCTAACCTTTAATTCGATTCCCAATGTAGACATTGGTGAAAATAAATTCTATGTTGGTAAAGAAGAAATTACTATACCGACTGGTAGCTATGAGATAGACGATATTCAACGCTATCTGCAAAAAATTCTCAGTCCAAAGGGAATTGACATACAGATTCGGCCAAACAACAATACTTTACGTAGTGAGATTTTTTGTAATCGTGAGATAAATTTTCTGAAAGAAGATTCAATAGCCCATTTGCTGGGATTTGAGGCACAAAAACTGGAAGCTGGTAAATTCTATGAGTCTGACTCCCCAGTCTCTATTATAAGAGTTAATGCACTGAGAATTGAGTGTAGTATTACTACAGGTGCGTATATTAATAATCAGAAAGTGCACACTATTCACGAATTTTTTCCCAGCGTACCACCAGGATATAAGATAGTTGAAGTGCCTTCTCACGTCATTTACCTACCGGTCGCCGTTAAGACCATTGATCAAATTCAGTTGCGAATAGTCGATCAAGACGGATATCTTGTAAATTTTCGAGGTGAAACCATTACAATTAGACTTCACATTAAAGCATTGTAGAAAAAACAGGATGGGAATTGTCTTTAATCGAAAAATAGGCTTCAGCTATAATAGGAACGCAGGATGCCTAAAGGAAATCAGTCGAAAGTCTGCAGTCAAGCTGCTAACACCTCCAAACATTCAGCTATTGAAGAGTCTTGGACTGAAAGTGAAAGAGCAGAGAAGAAGAGACAAAAAGATAAGAAAAGGATAAAAAGAGTCAAATTTATCTGCATTTGCTTCGTTGTTTTACTGTTTAGACGTTTAAAAATTTGTCAAACATGGAAGACGAAATACTAAATATTGCTAAACCAATTGTCTATGATGAGTCTATTGCACACATTGAGGTGCATTCTCATTTACCGTACGCCTCTTCAACCTTCAATAACAGCGATGAAATTCGAATTGCCGTTCAAAACCAGGATCACTGTCTTGTACCAAGTAAAAGTTCACTTCACATCCAGGGAAAATTGGTGAAAAACAATGGAACACCGGTTACTAGTACCAGCTTTATTATTAATGGGATCTGTCATTTATTTGAGGAAGCTCGTTATGAGATAAACGCTATTGAAATTGACAAAATCAAAAATGTCGGACTCACGAGTCTCATGAAAAATTACGTTTCAGTTTCCAGTGTGCAGAGTAAATATTTGGAGAATGCAGGTTGGTTTACTTCATGCAATGCAGATAACATCACATTAATCGATGATGCTGGTAATTTTGACATCTCCATACCGCTGAACCTAATGTTTGGTTTTGCTGAAGATTATCAAAAAATTGTCGTCAACGCTAGACACGAGTTGATTTTAACACGAGCAAGAAGTGATGTGAATGCAATCATTCAAGCAGCAGAAGAACAAGTGCAAATTATAATTAATAAAATTGAATGGCTGCTGCCCAATGTACGCTTATCAGATGCACGAAGATTCAAGTTGCTCAAGTATATTGAGAAGGATCCTCTCATTCCAATTAGCTTTCGTACGTGGGAATTGTATGAATATCCATTGCTACCAACAACAGCGAATCACGTTTGGACTGTCAAGACGTCAACACAATTGGAAAAACCTCGATTTGTCATTCTGGGCTTTCAAACGAATCGAAAAAATGTTACAACTAGAAATGCCAGTCACTTTGATCATTGTAGAATTACAAATGTTAAATTGTTCCTAAACAATCAGTGCTATCCATATGGCAATTTGAACCTTGATGTTGATAAAAAACAATACGCTGTACTGTATGACATGTACAATAGTTTTCAATCGAGTTACTACGCTAGAGATTCACAACCATTTTTAACAAAAGCAGAATTTTTAAATTTCGCGCCACTTATCGTTCTTGACTGTTCAAAACAGAATGAATCCTTGAAATACGGTCCTGTTGACATTCGTCTTGAATTCGAGGCAAAGGATAATTTTCCCGATCAAACAGCTGCCTATTGCCTAATTTTACATGATAGAATTGTAGAATATCGACCAATCAGTGGTAGTGTTAAAAAAATAATATAAATTTCATTTAAAGAAAAGAGAGAAGTGGTGGGAGAAAATATATAAATAATTCTGTTTTCGTCTCATTGCAAACAGTAGCAATCAAGATGGATTACATAGTAGACCTTCAAGGCTTCAAATTGCCCGTTAATCAATTTATTTTAAAAGAATTGGCCATTCTACCAGTTGTCAATAAGGAAATAAAACCTTACAGCTTCTCCTTCAAATCACCTTGTGCATGGAAAGACGTTCCAAAACAATATAAATCTATCAATTGCTGGATAAAGAACAATCATCATGATATATCATGGGATGATGGTACTTTACCACATGAAGTAATTTCAGAAGTACTGAATTGTATGTTAAAAAATTCTTCTATAATTTATGTGAAGGGAGAGGAGAAAAAAAAGTGGTTAAAAAATGTTTTAAATACTCGGACAAAAGTTGTTGATATGCTTGATATTAATTGTCCATCACTGCAAAAATTGTATGAAATGTCTGGCGTGATTGAATGTAAGCATCATGATAGTAAAACAAATTTTACGTGTGCTGTTAAAAATGTAATTTTACTAAAAAAATGGTTGTGTGTTTATATTTCACTTAATTTTAACTAAGAAACTAAGAAAGTGTAAATTTAATCAATTTAATTTATCCATTGTTGTATGAGAAAATGTACTTAATTTGTCTTAAGTTTTGCTACTCTTGTTAAATTTTTTTAACTGATTCTAACAATAAACAATCTTGAAATTTAAAAAATTTACATTTATTTTCTTTTCCTGTACTTACCTCCATCATAACGCATCATTCTGCTTTTTTACTAATTTCAAATTATTTTAACGTTGAAATTAAAAATACAAGTTTTTCTAGCTTTTTAAATTTAAATAAACCATTTAAAATATTGACCAAATATAGTTTTTGAATAAAATTAAATTATTACTTTTAAGTAATTTTTATATTTATTAATGCTTTACTTAATAAATGTTTTTTAAATATTAGTTTTCCTTTTGTAAAATTCTTTGAAAAAGTTAAAAAATGTTAATAGAATTTTAATAATATGTTTTTGTAAATTTTTTTTTTCAATTTAATATTTTTTCATAAATAAAACACATATTTTTCACTTTTTTCTATTTATATGACATCACTCTTCTATTTTGTACAAGACTATATAAATATAAAAAGGCAATTATTTTTACATAATAGATTTGTAATAAACACATTTGTGGAAAAAAACGTAGCTCTGCTGATTTGTGGTTTACGAAACAAAGAATTTTGACATTAACAGTTTCTGTCATCTCAGCGTGAAGAATTAACGTAGCAACTGCTTTCTGCAGCATCTCCATTTTAAAGACTCGGGTCACCTCCAGCCCTCTCATAGAGTACAGCAATATTGTTAGTTGCACATATTTAACTCTGAAAAAAAAAACATATATTTATAAACAATTTATATTATTTATTTACATTAAATACAATTTTTGAAAATTTTAAATATTTTATTCACATTTTTTTTTTAGAAACTTTGAATAGTTTATTGTCTTTAAGAAATTATTTCAATTCTAATACTTTATATTAACAATTAGGAAATTGAGAAAATATTTTTAATAATTTAATAAACAAACTTACTCGTACTCGTATATCCAATTACATATTTTTAGGACTCTTATAGCCCCAGGGATATGTATCTGTGGTGTTTGAAAGAAGCTGTCTCTTATCATCCTGACAACTCAAGACAATTTTTCGCTGTTTTACCGTGTGGACTTCATGTTTGCGACTTTGAATGAGGAATTGATCTTTCACCAAATTATTGTGGGCATTTAGAGAATGCTCGTAATCTTTAAAAGTTATTGTTTTTAGTGTACCCCTTTTTACACCTTTTGCTCTCTTCTTTTCAGCATTTTGTCCACAAATTTTAAATGTGTACAATTTTGATCGTAGCCCAATAAATTCTTCAATAATTTCTCCACAACATTCATCCTTCATTAGTCCCAAAATTTTTTTATTGACTAGAGGAAGACCGTAGACATTGTTTGGAGGATAGTCTGAGGTGTCGAATTTTACAATATCTCTTTTCATGTACTGATAGAAATCTGGGACTTGCATTTCGTAAATTAAACTATCAGTGTCGGTGTAGAGTAATTTTGCCTTTTCACCGAAATTCTTTTTTATGTAATTGTAGTGAAAATCATAGGTGATAATTTTTGAAATATCTAAAACGCTTAAGCCAGCATAAATTGGTTTATTGAAAGTAACTTTTGTTCTATTCATTTCAATAATCACCATATCTTCGTCAAATATGGTACAGCTATTGAAATTCGGTTTACCTATTAGAGTTCTTGCACCGTACCGCCCCTCCCATTTTGTCACCAGTCGAACGTCCTTGTATTTTCGAACGTTCTCCATGGTCTTGCCAAAAACTGAATTGTTCATTAATTTATAGAAATTTTTTTCAAACTCATTAGAGGATTTTTTACGCAATTCAGTGTTTAGATCGATATAACTCTTTAACCAAGGCTTCTGTTTAAATTGCAAAACTCTGTGAATTTTCGTTAATTTCATACCCAAATTAAGATATAATTTTAAATTTCGATAATGTAATACATATTGCTTCTTGGTGTAAAGAGTTGTCATCAGTTTCGGAATTTTACACTTTGACAGGGGCGGCACAATGTGTTCAGGACACAAGGGTAAATCCTTGTGTGAATGATGCAATTCCTCAGGATATTCCAAATCAACTTCGAGAATATAGCCGACTGGTGAATCATCAGCTACATTCAGGTAGTCAATTTTTGAAATATCCTGCACCCAAGCAAATTTTTCAAAAGGTAAACATTCTGACATAGCCGCACCATATTGATTATTGATATCAAAGTACATGATATATTTCTCGGGTTCGGAAGGATTAAATTTTGATTCCATGTATCTATTGTTTGCCTTTGAGTGCCTATTGCAGCATTGAGAGACGCCACCCCTTATACCTGATTCGATAAATAACAACATTTCAGCATCGGTTAATAGTTCAAGTTTCATTCCTGTAAATTTTAACATTGCATCAAAAGCAAGTCCCGGTGCAGTGTAGTAGTGTAAGGGATCTAGTTTATAGGTAGAGATGCAAGTTTTACGGAAATTTTCTAAAATGTCAGCAAGGAGAAGAACGTCTGTTCTGAGATAAAGATCGGAATATTGACCCAAATTTTGTAAATTAAACGCTTCCCATACATTTTGTGCATGAAGATAGTCTTCATCCGAAATAGCTTCATTGTTCAATTTCGAGAAAAATGTCTCTTTCGGAGGAAGACACTCTTCGTCCAATCGCGACCATGCATCAATGTACTCATATGGGAATACACCTTTTCTAGTAAGTAGTTGAAATTCTTGGTCATTGTTACAGTGCTTTTTAGTAATTGTCTTTTTGTCGTCTGTTAAGTAAGATGCTAATTTTTCTAAACTACTCGCCATAAAGCGAAAAGAGTCAATAAATCGGAATTTAATTTTTGTATTATCTACATCTTTTGTGAAAGAAATATATTTCTCTTTATTAATGGGTAATAAGCCGATTTTTCCCTCAAAACCAGTTGCCAGAGCTCGAATAAAAAAATGAGAATCGTATCCCGATAGATTGTGAAATACAACGGGAATAGTGTGTGAATATGTAAAATTTACATTGCAGGCTTGATGAGCTGGACCGCGATATTTGCCAGTAAAGTGGCAATGATCACGGTGCTTAATATCATCTTTTAGAAAAGGTTTTTCGCAAATGTGACACAATCTTGTAGTTTGAAAATCTATTTCCTGTTGCCTAGTCAGTTTTTCCATGGGGACAATCTTAGAAAAATACTCTCTGTTTACATTTTCAGCAATACATTTTAATTCATTAATGAACCACTGCATACAATCTGGACCGCGATAGAGATTTGTTTTGGATAGTGACTCATCAAAACTGCACTGTAAATTGTAAGCAATACTGGTCGGAACATGCTTTTGAACGTTGCATGTGTTGGCGTCTGTCTCTGCAATAGGCTCTAAAAGACATTCAATATCCGCATATAGAGCAAATGGGACCTTATCTTTATAGCGATAATTTTTAAATTCAACAATTTTATTTTCCTTGTCAGGCAAAATTACCCTACACTTGTTCACTTTTTCACAGGATAATCTGTGTCGTTCAAATGAACATTTTTTCACAAAATGACACAGACATCGGTCACATATTAAAATACGGTGTTGGTGTTTTGTTACTTGTGACCTTACTAAACGAGTAAGATCTTTTATTAACGCAAAATGGTAAATGGGTTCATCGTTTTCGTTTTCTTTCTTTTCAATTAATAATAAATGTACTAATCTAAAATTTGGATTTTCTTTACTCAAATAAACTGGAACAATATCTACTTTACCACTATTAGAATCTTCATCTAAACCGTAAATATTTATTCTTAAATTATTTAATTTCTCAAATTTTCTAATATTGGAAAAACTAATTGGAAATGTAAGACCATCGTATTTTAATATGTTACTGTAGTGGGGATATGAATCAGTAATAGATACGTGATCTCTAGCAGGAAACAAAAATGCTGTCACTGACCACAAAAAACAATAAGGATCATCATTTTTAATATTAATCACAGCTTTTTTATTTTGAATAAATACTGGTAATTTTACATAAGTGGAATTGCCTACTAGAAATGCATCATACCGATTTATATTTACAACTAAATTTAAAACTTCCTTTAAACTCCAACCTGATTCTTTTTCTTGCAAGTTCTCAAGTTCTACCAGTACACGGTCTTTAACTTCATTATTGTACCAATCGTCTAAATCTGTTGAAAGGGAAATGATTGAGCTTTTAGTACTGACATGCATTATATTCTCAATCATTTCACCTTCCTTTAAACTTTCAAATTTACTGTAAAAATTAACATTTACCTTCAAATTTAAATGCTCATTTAAACTCTTTTTTACATTCTTAATGGTTAGTGACTTTGCATCCTCCAAAAAATGTTGCACCTCTTTATGCTTTAAATTCACTATTGAACCCGTTCTAACACGATTTTCAAAAGCATTCTCTAAATTTTGCCACTTTATGCGATTTCCACCCTCTTCCTCTTCTTCCTTTTCTTCTTTTTCTTCTTCATTTTCTTCTTCTTCTTTTTCTTCTTCTTCTATCTCTTCTTGTCTCGTAGCCGCCAAACGTCCACCACTTCTTTCTAGCAATTGTCGAAATTTCTGCTGATAAGCCTTGAGTAATGATAGAGATGCAATGACACTTCGTCTCTCATAAACTGACAAATTTTGTTTATTTTGTCGAAGATATTTATTCACTTTGTAAACACTTTGTTTGTTTAATTTAATTAATGTTTCACACTCCCTGGGGCATGGTCCCTCTTCATTCACACTAATAAGCCGATATGCTTCTTGTGCACAATTAACATACGTTTTGCACTTTTTGGAATCCATTTTTTTTTTAATAACTTATTCAACTGATGTCTTAATGAAAAATGATGTCAAGACGTTTCGCGAACTCCTTATATAGCTAAAATGCGTGACGTCATTTTAATACATCGAATGTTCTAGAAGCGTCTAAAGATTGGGGGGGAGGGAGGGGGAGGGGGTCACACAGACACGTACACATATATTAAATTTACCAATGATTCAAATTTTGCACAATTGTGCAATATAGTTTTCACGTAAATTTTGAGGTTAAATAAGCCTCACCTTTGTAAAGTCTTTTCCCAAAATATCTCGAAAACGGTGAGACATACGCAAAATCTGACAAAATTTACAGGGTTCCTAAGGGCAGACTACTTTTATGAAAGCTATTTAATAAGATTTTTCAAAATCAAAAAATTCAAAAATTTTCAAAAATTGTCAAAACCAATAAAACACGTCAAATGTCACGTAAATTTCTTAATTTCTTAAAAGGATATTACACTACATATAAACTCATGTTCTAAAATGTGGTAAAAAATTTGAAAATGTCAACTCTAATACTACCCTAACCCCTCCAAAAGTCTTTTTCCAAAATATCTCGAGAACAGTGAGAGATACGTAAAATCTGATGAAATTTACAGGGTTCCTAAGGGCAGTCTACTTTTATGAAAGCTATTCAATAAGATTTTTCAAAATCAAATAATTCAAAAATATAAAAAATTTTCAAAAATTGTAAAAAACATTAAAACACGTCAAATGTCATGCAAATTTCTTAATTTCTTGAAAGTATATTACACTACATATAAACTCATGTTCTAAGATGTGTTAAAAAATTTGAAACTGTCAACTCTTATGCTACCCCCACCCCTCCAAAAGTCTTTTTTCAAAATATCTCGAGAACGGTGAGAGATACGCAAAATCTAACGAAATTTACAGGGTTTCTAAGGGCAGACTACTTTTATGAAAGCTATTCAATAAGTTTTTTCAAAATCAAAAAATTCAAAAATTTAAAACATTTTCAAAAATTGTAAAAACTATTAATACACGTCAAATGTCACGTAAATTTCTGAATTTCTTGAAAGAATATTACACTACATATAAACTCATGTTCTAAAATATGTTAAAAAATTTTAAAATGTCAACTCTAGTACTACCCCAACCCCTCCAAAAGTCTTTTTCCAAAATATCTTTAAAACGGTAAAAGATTTATAAAAAAATTGTACGCAGAATAGAATAAAGTGCGTTTGAAATAATCCCCCCCCCCCCCCTCTCTGACCCCCGATAAAAAAGTTCTAAAAGTTTCTCGAAGATTAAATTACGCATCAAATAAATGAAAAATACCCCCACCATCTACACTGAAATCGAATGTTCTAGAAGCTTCTGGAGGGTTATGCAGGGGTCACACGTGCAAAAAAAGTAACCCCCACCACCTA
Organism: Ganaspis brasiliensis; assembly: GCA_037103525.1. Taxonomy (NCBI): domain Eukaryota; kingdom Metazoa; phylum Arthropoda; class Insecta; order Hymenoptera; family Figitidae; genus Ganaspis; species Ganaspis brasiliensis. Next base: position 2,341,749 of record JAZKLR010000311.1, read on the forward strand.
AAATCGAAATTTTTTAGAGGGTTCTGGAAGGTCACACACGCGTAATTTGTCAGTGATTCAAATTTCACAGAATTACGCAGTATATTTTTCATGTAATCCCCCCTTTTTTCAAGGTTAAATGAGCCCCACCCCCTTGAATGTTCTAGAAGCTTCTGGAAGGTCAAACACGCGTATGCAAAATCGGTGATTCAAATTTCGCAGAATTGTGCAACTGCCCCCCCCTCCCCCCCCCCCCCTTTCAAGGTTAAATTTCTTACCTCAACTACCTGATGGGGCTCTGATTAGTCATCGCGTTACATACCTAGTTTAAAACGAGGCATACACTGTGACGTCATCAAAATCCTGGCCCCTGATTGGTCCATTTCGTTGTAAAGGTCGCTTCTGATTGGCTCTCACACAGACACACACATACATAGCTCACATGTACACACACTAATCTGTCCAGAGTCGCCACTGTATATCTACTGAGCGGTATCTGTAAAATCGGTTTCACTTCTGGATATTATATTCCTATACATATAAGAAATTGTAGAAACTTTCATTTGGACAGTTTATCAGTGCACAGGTGTAATCAACTTTATATCTTAATTACTTTGTGATTCAATTAGTGAAAATCATATAACCATGGATTATGGTTGACCTTTATAAAGATGACTTTTCAAAATTAAAAAATGTATCAACATATATAATGTTACAAATATCTCATCTTTAAAAAAATCTCATCATTTACCGAAAATGCCAGTTCAGTGATCGATAAAATTGGAAATATTTGATGTGCAAATAGAGTGGAATGAGTTGCGGTAAAGATACGATAAGAGAAACTGTAACCGGTTTTAGTATCGTACATACCAAGCTTAAGGAATAAGTAATGAGGCGATAAGAACGTAAATGCTTAACGTGAGAGAAAGGTTGACTGGAACACAGATCGAGGAAGTGAGAACCCCTGAAGCAGGTTACTCCTGTAATTATACATCCCGACGTCAGAGAGTTCCATCGTGTTATTCAAGATGTATATTTATAGGCGCACTGATTAACAAATCAAAATAATTCTAATTATTAAATAACAAAAAAAGGCATTGTAAAAAGTTCAATCTAGTCTGGTAAATTACAATATTCATAAATAAATCAATCTTATGGTTCAATAAAAGCCAAAATTGGTATTCATTAAATTCTATTCCTTTCAAATTATTGATTAGGTATAGACTTATCTGGGTAGTAAATTTAGAAATTGATATACGGACCAAAATTATCATCTCTGAGATTCATTCATTCTTTCTCACATTCAACCCGAATTCAATCTATAATGATAATAACAATTTTATTCTTAAAAATTTTATACATAAAATTAGAAGTAAAAACAACGGATTTTTACATGGAGAAAGGATCAAGAAATCCTAAAAAGTGACTCTTATAAAAGACAAATATTTTATCGTGAGACTTTGATAGATTTACCTAAAATATTATTAAGAAGGTTTGTCGGACCCATAGTTGTTTGGATTTTGGTAAAAGTATATTTTAGATTTCCTAAAAGCCAAAAATTATCAATTTTTTTTTTAAATTTCTATTTTAAGTCAAAATCCAAATATCAGGGAAGATAAACCTTCTAAATGATGATTTTAGATCAATCTGTTAAGTTCTGAGACAAAATATTAATTACTAGCAAGATGTAATCCTGATGTAGCAGGAATATGAATAAATTGTTTGTAAACTTAATCTTACAGTTTGATATATATATATTTATTACTAAAAGTATTATAATTTTTTGAATTTATTAGTTTCATAAATCCTGTATAATAATCTTTATTTGTCCTTCAAATTCTATGCGAACAGTAAAAACGCATCTTAGTCGAAAGATAAGCTTGAAGGAAAATTTTTGACATAACCTCAAACATAACACTGTATTGGTATATCCTAGGCGTATACATATAATGTTATTTATTTAAAACGTAATAAATGAAAAGGTCAATAAGAGAGTTTTTTAAAATCTTTGAATTTCCTTTAATGAATAAAAGTATTCTATTATACTGATTTTGTTCAAAGAAGAAAATACCAAATTTTTTTTCATAAACTTGAAAAAAATTGTGCAGTCTACACTTTACATAAATTTTATTGCAATCATGGTATGGGTGCGTAGTTTGTATGAATAATGTAAATTATATTTAGAAGCATTGTTAAACATAGAATAATAATTTCTAAATGCCATTATATTACAATTATCAGGGTTGCCACAAATATTTCATTATAATTTTCCCTGACTTTTCCCTGATTTCCAGACCAATTTTTTTCTTTTTCCCTGACCTTTATTGAGTTTTTAAAACCAATTTTTCATATATTTACTATAAAAGGCTTGTGTTAGCGTCAATTATAAATATTTTTAATATAATATTTAAATATGAGTAAAACAAGTTTTATTTATGAATAACATTTTAGAATTGGAAAAAGAAATTGAAGATAATATAATTGAAATTTAAAAAATTGCATATTTGAAAATATGTAGTTGGACTTCAAATACTGGGAAAAATTAAAAAAATTACAAATTTTGCAAATTCATTGAAAAATAATGAAAACACTTAAAAATTGGGGAAAATTATTTAAAAATCACAGAAATATTCTCAAATTGAAGAAACTAATTGAAAGTTGAGAAAAATACTTGATAATATTATAAATTATTTGAAGAAATGAGAATAATTAAAAATTGGGGGAAATAATTGGAAATGTTAGAGATTAATTGAAAAAAATGAAAATAATTAAAAGTTTGGGAAAATAATTGAAAAATATATTAAGAACAGAAAATTAATTATCATAATGTAAATTTTACAAAAATAATCTTAAAAATTACAAAATATCTATGAAATAGAAGAAAATAATTGAGTTTTCAATAAAATTATTGAAAATCTCAGAAATTAATTAAAAAGAATTCCAGAATATATATTGAATAATAGAAATAAATTGAAATTTTGGACCACAATTTTAGAAAAATTACACAATTATGAAAAAAAATAAAAATTCGAAAATTTGGAGAAAATTTTTTCACTACCGATAAAATGGGAAAATAATTGGAACTGAATAAAATTAATTAAAAGTTGAAGAAAATAATATTGCATAAGAAGAAAATGAATGAAAAATCATTTAAAAGTAATTAAAGTTTGAGATAAATAATTGAAAAAATTACAAAAATCATTTAAAAAACAAAAAATAATTGAAAAATGATCTTAAAATTAGAATCAATAGGCAACTGAAATTTTAGAAAATTAATCGAAAAATAATAAAAATATTGAAAAATTTGAATAAATACTTGCAAAATGAAATCCTTAAATAATTATTAAAAATTGAAGAAAGCAATTCAAAGTTCAGGTAATTAATTAAAAATTCAAATTTGAAAAAATTAATTGAAGTATAATGAAAATAATTAAAAATTGAGACAAATAATTTTAAGATGATATACATAATTTGAAAACGAAGAAAATAATTTTAATTAAAAAAAAATAATTGGAAAAACTACAAAATATATTTAAAGTGCAGTGGAAGAAAATAATTGCATTATGATGAAAATAATGGTAAATTGAAAAAAAAAAGATAATTGAAATTTTCGTAAAGTAAATTTAAGACTTTACGAAGAAATTGAAAAATAATGAAAATAATTGAAATTTGAATTTAATAATTGAAAAGTAATGAAAATGTTGAAAATTTTTAGTCGGAATCATAATAGAAAAGAATTGTTAAAAATTGAAGAAATTGATAAATTGTGAAATATAATTATTTTTCAGATTGTAAACATTATCTATTTTTAGTATGTTTAAAATATGACTTCCAAAAATTTGTTTAGTAAATTTCTCTACTTAGTAAATTTCAGAAAAATATAGTTTTTCATCTTTTTTAGAGATTCTTTGCATTTTTCCAGTATTTTTTATGAAAATCCCTGACTTTTCCCTGACCCATTTCAGTTTCTCTGACTTTTCCCTGATTTCCCTGACCTGTGGCAACCCTGAATTATATTTAATAAAAGTAACACTTATAGATGCCAAAATAAGTTTCATTAATTTGATGAAAACGACTGATTAGTATTTATTTACAAAAAGGAATATCCATGGCTTTTAATATTCCTTTCTTACTTTCAAATAATTGAATCGTAAGATTCTAATTGAAATTATGATGTATTAATTTGACAATAGAACATGGATTTTTCAACAAAATGGCTAAAGCGAAACTACAGAAAAAATAAAAGTGATATTGTACAATGTCCGATTCGTTTACTAATTTTTATCTATCCAGTTAATAGTATATTCCTTATTACCTCTTTTGGTATCTCCCTATTCGTACTATTTTGAAATCGTGTACTAATGATATTCTATTAGCCTAAAACTATAACATTCTATTTTATTTTTATCTAACAATATTCTTATACCCAGTACAGCACCAGATATTTCCTGAATCTTTTCTGAACCTTGCAGTAAAAGGTTCGCAATATTGTCTTGGACCCTTTTTTAAATTGGACCCTTTGTTCTGTAATCTTTATCTTCTATTACTTGCATAGGATAAAATCATGAATTTCTCACTTGCATATTTTAGATACTCCATATTTTACTTTGATAAAAATGATGCAATGATGCAATAGACAGAAAATTTCATTTTTAACCAATGTAAGTGAGAATTGCAGATTTTTATCTAAAATATAAGTGAAATAATTTCATGATTTTATCCGATGCAAGTGATAGAAGATAATTACTACATTTACATTAAATTTTACCATTTGTATTTCCCATGTGAGTGACTTGGTTACCCATACATAATGATCATATAGAAAAGAACAAATGAGAAAATTTCATGAAGATAAATTTTTATGATTATTTTGCTTTTTAATTAAAGTGGTATGAGTATGCTCTTTGAATATTAAAAAGTATATACTGATAAAGGTATAAAAACATTCTCTTTTTGGAAAAAAACAATCCTTCTTTTCTGTGATTATTATGGTTCATGTTTATTTATTAAATTAGGGATACGGAGTTATGCTTTTAAGTCAACAGTTGAGGTATATTTCATAGCCATATACTTGTTATCCTAATACCGTTATATTAGGGCTAAAGTACGGAAATGAATTCATATTTAAAATTCAAATGATGTTTTTCTACTAGGAGCAAAAACGCTGTATATCTTGGGTACTGTTATATTTTTTTATATAAACCCGAAATTGTGGCAGAATTAGGTATCATTATGTATGTCAAGGAAATGTCTCTATCAGTGTACCTATATTATTATAAGTCCTCAGATAAGAGCGAGTGTAAAGTATATAAACAAATGTTTATAAAACTCAATTTACAAAATTCGATTTTTCTCAGTAAAAGTCAGAATTAATTCCGAAATATAAAGAAACGTTGGATGTAAATTATAAGGATAAAAGTAAGTATCCTAAAGTTGAATATTACGTAGTAGCATGCAGGAAACGATAGGTATGAAATGTAATCTGCTCTACAACTGTGTTACCTACTGAAGCATGTAAGGAATGTCGTTTTACAGGCGCAGACGTTCTTCTCAATGGATCAGAAGCAGGGGTCTATATTATAGAAGATTTTATATTGCCATCCGCAACTACTGTACAAACTCAACAATTCTATAATGATGATTAAAAATGATTATTTTAACATAAAATATCCATTATTCGAAATAGGATCGTAAAATTGACTGTTGCGTAATATTTTACGCTTAGTGATTATTATACAACTCAAGTTTAACTTGGGCAAAGATAAGACAGAAGAGATAAGAGTTTCTACGATAAAAAATGTGTATAAGAGGAAAGTGACAACTTTTAAATTGAAGGAAAGTGATCACTGATAGAAATCTGTACAAGTTCACTTTGTCAAATACATGCATGTATGCCTATTATATACAAGTCTATACTTGACTTTTAAATGTATACATGTTCACATATAAGATAAGCTTATATAGTTATAGGTATAAAAAGGTACACACATAAAACTGAAAGGTTTTGATGCCTTTGAATCAATATAATTGCATTATATAATGGTCCATTATGTATATATTTTATAACCACTGTTTTATATATGTGCATATTTGCGGCCACAGGTATATATCTACTATTTAATCGGAAATTGGTTGAAATTTATTGAAAATATGTGAGGAGCCTTTGTTTTTATTTGATACATTGGGATTTCAAGATTAGACCAATATTTGCCAATGATGGGTTAAAGATCCACTGACAAGTATATACATTTTGCATGTATGGGTAATTCTCTCCAAAAGGGCGAATTAAAAAATAATGTTCGCCATATTATAATATTTAGCGTATTTAATTACATTATCGTAGAAAAAAATGAAATTTTTGAATTAACTGAAATATTTAAGGTGTAAAAACTCCACTCCGTCCCCGTTCACGTAACAAATTTTACACAAGAATTATTTATTTTTGTTTTGATATCATTAAATATGTATTATTAAATTTGGATTTAATTCATAAATTGTCAATGCAAAATATTTGTTAATTTATTTTAGAAAATTAAATTAGTTTTGTGCAACACTTTAAACTCCACTCCGTCGCCAAATTCGAATATAAGTGATAAATTTCAACAAAAATTTTTACAGTGAAATAAAGTATTAGGAAAGGTGCGGAGTGATGTTTGAAAGATTTTTTTCAAACAAACAAAAATTGAAGATATAAGTGATTTCTTAAATTTTATGCTCAATGTTGTAACTTAAAAACTCCACTCCGTCACCACAGTTTCTTTTCCTATTTAGTAGATAAATGATAAATATTATTAATAATTAGTAGACCAATTGTTTCCCTTCATTGCATTTTACAAATGTTACCCATAAAAATTGTTTGTTTTTATATTAGAAGCAGTATATATTCGAAAAATAAAAAACTCCACTCCGTCGCCATAATTTTGTTTTGATAGTTAGTAGGTAAATGATAAATGTTATGGAAAAAATATAATAGAAAAATAAGGAACTCCACTCTGTCTCCAAAACTCTACTCCGGCGCCATAATTTCTATTTGACTTTTCAGTTGGTAAACGATAAATATTATTAATTATTATTAAGAAATTCATTTCTTTTCATATAATCTTACAAAAAACATCAGACATAATCTGATATTTTTTGCTAGATTGGAATTATGAGAAATTTATAAAAAGGATAATAAAACAAGTAAATTTTATTATTTATTTTATACAGTAGCGAAATATTCGAAATTTAAATTGACTTCCTTCCTTCATGTAACACGCAGTTTTTATTTTGTACCTACTATATGCAATTTTCTTTTTTTTACTTCAGTCTATTTCTTTTACATTAAATTTTCATTCTAAAAGATAAAGTATTATTGATTTTTAGACCAAGGTTTTTGCGAGCGTTTTGTTGACTTTAATGTTTCCTTGGTAACCAGAAAAATTTTCAATAGATATGAAAATCCGGAATGTCTTTATGCATGCACTTATATTATACAATATACATTGTCAAAATATATAATATAATAATAATATAATATACTATGTATAAGTCAGCATGAAAAAGGCCCATTATGTCGATTTTATTTTCCAAGATATTCGTATTTTTCTAAAGGAGCTTCAGATATCAGATTTTCGAATTTTTTTATTGTTAAAAAACAAACTACGTAATGTCCTACGTCGAATCATGCGTTTATCATAACTTTATTGTAATTGAAAACATAAAATAATCTTATTTTTAATTTTCAAAATACATGAATGCTAATGGTAGTCTTGAACTTTCAACTTGTTTTTCTTAAAGCAAGGGTTTTTATACACTTCTAACTTTGAATGCATATAATTTTATGAATTTTTCATCTAAAGAGTTCCAAGAGCTCTCAAAATGTTCCAAATTTAATAAACAACATTAATATAAATGAATAATAATTGAATTTACTGGATTAGTTAGGTCTTTTAATATTAATTCAATGTATTAAAATCAATTATTTAATAACTAAGACTTTTAAATCTTTTATTGTAGTAGGAATACAAAATAACATTTATCTTCGGAGTACAAAATAATAATTGTTACGAAAAATTTTGTGTCAAAATGATACGAACCCCTATAATACATCTTAATTGAAATAAGCAAAAAGTAGCTCCAAGACAAAGACAATCGTGGCAAGGGAATAGCCGAACAGTAACGTGTACAACGTATGTTTCTTCAACAAATCTCTATTCAATTTCAATTCATCATTTTGTGACTCCTCAAACTCATGCAAAGATTTGCTGCTTCCATCTTCATTACATTTTTGCACGAGTCCAAATTGGACAAATTTATGAATGTATTCACCAACCCCTTTGACAATTGGAGATCTCTTTTCTGAATGAAATCCATTTGGAAGCATTTTTATAAATTCTTTGACAATTTTTCCAACTGGTTTACCGTGCATGTCTTTATTTTTCCTCAAAAACCATTCTGCCATGTCTGCTCTTGTTACGCATCCAGAATACCGATTCTCCAATAGTTTCTTTAAACACAAAGAATGGTTTTCGACTTCTTTAGCATGATTCAATAGAGGCTTCATTTCCTCATCCAAGTTCCTTATCATTCTTCGATAATTTGGGGTTATGAAAACTTTTAAATTAGCGGATATCACGTCCATGACAGTGTCCAATGTCTTCGGAGGCTTTATTGTCAAATTTACTTCTGTGAAGGCAGAATAAATCATTGTTGAAGTCATGAAACAGGAGACCACTAATGTCCCAAAAAGTACTCGTTCTGCTAGCTTTTTGGGTTGATTTGAAGCGGTCAATCCAAGAATCAAACTGACGATGTTGTTAAAATTCCAGACATCTCTTTCAAAGCGCAAAATTCGAGTTGCGATCAAAATCAAAACGGGCATGATTGTGACTAATAAGGCATTACCTACCTCCCATCTGATCAATATCATAGCATCTGTATCATAAACAATTGGAATCGCAATGACTACTTTGAGCATCCCGGTACCTGCAGTTTGGTCTTCAATCCAGCAATTGAAAGGTCTGAATCTTGCAGATATAGAATACCAACGAATTGAATTTCATTCATCAGTAGATTTCTGATGTAACCAGTGTTGACATCTTTTGAGCAAATACCCCATTGGTTGTCTTTTACTGGCAAAATCCATTTTAGTTTGAAGTTCATTGCTTCCGAAAGTCCTGTAAATAATCTGATGTCAGGTCCAAAAACATTTACAACATGGCCTGTACGATTTCTTTCTATGAAAACATTCGGAGGATAGTTGATGATTCCCACTTTGATTTCGTAACCTTCAAGATTTCTAGCTTTTTCGGGAAACAGTACAGTACTTGTTGTACAACTTTCTTTAATGTACTTTTTGCTAAACGGGTTGAACCGATGGACCATTGCTGTTTCTCTTTGAGCAGGTGTTAAGGAACTTTCGATCGTTTGTCGTTTGTCAATTAGAACCAAGATAGTAACGTCTAAAAATTGTTTTGACCATAAATCGAGAAATAGATTTTGATACTTTTGGTTGTTCGTTTCTTCTGGAAGAAGAATGATCAAAAGCTTTGCTCGTCTACGTAGTTCTGATACTTGACTGATAAATGTCAAAGTCTGGTTTAAATGGATCTCGCTCGATTGATTCTTTATCGAATGAACAATGACAAACATTGTTGTTCGAGGTTCTTGAAAACTCGGCATGGTACTCAATTCTGCTGCTTTTCTTAAAGTTGCGTTTTCATGGCTCATTGTCAAAGTTGGGTAGCTTTTTAAAAAATTGTTGATAATCCAAGTCTGTTCGTCCTCTTGATTGTACAACAGCAGTACTTGGTTTCTTGGTTGTCATTCTTTATGTAATTATTTAGACTGCTGAACCATTTTGGCTTTGTACTTCCGCATGAAATGCAAGCAATGATGCAAATTGCTATGAGACATTTTTTACTCATTTCGATTTTTAATACACTTTATCTGTAATACGAATAAGATTAAGAGTAATATTGATTTTTAACATTAATGTAAAATAATGTACGTGAGAGCAAAGTGTTCATGATTAAACATAATTTCCATCTTGTTTAGTTTGGTAAAATATTGTTAATAATTACCTCAAAATTCGAGATTGTTTCCTGTCGTTATTTTATTATTAATATTCGCTGTTACATTTACTTTTTAATTATATTCTATAGAGCCGAAATATTTTTTATAACAGTAAAATCTGACCTCAGTTCTGGTACAAGTTTAGATCGAAACTGAAAATGTAAGCAGAAATTCTAACCAAAATCAATACATCTATGAAAAGTAGTTTTTATTTTTATATTTCAAGGTGCCTTAAGTAAACTTTCTATGCATAAGATTTATCTATACTAATGGTACAAAGTTGGTTCTCTTACATACATTTTTGTTTTGAAAGTTACATTTTCGTCCAAGGTGGTCATATGGATTTTACTTATATTTTACAAAGCTCAATTTTTCCGGAAGGATATTAGATAAATGATCAACCGTCAAAGCAACCCCATTATTAATTAATTTATGGATTAATTGATATTCCCGAAATAATAAAAATTTAACAAACGTACTTAGAGTAAACGGTAATAAAGATAATAAATAAATTCAAAGAAGAATTTATTATTATATTTCTAACAAGAAATTGAATACAGTTTTTTTTGGTGTCTCCGCACAAGACACCTGTTTTTTTTAAAGTGCAATTATAAAATTATTCTGCAATTATTCTTAGGTATAATATAAAGCGTGTATTCAAAGGAATCGGAAGGTAATAACATCACGAAAAGCTGACTTGAAGTCATCAATCAACTTTAATAAAAATTTAGAAATCCTCTTTCGAATTTTCTACTTTGTATACACAAAGTGCATACGTATAATTTGCGATTAATCCGCTCCTGCATGTATAATGGAATGGACGTTAGACCATGAATCAGAGTCAAAGGGAAATCCTCATTGATGGGGAAATCGATGAGGCGCCTTTCACCATTTTCCCCTTCTTCGCATTTGAATTTACGTTCTCCTGCAGACAAACAACACATCCAAGACCCTGGATGACCTGCATTGTATTCACGGATATTGTAAATATGCATATAAATGTAAGGAATCTATACGGCACTAACCTCATTTTTATTTATTAGATCACATTTATTAATTCAAGATCAATTAAATTAATAATTTACCATTTTTAATAATAAAAAAAAAGCATTCTTGGCACAAATTACACAGTCCAAACAAAAAATAAAAGTATCGGGATTGAGGTATGAAATCAATTGAAATCAAGAAAAAAATATAGTTTTTTTATAGGTTTGACCCTAAACTCAAAAATACCTAGAAGTGGCTAAAATGGCACTTTCTGTCTACTAGAAACTAAACTCGACTCCAAATTGATTTATATATAAGGTCCATGAAAAGCTTAAATTATTACCTTCAACATCCTTTTTTAAAAATTGTGTTACGGTGATTTCTAACGAAGATATGATATATTTTGTTTAAAAATGAGTTGTTTTCAACTGCGAAAAAATTCAATATGGCGCATCCAATAAGGTGGAGAAAAATGCAAAATTTTTGACAAAATTAATTAAACTTGGTAGATAGGGTTTTTTTGGGTCGCAGATTACAAGTCTGCTGATAATTTTTCAAAATTAAAAATGGCGGAAAAAATGCAAAGAAGTGCTTCATTCTTTCTGAAAATTGTTTTTCGAAGGTTTGTTAAGGTCATCTATTTTCAAAAAATAGATATTTTTGAAAGAAATAAAATATCGGATCCAATATAACGGACATGAAAAGCAAAAGCAGCTTAAATCTTTGTGAAAACTATTTATCGTTTTTTTAAATCTCCTGCTGTATGGTATCCTCTATATTGAGGAATTTTGAAAAACGAACAACAGACTCGTAGTAATCAGCGCCGCCAAAAATCCCTTTGCACTAAGTTTCATAAATTTTAATGTTAAAATTAAAGATTGGTCCAACAGATATTAATTTTTTACTTTATTTTTCCATCTGTAAATTAAAAAAAATTAATTTTATGACAAAATTCAAATAACTTTGGGTCATATAGACCTTTCTAATGATATTTTAAGTATTCTAGAAATAAAGTATAGAAAATAATTTTACACGGAAAACAATAAAACGCAAAATTAGTGTTGGTTTAATTTGACTTAAAAATAGAATAATATTTTTGGTCGTTTATGTACTAAAATTAATAGTGTTTCAACTTGAAACCTTTCGAGAGAGAATTTCTTATACTTAATGGTAAAGTAAATATTGTTCATGTAAAGGAGCTTTGGCTTTAGATAAGCAGTGGTAAGTATATAAGACTTAAGTTGAACTGTTCTTGAAGCTTTTGAACACGCACAAGAGATTCTTCATAGGCAACGAATATATATAAGAAAAATGAAGTGTAATAGGCAGGTTCTGACAATCTGAGGTTAACAGATCAAGGTAGTTTGGTATAAACGTAAGTCGCTTCGTCGTCTCATTAATATTGATGCGGGCAAAATTTCCGCGTCATAATGTGCATATTTTTCAAATTTTTGCAATATAATATTCCTCCAAATTGACAATTCATAAATTATGAATTACTCTCATTTTTTAATCTAACGAATCCACATACAAGTCATTGACTTTATATTATGGGAAAAGTTAATTATTTAAGTTATGTATTTTAAAAGATACCTATTTACTTATAAACAACTAAATTAATTTATTTATATTACTTCAACACAAAATTAGTTTTAATTCTAGAAAAAATAAATTTTTATGAATAAGCAAAACGTAAGTGATCAGCCATTTTGAATTTTAGAAATCTGTGGTCGATTTTTATATATTAATATATTTAACGACCTTAACACTTTTAACCTCAAGAATGGTTTTGTGACGTTAAGCATATCAAATAGTAATTCTGCTACTAATAAATTAGTAAAAAAATAGAGTCACGAAGGTTGTAAAATGAAAACGAAGTCATTCGGACAAGACGCTTATGACGAATGATTATTTTCTTAACTGCTTTATAATTTTAATTGTTGGTACGAAATTGTATATATTTACGTATATTTTATAATTTACTTTCATTTTTCTTTTAAACTGAAAAAATTGTATTGTATATTTTATACTGTTAGACTCCCTGCAGAAAAAATCATTTAGATTCCAAACCGTTGGAATTTTTCAAACATTAAACGTTATGTGCAAATGATTTCATTTTCATTCTTTTATCATTCTTTTATCAGATCATTGATATTTCAGATAATTCAAGATACTTCACAGTCATTCATAATAATGCAAGAATCTTCGTAGTAATTCACGATAGTTCACGTTAATTCATGATACTTCAGAGATATTCACGATACTTCAGATAATTCAGATAATTCAAGATACTTTAGAGTAATTCATGATACTTTAAAATACTTCAAGATACTTCAGATGATTGATATTTCAGATAAAGCAAAATACTTCAGAGTAATTCATGAAACTTCAAACTAATTAAAGATACTTTAAAGTAATTCATGGTACTTCAAAATACTTAAAGGTACTTCACAGTAACTTACGATACTTCAGATCATTGATATTTCAGATAATACAAGATACTTCACAGTCATTCAGAATAAATCAAGATACTTCAAAATAATTCAAGAATCTTCGTAGTAATTCACGATAGTTCACGTTAATTTATGATACTTTAGGGATATTCACGATACTTCAGATAATTCAGATAATTCAAGATACTTTAGAGTAATTCAAGATACTTCAAAATAATTCAAGAACCTTCTTAGTAATTCATGATACTTCAGATAATTCTGATAATTCAAGATACTTTAGAGTAATTCATGATACTTCAAAACACTTTAAGATACTTCAGATTATTGATATTTCAGATAATTCAAAATACTTCAGAGTAATTCATGAAACTTCAAAATAATTCAAGATACTTCAAGATACCTCCAGATACTTTAGAGGAATTCATGGTACTTCAAAATACTTAAAGATAATTCAGAGTAACTTACGATACTTCAGATCATTGATATTTCAGATAATTCAAAATACTTCACAGTCATTCATAATAATTCAAGATAATTCAAAATAATTCAAGAAACATTTTAGTAATTTATGATACTTCAGAGTAATTCATGATACTTTAGGGATATTCACGATAATTTAGATCATTCAATATACTTTAGAGTAATTCATGATACTTCAAAGTACTTCAGAAAATTGATATTTCTGATAATTCAAGATACTTCAAAATACTTTAGAGTAATTCATGAAACTTCAAAATATTCCAAGATACTTCAGAGCAACTTACAATACTTCAGATGATTGATATTTCAGAAAATTCAAAATACTTCAAAATACTTCAGAGTAATTCATGAATCTTCAAACTAATCCAAGATACTTCTAGACACTTTAGAGTAATTTATGTTTTTTTAAAATACTTAAAGATAATTCAGAATAATTCATGATAATTCAGATCATTCAAGATACTTTAGAGTAATTCATGATACTTCAAAATACTTCATAGTAATTCATGAAACTTCAAAATAATTCAAGATACTTCAGAGCAACTCACAATACTTCAGACGATTTATATTTTAGATACTTCAAGGTACTTGAGAGTATAATTCATGGTACCTCAAAATACTTAAAGATAATTCAGAGTAATTTACGATACTTCAGATCATTGATATTTCAGATAATGCAAAATACTTCTCAATAATTCATAATAATTCAAGATACTTCATAATAATTCACGAAATTTCTCAGTAATTCATGATACTTTAGAGTAATTTATGATACTTCAGATAATTCAAAATACTTTAGAGTAATTTATGATACTTTAAAATACTTTAAGATACTTGAGATGATTGATATTTTAGATAATTCAAGATACTTTAAAATACTTCAGAGTAATTCATGAAACTTCAAAATAATTCAAGATACTTTAGAGTAACTTAGAATACTTCAGAAGATTGATATTTCAGATAATTTAAGATACTTCGCTGTAATCCATGATAATTTGTGATACTTCACAGTAAATCAGGAAAAATACAGATACTTCTTAGTAATTCACGACACTTCAGATACTTCAGATACTTAAAGATATTTCAGATAATTGAAGATACTTTACAGTTTTATGCGATACTTCAGATGATTCAAGGTACTTTTAGGTACTTCAGAGTAATTCCAGATATTTCTTAGTGATTCATGATACTTCAAAGTAATTAAAATACTTCAAAATTTTAAGATTCATTAGAACTATTCATGATACTTCACGGTAATTTACGTTATTTCAAATAATTTAAGATACTTTATAGTAATTCATGATACTTCAGAGTATTTCACGACATTTCAGATTCAGAGTAGTTTATGATACTTCAGGGTAATTCACGATACTTTAGATACTTCAAGATACTTCAGATAATTCAAGATACTTCACAGCAATTCATGATAAATTAAGATACTTCAAGATACTTTATATTAATTCCAGATACTTCTTAGTATTTCACAATGCTTCAGATAATTCAAGATACTTTACAGTAATTCAAGATCTTCAGAGGAATTATGTACCTGAAGTTCCGGACGTCCGCACGGACGAAATGAAATAAAAAAATTTTTAACTTTTGCCGACGCAATTCTTTTTAAAATACTCAAAAAATAAGTTGAAATGGAAAAATATATTTAAATTTGAATTTCTAGGGGGTAATACCACCCTAGATACTTTAGAGTAATTCATGATACTTCAGGGTAATTCACGATACTTCAGATAGATCGAAGTTTAGATCGATTTAATTTTGAAGTTGATGAAAATTATAATCAAATAAATTTAAATTTAAATGAATTTAATATTTACATAGAGAAACAAAGGTGTCAAAAACTTTTAAACTTAATAATTCGAATTCATTGGTAATTCGATTGGATATTAGATTATATATGTACATATCGTTACCGTATACATTGTCTGGATTTAAAATTGAATAAATTTAAGTTTTTGTTGTTTTTAAATGTAGGATTTATTAAAAGTAAAATTAGAAAATCGATATTCACGTAAAATTTAGAATAATTAAATTTAAAATCAATTTAAATTTATATAGGTACAATAATATTATACTAAAATACAGATGTCATAATATTTTTTGAATCAACTTTACAGATCATTCACACGAGAAGTGTTCAAGATTATCAAATTCCAACCTGTTTTCTATATATATATAGTAAGATTTTATTTTTCAAAACTACATATATCAATATCAATATACAGCTTTGAGAATTTACGTTAAAGAGTTTAAGGACTTTCTTTTCTACTTTTTTTTTGCGTTAACTTAAATTTCTCTTTTAAAAAGTATATTCCTTCCTCGATTTCTTCTATAAAGGAAATAGAAAAAAAATGTAGATTTTTACGACATTCGAGCAAAATGTATATATATATATATAGACAAAGAAACTGCTACTCGTACGGAATCTTATAAATTGCAAATTTTCTAAATGGCGACGAAGAGGATGACATGGTCAAAGGTTAAATTTGAGGCCATGGTCACTGCTTATTTTGCATGCCAACTGCAACTTTATTTATATTTCAAAGAATATTTTAACGCAATGAACCTCACAATAAAAACATAATACTCTTCAAAATTTTAATAATAATAATAAAAAAAAATTAATTTTAAAATAAAAATTTAATGATTATATTAATTAAAAGAGTAATATTTCTACCAATCATTTAGTTAAAAGTTACTAAAATTTTAGTAAACTTCTACCTCACACAAATCAAACTAGTGAATACATCTGAACTTGGTTATTAGCCTAAGTATATTAGGTATAAAACATAATTTTACACGGAAAGAATTTGTACATTTTTGTCCGTGTATGTCATGGTGATAGTTTGACAAATATAGGTGAAGTAAACAAAATAAGAAATTTTTTTCCGTGAAGATATACAAGTCGGTTTAATTATTTATTTTTATTAATAACGTACTATTTTGCGAATAATTTTTTATATTTATTTTATTAGTCTTCGAACACTTGGAATAAATGTGGCAATGATTTTTAGAATGGAAATATACACATATCGTACAAACGCTTTCAATACGATTTTGAAATTTAAATTACAATTACCATACCTTTGCTTTCTGCTTTGCTATTCTAAATCGATAACAAGTAAAATTTTCAAGGTAGAATAAGTAATACAATTTCGTACTTTAAAAGTGTATTTCAGATCTTGTCATAAACGTTATTAGAAATAGATTTTTGACATACTTTTTATCATTGAAAGAAGCTAAGTATATTAATAACTTTATTAAGAAATAAAATTGCGGTTTAAAAAATATGCCATACTCCCTTCGCAGAGGGCGCAACTTAATGCTGAATTAAAAAACGGCAAAAAAAATTTTAAAATTGCCAAAAGAAAATAAATATCCTGGTTTTTTATTACAAGAAACTGAAAACAGTACTTTTTTTTAAACTTAAATAATTCATAAAAAACTTTCTCTTAAAATACTAAATATTATTGACACCAAACTTTGCAGAATAACTTAAAATATCATCAAGAAAATATGTCTGACCCAAAATTCAATTCAATTTTACCTTAAAATTAATTAAAAATTTTTTCTAAATAGTAGCAAATTTTTTTAAAATTGATTTTAAGGAAAAATTTACATACGTGAAAACACTTAAAAACTTTTACATTATTATGTATTAAAACTTATGGAAACAAATTACTAACAAATCTTCTATTCAATTATTTAACTAATAAACTTGACTTTATATGAAAAGAAAAAAGTTAATAAGTAATTCAAATCTCTGACACGAAACTGTATTTGCCTTCGTTGATAAGTAAACTACACAATCTATTTATATCGAGAACTTAAAGTTTAAGTTCAAACAAACGAAATTAAAAATTATATAGAGAGCATATTCCCTCTAAATCTGAATAAACCAAAAGTTTCCAGGTAATGTATATATGTTTGAGAATAAACATACCTACATATATGTATATTGAAATAAGTGCGGATGACTTTTGACCTTAAATAAATGAATATTCACTTCTTCAGATTTAGAGAGTTTATTATATTATTGATGGATAATAATAATTGTTAAACAAATTCGTGAGTAAAGTACATACATATAATTATTATATATCGATCAACATTCTCTTTCAATAAATTGATATCAGTATAATTATAATCTACTTGTCTCTGATTTCATTTCCTATCTGAATTGACAATCAATTCGACTTTTGATCTCACGAAGAAATACACGAGAGTAGAATGAGTCGAGTGAAATTTATTTATCTTTCCTCAGCTCCGGCCTACTTTTCTAAATGTCTATAACATGCTATTATTTCCTAATTACCCAACTCTCTAAATCTGAATTACTCATTAACTCGATGATATATTTTAAAAAAAGTTTTGGCTAAGAAGTTATTGTATCCGTCTGGTTAAAAATTTTATAATTATTTTAACAAACAAACAAACAAAAATTTACTAATAATACTATAGAGCTCACTATATGAATTTAGATTTATATGTGAAATCGAAGGAAATAGGTTTAAACAGATATTTTTACTAATGTAAAAAAAAAGTTATCTAAGTTTTCTTTTCTATATAAGATTTACTTTTCTATTGTGAATTTATTTGACAATAACAGCGCATAGAGTGGAATAATTATATAATTACAACAAGAATTTATTATTTCGATAAATAACTTGGAAATCTTTTACGAGAAATAAAAATTATATAAAATAGATGTTTTTTTGTTTCTTATTTTTGGTCATAAATCAAAAAGATTTAATTTTTTGTTTAATTCATGTTTTATTAACGTTTCGGTTACAATTTGCCAACCTTCTTCAGAATTTGGTCTCGTCAAAAGTTTTCTTTAAAAAACATAAAAGTCATTTACCCTGTCATTATTAATTTTGTATCAGAACTAAGTCCATCGTACATCGTCTTTTTATAATTAAATAAAGTCTGAATTATATAAAAAAAAGTTACATGTCTCAAATGTAACTGTTTTTTTTTTGGCCGGAACTTTTCACTAGTAGTGTCTTTCTACGTATTTTTGTCCGCTGAATCTGAATTTTAAGTCAGAATGACTAAATTTGCTAAATTTTTAAAGATAACCTTTAAAAAAAATAGATTTTTTAGTGTTTTTGAGCAATTATTTGAAATTATATAAAATATTCCAGCCTATTTGGTTATTTTGACTTCAGTTTCGGATTCAGATATAGCATCTTTAAAATTATTAACCAATGAAATAACTTGAAATTACTTTAAGAAGCTTTTTAAGTGTCTTATGTCGTAAAGTAAGATTTCCGTCACTGAAAACTTTTATGTATTAAAATAATCTGGAGCGCGATTGTTTTAAGCTAATTTCAGGTTATTTAAATTCAATTTGGTTTAAAAAAAGAGCGTTGCAGATTAATTTAATCCAAAACAATTTTCTGTGGTATGACACCTGTTTTTGCAATGTGCGCGTTGACTATTTGTCAACACTAGTTGCATGAAGAAACCACCTTCTACCAACTACTTTCTTAGATTTTTTTGTATTGTCTAACTTCAGATACGAAAATTTCGAAAAAGTGCGTCTTCTACGCTCTTTTCGTACATTTTGCGCCTGCGCAGAAGTTATGAACAATGTTAGGCGTTTTCTGCGCAGACGCGAACAAACAGAAAGAGAGTATCATAAGGTTTATTTTTAAAATTCCCGTATCTTAGCATAGGTTTAGACAATAACTCGAAAACTATTTTAAAAAAATACCCAAGGTAGGACAAATTTTCTAATTATATTTTTCAGTTGAGTATGATAGCTGGATATATTTCATTTAGACATAAACACTATGTAAACAGTTTTTTTTTAAATTGATAGAATTATTTTATTGTTTGTTTTACACATTAATAAACAGCAATTCATACATGTTTAGAGACGATCATGATGAAGTAAGATGAGATGGAAAAAAGCCGGCTACTATATAATATACATGGACGAACTTGTAAGTATATACATATGTATATATATATACATAACACATATACAATACATATAGTATAGTACTACAGTCTATGGACGACCTTCCGAGGGCGCGGCGCCGCGCTCCGCCTCCGTCGGGTAATTGGAGAAACAATGGCAGCTCTCTCCGACTTCCATGGCTCTCTATACATATACTTGGTTTGGTGTGTGATTTCGATTCCAAGCACACGTCAACAATTTCAAGGGCCATACTTTTCGACTGTCCATTAAAACTAGAAAACCGGTCTCATGGAATCCTTGCGAAACGTCTTGACTATTATATTTTTCGAAAGTTACACACTGTTAGAAATATTTTTTAAGCGAAAAAAATTTCAGTTAATCCTCATCAAAAAATGTTAGGAGGTATTACTTACTTGTAACTCATTGTTTTATTTAAATTTACTAAAGTACGAAAAATTGAAGACAAAATTAATACATATTTTTATCACAGTTTGCATACTAATGAATAAAGATGAACATTTTTGAAACATTTAGTTCATGTTTGTATAGATCTATAAATGAATAAATTTATTTATTTTACGAATAGAAAAACTATCGTTAATTTTTTGTTTCATAGACTGAGAGACTGTAGATTAAAATCAAATTTTAACATGTTTTGTTATATATATATAGGTTTTAGAGGTGTTTCCAAAATCGGCGTTTTTAAACATTATATATTTTAAAAGTTCCAAGTAAAAATCCATTCTTGGTATTTTTTAAAATAATTATTTTAGCATATTAATTCATGCAAATTAAAAGGGGAAAAAACATTTTTGTTAGTTCAATGGTATTTATTAATTATTTATCAACATCATTTATAATTCTTTTTAATGTCCTTTCTTAATCCAGTCTATGGCAAGCAATAACTTTTTTCTACATAGAACATCTTGACACCATTCTTTTTCATTTTTTTCGATGTATTTCTTTGGCTTCTTCTTTTTATAAAAATATTTATATTTAAAATAATATTAACTGTGTTCACTACCAAACATTTAACGATATTCAAAACATGTTTCTGGGTTTAGGTCCTTCAACTTTTTTCATCGTCGTAATAGATGCGTGCGCATAAAATATTGTACATACTACTGCATATAAAAAAAAATAATAAAAAAAAGAAATATCTAAAATTTTGTTTTAATTTTTAAATATAACAGTATTTACTTTCTCTGAAAATAATTACCAGCTTACACATTTTGTATTGTAGGAAAACATTATGTTTACATCAATAGAAACATTTTGAACATATTGAGAAGTATATATTTCAAAAATTGTCTTAACCTCTTTCGGTAATTTTATTTAAGTGAAAAACATGTTGAAAAATAAAAAAAAAACAAATAAAAATATATCAAACTCTAAATAAATAAATAAATTGATGTAAAAAAATTAAAACATTTCATGCTTTCAGTATATTAAAATTTCATATAAACAAAAAAAATATAACAATTTACCTAATCTATAAGTATTTTAAACGATTTTTTAAATGGAATCTGAAAAATGTTGGCCTTGTATATCAAACTCAGATTCTCGTTCATTGTTTTGATCAACAGTAAATATTTTGGTTTTTTCCAGATCCATCCCAGCCATATATTATGTATAATGTCAAGGTCGAACAATGTATAAATGTTTTGAAATAAAATGTATTTCCTGATTTCATTCAAAAGAGAAAACTTTCAGAACCTTAGTTCTTTTATAGCTATAACGCTTGGAAAAGTTTTTTAAATAAAACCTTATCACAAAATTGTGTGTAACGGCTGAGTAAAATTTAATTCTTTTCAGGCATTTTTCTTAATATAGAAAAGTGTCTTTGAATTAACATTTAATGGCCTTATTATTAATATTTTAATAAATTATTTTTTTACTTAATGTTGGAAAAATTACGGGATACTAGCTGACAAGTTTCAATTAGTATATTTGTCTTTCGTGATGGCTTTCTCAGATAGTGAAAGTTGTTCATTATCGTACCCCTTTAATTATTATCTTCCACCATTGCAATCTGGACGATTTTATTATAGATGAAGAAATCTTTAGTAGAAGCAAATTGCAGGGATTTTTTTAATTTCCTACAATTATTGTTATTATTATTAATTGTATTATTAATATTAATATCAACTTTAGACTTCTTGAAATTTAATCCCTTAATTTTAATATGGACTTTACTAAACATATATTAACTATTTTTCTTTCGGTAAACACTTAAGTTTTTGAAATTTCAAAAATTTTGTTATCATACATTTTTTATTTTAGCGAATTTAGAAACTGAAGAATTTTTGACGAATGTTATGCGAATATAATCTCTAATGTATAAATTAGTTTAAAATTTATATTGCAATTTATACACATTTTATTGACTACAAACATAAAATAATTTTCGAAATAGTCACAATTTAATGACTTAATCAGGATTATAATTAATACTGCATCAAAAAGTTAATGATTTAATAATGATAATAATTATGTCAAAAAAAGTCATTAAATTTTATGATACTATAACATTTACAAGGTGCTTAAGTTCATAACATTCTTCTCGTATATAAAAAATTGAAAATTAATTTTTTGTTGATTTAAACACTATTCTAAAATAATTCCATACTAACCACACTTTAGAAAGTAAGGTTGAAAATATCTTTGTAACTTGTAAATAAACATTTTAAAATTATTAAGAATATAAAATGTATATATAACTAAGGGATCTTTGTTTTTATTGATATTTTTCCTTAAAAAAATTTACGGGGAAAAAAATTTGAAAAAATTATTAAATTCAGAACAAAAGTTATAAACAAGTTCTAAAAAATGTGCGTTAAATGATTACTAAAATAATACTTTTTAAATAAATAAAAATTTGTCTCTTAATCTTTAACCATTTTAAATAAAAAAATTTGTTGTAGACTTAAATATCATAAAATGTCAACAATAGTTATTTACTTTCAGATGAGACAATATTCTAGCATCTGATTTACGACAATACTTTTCTAAAGTTTAGCATTTCTGCACCGAAAGAACAAATATTTCTGCCATAGAGTTAAGGAGGTTTATCCAAAAAACCAATTTCTACAGATTCTTATAAAATTTCAATGACATAATAAATGCAATACTTTACATGTACTGTTATAATTTTATTAAATTTTACCGTTCTGTTTTTAAGATATAAATTTATAAAGTTGGGACTTTTACATGGAAAAAGTAACAAAACGCGCAAAATGACTATATTTTGATTAATTTAAAAAACACAGTTCTACACATTTTTTTAAAAAACTAATATATTTTAAACTGTAATAGAATACAGCTTTTACAATAATATTTAATTAATTTACCGTTCCGTTGTTAAGAAAATGTTATTTAAGGGTAGAAATCCTTCACTTTTTTGAAATAATCAGGAATACAAAATTTAAAAAAAAAAAAATTTTTTCAATAATATTTGTTTGTGTAATGATTTTAACTACAAAATACTATAGAGAAACCAAATTATAAGACGAAATGGAATTAAAAAAATATTGAGTATCATGGTCCGATAGAATGAGAACCGCTTGAGGGTATAAGCGTCCTTAAATAAATTTATTAAGTAGTGATTGAGGCAAAGATACGTTTATTTAACACAAATAAAATTTATTTGTACCAAATATGCAGTTTCTCTGGATGTAAAATTATAAAAATTACATTTTTTAGATATTTAGTATTTGTCAAAATATTACTACATCTAAAACAGTGTTGGGTTATTCAAATTTCGTTACTTATTATTTAAAAAAATACTAAATATAATTTCCGAGTAAAATTTATACCTAATAAGTTCTTGACGTCCGCGCAGAAAAAATTAAAAAAATATATTTTTCATCTAAAACAGTGTTGGGTTATTCAAATTTCGTTACTTATTATTTAAAAAAATACTAAATATAATTTCCGAGTAAAATTTATACCTAATAAGTTCTTGACGTCCGCGCAGAAAAAATTAAAAAAATATATTTTTCAACTTTTGTCAAGTCAATTTCTTTTAAAATACTTCAAAAATATGTTTAAAGCAAAAAATATTAGTAACTTTTTATTTCTAGATTCGGAACTCCCCACAGACACCCCGCGCCCCCTGAAATAAATTTTTATTTCCATTACTCCCCAAGGAAAATGTGCTTTCACCCCCCTAGAAATACAAAATTAATAATATTTTTTTCTTCAAACATATTTTTTAAGTATTATTGTGAACAATAATGCTCTCACCTAATTTTATTCTTGATGTCTCTTACTCTTAAGGAGGTTTATCCCAAAAATCAATTTCCTACATATTCTTATAAAATATTTTAAATTTTTTAAAATTTACGATTTTATTAAAATATACCGTTCTGTTTTTAAGATGTAAATTTATAAAGTTGGAACTTTTACATGGAAACAGTTTAAAAAACGCACAAAATAACTATTTTAATTAATTTAAAAAAAACAGCTTTACAAATCTAAAAAATAAATTAATATATTTTAAACTATAATATAATACAACTTTTACAACAATATTAAATTAATTTACCGTACTGTTGTTCAAAAAATGTTATACAAGGTTTGTAATTCTTCTATTTTTGTGAAATAACCATGAAGGAAAAATTTCAATAGCTGGAAATTCTTAACGGAAAAAAATGTTTTTAACAAAAATTTTATTGAAAAAAAACTGTTCGTTGCAAATTTCAAGCTATTAAAATTTGTTCTTTCTGATTATTTTAAAAAAGTGAAGAATTACTACCCTTGAATAACATTTTCTTAACAACGGTACGGTAAATTAATTAAATATTGTTGTAAAAGTTGTATTATATTACAGTTTAAAATATATTAGTTTTTTAAAAAAATTTGTAGAACCGTGTTTTTTTTATTAATTAAAATATAGTCATTTTGCGCATTTTGTTACTGTTTCCATGTAAAAGTCCCAACTTTATAAATTTATATCTTAAAAACAAAACGGTAAAATTGAATAAAATTGTAACAGTACATGTAAAATAATGCATTTAATATGTCATTAAAATTTTATAAGAATCTGTAGAAATTGGTTTTTAGGATAAACCTCCTTAAGGGCATGTAATGAAGAATGACGTCACTAGTGTAGGCAAAATTTGTCCGTAAACTTTTTCTTAAAAAAATAAATATTTTGACACCAAACTTTGTGGAATTACCGAAAATATCATTAAGAAGGTCTCTCTGACCCAAGTTTGTTTAAATTTTGCATTTAACTCAACTTTTTAAAAAACTATCTGATTTCCGGAGAATTAAAAAAATTAATTTTAAGGCAAAATTTAAACAAACCTGGGTCAGAGAGACCTTAATGATATTTTAAATAATTCCACAAAGTTTGGTGTCGAAATATTTATTTTTTTAAGATAAAGTTTAAGGACAAATTTTGCCTATACTAGTGACGTCATTCTCCATTAAATGCCCTTAAAACACAAAATAAATTAGCAAGTGTTGAAATATTGGAAATAAAGTGGCACAAATGGAATGATTATAATTTTTTTGTCATAAAAAAAAAGGTAAATATGATTTTGAAATTATTTTTGGAAAAATTAATTATAATATTTGGCCCTATTTTATAGTAAAAAAATTATAATCGCCTTATTTGTGTCAATTATTTCCAATGAATCGACATTCGCTAATTTGTTTGGTATTTTAATAGCAAGAAACGTCAATAACATTAAAATCAGATGAGAACATTCGGTTTTAGGCTAGTTCAGGCTTAAGGGCATGTGATGAAGAATGACGTCACTAGTATAGGCAAAATTTGTCCGTAAACTTTCTCCTTTAATAATAAATATTTTGACACCAAACTTTGTGGAATTACTGAAAATATTATTAGGAAGGTTTCTCTCACCCAAGTTTGTATAAAATTTGCTTTAAAATTAACCATTTTTAATTTCCCGAAAATCAGCTAATTTTTTAAAAATTTAACTTTAAACTTTCAAATTTGGATCAGAGAGACCTTCCTTAATGATATTTTAAGTAATCCCACAAAGTTTGGTGTCAAAGTATTTATTATTTTAAAAGAAAGTTTACGGACAAATTTTGTCTATACCAGTGACGTCATTCTCCATCACATGCCCTTAAGGTAGTATTATACTTTGCAAGCAGTCAAAGATGACTTTAAAAATCAATTCTTTCTAGGTGATAATTTTATTTAAAGCAATAAAACTTTTTGCATCATATTATAGACATTTTTGTCTGTCAAGAATAAAGAAAAAATTTACTGTTACCTGTTAGGCATCCCCCTTAACCCCGACAAAAAAATATTAAAAAATAAAAAAATTCATAACGAAGAAATTTATCTAAGGTTCTTTAAAAACGATGAAAAAGAACTCGAGTTATGTTGTCAGCCAGTTTAAAAAACTGTTTGAGAAAAAAGCGTTTAAAGTTTTGTGTGTAATGAACCGATGTGCATTATAACTTTTTCATTTCTTCGAATTTTAATCTGCAATTTGGGAATTATATTCTTGAAATAATGTGGACCAGAAAAATAAAATAAAAAGTCGATTTTTTGATCGATGCAAAGTATAATACTACCTTAACAGTAATTTTGTTGTCATTTTTTTTAAAATACCCAACACTGATACTAAAATAGATAACTGTTAATAATTTCATTTTTTCCGTGTAATGCTTTGCAATAATAGTAATAATAATGATGATGATGATGATAATAATAATAACAATAATAATAATAATAATAATAATATTCCCACACGAACATGTGCGTATATGCATTTTTCCTCTTCTAAACTTGTTTTGTGTAAGAATAATGTCAACAATACAGCTGACAATTATAGGTATACTCAAACTCTCCACTTTTATCTAAAAATTATTACGATTTGATTAGAAGTTTTCAAAAAAACGTATCCAGAGTTTAAAAACCAAGTATTTGGCACTTGCTATTCTCAAATATCAAGTATTTGAGAACCGTTGCCAATAATGGAAAACTCTTGAGAATTCTAATCGCACGTTACTGATATTCACGATAGATGCAATATTTAAAATCTCAGCAGATATCAAAGATATCATCTCTTATTATCTCCGATTGCTCACGGTATATTCTTCAAAGTCTTTATCAAACCCAGCAAAGACTTGACAAATAAATATAGAGCTCAAGGCTTTCAAATTTCCCCGAGTGACGCTTCGAAATCTCATATATCAATCACTCGAGTCAAAATTGTCGGATTGGCCAACGACTCGCAGCTTCTCGTCAAGACTCCGAAGCATTTGAATCTCCTCACTTCACAGATAAACAAAAGCTCGCAACACCTGTACCTTGTTCTGGAGGGCGTCGATGAGAACATAGACCAGAAGGGTGATTTCTTCCTCGTCTGATCCGAGCGCAGTGCCCTGGAGACCGGCAGTCGCCACGTAAAGGGCGACCAGGTGTGTCGGCCCCATTCCTGCCGTCATCTGCATATCCGGCGAGGGTTTGCAACCCTCAGACCAAGTTCTCAACAATTCTCACTACGAATCCACCGAGCTTTGCTATTTCAAACAACAACAATGTACAACACTTTTTTTTTCTAAGCACCCGCGAACCACTCACGAAATAAATAAACGCGCTTACGCGCAGCTCAAGTACGACATGTCGCCTGTTGCGTCGAACCGTTACGTCGTCTATGCTTTTCTACCTGGATTCTTTTTTGAGGTTATGACTCGCGACACACCTTGGAGAACTGGCTTTCTGTCAGTTCTGTGGTCGTGACGACGAACTGTGTTTCACTTTTTTTCCTCGAAAGGGTAAACACGACACTGGGCTTCTTTTTTGAAATTTGGGCACGTCGTCTTGTCCGGCGAACACGAGGACGACGTTCGTTCCGTGTGAACGATGGACTGGTCGACCCCCGTCGCGCGCGCGCGCACCGTTGTTAACTCACCTGGCGACTGCGCGTCGCCGCCTGCTTCTTCCTCTTTCTGTCCGCCTCACCCCCTGCCCCGGCAAGACCCTCGTCAACCAACCGGAGCTCAGAAAACCCCGAACAGGTCGGCAACTTTTCGAAATTTACGAACCTATACAGTGCAGCTTATCTCAAAAGGAATATAAATTATAATGCCGCTTGAACAAGTCTTATCGCTTTTCCGAAAATTGTTTATTAATTGCCGTCTCATTCCTAAGTATTCTTAGACAAATTTTATAAGTAGGTAGCTTTACACTGCTTCTTTTAATCGTTCAATAGGCTAGAAAAAAAAACAAATGAATTTTGGACTTCCCGGAAAAATTAATTATTAAATGAGGAGTAAGCCGCCAAAAGTGGATAAATCCATTTTTCAAAAAAATTGAGATGTATACAAATTTGGTATATTTAAGACATTACAAATCGATCTGTCACAGTTAAATTAAAGAAAACAATTTTTTTCGTAAAGAATTTCGACTTTAAAAACAGTAGACACAACCAATATAAATTGCAATTTTAATTTTTTTTTAATAGAAAGAAATATCGAAACTAAAATATTGTTTATATATAATTAACTTTAATTGATACTAAGAGGTCTAAAATCCAAAAACAATTTTTATATAAAGAATTTAGTATTGCTTTTCTAGTTTGTAATTAATTTTAAGGGTTAATTGATAAACTGCATTTGTTTAATTTTCTAGAAGCAACAAAAAATGGACTTATCAACTTTTGGCCGCTTGCTCCTCAAATAATAATAATCTTCGTAAACTCCTGAAGTTATAGTTAGTATTTATATTCATCTTTTTCTGTCCACGTTTTAAAAACTGAAGTGAAGTTAATCCCTGTTATTTTATTGATTTTGACTCTCTTTATCAGGAAATATTTTGAAATTTGAATTGAAAGAATAAGGTAACCTTTTTGGTTAGTGTCGTGTTGTACTAGTTTTTAATTGTCATTTGTGTAAAAAAAAAGTTTCGAAAAATGCTTTAAAAATTTATTATGGTTTTTGAAGAAATATATGCACATGCAATTAATTTCTTAAATTTTCAGTTATTATCTCAAATTTAGATTATTGTCATCAATTTTCCATTATATAACGATTTTTTAATTACTTTCTTCTGATTAAAAATAAATTCTGCAATTTTTCTTGATTTTCATCAATTTATAATTATATTCATTATTTTTCCATTACTTTTAAAATTTTCAATTATTTATCCGATATTGCAATTACTTTCATCAATTTTCGTTATTTCTGCGATTTTTTAATTATTCTCTTTGAATAAAATTTTTTAAGTAATTTTGTAATTATTATTTTTTTTAAACATATATTCTATGATTCTTTTCAGTTATTTCTCTCAAATTTTATTGAATGTTTTCAATTTTTCATGTTTAAATTATTTTTATCGTAATTTTCTGAAAATTCAAATGTTTTCTACAATTTCTGATTATTTTCATTTCTTATCAGAATTTAAAAATTTTTTTATTAATTATAGTAAATTTCAATTATTTTTAGCTTTCTTCGAGACTTTTCTTCAATATTTAGTTTTTCTCATTTTATAAAATAAATTTCTAAATCTTTTTAAGTATTTTTCTCAAATTTCTATTATTTTCTTCAATTTTAAATTATTTTTCTTTGTTTTCATAATTTCCAAAACAATTTATTAATTATTGTAAATTTCAATTATTTTTAGCATCCTTTCAGTCTTTTCTCCAATTTTTAGTTATTCTCATTTTCTAAAATTATTTTCTAAGATTTTTAAGAATTTTTCTAAAATTTCTAATCTTTTCTTCAATTTTTAATTATTTCATTTGTTTTAATAATTTCAAAATTTGTTTATTAATTATCGTAAATTTCAATTATTTTTTCTTTATTTAAAAAAAATTTTGTAGTTTTTTCAATTATCACACTTAAATGTCATTTATAGTTTACAATCTGTCATTTTTTGTATCATATTTTAATTATTTTCGACAAGTTATAAAATTTAAAAGCATTTTTCAATTATTTTCCAAAATTTATTTCCTTCAATTTTCAATTTTTACATTTCTTTCATGCTTTTTAAAAATTTTTAAATTTCTTTTTCATAATTGCCAAAAAGTTTTTATTTATTTCTCTTTAGTTAAAATTTGTTCTGTTCAATTTTAAATTATGTTAATCTTTTTTCATTTATTTTCTCTAATTTTTAATTATTTTCTTTTATTTCAATGAACTTCTGAAAGTTTTAAGTATTTTTCTCAAATTTTGTTTAACTTTCCTTTATTTAAAATATTTTATGTAATTTGTTGTATTATTTTCTCAAATTTTAATTTTAATTTTAATTTATTTTCGTTATTTCTGCGATTTTTTAATTATTCCCTTTAAATAAAATTTTTTAAGTAATTTTGTAATTATTATTTTTTTTAAACATATATTCTATGATTCTTTTCAGTTATTTCTCTCAAATTTTATTGAATGTTTTCAATTTTTTATATTTAAATTATTTTCATCATAATTCAATTTTCTTACTCAATCTTAAATTATTTTCAGCATATTTCAATTATTTTTTTCAATTTTTAATTAATTTTATCATTTTTTAATTATTTTTCTCGATTGTTAATTATTATTCTCATTTTCTCAAATTATTTTCTAAGATTTTTCAGTATTTTTCTGAAAATTCAAATATTTTCTTCAATTTCTAATTATTTTCATTTGTTATCAGAATTTCAACTTTTTTTTATTAATTATCGTAAATTTCAATTATTTTTAGCTTTCTTCCAGACTTTTCTCCATTTTTAGTTATTCTTATTTTCTAAAATTAATTTCTAAGATTTTTAAGACTTTTTCTAAAATTTCAATTTTTTTCTTCAATTTGTAATTATTTTTACTTGTTTTCATAATTTCAAAATTTCTTTATTAATTCTCATAAATTTTAATTACTTTTAGCTTGTTTCTTCAATTCTTTTCTCCAATTTTTAGTTATTTTCTTTTTTTTTAATTGATTTCTAAGATCTTCATATATTTTTTTTTTCAAATTTCAATTATTTTTTTCTATATTTAAAAAAAAATTCTGTATTTTTTTCAATTATCACACTTAAATGTCATTTATTTTTTACAACTTATCATTGTTTGTATCATATTTTTAATTATTTTCGTCAAGTTATAAAATTTAAAAACATTTTTCAATTATTTTCCAAAATTTATTTCCCGCAATTTTCAATTCTTTATTATCGTAAATTTCAATTATTTCTAGCTTTCTTCCAAACTTTTCCCCAATTTTTAGTTTTTCTCATTTTATAAAATAACTTTCTAATATTTTTTAAGTATTTTTCTCAAATTTCTATTATTTTCTTCAATTTTTAATTAATTTTCTTTGTTTTCGTAACTTCCAAAATGTTTTATTAATTATCGTAAATTTCAACTATTTTTAGCATTCTTCTAGTCTTTTCTCCAATTTTTAGTTATTCTCATTTTCTAAAATTATTTTCTAAGATTTTTAAGAATGTTTCTAAAATTTCAATTTTTTTCTTCAATTTTCAATTATTTTTACTTGTTTTCATAATTTAAAAATTTGTTTATAATTTATCATAAATTTTAATTATTTTTAGCTTATTTCTTCAATTCTTTTCTCCAATTTTTAGTTATTTTCTTTTTTTTTAAATTGATTTCTAAGATCTTCATATATTTTTTTCAAATTTCAATTATTTTTTTCTATATTCAAAAACAAATTCTGTAGTTTTTTAATTCTCACACTTAAATGTCATTTATTTTTTACAACTTATCATTGTTTGTACCATATTTTAATTATTTTCAGCAAGTTATAAAATTTAAAAACATTTTTCAATTATTTTCCAAAATTTATTTCCTTTAGTTTTCAATTCTTTACATTTGTTTCATAATTTCAAAATTTTTTAACTATTTATCTGACTTTTCAATTATTTAATTCTTTATATCATTTTTCATATTATCTTCTTCAATTTTCAATTACTTTCGTTCTTCTTTTTTTTTTTTTATAATTGCCAAAAAATTTTTAATTATTTCTCTTTAATTAAAACTTGTTCTGTTCAATTTTAAATTATGTTTATCTTTTTTCGTTTATTTTCTCTAATTTTTAATTATTTTCTTTTATTTCAATGAACTTCTGAAAGTTTTAAGTATTTTTCTCAAATTTTGTTTAACTTTCCTTTATTTAAACTTCCTTTATTTTATGTAATTTGTTTTATTATTTTCTCAAATTTTAATTATTTTCTTTATGTTTAAAACATTTTTATGATTGTTTAAATTACTTTCCCCAATTTTTAATTGATTTTATTTTTTCAATTAATTTGTAAAATTTGCAATTATTTTTGTTTAATATCAATTATTTTTTGCAATTTTTTTTATTTTTAAAATATTATAAATTTTGTCCTAAATAAATATTTATTTTATTTATATTAATTGATTTTTAAATATTACATTTAAAATATTTATTTCTTCTTATTAGATAAATATTATTTACCGATTTGTTATATGTGACGCTCCGCGAGAGAAGGGACCTATCGCTGAGAAAGCAAACTTTAAAGGACGGACAGGCAAAGAGAAGGATGAAAAATCGAGACGCTTAACATATCTTTGTTTGAATCTTCATAACAATAAAACTAATTGCAGGAATTAAATTTTAATTTTTGGAACTGAAAAAGCAACTCAAAAACTATCAATTACCATAAAAAAAATGAAATCAATAAAAGCCAATTTCAAGAGACGGTCTTTCAAAGAAAATCCAAAAAATGCGATACACTTAGCACGCCTAGGTTTGAAGCATTATAACAAAAAGTGTATTTAATAAATATTTTTTTTGAAACATGGAAATGAAAGAACAACTCAAAAACTATCTTTTAGCACCAAAAAATGAAAATTGATTTTTTCCGCGATAGGTCCCTTCTCTCGCGGAGCGTCACATATTTATTATTGTATTTTATAATTTCTAAAATGTATGAAAAACTAATCGCGCGCTGGCGCGCGTTTTATTTTTCTAGTTTTAATAATAATTTAGATTAATTTAAAGTGTCGAATACTCGAATGTATTAAAAATTCAAATGACGTTATTTTACTTCATTGAAAAAAATTAAATACAGTTTAAATTATTCTGTAACTTTTTTAACGATTTTTTTAGTTCCGAAACTTTCATCAAGTTTGGAAACTTCCGGAAAAGTTGCGGTAAAGTTTCAATGAAGTAATATTTAGAATCTCTCAATACTTATTTATTTCTTCTTATTGCAGGGCTGCCAGTGTGACACACTTTTTTACTTTTACTCACTTTTTTAAAATTGCTCATTGTTACGCACTTTTTTTTAAAAAAAAACCCACTTTTTTAGTAAAATGTCTATTCCAACTGCGGGGGGAGGGGAGGTCTTCTGATATTAAGCCCCTGATTAAAATTTTACCTTATAAATCAATTAGTTTGTTCATATTCCAATTACATCGTCAATTTTTTAATTACAATTTACAAATACGTAATTTTTACACCTCTTTTTAATTATTTTTGTCATTTTTAAAGTACTTTTGTCAATTCTAAAGTACTATTGTCAATTTTCAAGTATTTTTGATATTCTAAATTTAATTTTTCCAAATATCAATTATTCTATTCAGTCTTCAAATTATTGTCCTGAATATTTAAATTTATTACACAAGTATTCATTTACTTTTGTCATTTTTCAATTATTTTCTCAACATTTCAATTATTTTTTTCTATCTTTAAATTATTGCCAGGAATATTTAAAATTTTAACACCAGTTTCTATTCTACTTTTTTTAATTTTGAATAATTTCTTCAAATTTCAATTACTTTTGTAATTATTCAAGTATTTTCGTCATTTTACGATTATTTTCTTCATATTTCTATTATTTTTGCAATTTTATAATTATTTTCTACAAATTTCAATTATTATTTCATTCAAATTATTGAATGCGACCTATTAATATTTAATATAGTAATTATTATTGTTATATCAAATTTTCATTTTTTCGTTACTTAAAATAAATGTTTTTTTATATTGTAATGGGCAGTTGTCCGTAAATAAATAAATAAATAAATTTTTATTGCCATGAATTTTTAAATTTATTATATTAGTTTTTAACTATTTTCTACAAATTTAAATCATTTTCTTTATTATTTTTATTATTGTCATGAGTTTATTAAATTTGTACATTGCTTTTCAAATAATTTCAACAAATTTTAACTATTTTCTTCAAACTTCAATTATTCTCTATACATTTTTTTATTTATACATCAACTTTCAATTATTTATGTCGTTATTCAATCAATTTCTTAAAATTTCAATTTCTTGGTCAATTTTTCAAACACTGTCTTTAAATTTTTAATTTTATGCACCAGTTATCAATTATTTTTTTCAAATTACAATTATTTTTGTTATTGTTCAATTATCTTCTTGTAATTTCAATTATTTTTTAAACTTTTCAATTATTTTTTTAAAATTTTAATTGTGTTCTTCAATCTTCATATTATTGTCAGGAATATCGAAAATTTTTTAAATTATTTTCTTCAAATTTCAATTACTTTTGTCATTAATAAATTATTTTGGTCATTTTCCAATTATTAGTTATTTTGACATAACCCAAAAATGAATGTAGATAAATAGTTATTTTTAACTAATTCAGATTTAAAAAGTATTAATTATTCTATTATAGTTAGTGTACTCTCATGTGCACTCTCTTTAGGACATAATCATTAATATAACCTCAAACTAGAAAGTAGTTTTTTAAGCAAAATAAAAACATTCTTAAAACTGATTTTATAGAATTTTGAAAGATCTCGTTATACATTTTTCAGAAAAAAGTGGATTTAGCCAGAATTTGTTGCTAAATAATGATTATTTAACTAATTTTTTTTTCTTTAAATTTAGTAAATAAATTTAATTTTCATACAATTTAAACAAATAATAGCTTCTTTTGCTCTTTGAAACATTTCCTACAACTTTATTTGCTCGATTTTGTTAAATAATATTTCATCTATGCCTACCTAAAGTCAGTTTTGTAAAATCCAAAATGGCGTATCTAATATGGCGGACAAAGTTTTAGAAATTTGTTTGAATTTTATTTTAAATGCCAGCTGAAACATTAGAGCATTTTTTCCAGGTGATACAAATTTGTTCTAAACTCGATATTTATTAATTAAAACATAATAAATGAGTCAAAAATGCGTTAACAATTGTAGCCCCATTTTTAATGTCTATTTTTCGTTTTTCTTATTTTTATTTATTTTTCGCTTTATGACAGCAGTAAAGTGAGGTGCGTAGCACCTGAAATTCTTCCATCATCGCCTTTAAAGGATCATAGAAAGGAGATCTTTAAAACCATAAACCCAGTGGTGTAGGTTTAGAAAATTTTCAGGTAGAATGGGTCACTTGCAAAGTAGTGGTTTTTACATTCACGTCTGTGATGAAAGGATATTTATGGTATTATGCACCTTACTTTATTGCTGTTATAAAACAAAAAAGAAAAAAGAAAAATGCAACTCAATGTTTTTCCAAAAATCACCTTCTGTCAGATTTTCATTAGACTATAATTAAATCTTTAAATTTTAGTATAAAACATTTTTTGTATTTTTAATATTGTTTGAGATAAATACAAAAATCTGATTTTTTATGGTTTTTGTTTTTTACCATGAAAATAAAATTGGTGCTAATTTTCACTGTTATTTTCTTAATCAGCGCATCAAAATACGTACAGATACCAAGTTTCATTAGAATCGGACGCAAAAAAACTGACTTAAAAAATTACATCTTCTCAACAGAGAAAAACAAAATTTGTACAAGACCAAAGTGTTTTGCGTTTTTCTAAAAAAATATTGGTTTTTATGAGAAAATATATTCTACATAAATCATGTATAATAAGGCCTACAATTTTTGTAAAAAATATTTTTTTATATTTTTAGTATTGTTTTTATCGGTTTTTTATGGGTTTTATTACGAAAACGATCTAGTCGACAATTTTCAATATGATTTTCGTAATTAGTGCATCAAAATAAGTAAGTATACCAAGTTTCAAAAAAATTGTGGATATCCATTATTCGGAAATACCCCCTCATTTTTAACAGTGTAGAATTATTCATTTGTATTCAGTTTATAGACAGAAAATAAATCGCGGTGATTTATTTTTGATGTGGATCAAATTGAGTATAGTGCAAAAATGTTTATAAAACTTTTTCAAGTGTTTTCAAAAGAGAAAAACATTTTTTAATGTTCAAAAATTGGAGATTGTTAAATTTGAGTGAATTGCTGGGACCAAGAGTGAAAATGTGAGTCAGACAAAGTCAGGTAAAGACCTTAGAAGGGAAAGGAGGGCGCAATTCATAGAACCACATTCAACTGCAGGTGCAATATATGTATACATACTCTCCACTCACCAGATAGAACTTGGGATTATTGCTCGGAAGTAGACTATAAGGACTTGGGTCTTGTAGTCTTAAAACTTAAACTTATATACTTACGTTGTATATAAAAATATGGCTTATATAATCTCTAAATCCTTATTATTGTATGTGACTGTCTACTAATGAATTAGAGAAAAATGTCTTTTTAAAATAGAATATCAAACTTTTAATGTCATTTTACTCAGGCGAAATGTGGCAAATTTAACTTTAACAAAATAAACCACTGAAACTAATAATTGAATAAAAATGATGGATTTTTAAGACAGTTTGTCTCGTTTTTGGAATTCCGAAAATCTTTAAATTTTATATCTAATTATGATTTTTAATGATTAATTTTATTTAACATTCAAACAATTCATAAGATTTTCGGTGTCACAGATTACGTATACTACTTTTCATTTTTATGGAAAAATACTTTCAAAGATTTTAATACATGGGACAGATTTTCAAATTACAAAATGGCTGTTCCAATATGACGAATCTTTTTATCCATTTATAACTATTCTTATTCCAGTGGTATATACGAAAATGTCAAATTTTCAGAATTCTTACCACAAAAATAAAAAAATAAATAACATCAATAAAACAGCTTCGAACAAGGATTTAAATGGAATTTTCCAAGTTAAAGCGCACCACTATAAATCTTTTCGCCCTCGTCATAAATACGCCATTTATTGCTTTTGCCTACCCCAAACTTTGCTATCGATACACCTATTGAAGATTTTTTTTTAGATTTATTCCCAATGGTTTAATAACACCCTTGCGGTAAAAGTTAATGACGGTATGCACCTGACCATTGACCATTATTCTCACTAAATTTGAATTAGTTAAAAACTGCAATTTAGGGGTTAAAATCGTAAACGGGTTTTCTCTTTTTCAATTAGTAAAAAATAACTAATTAATAGTAGAAAGCTACTAATTCAGTAGTTAAATTTAACTAATTGTATATAGTAAAAAATAACTAATGTAATAGAAAATTAATTAGTAAAGTAATTAGTAAATAGAAATCTACTAATTTTTTTAGTAGTTTGACATAACCTAAAAATTACTTTGACTAATTAAATTAGTAGTTTTTTACTAAAAACTATTTTACTATTTGACATGATAAATGAGTTTTCACCCTTAAAATAGTAGTTATTAAGTAATTCAGATTTAGAGAGCAGTAAAGTGATGATTTTACTAATGATTAGTTATTTTTAACTAATTCAGATTTGTCCGTAATAGAAAAATAAAAAATGTGATGGCTTAAAATAATAATTTTCAATGGAGAACGGTATTATTTAAATGTGAAAAAAATCGATTTGGTATTAGATTTTTAAAAAGCTACACTGAAAAAAACGGTATTCTTTATTTAAGAATAAAAACATCTTCTATTAAGGATATAATATTCTTAAAATAAGAAGAATATTCTTATAAGCCATAAGATAGGCGCGCCAGGAATAATATTCTAAAATAAAGAATATACCGTTTTTTCCGTCTGGTGCTGCATAAAGCTTAATTCAATTGAAAACAAATTTCTGCGGCATATTCATTATCTGACATGACATTTTTTTAAGATCGATAATTTCTGTACAGATAATTGCAACTGATAATTATGTTGACCCTTGAAATGGATTTTTAGATCGTTATTGAGATTAATGATAATAAAATGTTTACCAAGAAGTTATATAATTTGAAGGCATATACTTTCAAGCATTGTAATTTATTTCATAAGGCAATAATCCATCAATAGTATAATTATTCGTGAATATTAATTGTGTAGTCAAATAATTTGTCAGTAACCATAACAAATTTTAAGAAATTTCTCTATGTTCACCAATTTTACTATTATCTATGAAAATTGCATTTGAATTTCATTAAGCTACTATGGACTACTACTGTATGGACATTTAAAAAATTCTGTTAAAACATAATTTGTTAAGTCAAATTGGTGACAGAACAAAAAAAATTTTTTATATTCCCCTGTTATTTATACCTGTACATTTAATTATATATATAAATATTTTATTCGTTGTATGATTAAGAGAAAAGCTGCATTTAAGAAAGAAAGAAAGAAAGAAAGAAAGAAAGAACTTTTACTACATATATAGAATCATCTTTGCAGTAATTACTTGTTTTTTGATTTTGAAGCTTAAGATAAATGTTCGATTTCATTTAAATGAAGAACAAAGTCGAAGAAGCTGCAATTAAGATTCCTAATGGCATGTCTCGTCGAATGTTTAACTGTGAGTATAATAATGTGCAGTTAAGACTGTTATCCTTATAATTTTGATCTTGACATGCAGACCTTTTATATCATCATTCATCATTTGCGCATCATTAACAGTCTGCTTTAAGAATAATGTATCCTTTATTTTTATATTCATTTCCATTTGCAATAAATTAATATTTATAGTTAATTAGTTATACTTGTATGTGCAATTGTGCATATACCTGTGAAGAAAATCCCTAACCTATCATTCAAACGACAAAAAATTACCACACACATACACACACACACACACTCTTCCCGACTTTTTCTTAAAAATGAAAATTTATGCTTTTTTTGGAAAATTGAAAATCTTAACGATTACTACATAGCTTTCTCTATGAAGAAGCAATACTAATTAAATTTGTCAAATTAATTTTTAGATTATGTTGAACCACTAAATTAATTAGTAGTTCTCTTTCTAATAAATATTTTTGTCATCTTTTATGATTAATTAGTCAAAATTGGTTATTTAATTATTAGTTTATAGAAACTGATCTAAAAAGGTACATATTGTTATTTTTTTATAAATAAAAACAGTGTATTGTTTTATACCTTATATTGCTTATATATACGGTTTGCTAATATATACAAGCACAAATGGAAAAATGAAAGCATTCGATGGTTGTTAAAAAAGAGATTGACAACTTCCGGCATTAGAAAAACCATGCAGACTCATCCACATGTGTATATGGGGTACCTGCAATATAAGTTAAATGCAGCAACAGGTGCTTTGCTTAATTTATTACAGGATCCATTAATACGTCTATAACATTATTACACTTCACGCTTGGCGACACTCTTCAACTTCGTAGATATATACGTATGTAATCATATGTGAAGTGACTTCTCTAGAAGAATTTTTTATCACGGACACATAGTCTTTTACAATATAATAAGAAGTATAAAAAATCCATTCTTCCTGATACATAAAATAGGGTTCTCAGTCTGACTTCCATAATGATGTTTTAAAATCAAAAGTTTCATTTAACATTTTTAGATCATCTTTTGATTTTGAATAATGTTTATTTAATAAAATTTTCATTTTAATTGAATTGTTATATCTAGTCAAATTAATAATTTTTTTCAAACTTTGAAATGTACGAAATATACGCGATTAAGATTTAAAGTCTATATATATTATTCATGAAATTCTACATGAATTCAATAAATAACTCACAAGTTACAATAAATAAACAATAAATAAAAATATAAAACAGAATGGTATATATGTGACGCTCCGCGAAAGAAGGGACCTATCGCAGAAAAAACCAATTTTCATTTTTTTATGCTAAAAAATAATTTTTGAGTTGTTCTTTCATTACCACGTTTCAAAAAAATTTTTTTTTTAATTACACTTTTTGTTATAATGCTTCAAACCTAGGAGTACTAAATCTATCGCATTTTTGGGTTTTTCTTTGAACAGCCGTCCCGTGAAATTAACAAATAATTATTTTGATTTTTTTATGGTAATTGACAGTTTTTGAGTTGCTTTTTGAGTTTCAAAAATCAAAATTTGATTCCTGTAATTAGTTTTCTTCTTATGAAGTTTTAAACATGGGCGTGTTGAGCGTCTCGATTTTTCTTTTTCCTCTTTGCCAGTCCGTCCTTTAAAGTTTGCTTCCTCAGCGATAGGTCCTTTTTCTCGCGGAGCGTCACATATACTAAATCACTGATATACCCTCAAAATCTTGTTTTAGAGTAAAAAAAACCATTTTCAGATAGATTCATGTACATCATACCTTGAAATTCCGCCATTTTTTATCCGAATAAAAAAGTTTTGTTTTGTTTGAAAGCTTAAAATACACGCTTTCAAGCTGTATAAGAATTTCTTTATTATTATTTAAATTCATGAAGATACAGACCAAAAATCATAAAAAATTGTCATTCTTTCATAGATTTTTCAACATTGAAGCTAATTTAAATCTCTTATCTTATTAAAATTATATTTTCTCTCAATACACGCATCTAAAGCTTAATAAATGCAGTTTCAAATGACCCCAGCTTAAATAAAATTCGATTAAAATTGTCAAAGTTATTCCACTTTTAATTTTATAGTAAGAACATTAAATCCTGACTGATGTATGAACAGTTTTTCTCTATATTTTTGTCCTCGTATTATGTAAAAATTTTGTCTGTTTTTTCAATTTTTATACATTTTTGCAATACCAAGATACAATTTTTAGATATTTAAGAATCACATAATGAATACATGTAACATTATTCAATAAAATTAATATTAGGTACTATCAGGCAATTCTTAAGCTTTAAAAAGTGTTTTTGATCATTGCAAAAATACATAAAAATTGAAAAATAGTCAAAATTATGATGCGCGTTGATGTGCGTTGAGAGAAAAAATAATTTTAATAAGATAAGAGATTTAAATTAGCTTCAATGTTGAAAAATAAATGAAAGAATGAAAATTTTTTATGATTTTTGGTTTATATCTTCATGAATTTAAATGATAATAAAGAAATTCTTATACAGCTTGAAAGCGTTTTATCAATTATTTATCAAATATTTTCTTGAAATTTCAATACAATTTTTTAACTTCCAAATGATTTCTTTAATTTTCATTTCTTTCTTACAATTGTTTTCATTCTTTTCATCAGATTTCAATTGATAATTTATTTTTCTCCTTCAATTTTATGATTGTTCATCAATTAAAAATTTTTTTTTTTGAATGCTGATTATTCTCACCATTTTTTGATTTTTTTTTTTAATTGATAATTATTTTTTTTAATAGTTAATTTTTTTTTAATAGTTAATTATTTTCCTCATTTTGTAATTTTTTGTTTAATTAACAATTATTTTCTTCAATTCTCAAAAATTTTCTTTAAATTTCAATTATTTTGATCGATTTTCAATTAACTCCTTAATATTAATTAATTCTTTCATTTTTCTCAATTATCAATTATTTTATTTCATTACAATTTTTAAATTTCCAATTAATTTCTTTATTTTTCATTTTTTATTCTTGAAATTTACATTTAAATCTTTAGTTTCCAATTTATTTCTTCAATTTTTAATACTTTTCCTCAATTCTCAAATATTTTCCTTAATTTTTAATTAATTTTATCGATTTTGAATTAATTCCTCAATATTCAATAAATCTCTTATTTTTTCCATTATTTTTTCCACTCATAAAAATCGTTTTAAAATTTCAATTCAATTATTCAGTTCTAGAACTAATTTTCAATAAATAATTTTTATTTTATTCTCAGTTATTTTCTTCAAACTTAAATTTCATTTTAAATTTTCAATTATTTTCTTTAATATTAAAAAATTATTGCCTTTTTTCAATTATTTTTTTCGATTATCATTAAGTTTCTTTAATTTTAAATACAATATTGTTCAATTATTTTCTTTAATTTTTAATTCTATTCTTGAATTTTTATTTCTATTCTTCAGTTTTCAATTGTTTTCTACTATATTCATCAATTCTCGGATTTTTTTAATTAATTTTTTTCCATTTTTAAGTATATTCCATAAATTTAAATTCATTTCTTCAATTTTTTATTGTTTTCTTCAATTTTCAATTATTTTTTTCAGTTTTAATTGTTTTTGTCAATTTTCAATCCAGTTGTTAAATGTGGAATTATTTCCAACAATTATTCCTATAATTTTCTTAATTTTTAAATTTGCAATTATTTTCTTTAAACTTAATATTTTTTGTTTAATTTTTACAATTGTTTTTTTCCGTTGTCTATTAATATAGTCATTTTATGAATTTTGTTTTCAATTGACAGTAACTTTCGTAACTTTTCACATATTTTCTTCAATTTTTCAACTATTTCCTTCAATTATTAATTATTTTCCGCAATTTTCAACTATTTCCTACAATTTTTTCAATTTTTAATTATTATTTAAAATTTTTATAACTTTTCTTTGATTTTTTAAATTATTTTGTTTGGTTGTGTATAAAAAAAAATCTTGTTCTGAATTGTCAATTATTTTCGTCATTGTGTAATTTTTTTTTCAATTATCAATTATTTTTTCAAATTTTAATTTAAGTCTTAAATTTTCATTTTATTTACACAATTTTTTATTATTTTCTTCAATTTTAATTTTTTTAATTTTTTTTTATTTTCAATCCAGTTGTTCAATTTGCAGTTATTTGCGACTGTTATTCCTATAATTTTTCAACTATTTCGTTCAAATTTATTATATTTATTGTTTATTTTTTTAAACTATTGTTTTCAATAATTGTGTAAATATGTAGCCATTTTTCGAATTTTGCTTTTAACAGTCAATTATTATCTTCATTTTTTAGATATATCCTTCAATTTCGTAATTTTTATTATTTGAATTTGCAAAAATTTATAGTTTTAAATGACTAACAACAATGCAAAGTTTGTCTTTAATGTTGCTATAGTTATTATATGTATAACTAGCAAAATATAAAACGCGCGCCAGCGCGCGATTAGTTTTTCATACATTTTAGAAATTATAAAATGCAATAATAAATAATATTTATTTAATAAGAAGAAATAAATATTTTAAATATAATATTAAAAAATCAATTAATATAAATAAAATAAATATTTATTTAGAACCAAATTTATAATATTTAAGAATTAAAAAGAATTGCAAAAAATAATGGAACAAAATAATTGAAAAAAAAATGAAATCAATTAAAAGTTGGGGAAAGTAATTTAAACAATCATAAAGATGTTTTAAACATAAAGAAAATAATTTAAATTTGAGAAAAATATTTGAGAATCTTAAAAGTAAATTAAAGCAAAATTGAATAATGAAAAATTAATTCTTTTAATTCAAATTTCAAATATTTCCTGATAAAAGGAGTCAAAATCAATAAAATAACAGGGACTAACTTCACTTCAGTTTTTAACACTTGGACAGAAAAA
Source organism: Ganaspis brasiliensis (assembly GCA_037103525.1). Taxonomy (NCBI): domain Eukaryota; kingdom Metazoa; phylum Arthropoda; class Insecta; order Hymenoptera; family Figitidae; genus Ganaspis; species Ganaspis brasiliensis. Next base: position 2,385,084 of record JAZKLR010000311.1, read on the forward strand.
GATGAATAAATATAAATACTAACTAACTTTAGGAGTTTACGGAGATTATTATTATTTAATAATTCTTACTATTAACATTAAAATTCAAATCATTACTAATAAGAATGATACTATATTTTTTTATAGAGATTCTATTTCAGTACATTGATTGAGAAAATTTGACTTAACTTGATAAATAAATAAAAAAACATAAATTCTCATAAATTCTCGATTAGAATTTTGGTCGGTTATATTCCCGGTTATATTCTCGTTCTCATTACCGTTCTCCAGGTAATATTACTTCTTCGCAACTCTAAATAATCGGTTACATGTAAAAATTCTGTATTATGAAAGTTCGGTTACATGAAAGTTCGGTTACCATGATGATTGTCTAAAATGAATATACATATGAATTATTTATATACCTAAATTAGGTATTTTAGATTTGATTTTACAAATTGAGAAATGGAATTGAATATTTTGATGGAATGAATCAAAAGTTCCATTACTATGATTCCAGAAAAGACGGTTCACCGTAAGTCTAACGGTAGAGACTGCAGCGTGTCGTAAAAGGGGGCATTCCGACATTCTATTTTTCGCCGAGTTTGTTCGCCAGCGAATCTCATGGCGCGGAACAGTCTTAGCGTCTTAGGGCTGGTGAACAGCAAAACGACTCCCGTCGAGTCTCTATAGGTCTGTATCGATGGCGGAATTGAAATCAGGAACGCTTCAAGCTCCTACAACACCCCAGGCAGTCTTCAAACATATCTCACTTTTATCAGTGGAATTTATTCACTAGGATGAGAGCAACCATCCTAGAAAAAAAATCCAAAAATAAGACATTATACACAGTCGAAAAGTCTGATTCCACAAGTCTTCTGAGCATTTTGTACATTGCACAACTTGTGGAATCGTATTATTTGTTTCTTTGCAATTGGCCTAGATATTTTCCTCGTTTAAAAGAAGACAAAGGAACCCAAAATTTATTTTTTTCCAACTTATTTATATCGAATTTCTTATTTTACGAGTAACTTTTTTACCAAATTACACAGTTGTCCTAAATTAAGTATTAAAGATTTTATATAATCTCTTACTCTGTCATTATATTCTATATCATACCAAAAACTTTCATTTTTTACATGTTTGCTATTATTTCAAAGTTTTAAGTGACACAGCTCCATGAAATAATTGGAATCATTACATACAGTATGACCAATTTACTTTTAAACATACAGATTGTCACAATTTGATATCATTCTTGATATAGGAAATTTGCAATTAAAACCCCAGAAACCCTTCACTTTTGTAATATAATTGTTATTATATCGTTTCAATGAACCACTTAGTTGTTGATTTACAAAGAATTTTAATTCGGGACCAATTAGACAAGTATAGTTGGACTATGTATAGTGAAAGAAAATCGTTGAATTTTATGATTATAGGCGCATAGAGAAAAAGATTTTTCCTTAGGTGTAATTGATGGAATGAGAAAACGTGACGATTTTGCTTTCTTTTATATATATGTACGAAAGATTGATTTCCGACAGTTGAAAAAACGTACTTTTTCCGCGTTAGTTTCACCTCAAATGACCCATTCATCAGGTAATGTATATATGAACTGCATGCATATATTCATACCTCATATATATATGTGTACGTACATACTTTGATGACGGACACGTTTCAGGGTTACGCAAGACAACGTTTCAAAGCGACCCTGACCTTGTGTAGTGTCACCATTGAGGAAAATAAATATCATTACAAGAAGTTTCAAGAGCTATCCGAATATTTTCAATTTTTCAATTCAGTAACAAGTCATGAACGTTTGTAATTTGTATATCATTTATATGAGAATTCAAAATCTTTATGTACAAATATTATATAGTATTTGTATTTTCTTGATGAAATAAGTAAAATATGTCATTTTTTAAAAAAATTATTGTACACAATTATGCGATTGTTGTTATCAAATTGACGTCTTTTAAATTGTTGAGTCGTTGCAGCGATACAAGTTACATGCATAAGTACATAACGTATATAAAATATACATGTGTGACATAAGGAATTATTCATAAAAAGCATTCTTTGTCAACTTTAAACTCTTCATATTTTTATTCAACTTTTCTTTAGGCTATAATTACTCAGGCACAAAAAAAATTTGTCCAAGACACTATTCACCAGAGTACTGCTATGTATTTTTCTCTACTAAATTCAAATCCTAAGTCGGACTTTTGTTTTTTGAGATGGTTTAACAAAATCTTTACAAACACCATTGAAAACAGACAAATTTTTTTTATCAGGTACATTACACTAGTGTATTTTCACGTATTTTTCTCCACTGAATCCAAATCCAAAGTCAGAAAATCTTTTTTTGTGCCTGTGTTATTATTATTATAGAAACTTTTATCTATTTTGTCAACTTTAGGCAGTAAAAATAAAACATTTTACACCTGGACGAGCAAATACGTAAAATGTCTGTTAGCCATTTAAAAGGGTTGATTTCAAATCTAAATTCATTTTTTCAAAATTCAAAATGGCGTCTTCAATATGGCTGACAACTTTTTCTGGATTAAGTTCATTTCTTACAAATACGAATAATCGAATAAACCCAATTTTCAGAGTCCCTTGTAACCAGGTTTTAAATGAATATAACTTATAACAAAAGTTTATTATTCTCATATACAATAGTTGAAATTCCGAATAAATAAATTCAAATTTCTCCATAATGGGATTCAGAAATTTAGAAATTTTTTTCAAACATTTACATCTTGACGGAAGATCCTTGGAAAAGATTTTGTATAGAATTAAAAACTTTTTAAAGTTCATTTTTCAATATTATTGAACTTTCAAAGTTTAGTGTTTTACAAAATTTCAAGTTTTAATTTAATAAAAATATTCGAAGTATCTAAATATATTTTGAAAAGTTTACTCAACTATATTTTAATAACTTAGGTACTAACTTTACTTTCTTTAATAAAAAATGTCTAACTTGATTTGTCAGAAAATTTTCAAGCTTATATTGTGACAAATTTTTCTAAGTCGAATTAAAAGAAAAGTTTCTTATTTTTCGGTTTCTTCGCCATTTTTCTTTAATTTTTGTAAATTAGATGTTTAAAAACAAATTGTAATTAATTTGTCCGAAAATTATAGGGAAATTATTTAAATTATAATTTTACTACATAAAATTGTTCTTAATTTAATTCCTTAAAAATATTTTAAAGTTGACTTATGATTGGAAAATTTCTAAATCCAAGTTCTGAAAAAAAATTTATGAAAAAAGAAATCTAAGTTCATATGAATCTTAACTCATAGATTTTTCTCTTCTTTTTTCTTAAGCATATATTTTTTACGAACAAGAAACAGGAATTCTTAATCAACTTTTTTATTCATTTGACTTAATGAACTAAAAAACAAGTGTATAATAAAGTGAAGATTCTAAATCATTCGATATTTTCAATATTAAAATTATCATCATTTGCCTTTTTGCAAAAGCAATAAAAGATTGGAAAAAATATTTCAGTTCCAAAGTCATATGATTTATGCTCCATCATTTACAAGTTTTTTTTTTCGTATTTATGGCAGGAGATTTTTTATGATATAACTTTTACTTGTATCTCGCAATAAGAAAAAACAACCAAGTTTATCAAAAATAAATTTACTAGCTCTATAATAAATTGTCACTTTAACTAACACTGTTAAAAATATTAAATTTCAAAATAAGATTCAAAATTCACGAAATTTTTATGTTACAATTGTAACATATACCTGTATAAAAAGATATCGCAGCCGCCATCCAAAAAACCATTTTCCACACATTCTTATAAAATTTTAATGACATATTAAATGCATTACTTTACATGTACTTTTACAATTTTATTGAATTTTACCGTTCTGTTTTTAAGATATAAATTTATAAAGTTGGGACTTTTACATGGAAAAAGTAACAAAACGCGCAAAATGACTATATTTTAATTAATTAAAAAAACACGGTTCTACAAATTTTTTAAAAAAACTAATATATTTTAAACTGTAATATAATACAACTTTTACCACAATATTTAATTAATTTACCGTACCGTTGTTAAGAAAATGTTATTGAAGGGTAGTAATTCTTCACTTTTTTGAAATAATCAGGAAGAAAAAATTTTAATACCTTGAAATTTTCAAATGAAATTTTTTTTCCAATAAAATTTGTTTGTGTAATGATTTTAACTATATAATACTATTTAGAAACCAAACTATAAGAAGAAATGAAATTAAAAGAATATTGACTATCATGGTCCGATAGAATGAGAACCGCTTGGGTTTATAAGCGTCCTTAAGATGGCGTCACCAATATGGCGGATGATTTTTCCAAATTGCTTAAATTCGATTGAAACTTGCTACTCGGATGTTTTCGGGGTCGCTGATTATGAATCTGAAGTCAGATTTTGAAAATTCAAAATGGAGGATCCAATATGGCGGACGTCATTTTCAAAAAGCGAATGAATTTTTAAATTTTGGAGTTTTTATTTCTCTGTATGTTTGTCTTTAAAAGTAGACATGAATAGCTGAATTTTAAAATTTTGTTTTCACTATTAAAATTGCAGCAAGTACATAAGTAAAATGTTATGAAATGACCATGTTGTTTAAATCTAATAGTTGCACAAGATGTCTTTGCAGAGTAATATATATCGCCAACTTATTCGGAAGATATTAAAGGGGCACAAATCGAAATCGTAAGAAGTCTTAAAACTATTATAGTACACGCTTTTCTAAACTGCGTAACAACTTCATTGAATTATTTATTAATTTCTAACTTATTCCATAAGTGCTTGATTTGTTAGGAGACAAAAATTTTTATTTTTTTTAATGTATAGTTTGAAAGGCTTATTCCCAACCAGAAATGACAACTCGATACATCAACGCAATCGAAAACCCATAAATGGTCGATTTTATTAGAATTTAGATTTACAATTTAAATTTCGAAAATTTGTCGGTTTCTTTGTTAAAATTATATCGAATCAATGATAGAACCAATTGCTCAATTAAAAAAATAAGTATCTCACGGTTTATAACTTGAAGCGAATGAAACAGTCTCATGGTACTGGTATGTAGTTTTTTTAATCAGAATGATAAATTATAACATTTTTGTAGAAATTATAAATTCTTTAGCTGAATAATTTTAAAGGAAGTATTTGAAATTTGGTATTAAAAATTGATTTTCTATTCTACCGGATTATTCAAAAGGTGTGTGACATACACTGAAAATTATTTCAACTTTTTACCAATTTTTTAATAATCTATTATTGTATATAAAAAAACATAAGATTCAAGGAAATCTGTTTGATTTTATTAGTCTCCGACATTATAATATTGAATGTTTTAAATTTGTATAGATTATTAATATACATTTATAATCAGGTACATTTCAATCCATTCAAATAATAATAATAAAAAACTTATATTTATCCGTCAATATATTTTATTTTCATAATATTGTTATATAGTAAAGTTGCTTTTGAGTACTCACAAACATACACAATACATGCTTTATAAAAACTTATATGTAAACAACAGATGTTCCTTAAAAACCACCTGGTTACCCTGGTTTCTATAGATAAACTTCGCAATCTTAAAAATAGTACAAGCTGAATGCGGGTAATGTTTCAGATTATAGAATTTAGAAGTTATAATTTCCATCATTATGAGAATTCGTGAAAAAAATGTTATTTACGCAATTCCTTTATAAATATATACATTGAACCCTATATTTAGCATTGAGGAAAAAAAATTACGGGGCATCACTGTGCAGCCTGTAAGTTTTTTCACAATCTTTCTAAATCTGAATTGGTTAAAAACAATTAATTTGAAAGTAAAAAGGTCAGTCACTAATTCAAATAGTTATATTTCGACTATCATCATTAAGTAAAAAATAACTAATTATTAGTTAAATTCATTTTTCCACTAAACAACATTCTAGTAGATTTGACTACTTTTCTTTATACCCGGAGAATAATTCAATAGTTTCTCAACTGAAGTTAAAAAGTTGTATTAGCTTTGAAAAAGTATAGTTAAAATAACTACGACAGTATAGTTTTTAATCGGTTAAATATTTTAAGTGATATAGTCAAAAAAAAAAAATAGAAAATTTGAGTTTTTGGCCCAAAATCTGAAAAACAAATTCATTCTACCGCCATGCAAAAATAGAAAACGTCAAATTATGTCCAGTTTTAATTTTTTTACATATATGGCTCACTTTTAGGAAGAAAAAAATGTATGGATGAAAAAAATCTATGTGTAATTATTGAAATTATAAGCCAGGGTACTGAAATTCTCGTTTTACTCCATTTCGGTATTTTACCTCCTTTTATAGTGATTATGTTGATTAATTTAATGAATACAATATCTAATTAGAAAATGGACTTTTTTCACAGATTTTAAATCATTTTCAGTGCTTTACTAATTCAAATTTGACTGAAAAATTTTTTGGAGTTTTTGACAAAAATTTCTGAAGAGGCATAAATTGATTAAAATCTGCTTTTTTGACAAGTTGAATCAGATGCGCAGAGGTTCAATTTTTGTTGAATTTTGTTCGTTAATAGATGAAAAAGTTTCAAATTAGATACAGAAATAAGAAAAATAAAAGATATTTGACTCAAAAATTTATTGGAGTTTTTGACAAAAATTTCTGGAGAGGCATAAATTGATTAAAATTTGCTTCTTTGACAAGTTGCATCAGATGCGCAGTGGTTCAATTTTTGTTGAAATTTGTTCGTTAATAGATAAAAAAGTTTGAAATTAGATATAGAATTGTGAAAAATAAATGATATTTGACTGAAAAAATATTTGGAGTTTTTGACAAAAATATCTGAAGAGACATAAACTGGTTAAAATTTGCTTTTTTGACAAGTTGAATCAGATGCGCAGAGGTTCAATTTTTGTTGAATTTTGTTCGTTAATAGATGAAAAAGTTTCAAATTAGATACAGAAATAAGAAAAATAAAAGATATTTGACTCAAAAATTTATTGGAGTTTTTGACAAAAATTTCTGGAGAGGCATAAATTGATTAAAATTTGCTTCTTTGACAAGTTGCATCAGATGCGCAGTGGTTCAATTTTTGTTGAAATTTGTTCGTTAATAGATAAAAAAGTTTGAAATTAGACATAGAATTGTGAAAAATAAATGATATTTGACTGAAAAATTATTTGGAGTTTTTGACAAAAATATCTGAAGAGACATAAACTGGTTAAAATTTGCTTTTTTGACAAGTTGAATCAGATGCGCAGAGGTTCAATTTTTGTTGAATTTTGTTCGTTAATAGATGAAAAAGTTTCAAATTAGATACAGAAATAAGAAAAATAAAAGATATTTGACTCAAAAATTTATTGGAGTTTTTGACAAAAATTTCTGGAGAGGCATAAATTGATTAAAATCTGCTTCTTTGAAACGTTGCATCAGATGCGCAGTGGTTTAATTTTTGTTGAATTTTGTTCGTTAGTAGATAAAAAAGTTTGAAATTAGATTTAGAAATATAGAAAATAAAAAATATTTGACTGAATAATTTTTTGGAGTTTTTGACAAAAATTTCTGAAGAGGCATAAATTGATTAAAATCTGCTTTTTTGACAAGTTGAATCAGATGCGCAGAGATTCAGTTTTTGGTGAATTTTGTTTGTTAATAGATGAAAAAGTTCCAAATTAGATATAGAAATATAAAAAATAAATGATATTTGAATGAAAATTTTTATGGAGTTCTTGACAAAAATTTCTGAAGAGGCATAAGTTGATTAAAATTTGATTTTTTGACAAGTTGAATCAGATGCGCAGTGGTTCAATTTTTGTTAAAAACTCCAAAAAAATTTCCAGACAAATATCTTTTAATTTCTATATTTCTATATCTAATTTCAAACTTTTTTTTATCTATTACCGAACAAAATACAACAAAAATTGAACCACTGCGCATCTAATGCAACTTGTCAAAGAAGCAAATTTTAACCAGTTTATGTCTCTTCAGATATTTTTGTCAAAAACTCCAAATAATTTTTCAGTCAAATATCATTTATTTTTCACATTTCTATATCTAATTTCAAACTTTTTTATCTATTAACGAACAAATTTCAACAAAAATTGAACCACTGCGCATCTGATGCAACTTGTCAAAGAAGCAAATTTTAATCAATTTATGCCTCTCCAGAAATTTTTGTCAAAAACTCCAAAAAAAATTTTCAGTCAAATATCATTTATTTTTCATATTTCTGTATCTAATTTGGAACTTTTTCATCTATTAACAAACAAAATTCACCAAAAACTGAATCTCTGCGCATCTGATTCAACTTGTCAAAAAAGCAGATTTTAATCAATTTATGCCTCTTCAGAAATTTTTGTCAAAAACTCCAAAAAATTTTTCAGTCAAATTTGAATTAGTAAAGCACTGAAAATTATTTGAAATCTGTGAAAAAAGTCCATTTTCTAATTAGATATTGTATTCATTAAATTAATCAACATAATCACTATAAAAGGAGGTAAAATACCGAAATGGAGTAAAACGAGAATTTCAGTACCCTGGCTTATAACTTCAATAATTACACATAGATTTTTTTCATCCATACATTTTTTTCTTCCTAAAAGTGAGCCATATATGTAAAAAAAATTAAAACTGGACATAATTTGACGTTTTCTATTTTTGCATGGCGGTAGAATGAATCTGTTTTTCAGATTTTGGGCCAAAAACTCAAATTTTCTATTTTTTTTTTGACTATATCACTTAAAATATTTAACCGATTAAAAAATAATGTTGAAAGCGATTGTTTGGAATTTGATTACCTTTAATTTGACACTTAGAAAAACTCAATCGGACTTCTGTAACTCGAGATACGGCGTAAAACGTGAAGTCACCTCCGAAAAAAACGTAAAAAAATTTTAAAAATTAATATTCCGGAAACCTATCCATAGAAAAATTTCTTAATGTCATTTTTAAGTTTACAGAACCATAGTACATAAAAAAAAATTAGTGTCATTAAATGTACATTTTGGCTGTAAACTAGTGTAATTAGTTACGTTTAACTAATTCAAATTAAGAGAGTTTTTAAGTAAAAATCTGTAAAATTAAAAATTGTATTAACCAAACGTTCAATTATCCCAAAAGACCTGTTTTTACATATTAATAATAATTTATTATAAGAGTTTGCTATAAGAATGTTTCCTTATTAAAAAACTTGTAAAGAAAATTTAATAACCTTTCAAATCATGTTTCAATTAAGCAATTTCTTAAAATCTGGAATATCATTTAGTTAATGGGATTCAATAAAACTGTTGAGGAGATTGAAAGAAAAGAAGATAAGGACTTAAACTTGGATCGTGCGGTGGAAAAAAGACAGGATCTGAAGAGAAAGCACCTCTTTTAAGTTTACCAGTTTTGTTGTGAAAAAGAAAATGTATAAGTTAGCATTTAAAGAATCTTGCGTTTGAACTTCAACAAAAGTGCGTGCGAAATAGATTTGCGACGTTAATAATAATTATGGAAAAATATAATTTTTTTTTGTATCAAATTCGTTACAAGAGATTTTTACAATAAGCTGCCAACAATAATTTCAAGTTTGTTGATTAAATGATTTGATGGTTAAAAGTACCGAAAACGGAACATAACCTAAAATTTGTTTCTTCTTAGGTCCCTTTTTTCATAACACGTCACATCCAGATATCAATAAAAAACTGGAATTAGATAACTGGAAAATATTATGTTATTTTAACTGAAAATTACGCTAAAATCCACCAGAATAATTTTTACAAACAACTAACTTTATTAACCGAAATTTTAAATAATTTGTTAATTAAACTGAAATTTCCGGTAATTTCAATCAGATTATTAATTAACTAGAATATTTTGACCAGAAATAATTGTAATTAGATTTTCTACAGTAAAATTAACCGGAATTTATTTTACTAAACAGGTTTATTATTTTTAACGGAATTTTCTATTTCATTGTTTTTTTTTTGTCTTTTTCTTTTTATTTCTTTAAACTCGAAATGTTTAACAATTATGATATTAAAAACTGTTTTGAAATTTAGAAGATGGTTGAAAGTATGTATTTATTTTCTGTGACTTGATAACAATGAAAAGACAAATGAGCGAAGACAATCTCGTGGTACCGGAAAGGGTCGGTGACACCGAATAAATTTGCCATTAGCATTAAATTAGCTCGAGTGCTTCACTTCCGTGTCATTTGTGATTATTTTCGCATCACTAGAATGGATTTGTTTCGGGATATCAACAGATATTCCAATGTTGTTACATCATTGAATTTAAGAGCCTCGAATGAAACGTACTTCGCGGACCATTATGAAAGCAACAAAAGCAACTTCCCGCACAAAATTATATACACTGCGTTGCTTGGAAAGTCTGTTTATGTTTATTCTTCGCATTCGACGATTTCTTCTTGGAATTAAAGCAGTTTTGTGTGGAAGATTACCTTTTATAATTCACCGTCTTACGCGAATATGCATGCATACATGTGTTTAGAAATGCAGATACTGAAAATACCTGAGATACGCTATACTCAATTTGAATCGCATCAAAATGAAACCTCCTCGGTTCAAATTGAGTAGCAGCTAAAACGTATCAAATTCACTGAAAAAAATTCCTGACTACGTTTACTAGGAATTGACTAAACTTCCTAGTCACGAGAGGAACCCACCAAGAAATCATAGTCAAAGTGACAACTTCCAATATAATATAGTATATTCTTTATAAAGCCATAATAAATTAAGAAACCATCATATTTTAAATTAATTTACAATAAAAAATTTTATTTAAAAAAACAGTATCCTCAACATTCACGGGAGTTTAGTGTTGATAGATGTCTTATTGCAAACTCGAGATTAGAATCCCTGACGTTCGAATCTCAACCGTACTGGGAATGCGCGTTAACGCACTCGACCAAGGGACATCTTGAAGTGAAAATACATAATATCATATAGGTATTTCGGTCATAAAACAAATATTTTATTTTTTTATAATATAACTTACATTTTTAATACTGGGTTAACTTCAATAATATGTATTTATATGTATAATTTTATATATTCATATTATCAAAGTAACGTTGCAAAAATGCAAAGTTGAAACAGACAATTAGATTTGTACTAATTTTTTAACAAAAAAAAAAATAAATAAATAACATAACCTAAAATATGACATAGTATATTATATGTACATATCTGGATGTTTTATTGACTAAAAATAAGATGAAATAGACTGTTCATCTTGAAACTTAGATTATTACCAGGGCGCGTAAGTAAAAATCGTTTAAAAACATTATAATTATAATTATTCACGTGTGTCAAACTACAACAAGTATCATAATATAGGTTTATTAATAAAGCTTCCTAGCTGATTTGACTAGGAAATTCAAAGTTAATATTGCTATTTTCCAATTTGTGAAATTAACCATAAGTACATAATAAAATTAACTAGGAATCCTTATTAACTTAAGCAAGTTAAGATTGACTATGGGTTTTAGTTAATAATGCCATTCAAATTTTTTCAGTGTTGAGTTAACCAAAGTTCAAGTTAAGTTTTGGAAAAAACCGGATAATATTGTCAAATAATGAATAATTATGTATAAATGTAAGAAATATAATAAAATTACTTGATGTGAATAATACATATTAGACGCAATACTTTGTTCAATTTTAAAGACAGTTGCTTGTAGTCGAGTATTAAATTGACATATATTTTGAGGTTATAAACACGAAAAACCGAGTTTTAAAAGCAGAAGGGGTGCCAACCTCATAATGCGGAATTTATTAAAACTATCGGCGCCACCCGTCAACAGATTCAATTATGGCACTAAATTTGAAAAATTATAGTTAAGCTTTATTTCTTGTTGTTATTATTTAAATATGAGTAATAATGAATATTTTTTTACTAAAAATGACTGAATATTTATGTAGACGCAACAAAGGTTCTGGTATTTTTTCAGAGCCGTAACATAGGTTTTTTGCGCCCGGTGCGAGAAAAATATTTTACGCCCCCTCCCCCCCCCCCCCTATATTCCTTAGAAAAATAGAAGTTAAAAAATATGTTTAATCAGAAGCAGAGAATTGTAAATTTTTGCCATCTGCATGCTTAATATTGACCGAGGGAGAAAGGGGGGAGGGGGAGCGATAAAACAATAACTTAGATATGACATAATAAATCAAAATTTAGGATATAAATAGAAAAAATTAATATATCTAATATTAAGTGGCCAAAATAAATGCAAAAAGATAAAAGAAAATTAAAATTGAAAAAACTAATTGAAAAATCAGATAAATGATTGAAAATTTAGGAATTCAATTGAATAATGAAATTTGAGAATAACTAAAATTTAAAGAAATTGATTGCAAATGATGGGCTCGTATCATTTTGACACAAATTTTTTCGGGCAACTTGTTATATTGTTCTCCCGAAGAATGTTATATTTTACTCCTTTTGAAATCAAAGATTTTTAAGTATTATTTATTAAATAATTGATTTTAATACATTAAATTAATATTAAAAGACTTAATTAATCCAGTAAGTTCAATTGTTGAATAATTAAAACTTAAAAATCTTTTATTTTAGTAGGAGTAAAATGTAACATTCATCTTCGGGAGTACAATATAACAAGTTGCACGAAAAAATTTGTGTCAAAATGATACGGGCCCCAAATGATAACAATAATAATTGAAAATTGGAGAAAATTTTTAAAATTTGAGAAAAATGTTTTAAAATCTAGGAAATTAATTGAAGAATAATGAAAGTAAAAAAAAATCCGAGAAAATATTTGCAAAGTAATAAAAATAATGCAGAATTGAAGACAATAATTTTAGTATAAAAATAATTGAAAAAATTATAACATATAGTTATAATAAAAGAAAATTATTGCAGAATAATAAAAATAATTGTGAATTAAAAAAATAATTGAGATTAGAGATAAATAATAAAAAATAGTTAGAGAATTTATTAAAAAATAATTGAAAATGACAGAAACTAATTTAAAAATGATAAAAATAATTGAAAATTGAAGAATTTAATAAAAATTTGTGAAAAAGTAATTGTAAAAATTACAGAATATATTTGAAATAAGCAAGACTACTTGAAAAAGGATAAAAATATTTGGAAACTAAAGTTAATTATGGAAATTTAAGAACACAAATTGAGAAAATTACACAATTTATTTGATGTAAAAGAAAGTGATGCAAAATCCAAGAACATCATTGAAATACTTGAAAAATACAAAAAAAAAACATATATGTATATTTTGTAAAAATAATTAAAAAATGACAAAAGGAATTGAAAGTTAATTAACAAATAATGAAACTAATTTGATATTGAAGGAAATAATTTAAACTGAAAAAGTTTTATTTGAAAAAGTAAAAAAAAAAATAATGGAAACTTGCAGAAATTTGGAATTTAAAAATTAGGGGAAAAATTGAAAAATAATGAGAATCATTGAAGAAAATTTTTGAAGAATGATAAAAATAGTTGAAATTTGTAGATATTAATTGCAATCATAAAAAAATAATTTTAAAAAATACAGAATTTCTGTAAAGTAAAAGTATTACAAAATGATTTCAAAAATTTTAAATTCAGGAAAATAATTACAACATTATAGAAAGAAAATAATCGACAATTTATTAAAGAAAATTGAAATTTCAGATATAATATTGAAATTTTCGGAATTAATCAACAAAGATTAAGAATAATATAAAAATTGTGAAAATAATGCAAATGAAAACAGAAATAATGAAAAATTGACGAAGTATTTGAAATTTGAGAAAAAAAATTGAAGTATGATTAAAACATGATAAAGTGGATGCAATAACTTATATTTGAGATACTAACTAAAAATTTAGGAAATTTATTGAAAAATAATTAATATATCTAATTAAAAGGTGAAGAAAATAATTGCTAAAATATAAAAGAAAATAAAAATTGAAAAAAATAATTGAAAAATTAGATAAATAGTTGAAAATTTAGGAATTTAATTGAGAACTGAAATTTGAGAATAACTAAAATTTGAAGAAATTGATTGCAAAATAATAACAATAACAATTCAAAATTGAAGAATATTATTAAAATTTGAGAAAAATATTTTAATATCTAAAAAAATAATTGAAGAATAATGAAAGTAATAAAAAATCCGAGAACATATTTGCAAAGTAATAAAAATAATGAAAAATTGAAGACAATACTTTTAGTATTGTATTAGTATTTTTTTTAAAAATAATTGAAAGAATTACAACATATAGTTATAAATAATAAAAGAAAATAATTGTAAATTAAAAAAATAACTAGAATTTGAGATAAATAATAAAAAAAAATTCGAAAATAAATCAAAAAATAATTTAAAAAAACGAAAATAAATTGAAAAATTAATTTAATAAAAAAATAATTGATAGAAATAATTGTTAATTGAAGAAAATAATAAAAATGTATAAATAATAATTGAAAGAATTACATAATATATCTGAGATAATAAGACTACAATTGCAATTATAGATATATTATATTTCTTAGAACTTCAATTAATTTGAAATTTCATTGATTAAAAAGTTAATTAATCCTTGCTTTGAGAATAATAAATTTAAAATCATTTAAAAATTTCTTCAATTTTTAATAATTATTTACTATTATGATTTCCATTATTTGCTACAATTTTCATGTATTTTTATCATTATTTAAACATTTTTTTTTAATTCTAATTATTTTTATTATTTTTTAATTTTTCCCCTAAATTATGAATTCAATTTCTTCAAGTTGCAAATATTTTCTTTAATTTTTTCAAATAAATTAATTCATGACATTTTTACTTAAAAACTAAATTTTACTAAATGAACGATTTATTTCCTTCCTATTAATAATTTTTATATTTATTGATTTTAAAAATTTCATTAAAATGATGTTTTAAATACAGTAAATAAACACTTTTTG